>JAZKJV010003813.1:0-1444353 GCA_037367405.1 Ottelia alismoides | reverse complement strand
GTTGCCATTCTTGTCTATGTAGATGACATTATTGTGACAGGAGATGATGCTCAAGGCATTCATATAGTCAAGAAGTTCCTAGGTAAAGAATTTGTGATCAAGGATCTTGGCACCCTTCGCTACGTCCTGGGGTTAGAATTTGCCAGGAATCATCGTGGTCTAGTGATGACCCAGAGAAAGTTTGTCATGGATCTCCTTTATGAGATGAGTATGACTGGATGCAAGCCAGCTATGACTCTTATGCATCCAAGTGTGAACTTGTATGATGACGATACTGCAGAAGTTGATAGCAAGAGGTACAGAGAACTTGTTGGGAAGCTTCTATATGTTACTATCACCAGGCCAGATATTATGTTTGCAGTAAGCAAGGTCAACCAATTCATGGAGCGACCTAGGAAGACACATATGGATGCCATCTATATGATCTTGAGATACCAGAAGAACTCACCTGGTTCAGGACTACTATTCAGGAGGGATACGCCCTTGGAGGTAACATCTTGTGCAGACGCTGACTATGCAGGATGCCCCATGGACAGGAAGTCCACTTCAGGGTTTGCAGTTTTTGTTGGTCACAAATTCTTGTCTATGTAGATGACATTATTGTGACAGGAGATGATGCTCTAAGCATTCAGATAGCCAAGAAGTTCCTAGGTAAAGAATTTGTGACCAAGGATCTTGGCACCCTTCGCTACTTCCTGGGGTTAGAATTTGCCAGGAATCATCGTGGTCTAGTGATGACCCAGAGAAAGTTTGTCATGGATCTCCTTTCTGAGACGAGTTGACCGGATGCAAGCCAGCTATGACTCTTATGGACCCAAGTGTGAAATTGTATGATGACGATACTGAAGAAGTTGATAGCAAGAGGTACATAGAACTTGTTGGGAAGCTTCTATATGTTACTATCACCAGGCCAGATATTATGTTTGCAGTAAGCAAGGTCAGCCATTCATGGAGCGACCTAGGAAGGCACATATGGATGCCATCTATATGATCTTGAGATACCTGAAGAACTCACCTGGTTCAGGACTACTATTCAGGAGGGATACACCCTTGGAGGTAACAGCTTGTGCAGACGCTGACTATGCAGGATGCCCCATAGACATGAAGTCCACTTCAGGGTTTGCAGTTTTTGTTGGACACCCACTTGTCTCATGGAAAAGCAAGAAGCAAACTGTAGTTGCCAGATCAAGTGCAGAATCTGAATACAGAGCCATGGCTCAAGGAAGTGCTGAGATGATGTGGGTTACATCGGTGTTGACGGACCTTTCCATAGATGTTCCTCTTCCTATGCAACTTTTATGTGATAATCAAGTAGCATTATTCATTGCAAACAATCCTGCATTCCATGAATGGACAAAGCATATTGAGGTGGACTGCCATTACACTCGAGATCTGATACAGAAGGGACTCATATCTACATCTCATGTGTCTACAGGAGACCATACATCAGATATCTTCACCAAGGCTCTAGCCCGAAGTTCGTTTCAGAAGTGTTGGTCCAAGCTGAGCATGATAGATATATATGCTCCAGCTGGAGGGGGAGTGTTAAGTTAATTATCTTATTATGTTTTTCCTTTTTGTAATTTCTGCTTCTCAGATTACTTATCTTGTAACTAACCCAGTGCTATTCTCCTATGTAAGAGAGCCCACGGGTACGTTTAATCTATCGATTTCTTTTCTCCTAACAACCTATTATGTTGGAATTGGAAAGTGAACATATTCCACCGTTGGTGAATTATGGAGCGGATATTACTGTATAAGTCAAATATTTTGTTTCGTTACTCACTTACCCTCACTTTTGAACATATTCAGTCTTAATCTTAAGAAGACCCACAAATCACTGCTGGCAGCCCAGCCAAATGCTAGACTTCCCTTGATGCCTTGCATCCGAAGAACGTGTTTAGAGACCTCCTGGTATCCTATTGACTCTGGTGGGACCTTGGTCCGTCCTTGACATGGTATGGGTTGCATATATTCTATGGGCCCTATGGTTGGCAAGAATTGGGGTTATATTCCGGGGAGAATGTATAGGGAGAATCGATAGAAATTTTTTTCGGTGGATGTCTTCATGCCGTGTCACTCTCTTTCCCTTCAGAAAAAGATGGAAGACCCGTAGAAGATTCAAGACTGATTTATCTCTTCGACTCAGAGTATCTTGTCAATGCAAAGTACTAGTTAAATCTTTCTTAAAAGTGTGAATTACTCTCATCCTATTCCTAGTTTTTATTTTTTTCAGGGCTTGATTGATTGTTGTGGTTTGAAGCAAATAAAAACATTGCGCATTGTTTGCATCGCCCTAGACAAATTTACTGAACCAACGGTATTTTGAATTTGGAGTGAGAAGTACAATTGGACCATTTCATTTTTGATTTGGTAACACATAATTTAAATTTAAGGATGTATGAAATTACAAATGCTATTCAGAATATATTAAATTGGTAACATGTAAAATATTTTAACTTGTATCATAAATGATTCTTCTATCACAGGGTTTATTTGAAATTATTAATTTGATTAAATTGTAAATATATGCACTATTTTTAGCAGAAAATATGCAGAACTTGGTTCAGAAAAATGACGTCTTAAGTGCTCCTAAAAAACTATGCCTTAAGTGATGCAAATATAGTTTCAGTGAATCTTTATCTTGACCAGATTGAACCTATTTTTATTAAAGGCGTGCTCAATCTTTAGAATATAACATCAAAAGCAGAATCTTGATGGAGTATTATATCAAGAAAAGTTAGTTCAATAAATTGAGTAAATTGTTATTGAGGAAAGGCCCCAAGGACCATTTTTCATTGATAAATAGAATAAGAAGCCCTTGTATTAAGAAAATAAAAACTTTATAAAAAAGGAATATCATTGAAATTGACTCATTCATTATTTCATAATATTTAGAAATGTATGAGGCCATACAATCATCTTTAGGGAGTCATGCTCCTTTTTTCAGGACGAGGTTGATAATGAGGTCTTGAGTTAACTTGTTGGTTTTATGGTTATCTTAGTATAGATGATGATAGTTGGAACCATAGTAAGCCATATCACGTTATATCAACGATATATCGACGATATATTGGTATTGATAGGTGATCGACATATCATCGATATGGCTGATATTTGCCTTTCCAAGGCTATTTTCTTCACAAAATCGGTATATCGACGATATGGCGTTGATATATTGATGATATATCATATCGACACGATATTGCTATTATCTACATTGATTGGAGATATATTTATTACTTAACTCCTTGTGTGATGGAAATTTCAGGAGTAATTATTTACGACTTTGCAATTTATACCACCAAATATACAAAAAGTATGCACGAGATTAGCTTCTTTTAGTGGTTTTAATGGTCGAGGTAAGTTGTAGAACATTTAGCATTCCCTCACATTTCGTGGCAATGAGTTGTTTGATTTAATTAAGAAAAAAGAAAAAAAGATTACACGTTCATCATATTCAATATGAATGAATTTTCTATTCTCTTCTACAAGAAATTCTGGGATGTGGTTAAGAAGGATGTGATGGAGGTTTTGCTTGAGTTTCACACCAGGAATCTGGGGTATGAGAGGTTCAATAATGCAATGTTGTTTTTACTGTCTAAGTAGGAGGCGTTAACCATGGTGGAGGATTACATACCGATTGCGCTCTCCATTGCAATTTATCTCATTACCGCGAATCACCAATTTGCTTTGATTGGTACTACATGGCATTATCTTGCCTGAACAAACGTCATGTATTCTTGGAAGGCTTATGGCTGATGGACTTGCGATGGTGTCGGAAATGGTGGTTGACTGGAGAAGAAGCAAAACTAAAGATATGTTGTGGAAAGTTGACTTCTCCAAGGCGTACGACTGTGTTAAGTGGCGTTTACTTTGTACCTCTTTGGACAAGAGGAGGTTCCCTAGCTTATGGATATTTTAAATCAAGCAATGTGTTAGGATGACTTCCAATGCAATGCTTACCAGTGGAAGATCAGAATGTGGTTTCTTTCAATCTCAATGGGGGGGTCAAGCGGGGATGCCCTCTGGCACCCCCTATTATTCATCATTGTGGCGGATGCGTTAACAGTGATGATAAGACTGGAAACAAATGCAGATTGGTTCTCATGCTATAGGAACGAAGACATTTTCATTTCAATGTTGCAATATGTTGACAACACTATGATGCTCTTGAGGAGTATGGACCAAATTTGTCGAATGTCGCTTATCATGGACATGTTTGGGGATGTCTTAGGTTTCCTAATTAATAGGGAGAAGTCGGTGGTGGCGCGGTTCGATTTTTTCGGACCAGGAGACACACCATGGATTAAAATATCTCGATATATCCTCGATATATTGGCGATATCCA
The DNA here is from genome assembly GCA_037367405.1 of Ottelia alismoides. Classification (NCBI taxonomy): domain Eukaryota; kingdom Viridiplantae; phylum Streptophyta; class Magnoliopsida; order Alismatales; family Hydrocharitaceae; genus Ottelia; species Ottelia alismoides. The sequence goes on along the minus strand of JAZKJV010003813.1, from coordinate 1,440,002 downwards.
TATTGATAAGTCACAGATACCGATATTACTTTGGATATTGATTTAACCAATATAAGCGATATATCAACGATGTCATATGGTATCACCATTATTGATAAAATATAAAGTATTTATTGCAAATTTCCCTTTTTTTCGAGTTGTATCATCATAATCATGTCGATATCGATGCTTTATCATCGATATCAACTGTTAGTTGACTTTGCTCTTTCTTTTATAAAGAAAGAAGCTTGGAAGGTTGTTTTTTTATTCTTTAAGATTTAATTTCTTTAAGCTTTAAATATTGGTTTGTTGGGATTTTCTAGTTGCTTTCTATATTAACATATTTGGAAACAAATCTAATATGAAGTAAATACCCAATTTTATGATTTGTAGCATGGTTCAAAATGTTGTGACATATCTGTGATATATCTTTATTGCTAGAGAGAGGGTTTCGATATTTAGGTGCATACCAAAATCCAGGATATCTCATGATATCTCACGAGATATCGATAAAATATTGGCAATTCGTCTCATATCGATAAAAAAACTGAAGATTAAAGTACAAAATTTCTCAGATATTGATCAAATATCAATCGATACCGTCGATGTGGTGTCGATATTGCTCAAAATCACCCATTTTTTAATTTTTAACTATTTCATTGAAATTTAGCTTGTATTAAAAACCATGGAAGGCCGTATCCCGATATATGGGTGATATATCGCCGATATATCAATATCTATATGGGATCGATATCGAAATCGATATATCGATATATCCGATTTCAGGCATTTTCTTCAGAAAGATTATCGACACGATATCGAAACGATATCGATATCAATGTCCTTCCATGTTAAAAACACATCATGATTCATATTTTTTGGGTTGGGGGCACTTGAATTGGGGGGCTTCACCCCCTTTTGCGTTGGAGATAAAGCAACTGTAGAGATGATCAAGGAATGTCTACATGCATGTATGTAATTATGCTCATTAGCTTGCTCCTATGATATTCGATATAGCCCATAATTCTCTTTATTTGTAATATGCGATGTGATGTAGAGTTAATGTGCTAGATACACATCCTTGATATCACTAAGTTATCGTTTGAATTTCATTGTTTCTTTTATAATATCTCTCAACAGTCAACAATCAATAGTCATCACTGATACCATCGATATATGCGATATAATATGTATTAGTCTGCTAAATACACCACTTTTGTATATAAGTGTGTATTTGTATGTATGTATTGTTTTAAGAACTAATATGATCTTAATTTGAAAAAAAATATTTTTTGCATCTGTATATTTGCTTAAATCCATGTTGAAAGGAAGAACCTCCATATGATCTTTATTGATTTGGAGAGGGCTTATGATTATGTCTCACGAGAGATATTGTGGAGAGTTTTGGAGAAGAGACAAGTACCTGTCCTATACATTAACCTCATAAAGGACATGTATGATAGGGCTTTATCTTGTGTAAGGACCCTGTTTAGGAAGACTGGCTATTTTGACATCAACATTGGTTTACATCAAGATTCAGCTTTGAGTCCATTTCTTTTTACTTTGATTATGGACGAGTTGACAAGTCACATTCAGGATGAGTTACCTTGGTGTATGTTATTTGTTGATGATATTGTGTTGATTGATGAGACTAGAGATGGAGTAAATGAGAAGCTTGAGGTCTGGAGACATGAGTTGGAGACTAAAGGATTTCGTATAAGTAGGACTAAGACGGAATATATGGAGTGCACCTTTGATGGAAGCAATGATGAAGGAATCGAGGAGAAGATTAGTGACGATAACATATAGAAGAGAGATTCTTTTAGATATCTGGGATCTATTTTGCAACATGATGGGGAAATTGATGGAGATGTTTCTAATAGAATAAATGTAGGCTGGCTAAAGTGGAGAGGAGCCTCTGCAGTCCTCTGTGATAAGAAAATTCCTTTTAAAAATTAAAGGAAAGTTTATAAAGCAGCCGTGAGATTTGTTATACTCTATGGATCTGAATGTTGGCCCGTGAACCATAGGCATGTGCAGAGAATGAATGTAGCAGAAATGAAAATGCTAAGGTGGATGCGTGGACACACACGTAAAGATCGAATTCGGAATGATGCAATCAATAAGAAAGTTGGTGGAGCCTCGATCGAGGATAAGTGATGCAGTGTGAAATGGATAAATAGGACTGGATTTTTATCTACTTTTATCCATTAATTTTATTTACGTTTATTTTGAGTTGTTGTAATTTTAGTCAAATAAAAGAGATCGCATGTGATCTCAAAAGTCGTTAATTTTAATTTGAATCTCAAATTTAGTTAGTTAGTCGGTTAGAGTCAAATTAGGATAATTAGTTCGAAATCACTTTTGCTCTGATACCAATTGATGCAAAAGTGATTTCGAACGGCGACGGAAAATATTTTGAAGGTGGATTTTTTTTTGGTAGAGAAGAAAATGGAGAGGTTGAGAAGAGAAGTTCGTCGGAAAAACGAGGGTTTTTTGGAGGAGAGAAACGTGAAGATCATGGAGATAAATATCAATTTTTTTGTATCAACTGAACTGCTTAAACAAGTAGCCTATCATCCCTTTATATAGGAGGGATGAGGTTACAAAAAAGAAACTCAAGCTCAAATTCAAACTAATTATCCTAATTTGACTCTAACCGACTAACTAATTAAATTTGAAATTCAAATTAAAACTAACGATTTTTGAGATCACAGGCGATCTCTTTTATTTGACTAAAATTACGACAACTCAAAATAAGCGTAAATAAAATTAACGGATAAAAGTAGATAAAAATGCAACTCTATTTATCCATTTCACGCTGCATCAATATGATGCGAGAAAACTACTTAAGATGGTTTGGTCATTTGCAAAGAAGATCAGCTGATGTACCCGTTAGGAGATGCGAGTGTTGGGATGTTGAGCCGGTTAAGAGGGGGCGAGAACGACCGAAGAAGTGTTGGAAAGAGACTATACGAAGGGATCTTAGTTTTGTGAATATAGGCCCGGGATTGACCTACGATAGATCTGAATGGAGGCAAAGAATCCATGTAGCCGACCCTACTTAATTGTGGGAAAAGGCTTTGTTGTTGTTGTGTATATTTTTTGCATCATTTTCGAGATTTCTACCGATATCATCGATATATCCCGATATATCCTTTTTTTAGCTGACCGTTACAATATCCGTATCAATGTTTCGAACCTTGAGGCATACAATGCTGCAACTATTTTGAGGTGCCCTATTGGAAGCTTACCTATCACATATTTGGGGTTCATGTTGGTGGCTAGGCGCTTGAGAGCGTCTGATTGGAGACCAATTTTGGTTCGATTGGAGGGAATATTGGCGGGTTGGAAGGTAACTATGCTCTCTAAGGGGAAAAGTTGATTCTATTGAAGAATGTGCTCTTGACAATTTCGATCTTTTGCTTCACGAGACTTCTACTTGCTGGTGCATGCACAAAGATGGAGTCTTTGATGAGACTGTTTTTCTAGTCCGATGGGAGGCAACTGAGAAGGGGATCCATCTGGTTGATTGGAATAAGATTATGAGTGCAAAGGGAAAGGAGGGTAGGGCGTGTTGCAGACAGAAGGAATGAATAGGGCACCTGTGGTGAAGTGGGTGGTGTGGCCATGGGGGAGTCATGAGGATCTTGTTTGTTGTCTTATGAGGAGAATTTATGGGATTGATGGGTCCTTGGAGATCATTCTTGTGCGTGTTCCATCCTCGCTGTGGCAGGCTATCACTAGTGTCCTTTCGGAGATGGCTATGAAGTTGTATCCTGTGCTTGGGGACGGGAAGATGTTTAGATTCTGGGTCGACGACTGGACGAGGGACAACACCTTGAGGGGTAGGTTCCTGCGGTTCTTTAGGCTGATTGGTAGCTAGGATGATTCACTTGAATCCTCTTTTGTGGGAGCACGATTAGTGGCATATTACGTTGTCTTCGACATTATCTGATCAGAGATTGGAGGAGCTTCTGAGTTTGTAGAGTAAGTTGGTACAATTTGAGGGCCCATCAATTGGCAGAATATCACTTTGTCTGGGGGGGGGGGTGGTTGGAAGATATTTGGTGAAGAAGGCCTACCGCTTCTTCGTCGAGGGTGGTGGGATGGATCATCAAGATGTGCGTCTCGATGCCAGGCTCATCTAGAGGAGCAGAGTGCCGAAAGAGTTAAGGTATGTTTGTGGTTGTTCAGACTTCGTAGGGTTCTTACCAAGAGTCGGTAAGAGCCACCAAGGCCAGTTGTTGCGAGTTGATGATTGTAGCTATGATAGATGTGGGATGGAGGCGGAGGACATGAACCATCTTTTCTTTTCTTGCCCTCACTTGTCACGGGTGTGGAGTAGTGCTAATATTCCTTGACTCTCGTCAGAGGATTGCACCACCTTCTGGAGGTGCATTAGATTGGTTTGCGGCACCGAGCATGAGGATAACTGTTTTTCTTTTGTGGGCAATATGGTGTGGTAGGAACGAAGCCATTTTTCGCGGGTAAGTGTTGTACTCATAGAATGTTCTTTAGCACTGTAGGGCGGTGTGCGTTTCCTGGAGTTATGTAGCGTAAAGTTGGATGTTGTGCGTTTCTTTTTAGAATCATGTAGCACAATGTACCTTCTTTCTTCCCATTAATTTAAGACGCTCCTTTCAAAAAAAGATTGTATATTACATTGTTTAAGAGAGCAACAAAAATTTAGAATAAATATGAACAAATACATTTAAAACTCTAAAATCATCTTCCCAAGATCTTAATTACTACAAGAATTGAAGTATAATACTAGAAAAACTCAATAACAAGTAATGGAACACAGAATGTACAAAAACACTAAAAAATCCACCTTTAAATGCATTTAAATGAATTAAAAATCATCTTAGGGAAGCTTTATTTAATGCCAAGAAGAAGTTATAGGCAACAACATGATACAAGATTGCAGAAAGCGGTAGTCGATATTCAGTCGGTGGGGTCACCTACTAAGGATTAGTCGGCAGTCGGGCGACTAGTCGGAATTAGTCGGTCATTAGTCGGTTTTGAATTTTTAATTATTTTAAATATATAAATCAGTTTTTTATACATATATTCATATGTATGTACATATATTTGTACATTTTATATGACATCATGATGAAACAAAAGAAGTAATTGACTTTAAATATAACATTAAGTATATTAGAATATGTTTGCTTTAAAAAAAGTGAAAAACAAAAAAATAAAATAAAAAGGGTTGTTGTAAAAGTCGGCCGACTAGGCCGACTAGTCGGGTGGACTGACTAAGGGCCGACTAGGCCTAGTCGAGTCGGCTACCCCCCCGACTCGACTAGTCGGCCTAGTCGGCCGACTTTTGCAAGCTTGACATGATATGGCTAGATAAAATCGATATTGATGATGTTGGTTGATATATTGAAAAGTTGCGTTCAAAATTTCAACTCTTGGTCGATACCCATCGATATCTTGATATATCGGCAATATCTTGCGAGATATTGGGAAAATTATATGCCTAGTTACCAAAATTGACCGATATCCAATCCCCGACATATCGTTGATATATCGACGGTATATCCCGATATCTAAATCAGTGGTTTGGTGAGTGCCCCATCTCCCATGTACTTTCTAGGTTTTCTTCTCTCAACCCTGTTCGTCTCTCAATGCGATGAGCCTCATTGCATATCCCCTCTCTTCCCTCTCCAAATTCCCCACTGCTTCTTGGAACAATAAAGTAGGGCAGACGTGCTATAGTAGAAAAATAGGGCGTAAGTGTTATTTAGAAACTCGGAAAGTCACAACTGTAAATGTCCCAAATTTATTTTAACTGAATGGAAATATTTTATGATAATTGAAACCGCCTCATGATGTCACTGTTCTTCACTTGACCAAACGCGGTTTGTGCCATATGAAGGCAGTTGACATCTTTGGCCGAGCTTCAGATCCAGAGCAGTGGGAGGCAGGATCAGGTGTATCAAATGTCCTGGTATACAGTGTAGCCACTTGGTGTCCTTTGGGCTACTTGTAACAAAAGAAACACTGGTTTCAAAGAGTGAGTTGCTAACATTTGGTGCACAGCGATGTATGTGTTATGGGGGTTTCGTTGAAAGATTGTAAAATGGTTGCACTTTTCCTTTAAAAATGCTTGTACTTTGCAATTTTTGTTTTTTGATTAAAACCTGGAATGACAAGAAGCTGAATGACCATTCTTTGATTTCTGAAAAAAACCTGTTAACCTATTGAGCAACTTTTCAGAACTAACCAACCAGAAAAGTCGTGAAAAGAAAAAGTAGGACCATTCTATTTCGACGAAGGAGTAGGACATCATTTTTGTGACACCTCTATATGTATCTATGAATGATGATGTCTTTATATGTATCAGGCAAAAGAAGCTTCTGAAGGAGTTTTCCTGTGTCTGGCTGATTTGGATTGACATGACAGATATGTCTAATCTTTTCTGTGCTGGTGAATGGATGCCTATAAGGGGTTTCAATGTTCAAGAGGGCGCTATGCGGTATTCAGTCGGAGGGGTCACTGCATAGAGAGTATGCGGTATGCGGGAGAGTATGCGGGGAGTATGCGGTTTTATGCGGTTTGGTATTTTTTATTATTAAAAATATAAATTAATATTTAATATTATGTTAATATCCTCAGTGGGGAGAGTATGCGGGGAGTATGCGGTTTTATGCGGAAGAGCATGCGGTTTTATGCGGGGAGTATGCGGTTTTATGTTATTATGCGGGTGAGATTATTAGGTTTTAGATTAAATAAAATAGTTCTATAAGAAAAGCGGCCGAGTATGCGGCCGCATAGGGGGTATACTCGGCCGAGTATGCGGGTCAACCCGCATACATGGCCGTTTCATCATACTCGGAGCGGCAAGGCCCCCGAGTACGAGTATGCAGCCGAGTATGCGGCTTACTCGGCCGCTTTTCTGAACACTGAGGGGTTTAGATGTCAATAAAAGTTTGCAATAGCTTCCTTGCTGTGTCCTGTCAGTTTGTTCGTCAGCTTGCGAATACATGGTCTAACTGGTTTTCAGACAGGCGTAGTTGCTGTGGACATTCACTTGATGCAATGTGCAGATGGCAGCTCACCTGCACTTTTTTGCGTTCAGAAACTTCTGTTGTGGATGTTATTATGTGAGTTCACATATTTAATATCGGGAGGAACACATTCTTTTGTAAGATTCTTGGGCATCCGTTTAGGTAAGTTTTCACTGATAGACTTGTACTATTAGTTGATTTATTGGACCTCTATCTTGTGATAGCTATATGGTTGTCAGCGGTGGTGAGAGTTGAACTTGAAGAGATTGGAGTTTCAAGAGGGGTGGGGGTGGGGTACTCTAGGTGGCCATTTTAGTGACCGTGAATTTTTTAGATGCTTTCTGTTTTTCTGCTAATAAAGAGTGGTAAGAAGTTTTTTTGAAAGAGGTCTAGGGCATATAATTCGTGATTTTTTTTTGGTTGCTAGGAATGTACATGGTTGGTCGTTTACCATATGTTTAATAAGAGAAGATTTAATTTTTGAGGGGTGAGGTATCTCTAATGCAGAGTATGCTTGTTGGAGTTGTGCATGAGTTCCTAGGCTTGTTGGCAATTTGTCAAAGCACGGAGTTTCCTAGTTCTAATTTAAGATCTAGGATTGTTTTGGAAGGGGATCTTATATAGGCAGGTGGGCTTTTGGCAAATTTCACGAGTTTTCTGTTTTGACAGATAGGAATTACTTCCCTTTAAAAGTAAATAAGTATCTTCGCAGGATTGCATACACAAGGTAGGAATACCGTATTGTCTGGAACTCATAAACCTAAATCAACACATGGTCTATCTCCCAGTAACCCATCAGGTTATAAACCTCAATATCTAACTTCTTTAACCTCTATAGTCTTTAAAAATGTATTAGTATTACTTTGATCTATGGTCACGTAATGTATGATTTCATCCATATGCTATTTATCTCTCTCCACCAACTTATTCTACTATTTTATGAACTATTTGTTAATTCATTGATAAAAACGTGGATATATTTTACAATTTTACCAAGAAAACTTATCGACCGTACATGAAATGTCACATTGGAGGTTAATCCATAAGAAATACTTCAATATCCTTCCAATCTTCTTTCAAGACTGCTCTTCTATATCATATATACTTTTATCTTCGTTGGGGTTCCATAGAAAAGGCTCTATCCAGTAAAGGCTGTGTTTTTTGGAGTCTTAAATCTTACAGGTTCAAGTACCTGGAAAAATTCCTAAATTGCTAAGGTAAAATGTGGATACGCCGATATAGTAGTCGAGGTAAATTTGTTTGTGTGATTTTTTTGTTATTTGTAGGATGCGTTTATTATTGAAACGTATTACCCTTTCACTACGGATGCACCCAATTGCTTTTTTGAGCAGTGAAATAATGTAGAATAATATGTGATGTCACAACCAAGATAGACATTCATCTGATTTTTTGAGCAGTGAGATAATGTAGAATAATATGTGATGTTGCAATCAAAATAGACATTCATTTGATTTTCCATGTTTTTTTGGCTCACTAGTAGAAACTCAACTCTAAAACTAAGTTATTAACCATGGCCATGGAAGTGAGCATTTTGCACTCAACACCCCATAAATCGTCCACCAAAACAAGAGGGAGCAATGGCTTCATAACTAGGAAGATCGCTTCAATATCGGTCAAATTGATCTCTAGGTAAAAAGAAATACAAAGTCTAGGCTATGTACACTCAGCACAAATCCTACATCTAAAGGATAAGTGCTTGGACATGAACATCCCACTTTCGACCCGACCTTCACCAGAAATTAAAAAAACAAGTCATGTAGTTTTTTAAATGTTGAACGTATAAAACCAAAATAATAATGCATCTTTTTTTTGTGAGTGTATGATATGGAAATGTCAAGCTTCGAATGTCATTAGGTGATCGATTAATCACCGATTTTTAAGAAGAATGAATAAGATTATGCAAGGAATCTCACAAGGAGATGATTTGCCTAGGTGGAGATCTTAATGAATATGTGGGAAATGATGCTTCAGGATATGCTAATGTTCATGTGGGCCATGGCTTCATGGACAAAAATGTAGAGGGAACAATCATTCTGAATTTTGTAATGACGTATGATCTTTTTATAGCAAACACTCTCTTCAAGAAGAAGGAGGAGCATTTAATTACTATTAATAGTGGCCTGACTAGAACACATATAGAGTACTTTGTGATTAGGAGAAGAGGTCGGTGGTGTTTCAAGGACCGCAAAGTAATCCAAAGAGAGTTGGCAACCCAACATCACCTGCTAGTAGGGGTGAAAATAGTGGGATACAAATGCGAATATATGTATAATCATATCCTTATCCATCTTAAAATACGAATACGAATGCGAATACAAATATTGACGGATATGAAAAATGTGTTAACATATCCTTAAAAACAAATACGAATGTAAAACGAATACGAATAGGATACGAATAATAACAGAAATATTTAATAGATTAACTTAAATATGCATGTTTAGTATGGTTTACACATAAAATAGATCTACCAAATATATTCATTTCATAACGGTTATATCAACAGTGGTGAATGCAATCATAAAATGTTGTTTTGCACATCTATAAATAAATCTATTATGATACGTATATACGAAAACATATATACAAATACGAGTGCGAATATTGGCAAATGTCAAAATGATATCCATATCCGCATCCATTTTAAAACGAATACGAATACGAATGTCAAATTGTGTTTAAAATGAATACGATGTTAGATTGGATACGAATATATTCATATTCATTTTCATCCCTACTTGTTAGTCATGTATGTGCTAATAAAAGAGCTGATAAAGAAAAGCAGGGTTTTCAAGATTACTAGAACTAGATAGTAGAATCTTCAATTGGATCGATCAAGCTTCATGGTGAAGGTTTTAGAAGACTGATCTTGGGTTGTAATGGAAGTGCAAACGAGATGTGTGAGGCGGTCAAGGCCCTAAATGTCGGTTTTGGTCACTATTTCGGTATCGACCAAAACAGAATTTTGGTAACCCAACATCAAGAATGCGAATACAAATATTGACGGATATGAAAAATTGGTTAACATATCCTTAAAAACAAATACGAATGTAAAACGAATACGAATAGGATACGAATAATAACAGAAATATTTAATAGATTAACTTAAATATGCATGTTTAGTATGGTTTACACATAAAATAGATCTACCAAATATATTCATTTCATAACAATTATATCAACAGTGGTGAATGCAATCATAAAATGTTGTTTTGTACATCTATAAATAAATCTATTATGATACATATATACGAAAACATATATACAAATACGAGTGCGAATATTGGCAAATGTCAAAATGATATCCATATCCGCATCCATTTTAAAACGAATACGAATACGAATGTCAAATTGTGTTTAAAACGAATACGATGTTAGATTGGATACGAATATATTCATATTCATTTTCATCCCTACTTGTTAGTCATGGATGTGCTAATAAAAGAGCTGATAATGAAAAGCAGGGGTTTCAAGATTACTAGAACTAGATAGTAGAATCTTCAATTGGATCGATCAAGCTTCATGGTGAAGGTTTTAGAAGACTTATCTTGGGTTGTAATGGAAGTGCAAACGAGATGTGTGAGGCGGTCAAGGCCCTAAATGTTGGTTTCGGTCACTATTTCGGTATCGACCAAAACAGAATTTCGATGGAATTTCGGTGGAATTTCAACCGAACTTTTGGTCATTTCGGTCATTTTTTGTACTAGGACCCCCATATTTCGGTCATTTCGGTCGAATTTTGATTTCGACTGGATATCGATATTCGACAGAAATTCGACCGAATTTCGCTGAAATTTGAGGCCATGGAGGCGGTAGCATCTTGTATCCGAAGGGTAGCTAAAGAGATGCTAGGCGAGTCAAAGGGAGCATCTCCAGACCAAAAGGAGACTTGGTGGTGGATTGGAGGGATGCAAGAGAAGCTAATTAAAAGAGCATGCTTTAAAGATATGTCTAAGGATGGAACGGAAGAAACCGTCACAAACTACAAGATAACGGAAAAGGAAGCAAAAAGGGTTGTAAGCGAAGCTAAAGCTTTATGAAGTTTTGTACAAAAATCTCGACTCTATGGATGGCCAAAGAGATATATTCAGGTTGGCCAAAGCAAGAGAATGAAAGATCAAAGACCTTTCTCTAGTGAGATACATTAAGGACGAGGAAGGTCGCGCGCTTGTTATTCAGAAGGATATAAAGACTAGATAGAAGCATTATTTCCATAAGCTTTTTATTTTCGAAGGAAATAGAGATATCACTTGGGAGATCTTGCTAGTAGTGAAAGTTACTTGAATCGAGCAAGCTATATATGAATACAAAGGAAGGAAGTAGAGGAGGCTTTGAAGGTTATGAGATCTGGGAAAGATGTAAGACCTGATGACATTCTTATAGAAGTTTGGAGAGTTTTAGGTGAGCGTGGTTTGACTTGGCTTACAAATTTATTGAATGTTGTTTTGCGAAGCAAGAAAATGATTGAAAATGAGAGGAGAAGCATCGTGGTGCCTCTTTATAAAGAACAAATGAGACATTCAAAATTTTTCAAATTACAGAGGTATCAAGCTGATGAGTCCTACTATGAAAATTTGAGAATGTGTGATCGAAAGAAAGTTGATGCAAGTTTTCAAAGTAAAAGAAAGCTAATTTGGATTCATGTCAGGTTACTCAACTATTGAAGCTGTCCACTTGCTGAGAACAATGGAGAATTATAGGCTAAAAGGAACCTCTATATGATTTTTATTGATTTGGAGAAAGCTTATGATTCTGTCCCAAGGGAGATATTATGGAGAGTTTCAGAGAAGAGACAAGTATTTGTCCTATACATTAACCTCATAAATGATATGTATGGTAGTGTACAATCGAGGAAGACTAACTATTTTGACATTAACATTGGTCAACATCAATGTTCAACTTTGAGTCCATTCCTTTTTACTTTAATTACGGATGAATTGACAAGTCACATTCAGGATTAGATACCTTGTTGTATGTTTATTCGCCGATGACATTTTGTTGATTAATGGGTCTAGAGATGGAGCAAATGAGAAGCTTGAGTTCTGGAAACATGCATTGGAGACAAAAGGTTTTCATATAAGTAGGGTAAGACTGAATATATAGAGTGTACTTTTGATGAAGCAATGGTAAAGGAATCGAGGTGAAGATTAGTGACAATAACATTCAAAAGAAAGATTCTTTTAGATATTTGGGATCTATTTTGTAACATGATGGTGAAATTGATGGAGATGTTACTAATAGAATAAATGCAAGTTGGCTAAAATGGAGAGTAGCCTCTAGTGTTCTCTGTGATGAGAAGATTCTTTTGAAAATCAAAAGAAGATTTTACGAAGCAGTCGTGAGGCCTGCTATGCTCTATGGATCTTAATGTTGGCATGTGAACCATAGACATGCGCAGAGAATGACAATAACAGAAATGAAAATGCTAAGGTGGACGTGTGGGCATGCACACACACACACACACGTAAAGATTGGATTCAGAATGATGTCATTAGTAGAAAAGTTGGTGTAGCACTGATCGATGATAGGATGCGAGAAAATCGCTTAAGGTGATTTGACCATTTGCAAAGGAGGTCAGTGATTTACCAGTTAGGAAATACGGGTTTTTTGTGATGTTGAGCCGGCTAAGAAAGGACAAAGAAGGCCCAAAGTGTTGGAATGAGTATACTTGTTTCTCTGAGATTTTTCTTCTGTTATAATGGGAGATACATCACCGAAATTGATATTCGAGGTCATAGATCATGCCTTAAGAGATCCTCTTCTCCAATAATGTAACTTTTCACAAGCAATACCTTATTTATAGATCTCGAGGGCAATACCCCAAATCACCCCTAAACAGAGGTTTGCAAGACACTGCCTAAGGAGAATTTACACCTTTGTTGGTTTGCAATCTCTCTACATTATTTTCTCTAGCAGCAAATCTAATTGTTGAGTTTTGCATGGACAATAACCTTTTTTAGAAAAGACAGGATAGCTAGATTTCTGTTCACGGTGTTCATATTTGTTGGCATTATCTGCAGCCACACTCTACATTAAGTTAACTTGGGTTGAATTTGAACATGTGTTTATTATGTTAACATCTGGTTCTTCATTTACTGATTGTGTTGCATATATTTTAAATGATAGCTGCTGGTACATATCTGGGACCATATGCTTGCTGTTTGTGTAACTTTTCCCACTTAATACATGCTGTAAATTATAGCTGTTTTTCTTGTTAAGGAGCTAAGAAAATAGTCGTTTGTTTAAGAGCTCTAGTTTTTGCAAGAGTTTATTAAAGATGCATTCACTGGAACAAAATTATAGCTGTATTTCTTAGTAGAGTTTATTGTACGTGCTCTCCATATAGCAGAGTTTATTGTATGTAGCTCTGGGAAAGTTGATGTTGGTTTGTGGGCGGTTTTTTTCTTCTGCACTTGCTGCAACGTTATTTTGTGTGTGCAGGATGATGATTTGGAAAACAAGGAGACCGAAGAAACTGGAGCTAATGAGGCTAGTCTGATTGAAGAATCAACTGAACCTGTTAGCATGTTCACTTGCATCAGGAAACTTCTTTGAATTGTTTTATTGTCATCTTCATATATGTGCATTTTTGCTTGCAGATTGGTTCTGATGAGCAGGAACCCTCCAGAGATGCTTCTGTCCTAGCAGAACTTGACAAACTCCGCGTTGATGACCTTGAGGAATCGAACTATAGGGAGGCAGACTCTGAACATCACTATGTGAATCGGAGGCCATATGCAAACCAGCGTGGCATCCGAGGCGGTGGTCGAAGGGGCTATGGCAATGGCCGTGGTGGCCGTGGCAGCAGAGGTGGCAGAGGGTATCTGAATGGACGGAACCAGTATTTTGACCCTGGCTACCATCCGAGTAATTACTATGCTCCCAGGGGAAGGAATGGAAGGGGTGGTGGCCCATACAACCACGGGGCACCCAATCACGGTGGCTATTCTCCCAGCATTGAGATGAGTGCTGGTTAGTGATATATATAAAGTGTAGGTAGTTTAGGTAGGTTTTCGGAGGTAATCTATTATAGGAACTCCCTAACTTGTTTGAAACCTGTCTGCATTCCATGGAAGTCGCCACATAGTCCCATAAGTAGCTGTTTGTTGCTTTGCATTGGCGAGGGAGTTGACTTATTTTGTGCAGGACCATGCTTGGGGAGATGCCATATAAATTCGACGGCTGGCAGTGTAGTGCAACAGATTTTGGGTGTCCATTGTTAGCTCTACATGTTGGCTTTAGCCATCGTTTTTGTTTACAATATACATTTGTTGCGTCATACGTGATTCGGATGCCATTTTTAACTCTGATCTTGGTCATTGACCTGCTTAAAGGATCTAAAAGTTTGGTTTGCTCGTTATCATTTCCCTATATGTCAGGCTTTGCAGATCTCATCCTGAGAAGGCGTCAATCAAGAAGTTAAGTGCCTCTCTAGCACATAACCACCTCTTGACGTGAAGTGATGCATGTTGTGTCTCTTTCGTTTTTCACGAGACATTCGTTCAAGATGAGGAGGAATCACCATCTTTGGCTAACCTCTCACTTCCTTATAGTTGGAGCTTCTTGATACAAGTTGTTTACCGATATTGAGTAATGTTGATTCGTCCAGGACTATGCTGCCAGACAAGCAGGAAGTAAGGCTATTCCAAGATCAGGGAAAGTTCACTATGATCCTCAGGAATACTAACACTGGACAGACTTAACGATGGCCAACCTAGTCGCTTAACAAGTTAACCTTGATCAGTTTGGTTAAGCGCCTGGGATGCCACTTGCCATTTTGTTTACCCATTTTCTTTGGTTCAGCCTTGAACCCTGGTGGTGTTTGTTGGTTTGATAGAGATGGGTTGGAACTAGCTTTAGCGTAATCGGCAAAGCTGAATGAAATTCCTAAACTTTAGGGTAATTATAGCAAAAGGTCATGGTAAACAGCTTGACATTTTTGGTCATCCCTTTCAGTGCATACTGAAGTGTTTTACCATAGCCATCAATTAAATTTATATATACTTATTACAAAAGCCTTCCAAACACTTCAAAAATGCACATCTTCCAGGTCCTTGAGCGGTTTGGTAGGACAAAGGATAAGCTGAGGGTGAGAAATTCATTTTTCACTCTTGTTTATGTGATTTCTCATGCTACTTTGCATCTTCAATGAGTCTCCCTCTTGGTATAATTGTTTTTGCTTGATTACCACTCGTGACTTTGATACCATCTTTTAGTTTTTGTTTAGTGCCACCTTAACCTTGTGACATTGCTGCAAGCACTAGAAATATAACGAGTACGATGTGTAGACATTGAAAGAATATTAGATCGAGCATAAAGAACACACGATGATTCTTAAAGAGGAGAGAAGATTGAGATTGACGTAGCAACAACCAAATGACAGACTTACGTCTATAGCATTTTATATGATCTTCAATATCCTTTTAGAATCTTTTAAATTTTTAAATTTAGTAACATATTGTTCATGTACACGTGTTTTCATTATGACTTCCGTGATTGATAAACGTAAATGCATAAGCTATAATCGCAATCAAAGTTGTCGATCAACTAAATACTGTCGGCTTACATCTCTCGTCGGCACAAGCATTCTACTTTGTGCACAAATGAAAGACCGTTTGGAGATATATTATCAATTCATTATATTATACTACCAAATTTATAGAGTGAATTCTTTTAAGAATAAATTACACAAAAGTTCGGTTTCGAGTTAACGGTGTCATCTTTTAGATTGAAAGGACAAAAATGCTCTCCATTCGCATAACAAGGATCATCTGCTGTGGTGCTTTGTCTGCAGTAATCGTTTGAACCGTTCGACCTTGATTAAGCGGTTTGCATGATTTTGCATAATACGAATCAACAAAAAGTACAAAATCGTGTACAATATCGTGCAACGGTTACTACTTACTAGACTCTGCTGCATATCCCACTACAATAGACGACCCGGTGCCCATTCGCATACAATGGTAAAAACTTATTTTTTATCATTATATTTCTTCCTCAGCATTCTCGTCTTCTCCACTGTCCCAGCCATTTCTACCCCACCATCACCTCACCTCTCTAACCGGTGAAGAGAAATCTGCTAGGTGTAATTTGAAACAGAGGGAAAAGAAGACACCTTTTTGACGAAAGATGGCATTCTGAGTCTTGGGTTCGACATTTTTTAAATAATTATTAAAATATTCTTAATTAATTAAACAACCATCAAGTCATAATATTTAAAAATATAACCATCATTCGGCATCTGAGGTGCCGATTTGGAGACTTGACGGATGTAAGTGCAAATTATCCAATGAGTTTGCCCAAATCGTTACCTCAAGTGCCAATTTGGGCATCTCATTGGGTAATTTGCATTTCCAACATTTGGGTTATTTGTGCTTCCATCCATCATTTGTTATCAATTGTTTTTTCAACTAACTTCTTTTGTTATCAAAAGTATAACATTTTCCATAAAGATGTAATTACATTTGAATGATAAATGTGTCATCCAATTATTTGTTTCTCGAGCTAAATAACATTGATTTTTATTCGATCTCACTCGTATCCGATCTTTAGTCGATCAATATTATTATTCACTTTTTATTTGATTCAGATTAATATTCAATCAATATTGTATATGAGTTTGTATCCAATTATATAGTTCCCTAAATCCTCATTTGACTCATATCTGTACGTAGATTTTTATAAGTATTCGATATTAGATGGTGTGAATATGGATAAGAAAATTGACATATCTGATATGTATCCGATCCTTTTCATCGCTAGTCAGAGTTGATCTGACCACTGTAACATTAAATTGAATAAGTTACAATTACTACGTATAAATATAATTAATTTACGATATTTAATATATAATATAACGAAGGAAACGAATTATAAATTAAAAATTTTAAAAATTTAAAAATAACAATTTCAGTAATAGAAAGGATACACATTTACCATTCAAATGTAATTACATCCTTATGGCAAATGTTATACTTTTGATAACAAAAGAGGTTAGTTGAAAAAACAATTAATAACAAATGATGGATGGAAGCACAAATAACCCAAATGATGGAAATGCAAATTACCCAATGAGATGTCCAAATCGGCACTTGAGGTGCGATTTGGGCAAACTCTTTAAATAATTTATACTTATATCCGTCAAGTCTCCAAATCGGCACCTGAGGTGCCGATTTGAGCATTACTTCCTAAATCGGCACCTCAGGTGCCGATTGATGGCTATATTTTTTAAATATTATGACTTGATAATTGTTTAATTAATTAAGAATATTTTGATAATTATATTTTAAAAAAAGTCCTCTTGGGTTTGCCTCTGACTCGTGGAAATCGAGATCGGTTGCAGCGTTTCGTATTGGTCTTTTGGGTATATCTGGCTCCTCAAATCCCCAGATTTGCAGAGCCCTTCTTCGTCCTCTAATTAATTCGCATCACAATCTTTAATCCAAAGCGCTTGCTTTTAGGTGTGTTGTATTCGATTGTCACTACTAGATCTCTCGGGGAGACCCAACACCCGTTTCGTGAAAGACCTCACTAAACCATTGCTGCATTCCTAGTGTGTATACAAGTCCATCAAACTCTATTCTTCCTATTCTTCCTTAAGACCCAACTTTCTGCGACACCTGATTGCCTTCTGCTCAACTCCCACTGCGGAGTCTGCTAATTCCAAACTCAGAAATTTTCACAGAGACAACAAATCTCAACAAATTAGAGAAAATGCTTCATCTTTACGGAAGTCTCCAGCTACCCAATTCATGAATCGATCCTCAATGGCGTGCTCGCCCGTAGGGCCGCAACAGGGGCTCCCACCCAGTCTCCAGAAACTACGCCCTCCCCCTTCATGCATTCCTCCAGACGCGTCGACGACAGAGACTGCCATCACATCGTTTCCATGTTACCACCCCTGGGTCTCTCCGCCTGGACGACCGCGGCTACGACGCGATGGTGGCGGACGAGGCGAGGAAGGTATCGATTAGTGGCGGTGATGAGGCAATGCAGAAGAGCCTCAAGGACATGACAAAATGGGTGGAGGGGAAGAGCAAGGGGCCAAAGACACCGACGGTACCGCCGCTGAACGAGCTGGAGACTGGTAACACGTGAGAGATGATGGCAGGGCTTGAAGTCGTAAGGGGCCACTGCCACTGGGTAGCTGGACGTTGACAAATAAGATATTATTAAAAAAAATAGGATTTTCCCCCGAACAGGTATGGATGGAATTTATGCCTCGTTGTTTGGTTAGAAAGGAATTCTAATGGAATGGAATCAAGATAAGAATGAAATTAACAATGGAATGAAATGATTTTTCACATTCCATTATTTAGTTCATATTATGAATTGAAAGATTTATTATGAAATATATTTCTTTCTTATGTTTGGAAAGGGAAAAGAATAGAAAGAAAATAACATTCCTTTTGATATATTTCGTTAAGTAGAAAAATAATCGGTATCCGTCAAGTTATTTTTTTCATATAATTGATATATTTCATATAAGGAATCAAAATAGTCAAATTTAAATGTAGACTATTTTGATTTTTTTACATACAATTGATATATTTGATATATCTATATCTGCTAGAATATTTTATTACCATATCTATATCATAAAAGGTTGAAAATATTATGGACATCTGTATCTATAAAAAATAAAAACACATATCTATGTCCTTATTATACACTAAAGTGTAACCCTTATCCATATCCTAAAAAATTAAAAATAGTATCGTATCAATATATATAAAAACACATATCCATGTCCTTATTATACACTAAAAGAAAGTCTAATATATTATGTCCTTTTGATGTAAAAGACAACGCTTTTAAATCATTTCTTTTAGCGAAAGACCACATTGTTACCAAGTTAATAGATTATATATTACATTATTACTTTTAAAAGTTTGGAATGATAATGAAATTTGGGTATGTATAGTTCAATGACTTTTGCGTAAGTTACTCTTCTTTTAACTAATCAATCAAAATTTCACGATCAGCATTTTTTGATATGACCTCAGACAATATCCATAGATTTTAAATTGTATCTTCCACGAGGACATTGATCAATAAAAACAGTGTGATCTGTTAATGATCTTTAAGGTGTAAATCACACTACTTTGTGAGATTGATTAATAAGCGGGATGTTTTGCATATTCATTTTCTTCTTTGTGATTTTTGGCTTTTTATTTGATACTTGCGCAAAGATCTCTTTTGATTAGAGAAATCGGACTTTGTCACTTTCTCTAAGCCTCCATTGGAGTGCTTTCTCTGAATAAAGACATAAAGACAAAAACACAAAATACAGAAAGTTCGAGCACAAAAATCTTCTACGCCTCCATTGGAGCACTTTCTCTGAATAAAGACCTACCTCTTGCTTTCCATGATGCTTGTGATTCTTCCGGCGAACGCAACACTACTTCATACCATCTCAATGTTTCATCATAAATCTTATGTTACATTCAATTTGTACATCTCATTTACATAGTATATATCTTATAGCCTTACTTCTAATCCTATAGCCTTACTTCTACTTAAATGCTTTGAGACTTCATGAGATTTTATATAATTTTTGTATCTATACTTTTGATGTAGAATGTTCTTTAGTGAGAAACAAATTAAAAGAAGTTTGTGAAACCAGTTAAATTAGTAATGAGAAGTAACTTGGATAGTGGATACGTTATTGACTGATCAATAATGAATTCTTAAGTCAGAGAGACCTAGGTCATGAATTTTACCTTTTGGAAATTCACAGTCAAAATACTCAAATTCTTTTGATTGTTGGATATATGGTTGGACCTCTCATCCATATATCTATGTGTGTACGTATGCACATTGTGTATGCGTATGGTTGCGTGCACGTGCACATGTGTGTGGGTATGCATGTACATATGGGGGTGCATGCGTAAGAGAGAGACAGAGATTGCTCACATGACAATTTTTATTTAATCATATTTGGTTATACACTTTAATCATCCTCCTCTCGTTGATCAACGATATACATATTAGACTCTCTTTTCGTATTGAATTGGCTTCTACATAGATCTGGAGGAAGTAAATGAAGATTCAAGAACTTTGCATCAACGCATAATATTTAGCGATCTTTTTGCTTAAAATTTAATGTGCTCATCGCATGAACAAGAGATTTCAGCACAATGATTTGTATATTTTGAAATATTTAATTCTAAGGAAACAATTTCCAAAATTATTTCTAATATCCATGAATAATATAAAGAATAGATCGAGGTTACTTTGAAGCTTGAGTTTCTAGTAAAAAAACTCCTGAATCCAATCCAATTCGTAGTGTCTTTCTCGTGGACGTGAAGATGAATCACGTTGCTTCCCACGAAGTTGGATGTTGTATTCATGAACACATCTACAAGAAGAGGCGTGTGAGAGACGGATACTCTCAAGACTCTTCTTATTCTTCTACAAGGCACATAATTCTCAACGGACTAGTCTCTCCAAAAACCACAAGTTAATAAAAGAGAGAGACTTGCTCTCTTTTTATATACAAAGCACACGTCTCTTAAAGACTAAGGCTTCAAGTAGGCATGTGAAATTGTGACTCTTAGATTGTTGATCAATGGATTAAGACCAAATACTTATTCAACAAGAATTATATCCTTTTTATCTTAAATTAATACTAATTAGTAAAATAAGCAACAACATTGAGTTTTTAATCAATAAGGACTCAACAACATGGTGCAATGTGTACATTACCATGTACAAGCTCCAAAATTGCCTAAAATAGGCATTTTTGTTGAATTTATTAATTAAGTGAATAATCCAATTATCCATATTGGAAAAATTATGGAAATAATCCTTATACCTTATGATTCATATTCACAAGCTCAAAATTAAATGTAAATCCAATTTACATTTACAAAATTAATGTGAATCAAATTCACACAATTTCATGCCTTGGCAATAATTATGTTACACAAATATTTATATGAATCATATCCGTATAAATGCTAGTTATTGTGAATCACTAGTTACATTAATTAATGAATTATATCTGTGAATCATATTCACAAAAATTACCCCTATGAAAAAAAGGTAATAATTATAATAATTATAATATTCATATCAATAAGTATGAGTCCTAATCCAATTAGAGCTCATGAGATACACCTGCATTATTTAGAGATAATGTCGGGGAGATTATAGTATCCATGTATAACTACTTGAAATCTAGATATCAATCCAATTTCATAATTTATACCATTTTAGTTTGAAATTTATACACTCTTATCAATTGATCTTGAACGGACCACTTCACACTCTAAGTGAGCTCAACGAAACACAAGCCACTCTATGTGAGCTTGAGAAAGTATCGGTTGGCTGAACCCAGCTTCCTCGATCATTTCTTATCGTAGTCCAAATCATTTGAAGATTAGAAATGAGCTTAAGGAGCATGTATATTTATATTTTCATGTTCATTTCCGTTTCTAACATTTTGGATACTGAAATTGGAATTGAAATTGGAAATTGAATTCAAATGAATTGTGATTTAATCCAATTAAATCGTAAATCATCTAGCTAAATGGAGCCATTAAAATCCACCATGTTTTATCAATCCCTCAGAATGAAAGTGTCATAGTAGTTGATCTATTATGATAGATTTAACCGTGAGTATTCCCAATACTCATTTATCCTTTGTACTGGAAGATTTTGATATATCCGAAGTTCAAACCCTAGTTTGGCTGTCTTCTTTGGATCATATCAATTGATTTCTCATTCGATAATTAGATGATGATATTAATCATATACTTTCTAAAAGTATATATTAATATCTCAAATTCGTGTCTTATTTCATAAACAAGATGATAATGCATGGAATTCATTTTGACCCTAAAATATCTCGTGAGTGAGCTCTGTCTCCCCATTCATCAACAATGACCCTATATGATTCCTTTGAGAGATCATACTTCTCATATGTCTTCATAAGAACACCAACTAGTCGGTATATGGACCTTGGTTAGGCCACCAGCCTATTGGTCTATCAAATGTATATATTCTTGCATATAAATGCATATATGTCTTAGGTCAAAGGATATGTGCCTGATCATGATAATTACGATTCACATTTTAGTTTATCTTGACCTCATAAAATCAACTCTTTGACTTGATTATCCCAACACTTCCAAGTCTTCATTCCTATGCAGAAGACCTACTTCAAGAATTCGGTTGGAAATTAGTATTTAGAGAAAGATTACCATCTTTTTCTCAGACTGGAGATCTTTATTGAATATCACATGTTTGAAGTCAGCTGTGTCCTCCCAGCTGCATGGTATTCAATATGACCATGGTAAATAACCCTAATTGTACAAAGGATCTTAATAATAAAGTACATTCATATTCATTTCAGATAAACATGATAAAAAAATAACTTGTATTATATTAATGGGTTGCCAATGGCTTACAAGTCCAACAATCTCCTACTATCCCTTAAATCCATTCATGTCCAACTCTTAATCCCATATTCATTACATGTTGGTCGAAGACCTTTTGAGTCAAGGTTAGCGAATAAACAATGTTCTCGGTAAAGCTAAACTTGGTGACCGTGATTTTATCATGCTTCTTGATCGCCTAGAAGATGTGATATTTCCTCTCCATGTGTTTGCTTCTTTGATACCATCGGGGTTCCTTTGCTTGCGTTATGTCACCCATGTTATCGTGGAGCAATGGGATGGGAGATTTCGATGAGGAAACTATGTCAAGTTCCAAGATGAACTTACACAACTACACCACCTCTTTGTGGAATCAGTTGTGTCCTGTGTTTGAAGTCAGCTGTGTCCTCCCAGCTGCATGGTATTCAATATGACCATGGTAAATAACCCTAATTGTACAAAGGATCGTTAATAGTAAAGTACATTCATATTCATTTCAGATAAACATGATAAAAAAATAACTTGTATTATATTAATGGGTTGCCAATGGCTTACAAGTCCAACAATCTCCTACTATCCCTTAAATCCATTCATGTCCAACTCTTAATCCCATATTCATTACATGCTGGTCGAAGAACTTTTGAGTCAAGGTTAGCGAATAAACAATGTTCTCGGTAAAGCTAAACTTGGTGACCGTGATTTTATCATGCTTCTTGATCGCCTAGAAGATGTGATATTTCCTCTCCATATGTTTGCTTCTTTGATACCATCGGGGTTCCTTTGCTTGCGTTATGTCACCTGTGTTATCGTGGAGCAATGGGATGGGAGATTTCGATGAGGAAACTATGTCAAGTTCCAAGATGAACTTACACAACTACACCACCTCTTTGTGGAATCAGTTGTGTCCTGCTTCTTGCTTCTCCATCTCATAACATCACCTTTCAACATGAATAAGAACCTTGAGGTTGACTTCCTATTACCAACATTTGATTGGAATTCTGAATCGGTGTACCCTAAGAAAATTGATGTACTCTAACACTTGGAGATCATTATATCTATAAATCAAGATGTAGTCTTGAGTTCTTCTTAGGTAATTGAAGATATATTTCACTATAGTCCAGTGTTTCTCTGCATAGCAGGATTGGTAATATCTTATATCTCCCATTGCATAGCAGATATTTGGTCTAATACACATCATATCACACATCAAGCTTCCCATAGCCGATGCGTAAGGGCATCTGGTCACAGCTTTCTTTTCCTCAACAATTTGAGGTGCCATCCCTTTAGTTAGGTGAATATCATTTCTTAAGAGAAGGACACCTTTCTGGGAATTATCCATACTAAAGCTTCCAAGATCTTTTTGATGTATTCTTATTGTGATAGTCCCAATACCCTCTTTTGTATGTTTCTGAACATCTTCAGACTCAAGATATAAGAGGCTTCTTTGTGATCTTTCATCTCAAGGTATTAGACAACAAGATCTTAACACTAATCATCCTCCCTATATCCCAATGACCAGGATGTCATCTACATAAAACACAATGAATACGATGATGATCCCACTAAGTTTCTTGTACACACATGGTTCATTCGGATTCTGCACGAAATCAAAACCCTTTTATGGTTTCATCGAATAAGATGTTCCAACTACGAGAAGCTTATTTGAGCCCATAGAAGGATTTTTTTAGTTTGCACATCTTACCTCCTCCTATGAAGCCCTATACCTGCTCCACATAGATAACCTCTTCGAGGCATCCATTGAGGAATACTGTCTTGACATCCATATGCCAAATGACATAGTAAAGGTATGTAACTATTGCAAATAATGCCTAGATGGATTTAAGCATGGCTACATGGAAGAATGTCTCATCATAATAGATACCTTCTCTGTGTGTGTAACACGTGGATATAAGCCACACATTGAAGGTATATACCTTCCCATCGAGTCCTCTCTTTCTCTTAAATACTCCAATGGGTTTGACCCCTTTAGGTGGATCTTCAAGGGTCCATACACCATTCTTGTGCATGCAGTCTATCTCAGACTTCATTGCTAGCATCTAACTATCCATGTCACGATCATCCAAAGCTTCATAAAATGATGTTGGATCATCATCAGACTCTTATGATACATGGAATCTGTACCTTTCAGGTTGTCTTAAAACCCTAGAACTCTTTTAAGAGGTATGATCGTCTCATTTTCAATTATCTCTTCAGTTTCTAGATTAGGAACTTCACTGGTCTCACTAGATTCGATTAGTTACTTAACTTCATTATTATCTTGAGTTCTAAGGAGTTAATATTTCAAAAATTTGATACCTCTAGAAACAAATACCTTTTGAGTCTCGTGATCATAAAGTTGGTATCCAATATTATTCTTTACGTATCCAATGAAGTAGCATTCTCTAGTGCGAGATTCCAGCATGCTTTCATCCATGTTTTTAGCATGGATCAAACAACCCCTAATCCTCATGTATCATACACTCAACTTGGTACCATTTTAAAGATCATGAGGGATTTTAGGTATAGATCTAGATGGAATCTTGTTTAGGACAAAAGTTGCAATCTTTGTTAGCCATGTGAGCCTGAGGAGAATCATTCCTACAATAAATGTTATTGTAATGTTTGATATATCAATAAAAGTTATTGGTTTATTTCACTCCTTGTCTGAGATTTAATGAATGAATATATATAAGGTCCCTTAGTACAATAGTGTTTATGTACCATAGTCATCTTAATGATCATATAGTTGTTATTGTTGAATTAGAGGCTGGTGCTTGGATGAATATCTAAGGAGTTTGATTGATGACACATCAAGAGTCATCAAATGATTGTTAAGAGACGATCTCCAACATGAGAAGGAGATGACATTCCTTCTCTGATAGGTTTATATTTGACCGACCTCTTGATGCGGGTCCTCTGCATAAGAATAGAGATTCAAAGGTGTCAAATAGTTAGGTCAAAGAGTTGACTTAATGAGATCACGATAACCAAGACCTATGTTGTATACTATCATGATGTAGGCATGCATCCTCTGACCTGAGACATATGTATTGCTATATATCTGAGTATGCATGTTTGGCAAACCGATAGGTTGACGACCCATCAAGGTCTATACACCAGCAAGCTAGTGTGCATACAAGGGTATATGAGTAATACGATCTCTCAAAGGAATCATACAAGTTCACTTATGAATCATAAGACATGAGATCACTCATGAGGTATTGGGATCAATGAAATTCAATGCATGGTGATCTTGATCTAGAAGCATGGCAAGAATTTGTAGGCATGATATGTGCTTTTGGAAATCATATGATCGATAACAACTCCCAATAACCGAATGAGAAACTTAGTGATAAATCCCTGAAGATGACATTATAAAATTGATCTATATCTTTGGGTTTATTCTAGCTCTTCCAGTATGCAGGATTTACAAGTATTAGGAATACCTGAAGGTGAAGTAACTATAAGAGATTGTATAACCATAACTTCCATTCCGAGGGAGTGATTAAATGGATTTGGATTTTAGTGAATCCTCTCAGTAGAGAAGTGATCTAATATTAGTCCAAATGTTGGACATTGATCTGAATGTGATTCAGATGCAATGAGAAGATTAGATCTACATCCTTGATTTAATCAAGCATCTATGACATGTCTCTGATTTGAGATATGATTTCAATATCTACGTCACTATATGTGGAACGTACTATCACCCTGTCCCCACCTCCAAGTATCCACAGAGAAAGCATATTATTCTTGAAAAAGTTCAAGAATAATTTCATTGATAGAATGCATATCTAAGCATTGAGAAATGGATAATTAAATGAGATTTAATTATTACGAGTAATGTGAATTTGATTCATATTATTTTGATGCATGATAATTGATGATCCAATATAATTAAATGTAATTTTATTATTATGGATATGAATAATGTGGATAGTACTATTTATATTAATCATATATTATAAATATGATTTATAATATAAGAGAGAGCTATTTGTAAATAACATTTACAATTTAAATATTGACGTGAATTGAATTCACATTGGACTATCAATTAAAAATGTAATTTACATTTTATATTTGATTATGAATGTGATTCTCAAATTTCCAATGGCATGATTGAAATTGTCACAAAATAATTTGAAATTATTTTTGTGTAGTAATTTACAACAAAGGTTGTTGTAAATAATTAAAGGATAATATGAGATACACAATCTCACATTATTGGAAAAGAGGCTCCCCTTCCATATAGGGAGGGTGAATGGCCACCCTTGAGTCCTAAATTAAGGTGATAGTCCCCCTTCATATTATGAAGGAGTTTGCCTCCTTTACTAATCCTTTAATGTACATTGAATTGAATTAGTATATATTGATAATTATTCAATGTACATTAAATTAAATTAATCATTGTTGTGTTTCTACAAACAAAACATGACCATTGAAAGAAACACAGACCAATCTCCACCATTGGATTTGTGTTGTCCATGGTTTGAGATCCATGGTCTCCCAAAATATTATAAAAGAAGAGGCAACCCTAGATCTTCTTTTAGAACATAAAATTCACATGATCTCTCTCATCAGTATACATGTACACTCTCCCTCTCTCTAAAGTGGCCATCCACTTTCTGACCTAGAGAGAATCGCAATCGTCACTACATCGCCGTGCTACCACTTCGACCACTCGTGTATCTTCGTCGTCCTCGGTACTTTCAGTACGTGAGGAAGACCTCAGATTTCATGTGATGAAATCCGGAGTTTCGTCACTTGGATCAACATCTTGGATTGCGAGAAGGAGGCATTTCATCAACGCATTCACATATACCTCCTTTATCAGGTCTGAATTGAGACACACGATCTCTTCGTTTAGAGAATTTGATGGCAACCTCACTTCAAGAGGTATTCCTATATCTTGTTTGTGATTTAGATGAAATGATCGGGATCATGTGATTTCATCGCTTTAAAAATTTTAAATTCTACTACTCCAAGTAACTAGTGCGACTAGTCGCTCCCGATCGCATTCATGCTTCCGTGATGCGCATAAGGTTCTTTATATAACCTTCAATCTCTACTGCATGTCCACATAAACTTAGAGGTAAGTTTGCTTTACTCATCATTGATCTCACCATGTCCAACATGGTTCTTGTGCGTCTCTCTACAACTCCATTGAGTTGATGAGTACCTAAAGGAGTGAGAGTGGAAATAATTCCTCTCTCCTTAAGGTATTCTTTGAATTTGTTTGAGAGATATTTTCCACATCGGCTAGATCAAATTAATTTTTTCTTCTTGCCGATTTGGTTCCTATTTGTTTCTCAACCAAAGCTATGAACTCTTTGAACATTTCAAAGGTTTTGTGTTTACGATCTGATGGGTCTCCATTTAATCACCTTTATTCTTTCATTTTACCTTACATAGCCAAATGCATGTATATATCCTTAATTTATGAAAATAAACATTCAATAATTCACAATTAATATTGCATAAAATACTATTCAAAATATTGTATTATTGCTAAAATAAAAATAGAAAAAAGAAAATAAAAAGAATGAAGTGTCAAAGACACTAAGTGACCCTAGACCTCAAGATCCAATCATCATAATGACTTGATTGAGAAGGAATAAAGTAGGGAGAAATAGTGCGGCCAATTGTACAAACAATACACTCATAATCCTAATTTTACAGGTCAATAAATATAGTTTGGGACCTATTTTATTTTTTCATCTGAAATCAATAGGTTTTAAACATCAATATTATACATAAAAATACAAAGAAAATTACAAAGTTTATTTCACTAAAAAATAATGCACAGTGTGCTCGGGACATAAAATAAAAAGCTACAAAGAAATACTTTGCAGACCTGTATCTTCTCCAAACAAATTCAAAATTCACCAAAGTCACTTTATTATTCATAAATAAAAACTAGTTATTTAATGACAGTAGTTTCATTTAATTTGGAGTTAACATGCAAAAGTTAGGTTTTGGGCCCTCATTGTGCAATACACTTGTATATAATTTTCAATATATTCATTCTTTATATTCTTTACTTTCTCATATTTTTATAAATTTATATATATTATTGGAAATATATGTACATTATTAAAATAGAATAAAATCATCAAAATACGATATAAATACATAAATATATTTTCATATATATATATAGACTAAAAATATATAAAATACTTGTATATATTAATAAAATAAAAAAACATAAATGAAATGAAATTATAAAAAATACAAGTGTAAATACCTAGAGATATACATGTAAAAAGTAACATTTAATAAAATAGCTTGTAAAAATAAATAAAATCATAATTAAATACTATAGAAAATTACAAACATATTTCATGTTTTTTTTTAAATAAATTCAGTTCCTATTTTTTTATTGGATTTACAAATCATTTAAGTCATTCTTTTTCTTGTTGGTTCACGTGGACCAACTAGGGGTGAGGATTTGTTGACCGACGGGTCAAGTACCCCATTTGTACCAATACCTCCCGTCAGAACCTCAGACCCCCGTACTTCTCCCATTTCTCATGCATGCCCCTCACCTCCATCCTCCTCGAGACCTGCTCCACTCCATAGCCCCTTCATCCTGGACCCTCGACCTACCACCTTCGATCCTCCTGCCATTTCTCCACCCTTTTGGCCGGAACCCACGACTATAAAAGAAGCCCCCATCTTCCTTTTTGGTTTTGATCTCCCTTCAACATGGTAACACCAGTTGGAACCCTCAATCGAGTCCCTGGCGACAACAAGAAACACTCCTGCCCTTTGTGGCATGGATAATGTGGTGGAGGGTCAGATCCAGGTCCTCACCGGACCACCTCTGACAACATCTTCCTGCTCCTCGAATCTGACTGAGTCGAGCTGCAAGTTACATGTCTTTAGCTTGCTTTTAGTTCTACTAGCTTATTTTTAGGTTTAATTTCTACATTTACTTGCATTTTTAGCTTACTTCAAACAATCAAATCACTGTAGCACTAGGCTCCGACACCCAAATTCACCGTGAATTCTTCTCGCTCTGACTCCCTTTTCACCTCATTTTCTTTCCCTAATGCTTCTCCACAAGAGACCCATGTTTCCACCTTGATTCCTGCATGGAATCAAGTCATTGGAGCTCCCTCCACCACCTTTGTAGGAGCTCCCATCACCCCATTTCCCCATGCTTATGTAGCTTCAGTAGAGGGTCGATGAGATAGCCCTCGACCCCCTTAATATTTTGATGCACGTCTGGGATCACGTAGAGCATCTGGAGCACCCATCCAACACGAGAATAGAGGCTCCAACTGATTACGCTTCAGAGCTCCTTCGACGAGCCACAAATACTTTGAAGACACACACTCGATGTGCAAGAATGCCGTGAAGGAGAGGAGCTCTTTAGAGAAGGAAGAGGAGGCCGGTAGTGAGCGGAATTGATGATTCTAACTTGTCGGCATTAAGTTCTTCAGTTGTTCATCCAACCCTCCTCCTACCATTCGATCAGAGGCACGACCCAGATCTAGTCTGGTTAAACGAAGCGATGCCCTTTCAGAGATGCAGGATCATCCACGTGGATGCATCTCAACCATCCGATAGTATGCCTTTTAGGGGATAAAGTACTTACTAAACCCCATTCCTTTTTATAATTAATTTTTAGAATTGTAAATATTTATTTATATTCAAAATTTTGTGTAAAAATTGCATATGGGCATATGCACTTGGTGAATATTACATGTAAGTCTAGTGCTACGTCGGCTTACATGCCGCTCCATGTGAGTTGGCCATTTTGCATATAGACCCTTTTGAATTTGGATATGTAGGATTAGTATTAAAATTTGCAATAAATGTCCAAAACTTTAAGATATTTTGCATGTAACCCCCTGCTTCATATTTTATTGCAAATGTACCCTTGTTAGGAAAGTATAAATTATTTTATGCATTTTGCTTGGATTAAAGAGCCATCTCACTCTAAACATTGTGAAAAAATAACTTAATGTGCTCTGAATGATGCTTATTTATGCAACAATTTTCATTTGAAAATTTATTACATTTTTAGTTTATTAAAAATCATTTTGGTGCTATTTATTCCCTATCTTGAGATAAAAATACAAAAAATAGAAAAAACACCTTTGTAAATTCCAAAAAATAAAGATAGTATATTACTATATAATATAGCTACAAAACAAAAATCAAGAAAGAAAACCTTAAAAATTGAAAATCCTATTTAATCCTAAAAAAATAGAAAATGATTTCAAAAGTACAAAAAATTATTCTTCTATTGTATAATATATATATGATATACATGTTTACCTATTAAAAATAGTTTTAAGGAATTTTGAACTATTTATCTAATTTTAAGATCTTAAACATTCATCCTATTTATTAACTCATAGATTTGGAGTATTTTGGATTTTAAAAATATCTAAAAATTAGCAAAAAGATCCTAGAAAAATTACAAAGTAAAGAAAAATAAAAAACAATTTATTTTGTATTTTTTGAATATAGTTGTCTACATTTATAAATATAAAAGCCTATATATCTTATATACATATAAAAAATTTATCTTATATTATTATTATTTCTTAGTAATATTTTAACTCTTTAAAAAATAAAAGGGCTATTCCTAATTGTAATTATTGATATATATTATAAATATATTATATATCACTTATATTATACATATTATTGTATATATACATATATATACTATTATTATATATAAAAATAAAATGAAATTAAAAATACAAAATATAAAATTAAAATAAAAAATTATAAAATGCAACAAAAAATAATATAAAATTAAAAATCCACAAAAATTTAAAAACTGAAAAATACATAAAAAATAGTTGTTGTTTATTCCCTGTATAAATAATTATTTGCATACCCCCTAGCCCTTTGTGGTTCGACACCCAGAATATTTGTAACCTATACACTTTTTATCTAGGTTATAATAAATTTTATCCTACTTCACATTGCTTGCTTTATCTGTACTTGTGGGTTGATTTGTTGATCTAGTTGACTCTCGTGAGCAGTCACCTCAATGACTGTTTCCTCGCCCTGTGAGCACGATCGTCTTTGTAGCATTGGTTACATCTCGCTGTAATAAGAAGACAAAACCATTCCATGAATGATCGTCAATACGATCACATAATATTGATGTCCATTTCGAGTCGTAGTACGAAAGGGACCGCACACATTAGTATGTATTATGTTAACTATACCTTCACACCATTCACCTTTCTTAAAAAAGGATGCCGTAAACATTTTTCCTTGAATACAATGTTCATAAGTAGGTAAATCACAAACTTCTAGAAAATCTAGATGTTCATCCTTTACCAGTCTATTGATCCTATCAACAAATACATATCCAAGTCTTTCTTGTCAGATCATAGTTAAATGATCTCCATCCTCTCTTGATCATTTAGGGGTCTTATTATTCACATGGTATTAACATTCGAGACACATTCATGCAAGTTTAGTTCATAGAGTCCACATGCTGTTAGAAAATCATATGCTATAAAACTGCTATAATGACTTCCGATAAGTTTATTAAAGAATAGGAATAATTATCCATGTCCAACTAATTTAGATATAGAAAAAATCATAAAGAACATAGAGACACTCTCTAATAATTAGGACTCTTCCATTTGATAGCGATAACCGACACGTCCCGATATGACTGCTGCAACCGTTGCATCAGATCCTTTCTGGATAACTATCTCCCCTTCATCAAAACTTCTGATTTCTTTAAACATATGCAACATATTGCATACATGAACATATGCACAAGATCGACAATCCCACTATCTTCTCATCCTATAAGTAAGTTGATTTCAAGGATTAAGTAGATGAGTTACCTGCGGTAGCTATACCCTTGCCATTCTCAAGGGTCTTCAAGTATTCTAGATAGTTGCGCTTCCAGTGTCCTGACTTATTGTAGTGATGACAAACATCCGTCTTCTTGGATGTCATATGTGTGTAACTTTGGAAGATATGCCAACATATTGACTCTTCTTCTTTGTCTTTTGAATTGGACCCTTCTTGTATCCGTGCTTCATGCAATGCTTCCCTTTGACATGTACAATCATTGCACTGCCATAGATATTATCTTTCTTAATGATGTCCTTAGTGGATTTCAGTGAAGAAAGTAGTTCAACATTTGTTAGTTTCAGATTATTTATGATAATAAACTATGCAGTTATTGAAAGATTTAGGGAGAGATAACAATATGAAATCAGATTGCATATCTGTGTCCATCTCCACCCCTAAAGTCTCTAGTTCATGGATATACCCAAATATTTTGAGTATGTGTTCCCTAATCGGAGTGCCTTCTGCATCTGGCAAAAAAGCATTTCTTTCATAATATTATAATGCCGAGTGCATTTCACATCACCAAACATCTCCTTTAGATTCTCTAAGATGTACTGAGCAGATTCAATATCCATATGATGCTTCTTAAGTACACTGTATAATGAAGCAAGAAGCAATGAGCCAATGCGTGGTCCTCATTCCACTTCTTATTAAAATCTCTAGCATCATCAATATGAGGGTTTTCATATTTTACGCTCAAGAGAACATACCCTATGCGTTCCACCATAAGCATGAGCTCCAACTTTTGGATTCAATCTGAATAATTTGGACTGATCAACTGGTTTGCCTCAAGCAATTTGTTTACTGGGTTGAGGGATATCATCTGAATTAAGATGGAGAGAATACTTTTTAATAAATATTGATTAAGGAGATTAAATAATTTAATATTTTAAATCAAGATATTCTCATATTTTTTGTACTTTGAAAGTCTTTCCATTATAAGATTTCAAAGCATGAGGCATTCTAACCCAACGATCTCACTACGAGATCTGAGCCTCCTTTCCATTTTCATTGCACCCCAATAATATGAGAAAAAATACAACTATGATGAAAGAAGTGGGAACTCTTTTTACCTTACAATTCCAACTTGTATTCTTAGTTTGGTCTTCAACACTTACACACTCACATATATGGAGTTAGCATGTTATCTATTAAACGAACCTTCATTGAGCGAAGTATAATTCTATACGTAATCCAATGCCTCCTCAATAATATAGGGAACAACATTGGGATCACTACACATACGTCCCATCGCTTTCGAGAAATGAAGAATCCGATCCATGTGAATTCGTATTCCAGAGTCATGACTATGCATGAGAGCCTCCAAAAATACAACCCATGGTGACAGAGTTCTCCGCAATGATGGAAGATCATGAATGTCATCATATGACTTACTCCATATTTTATTTAAATTAGTGATTAATCATTTCGAATCATATTCTCATGATAATCTAAGGGCTAATTCTAGGACATATGCTTATTGTCTTAATTTTAATCCAATTAAAATAATAGCACTTAAGGGATCCCAACTAGAACTTGATCCTTTTATTCAGTTGATATTACCATATAGTATTACATCCTAACTTAGTACAATTTTATGTTCCAATTTTAGTTGTTAAAGTATACCATGACTCTTTAGCTACCGTTCCTTGAAATAGATCCAGCCAGGTCCGATAGATATTGCCAACAAGAAGATTTTCCATGGCAACTGCGGTGCATGGTGTCAATTAAGTAACCCATTAGCATATCCATGTCCTAAACACCATCACCGATTCAATACGAGACAACACAATGGGAACATATTGTACTAAAGAGATTTTATCGATCTTTCAACCGTGTATGATACTATACAATAACTCTCAGAAATTTTAAGAACTTAAAATTATTTTTAATTTCCCAAATTTCAGCAATAATCTAGTCACTTCTTGAATTTATTTTTTAAAATTTCAAAAGGTCTAATACACTAATCTAGACACTTCTTTGAATCAAAATAATTTTAACTTCGAAAGATGTCTAGTGCAACAATATAGACAAATCGTAAAATCAATCAAATCAAATTCATAATTTATAATTGCATTTTAAACATTCAAGTGCATAACTAATCAGAAAAAATGAAATAAAAAATACATTCTAATTTATTGCATATTTCCAAAATAATAAATAATGATTTTGGATTCAAATTTGTAAGCTACGACTATCATACTTCAAAATTTCAATATGTTATACAACTTGAACTTAAAATTCATTGCGACCCCTAGATCCGGCTCCCGATGTCAATATATAATCTATATTTTCATCATTTTGAGTCCAAAAAATATAAGATATAATTAAAATCGACTCCTCTTCTAACTCCGTCGATTGAGAAATCCAATTTCTTGAGGCTGCACTGTTGGAATCGTACAAAACTTTTTTATATTATTTGATGACTTGATTTATTACTTATTAAACAATATTTTATCATTTTATATAATTCAAAAAATAGTATCTAAAAATTCATAATTTTAGTGCTACGATCTTTGAACGAAATCAAAGTATGCGATTTCTTTTAACATATGAATCATCTCCTGAATGTCACCAACTTTTGGTGCATTCTTTTGAGCATGAGTCTAGACCTTCTAGACCTCATTTATGTTCCAAAATAATGTTCAAAATAGGAGAGAATAGTAGTGCTTTGAAAGTCATCGAATCATTTGAATCGTTACAAATATCAGAAGACTATATACCTAATAACTAGGATTCTCTAGCTGATCATTCATTGGACTTGCACTACAGGAGAATTATCTTTTAGAGATGAGCAGGAACCATCACAAAAGATTTCAAACCATTGCTAATACTCATTTGCGTCGGTTACTGAACCGTCGTGCAACCGTTGCATTAGCTGTCGTCGCAGAAGGCTTTCATGACAGTTAGTCGATAATTGATGTTAAAAAACAATGTTTAGCATCAGATTTGTAATGTCTCTATGGGTCTTTGACCAAGTCACTATCGGTGTGTACTAGGGTCTATGTTCTTAGCAATAATGATGGAAAGAAACAGTCGCAACACCTTGAAAGCATCACTAATACCTTTTTTTTAGCTTATCTTTTTGTGGCTAATTGCAACACTTTGAAACCATCACTATTGAATAACTGACATTAATCAACAAAGAAACGAAATCACCTATTGCTTAGAGATAAAAATAATACACGGTCTACTAGAAAAACAATTTTTATAAACATCAACAATATTATCGAATTCTAATTGAAGAGTGCAAACATCCACTCTTTAAGTCAAAAACATAAGCTACAGTAATAACCCATTACCAACGCAATTGAAAAAAACTAAACTGAGAAAGAAAATGGATATTAAACCACCAAACAAAGTAAAAATTCCAAGATCCATAGAACCAAAGTGCCAAACTACATGATACCGGAGAACATTTTAAGAAATTCTTGCAATTTTAAAACTAAACATCCTAAATTATCCTAATTACTCTAATCAAGTGCAGTAGGTAGATCTTGATTTTGACTAGGGAGATGTGAATCAAGTGTCTTAACCATTTCCTTCAATGCATCAATCTCTTCTTGTTGCTTCCTCACTTGTTCATGGAGGCCAACATCATTGCATCCTTGAGAAGATGCTTCTCCATCTTTATATCGACTTCCAACGATAGCCCAACATCTAGCGCAACACACACATCCCAGGTGCTCGCGACCCGTAACACATACAAATACCTCCTCTGTAGAAAGTGGTTCACATGGACCTTGATCTTCAACACCAGAAGTGAACGATCCTACCACGAGCATGAACATATAATCCTAAAAAAATTAACATATATTTGCAAGAACTACTAATTACAAAAAGGTCTTAAGTGATAATTGATCATAAGCTCAGTATTAACTTACATGTTTTTCATACTCCTCATGAACCCACTCCTAATGCCATCTCCCTTGTTAATGCTTTTTGTTAATTCAAAAACCTCCATTCTATGTGGTTGATGAAACTCGATTTCATCATCATAATTTCCAATTATTAACCCCCTTGCTTAAGCTTTGTGTCAATAAAACTCAGTTAATGTCTTGTAATTATCAGAGTCTCGAATAAGTTAAAAACCACAAAAAAATCATAAAATTAAAATCTGTGGTATTTTTAGCCTTAAAAATACCCTTAAAAATATTTCGGGTATTTGTTTGATCTCATCTCTAATTTTGGTCAACATGAAACTTGTAGATCCCATCAAGATCTACAACTTTCATGTTTTGAGTTTTCTCAAATTCGGCCAAATTAACCCTCAAAAGTCAAAAATACTTTCCTAATAATCTGATTGGGCCACGTGGCCCGCTCTGGGTGAGCCACGTGGCCCGCCATCCTTGTCTTATTCGCCCGCAATCTGGGCCGTCAGATCTCCTCCTGAGATCCAACGGTCCCAAGCTCTCCACGCACGCCCATTTGCCTCAGCCGTCTGATCATCCGCGCCCTTTATCTGCACCGCACGTAAGCGCTCTCACTAGAGCCTGCCACGTGGTGCGTTGTGCGCCTTTCGATCGCGCTCCAGATCTTCCATCTCGACCGCTCCTTCCTTTGACGCTCCTCAGCCCTCCGATTGACATCAACTTCCCATCTATACCATCCGTTAGCGCCTCATGTCCCCTTACGCCACTTGTCACTTCAGTAGCCATCAGATCAGCAACAATCCTCGCCATCTCAGCCCGATTACTCCGCGTTTAATATTATCCCTTCGATGGAGCCTTCTTCGCATCACAACCATCCCCTAGCGCGCACGCCCCAACTTGACACGTGGCTGCTCCGCATCTCTCCGATCACTTCGCTCCGGATTTGATCAAGACCGTCGCTGCGCGCCTTCATCCTCGCCGTTGGATCTCCAGATCCAACGACCCCCGCGTCATCGTCAACCTCCCGACGACCACCTCTCACTCGTCTTCCATCTCGCGCACCACTCGCCCCCTTCCTTTTTCCTCCTCCACTCCATCGACCACCTCCACTAGCCAACTGCCCCACGATGCTCCCCAATCATCCTTCATCCTCGCGACACCTTCGTCAACCCACGAACCCCTCTCCAGTCGTCCCATCTTCTCCTCTAAACCCACGATGCTACCACCATAACCCGCCACCTACAAACCTTAAATATGCCGTCCCCTCTTCCTGTAACTCTTGTCCACCTTTACGAGGGGATTGGCCCAACCCTCCTCCGCCTCCCTGTGACAGGGGGAGGCAGAGAGATCGAGCGAAGATGACCCCGTCCCCCGGTGTTGACTCGTCGTCGTCCCGGCGGAGGAGCCTCGAGCTCCCACCTTCTTCGCCCCACTTGAGCTCTCACCCCATTCACGCACACACTCCACCTTGCTTCGGCTATGTTTTTAACGATGCAGGTCCTCGAAGCGTCAATGATCAGAGGACCATCGGAGCAACCCTTCATCAGCTCCGACTTCGACATACGGGTTCCGATGGTCAATTCCAAGAGGTCCTACGGCTTCCTCTGAGCTCCAGCTACATTGCCCAACCCTTAGGGAGCTCTTGGGAGGATCATGCCGTCCATGAAAGAGAGGCGGAGGAGGAGCTCCTTCGCCGGAGCCCTGTTCTCGCCGCCAATCGCGGAAGAAGACGACGGAGCAGTTGCCGTCGGATAGTCTTCGTCCAGTGACCATATGATGGCCCAGATGAGGCCGCGTCATCGACTTCAGCAGCCCTTGAATCATCTCGATCCAACGGCCTCCAACCAGCCACGTGTTCACTCCAGGAGCCCTTCGATCCTTGTGATCAAAGGATCCACACTCAGCCACGTGGCGACGCCAGAGCTTCCCCGAGCCTAGCATCCTAGCCTCCAAGCTTGGATGCTCCGAATCTAGCCCGAGCCTGCATCGAACCCGAACCAGCGTACGAGCCTAGCCGAAGCTTCATCGAGCCTCTGCCGAGCCTCTGCCTGCCTCCGAGCCTTGATAGCACGTGCGTTGCACGTGCTTATCTGGAAAAATTGCAAAGACGTCCACGAGATTCTTCAATATTTCAAACAGGTCCTGATGCACGTGCAGTACCTCTCGCGCCTGGGACATTTTGCATTTGAACCCTTGCAGTTTTAAATAATTGCAAAAATGTCCCCGTGCATATGGTTTATTTACAGGGAAGGCCCAACAACTTATTTTTATTGCATTTTAGTCCCTCCCAGGGACCTATTTGTAGTTATCCTTTCATGTTTTCTTTCAGTTATGCCCTTGCTTTCTTTTATGCATATCTTGAGCTATATAGATCCGATTGAGATGATTTCAGTTTCATTTTGAAGCTCTTCTTGCTGTCTTTTATGGCATGCTTTAATTTTAGATCTGACACTATAATCAGTAGTGCATTATTTCATTATCTAAGTGTCCTAATTTCCTTGATTCTCATGCCAATTTGCTATATAAATGAGAATTGCTTCATGATCTGATTCTGTTTGACTCGTATATCTTATGGCTTAAGAAATGATCATTTCGGGCACATTTGCATTGCATTTCTCTGTATTTATTTGCATGATAAAAATTTATAAAAAAATGCATGTTTACTTTATCTTTAATGCATTATATTGTTGTCTTCATGCATGCTTTGACCTATAGATCGCCAATTCAACACTTAGTTAAATAGATAAAAAATCCGGATAATTAGAGAAAGGCTCGTGTCCCTGAGTTCGACCTTGGTTTCTTACCA
Source organism: Ottelia alismoides (assembly GCA_037367405.1). Taxonomy (NCBI): domain Eukaryota; kingdom Viridiplantae; phylum Streptophyta; class Magnoliopsida; order Alismatales; family Hydrocharitaceae; genus Ottelia; species Ottelia alismoides. The sequence continues at coordinate 1,401,070 of JAZKJV010003813.1, read as the reverse complement.
AGTAAAAAATATAAATTTCGACCATCTCATTCTTATTTGAAATATATCAATCAGATGGTCTTTTTGATGAGCCCGAATTGGCCCGACTGCTACGACAATTCCAAGTGCTAATTCAACATTATTAAAGGGCCGATTTTGCGGTTCGTCAAATGGCGCCATTGCCGGGGACACGGCTCATTTCTTGCATTTTTTGGATTTTTGTTTGTTTAATTTAGTGTTCCTTTATATAGGTCAAATGTTCACATATTTTGCATTATAAAATTTTTCTTTTTTATTTGATCTCTAACCATTGTTTTTGTGGCAGGGCCCGTGATGGTTCAAGGAGGCGAGGAGCAGGACGCTTCGCGCTGCGAGGAGCCGCAAAACATACGTGGAGAAAATAGGGAAGAAAGAAAAAAAATGTGTGTCTCGTATTTTGCATGTCGTAATAATTCGTCTTTTACAGCGGTCTTCGATTGAAGGCTCACAAATGTAATTGAACGATTGTGGTTGTGTGGGGATCGCCCCCACTTGAGTGTCAACTTAGGACCAGGCACGCGGCTCTTTGAGCAGTTTTTATTTTCCATATTTTTATGTGCTTGCTCGTAGGTAGGACACACTAATATATAGACGCACATATCTCGCCTCACTTAGCCAAATTTAATGGATATCATTCCCGCTAATAGATGCATGATTAGGTGCGGCTTTTATCGACTTGCATACATGAGTTTTTGTTTTCAAAGCAGCCCAAGTTTTCACGTATTTCTCGTCAAATCACTGCATATTTTCTCGCTTAGCCTAGATCGCGGTTTTATCGAATACATGTTTTTCTCGGTTTTCTATTCCTAGCTTGATCACCTAGGATTAATGGAAAATGGGAATGAACAGTAGACAATGATTTATTGATTTTTGTGCTAACCATAATTCAGTGATAACCTTAAATAAAATTGGGACTGTTAATTGCAAGTCAACATAAAATGGAGTAAGATTTTGGTTTTGGGAGAGCAACACCCTCGTTTACGCATGGATTTCCACTTAACATTTTTTCTCCGCGTAAAATATCTAATGTTTTATCACCAATAAAACCGAAAAGATAATAAACCAACTTCGGTTGGTTTCATGTGTGAGTTGGTGAATTTGAGGGTCTTGCTTGCTTGATTGAGCCATGATTGCTTCGTTACACACCCCAAATCCTTAGTCACTCCATTCATCTCCGCAGATTCATCCGCTCACTTGTAAATCCATTCCTCTTCTTCGTTCACCTTGGGTCCCTCCCAACATCAATTTCCATCTTTATACTTAGGCTAATCTCAGCCTAAGTATAGGGGGGACCCGAGTCCCTATGATTTCTCTACTCATCTTTCCTTGCCTTTATATTTAGGTTATTTCTAACCTAAGTATAGGGGGAGCCCCTCTTAGCTCCCGTATATTTCTCTGTACTTAAATGGACCTATGGACTTGTATCATCTAATGCTATGAGGACATAACAAAGTTTAAGGATAGGGGGGTATACCGTATATACAATTTACTTACTTTAGCTATAATCTGAAATATTTGAAAAATTTAAAACTTTTTGGCTAAAGTAAAATTCTTTTGAACCAAGAGGACTTAAATGATTTCACGGTTTTTCTATACTATGTTACACTATCTTGATAAAAATATTTTTGAAAATGATTTTAAAAATGAGATTTTCTTGTTTTGAAAAATCTTTTAAAAAAATGTTTTGAAAATTTTTATTTGTGTGACATGGTTCTGAAAATTTTCTCTCTTTTCAAGGAAAGTTGAGTCTAACCTGTGTTTTAACTTTAAACTAAAATCCATAAAAATGAGCAAAATTCAAAAAAAATGTGTTTTTGAATGAAGGAGTTGGATTAATCCTCTACACTTACACTTCCACCCAGGATCTGAAATGTTCAAGGAAATTTAGTCTTCTGAGGTTTTGAGATTTTAGGTTAACCAGCCTTAGACATCAGGATCTTAGACTTAATCACCCACATTTCCCTAAGTCTCTAGATTTGCATGCTATATTCCATGCTTAGTCTCAGACAAAAAGAATATGATCAGCACATCACATGCACGACTGTGATTTTTGATGAGATGAGTTAAATTTTCACCCGAGGGATTGGGATGAGGGATTCAAGTCTGGATTTGATCTAATGATGCTCGAGGATGGGATAAAATCTTTGAAGGATTCATGAAACCTGAGTGTCAGCAATTTTAGCCAGTATGAGAACTTGGTTCTTATACTAATCTCTTGACATTAACCTAAGTGCCAGGGTGTGAAATAAATAAAAAATGTTGATCAGTGTGCGCCAACTCTTGGTAAAAGTAGTGGAGCTAGCCAAAAATACTACAAGCCAATGAAATTCAAAGAAAAGCTCTCATTCCACAAAGTCAAATATCAAAGAGCTTCCACCAAAGGTGAGTGCTCCCAAACTTTTCAAAGTGTCCACTTGGACCACCGCTATTAGGACCAGGAGTCGGGCTTGCACCAAAAAAGAGCTCTGCATCGTAAATGCTACAAGTCTGGGTGTAGAAGGTACGATAGGTACTCAAAAAAGGCACATCCCAGTGTACTCCCAGGAAAACAAGTGCATACGGCTCCAACTTCTCTTGACGGACGCACTGATCAACACCAAAAAAATGTGTTGCGTAAAAGGCACTAGAGAGAATCCTTGTTCCAATGAGAGGGAGAGAAGAAATGACACAATCCCCTGCCCTCCATTACTGTCCTTCCATCCACATTTTCTAAGTCCGACAACTAAAGAGACGGTGGATCGAATGCAAGATTTGATTTATTCCCTAGTGTTGAGGATTGGGTCCTTAGGAGAGTTTCTCGGATCAAGACTTTGGGTGAAGATTTGACTCTACTCTCGAAATTGCAGTCAACACTAAAATTCATATCCTTTAGATTATATGTACATAAGAGAGAGTCTAGAGAATTAGAGGAATTGGGTACCTCTTGATAAAGGCTGGGTTGAATCTAGAATTTTGGACTTCTAAAGTTGAGTTGACTTGAACAGATTGGATCCTGTACTCACATGCACAAGGAGGTTAATCCAGCTTACTCGTTCTCTTTGATGCTCGAGGATGAGCATAGTTTAAGTATAGGGGGGTGATGAAACTCGATTTCATCATCATAATTTCCAATTATTAACCCCCTTGCTTAAGCTTTGTATCAATAAAACCCAGTTAATATCTTGTAATTATCAGAGTCTCGAATAAGTTAAAACCACAAAAAAATCACAAAATTAAAATCTGTGGTATTTTTATCCTTAAAAATACCCTTAAAAATATTTCGGGTCTTTGTTTGATCTCATCTCCAATTTTGGTCAACATGAAACTTGTAGATCCCGTCAAGATCTACAACTTTCATGTTTTGAGTTTTCTCAAATTCGGCCAAATTTACCCTCAAAAGTCAAAAATACTTTCCTAATAATCTGATTGGGCCACGTGGCCTGTTCTGGGTGAGCCACGTGGCCCGCCATCCTTGTCTTATTCGCCCGCGATCTGGGCCATCAGATCTCCAATCCTCGCCATCTCAGCCGATCACTCCGCGTTTACTATTAGCCCTTCGATGGCACCTTCTTCGCATCACAGCCGTCCGCTAGCGTGCACGCCCCAGCTTGACACGTGGCTGCTCCGCAGCTCTTCGATCACTTCGCCCCGGATTTGATCAAGACCGTCGCTGCGCGCCTTCATCCTCACCGTTGGATCTCCAGATCCAACGGCCCCCGCGTCATCGTCAACCTCCCGACGACCACCTCTCACACGTCTTCCATCTCGCGCACCACTCGCCCCCTTCCTTTTTCCTCCTCCACTCCATCGACCACCTCCACTCACCAACTGCCCCACGACGCTCCCCAATCATCCTTCATCCTCGCGACACCTTCGTCAACCCACGAACCCCTCTCCAGTCGTCCCATCTTCTCCTCTAAATCCACGATGCTACCACCATAACCCGCCACCTGCAAACCTTAAATACGCCGTCCCCTCTTCCTGTAACTCTTGTCCACCTTTACGAGGGGAGTGGCCCTGCCCTCCTCTGCCTCCCTGTGACAGGGGGAGGCGGAGAGATCGAGCGAAGACGACCCCGTCCCTCGGTGTTGACCCGTCGCCGATCATGGCATCGTCGCGGCGCCTCCAGGCCCGCTCGAGCTGCTCCGCCTAGCTGCCGGAGTCCAGCGAAGACCCGAGCATCCACCGTGATGTTCAGCCCAAGCTCTCACTCCGCCGATCTCCAGTAAGTCTCTCTCCTTCCTCCTTTGTCCTTTTATTCGATTTCTTTGATTTAATTGGGTCTCTCCTGCCGAATTCACCGTCCATTAACCTCATCTCGAGCTCCGCCAAGCACACACCTTTCACGCTCTTACATCCGACCACCTCCTTTCTCCTTCGCAACCCCAGACCACCGTCGACCCATCTCCTCCGCCCTCGCGGCGGAGGAGCCTCGAGCTCCCACCTTCTTCGCCCCACTTGAGCTGTCACCCCACTCACACACACACTCCACCTTGCTTCGGCTATGTTTTTAACGATGCAGGTCCTCGAAGCGTCAATGATCAGAGGACCATCGGAGCAACCCTTCATCAGCTCCGACTTCGACATACGGGTTCCGATGGTCCATTCCAAGAGGTCCTACGGCTTGCTCTGAGCTCCAGCTACATCGCCCAACCCTTAGGGAGCTCTTGGGAGGTTCATGTCGTCCATGAAAGAGAGGCGGAGGAGCTCCTTCGCCGGAGCCCTCTTCTCGCCGCCAGTCGCGGAAGACGACGACAGGAGCAGTTGCCGTCGGATAGTGTTCGTCCAGCGACCATCTGACGGCCCAGATGAGGCCGCGTCATCGACTTCAGCAGGCCTTAGATCATCTCGATCCAATGGCCTCCAACCAGCCACGTGTTCACTCCAGGAGCCCTTCGATCCTTGTGATCAAAGGATCTACACTCAGCCACGTGGCGACGCTAGAGCTTCCCCGAGCCTAGCGTCCTAGCCTCCAGGCTAGGATGCTCTGAACCTAGCCCGAGCCTGCATCGAACCCGAACCAGCGTACGAGCCTAACCGAAGCTTCATCGAGCATCTGCCGAGCCTTAGCCTGCTTCCGAGCCTTGATAGCACGTGCGTTGCACGTGCTTATCTGGAAAAATTGCAAAGATGTCCACGAGATTCTTCAATATTGTAAATAGGTCCTGACGCACGTGCAATACCTCTCGCGCCTGGGACATTTTGCATTTGAACCCTTGCAGTTTTAAATAATTGCAAAAATGTCCCCGCACGTATGGTTTATTTACAGAGAAGGCCCAGCAACTTATTTTTATTGCATTTTAGTCCCTCCCAGGGACCTATTTGTAGTTATCCTTTCATGTTTTCTTTCAGTTATGCCCTTGCTTTCTTTTATGCATATCTTGAGCTATATAGATCTGATTGATATGATTTCAGTTTCATTTTGAAGCTCTTCTTGCTGTCTTTGTTATGGCATGCTTTAATTTTAGATCTTACACTATAATCAGTAGTGCATTATTTCATTATCTAAGTGTCTTAATTTCCTTGATTCTCATGCCAATTTGCTATATAAATGAGAATTGCTTCATGATCTGATTCTGTTTGACTCGTATATCTTATGGCTTAAAAAATGATTATTTCGAGCACATTTGCATTGCATTTCTCTGCATTTATTTGCATGATAAAAATTTATAAAAAAATGCATGTTTACTTTATCTTTAATGCATTACATTGTTGTCTTCATGCATGCTTTGACCTATAGATCTCCAATTCAACACTTAGTTAAATAGATAAAAAATCCAGATAATTAGAGAAAGGCTTGTGTCCCTGAGTTCGACCTTGGTTTCTTGCCAAGTAAAAAATATAAATTTTGACCATGTCATTCTTATTTGAAATATATCAATCAGATGATCTTTTGATGAGCCCGAATTGGCCCGACTGCTACGACAATTCCAAGTGCTAATTCAGCATTATTAAAGGGCCGATTTTGCGGTTCGTCAGTGGCTCACACCCATCTTCTTTCTCATGATCAAACTAAGTTCGTATGTTATTATAAAATAAGTGATTTTATCCAAATAAATCATATTAAATTGTACTTATAAAATTGTATTTCACTTGAGTTATGCTTTTTCGACCCATTCGATCCGTAGACTTGACTCCTTTTCCTTGATTATCTGTATTTTGATTTGACTTTTCCAATATAAGAGAAAAACAACCACTTATTGACAATATAAAAGCCACTTCTCCGAAAAACATCATGCCAATTACATTCAAATAAAACAATCGAATGATCATGCCCAAAGTATACTTCAACAATATCAATATTTCATAAAAGCCACTTCTCCAAAAAACAGCATGCCAATTACATTCAAACAAAACAATCGAATGATGATGCCCAAAGTATACTTCAACAATATCAATATTTCACCATAGAAACTATCACATTCCCTGATTTCTTCTCCCTTAACAAATGCCCCTGATAATTGAGTACATTTGCTTTCGTCTAATGATTTCTCGCAGAATCGGAACCCATTAACTGTATATCCATTATGAGATATAGCAATGATGTGTGGCTTCCATGATAATAAATCCATGTTAGAGGACCATCTTTCGTCTCACGTTGCCGTAAGTTGTTGCATATAATGCCTAAACCAATTTAAGAAACCAATATCTATTTTTTAAAGATTTATCTTCTTATACTCCTCAATACAAATGCCAATCATTTCTACTTGCAGCAATACATAAAAATGAGCTAAATCTCTCTCTTCATCTATAAGAATTCTCTGGACACTTCTATACATTGATCTACCAGTTGTTGAGAATATGGAGAGGGAGCCACTTATTTATGTACACTCACTAGTATAGTTCCTGATAATAGGATCAAGACGGTTACACATTCTTCCCAAGAGGAAGCCTTTTACAATTGAACCCTATGGATGAGCTTTATTAAAGCTACAATCTTTTAGTCTTTTAGATATATTTCAATTGGATACATCCATCTATATAGTACATGACTTGCAATCCTTGCTTCCCTTGCTAAATGAATGGTAAGGTGAACCATAACATCAAAGAATGATGAATGAAATATTTCCCCATTTTACAGATGGTGATGGTAATGTTATGCTCCCATCTTGTTAACTCATGTTAACAACTTTTACATAACCTCATATAAAGTATCGACTCATTTCTACTAGCAGGACCAATGCATCCTTACTTAAAATTGCATGTAAGGTTAAGGGAAGTAGTACTTGCATGTAGATATAGAAATCATGACTTTTTAGACAAGTTATCTTCTTTTACAATTCATTCACACATGATGACAAATGAGAGGAGTATACATCGAAAACATTGACACTTTTTAAGAAAGTAAGTATTCTTTGTTATTCATTAGAATTTAAAATAAATATAGGTTAAATAGGAGCTTCTTTCCACTTCTTTTGTGTTTCCCAACATTCCAAAGAAGATTTTTTCACCGTATCAATGCTTGAAGCGTCATACCATCAAATTTGATGTCAAATTACTTCTTTTTCCGTCGATGTTGTGCTGGAAGAAAATGACGATGGCCTAAATAACAAAATTTCCACTTTCTATCAACCATGTACTATATGTACCATCCATGCAAATGGGACATGCTACCCATCCTAAAACTGCACATTTGTTAATGCATCAAATGTATCAACCCCAACTTTCCATAATGACTTCAATTCATCGACCATCGGTAATAAATATACATCTATGACATTTCCTGGCGCAGTTGCTCCGGGTATCAATAAGGTAAGCATAATAAACGATGACCGCATATACAACCATGATGGCAAGTTATAAGTAATAAGTACCACTGACCATATTGCGTAGTTCACATTCATATTACCGAATGGATTGAAACCATCACTCGTCAAATCAAGACGAACACTTCGAATATAAGAAGAAAACGTGAGATACTTACTGTCAAGCTATATCCATTCTTCACATCAACCAGATGACTCATTATTCCATTGGGATCATATTTACATCATTCACCATGTCATTTCATCAGTTTAGATGCCTTATTTGGCATAACCGTTGTAATCTAGGAATTAGTGGAAAGTATCGAAGTGTTTTAATTGGTTAGTTCTTTTTTCTGTTGGTAAATCTTGATGATCCATGCTCGGGACAAGTATCTAGATTTTCATTTTCATTCCAAAAGAGAGTAAAATCATTTGGACATACATCAATTTTCTCGCACTTTAAACCCAACGAAAGAATGATGTTTTTCACAGCTCACCAATCTTTTGGAAACTTGTTTGAACAATCCAACAACTCTCCAATGAATGTAAGGATATCCACCATTATTTTTTATGTCGCCCAGTTTGTAACCTTCATTCTGAATAATTTTAAAAAAGGTTCGAACTTGACATTTTACTAATTCCAAGACATATAGGCATCTCTACTTCCTTCAATTTCGTAAATTGGTCATTGGAAGTAAAGTGAGATCTATTGAAAGTCATTGAGGTATTATAATTTTGAGAAACTCCAACATCATTTAAAGAGTTTTCATATCATCATCATCAAGTTGCACATCATTGTGCCGAACCTTATCAAGTCGATTTGATACTTGTTCTATTCCTCTTCATGAGCTGTCCAAATCATATAATTCAACCAAATATCATTACATATAAGATGATCAAGAACGACTGCATGCTCATATGATAATCTACTCTTACACTTTTTGCATGGACAAAAATTCTAAACTTGTTAGATCCAACCCTATACAGTCTACGATCATCTTTGAATGACCAATCTAGAAAGTGGATTACTACATTCTTATACCTTCAATAATCTGCGTATGTGCATGCATCCATGATTTATCCATTACGAAACTCAACGTTCCATAATTAATAAAATAAGAATATCTAAATTACTATTATATCTACCTTAGGCCACTGCTATGATCCCACTCGGAGGCTCAAACTTATTGTTTAGATGTATCTAATTTAGATTCTATTGGCTCATGTTATTAATTTTTTTCGTAATTCAATAGCTTCAACCGTTTTACAAGAATAAGATCAAAGTGATATAAGACTATCCGAGCACTGCCAAACACGTTTAACTACATTGTTTAATAGAATAATAAGTGTTGGAAATGCGAGCCCATGATGAGCCATTATGCAATAAATGTTATTGCAAATATCATTCCCTGATCTGAAATGAAGAATGAATAATTTGCATAATAGGTCCCTTAGTACAATTAGGGTTATGTACCTTGGACATCTTAATAATCATACAACTGTTGATTCAACTATTGAATCATAGAGGCTGGTGCTCAGATGAATATCTAAAGAGTTAGATTGAGGACTCATCAAGCACCGTCAAATGATTGTTAAGAGATGATCTCCAGCCTGAGTAGGAGATGGCAATCCTTATCTCTTAAGGCTGATATCTGACCGACCTCTTGATGCATGTCCTCTGCATAGGAATAGAGATTCGGAGGTGTCAGATTAGTTAGGTCAAAGAGTTGACTTAACGAGATCGAGATAACCGAAGTCCTATATCATATGCTGTCATGTTATAGGCACACATCCTCTGACCGGAGACAGATGTGTTACTATATGTCTGAGTATGTACATTTGGCAGACCAATAGGTTGATGACCTAACCAAGGTCTATACACCGGCGCGCTGGTGTGCATTTAAGGGCATATGAGTAATACAATCTCTCAAAGGGATCATACAGGTTCATTTACTGAGCCGGAAGACATGAGCTCACTCATGAGATATTGGGAAGAATCAAATTCCGTGCACGGTCGTCTCGCTTTGGAAGCTTGACTGAATTTGTAGGTTTGATATATACTTCTGGAAAGTATATGATCAAGACCTAGGTATGATATATGCTTTTGGAAAGTATATGATCGATACCAACTTCCAATGATCGAATGAGAAACTTACTAATAAAACCATGAAGTAGACAGTGTAAAGTTGATCTAATACTTCGGGTATAATCTGAGTCCTCCAGTATGCAGGATGTACAGGTATTGGGAATACCTGAGGGTGATGTGATCATAAATGATTGTATAACCATGGCGCTTCCATTCCTAGGGAGTGATGAAACGGGTCCGGATTTTAGCGACTCCTCTCAGTAGAGAAATGATCTAATCTTGGTCCAAATGTTGGACATTGATCTGAATGTGATTCAGATACAATAAGAAGATTAGATTTGCGGTCATGACTTAATCAAGCATCTATGGGAGGCCCGCGATCTGGATTTGAGATATGATCTCAATATCCAAGTTACTATACGTGGAACAATACAATCCGCCTGTCCTTATCTCCAAGTATCTGCGGAGAAAGCGCATTATCCTTGAAAGAGTTCATGGATAATTCTATTGTTGATATATGTATCCGAGCATTGAGAAAATGTATAATTAAATGTGATTTAATTATCACGAGTAATATGAATTTGATTTATATTATAAAGAGATTAATCTAAGATAATTAAATGTGATTTAATTATCAAAGATGAAAATAATGTGAATGTGATTCGCATTATTTGGACACAAGAGAATAGAGATCCAAGATAATTAAATGTGATTTAATCATCATGGATATGAATAATGTGGATAGAAATATTCATATTAGTCATGTATATTATAAATGTGATTTATAATATATAAGGAAGAGCTATTTGTAATTTACATTTGTTAATTAAATGTTAATGTGAATTGGATTCACATTGGACATTAAATTGAAAATGTAATTTACATTTTATTTTGGGTTGTGAATGTGATTCATAATTTTTCAATGGCAAGATTGCAATATTCACAAAATAATTATGAATTATTTTGTAGAATAATTTACAACAATTGTTGTTGCAAATATTGGAGATATATGCAATCTTGGAGATTGCATTGGAATCTCCCTTTCCTAATAGGAGAAGCGGGACGACCACTAATATGGAAGGGAGGAGCCTCCTTTCCATTTTCTCCAATGTGGATTGATTTAATTTGGTGTTTGAATTATGTTGATTTATCAATATAGATTTAATATAAATTAAATTAATTGTTGTTGGTTTTTACCAACACAAATCTTAGCCATTAAAAGAAACACAATTAATGTGAACCATTGGATTTGTGTTGTCCCATGGATTGAGATCCATGGATCCCAAAATCCTATAAAAGGAGAGGCACCCCATTTCTCTTCTTTACACATAATGCTTGAGAAGCATCTCTCTCTCTCTCTCTCTCTCTCTCTCTCTCTCTCTCTCTCTTTCTCTTTCTCTCCCTCTCATGGCCGTCCACCATGGATGCCCTAGAGAGGCTCTCCATTGCCGCGACACCGTCGTTATGCTGCCCGATGTTTTGCTCGTGGAATTCCGTCTACTTCGGCATGCCTTGCTCGTGAAGAAGACGTCGGATCTCGTGTGTCGAGATCAGGAGATCCACCGCTTGGATCATCAACATGGATTGCGAGAAGCACGCGGTTCATCCCCGCGCTCGCAAGCGTCTCCTCCGACGGATCGGACTTAAGACAGGAGGTCTCTTCGTTTAGAGACTTGATCGCAACCACGCTTCAATAGGTAATCCTAATACTTGTTTATGGTTTAGACGAAACGATCTGAGAAGTGTTCTTGGGTCATGTGGTTTCGTCGCATAAAAATTTTAATTTCCGCTGCATAGAACAACTAGTGCGACTAGTCGTTCTTCGTCGTATCCGATACGACGATCACGCTTCCGTGATGCGCTTGAGAATCTAACCATATACTTCAAGTTGTATCAGAGCCAGGTTGACGGTTTCGAATTTGATTCGCAAACCGAGGACGACTTGGGTTCGTTAAGGTCGCGAAAGTTTTTATCGCATTTGATTTCGCAGATCTGTTTAGTAAATAATTTAGGCCATGTTTAAAATGTTTAAGCACGAATTATTTACTTGGATTTTGTTCCCCATTAAATAAGGAAACCATAGGATCTGAGTTTACGTAAATCCGATTTCGTATGCTCTAGATATGGTTGTTTTAATGAACACGTATGCATTGTTGCGGGAACAGTAGATTTTAACATGATTAAAGAGTTAATTACTGTTATCATCCGCCTCAAAATGCATGAAACACCACTTGAATTCTATCTTAAATCAAGTTAGCAATCTTTGAAAATTGATTTTGTCTAATTTAGATTTAAATTGATTGAGATATGATAATTTTAGTGAGTAGGGGTCACTACTGAAATTACAGTCCTAATCTAGAACCAAGTGATTGTCAATTAGTGAAATTAATTATTAATTTCGTGAAATAATCTTGAAAAATATTTTTGAAATATTGGAACATGATTATTTGCCTAATTGACTTGGCCCCAACCAATTAATTATTTAGATTTGATCTAAATCTTAATTGGAATCACAATCATCAAACTCCTTGCTTGAATAGGATTGGGAATTTGTCTAGCAAATTTCCTTATAATCAAAATTGTTTTGATTACTATATGGTATAATTTTCGGTTGAAAAAGTGATGATCATCTCAAGTACAAATTAATCAATTTGGCATTATCCTTTCTCGAGGTGTATATGGTGTCTAGTCGGGGATCGCTGGGGTAGCGGGTTGCAACGTATGTGGTCCGTCCCACTCCCGTCGGTACTGGCCATGACAGCGGGTAGGGCCGGGATAATGTCCGAGGGATTATGATGTATTTTTCTAATTATTAAAATATGAATTAATACGTACTTTGAGAATAATACCATATATATTCAAGTAAGATATTCAAGTTTGTTGATTGAATTGGATTGATAATTAATTTAATATGATTAAATTGATTATGTCCAATTAGAATAATCTAATATGATTAGAGTTAATAATTACCTTGGAAGAATTAATTGTGTGAATATGATTCATGATAATTAATTAAAATTTGAATATGAGGTGGAGGATCACATAAGTGACATCCATGGTCTCCCGTCAAGGCGAAGGAATCCGTCGCCAGATATTGTATGTAGGAGACGCCTGTCCGAAGTGACAGCTCCTGCATACGATCTATTTGGATCATGCTCTTCGCTTCTCGAAAGAGTAAGGACGTATGCGTAGTGACCCCAATATCGGGTCCTCATATTATTGGGGCGATATTGGATTGCGCATAGCGAGTTGTATTCTTGTTGACGGTTGGTTCAATTAATGACGGGTCAACATTTCCTTAGGGGTGGTGGGCCCGGGTGTTAAAGACCGAATTGGGAGATGCAAGTTGGACTTGCAAGGCGGAATGTGTTCCCGCTTCTTTTTATCCGAGTTGTAGGTTCTCATATTATTGGGATGCAACAAAGATAAGGAAGGAGATCCCAGATCTTGCTGAGATATGTTGGTAAGTATATCTCTTACATTGAAAGTAAATAAGGGAATGAACTTTCAGTGTTGACAAGGCAAGACAACTTTGATATAAAAATTCCTAAATCAAAGTAAAATATGTATATATATATCTAAATATGTACACTTATGAAAATTTCTTATTTCAGATAATCCTTCGTTAAAACCCACTCAATAAATACTCAATGATAACCCGTAAAATATCATGGATTGGACTCATGATCCAGATATTGTACATGCATTTGGACACATAATGTATGTGGTTGCAATGTGCAAGTTTCCTCATAATATTGAGGAATGACAATTAAATAGATAATAGGACTACAACCCTAGGGTTTGTATGTCTCTATAGTCTTGATCTCATCGGATGTACTTTGGAAGTGACATATCGATGATGATCACAATTGTCAATTAATCCTTATAAAATCTAAGAAGACTTTCTGGCATACATATGTGCTCTCAACATTTAATCATGAATGACATGGTTCTCTGCATCATGCAGAATGGTGGCTCCATAAGAGATGATGTATTCGAAATGTTTGAATACCTACCTGAACCAATATTTTAAGGGTCTAGATGGATGTAGACATGATGAATGTCATCATTCTACTGTCTATACTCTAGTCATTCATGAAGCTTCATAATATTCATATTGTATGAATTTAATGAGGCATGTATAAATGTTGAAATACTCTTACATTGAATTCTTTCGAATTTAACATAAGAGATCCTTGGTCTTAAGCAATGGTTGTTTATAGATAAAGGGAGCGCAGTGGAAGCACGGGTTGGACGCAAGTAAGAGGTATAGTCAAAGAGTTGACTGCACTTCTATGACTTTCATATGACATCCAAAGAGCTGGAAGAATGCCAATACTGCAATAAGTTGATGTGTTGATAGTATGACTATCAAGTCTGTCTAGAATCCTTAGAGAAGGACTCGGATAGAGCATCATAATAATCTACATAAATCATTGATATTGACTTGCTTATTAAATAAGATAAAGTCTTGTAATTGTATCTCAATCTTCTACAACACTTGCAATGGGTTGCATATGTTTTAGAAGACTGGAATAATTGATCTTAAGTTCTGTAGTTATCCACATGGATTTTGATGCAATGGTTGCAATAATCTCTGTTGGATTGATAGACTTGTTAATTTCAGTGGGAGAGCCCTTAGTCTTAGAGAATGTCTCTACGACCTAAACATTAGAATACACTCATTGTTTGTTTTTAAATGTTGGAAATAAACATGAATTCTGGAATGGACCTATCATAAGGAGTTATGATGGAGATATTTCAGAAAGTAATCTAAAATCTAGTGGACTCCACTAAATTAGAAAAATTAATGAATGGTTCATTAACATTTCTAAATACTGAAATTAAACCTTAAGATCAATAGGAGGATGAAGATCATTTGACAATGATCTAGCATCAAGCCTTGGACATTTGTCTATTGATTTGATCAATAGGCTAGTAAGAGATGAAACTTTAGAATGTCTAACATTTCAAAACTTACATACTTATGAATATTGTATTCAAAGTAAAATGTCCAATACACCCTTCTTTGGGAATGGTGTAAGATGTCAAGGTATTCATGATCACATACATATTGATGTATGCGGATCATCTATATCATAGTAAACATTATGGATATGTGATATCTACTAATGATTATGTATGATATGAGATTTCTTCTCTTCACTTAGAAACCTTTGAAATGTTCAAAGATTTCATCGTTTTTGGTTTACAACCAAAGTTTGAAGGAAGATAAAATGAATTTGATCTAATCAAGGTAGCTTGTACCTGTTAGATGAATTCAAAGGATACCTTAAGGAGATATGAATATCATTTCTATCTCAATCCTCCTAACACACCTTAACTCAATAGAGTTATAGGGAGATACAATTGGATCATGTGTGACACGATCTTATCAATGATGAATTTTAGCATAATTATCCCTTAGTTTCCAGGTATATATATGTGTAGTAGAGACTACAATGTATATCCTTAAAAAGGTTCCATGCATGATGGAATCTAGCACTTGAGAGTGTTGCTTCATTAGGAAAATAAAGAATGGTATTGGATACCTACTTTATGACCTTGAGATTCTTAAAATATCTCATCTCTAAGAATGAGATTCTTAGAGGTAGAGACTCTTAAGAATCAAGATGAAAAATGAAGTATAGGAACTCATTTAATCTTGAAAAGATAACGAGGAATCTGAAATTGGAAACTAAAAGGACAATTAAAGATGAAACACTAAAACCTTTTCAAATGAGTTTGAGGAAGGATTCCATGTGTCAGAGGAATCTGACAATGATCGAACTTCATGTCATGAAGCTTCTGAAGATCATAGCATGGATAGATGGATGATTAGCAATAAAAGTCTAATGTAGACTTCATATACAAGTGTTGTATATAGAACCCCGACGATCCACCTATATGGGTAAGACCTGTAAAGGTGTAAATAGATATTCAAGAGAAAGGGAACCTGATGAGAAGGTAGAGACCTTCAAAGCACGGTTCGTAGCCATAAGCTACACACTGGAAGAGAAGACAATGCTTGCAATGAGACTTGCTCTTCGGTGACCATGCTTAAAATCATCGGAATATTGCTAACCTTGGCTGCACAACTTGACTATTGCATCTTCAAGATGTAAGTCAAGATTGCATTCCTCTATAAATACCTCTCTGAGGATATTCACATGAAGTAGCCCAAGGGCTTCATGGTTGAGGAAATCAAGGTGTGCAAGCTAAGGAATCCATCTAAGGACTCAAATAAGCTTCTTAAAGTTGGACCATAAGATATGATGAGATTATAAATGTTATAATTTCAGATAGAATCTTGATGAGCCATGTGAAGCTTGGTGGAAGTGCCTTTGTGCTCATCATGCTAAATGTAGATGATATCCTAATCATTTAAAATGATATAAGGATAATAATGAGTGTTTTATTATCTGGTTGTTCCATAACTTGAGATATGATCTCAAGGATACCTCTTGGATCTTAGTTCTGAAGGTGTTCAATAGCAAAGTGAAGAGGGTGTTATGACTATCACATTAGTAGTACACCTTGGACATATTCCATTTTATGGAAAATTCCAAGAAAGGCTTCCATACCTTAAGATAGGGTACTGACCTATCTGAAGGGATAGCACCTCAAAGAGTTGAGGAAGTAAATGCTAGAACTACTTGCACTTGTGCATTAGTTACGAGAAGCTGAGTGTATGCTAGATGTGTACAAAAGCCAGATATCTGCCATACATTAGGAGTAGTAAACTGTTACTAGTCCTACTATGGAGATAGAACACTTAATTGCAGTAACAACAAAATCTTCGTAGATGACAAGATTTTTGAGATAGTGATCTCAAAGTCTTATCTTCAAAAACTTAAGACTTTATAGATATAGATCTAAAAGGTCTTAACTGTGGATACCTTAAGAGATAGTGATCTCCAGGAATAAGGGTATTCTGATAAGGATTATGGAAATACTGGTTATGATAATTGTTAAGCTATAGTGTCAAGGACACTATGACTAACAAAAATTGAGTATTGGTTGCATGAGATGCAACATTCGCATTAAATGCGAGCACTGTTACTGGGGATATGCAAGTGCCGTAAAAGGACTTGGCATAGTCTCGTGGGAACAGAGTGACTGATCAGCTTACCTAGCTATTTTCTAAATAGCCTATGATTGTCACATGAGTGCGGGTTTAAATGATAAGCCCATCAATGGCTCCTTGGGATAGTGGGAGATTGTTGGAAATGCGAGCCCACGACGAGCCATTATGCAATAAATGTTATTTCAAATATCATTCCCTGATCCGAAATGAAGAATGAATAATTTGCATAATAGGTCCCTTAGTACAATTAGGGTTATGTACCATGGCCATCTTAATAATCATACAGCTGTTGATTCAACTATTGAATCATAGAGGCTGGTGCTCGGATGAATATCTAAAGAATTAGATTGATGACTCATCAAGCACCGTCAAATGATTGTTAGAGATGATCTCCATCCTGAGTAGGAGATGGCAATCCTTATCTCTGAAGGCTGATATCTGACCGACCTCTTGATGCAGGTCCTCTGCATAGGAATAGAGATTCGGAGGTGTCAGATTAGTTAGGTCAAAGAGTTGACTTAACAAGATCGAGATAACCAAAGTCCTATATCATATGCTGTCATGTTATAGGCACACATCCTCTGACTGGAGACAGATGTGTTACTATATGTCTGAGTATGTACATTTGGCAGACCAATAGGTTGATGACCTAACCAAGGTCTATACACCGGCGCACTGGTGTGCATGTAAGGGCATATGAGTAATACAATTTCTCAAAGGGATCATACAGGTTCATTTACTGAGCTGGAAGAAATGAGCTCACTCATGAGATATTGGGAAGAATCAAATTCCGTGCACGGTCGTCTCGCTTTGGAAGCTTGACTGAATTTGTAGGTTTGACATATACTTTTGGAAAGTATATGATCAAAACCTAGGTATGATATATGCTTTTGGAAAGTATATGATCGATACCAACTTCCAATGATCGAATGAGAAACTTACTAATAAAACCATGAAGTAGACAGTGTAAAGTTGATCTAATACTTCGGGTTTAGTCTGAGTCTTCCAGTATGCAGGATGTACATGTATTGGGAATACCTGAGGGTGATGTGATCATAAACGATTGTATAACCATGGCGCTTCCATTCCTAGGGAGTGATGAAATGGGTCTGGATTTTAGTGACTCCTCTCAGTAGAGAAATGATCTAATCTTGGTCCAAATGTTGGACATTGATCTGAATGTGATTCAGATACAATAAGAAGATTAGATTTGCGGTCTTGACTTAATCAAGCATCTATGGGAGGCCCGCGATATGGATTTGAGATATGATCTCAATATCCAAGTTACTATACGTGGAACAATACAATCACCCTGTCCTTATCTCCAAGTATCTGCGGAGAAAGCGCATTATCCTTGAAAGAGTTCATGGATAATTCTATTGTTGATATATGTATCCGAGCATTGATAAAATGTATAATTAAATGTGATTTAATTATCACGAGTAATATGAATTTGATTCATATTATAAAGAGAGTAATCTAAGATAATTAAATGTGATTTAATTATCAAAGATGAAAATAATGTGAATGTGATTCACATTATTTGGACACAAGAGAATAGAGATCCAAGATAATTAAATATGATTTAATCATCATGGATATGAATAATGTGGATAGCAATATTCATATTATTCATGTATATTATAAATGTGATTTATAATATATAAGGAAGAGCTATTTGTAATTTACATTTGTTAATTAAATGTTAATGTGAATTGGATTCACATTGGACATTAAATTGAAAATGTAATTTACATTTTATTTTGGGTTGTGAATGTGATTCATAATTTTTCAATGGCAAGATTGCAATATTCACAAAATAATTATGAATTATTTTGTAGAATAATTTACAACAATTGTTGTTGCAAATATTGGAGATATATGCAATCTTGAAGATTGCATTGGAATCTCCCTTTCCTAATAGGAGAGGGGGGACGAGCACTAATGTGGAAGGGAGGAGCCTCCTTTCCATTATCTCCAATGTGGATTGATTTAATTTGGTGATTGAATTATGTTGATTTATCAATATAGATTTAATCTAAATTAAATTAATTATTGTTGGTTTTTACCAACACAAATCTTAGCCATTAAAAGAAACACAATCAATGTGAACCATTGGATTTGTGTTGTCCCATGGATTGAGATCCATGGATCCCAAAACCCTATAAAAGGAGAGACACCCCATTTCTCTTCTTTACACATAACGCTTGAGAAGCATATCTCTCTCTCTCTCTCTCTCTTTCTCTTTCTCTCCCTCTCATGGCCGTCCACCATGGATGCCCTAGAGAGGCTCTCCATCGCTGCGGCACCGTCGTTATGCTGCCCGATGTTTTGCTCGTGGAATTCCGTCTACTTCGGTGTGCCTTGCTCGTGAAGAAGACGTCGGATCTCGTGTGTCGAGATCAGGAGATCCACCGCTTGGATCATCAACATGGATTACGAGAAGCACGCGGTTCACCGCGCTCGCAAGCGTCTCCTCCGACGGATCGGACTTGAGACAGGAGGTCTCTTCGTTTAGAGACTTGATCGCAACCATGCTTCAAGAGGTAATCCTAATACTTGTTTGTGGTTCAGACGAAACGATCTGAGAAGTGTTCTTGGATCATGTGGTTTCGTCGCATAAAAATTTTAATTTCCGCTGCATATAACAACTAGTGCGACTAGTCGTTCTTCGTCGTATCCGATACGACGATCACGCTTCCGTGATGCGCTTTGACGAACGCTCCCGCATCCTATGTTAATTCGGTCAAATTAATGTCCAAATTAATTGATATGATTCGTTGCAGTCGGATGCGAGGGGTTGATCAAAAACCACTTATCGATGAATGTGAAGTTAACTTTAAGCGGCAATATTTTTTTTACTTGGGTTAAGTCCAAGGTCGATCTCAGGGAGGCATCTGTCTCCTTAGGTGAATTTAAGCAAGGATCCAAGTGTGAGATTTTCAAGGAGTATTTTTTAAGTCTTTTTCGGTTTTTTTATGCAAGACACATGCAAAAATCGAGCCAATTTAAAGTTAAATCAGTTAAGGTATCAAATTAAATTCAAAAATTATGAAACTTGGCCAGATTATGAAATGGGATGAAATTAAGCTAACCTAATTTTTTTATAATTTTTTGATGCACGGATAATAAAATATGTTGATGTTAGTAAAAATGACTAAACCAATTTTAATAATTATCAAACGATTATATTTCTCAGAAATAAAATTAATCCAAATAGGTCTAATTGAGAGCTATCCAAATCAACTTAAATTTCATTAAAATACTTCACGGTTGATTAATTAAAATTCGATTAAGGTTTTCACTAAATGATTTTTCTATGACAAACTACACGTGCAAATGATGTGAATTTTGGATATGTTGTAGCATAAACTTAGATCTACCAAAGATGATTTTTCAGAGATTTTTCGACAAGCAGAGAATGCGCAGTAAATTAAACAATCAAATTGGGCAAATTATTGCAATTTTCCACCAAATTAATTTCAATAAATACTCTGCAAATCAGAAAAATACAACTAAGTGCTAAAAAGGTAGAACAAAAGTTATGCTACACAATGCAACTTTCAGAATTAAAAATTGATGACAGAATGATAACAAAATAAACGTGCAAATGCAAGGATGTAAATGCAATACAGAAATAAAAAATATGAACTAAAATGGTGAACATGGACTTACATGCAATTTCCTAAAACTTGAACTTCCTTTGGTAACTTGCAAGGGGTGTCAAGTGTCCCTTTTGCAAATACCCTTTTCTTTAATGTGCGATAGATCTCCCTTGTTCTTGGAGATGAAACAGGGGAGGCCAATGAAGGAGCTTCACGGTGGAGAAGCTTAAAGATGGCCGGCGGTGGAGACACATGAGGAGGGCGGCGGCGTCGGCGGCGTGGGGCGCCAACGCCTGAGGAGGGCGGCGGCGTGGAGACATGCTGTTGGCGGACACGCGCGCCGCGCGCGCGGCCAAGGCCCACTGGAGGTTGACGGTGGTCGTGCGCGAGGTGTCGGGGAGGCGCTTGGGGCAGGCGCGGCTCCCAGCCGCGCGAGGGCTGGAGCGGGCGGTCGCGGGGAGCGGCTAGCCCGAGGCGGAGGTGCACGCTGGGGCGTGGAGCTGGTGGCGGTGATGCTCCAGCCGCAGGTGGCTGCGGTTGTTGAAGGTTGACGGTGCAGCGGCTGCCGGAGTCGTTGACGGCGAGGGAGGAGGGCCGACACACGGCCAAGGGTCGTCGGAGCAGTGGAGGCGTCCACCGTGCGGTTGGTGGTTGATGGGTGTGTGAGTGTGAGGAAGAAGAAGAAGCAGGGGAGGTGTCAATACCTCCTCTTTTTCTCATGCATTTGTTTAACAGGGCGTAAATAAGTGATGAATCGATTGACTAAATTTTGTCGAAAAATTAATTAAAAATCACCGTTGTGTTCGCAACGTATGATTTATCCGTTGAAGTGCGATCGGTTTTGCGATTGGATGAATGAACGATGATGAAATTAAGAGAGAGAAAGGGATGGGGAAGAAGAAGAAGGAAGAAAATTACCTGGATGTGGAATGGTGCCTGGGAAGGGAGAAGCAAAGCTTCTCAGGTCGTCGCTCGACGCGCGGCAAGCGGAGCTCGGGCAGCGGCGGTTTGCGGCTGCGGCGGTGGACGGAGGGCCACCGGATCTCGCCTAGAGGAGCAGGGTCGTCGCTCACCGTTGGCACTCTCTCCCTTGCTGTCACCAAAGAAGAAATGGAGCTCTCCTCTCCCTCACTATGAAGATGGCGGATGGGTATGAATGGAGGGATAGAGGAGATTATAAAGAGGAGAAGGTGGAGGTTGGAGATGGCATGGAGTGAGTGGGAGAGATGGAAGAAGGAGTGGAGAAAATGGGATGGGATGGAAGGTGTCGAAGAATCCTCTCCCTTAAGTTAAGGGAGAGTGGGGAGGAATGGGTAGAGAGGAGAGAGATGATGCCACTTGGCGCGCTAGGGTGCGGCCATGTGGCATTTATTTAATTAGTAGCCAAAATCTATGGAGTTGACATGTGGCGGCTTCCGGAGTAGCCACATGTCGCTCCGAGAAGAATCACAACAAAAATCAAAAAAAGAAATAATAGAAGTGATTAGATTAAAAAGTGATCAACACAAATGTTGCTCGTCTCGACGAGATCTACAACTTTCGTGAAGGGTCGAAAATCAAACGAGATCATCTGTACAAAATGTATTTTTGGATGGTACCTTATAGATATAAAATACCACATTTTATCTTTTGCAATTTTTTTGTCATTTTTAACTAAGAAAAAATTAAAATAAGGTTAGATAAAATATGAAAAGAATATTTACAACTTAATTTATTTTTTTTGGATTTTTAATAATGAAGAAAATAAAACGATAAAATACAGGGGTAAAATCATCATTATGTACAATGTAAAAAGGGGCTCAAAACCCAAGTTTTGCATACGAGCTCCGATTTTAATGAAATTAGTCTTGTTTCGAAGGTCTTTGAATGTATATTACTTTAAAAGTGAGTAGACCTTAATCGGACACTGTATGAGAGAGATATGTGCATTTTAAGGTTCATGATTTCAAACTTGGATTGGAGTTTTATTGGTTGATTTTACAAGTTAGTATTTTTAGATATTTTTCTTTAATTAGTGTTAGTAATATATACACAATAGAGTTGGTTTTATTGCATTTGGAGTTAGTATAAAATATATACAAATAGGGTATTTTATCTAATATACAGGTGAATATTTATAAGTGAAATTGGCTTCTTATTTAATGCAAATATGAATGCTAAAATACATATGTTATCAATGCATGCATGAATGCTGATTATGCGATATAAGTAGAAATATGCCTCTAATTACTCGGGAACACAACTCTATTTTCAACTTTTAGAGTGATGAATCGTAGATTCATCAACCCCCTATACTTAAACCTTGCTCGTCCCCGAGCAACTAAATGAAATGCAAGAGTGAAATGAGATTGGGTTCCATACCAAGGTCATGAACAAAAGTTAAAAATAGCGCTTGCCTCGACCTTTGGATTAATCATGTGTCGGAACCTTATTGGGATCTGAGTTTAAGACTTAACAGACTTCAAGTTCCACAAGTCTTCTATTCAAGACTCCTCAACTCACCTAATCAGAACAAGTCTACATACACAAACTCTAATGACCATGAATCTTTTCATGCAGTGTAAGTGATAAATGACTCCCCACCTCAGAAGTAACAAAGAAACAACCTCCCCCAACCTGGTAACTCTAATGCCTCGGTCTAGCAACTCTTTCCTCGAGAAGCGGGGTATTCCCTTCTAAGTTCAAGTTCAACCAGCTCAAGAAGAGGGGGAAGAAGTATAGACTTTTGGAAGCTCAGCCAGTGTAGCTAAGTCTCCCGCTGCAAGTAACAAGGTGACCACAAGCTTTTGCTTCTCTTGACTACGTATACTCCGGTGGGGTTATTAAATTTTCAATCCGACCCACCACTTTTTTGGAGTTCTTTTTGGCATTTTTTTTCTTTTTTTCTTTTTTTTCTTCTTCTTTTTTTTTCAACAAACATGCCTTTGTACATACATGATGCAACATAGATACAAGAAATTTCCTTTTGAGCCAGTAGACTATCCCTCTTTTGAAGCTTTATTGCAACCCACTGCTTCTGTCTTTAGCCTTCATCACCACTAGTCCAAGTTGAGACGCACTTCCTTCACTAGAAGAAGAAGAGAGGTTCCGCCTAGAAGTACTACCCTCATATGCTACCCCAAGCTAAAGGAAACTGCCTCCTTATCACCTCATCCGTAGAGAGCCATGTGTAAAGTGCTGGTGCACGTCAAGCCATTGTCTCTAAGAGTCATGTGTGTGTTGTTAAGTGCTCTACTCAGGCTTGTCAAGATGACATATGAACATAGACTTGCAGACTTAAAGAATTAAGTCACCTGACCTGAAAAATCTTAACTCCAGTTCCTATAAGGTTCCTCTGAAATTAGGTGGATTAAGGTCAAATCATTTCCATCCTCAATATCTGCTCATAATTTGGTCCAGAACCCACTAGCTTTTCACTTTGCATAAGCAACGTATGCAGATGAGATGTCATGTTATGAAAATGCAAGACTCTTTTTATTTTTCTATGCAGAGATGATATGCAAGAGTAAATAAGAAGCCTATTTACTAAAGAATTTTTTTTCGATTTTTACCCACCCGTAATTATTGTAAAATATATACAAAAATACGCGAAAGTACGAGCTACGGGTAAAGTATATATGTAATATATACACGCCCCCCTATACTTAGCGTGTGCTATGTCCTCAGAGCACTAAGAGCGAGGAAAAAGACATAGCTCGTGCTAAGCGTGGGAGAGCCAAAAAGTATAGAAGTCATCTCGCCCCCCTATACTTAGGCTATGGCAGCCTAAGTATAGAAGAAGATCAAAAATGGGGCGGATGCGGGAAAGATGGGAAATGGATGAGTATAAATACGGGCATCGGTCCCCCCTATACTTAGGTTAGCCTAAGTATCGGTAGGAAATGAGTATGAGGACCCATGTGATCTGGAGGATGTACAGTGAATCGACTCGGGTGA
Source organism: Ottelia alismoides (assembly GCA_037367405.1). Lineage (NCBI taxonomy): Eukaryota > Viridiplantae > Streptophyta > Magnoliopsida > Alismatales > Hydrocharitaceae > Ottelia > Ottelia alismoides. The sequence goes on along the minus strand of JAZKJV010003813.1, from coordinate 1,376,614 downwards.
CCCCTCCCCCCTATACTTAGGATCTGGTCATCCTAAGTATAGTCCAAGATAATGGCTTGATGATGTGGGGATGGGATGGGTTACTAGAATCGTGGGGGTAAAGGATAGGATATACAGGGGAATGATATATACAGATGAGTCGGTCTGAATCTTTCGAAGATGCTGCTGATGGCTGGAGTTCAGTGCTGCAAGGTTTCATACGCGGCTTGAGGTGTATCTGCTGTATCTGTCTCGCGCATGAATACAATCTCCTCTACATGGACCAACTGTTCATTGGATTCAACAGCTTCAACAGCTGCCCATTTACTAGGAATGTCGGTGCGTCCTCTGCGAGATCTGAGATCTCGACACATCCACTATCATGCACCGTACAGACGACAAATGGTCCCGTCCACTTAGACTTTAACTTGCCTTGGAAAATCTTCAGCCTAGCATCGAACAACCATACCTTCTGTCCAGGAACAAAGGTCTTTCGTCTGATATATCTATCATGCCAACGCTTCACCTTGTCCTTGTACACTAAACTGTTGTCGTATGCTCGGTTTCTGACTTCCACAAGTTCATTTAGATCCATGTCTCTCTGTTTCTGACCCAGGTGTGTGTTCCAGTTGACCTTCTTTATTGCCCATTCTGATTTGTGCACTAACTCTGCGGGCAAATGGCACGGCTTTCCGAATACCATTCGGAATGGGGAGGTTCCTAACGGTGTCTTGTAAGCCATCCTATACGCCCAGAGGACTTGATCTAAGATCTGAGACCAGTCCTTCCTGTCCGGGCGGACAAGCTTTTGCAATACGGTTTTTACCTCCCTATTTGACACCTCAGCCATACCATTGGTTTGTGGGTGGTAAGGACTCGCGACACGGTGTTCGATGCCGTAGTCTTTCAGGAGTTTCTTCACCTCCCGATTCACAAAATGGCTACCCCCATCTGATATCATTATTTTGGGGATCCCGAACCTAGAGATTATGTTCTCTCTGATGAATTTATAGACAGTCCTGCTGTCTGCGGCTCGGGTCGGGATAGCCTCCACCCATCTGGATAGATAATCTACCGCAAGGAGGATATATTCAAACCCGTGGCTGACAGGAAATGGGCCCATGAAATCGATGCCCCAGGCGTCAAAGACATCACAAATGATGACCGGCTGCATTGGCATCTCATCCTTGGAACCAACGGTTCCTCCCATTCTCTGGCAAACTGGGCACGACTTCGTGAAGGTGGTGGCATCGCGAAACAGAGTCGGCCAGTAGAAGCCACACTGAAGTACCTTCCATGCGGTCCTCTTCCCGGAGTGGTGTCCTCCTGCCTCTAAGCTATGGCATAAAGAAAGGACACTCTGGTATTCCTCCTGAGGAATACAACGTCTTCAGACACAATCCGGTCCTTCAAAGAAAAGGATCGGATCCTCCCAATGGTAGTGTCTAGCGTCCGACTTTAGTCGGTCGATTTGGCTCTTGGGCCAATCCTCGGGAACTTTCTTGGAGACAAGATAGTTCACGATATTGGCGTACCATGGGAGTGAGTCGATAACAAAAATCGACTCGTCAGGGAAGGAGTCTCGAATCGGGGAAACCTCGGAAGTATTAAGATCTTCGAGACGAGAAAGATGATCGGCTACTACGTTCTTCTTTCCAGGTTTATCACGGATGTCCAAATCAAACTCCTGGATAAGTAAAATCCAACGAAGAAGACGCGCCTTCGCGTCCTTCTTCTCCATCAGGTATCGTAGTCCCGTATGGTCTGTGAACACGGTTACCTTGGATCCGATTAAGTGGGATCTGAATTTGTCCAAGGCAAACACTACCGCAAGCATTTCCTTTTCGGTAACTGTATAGTTACGCTGAGCAGAATCAAGCACTTTGCTTGCGTAGTGAATTGCAAACGGGACGCCATCTCTTCTTTGTCCCAATACAGCCCCAACAACATAGTCTGAGGCGTCCGTCATGATCTCAAAAGGTAGAGACCAATCTGGGGCTTGTAAGATGGGTGCGTCCATGATCATTCCTTGTAGAAGCTTAAAGGCCTCAAGACATTTGTGATCTACAATAAACTCCGTGTCTTTGCCTAAAAGCTCAGTTAGCGGTCGGGCAATCTTAGAGAAATCCTTGATAAATCTTCGATAGAATCCGACATGCCCGAGGAACGACCGCAACTGTTTTACGTTGGTTGGTGGCTGGAGTCGTCTGATCACGTCCACCTTAGCAGGTCAACCTCCATTCCTCTCTTGGAGATGACATGCCCCAACACTATGCCCTCCGTCACCATGAAGTGACTTTTCTCCCAGGAGAGCACCAGATTGACCTCACAACATCTTTTGAGGACTCGGTCCAGAGTCCTAAGACAGGAATCAAAAGAGTCGCCGTGGACCGAGAAGTCATCCATGAAGACTTCCAGGAATTCGCCGACCATTTCGGCGAATACAGCAATCATGCACCTTTGAAAAGTACCTGGAGCATTGCATAGCCCAAAAGGCATGCGCCTGAAAGCATAGGTACCAAAGGGGCATGTAAACGTGGTCTTTTCCTGGTCCTCCGGAGCTATGGCTACTTGATTGTAGCCCGAGAACCCATCAAGGAAGAAGAAGAATTCTTTTCCCGCTAGTCTTTCTAGGATCTGATCAATGAATGGTAGAGGGAAATGATCCTTCTTCGTCGCGGCATTCAAGCGTCTGTAATCCACGCAGACGCGCCATGACGTGGGTATTCTCGTCACGATCTCCTCTCCGTCCTCATTGGTAGTCGTATGAATTCTCGACTTTTTCGGGACAACATGGATTGGGGCCACCCACTTAGAGTCGGAGATTGGGTAAATGAAACCCGCGTCGCACCATTTTTCTATCTCTTTTTTCACAACTTCTCGTAAATTTGGATTCAACCGGCGTTGAAATTCACGAGAGGGTTTGGTTTCGTTCTCCAAGTAAATATGGTGCGAACACAGAGCGGGATTTATCCCATGGAGATCGGAAATGCTCCAGCCTATTGCCTTGCGGTTTTTCTCCAGGATCTCTAGCAAGCGAGATTCCTGCTCCTCGGTCAATTGCGAACTGATAATGACCGGAAATTTCTTGTCTTGGCCCGCAAGGAAGGCATACTTCAGAGTTGTGGGAAGAGGTTTGAGCTCAGGAATAGTGTGATCATCTAAGAAGTCTGGCTCGATCTGATCTGGTTCGGTGTTGGAAGTGGCTGGATCATTTTCTGTAGTAGCTGCCACCAAGCGCGGCTCTGGAGTCGGATCGTCAAAAGTTTCCATACAATCGGCAAACGCCTCGTCCGACTCGTCATCCTCATCTTCCGATTGTCCTAAGGATGTAAGGACTGACAGGCCCAACTAGGCCTCTACGTCATCGAAGATGTAGGGCGATGCAGGTTCATAGCTGTACTCGTTCCTCAGGATCTCGCAAACTGACTCATGCACTGGATCATCTTCAAAGGAGATGGACATATTGATGCTGGCTGGGTTCTGTTTCCATGGCCCAACTACGTCTACATGTTCACAGTCTGTCTCGGTAGAAGAGTACTCGGTGCTGGATTCGGAGTCCGGTCTCTGCCATCTCGTCTGCTTCATCTCTAGTTCCTCATCTCCGCCGGGAGTTTGGAACTGAATCTTCCCAGTCTTATAATCAAATAAGGCCCCCGCAGTTCTGAGGAAAGGCCTACCTAAAATGATCTGGGAATCTCTCCAATTACGAGGGGTTTCCATATCCAGGACAGTAAAGTCCACCATGTATTCTTGTCCCTCGACTCTGATCACAATGTTCCTTAACTCTCCTTGGGACCTCTTAGTGGATTTGTCAGCAAACTGTAGAATAGCTCTAGATTTCCTAAGAGGTCCGAGATTAAGCCGCTCATAGAGGGCCGTGGGCATTAAGTTAATCGAGGAACCATTGTCCAGGAGAGTGCGTGCAAACGCAATGTCATCAACATGACTCTCTACATAGTGTGCACCCATGTCTCTTCGTTTCCGAGGAAACGAGTTCTGTATTGCACAAGTCGTGGCTACTGATAGAACGTGTTTCTCAACACGGCTTTTGGTCTTCCTGCTAACCCTAGTAGGTGTGCATCTCACCTTAAGGTATTTTTGGAATGCAGGGGTTATTTCCACGAACTTGTCAAAAGGGATTGTGACCTTGATGTGTTTATTACAGAATTCAGCCATCTCAGGGTCATCTTTTTGGATTTTTTGGATTTTCTTCTTTCCACCCTTGAGAGCTTGGGGGAAAGGGATTATTAACTCAGGTTCTGGAACTGAAATATTTTCATTAGCTGCTGGAACTGAGTTCTGAACAAGACTCTGACTCGGACTTTTACACAGACTCTGACTCGGACTCTGACAAACAGAAAAATGCTTAGGCGAAACCGGTGATGCTTCTTCCGCTTCTTCTGGATGGTCCTCCTCAGATGGAGGTGCGGGCTCATCGGTATCGTCTGACTCTAAAGGGATGCGGGAATGCTGCTTCGAGGACTCAGATGCCCTCTTCTTCCGTTGGGGATGGTGGTGGGGATGCTCCTGCCGCAGGTGGCTGCGGTTGTTGAAGGTTGACGGTGCAGCGGCTGCCGGAGTCGTTGACGGCGAGGGAGGAGGGCCGACACACGGCCAAGGGTCGTCGGAGCAGTGGAGGCGTCCACTGTGCGGTTGGTGGTTGATGGGTGTGTGAGTGTGAGGAAGAAGAAGAAGCATGGGAGGTGTCAATACCTCCTCTTTTTCTCATGCATTTGTTTAACAGGGCGTAAATAAGTGATGAATCGATTGACTAAATTTTGTCGAAAAATTAATTAAAAATCACCGTTGCGTTCGCAACGTATGATTTATCCGTTGAAGTGCGATCGGTTTTTGCGATTGGATGAATGAACGATGATGAAATTAAGAGAGAGAAAGGGATGAGGAAGAAGAAGAAGGAAGAAAATTACCTGGATGTGGAATGGTGCCTGGGAAGGGAGAAGCAAAGCTTCTCAGGTCGTCGCTCGACGCGCGGCAAGCGGAGCTCGGGCAGCGGCGGTTTGCGGCTGCGGCGGTGGACGGAGGGCCACCGGATCTCGCCTAGAGGAGCAGGGTCGTCGCTCACCGTTGGCACTCTCTCCCTTGCTGTCACCAAAGAAGAAATGGAGCTCTCCTCTCCCTCACTATGAAGATGGGGGATGGGTATGAATGGAGGGATAGAGGAGATTATAAAGAGGAGAAGGTGGAGGTTGGAGATGGCATGGAGTGAGTGGGAGAGATGGAAGAAGGAGTGGAGAAAATGGGATGGGATGGAAGGTGTCGAAGAATCCTCTCCCTTAAGTTAAGGGAGAGTGGGGAGGAATGGGTAGAGAGGAGAGAGATGATGCCACTTGGCGCGCTAGGGTGCGGCCATGTGGCATTTATTTAATTAGTAGCCAAAATCTATGGAGTTGACATGTGGCGGCTTCCGGAGTAGCCACATGTCGCTCCGAGAAGAATCACAACAAAAATCAAAAAAAGAAATAATAGAAGTGGTTAGATTAAAAAGTGATCAACACAAATGTTGCTCGTCTCGACGAGATCTACAACTTTCGTGAAGGGCCAAAAAATCAAAAGAGATCATCTGTACAAAATGTATTTTTGGATGGTACCTTATAGATATAAAATACCACATTTTATCTTTTGCATTTTTTTTGTCATTTTTAACTAAGAAAAAATTAAAATAAGGTTAGATAAAATATGAAAAGAATATTTACAACTTAATTTATTTTTTTTGGATTTTTAATAATGAAGACAATAAAACGATAAAATACAGGGGTAAAATCGTCATTATGTACAATGTAAAAAGGGGCTCAAAACCCAAGTTTTGCATACGAGCTCCGATTTTAATGAAATTAGTCTTGTTTCGAAGGTCTTTGAATGTATATTACTTTAAAAGTGAGAGACCTCAATCGGACACTGTATGAGAGAGATATGTGCATTTTAAGGTTCATGATTTCAAACTTGGATTGGAGTTTTATTGGTTGATTTTACAAGTTAGTATTTTTAGATATTTTTCTTTAATTAGTGTTAGTAATATATACACAATAGAGTTGGTTTTATTGCATTTGGAGTTAGTATAAAATATATACAAATAGGGTATTTTATCTAATATACAGGTGAATATTTATAAGTGAAATTGGCTTCTTATTTAATGCAAATATGAATGCAAAAATACATATGTTATCAATGCATGCATGAATGCTGATTATGCGATATAAGTAGAAATATGCCTCTAATTACTTGGGAACACAACTCTATTTTCAACTTTTAGAGTGATGAATCGTAGATTCATCACGCTTAAGGATCTAACCATATCCTTCAATAAGGTACTATTTTCAATGATCTAGTTACTACAAATCAAATTGCATTAGATTAATCTATAGATACAGTTTTCACAATCAAATAAAATTTAAACAATTAAGTTAGATAGTGATATTCCCATGATTTTCACTACAATAGATTGTTGAGTGAAAATTAGGCATTGTACAATGAATCAATGCAGTCTGTGGGCAAGAGTTTTGTTTCTATTATACAATATGAATAAGTGCAAGACACTGTCAAGAGATCATGCTAGTGTTGATTGCATCTTTATAAGCAACACATACATCTTTGCTGATGTTTACATATTTTGTTTCTTTTATTTTTCGAACATGTATACCGAGTATTTACAGGCTGATCAATTTTGAAGGTCCATAACTTGTACTCGACTATTTATTTTAAGGATTGTATATAGACTTCAAACCAAAGAGTTTTTTTGTACATTCCTTATGTTTAGAACACCTAAGTAGATGCTTAATTTCCCGACTCTCTCAACTAATGTGAATCTCATGTTGTTATAACAAATATTCTACATGTCTTGACTATAACGATGCATTGACAGAAGTAAATAAAGATATGTTTGGATTACATATTCCATAGAATCATTTTCTGCACCATCCATTTGTAATGGAATGCTAGTTTCGTGTAAAAGGATATGGTGACCATTGATGCAATTACAGAAAGATATACATTTACACTTGATGCAGTCAGTGAACTCGTTAGAAAGCCTAAGCAAAAAAAATTATGCTGCAATCTTTATTTTTTTAAGAGACCTTCAACCTTGATCTGTGAAAGCTTCTCATGACCTTCGAGGGGTTTGAATATATCTTTGTGTTGAACTGAGTTATAAGTCTACATTCAGATAATTTGTTTCTCTCAACAGCTACTATTGGAATATGCTTTCTCTCAATAGTCGCTATTAGATTGTGCAATTATTTTCTTGGTCTATTAATTAGTGTTATATGTATACTACGATATTGATTTTTTTACCCATTTTAATTCTCCCATAAAAAACCATTATAAAAATACATCATACATTATGGAGGAAGGGGAGTGGGATATGTAACCATACCTTTGAATGTGTGGAGCTTAACATTGGAGTCAATCGGGATGTGAGGAGGAGGTAGATGTCTACGGGATGCCAGGTCAATGCCTTGGGCTCCGGTGCAAGCTGATGTCGCAAGCAAGCTAATGTTGGTAGTGGATCTCGGTCATGTGGAGACGAGGGCACACGAGGGTTTTGGGAGAGGAAAGGTAGTTTGGGTATCCACATATCTAGAAGTAGAGAAAGGAAAGAGGGGGGGGGGGGCTACAAAGTGGCATGTGACGAAATAAACTAGGGCAACTTTTTTTGCTACGATTTCTAACCCATTTGTGATTGTTCCAAATTGAACAGATTCTTTTCTAAAAATCATCAGCAACTTTTCGCCAACTATTTGCAACGATCCACGAATCCGTAGCTAACCAAGTGAACTTTGGCAATGTCTAAAGTTACTCATTAGCAATAGTATATAAAACTGTACTCATTAGTGATAGTTTAAAAGAACCATTGCAAATAAACTTTATATTAGAGTCAGTTTTCAAGACCCATCGTAAGTGTCTGCATGTAATGTTGGAGGCAATCCAAATCCTCTAAACTAAGGCTCTGATACCAATTGAAGGAAGTAATTGAAGATTCAAGAACTTCGCACTATAGAAATGTGGAATATTTAGCAAACTTTTTGTTTAAAACATTGTATGTTCATCACATGAACAAGAAATTTCAGCACAACGATTTGACATTGTGAAATCATTAATTCTAAGGAAACAATTTCCAAAATTACTTCTAACATCCATAATGAATATAAAGAATAGACCAGGATTGCTCTTGAAGCATGAGTTTCTATTAAAAGAAACCTTCCGAATCAAGTCTGATCCGTAGTGTCTCTCTCCCGTGGGTGTGAAGATGAATCGCGTTACTTCCCACAAACTTGGACGCCATCTTCATGAACAAGGCTTCAAGATGAGGTGTGTAAGAGATGGATACTCTCAAGAGTCATCTTTTACAAGGCACAATATTCCCATGGGACTAGGCTATCCAAAAACATTAGTTAATAAAAGAGAGAGACTTGCTCTCTTTTATACATGAAGCACATGTCTCTTGAAGACTAGGGCTTCAAGTAGGCGTGTGAAATTGCGAATCTTGGATTATTGATTAAGGACTTAAGACCAAGCCCTTATTCAAGAAGAATTATCTCCTTTTTTATCTTCAATTAATATTAATTAGTAAAGTAAGCAATTACTAATTAAGCAATAATATTGAGTCTTTAAGCAACAAGGACTCAACAACATGGTGTTATGTGTATATCACCATGTACACACTCCAAAATGATCTAAAATATGCATTGTTGTTGAATTAATTAAGTGAATAATCCAATTATCTACATTGGAGAAATTATGTAAATAATCCTTATAGCTTATGACTTATATTGACAAGCAGAAAATTAAATGTAAATCCATTACATCTACAAAATTAATGTGAATTAAATTCACACAATTTCACACCTTGAAAATAATTACATAAATCAATTTACATAAATATCTATGTGAATCATATCTATATAAATATTAATTTTTGTGAATCACTATTCACATTAATTCATGAATTATATTTGTAAATCATATTCACAAAATTTACCTTTATGATAAAATGTCATAATAATAATTATTATAAAATTATTGACAACAATAAATATTAATCCAAATCCAATTAGGAATCATGAGGTATAAATGCAGATATTTGGAGATAATGTTGGGGAGATCGTACTATCCATGTACAACGACTTGAAATCTGGATGTCAATCCAATTTCAGGATTGATGACATTTTAACTTGAAATTGATGCACTCTTATCAATTGAGCTCGAGTGGAACACTTCACACTCTAAGTGAGCTCAACGAAACACAAGCCACTTTATGTGAGCCTGATAAAGTATTAGTGAACTGAACCCATTTTCCTCGACCATTTCTAATCACAATCTTCTTCATTCTTATGTAGAGAACCTGCATCAAGAAGTCGGTTGGAAATCAGTCTTATCTCTTTCCCAGACTAGAGATCTTTATTGAATATCACTTGTTTGAGGTCAGCCATATCCTCCCAGTGATGAATCTATGATTGATCATTCTAAAAGAGTTCAATTTAAGTTCAGATGTCCAAAATTCATCTTTATTTAATCATCTAATTTGCATAATTAACGTTCATGCATGTGTTATTAATAATTGCATTTTATCATGCTTCATGCCATAAAATAAGGAGCTCAAAAATCTGTGGAATGACATGAAAAGTAGCTAATTTCACTAATTTTTAATTAATTCATCCTAACTTTGATTGACCTAAAACCAACTTCATTGTGTACATGCCACTAACCTTAATCCATAAAAAAATTTAAAAAAATGCTAACTTGTACATATGCAAAATAATCTCAAATCCTAATTTCAGGACAAATCGACTAAAATACTGAAATCTCTCGCACACAATGTTCAAATAAATCCTACTCACTTTTGAACTAATGCACATTCAATTGTCTTCAAAACAAAAGAATCGGAGCTCATTTGTGAAAGTTGGGTTTTGGGCCTCTTTTGCATATTGTACATTATCATTGATTTTGATCCATCATTTCATGCACATATTTCACTTATTTTAATTATTTTCTCTTTCATTTATTTCTAATAACTAATAAAAATCAAAATCCAAAAATTATGAGAAAAGCCAAGAAAAAACAAATTCTATCTTGACCTTATTGACCTAATCCACTTGTACATAATTAACCTCCCTTATTTTTTTGACCTTTTTGAAACCCATAAAAATCTCAAGAAAATGTCATCTGAGTCCATTACATTATTTCATAGAGTGTTTGATTTTTTCATCATTTATTTATCATCAAAAAATCAAATAAAACTTACAAAGCTAAAAAATGACATTTTATATTTATAAAGTATCACCAAAAATTGCATATCTTGTATTTCGCATTCCGTTTGCACCTGAGTCCTTCATGAGCATTGTAGGTCATAATTAGATTCACATTTTTTGTGTCGAGCACTTTTGCATCCGAGTCCATTGACCATTTTAAATGCATCTATTTCTATATTTTCTTGCTTGGTCAACCAGTCCTGGTTAACGGGCCACGTGGTGCCCTCACATGGGGCCACTTGGTTCCTGGTTAGCTACTCCCCCTCCTTTCTCTCTCTCGCATCACATGCGTAGCAGACGATGCTCACTGACCCATTCCCCACATGCATCAAACTTGAACCCAGCTTCCCTCCACCTCACGTGCCCTGCACATGAGGTCTCCTTCTTTCCCCAGCTATGCTGCCACTCCTCGTTGACCGCCACACCCCCTTCTTCGATCAATGGCTGACAAATATCCTCATCCTGTGCAGTGCCCTCCTGTCGTGTGCACCCTTATCGTCACCAACCACCTCTTTATCCCTAAATCTTTGGCCAAACCAACCTCCATTTCGCCATCTACCGAATTCCCAATGCCATCGCCTCCATCTGCCACCAACCCCTTCCTATCCTTCCTCCATCTCCGATAATAGACCTAACCCTCTCATCCTCATCCTTTTCGCCATTAACCAAAGAGAACTGCCACCAATCCTTTCCTCACTTGTTTTTAAAATCCACTATCGACCCTGGAGCGAGGCATCCATTATCATTGTTAGTCCAGAAAGAGAGAGATCTTAAAGCAAAGGGTGGTAATAACACCCTCACTCGTCGGTGAGGACCTCCGTGCTAAGGGCGTGATCCAAGGTCATCTTGACCTTGCTGCTGCTTAGTTCATGTGCAGCTGAGTCTCACCGCACATTGTCGCAGCTCGAGGCAAGAATAGGAGAAGAGCTTCCGCTCCTCTGCCAATCTTCTTAGGCGACCCCCTTTCTTCTTCTTATTCTTCTGCTTCACAGTCACTCCTCCTTCACCATTCCTATCGCAACACAACTTCTCCCCCGCTCAAACTCATTCATAGCCCGACCTTCGATCACCACCACCACCTCAAAATCCCTGTATCTTCTTCTTCGTCTGCAGCATGCCACCATCCTTGCTTCGACCACCACCAATGGAGCCTTCACCTCCGCTTGCCTTCCGAACAATAGTATACTAAGGACCATCGTCGAAGAAGAATTGCCTCCAGGTTGAAGCTATATAGCCTCGATCTGAGCCACATCATAAAGCCTGGAGGTTCGGACGATCTGAAGCGCTCCAGAACCGCCACTTAGAGGTTTGTGACGAACCTCCTCCCAAGCTCAGTCGCCGCCGTACCTAAAGACACACACAATGCACACACCCGGTAGGACAATTGTAGCGAGCCCCCCATCGCGAACCAGAATTACTCAGAGGCATACATCACATGCCTTGTACGTGTTCTTTGGGTAAATTGCACACACATCCTCCAGCTTTCAAAGGATTATTCACGTGCCCTCGCTTGAGGTAAATTGTAGGAGGGACCAAATGGCTTTAGATATTGGCAGAAGAACCCCCTTAAAGGTCCATTTTGAGAAGCTTTTATTTATTTATTTTACATATAGGTCCATGAACTTAAATTTCTCATAACTTGAGCATTTGTTATCGGTTTTTCACATTCATGGTGTCATTTTGATCCTTATAACATTGTCTATCATAATAAACATCGAGATTCCATTTTTGAGACAATATTTAACTTTAAATTGAGGAGTCTATTTGTTAGGTTGGAGAACAATTATTCTTGATCATTGATTATATTACTTGATAACTTGTACATTAATTAAGTTAATTCATTAGGAATGCAAGTTATTATACTAATTAATTAAATATTTTTTAAAATCAAACAAGGGGAGGTTTGGATTAATGAAATTGTTCTTGGTTTGCTTGATTTGGTCAGCTCATTTTTCATCATCATTTGCATCATTTCGAATATCACCTAAAAATCATAATTTTTTTTTGCATTTGTTTATTGTCTCACATAACATCGAATTATTTTCTTGTATTAAAATTATTTTGTAAAATTCATGCATCAGGTGTCTTATTTTTCATAATTAATTACATCTTTAAACAAAATCAATAAAACTTGAAAAGAGAAAACACCAAAAACTATTCTTTCTTCATCTATTTACAAACCTAATTTCTAGTTTATTTAGAGATTAATTTTGAACCCTCTTTTTTCCTCCTTGAGTTTGACCTGGGACTTGCCCAGGTTAAATAAATAATAAACTACTATTGCATTAATTTATGAATTAATTGCGATCATTTCTTGATTGATTCTGATTGCCCGACTATAACACGACAACACATATACAACATTTAATTTGCAACGATTAACTAGGATGATTACGAACTCATCAAATGGCATTGCTGCCGAGGAGGCAAACAACTTAGGTTTTTGTTTTGAAAATTTAGAATTAGGTTTTACGTATGTTTGGGTAGTATGACCCTGAGCCTCATCACCTTACATTTCCATTTTTCCTGCATTTATTTTATTTTATTTCTCAGCATTTATTTTCTTTTTTTATTTTTTATTATTTGTATCACTATCATATATTATCTCTCTTATTTTTGATGCTAGGTACCCGACGATGTGGAGAGATTTTCTAAGAAACCGAAGAATATCGACGACCCAACTGAAGAGTCGCATTAAATTTAAGATCGAGTCGAGTAGTGAGAGAGCATAATGTCTAGATTTTCATTATTCTACATTTCTATTTTTTAAATCATATGTAATAACTATTCGTTTCCAGCGGTTCCCAATCGGTTCTCGCTTGTGTAAAGAGACTAGAATTTGTGGTGTGTTGGACCTGTTTCATGCTCCGTGAGGGTGGGGTCTGACTTGAGTGGTTTGTAGTTTTAGGACTGCACTTTGGCTATTAGAGCTACTAGGATTATTGTTTGTGCTCGTAGTGTTAGTACCATACTTTGCACTTAATTGAGACATACTTTTAGATCGTTCAATATAATCAAAATTTAACTCACTTCTTCCTCATTAATATAACTTTCTACAAGGCATGGTTTTCTTTGACTTGCATTTAATTTAGTATAAGATTTAAAATTCTTGTATTGCATCCCACATGGAGATTGCGAGGATTCACTATAAGTGTTCGAATTGAGCATTCATCAGTGTTTTCGCGTGCATCGATTTTTCTTGATTTCCTCCTGTTTTGTCACTTAAGATATAAAGGAAATCAAGACTTGATGGTAGACATGTATTTATGCTCACCTTATCTTCAATGATCACCTAAATAAAATTAGGAATGATAAACAAGACCAGCTTAAATTAACCTATAAAATTGAAAATTATTACGGGAGAATAACCCCATCCTTGGATTCATTTATTATTTTGAGCGAGTGAGGGACACACATTTAAGATAGGGTCAAGCTCCAAAATCTTTATTTGGATTACTGATTCTAAAAAAAATGACTAGCTACTTCTTGACAGAGTGGGTGGTTAAAGGACAACACGATTGGCACCGTCCTCAAGTAACACGAGTTGCCATTTTATGGTCCGTACTTACACCCATACTAGATGAAAGTAAATGCAACTAACCATATGAATTCATGCTAGTCTTTAGGAGAATTTCCGGCACCTAACAACTCACTTATAAATGTAAGTTTGGAATTATCACCAATTAAAATTGAACAGATAAACATCAGAATTTTCATAGCCTTCACTGTGTGAGTTGGTGAATTTTGGGGTTTGCATTTTATATTGAATTGGAAAGCTCATTTTCACTTGCATTCAAAGATCAAGGTTCGTGAATCACTCTTAACCCTTCATTTTCAAAGATGCCAGAATATTGGTTTCAAATCTCGACTCCGAGGGTCGCACTTACATGATCGAATCCCAACTATCTTCATCTTCATTCTCATATCAGGAGAATCCATCCTTTAAGTCGGTTCTCCCCCAGTCATGATACACTCCACCATTCCACTCCACTCATTCTTTGGTTTAATATCTGATAAATCTCCATTTCATCTTTATTCCATCATTTTGGCCATAAAAACCCAAGCAAATGCATGTAAATAGCATCAATTTGTACATAATAACATCAATTATTTATTTTATTTATTGTACATAAAATAAGGTTTTTAATGCCAAAATTATAGAATAAAGAGAAGAAAAGAAAAAAGGATTAAAATATTGAAAATATTTTATGACATGAACTCGGAGACCAAGCCAAGAATTGGCTTGGTCGACAAAGAATAAAGTAGGGGGAGATAAGGGCCAATAATACAATAAATTCCTCATTTATTCATTCATTCATTTATACATTTTTGACACCTATTTTGTATATAAGTATTTATTCATTAAATAGAAATATTTTGTACATGAAAGTCGTAGATAATAATGTGAATAAATATACAAAATTGAGTTTCTACAAAAATATTCATTATATTCATTATTCATTATTTTTACAAACTTATATTTTTAGAATTTTGTAAATAATACACATAATACAAGTACATATTTAAATTAGAATAAAATCAAAGAGAAAATATCAAATAAAACAAGTCTATAAAATACATAGACCAAAAAGACATATGTTACCTATGTGTATAAATAAAAGGGGATTTTATTCTTTATTCATCTATATTTTTATTGTAAATATTATATATACTCTAATAAAAATGTAAATCCAAAATAAAACCCAATAAAATTCATTAAATAAATAAAATATACATAAATATAGGTAAAACATCTATAAATATACCTACATATTATATATACCTATTTATTTCAGTAAATAAATAATATCATAAAAATAAAATAAAAATATATTTATACATCTAAAATTTAGTTATAAATATATAAAATTAGAAAATAAAATAATAAAATAAAATATACAAAATAAAAATAAATTGTACAAAATACATGTAAATATACCTATAAATACTCCATTAAAAATAAACTCATTATAAAATACATCAAAAAAATTAATAAAAATCATAAATAAATACTACACTTTAATTAACATTTTTTATTTTATAAGTAAAAATTAATAAAATCATTTATCATGATTAATTAATAGGTCAACTTGGCGCTGACATGGACCAATCACAGCTCTTCAAATGTTGACCGCCTGGTCAACTGTCCCTCCAGGCGGCTGAAATGACTCCACCTGTCTTGTCGGCCCATCTTCTCCTTTAATTACCGCTCACCACAAGCATCTTCTGACATTGCTTCCTTCATATGGATTGCTCCTTGATCGATGTACATACACTCGAGCATCTTAAACACCTTGTATATAGCCCCGATTCCTTATTATTAGCCGCTCAATAAGGGTGCGCAACCTGTGCATAAATAAACAACCTCCTCTTCCCTTCAATTTTTGTCAGCCTTTCTTCGTCTTCAGCCCTCGCCTCCAGCCTAGCGTGCTTCTCCGTGACAGGGAGATGCCCCTGGAGGGTCTGAGCGGGCAGGATAGGTGGAGGTTGCACCCACAGGCACCGTCGCCGGCGGTCCTGCTCCCTGGAGTTAGCTTCTTGGTTAGAGCTGCGCATTTTGATTATTTTAAGTAGCTTTCATCCCCTGCATCCCATTTGTGTTGTTATTGTAGTGATTAGGTTAGTAGGATAGCGTAACAGAGACCACCGATAGTTCGCCGGAGCTCTGCTCTGGCGAACCCACTCTCTGTTCTTCGACCGTCTTCCGACCTCGCCAAACCACCCCCATTCCTTCCTCGTCGCTTCTACTTCATCCCAGGCACCTCCACTCACCCAGACCCCCCACGGATCTGGAGTTAGATGCTCCACCTCCACCGCCTTCGCCGGAGAATCTTCGTCGCGCCCATCCTCCATCCATTTCACCTAAATAAGGTCGCCGAACCCTTGTCTTGCTTGTGCGATTTTCTTTTGCAGGTCTGGAGGGCCAAAGGGCCCTCGTTGGGGTCGATTTCAGGATTTCGCAGGTACCTGGGCACCCCAAACTTCACCGACCTCGCTAGACCGCTCGGGTGAGCCCCTGTATCTCTTGAGCACTTCAGACAACAGAGAATGGACCCAGGGACCTTCTTGGACCATCAGAGGCTTGTGCGAGGGTCGGACGGGCATGCCATGCCAGATCGAATCTCGGGAGAAGTAGGGTTCTGCCATGTTCTTCCGAGCATCCTTAGAACCATTCGATCGAAGGAGATTCCCAGTTTTGATCCTCGCCATTGGATAACGCCGCGCCTCGACCGTCAGATCAGCTTGGCTGATCTAATCTGTGCCACTCAGCAGCGAACCGTCATCGCGCCACGGGAGGCCGATGCGTGGATAAGTGAAATCGCCCAACCGTCCGTTCGTGCGCCTATAGGGGTAAAATTGCAAATGGAGACCCGCACATTTTGTATTTAATTTTTAATATTGTAAATTAAATATAGCGTTGTAAAATAAATGGGATTTTTGCTAATACGACCTCACATTTCTTGTATATACAAAATGGTCCCTCCCAGCCTCACGTGTAGTCCCACGTAAGGGTGGGAATTTTGTAAGCATGCCCTGACGGTTTTTGTGTATTATTAAATAGCTCCAAAATGTTAAATAAATGATTATTCCGTTGGCATATTTGCAACGTAGCCCCTACCATTTATTTTAATTGCAAAAATGCCCCTGCTAGGCTGTTTTATTTTATGTGCTTCACGTATTTATTAAAAATACGTAGCTTGCTCCTAAAAATACGCAAAAATTTGGTTAGATGTTCCATGCCTCATACTTTCACGCCCATATTTTTAATTGGCAATTTTTGCATTTGACCCAATTATTAAAATCGAAATAGGAGCCATTTTTGCCCTGTTTAAACTATAAAATACCAAAAAATAGAAAATGTTTTTGAAAAACTACAAAAATATTATATAAAGTATATTTATGTATCTATTGAGTCCAGAATGAAAAACCCTAAAAAATAAGAAAAAGAAAAATATAAAACTTAAAAAGCTCCAAAGTCCTAAAAAAGAGAAAAACCCTATAAAAATACCAAAAAATGTTTTCGTATTTTAATATTATCTATATATTATTAGTAACATATTAAAATTAATTTGGTTAATTTTGGAACTCATCTAATATTTTTAAAACCCAAATTAATTTCAGCCTATTTATTTAATTCCTTATTAGGGATATTTTTAACATTAAAAATACATAAAAATTAGTAAAATTCCAGAAAAATAATAAAAAATTATAAAAATATAAAAAGCCAAAAAACATCTACGTTATATATCTCTCTCCTCTTATATATATCTCTTTATATATATACCTATATTATATAATTAAAAATATAAAAAGAAAATATAGAAATATAAAATATGAAAACAAAATAAAAATTTTAAAAAAATAAAATAATAAAAAATATAAAATTAAAAACCCACAAAAACAATAAGGAATTGGACATGAACTAAGAATTGAATGAATGTGCATTCATTTCCACCACACAACCATTCGCCTCGCTGTGTTCGACCTCTACACATACTTACACCTATACACATTTGTTGTAGAATTATAATAAATTAACTCCACATTTTTTGAGATTTAATTGCTTATATTTAATTGTGGGTTATCTGTTGATTCATTGGGATTTCGTCTGAGGTCACCTCAATGACTGTCGATCTGCCTTGTGGAGAGACACGACCTCGGCGATTTCCCAGCCATCAAATGGCACCATTACCGGGGAGGCAACGGATTTTGTGTGGCTGTTCATTCATTTTTTTTAATTCTTTGCTCATGTCCAGTGTCTATTTTATTATTTATTTATTTGATTACTTATTGACATTATTGATTGACTGTTCTGACCTCCTTCTTTCTTTGTCTTTGATGCGAGGGACCGCCAAGCGACGGAGGACCTCCTAGGAGGACCAATGCACCCGAGTGAGGCAGAACCGGCTTTCGGACCTAGCCAGTAGGAGAGAGCATTAAAGATAGAGGGAGAAGAAATTTTGAAGACTGTCTCTATTTTTGTGCATTTTATTTTATTATATATATTTATGTGAGAGAGAGACACTTGACATGTAATAATACAGGACTCTACCGCTACGACTTCTCGAGGTCCATTGCTCGAGGGATTGTTCCCTTGGGGGCCTCGATGATTTTGATGCTTTTGCTTTTATTTTATTTTTACTATTTTGTGTGAATGAGCCCTGGCTTAGGATTGTTTTACATAGACTAAGGCCCAAACCCTAATATATATGCATGTACCTATAGATACGATTTAGGACTTAGTCAATTTTGAAATAATGTTCTTCAAGCTAATAGCATCCTGTATCTAGGGTGATTTCCCAGCCATCAAATGGCGCCGTTGCCGGGGATTTCCTCGGATTGCATCTCATGTAGCATAGGTTTCAATTCTATCTCGCACCCTGCATGGAGAGAGCTGGAGGCACTGTAATCTTCTTACTTAGCATGCATCATCGATTTCTGACTTGCATGGCTTTTCCGATCTTCTCCCTCTGTTTTTGCCAACCTAGGATGTTCAACGAAAATTGAAACCTCGATAGGCACGTGCATTGAAAATACCCCCCAAAAAGTGACAACCTAAATACAATTGGGGCTACTAACTTTATTGGACTTAAAATAAAACGTAATGGATTCCATTGTCTTGGGGAGAGCAACCCCCTCATTGTATGCGTTTTAATTGCTCACGTACACACTAAGGAGTAGATCCCAAATCCCATCAAGCCTCCTAAGTGTTTGTACAATTTTTGTGGTTCTCACCTAACTAAAATCGAAAAGATAAAAGACAGTCACTTGACGGTCTTCACTATGTCGAGTAGGTGAATTGGAGGTTTGCCTTGTGTATTGATTGTGACTTGGAGTCCGCGGCGTTTTCATTCATTATTAGAGTAGTCGGTCCCATCGTGTGAGTCATCTTTTTCATCTTTGAGTCTCTTAACCTCTCTTATACATATACCTCCTCATTCACATCGAGTCGTGATATTGGCGCTTGAGCTCAATCATTCTTCGCCAAGTCCTTCGTTTACCTCTTCTTCACCACCTTCCTCGTATCCACCGTACCATCTCTTCTATCCCCATCTTCTCCGGTTCGAGGAGAGCATGCTCTTCGGACCACCATTTTGACGGTGTTCCCGCCTTGTGTGGAACACCCAATTTTGTCTATGTCTCGATCTTCTCGCCCGCCCTCCTCATCCCCTCTGTATCACTTTTCTATTACCCGGGAATGCTGTGCACATCGATGAGGCCCGCATCAAGGATTTCATGATTACCTTGATTATTTGTGTAAGCCGGGCCAATGATTGAGGATGCTGGGATGAGTGTGCCATGGGATTGTGATCAGATACGTGCATGTTTTTGAGGTTATTTGATTTCGGGCACAAGCATAGGCATGATCCATTATTGAGGAATTTTTGGTCTCGTGCACCGGATTGAGGGTGTGATGCATTTTGATGCTTCGATGAGGAATTCATGAGACCTGACTGATTGAACTACCCATTTGGCTTGGCCCGTCTTGATTCAGATTTTGGATTGACTATCTTGATATATGCTTCATGATGATGGTGCCCCGAACCCCCATGAACCTCCTCATCTTCTTGATTGACCCACCCTTGATCTCCTGACTCTTTGATCCAGCCATGGCACGTAGAGGATTCCCGATAATATTGTGCCATCTCAGCTGATTGGATTGACTTCGAGGGATTGAATTATGATTGATATTCAGTTCTTTTGTCCCTCCACTTGAACTTATGCCCTCCTGTTGATTGATGGATTCACAATATTTCGAGGACCTGAGATTCAATGCCAGCATTCCCATGAACTTCACCGATTTAGATTGCATTACTCCTCGAGGACTATCTGTGGGAGAATGCGGCACTTTCTCGGACTTCGATTTCATGCTCTCTTTTTTGGATCGCCATTTTGGTGGGACCCGGAACCGAGTCAGATGATATGCTTGATTGACCTCCCCCTGTGATTGTGTACCCGACCTGTCAGTACACGAGGCCAATAAACTGATTTCTCTCCTTGACGGTCCTCGTAAGGACGAGCCTTGATATTCCGGTAACCCGATGCCTAGTTCATAGCTCTCCAAGGGTTATCTGCAAGATGCTATGACACATTTCCGATCTCTTGGTCTCTTCTGCTGGTAGTCGATTCATTGACTACTGAGACCACTATATGGATCCGTCTGATGGATCCAGCTCCTTTGAACCTTCTTCTCTCTCCTTGACGGCCCTCGCAAGGTAGAGATATGGTGTGACGATTCACTATCTCGCATGTATCATTCCCCGAGGACTATCTGCGGGAAGATGCACCACTTTCTATCGGCTCGATTCCACTTGCTGTGTGTGTCTCCATTCTGTTAGAACACGGAATCGGGTCATCTGATATTCGCTTTGGGTCCATCTCCATGCCAATCCGGGACCCCTCTGATTAGACTCCTTTGAGTCTGCTTGCCTTGATGGTCCTCGTAAGGTTGAGCTCTTATTCCGATTATTCACCGCCTAGTTCATTGCTCTCCGAGGGTTATCTGCGAGAGGCTATGACACATTATAGCTATGATGATCTCTTCTGCTGGTAGGCTGTCTGTCGTCTACCAAGACCATATTCTTTGTGGATCCGTCTGATGGATCCGGCTCCTTTGAGCCTCCTTCTCTCCTTGATGACCCTCGCAAAGACGAGATGTATTCTGATTATTCACTATGTAGCTCACATCACTTCCGAAGGACTATCTGCGGAAGGATGTGACACTTTCTTTACGATCGTCTTCACTCACTTCTGGTGCCTCCATCTGTTGGGGCACGAGGACGATTCGTCTGATATGGGCAGTCGGTCTCCCTTTCTGATTATGCGCCCAATCTATTGGGGCACGTGACTGACTTGGACATGCTCCTTTGAGTCTGCTTTCCTTGATGATCCTCGCAAGGATGAGATCTTTTCTGATTATTCCTTGACTAGCTCATAACTCTCCGAGGGTTATCTGCTGGAGACTATGACATATTTTCGATCTGATTGGTCTCCTCTGTTGGTAGCCGGTTTATCGACTACTGAGACCACTATGTGGGTCTGTCTGATGGATCTGGCTCCTTCGAGCCCTTCTCTCTCCTTGACGACCCTCACAAGGTAGAGACATATTCTGACTATTCCTTTCCTAGATTGCATTACTCCCCAAGGACTATCTGCGGGAGCATGCGACACTCTCTTTACGCTCGATTCCCCCTGCTGACTGTGTCTCCGATCTACGGAGCACGGAATCGAGTCATCTGATATATATGATTTTGGTCCCATCCTGAGTTGCATATCCGATCTGTAGATCATAGAGCCCATTTGATTAGACTCCTTTGAGTCTTCTCGCCTTGACGGTCCTTGCGAGGTTGAGCTCTTTATATCTGAGTATTCCATTACTAGCTGGCAGCACGTTCCCCAAGGGTTATCTGCGGGACGCTGCCACATTCTTTAGATTCTCCGGTCTCATCTGCTGGTAGCTGTTATGTCGCCTACCGAGACCGATATTGATGATACATTTGATGGATCACTGACGCCTTTGCATCCACTCACCTTGATGACCCTTGCAAGGTTGAGTTTCTGACTAAATATTCGATGATTAGCATGTATCACTCTCCGAGGGTTATCTGCGAGAGGGTACAACATTTTCTAGGTACTTGGCTTCATTTCTGGTGTCTCCTGTCTGTTGGAGCATGAAGCCGAGTCTTCTGAGCTGTGTAGTCGGTCTCCTCCCTGGTTGTGCCTCCTTTCTGTGGAGCACAGAGCCGAGCCTTCTGATTATTCTCTGATCCTGCTCACCTTGAGGACCCTCGCAAGGTTGAGCCATATCTTGTGTTCGGTGTAGTCCTTTGACTTTCTGACTCTATGACCACCGGACATCACACAGTCTCCTATCCTTCAATTTTCATATCTTTTTGAGACCTTGATTGAGTTGGAGGGGTATGTACTGTTTCTTCTCCCTTCAAGTCTTACGGTACCGGCTCCGCTCACCCCTTTCACACCTTATGAGCCGATCATCTGATTTACGCTACCGGTCCCCGCTTTACTTTCCTATCTATTTGTCCCCGGTAGCTGACACCCACCTGATTGCATATCAAGGTGTCTTTTCACTATCTGAATGCGTATTCGTTCTCACAGGGAGACGACGACGAGAGTACAATATTCACTTGTCAGATGCCGTCCTGTACCTCATCAGTCTCTATCTGTTGCATATATGTGTTGTGTATTCTGTTCCTTCTTCTTCTTCTTCTTCCGTATGTCTTGTGTGCCCTAGATCTTGCGCCATATCTGTATGCCTATACTTAGGATGTACTTTGTCCTAAGTATAGGGGGTTACACACCGTGTTGTTCTATGTTCCGTTCCATCACTCCTGTCGTTTTTTATACTTCGGGATATCTCACCCTAAGTATAGGGGGAGTGATGTGTACATTCTCCACAATCTTCTCATATATCTGTATATATATGTCTTTTCTTCTTTTCTTCTTTTCCTTTTCATATTTCTTTATCTACATAAAAGGTGTTTCCCCTTTGTGTCAGTTTCCTGTACTAAGGATGTACTTTGTCCTAAGTATAGGGGGGTTGCACCCCTGATTCGTTCATTCTTTCGTATGTTTATTCCCACCCATAGCCCTCCCCGCGTTGTGTACAGTATGCTATACTTAGGATTATTTGATTCTAAGTATAGAAGGAAGGTCACTTTCTTATTCATTTATATCTTCATTCTTTCATCAGTTGTTGTAGTATAGGATTTTCTATACTCAGTATGAGTTATAACTTCTCTTTCTCTTCTCGATTTATGAGGACATAGCTCATGCTAAGTATAGGGGGGTCCTATATACTCTGTATATACTTTAGCCTTAACTCATACTTTCATAATAAATATGGCTAAAAATATGATATAATTACTTAATAATGCTTCTTATTCTTCAGATTCTTTTTGTATATACTGATTAATAAATCAGGTTAAAAATATTCTTGCAAAATGATTTGAAAAATAGTGTGAACTGTTTGGAAAACTTTTTGTGAAATATTTTCAACCTTTGTAAAAATATTTTGATTGCGAAAATTCTTATATTTGTGTGAAATAAAGGATTTGAAAACATATTTGCAAATGGTTTTGAAAATATTTTGTAAAAATATTTTGAAAAATGTATATACAGTGTTTGCAAAATCTTTACAAAATAGCTTTCTAATGTTTGTAAATATTTGCAAAAATTATTTTGTACTATATTTTTCAAAATGATTTTCAAATAAATTTGAGGAATAAAAGCATCATAATAAATAAAATAAAATAAAATAAATCATAAATAAAATACATAAAACTCGTTATCAATTGTATATACACCTAAATAAATCACTTTGTTAAAATCTATAAATTCTTTAAGTCTTGTAAAATAAAGCGGCACACCCGTGTAAATAGCTGTATATATTTTATACTTTGGGTGCCAAAATTCTTTTACTTGCAAATTCTTTGTTTAAAAATTCCTCTCTTTGTTTTCAAAATTCTTTGCAAAATTGCATTATTCTTTGCATACTTGTAAATAACATTTGCATAAGATTCATATATTTTTATTAAGCCTGATGATTGAACTAGTCCAATAAAGTCGAAGATTGGAGCTTGGTTAGACCTTACCGCACCTAATTGCACTGGAACCTTATGGGGACTAGGTTTAAGGTACTTCAGGTCTATTCAGACTTAATTCTTTGAGGAATCAGGACTGGGTTCAAGTCACCTCAACTGACTAAATAGAACTTTTCGAGACACACACATGACTCATGTCGACCGTGACCCAACTTGGACACATGCACCTTTAACTTGGATCAACTCAGTTGAAGTGGTGAGGGGGTTGGATTTGCCAGTCTGAGATGCACACAGGTGGAAACGTTCGTCCTCATCTAGGGAGGGAAGTGCACCCCAACCTGGTCCAGTTTCAATGAAGTCGAATGACAAGAGAGTGTGGGTTGCGATAAAGCTTCAAAAGAGGGATAGTCTTCTGGCTCAAGAGGAAAAAGTCCTTATGTAAATGCTGCTACGAATAGTATTTCAAAAAAAAACTCCAAAAAAAGTGGACATGCTTGAAAATAAAAATAAAAGTGCCTGCCGGAGTATGTATATATGTTGTATAGAAAATAGGCAAGCTTGAGCATCAAAGTTATACCATGTGAGCCTGCAGCTGGATGACTTGACTACACTGGTCTTGCATCCCAAGATAGGTAGCTACATTGGCTACCGTCCATTCTTTTCTCCTCCTCCTCCTCCTCCTCTTGAGTTGGATGCCACTTGAACTTAGAAGGGAATACCCCGCTCAGAGAGCTGGATTGGGGAATCTTTGGGTTGTCATACTGGAGAAGTCAGTTCCTTTGTCATTTCAGTTGGGGAGAGCCACTATCACTTACATTGTGCAAGTCAGCTTCATAGTCATAAGGGTTTGCGTATGATGTAGGCTAGTTCTGACATGGCTATTGAGGTGATTTGAACCTAGTTCTGTGACTCTTGAAGGCTGTTGTGTTTTAAATTTGGTTCCCGACTAGGTTCCACACACATTTTCACACCAAGGTCTAACCTGTGCTCCAAACTTTGATTTTGTACAGATGAGTTTAATAATCATGATCAATTCAATTTATTCTTTAAATTCTTTATTTTTGCTTTTTCTTTTCTTCTTACTTCTTTGTTCTTTTTGTACATATTGCATAAGTATTTGCTAGGGGACTAGAAAAGGCAAGTATAGGGGGGGTGATGAATCTCCATTTCATCACCTTTATTCTATCAATTTGTCCTTAAAAACCCAAACAAATGCATGTAAATAGCATCAATTTATACATAATAGCATCTATTATTTATTGTATTTATCGTACATAAAATAAGGTTTTTAATGCCAAAATTATAGAATAAAGAGAAGAAAAGAAAAAGTAATAAAATATTGAAAATATTTTATGACCCGAACCCCGAGACCAAGTCAAGAATTGGCTTGGTCGACAAGGAATAAAGTATGGGGAGATAAGGGCCAATAATACAATAAATTCCTCATTTATTTATTCATTCATTTATGCTTTTTTGATTTTGGATACAATTATTTATTCATGAAATAGAAATATTTTGTACATGAAAGTTGTAGATAATAATGTGAATAAAAATACAAAATTGAGTTTCTACAAAAATAATATACGATATACATTTTATACACAGAATAAAAAACCAGAATCTCAACTTCGCAGACCCATATATTGTACATAAAAACTTAAAATAAACCAAAATCACTTTAATTGTATATAACTTTTCAAGAGGTATTTAATAAAATTGGTTTCATAATTTTTGGAGTTCATCTGTGAAAGATAGGTTTTTGGCCCTCATTGTACAGTTTACCCGATTAAAATATTCATTATATTCATTATTCATTATTTTTACAATCTTATATTTTTAGAATTTTGTAAATAATACACATAATACATATACATATTTAAATTAGAATAAAATCAAAGAGAAAACATCAAATAAAACAAGTCTATAAAATACGTAGACCAAAAATACCTATGTTACCTATATATATAAATAAAAGGGGATTTCATTCTTTTATTCTTTATTCATCTATATTTTTATTGTAAATATTTTCTATACTCTATAAAAAATGTAAATCCAAAATAAAACCCAATAAAATTCATTAAATAAATAAAATATACATAAATTATAGGTAAAACATCTATAAATATACCTACATATTATATATATCTATTTATTTAAGTAAATAAATGATATGATAAAAATAGAATAAAAATATATTTATACATCTGAAATTAAGTTATAAATATATAAAATAAGAAAATAAAATAATAAAATAAAATATACAAAATAAAATAAATTTTACAAAATACATGTAAATATACCTATAAATACTCCATTAAAAATAAACTCATTATAAAATACATCAGAAAAATTAATAAAAATCATAAATAAATACTACATTATTTAATAAACATTTTTTATTTTATAAGCAAAATTAATAAAATCATTTATCACGATTAATTAACAGGTCAACTTGGCGCTGACATGGACCAATCACAACTCTTCAAATGTTGACCGCCTGGTCAACTGTCCCTCCAGGCGGCTGAAATGACTCCACCTGTCTTGTCGGCCCATCTTCTCCCTTACTTCCCGCTCGCCACATGCATCTTCTGACATCGCTTCCTTCAGATGGATTGCTCCCTGATCGATGTACATACACACGGGCATCTTAAACACCTTGTACATAACCCCAATTCCTTATTATTAGTCGGTCAATAAGGGTGCGCAACCTGTGCATAAATAAACAACCTCTGCTTCCCCTTCAATTGTGGTCAGCCTTTCTTCGTCTTCAGCCCTCGCCTCCGGCCTAACGTGCTTCTCCGTGACAACGAGATGCCCCTGGAGGGTCTGAGCGAGTAGGAGAGGTGGAGGTTGCACCCACGGCCACCTTCGCCGGCGGTCCTGCTCCCTAGAGTCAGTTTCCAGGTTAGAGCTGCGTATTTTGATTATTTTAAGTAGCTTTCATCCCCTGCCTCCCATTTGTGTTGTTAATCTAGTGATTAGGCTAGTAGGATAGCGTAACAGAGACCATCCGTAGTTCGCCGGAGTTCTGCTACGGCGAACCCACTCCCTGTTCTTTGACCGTCTTCCGACCTCGCCAAACCACCCCCACTCCTTCCTCTTCGCTTCTACTTCATCCCAGGCACCTCCATTCACCCAGATTCCCCACGGATCTGGAGTTAGATGCTCCACCTCCACCACCTTCATCGGAGCATCTCTGCCGCGCCCATCCTCCATCCATTTCACCTAAATAAGGCCGCCAGACCCTTTTCTTGCTTGCGCGATTTTCTTTTGCAGGTTTTGAGGGCCAAAGGACCCTTGTTGGGGTCGATTTCAGGATTTTGCAGGTACCTGGGCACCCCGAACATCACCGACCTCGCTGGACCGCTCGGGTGAGCCCTTGGCTCTCTTGAGCACTTCAGTCGACAGAGAATGGCCCCAGGGACCTTCTTGAACTATCAGAGGTTTGTGGGAGGGTCGGACGTGCACGCCATGCCAGATCGAAGCTCGGGAGAAGTAGGGTTCTTCCCTGTTCTTCCGAGCATCCTCAGAACCGTTCGATCGAAGGAGATTCCCAGTTTTGATCCTCGTCATTGGATGACGCCGCGCCTCGACCGTCAGATCAACTTAGCAGATCTAATCTGCGCCATTCAGCAGCGAACCGTCATCGCGCCACGGGAGGCCGACGCGTGGATAAGTGAAATCACCCAGCCGTCTGTTCGTGCGCATACAGGGGTAAAATTGCAAATCTAGACCCACGTATTTTGTATTTAATTTTTAATATTGTAAATTAAATATAGCATTGTAAAAGAAATGGGATTTTTGCTATAGGACCTTACATTTCTTGTATTTACAAAATGGTCCCTCCCAGCCTCACGTGTAGTCCCACGTGAGGGTGGGAATTTTGTAATCATGCCCTAGCGATTTTTGTGTATTATTAAATAGATATGAAATGTTAAATAAATGATTATTATATTGGCATATTTGCAACATAGACCCTATCATTTATTTTAATTGCAAAAATGCCCCTGTCAGGCTGTTTAATTTATGCTTCACGTATTTATTCAAAATACCTAGCTTGCTCCTAAAAATACGCAAAAATTTGGTTAGTTGTTCCATGCCTCATACTTTCATGCCCATATTTTTAATTGGCAATTTTTGCATTTTACCCAATTATTAAAATCGAAATAGGAGCCATTTTTGCCCTGTTTAAACTATAAAATACCAAAAAAATAGAAAATGTTTTTGAAAAACTTGAAAAATATTATATATAGTATATTTATGTGTCTATTGAGTCCATAAAATGAAAAACCCTAAAATAAGAAAAAGAAAAATATAAAAATTAAAAAGCTCCAAAGTACTTAAAAAAAGAAAAACCCTATAAAAATACCAAAAAAATGTTTTCCTATTTTATAATTGTCTATATATTATTACTAACATATTAAAATTAATTTGGTTAATTTTGGAACTCATCTAATATTTTTAAAACCCAAATTAATTTTGGCCTATTTATTTAGTCCCTTATTTGGTATATTTTTGACATTAACAATACATAAAAATTAGTAAAATTCTAGAAAAATAATAAAAAAATTAGAAAAATATAAAAAAGCCAAAAACATTTACATTATATATATATATATCTCCTCTTATATATATATATATCTCTTTAAATATATACCTATATTAAATAATTAAAAATATAAAAAGAAAATATGAAAATATAAAATATGAAAATAAAATAAAAATTATAAAGAAAATAAAATAAAAAAATATAAAATTAAAAACCCACAAAAACAATAAGGAATTGGACATGAACTAAGAATTGAATGAATGTGCATTCATTTCCACCACACAACCATTCGCCTCCATGTGTTCGACCTCTACACATACTTACACCTATACACATTTGTTGTAGAGTTATAATAAATTTTAACTCCACATTTTTTGAGATTTAATTCTTATTTTTAATTGTGGGTTATCTGTTGATTCATTGGGATTTCGTCTGAGGTCACCTCAATGACTATCGATCTGCCTTGTGGAGAGACACGACCTCGGCGATTTCCCAGCCATCAATATCCACTATATGAATAGCTCGCAGACCCTAATGAATATTATGTGGATACAATGGAGATAACAAATTCAAGGTTGGATATGAACATAACCGATTTTTATAGAGAACCACGATTCTCGATTATGATTGAGAATTCACAACTTGAACCATCCTCTACTTGGGATGACTCTCTCTGCATATAATCCAGTTCCTTTGACCAGACCTGTGAGAGCCCGAGTCAAGGAAATAATACTCATGACTTAGTCAACACCACTGACAATGACTATTACTTGACTTAGGAATACATGCCAGAGTCACGACATGTCAAGTACAGTCAATCATCTTCGATTCATGAGAAGATAATGGATGACATAGATCGAATCAATCAGAGAGCCGATGCTTTAACAGAACAACTTGATAATGTCATCCAAATGGCAAAGGATGTAATAAGAATCCAAGGAGAAGTAAGGACCACACCGAGTGATATTGAGACACATTCAATATAATTTTTTCAAACACAGACACCACATGTACCATAAGCATCTGGCCAGTCCACTGAACCCTCTACCGAATCCATTAAAAATACCAAAACAATTTTAAAAAATAGAAAATTCAAAAAAATGGACAACACTGATATGGAAGTATTTTGTAAAAGTCTGATATTAGAGATTCCACTAATCAAGTCTATAGAGTATGTGCCCAATTTTCAGAGATTTGTAAAGAGTCGATTATCACCTAAGAAGGCAGGTAGAAAGAGATCTAGAACTGAATTCCATTTAATTACTATGGCCAATTCAATGGTGATGACTAAAAAGAGCAAAAGCTATAGAGTCAAATGGTTATCTAGGGTTACTTGTGAAATTGAGAGCACCAAGTTTACTCATGTTCATATTGATGACGATTCCACCTTGAACATCATCCCGAATTCCGTATTTAATCGACTCGAAGTCGGACCGCTCAAAAAGACTAGAGTGATAGTTCAATTTCCTGTTCGATCAACCAAAAGACTGAGAGGAATTGTTTTTGTCGTCATGAACTTCTGAGGTGTCGAACTTAGAGTGGACTTCATTATCCTGAACATTGGGTATCGAGGAGAGTTGTCTGACTCTTCCATCATTCTGGGAAAGCCGTTCTTAGCCGCTGCTAAGGAAATAATCAATTGTGAGACTCAAGACATAAAATTTTTCAACCAAAACCATAATGATCAAACTCTTGAGGAAACACATGATCGGAGACACCTGAACATGAAACCAATAGTAGTGATCAAAAGACTACCACTTCACATGATCAAACCTCTCCTCATAAAACACAGACACAAACCCTATGAGAGACACCTAAGAAATAGGTTGTTAAGAAGAACTTCAAGTCTCACCATACATCTATGAAGAACCACCCCGACACTGCTCCTATTATGAACCTAGATACAAGATCTTATGTGGATTATCACAACTATTTGAGTGGTCCAATTTTTAAGATGACTGTAATTAATAAAATACTTGAACCACTCAAAGATTCGACTCAAGAAATCTATTATGTCATCAAAACTTTAGAACATCAAAAGGTGACATCTTCTACCATAGGGACAAGCACACTAAACATATCAAATTGAGGAGACATGCATGAGACGTGCCATGACCCTAAAGAAGCAGGTTAGTTTTTACAATGATTCATCTGACGAGGAATCAATAGCTGCCACAACTTCTAGATATGATACCTATGGTAGGAAAAATAATTATGACCATCCTCCTAGAAACAAAAAGACCAAGAAGTCTCATTTGACCTTATAAACATGGAAACTTCTGAAGATTCCTCATCAAGTTTCTCATATGATCCTCTGGCGGTACACCAAGTAAGTGCAATCAGTACAAAAACTATCAAGGGACACTTAACTTTAGTTTAAAATGGTTGGAGATCCTCAGTGTATGACTATTATTCTTCTAAGGATGACTCCGATGATGGATGTGATTCTTCTTCTTCTTCACTACATACTTAATTTCCATATTCCCTCCTGCCACATGCCCAAAAGAAAATATACCAAAAACCTCCTTAAACATCGACATCTTCTCCCCTATCTCACAGCTCCGCTCCCTTGTACTATTTCTTCTATACTTAGGCCAAAGCCTAAGTATGGGGGGATCGATGCCCTCATGTATATATTCATCATCCACTTCTTCTCTTATCCGCCCCATTCTTGTTCCTCTTCTATACAAAGATGATCCACTGCCCTAAGTATAGGAGGGATAGCCGACTTACTGTTCTATTTTTCATTCTCTTTATCACTCTGTTACTCTTATCTCGAGCTACGACTTCTTTACGATTTTTGTGCTCTTAGGATATAACACTCTCTAAGTATAGGAGGATGTGTATACTTTGTATATATTTTACGCATAGCTCGTACTTTTGAGTAAGTCTACATTTTATTTACGGGGTGGGTAACTAACTTGTAAAATCTAAAAAAATTGAAAATCATCTCCTTATCCAATTTTGACATTAAAAATCTTCAAAAAAAGTCTTGCACACCACGAGTCTTGCATTTCATTCACCACCACATTCATCGGCTTGCCATTCATCCATGCATTCTTAGCTAGATGTATCCCTGACACCTACACTTTCACATAAGACGTGAAGTTCAAGGACACTTGGTTTCTAAGGTTCTAAGATTTCGAGTTAACCATCCTTAGTCATTAGGGTCGATGACTCAATTATTCACACTTCCCCAATTCGAAAGATCTGTATGCTATTTTGCATACTTAGTCTCAGCCTTTAAGAATATGATCGGCACCTCACACACATGACTGCAATTATGATGAGATGAGTTGGGATTCACTCGAGGAACTGCAATGAGGGATTTGAGTTTGGACCTAATTTTATGATGCTCGAGGATGGGATAAAATCGATGAAGGCTTCATGAAACCTGAATGTTAGCACTTTTAGCCAGTATGAGAACAAGGTTCTTATACTAATCTCTGGACATAAACCTATGTGCAGGGTGTGACGAAACTAAATTATTTGTTGTTCAATGCAAACCAACTTGGTAAAAGCAATGGATCTAGCAAACCATCAATGAAATAAATTCCAAGAGAAGTTCTCTCATTCAAATACAAAGAAAATCTCTCTCATTAAAAATACAAATTCAAAGAGCTTCAACCAAAGGCGAGAACTCCCAACTTTTTTAAAATGTCACTTGGACCAAAGTTATTAGGATCGAGAGTCGGGCTAGCACCCCAAAAGGGCTCTGCATTGAAGAGTGATATAAGTTTGGGTGTCGAAGGTACGATATGTACTCAAAAAAGACACACCCTAGTGTGCTCCTAGGAAAACAAGTACATCCGACTCCGAACTCTTTTGACGGACACACTGGTCAACAACCTAAAATACATGCATTGAATTAATAAGGCACTCGAGAGGATCCTTGTTCCAATGAGATCGAAAGAAGAGATTACACATACCTATGCCTTCCATCAACTAGCCTTCAATCTATACTTTTAACCCTGACAACTAAAGAGACGGTGGATTGTTTGCAAGAACTGATTTATTTCCTATGTGTTGAGGATTGGGTCCTTAGAGAAGTCTCTCAGACAAGAACTTTAGGTGATGTTTCGATTCTACTCTTGTGACTGTAGTCCACACTAAATGTCATACCCATACTATATATGTTGAAGGATATTGGAAAATCCTTAAGTACATCATGGAAGCATGAAGATCACATCGTATGCGATCGGAAGTGATTAGTCGCACTAGTTGCTTGAGGTAATGGAATTTAAAATTTTTAATGTGATGAAACCACATGATCCAAGAAGACTTCTCCGATCATTTCATCTAAACCACAAACAAGTATTAGGTTTACCTCTTAAAGCGTGGTTGCGATCGAGTCTCCAAATGGAGAAACCTCCTGTCTTAAGTCCAATCCGACGAAGGAGACGCTTGCGGGTGCATTGATGAAATGTATGATCCTCATAATGCATGTTGATGATCTAAGCAATGAATCTCTTGATCTCCTCTCATAAGATCCGATGTCTTATTCATAATCGAGGCACACCAAAGGAGACAGATCGATGAGCAAAATAATCCGACAGCATAACAACGATGCTGTGGTGCTGGCGACTCTCTCTAGGGATCCATGGTGGACAGTTATAATGAGAGAGAGATGGAGATGATGTGTAGAGAGAGAGAGAGAGCATATGGATGTTGTATCTTGATGTATCTTGAAGAGCAAGGGGTTCCTCTTCTTATATAGTATTTTGGGAGTCCATGGATCACAATCCATGAACTGCACAAAATTAATGGATGAGATTGATTTGTTCTTGTCTTAATGGTCAAGATTTTGTTGTAAAAACACAACAAAAATTAATTTAATTTAGATTAAATATATATCAATATAATTCATCCCAAATTAAATCAATCAAACATGGATATTATAGAATGAAGATTTCCTCCTCCATGATATGGGAGTGGACGACCACCCTTTCCTATTGGGAGTTGGTGGCCGTCCACCCTCCCAATTGGGAAGTAGCCAATCTCATGTAATCTCATGAGATTACATTATTCCATGGAAATCTCCAAGACTTACAACAATACTTGTTGTAAATTATTCTACAAAAATAATCCATAATTATTTTATGAATATTGAAATCATGGAAAATTATGAATGACATTTACAATCCAAAATAAAATATGATTTACATTTTCAGTTAATTATTCAATGTAAATCCATTTCACATCAATACTCAATTAACAAATATAAGTTATAATATGCTCTCTTTAATACATTATAAATCACATTTATAATACATATGAATAATATGGATAGTGCCATCTACATTATTCATATCTATGATAATTAAATCACATTTAATCATCTTGGATCTCTATTCTCATGTGCCCAAATAATATGAATCATATTCACATTATTCACATATTTGATAATTAAATCGCATTTAATTATCTAAAATAACTCTCCTTATAATATGAGTTAAATTTATATTATTCATGTTAATTAAATCACATTTAATTATCAGCTTTCTCAATGCTTGGATATATATATGTCAACAATGAAATTATACTTGAACTCTTTTAAGGATAATGCACTTTCTCGCAGATACTTGAAGATAAGCACAAGGCGCTTGTATTTTTCTACGTATAGTGACTTGGATATTGGGATCACATCTCAAATCCAGATCTTGCAAACCTATCATAGATGCTTGATTAAATCAAGACCGTAAATATAATCATTACATCTAAACCACATTCAGATCAATGATCAACATTTAGACCCAGATCAGATCACTTCTCTACTGAGAGGAGTCACTAAAATCCAGACCCGTTTCATCACTCCCTAGGAATGGAAACGTCATGGTTATACAATCGTCAATGATAACATCACCCTCATGTATTCCTAATGCCTGTACATCCTGCATACTGGAAGACCTAGAGTAAACCCAGAGTTTTAGATCTCTTTTAGACCATCTCCTTCAGGGTTTTATCATTAAGTTTCTCATTCGATTATTGAAAGTCGGTATCGATCATATACTTTGCAAAAGCATATGTCACACCTAGGTGTTGATCATATAATTTCCAAAATCATATATCAAACCTTATAAATTCAGCCGAGCTTACAAAGCAAGATGACCATGCACTGAATTTGATCCTTCCCAATATCTCATGAGTGAGATCATTTCTTCCGGTTCAGTAAATGAACCTGTATGATCCCTTTGAGAGATCGTATTACTCATATGCCCTTGCATGCACACCAGCGCACTAGTATATAGACCTTGGTTAGGTCATCAACCTATTGATTTGTCAAATGTACATACTCATACATATAGTAACACATCTATCTCTGGTTAGATGATGCATGCCTATATCGTGATAGTATACGTTATAGGTCTTTGGTTATCTAGATCTCGTTAAGTTAACTCTTTGACCTAGCTTATCTAACACCTCTGAATCTCTATTCTTATGCAGAGGACCTACATCAAGAGGTCGGTTAAAAACCAGCCTTTAGAGAAAGGATTGCCATCTCCTTCTCAGGCCAGAGATCCTCTCTTAACAATCATTTGATGGTACTTGATGAGTCATCAATCTAACTCCTCAGATATTCATCCAAACACCAGCCTCTTTGATTCAACAATTGAATCAACAACTGTATGATTATTAAGATGGCCATGGTACATAACTCAAATTTACTAAGGTACCTATTATGCAAATTAATTATTCTTCATTTCAGATCAGGGAATGAAATTCGTAATAACATTTATTGCATAATTGCTCGCTGTGGGCTCGCATGTCCAACATATGTATACAAAGAGAGTCTCAAAGATAGAGAAGTTGGATACCTTTTTACTAGAGCTTGGTTCAATTCATAATTTTGGGATCACTAAATCGAGAGTTTTTCAACAGATCGAGTCTTGTACTTCACATGCATTGTCAGGGATTAATCCGATTGAGTCATTCATTCTCTAGTGCTGGACGACGAGCATGGTTGAAGTATAGGGGGATGATGAATATATGATTTATCGTTATAAAAATATCAATTAAGCATAGATCCCCAAAATTCATCTACATTTAATTGTCTAATTTGCATAATTAACATTCATGCATGTGTTATTAATAATTACATTTTATCATGCATCATGGCATAAAATAAGGAACCCAACAGTCCAAGTGTGAAATGACTTGAAAGCATATAATTTAACTAATTTTTAATTAATTCATCATAACTTCAATTGGCCTCAAACCACTTCGTTGTGTACATACCACTAACCTTAATCCATGAAAAATCCTAAAAATGCTAACTTGTACATGTGCAAACTAATCTCAAACCCTAATTTTAGGACAACCAGACTAAAACACCGATATCTGTCACATATAGTGTCCAAATAAATCCCACTCACTTTGAACTAATGCACATTTACTTACCTTCAAAATAAGACCAAGTTCAAAATAATCGGATCTCATGTGTGAAAGTTGGGTTTTGGGCCTCTTTTGTGCATTGTACATTATCATTGATTTTGACCCATCATTCATGTGCATATTTTCACTTATTTTAAATATTTTCTCTTTCATTTATTTAATTTATTCATTGTCCTAATAAGTCATATAAAAATTAAAATAAAAAAATCAGAAAAGCCAAGAAGAAACTAATTATAACTTGAACTTATTGACCTAATCCACTTGTACATAATTAACCTCCCTAATTTTTCCAACCATTTTGAAACCCATAAAAATCCTAGAAAATTTTGTTTGAGTCCATTGCCTTATTTCATGGCATGTTTTATTTTTGCATGTATTTATTTATCATCAACAAATCAAATAAAAATTTTAAAGCTAAAAACTAGTTTTTTATATACATAAAATATCATAAAAAATTACATATCTTGCATTCCGCATTTCGTTTGCACCCGAGTCCTTCATGAGCATTGGAGATCATAATTAGATGCACATTTTTTGTGTTGAGATCTTTTACATACGAGTCCACTTACCATTTTAAATTCATTTATTTCTATATTTTCATGCCTTGTCAACCAGTCCTAGTCAATGGGTTACGTGGCGCCCTCACATTGGGTCACTTGGCTCCTAGTTAGCTACTTCACCCTCCTTTCTCTCCCGCATCACATACGTAGCAGGTGACACTCCATGACCTATTCCCCATGTGCATCACACGTGACCCCAGGTTCCCTCCACCTCACATGCCCTGCACGTGAGGTCTCCTTCCTTCCTTAACTGCATCGTCGTTCCTCGTTGACCACCACGCCCCATTCTTTTCTCAACGACTGACTGATCTCCTTATCCTTCGCAACACCCTCCCATTGCCTGCACCCTTATCGCTGCCAACCACCTATCTATCTCTAAATATCTGGCCTAACCAACCTCCATTATCTTATTCCTTCTGTATATAGAACCCTCAACAACATCGCCTCCATTTGGCACCAATCCCTTCCTAACCACTTTCCTCAATCTCCGCCAATGGACCTAACCCTCTCATCCTCGTCCTTCTCACCGTTACCCCAAACGATCCACCCCCAATACTTTCTTCATTCCTATTTAAAAGACACCATGGGCCCTAGAGCGAGCCATCCGCCATCATCGTTAGTCGAGGGAGAGAGAGAGAGAGCTCAATGCAGAGGGTGGTTACAACACCTTGGTTCGCCGGCGAGGACCTCCACACTCAGGGGGAATCTAAGGTTATCTCGACCTTGCTACTGCTCAATTCGTGTGCAGTCGAGTCTCGCCGCACATCGCCACAGCTCGAGGCAAGAACAAGAAAAGAGCTTCTGATCCTCTACCAATCTTCTTAGATGACCCCCTTTCTTCTTCTTATTCTTCTAATTCGCAGTCACTCTTCTCCTTCTCCGTTCCTCTTGCAACATAACTTATCACCAAATCAAACTCATTCATAGCCTGACCTTCGATCACCACCACCACCTTAGAATCCCTTCATCTTCTCTTATTCCTTCTCAGCCAGCCACCATTCTTTCTCCAACCACCACCAACAGAGCCTTCAGCTCCTCTCGCCTTCCAAGCAATAGTAGACCAAGGAAGAATTACATTCAGGTTGAAGCTCCAGAGCCTCGATCCGAGCCACATCTTCAAGCCTGGAGTTTCGGACTATTTGAAGCGCTCCAGAACCACCACGTAGAGGTTTGCAATGAACCTCCTCCTGAGCCTAGCCACCGTCAGACCTGAAGACACGCATAACTCACATGCTCGGTAGGATAATTGCAGTGAGGCCCCCATCACGAACCTAAATTGATCAAAGGCCCACGTCACGTGCCTTGCACATGTTATTTGAGTAAATTATACATGCGCCCTCCATCTTTCAAAGGATTACTAGGGTAAATTGCAGGAGGGACCAAAAAACTTTTGATATTTGTAAAAGAACCACCTGAAGGCCAATTCTGAGAAACTTTTATTTATTTTATTTACATATAGGTTCCTGAACTTCAATTTCTCATTACTTAAGCATTTCTTATCGGATTGTCGCATTCTTGATGTTGTTTTGATCCTTATAACATTGTCTATCATATTAAGCATTGAGGTTCTATTTCTGAGATAGTATTTGATTTATAAATTGAGGGGTCTTTTTTTAGTTTTGAGCACACTTATTCTTGATCATTGATTTTATTACTCGATAACTTTTACATTGATCAGGGTAATTCATTGGGAATGTAAGTTGCTACATATATTGATTAAATATTTTCTGAAAATAAACAAGGGGAGGTTTGTATCAATCGAATTTTTCTTGGCCTGCTTGGTTTGGTCTGCTCATCTTTCATTACCATTTTTTTATCATGTCGAATATCATCGAAACTCATAAAAACATTGCATTTATTTATTGTCTCACATAGCATAGCATTATTTTCTTTCACTAAAATTATTTTGTAAAATTCATGCATCACGTGTCTTCTTTTCACAATTAATTACATCTTCAAATAAAGTCAATAAAAAAGTTGAAAAAGAGAAAAACACCAAAAATATTCATTCTTAATCTCTCTGAAAACCTAATTTCTAGTTTATTTAGAGATTACTTGTGAACCCTCTTTTTGCCTCCTTTAGTTCGACCCTGGGGATTGCCCAGGTTAAATAAACAATAAACCACTGTTGCATTAATTAATAAATTAATTGGGGTTACTTCTTGATTGATTCTGATTGCCCTACTACAACACCAGAACACAAATACAACAATTAATTTGCAACAATTTACTAAGTTGATTACAGACTCGTCACTCAGCTGGCTGGTAATAAATATGGCCATGTTACATAATCCTAATTGTATAAAATGACCTTAATAGCAAAGTCATCCATATTCATTCATTCATTTAACTTTAGATGGACATGATAAACAATAACTTTTATGGTACTAATGGGTTTCCAAGGGCTTACAACTCCAACCAGATCATGCCATGACTATCTGCATGCATGATCACCATTGATAGCGGAGAAGCATAATCCACTCTAAGATTTTTGATATGTAATGAGACATATTAAATCACTAGAATATGCATACTCTATCCTATTTTGAACCCATGGGTTATGAGATATAGGATAGTGTATAGGTTAAGTACCAAAGACTACAGAAGAAATGAATCACACTTGTTGATTTCAACGAGGAAAAAAGCGACAAGCAACCCAAGGCAATGGATTCCTTGTCTTGCGACTTTGTGAAGGAAGAAAAAAAATTGTTTCCACACATAAACATGCTTACACGATTCGAAATAGTCTCATTCTTATATACAAAGAGACATTTACAATTAATGACACTTGCTATGAGATTTTTTGAATGAAGGATGAAGGGGATGTACACGATATCTGAACTTACTCAAAAACCTGGATGTAAGTTTAAAATGTA
Source organism: Ottelia alismoides (assembly GCA_037367405.1). Taxonomy (NCBI): domain Eukaryota; kingdom Viridiplantae; phylum Streptophyta; class Magnoliopsida; order Alismatales; family Hydrocharitaceae; genus Ottelia; species Ottelia alismoides. The sequence goes on along the minus strand of JAZKJV010003813.1, from coordinate 1,337,428 downwards.
ACCACCCAAATTAAATCAAATGGATAATCCATATTAGTTTCTTAACATTCAAAATTTAATAGATAGTACACGAGAAGGAAGTTCATTAGTTGAGTATGTTTTTGTTAGAATCCTTTTTTTGGTTTGCTTAATAATATGTACTTTGGATTTTTTCCTAAGAGGAGATTTACCTGTACTTGTTAGAAAATCAAAGGTAAAATACCTGAGTGAGCCAAGGGATAAATACATAGATAATCTATATGAACAATTAGACACTTGAACTAAGGTAACTAGCAAGTGAACAAAGAACAAAGTGTTGAAGTAGAAACAAATAATAGCAGCTCGACGTGGACAACACCGTACATTCTCATTCAAAATCGTATCTACAACACCACACAACTTTTCTCTTTATCTATCAACTTCTATTGACATGCAATGTAGCCATACACCTATTCTTTAACAAAACTGAACATCCTATCATCCAAGATAACATTACATATCCTAACTCAACTCGGATGTCAAAGGCAAAAAGTCATGCATGCCTCTTCAGAGGTTCCATTAGGTGTACAACCTTTATAACAATAGACATAGTGTAAGCGTAATACTCCCATATGGTATGAAACCAATGCATGATATCGTACATTTACTATTGGATAAATAACCCACTGAAAACCCTTAGCATTTTAGCTTATTCGATATAGTTTGGGACAACATATCAATCCTTTTTTTAAAGTTACTTGTAACAAAACATACATGTGCTAGCAACAATACGAAAGCTCAACTATGTTGCATTCAATGCTTTGATTCACCTCCCTATGGAGGTTTATATAGGCATGCAACCCCTAAGATACGGTTTTGCGCAACCGCCAACAACCGTTTTGACCATGTGGTTATTCCACAAGGATTGAATCATTCAACATATCCCACTTGACTAAAGTGGTCAAAAGGTCCTACACTAACACTATTAGTGTAGTGTATGCTGGAGGATGAATGCTGCGGGGATCATTATTTTTGAATACCTCTCCTTTGACTTGTGCATTCCTTAGTACCATTAAACCAATATTTTTAATATAGGTGCATGCTATTATTCCCATGGTTAGAGAACACACCAACATATCACTTGAATATTTATAGATATATGCTATTTCTTGTTTTGTCACTATATCTTATTTAGAATGATTTGATATCAATGCGCTTTCCTTTAGGATTAGTAGCTCTATTATTGATCAAGCTTATTACAATTTGATTATCACAATACAATTCAATTGGTCCTGTGATCAATTCAATGTTTAAGTTGTCAAGGAAGTATTTAATCCAAACAACATCAGTGGTGTCCATACTTCATATACTGTATTTTGCCTCCTTTGTATGTCTACATGCACATCCATGTTCCTTTCTACCCCAAGAATTCAGATCGAGATACCATTAGAGGGGGTGTGAGTGACTAGTGCATCGATGGCATAATAAACTCTTTTGCAGAATATTTGAGCACAATACAATCAACTAATCAATCAAGCATACCGCACATGATGTTTACATGGAATGCCAATCAGGTGAAAATTATGACCTAAGTCATCTAATTCAAGATTTTTGATTAGTCACGACAATCAATCTCTTCCCTAAATCTCAAGAAATTTACAAATATATATTTTCTATTTATAAAGCTATATGATTTACAACTTCGGATTAAACACCAAAGTAAATACTACATATCTAACACTTTAGCAATGTTTGGGGTAGATAAGCTCCGATTGTCCTGTGATTCCCTTGAATAAAGCATACTCCGCTGATCTAAGAACTTGCTCTAAACTTTAGGATCTAATATCAAAAATTCTGACGAAGAAGGGTTATGGACATTATTTCTCAATATTTTTCTCGATAATATTATAGATAACTCTCAATGTAAGTACTTTATCGTAATAACCATCAACATAGATAATTGTAGATATTATCATATATAAGTGCAAGTAATTATATCTCAAATATCATAGGTGAATAATAATATATCAAAGAATCATATCACCAAAGTTGTAGCGTACCAAAAGTGTTCCAACTACTATTAGAAGAACTAAACAACTTAGAGGCAATCAAACACTATTTTTAAAACTATTCTTTTAGAAATATTGCATAATTCAAAAATCAAAGAGAAATAGGAGAACATCACTTGTAGAGAAATTTTGTTTACTTGTAGAGAGTGAGAGTGAATTGTGTGTCTTACAATTTAGATATGGGACCCTTATTTAGGGTTCCAAAAAATGATCATTTAAAAAAATAAGCAAAAAATCAACGAGATTATGCAACAATGATCGATAAGGTAAACTTGGATGTTCATCATGCCATATTGACTGATCATTCAAAAGAGATGATTCTTTATTTGATGATCGTCAGGGTACTGGATTGATCAAGCAAACTAGACGATCTATCAATGGTGGTCGATTAATGAAATAAGGTTGGTTAATCATGGCTGGTTAATTACTTAAGATGGATAGTCGATCAGTTCTGAGTATTTCAACATGCTCTTATTTGAGAAGTTTTGGGAATATAATTGAGGTTAAAACTTTGCAAAATAATGTAAAATTCAAGACTACAACTTTGATTTAACTAATGCACTTTGAGTTTTTGCAATCAGACAAATTGTAATATATAGTTAGATAATTGTAGATATTATCAGATATAAGTGCAAGTAATTATATCTCAAATATCATAGGTGAATAATAATATATCAAAGAATTATATCACCAAAGTTGTAGCCTACCAAAAGTGTTCCAACTACTATTAGAATAACCAAACAACTTAGAGGCAATCAAACATTATTTTTAAAACTATTCTTTTAGAAATATTGCATAATTCAAAAATCAAAGAGAAATAGGAGAACATCACTCGTAGAGAAATTTTGTTTACTTGTAGAGAGTGAGAGTGAATTGTGTGTCTTACAATTTAGATATGGGGCCCTTATTTAGGGTTCCAAAAAATGATCATTTAAAAAAAATAAGCAAAAAATCAACAAGATTATGCAACAATGATCGATCAGGTAAACTTGGATGTTCATCATGCCATGTTGACTGATCATTCAAAAGAAATGATTCTTTATTTGATGATCGTCAGGGTACTGGATTGATGAATCAAACTAGACGGTCTATCAATGGTGGTCGATTAATGAAATAAGGTTGGTTAATCATGGCTGGTTAATTAGTTAAGATGGATAGTCGATTAGTTCTGAGTATTTCAACATGCTCTTATTTGAGAAGTTTTGGGAATATAATTGAGGTTAAAACTTTGCAAACTAATGTAAAATTCAACATTACAACTTTGATTTAACTAATGTACTTTGAGTTTTTGCAATCAGACAAATTGTAATATATAGTTCACTTTGTAATTGATGTTTTTGTTGAAATGTCATGGAGTCCTGTAACCAAGTATACATGTGAGAGATTGCGATATATGCATGTCATATTTAAAATAAACTTGGAGATAAATAACTAACTAACAATATCCCCTTTTTAATGATTAAAAACTACTCAAAAGCCTAAAGAGCTGAATCTTTTGTAAGTACACAAAATGCAAAAACTTTAGTTTGTTCATAATTTTAATTTCTCAATTTTGATTTCTCCCTTTACTCAAAGAATTCTAAACCAAAATTTATTTCTTTAATTGTCAGGTATGTGGGTATTACTTGTGAGTAAACCAAAGTTCTCTTTTTTTACACGTTCTCTCCCATAATCTAATAATCTCTTTAATCTTTATACTTTTTTATATTTTATATTTACCCCCTTTTATAACCAATAAAGAGTTTAATAGGAGAAAATAAAAAGATAAACAAAATGCAACTTTCACTAATAAACATGGAACTAATAGAAAATGTTTGCGACAAAAACAGGATTCCATTACATAAATGCTTAGAAAGAAAAACAAAGAGCAACTAGAGAGGAAGATGAAACACTAGAGAAAGATCTATAAACCGGGGCCATAATCACTATCATCCCTGTGAGGTATAGAACAATTTCACTTCTTTTCTCTTCTAATGACTTGGTGGGTCTTAGAGGTGTAACTGAACTCAAGAGCTCCAAACTCATCAGAATCATCGTCATCATCATCATCATTGTCGTCATCATCATCATCGTCATTGTCGTCATCATCATCATCATCATCATCATTATCATCATAATCTTCGTCATTGTTATCATCATCGTTGTCATCATCATCATCTTCATCGTCGTTATCATCATCGTCGTCATCGTCATCATCGTCGTTATCACTCGTCATCATCATCATCATCATTGTTGTTGTCATTGCCATCGACATCATCATCATCATTGTCACCATCGTTATCGTAGTCATCATCGTCATCATCATCGTCATCTTCATCATCCTCTTTGTCCTCGTCATCCTCGCCATCATCGTCATCCTCATCCTCATCGTCATCATCATCGTCGTTGTCATTGTCATCTTCATCGTCATCATCATCCCTGTCATCATGGTCATCTTAATCATCATCGTCATCCTCGTTGTCATAGTCATCCTCATCATTAGGAAGACCAAGATTGACTTCAAAGGCAATATTGAGAGATATAAGGTCGAGGGTTAAACAATGATTAGACTTCGACCTTCTCTCCTTTGTCTTACAAGGACTCTTTTAGAGGACTAGATTATAGGGCAGTGGTGGCTCATTTTGACTTAGAGCTTCATTTCTGATCTTTTCATTCCTAATATTACAGATTAGGGGATCTTCATGTTTGTGATACCTGAAGGTTTCTCAGAGGTAGAAGACCTCATTTGCAAGTTCAAGAAATCAATCTATGGCCCTTCTAAAAAATCCATCCCTCTCAACTTTTGATCTTAGCACCGAAAATTATAAAATTTCATCATCCTCCTCCTCCTCATCATCTCCATCCTTCTCCTCCTCCTTCTCATCATCATCATATCCTTATTCTTTTTCTTCAAGTTTTGAAACTATGATCGACTTCCTATGAGATGAAGACAAACCCGTAGCTGAAGGTTGATGACAAGGTCAAGTCGGGGTAAGAGGAGGTGCTCTAGTATGAGGAGCATGATGGTGAGGAGATTTCCCTGGGTGAGGTCTGGTTAGAGGAGGGTTCATGTTAAGGTCGAGAAATTTAACATTATCTAAGCTTGTAGATGGCCTCATCCTACCCCTTGAAAAAATATGAATTGTCATTCGCTCAAAGTGCCATGTTGATGTTATGAGACATCATCATGTCAACACTCTCTTGAATTTGGCGGAACTCTATAGAATTTGCACCAATCACGTAATGCTGGTTGAAATCATCATCGAGGGAGAACTAATAGTTCTAGTAATCTTAGACTTTATAATAATACGAAGGTTAGTGCAAACAAGAGGAGGGATAAAGTCTCAGAAATGTGGATCAGGTGTATGAAGGATAAGGTTTGGTCCAGAGGGTGAAGGTGGAGGGTTAACATCAAATTCAAGGCTAAAATGCATCGCCTCAATTCCAAGGGGCTTGGCCGTCTTGACACACACAAGATTGCATAGCACAATCATAGAGAAATGGGTTAAAGAATTTGGGGGACTAGGATGGTTAAGGAGAGGTGGTGTATGAGTGGTTGAGCCAGAATATAAAGAATGGAATAATAAAAATTGAATACGTGATAGTTCATAAAGGTGTAAATCAAGGTGAGAATGTTGTTAGTGACATGAGCTAAGTTTGTGGTCTTATTCCCGAAGTTATATGAGAAGATGTGGTTGAGGAAATGAGGGATGGGCTTTAAGTAAGGGGAAATGAGAGGTTGATAAATGGCTAAGTGATACAAAGGCATCAAAGTATCCTCGTATTCATCTTGATCAAGGCTTTCCATTATGTCGATTAGGGTTATGCTTAAGTTGGGGTAACCCAAGATGTGACTCAACACCAAATTATCTACTATGAAAGTGCATGAATAAATAATGATTTGAAGGAAATATATAGAAGAATCACTGATATCCTTGAGGTATGCATAAATTTTGAGAGGGACGGGAAAGAGATGTATCAGAGAGTCAAATGATTCATGTTAGAAGGAAGGATCAAATAAAGAGAGAATATGATTTTGGTCTAAGATCAAACCATATGTAGGAAATGTAAACTGAAGGTATTCTTGATGATGGGTCTATAAATGGATAGGGTGAGATGTAGAAGGTGTAGAAGCAATCTCGACAGAAGAGGATTGAGATTCCTTAGATGAAGATTGTCCCTTCTTGAATGTTTAGTTGCCATTAGGTAGGGGAGAGAGAGGGTCACATCCTATTAGAACATGGAAACATTAAAATTATCGAAAAACATAGGAAGAACAATAACTTGGAACACATATGGTCAGTCAGTTGTCTGAGATGATCGATCAAGCGAGTCTTGTTGATCGATCAAGGCTCTACTACTTGCCTGGGAAAGATGGCTATATTAGTAGATTTGATGGCGAGGAGGGTGTGGTTTTAAGTCCCTATTGTGGGTGTCTTTAAATAAAGAGGGTGGAGGTGGTAGAGAGTATAAAGTTAATAATTTTGAAATTCAAAAAGAAGAAAAGATGCTAAATTAAGGTGATTTGACAACACATAAAAAAAACTTTTGATCTGGCATGCACCTACTAAGTCAAGGATACACATCATGAAATACTTTCCTAAAGCTGATGCTAAAAAAAATTTGAATTTTCAAACAAAATTCAGATATAAAGAATGATCGATTATGGTTACTTAGTGATCGATCATGCATGATAGATCAGACGTTCTAAGTGTTCAGTAGACTTGTTTGATAATTGATCGACTACATTGAGAATCCTTTTTTCTTGAAAATTATTCAACAATTACCTCTCAAATTGCACAAATGTAAATCTATTCTAATCTTCTCAAATTGAGATGCAACTAAGGATTTCGTTAAAATGTCTACAAGTTGCTTGTTTATGGAAATATATTCCATGTAGATTTGACCTTTTAGAACATTTTCACAAATAAAATGGCACTGAAAATAAATATCCTTTGTTCTAGAGTGATTAACATGATTATTAGCTATATTGATAGAATTAATGTTATGAATATGATTATAGCTAAAGGTCTGACCAAAATAAAAAATGGTACTTTTCATTGCAGTGGGGAACATATTAAAGATACAGTTATGTATTTTGCTTCAGTACTCGAAGTGTTATACATGTTTCCATTTTATAAAACCAAGATATAAGGTATTTAATGAATATGTGATTCATCTCTCTAAAAGTTGAAAATAGAGCTCAGTTCCTAGTCACTCCTTGCATTTAATCATTTAAAATGCATTTTTATCATTCACGCATATGCATTTAATAATCATATTTTAGCATGCATGATTGCATTAAATATGAAGCCTAAAATTCTTAACATTATCACATGTATATTCCCAAAATCTCCTTGATTTTTAGTTATTTTTCACTAACTCAAAATCCAATAAAATCAACTCCATTGTATATGTATTACTAACATTAATCAAAGAAAAAAAATAAAAAAATTACCAACTTGTATATTTGTTCAATAAAATCCAAACCCTAGTTTTGAGACTAAAAGCCGTAAAAATGAATATCCCTTAGTACAATTTAGGTTATGTACCATGGCCATCTTAATGATCATACAACTGTTGATTCAATTGTTGAACCATAGAGGCTGGTTCTTGGATGAATATCTAGATTGAGGAATCACCAAGCACCATCAAATGATTATTAAGAGATGAATCCCAGCATGAGAAGGAGATGGAAATACTTTCTCAAAGGCTGATATCTAACCGACCTCTTGATGTATGTCCTCTGCATAGGAATAGATATTCATAGGTGGTAGATAAGTTATGTCAAAAAGTTGACTTAACGAGATCGATATAACCAAAGACCTATGTCATACGCTGTTGCGATATAGGCACGCATCCTCTGTCTGGAAACAGATGTGTTACTATATGTCCGAGTATGTACATTTGGCAAACCAATAGCTTGATAATCTAATCAAGGTCTATACACCGACGTGCTGGTGTGCATACAAGGACATATGAGTAATACGATCTCTTAAAGGGACCATACAAGTTCAAACTAAATTGGAAGACATGAGCTCACTCATGAGATATTGGGAAGAATCAAATTCCGTGCACGGTTGTCTTGCTTTGGAAGCTTGACTGAGTTTATAGGTTTGATATACTTGACTGAGTTTATAGGTTTGATATATTCTTTTGAAAAGTATATGATTAATACCTAGGTAAGATATATGCTTTTGGAAAGTATATGATCGATATCAACTCCCAATGATAGAATGAGAACCTTAATGATAAAACACTGAAGGGGACAATCTAAATAGATCTAAAACTTCGAGTTTGTTCTTGGTCTTCCACTATGCAGGATGTACATGTATTTGGAATACCTGAGGATGATGTAATCGTAAATGATGTTATAACCATGACGCTTCCATTCCTAGGGAGTGATGAAACTTGTCTGGATTTTAGTGACTCCTCTCAATAGAGAAGTGACTTGATGTTGGTCCAAATGTTGGAATTTAATTTGAATGTGATTCAGATGTGATGAGAAGATTAGATTTACGGTCTTGATTTAATCAAGCATCTATGAGAGATCTGTAAAATCTGAAATTGATATGTGATCTCAATATCCAAGGTACTATACGTAGAACAATACAATCGTTCTATCCTTATCTCTAAGCATCTGCGAAGAAAGTGTATTATCCTTGAAAGAATTCATGGATAATTTCATTGTTGATATTATGTATCTTAGCATTGAGATATTTATTATTAATGTGATTTAATTATCATGAATAATATAAATTTGATTCATATTGTAAGGAGCATTATCTGAGATTAATAAACGTGATTTAATTATCAAAGATGCAAGTAATGTGAATGTGATTCATATTATTTGGGCACATGCGAATAGAAATCCAAGATTATCAAATATGATTTAATTATCAAGCATATGATTAATGTGTCATATTATTATCCACAATAGTCATGGATATTATAAATATGATTTATACTACGATGGATAGTTTTAATTGTAAATGGAATTACAAATTATATGTTGTTGTGAGTTGGATTCACAATAAACAATTAATTGTAAATCTAATTTACATATTATGTTAGATATATGAATATGATTCATATTCGTCAATGGCATGATTGATATTTTCACAAATTTAATTTGGAATTATTTTTATGAAGCTAAATGCAATAATAGTTGTTGCATTTTATCCTATATAATAAATATATATATTAAGGAAGGTAAAACCACCAAGAAGGTGGCCGTCCAACTTGACCAAGTCAGGGAGGACACCCTCTTTTTACGGTGGTGGTTGCCTCCCTTATTATCTATTTATTATAATTGAAATTAAAATGAATTAATTTGTATCTTGATAAAATGATATAAATAATTTATTTTAATTAAATTTGTTGTTGCAAATTTGTACCAACAAATCACGGTCATTGATTAATAACCTCTTAATCTAAACCGTTGGTTTAAGAGGGCACATAGATTGAGATCCACATACATACAACTAGTATAAAAGGAAGGGTAGCCCTTACCTTTTAGAACAAACACATAATTCCAAGAGGAATTAAACTCTCTCCATCTCTCTCTACATGTCAATTCCCTCTCTCTCATTATGGCTGTCTACCATGGATCCCTAGAGAGAGTCGCCATCGCCGCGGCACCTTCGTTATGCTACCGGATTGTTTGATCATTGATCTGTATCTCTTTTGGCGCACCTTGCTTGTGAAGAAGACATTGGATCTCATGAAACAAGATCAGGAGATTCGCCTCTTGGATTATCAATGTGGATTACGAGGAGCACACGTCTCATCAACGCACTCGCAAGCATCTCCTCCGTCGGATCGGACTTGAGACATAAGATCTTTTCCTTTAGAGACTCAATTGCAACCATGTTTCAAGAGGTAAACCTAAGGCTTGTTTGTGGTTTAGATGAAATAATCCGATAAGTGTTCTTGGATCATGTGGTTTCGTCATTTAAATTTTTTAAATTCCGCTGCATCAAGAAACTAGTACAACTAGTCACTCCCAATTGCATACAATACAATCCTCACACTTCCGTGATGCTCTTAAGGATTTTTCTATATCCTTCAGGTGGTATCAGAGCGAGGTTGGAGAATTTGGATATGATCCATAAACCTAAGATGACTTCGACATTTTTTGATTGTGTGATGTTTCATCGCAATTCATTCACAAAACCCTATTTAGTGCATTTTTTCATGTTTAAAGTGTTTAAATACATGATTAGCACTTGCATAATGGTAACCATTAAATAAGGAAACTGTGGGATTTGAGTTTGCGTGAACATGTATCCACTGTTTCGGGGATGATGAATCTTGACGTAATTAAAGAGTTAATTACGATTTTGAAATGCCTAGAAATGCATTAATATCACTTGAGTTCTATTGTAAATCAAATTAGAAAACTATGAATTTTTTTTGCTTGATTTGGATTTAAATTGATTGAGATATGCTAATTTTAGTAAGTTAGGGTCACTGTTGGAAATTACATACTTGATCATGAACCTTGTGATTGTCATTCAATTAAATTAATGGAAATTAATGGTTAATTTATTAAGATAATTATTGATGAATATTTGTGAAATATTTAAAGATGATGATTATTTCCTTGAATGGCATTGACCATAACCAAAACTTGATTAGATATGATTAAGATCACAATTGATTACATGAACCTTCCAGCAAACATCGATGCTTGAATATGATTGGGGATTGGTTTAGCAAATCTCCTTATAATATTAATAAAAAATATTTTTATTATTATTACATGATATAAATTTGTTGAAAACTGGTTAGCATCTCATGTACAAAGTGTTCAATTGGCATTATCTTGACATGAGGCAGATATGATGTCTAGTCGGGGAGCGTTGGGGTAGCAGGTTGTTCCACGAGCGGTCTATCCCACTCCCTTCAATACTGACCATGACAACGGGTAAGGAAGGGGTAATGTTTGAAGGTATCAATATGTATTTTTCTAATTATTAAAATTTGAATAGTAAGTATTTTTGAGATAATACCACTCTTCAAGTAACAATCAAGTTTGTTGATTTATTGATTGGATTGATAATTGATTTAATATGACTAAATTAATTAGATAAAATTATAATTAAAACAATCTATTATGAATATAGTTGTTATTTATCTTGGAAGAATTAATTATATGAATATGATTCATAACAATTAATTATAATTTCAACATGATATGAAGGATCACATAAGTGACATCCATAGTCTCCCGTCAAGGCGAAGGGTTTCGTCACCTGGGATTGTATGTAGGAGATGCCTATCCGAAGCGACAACTCTTGCATACAAGCGCATCTGGATTGGGCTCTTTGTTTCTCGAAGAGTGAGGCAGTATACATATTGACCCCAATATCATGTCATATTATTTGGATGATATTGGATTGCGCATAGCGAGTTTTAATCATGTTGTCAGTTGGTTCATGGACTTGCAAGGCGGAACTTATTCCTGCTTCTTTTTATCCAAGTTACAGGTTCTCATATTATTGGGATATGAGAAAGATAAGAAAGGAGATCTCAGATCTTGCTTGAGATATAATGGTAAGTATATCTCTTGCATTGAAAGTGATTAAGGGATGGACTTTCAATGTTGACAAGACAAGAGAGCTTTGATATAAAAATTGCTAAATCAAAGTAAAAAATATCTTTATATATATTTATGCAAATTATCTTGTTCTAGATAATCCTCATTAAACCCACTCAAAACTATACTCAATAATAACCAGTAAAATATCATGGATTGGATCCATGATCAAGATATTATACTTGCAGTTAGATACATAATGTATGTGGTTATAATGTGCAAGTTTTCTCGTAATAATAAGGAATGACAATTAAATTAACAATAGGACTACAACCCGTTTGTATTTCTCTATAGTCTTGATCTGTCATCGAGTGTGCTTTAGACATATCATGTCAATGATGATCGTAATTGTCAAATAATCCTTATAAAATCTAAGATGTTGTGGCATACATATGTTCTCTCGACATTTAATCATGAATGACATGGTTCACTGTATCATACAGAATGGTGGCTCTATAGAAGATGGTGTATTCAAAATGTTTGAGTACCTTCCTGAACCTAAGTCTTTAAGATTTTAGATCTATGTAGATATGATAAATGTCATCATTCTACTATCTATACTCAAGTCATTCATGAAGCTTCATAATATTCATATTGTACGAATCGAATTGAAATACTCTTACATTGAATTCTTTTGAGTTCAACATAAGAGATCCTCTATCTTAAGCGATGATTGATTATAGATGAAGAGTGCGCAATGAAAGCATGGGTCTGGCCCATGTGAGAAGGAAAGTCAAAGAGTTGACTGTACTTCTATGACTTCCATACATATGACATCCAAAGAGTTAGATAAGTGCCAATACTGCAATAAACCTATGTACTGATAGCATGACTATCTAGACTATCTAGGCTCCTTAGAGAAGAACTCAGATAGTGCATCAAAATAATCTATAATCTACTGTTGATCATTGAAATTAACTTGATTATTAGATTAGATCAAAGTCTAAAATTCTATCTTATTCTTCTGACAACACTTGCAATTGGTTGCATATGTTTTAGAAGTATTAAAAATTTGATCTTAAGGTTTAATAGTCATCCATATGGATATTGATGCAATTGTTGCAGCAATCTCTATTGGATAGATAGACTTCACAATTTCAGTGGGAGAGCCCTTAGTCTTAGAGAATGTCTCTATGACCTAGATATTAGAATACACTCATTGTTTATTTCTAAATGTTGGAAATAAACATGAATTCTGGAATAGACCTATCATAAAGAGTTATGATGGATATATTTCAGATAGTAATCTGACATTTAGAGGACTCTGCTAAATAAAAATATTAATGAATGGTTCATTAACTTTTCTAATACTGAAAAATTTAAAAACTTAATAGGAGAATGAAGATCATTTGACAATGATCTAACATCAAGCCTTGTACATATGTTTATTGATGAGATCAATAGACTAGTAAGAGATGAAACTTTATAATGTCTGAAATTTCAAATCTTACATACTTGTGAATATTGTATTCAAAGAAGAATGTCCAATACACTCTTCTCTGGGAATGATGTAATATGCCAAGGTATTTCCAGATCTCATACATATTAATGTATATGGATCATCTATATCATAATGAACATTGATTATATGTGATATCATTAGATGAATGTTTGTGATATGAAGTTTCTTCCATTCACCTTTGAAACTTTTGAAATGTTCAAATATTTCCTAATTTTGATTTAGAACCAAAGTCTGAAGGAAGATGAAATGAATTTGATCTAAACTAGGTAGCTTGTATCTATTAGATGAATTCAAGGAATACCTTATGGAGAAAGGAGTATCATTTCTATCTTAGTCCTCCTAATACACCTAACTCAATAGAGTTGTAGGGAGATACAATTGGATCATATGTGACATGATTTGATCAATGATGAATCTTAGCATAATTATCTCTTAGTTTACAGGTATATATGTAGTTGAGATTACAATATATATCCTTAATAAGATTCAATGCAAATCTAAACCCGAACATCCAAATAAGCTACGGTTTAAACCTAGCTTGGTGTTGGACACTTGGGGATTCGGAGTTGCTTGGTCCATGACCATGTCATGCAAGTAAGCTGGAATCTAGCATTAGAGAGTGCTTCTTCATTAGGAAAAATAAAGGATGGTATTGGTTACCTACTTTATGACCTTGAGATTCTTAAAAGATTTCATCTCTAAGGATATGATTCTTAGATGATGACTCTCTTGAGAATCACGATGAAAATGAAGTAAAGGAACTCATTAAATCTTAATATAATAATGGGCTCCTAAAATTAGAAAGTAAAAGTACAATTAAAGATGAAACACTCATACCTCTTCAAAATTAGTTTAAGGATGGATTCCATGTGTCATTTAAGTTTGACAATGATCTTACTTCATGTGATGAAGCTTCTGAAGAACATGACATGGAATGATGGATGCTAGCCATAAAGTCTAAAGTAGACTTCATATACAAGTGTTGTATATGGACCCTCGAGGATTCACCTATATCGGTAAAGACCTGTAAAGGTGTAAACGGATCTTCAAGAGAAAGAGGGAACCTGATGAGAAGGTAGAGAAGTTTGAAGAACATCTCATATCCACAAGATATACACAGAAAGAAGACATCACTTGTGATGAGACTTGCTTTCTACTGACCATGCTTAAACTCATCATATTATTGCTAACTATAGTTACACAACTTGACTATGACATCTTCAAGACGGAAGTCAATATTGCATTCCTCTGTGAATACCTCTCCGAGGATATTCATATGAAGTAGCCCCATGGCTTCATGATTGAGGAAAGTAAGGTGTACAAGCTGAAGAACTCCATCTATGGACTCAAATAATGGAACACCGGATTTGATGAAATTATAAAGGTTATGATTTCAGATCGAATCTTGATGAATCATGTGAAGCTTAGTGGGAGTCCCATTGGGTTCATCGTGCTAAATGTTGGTGATATCCTAATCATTTAAAATGATACAAGGATGATAACTAGTGTTTTATAATTTGGCTATTCCATATCTTGAGATATGATCTCAAGGATACCTCCTAGATCTTAGTCTGAAGTTGTTCAGAAGCAAAGAGAAGAGGGTATTGGGATCGTCACATTAGTGGTACACCTTGGACATGTTCTATTTTCTAGAAAATTTCAAAAAAGACTTCTTTCCCTCAAGATATGATACTGACCTATCTAAAGGGATAACACCTCAAGGAGTTGAGGAAGTGAATGCTAAAACTGCTTACCCTTGTGCATCAGTTACGAGAAGCAGGGTGTATGCTACATATGTTCAAAATCCATATGTCTGCTATGTAGTAGGAGTAGTAAACTGTTACTAATCCTACTATGGAAATAAAATACTTCATTATTGTAATAACAAAATATTCATAGATGACAAGACTTTAGAGATAGTAATCTCTAAGTTTTATCCTCAAGAAATTAAGAATTTATAGATGGAGATATAAAAGGTCTTAATTGCAGATACCTTAGGAGATAGAGATCTCCAAGAATAAGGGTATTCTGATAAGGATAATGGAAATACTAGTTATAATAATTATTGAGTTGTAGTGTCAAGGACAACATAACTAATAATATTGAGTATTAGTCGCATAAGATGCGAGCATTGTTACTAGGAGATATGCACGCATCGTAAAAGGACTTAGCGTAGTCTCTTGGGAATAGAGTGACTAATCAGCTTACCTAGATATTTTTCTAAATAACCTATGAATGTTACATGAGTGTGGGGTTAAAAGATTAGCCCATTATTGGCTCATTGGACTAGTGGGAGATTGTCATACATGCGAGCCCAAGGCGAGCCATTATGCAATAAATGTTGTTGTGAATATCAATCCCTAATCTGAAATGAAGAATAGCTAATTTGCATAATAGGTCCCTTAGTACAATTAGGGTTATGTACCATGGCCATCTTAATGATCATACAACTATTGATTCAATTGTTGAATCATAAAGACTGGTTCTTGGATGAATATCTAAAGATCTAGATTGAGGACTCATCAAGCACCATCAAATGATTATAAGAGATGATCTCCAGCATGAGAAGGAGATGACAATCCTTTCTCTAAAGGCTGATATCTAATCGATCTCTTGATGCAGGTACTTTGTATAGGAATAGAGATTTAGAGGTGGTAGATAAGTTAGGTCAAAGAATTAACTTAATGAGAACGAGATAACCAAAGACTTACATCATATGATATCGTGATATAGGAACGTATCCTCTAACCAAAGACAGATGTGTTACTATATGTCTGAGTATGTACATTTGGCAGACTAATAGGCTGATGATCTAATCAAGGTCTATACACCGACACACTGGCATGCATACAAGTACATATGAGTAATACTATCCCTCAAAGGGATCATTCATGTTCATTATTGAACCGGAAGACATGAGCTCACTCATGAGATATATGGAAGAATCAAATTCTGTGCACGACCGTCTCTCTTTGGAAGCTTGACTGAATTTGTAGGTTTGATATATTCTTTTGTAAAGTATATAATCAATACCTGGGTATGATATATGCTTTTGGAAAGTATATGATCGATACAAATTCCCAATGATCGAATGAGAACCTTAATGATAAAACCTTGAAGGAGACAATCTAAATAGATCTAAAACTTCAGATTTGTTCTTGGTCTTCTAGTATGCATGATGTACATGTATTAGAAATACCTGAGGGTGATTTGATCGTAAATGATTGTATAATCACGACACTTCCATTCCTAGGGAGTGATGAAATGGGTCTGGATTTTAGTGACTCCTCTTAGTAGAGAAGTGATCTGATCTTGGTCCAACTATTGGACATTGATCTGAATGTGATTCGGATGCAATGAGAAGCTTTGATTTGCAATCTTGATTTAATCAAGCATCTATGAGAGGTTCGCAATATCTAGATTTGAGATGTCATCTCAATATCCAAGTCACTACACATGAAACAATACAATCGCCCTGTCCTTATCTCCAAGTATCCACAGAGAAAGCACATTATCCTTGAAATAATTCATGGATAATTTCGTTGTTGATATTATATATCTAAGCATTGAGATATTGATAAGTAAATGTGATCTAATTATCATGAATAATATGAATTTGATTCATATTGTAAGGAGAGTTATCTAAGATAATTAAATGTGATAATAATTATCAAAGATGCGAGTAACGTGAATGTGATTCATGTTATTTGGGCACATGAGAATAGAGATCCAAGATTATTAAATATGATTTAATTATCAAGGATATGATTATTGTAGATATCAATATACACAACAGTCATGTATATTATAAATATGATTTATAAGTTGTTGAAGAGATTTAATTGTAAGGAGAATTACAAATTATATGTTGTTGTGAATTAGAATCAAAATAAACAATTAATTGTGAATCTAATTTACATATTATGTTGGATATGTGAATATTATTCATATTTGTCAATAATATGATTGATGTTTTAACAAATTTTAATTTGGAATTATTTTTTTGAAGATACATGCAATAATAGTTGTTGTATTTTATTCTATATAATAAATATATATTAAGGAAGGCAAAACCACCAACAAGGTGGCCTTCCACCTTGACCAAGTTAATTCCAAGAGGAATTAAACTCTCTCCATCTCTCTCTACATGCCAAGTCTCTCTCTCTCTCTCATTGTGGCCGTCCACCATGGAGCCCAAGAGAGAGTCGCCATCGTTGCAGCATCATCATTATGTTGCTGGATTGTTTGCTTTTGGATCTTCATCTCCTCCGGTGCACCTCGCTCGTGAAGAAGACGCCGACTCCCGTGAGATGAGATTAGGAGATTCGCTGCTGGGAATATCAACATGGATTGCGAGGAGCACACGTCTCATCAACTTGCACGCAAGCTTCTCCTTCGTCAGATTAGACTTTAGACAGGAGGTCTCTTCCTTTAGAGACTCGATCGCAACAACACTTCAAGAGATAAATCTAATACTTGTTTGTAGTTCATATGAAACGATCCGAGAAGTGTTCTTGGATCATGTGACTTCATCATTTAAAATTTTTGAATTCTGCTGCCTCGAGCAACTAGTACGACTAGTTGCTTCCGATCGTATACGATGCGCTCCTCACGCTTCCATGATGCGATTAAGGATTTTTCCATATCCTTCACCATACTCACTTATGAATTAATATAAGTTGATCTATCTTTATAACAAGATTAAATTCAAAATAATCAGAGTTCATATGTGAAACTTGAGTTTTGGGACCTCATTGTATACTGTACTTTTTTTGAATATTTTAATCCTATTATTTTATGTATAAAATTAATCTTTTTTATTATTTATTTTTTTTCTTTGACTTAATATAGTGTGTAAAAGTCTAGATCAAGATTGAAGTAAGAATCAAAGAAAATAAACGACTCTAATTCTATATATATAATATATATAAATGTCCTTTTTATACTTCTTTATTTTCTTAATTAATAAAATTCCAAAAAAAGATTGATGTATACTTATATATTTTATATTTTTAATCTTATTTTACCTTTATTTTTTTTACTTTATTTTAAAAATTACAAAAAATGTATAATATAAAATACAAGTATTTTATACCTATAGAATACCATCAAAAATATGTTTTATACAGATGATCTCTTTTGATCTTAGTTCCTTCACAAAAGTTGTAGAAATCGAAGAGATGATCAACTTACATGAAGACCACTTTTCGCTTTGGCATCATTTACCATTTTTTATTGAATTTGCTTTGAATTTTGTTTTTGAATTTTTTGGGAGTGACACGTGGTATCTCCTGGAGTCACCATGTGTCACTCATATTTTATACATTTTTCTTTTTTATTTTCTTTTTCCTTTTTTATTTCTCTCTTTCTCTCTCTTCCCTCTTCCAGCACCTGCGGTGCACGTGCCTCCCCCTCACCTTCCTTCTCCAACCGATTGTTCCTCCACTCCTTGCTGTTACACCTCTACACCTTCTGCAACTGCTAAGGCACTACACTCCATGACTGTTACTACCATACTCGCTTCCTCCTTGAAGCCCCTTACCGACCTCTGCCATTTTTCATCCACCAGTAATCGAGAGAGAGAGAGAGAGAGAGAGAGTTGGGAGAAAGGGGTGGTGACAGTTCCCCACTCACGGGCGTCATCCCTCCCCCTCCGAGGCACGATCTAGAGGGACACCACCTCTACTGCTACTGCTCCTTTGTCACAGTCGAGTTCAGCTCTATGTCGGAGCTTCGAGTGAAGAACAAGAGGTTCATCCTCCCCTAGATGAAACCTCCCCCAGCCTTCACTACCTGCTCGTCGCTCTGCCACCATATCTCTATCGATCCTTCGCCTTGAAACCTCATCTCCACTGCTCTGACCACTCTCTCTTTTACTCCGCCCCCTCCGATGCCTCACTGTCGCTCAAAATTATCCATGTTTCACCTCGACTCATGCTTCGCTACCCTCTCCGTTTACCATCTTCACCTTTACACTGTCACACTTTCACCTTCATCATTGCCCTTAACACGCTCGCTGACCACCACCGCAACTCTCAACCTCACCTTCACAGAGCTACAACGTCGGTCCATCTCCTCACCCTCACTTCCGATGTAACCCACCAGTCACCTCCACATGACAAACACCCTCGCACCTTGTCGTTCACCTCATCGACTTGCTTGCTTCCGCCCATGCATGTTGTGTCTCATCAGTTGCACCTCTGCCTCACACCGATAGCCCATGAGAACCCTAGCCCTAGTATGCCATATACCTAGGAGCTCTTAGGTGTGTATCGCCTGGTCAAACTCTTCTGCCCTTGGGGCTCGAGCCTCCACCTTCCCTAGCGGAGCTTTCGCTCCATTCTGCCCAATGACCGTCGACACCGAGCCTTGCATCCACACCACTAGGGTCAGGTGGACCCGAGCCTTCTACAACCTCCACCTGGCACCTTAGGAACCAAGCCTTAGGTCTGCCCCCAAGCCCCATCTAAACCTCTTTCAGCACATGCCAAGCATGTGCATGTAGAGGTAAATTTCAAACAAGCCCCCTACATTTCCTGATAATAGTGTCAAAGTCTCCACCACCCAAAGAACGTGAGGCACACGTACATGTTGGGGTAAATTGCATACGTACCCCGACAGGTTTTGGTATTTATAGATAAGTCCTTCTAGGGACTCTTTTGAGATGAAGAATTTATTTCTATTTCATTTTAGCCTCTTAAACTTCATTTTATCATAGCTCTCTCATTTGAAATCGATTTTTAACATATAATATATCATTTTAAAGCTTGTTTCGTGGTATTCCATATTATATATAAACAAATTAGAGCATGATTTATATTGATTATCATTCGAGGTGTCTAATAATCTGTGCATGCTTTATTTGACATAATTTTATGATTTCGAAAAGTATGATTTATTGAAGCGGGGGCTTAAATACATCGATTTATTTCCTTAATTTTATTAGTTTGATTATTCATCAAGGATTAAATCATAGGTAAGATTGGGGGTCTTATTTGAGGATCATCTCATTATTTTTCAATATTATTCATTGTTTGAACTTCTAACCTGTAGTTTGGAGTTAAATTTAATTTATTTCTTAAATATCTTTCTATGGAATTGTGATTGATTAATAAAGTATTAATTAATAATTTTAATGGAGGATTGAAAATAAACATAACAACAGATCCAACACTTTACTACTTTACATTTCATCTCTTTTATTTTTAATTTATTTTTTGAGACAGAAACGTTTCTTACAGTTAGTTAATTATTTAGATTAATTTGAAACCTCACAATTAAAAATCATCATTCCCTGAGTTTGACTTTGGTAAGTTTACCAAGTAATTTTCCACATATTCTAAAGTGTGGTTTTTGATAGATCTAGTTTCTGCTTCCTATACTACAATTTATCTTTACTAAAGAGGTGGATATTTGGTTCATGAAATAGTGTCCTTGCTGGGAAATGACAATTTTAATGTTTAAATTGATTTATTTAATTAACCACTATGATATTTATTTCTATGTCTTTCATATTTATTTTATTTTTGCATTTTATTTGCATTTCTTGCTCACTCTAGATACTAACCATATTTTCTCTCTTCGTAGAGCATTCTTGATAAACCTAAAGATTGATGTAGAAGAATATTTTATTTTTTATCTTGTAGGAGATTATAGATTAGGTTTAAATTTTTGCATTATTTTCAGGGTCACTTTGAACCCTAATCTCTGTAATAACTAAGACTAAATTCTTTGTGGTATGTCAGGTCTGTTTCAACCCCTTTTATGCAGTTGGGACCCGACTTGAGTGGCATAGAAATTAGGTACACATATTTATTTTTGATTGTTCTCGTAATATTTAGACCACACATTTTTCACTTGCAAGACACACTAGTAGATCGTTTGGACTTAGTCAAATTAAAACTCAAAATTCTTCTTGCTAATAGAACTATATATTGAGGTTGATTTTATCTGTGCATATCATTTAGTTTAAATTTTAAATTCCTTTATTGCATTCCACATAAAGAATGAGAGGAATAACTATAAGACTACTTTTCTTAGTATGCATAATTGATTTAACGCTTGCATCAGCTTTCTCGATCTTCTCCACCTCAGTTCTACAACTTAGGATTTAAAGGACATGGACTACTACCCTAACCTCGTTAGGCATGTGAGTTTTGTAATTATCTAAGACTCAAGTGACAACCCTAATTTAAAATTGGGACTACTAATCAAGGTGACTGTAAATAAATTGACATAAAAATCAACTTTGTATCTTGTGGAGAGCAACCCACTCATTGTACTTAGGAGAGAATCATACACTTAGGATTGTTCCCAAAACCTGTCATCACCATACTTATGCTTCTTAAATATTGCTTTACCACTCAATTAAAATAAAAAATATAATCGACGAGACTCTTGCGACCTTCACTATGTTGAGTCAGTGGAATCGGGGTTTGCTTGTGTGCCTATGGTTTTTGTCGTGTATCTATTTCGCTCCCTGTTCGTACCATCTTCTTCGTCCGTTATTCCCTTCCACCATGTATTCCAGATCTACCTCTTACCTGAGGTCCACTACATATCACTCATATCTCAAAGTTGAAACCTCAACTGACTTCATCTCTCCTTCATACGCCTCACCTTCTGCACATTCTATCCTCTTGATACATCTACCTACTAGTTTAGCAAACCCTCGACCCAAAAGTTTGCTAGCCATTACGAGACATATCATGGGCAAACAACTGTTGAGAATGATATCAAACTACCTGGGTCAAGAATACATCTATACACCTTTGACCCAGAAACTTCCTTCAGACAACCAAACAAAAAGGTCCAAACCCTATATCCATCCTCCTTGGATTGAGTCGTACTATCCCTCTTATCTTCCACTCAATGAGCCTTCATACACAACAGATTGGACCCATGATCTAGCTTCATATTTTCCCTATCAGTGGATATAAAATTATAAGGGTCCAACTTTCACAACTAGAGACTCATACTCATCAGAAGATTACATATCTACACCTAGGTCTGCTGAGTATGGAACCTCAACTTTTTAGCAGTTTCATCCCATTCATTCTATTAATCTTCCCAATAAAACATACGAGGATGAATACTCTTAAATCAAAAGAAATGTGGAAGCATTGAGGAATGAATTCATAAAAGCATTGGAAAGAGAAAAGATAGTATGTGCTAAACTGGGTATAGATGTGTATTCAAGTGGAGATGATTTTGAGGGCCCAAATGACACTAATGCACCAACACTTTTTGTACACATGTAGTGACACTTACCTCCCTCTACTACTGACCCCTCACCTTCTCAGTTAGTGTATGTACAACTACTCAACCACATTGAAGAAAAGACCAAAAAAATGGAAAACCCCAAACTCCCTCAAAAAATGAAAAATCAGAAAATACAACAAAAATTAAGGGCATGATGAAGTTGGATGATTACTTATGTCCTTATCAATGGGAATATTTTGTCAAAAAAATCATTCATGAACTTCCACTAATCAAGGCCATAAACTACTACCCTAACCTTAAAGAATTTGTGAAGAAGAAATTGATGACTAAAAGGTCAGGCAACAAGACATCTAGAGTTGAAAAACATATCGTATCCATGGCTTCCTCCTTGGTGTTAAGGAAAATCAAGAGACATAAAGTGAATAGGCTACCTAGGTTTGAATGTACACTCAGAGTACCCTCTTCACCCATTCTTAGATTGATGACGAATCCACAATAAACCTCCTCCCTACCATCGTCCTCTATGAACTTGGACTTGGACCTATTAATAAGATATGACAAATCATTCAACTTGATGATCAAACTATCAAACAACTGAGAGGAATCATTTTCATTATCATCACTTTCCAAGGTACTCATCTAGAGGTAGACTTTATGGTCATTGATATAGAGCACCATGGGGAGTTATCCCTATCTCCAATTACCTTAGCACACCTGTTTTTAGCCCCCGCTAAGGCTATAATTGATAGTGAGATGAAGGACATTAGGTTTCTATCACTAGTACCACACATACCTAACCTAGCCTTTGAAAATACACCCTACCCTAAGGCATCTTGCAAAGATCTCGACAACCAAGAACTTCAAGAAATCAATAAGACTCCCTCAAGGTTTAGTCAGTCCCAGACTATCCCTCTCTCCACTTCTTCCCCTACTGAGGAAGGTCTTTTTCTGGTTCTATACTTGATATACCAGTTGTTAGACCTACCTTTAATTCTCCTCACACCTCCATACAGACCAAACCTCCCATCCCGATGTTGCTCCTATTATGAACCCATATACAAGAGCTTATGTAGAATTGGACCATGTTTATGAGGATCATCATGATTATTTAAGTGGTCCAATTTTTGAGATCGTATTAATACATGAAATACTCGAACAATTCTTGGAACTGATTCTTATGCTTAAGGAAACCTCCTATGTCACTAAAACTCAAGGATATCAGAAGGTGACAACAACATCCCCAACCGTCACTCATACTACTGTTGGACATGCGAGCCCACGGCGAGCCATTATGCAATAAATGTTATTGTGAATATCATTCCTTGATCTGAAATGAAGAATAATTAATTTTCATAATAGGTCCCTTAGTACAATTAGGGTTATGTACCATGGATATCTTAATGATCATACAGCTGTTGATTCAATTATTGAATCATAGAGGCTAGTGCTTGGATGAATATCTAAAGAGATAGATTGAGGACTCATCAGGCACCGTCAAATGATTGTTAAGATGTGATCTCCAGACTGAGTAGGAGATGGCAATCTTTTCTCACATAAGCTGATATCTGACCGACCTCTTGATGCAGGTCCTCTGCATAGGAATAGAGATTCGGAGGTGTCAGATTAGTTAGGTCAATGGGTTGACTTAACGAGATCGAGATAACCTAAGTCCTATGTTGAATGCTGTCACAGCATAGGCACACATCCTCTGACCGGAGACAGATGTGTTACTATATGTTTGAGTATGTACATTTGGCAGACCAATATGTTGATGGCCTAACCACGGTCTATACACCGGCGAGCTGGTATGCATATAAGGGCATATGAGTAATACGATCTCTCAGAGGGATCATACATGTTCTCTACTGAATCGGAAGACATGAGCTAACTCATGAGATATTGGGAAGAATCAAATTTCGTGCACGGTCGTCTCACTTTGGAAGCTTGACTGAATTTGTAAGTTTGATATATACCTTTGGAAAGTATATGATCAAGACCTAGGTATGATATATGCTTTTGGAAAGTATATGACCGATACCAAATCCCAATGATCAAATGAGAAACTTACTGATAAAACCCTGAAAAAGGCAGTATAAAATTGATCTTGATCTTCAGGTTGATCATAGGTCTTCCAGTATGCAGGATGTACAGGTATTGGGAAGAAATAGTAGGATAAAATAAAAGGAGACAAAATTACCGCCAAATAAAGGTGGCGTCAACCATGACTTAGTCATAGATGACGCCCCTATATTTTAGGGTGGTTTGTTGCCTCTCTTTTTTTGTTATCACATTATCTCTTGATAAATTAATTTATGTTAAATTAAATTGTATTGATAATGTTGCAACATATATTTAATTTAAATATAAATTAATGTTGTTGGTTCTAGCCAACAACAATCATAGCCATTGATTAATACATAGACCAAGCATGGACCTTGGATTTATGTGTCCCATGGATTGAGATCCATTGGATCCTAAACTAATATAAAAGGAGGGCTAGCCTAGCTTTTCTTGGTACATCATCAAGAGTTGTAGAAGCCTACTACTCTCTCTCTCTAATTCTCGTCTAGCCTCTCTCTCTCAATTTAAAGTGGCCGTGCACTTTGTGTATTGAGGAGGAGAGCATCTTGCCTTCGCCTTCGACGACTCGAGGATCTCCTTCTTCTTTGGAGTTGCTTACTCTAAAGGAAGACGACAGATTTCGTTTGACGAAATCAGGGGATCCATTGCTTGGATCTTCATCGAGGATTGCGGGAGAAACGTGACTCATCATCCCGCAAGTGCGTTCTTCGTGGATCGGACTTAAGACAGGAGGATCTCTTGTTTGGAATCTCACGATTACAACCATGCTTCAAGAGGTATTCCTTATACTTTGTGGTTTGATGAAACGATCCGAGAAGTGTTCTCGTGATCATGTGGTTTCATCTTTAGATTAAAAAAATTTTAATTTCCGCTGCATCTAGCGACTAGTTGCTCCGATTGCATATGATGCATCGACACCCTTCCGTGATGCGCTTAAGGATTCTCAATATCCTTCAAGTGGTATCAGAGCCAGGTTGAATAAGGTATTGGATATGATCCATAGACCTAGGACGACTTGGGTTTGAAAAGGTCGTGAAATTTTTTGTCGCATTTCAGTTTTCGCACCTCTGTCTAATTGAATTTTTCGGCTCTGTTTAAACTGTTTAAATACAAATTTTTCAATTGCATTTTGTTCTCCATTAAATAAGGAAACCATAGGATCTGAGTTTATGAATTTTGGACTTCATTTGCTCAAGATATGGCCATTTAATATGCATGTATTCACAGTTGTGGGAGCTGCGGATCTAATCGTGATTAATGAGTTAATTACTGTTTTGATCCACCTCAAAATGCATGAATTATTACTTGGGTTCTTTAATAAATCAAATTGGCAATCTTAGGAAACTGATTTTGAAATTTTTGAATTTAAATTGATCAAGATAAGTTAATTTTAGTGATTGGGGGTCACTGCTGGAAATTGACATCTTTTGATCATGAACCTTGTGATAAGTCATTCAAATATGTTGATGAAGATTAATTGTTAATTTTTGAAATAATTAATGATAAATATTTGTGAAATATTTAAAGAGATAGTTATTTCATTGAATGACATTTGCCTAACCATGATGATAAGGTAAATTGATCTTGATCATTGGTTGATATGAATCCATCAACAAACATTGATTTCATGAAAAACCATAGTTTATCCTACAATAGTTGTAGGACAACCTTTACATGAATGACCCTCTTGCTTGAATAGGATTGGAGATTTGTTTAGCAAACCTCCTTATAATATAATCAAAATTGTTTTGATGTATATTATATGGTATAATTTCGGTTGAAAAACCGATGAGCATCTCAAAGTACAAGATGATCTATCTGGTATTATCCTTTCTTGAGGTGGATATGGTGCCTAGTCAGAGAGCATTGGGGCCGCAGGTTGCAACGTATGTGGTCCGTCCTACTCTCGTCAGTACTGGCCATGACAACAGGTAGGGACTGGATAATGCCGGAAAGGTCAAAGTGTATTTTTCTAATTATTAAAATATGAATAATACGTACTTTGAGATTATACCTACTATTCAAGTAATAATCAAGTTTGTTGATTGATGATTGGATTAATGATTAATTGAATGTGATTAATTATTTATATCCAATTAACACTCTATTATGAATAGATGTGTATTTCCCTTGGAAGAATTAATTATGTGAATATGATTCACGATAATTAATTATATAATTTGAATATGAGATGGAGGATCACATAAGTGACATCCATGGTCTCCCGTCAAGGCAAAGAATTCCGTCGCCAGTTGTTGTATATAGGAGACGTCTGTCCGAAGTGATAGATCCTATATATGATTTAATTGGATCAGGTTCTTTGCTTCTCGAAAGAGTAAGGCCGTATATGTAGTGACCCCAATATCGGGTCCTCATATTATTGGGACGATATTGGATTGTGTATAGCGAGTTTTAAGCCTGTTGACGGTTGGTTCAATTAATAACGGGTCAACATCATCTTAGGGATGGTGGGCCCGGGTGTTAAAGACCAAATTGGGAATGCAAGTTGGACTTGCAAGGCGGAATGAGTTCACGCTTCTTTTTATCGGAGTTGCAAGTTCTCATATTATTGGGATGTGACAAAGATAGGAAAGGAGATCCCAGATCTTGCTAGAGATATAATGGTAAGAATATCTCTTACATTGAAAGTGATTAAGGGAATGAACTTTCATTATTGACAAGGCAAGACAACTTTGATATAAAAATTCCTAAATCAAAGTAAATAATGTATATATAATATATATACACTTATGCAAATTTCTTATTTCAGATAATCCTTCATTAAACCCACTCAATATTATACTCAATAATGACCAGTAAAAATATCATAGATTGGACTCATGATCCAGATATTGTACTTGCAATTGAACACATAATGTATGGGGTTGCATTGTGCAAGATTCCTCAACATAATGAGGTATGACAATTAAATAAGACAATAAGACATCACCTTAGGGTTTGTATGTATCTATAGTCTTGATCTTTCATCGAGTGTACTTTGGAAGTGACATGTCGATGGTGATCGTAATTGTCGAATAATCCTTATAAAATAAAAGAAGATATTTTGGCATACATATGTGCGCTAGACATTTAATCATGAATGACATGGTTCTCTGCATTATGCAGAATGGTGGCTCGAAAGAGATGATGGATTCAAAATGTTTGAATACCTACCTGAACCTAAGTCTCTAAGAGTTGAGATGTATGTAGATATGATGAGTGTCATCGTTCTACTATCGATACTCAAGTCATTCATGAAGCCTCATGACATTCATATTGTATGAATTTAATGAAGCATGTATAAATGTTGAAATGCTCTTACATTGAATTCTTTTGAATTTAACATAAGAGATCCTTAGTCTTAAGCAATGATTGTTTATAGATGAAGAGAGCACAGTGGAAGCATGGGTTGGACCCATGTGAGAATGAAAGTCAAAGAGTTGATTGCATTTCTGTGACTTCCATATGACATCCAAAGAGTTGGATGAATGCCAATACTGCAATAAGTTAACGTGTTGATAGTATGACTATCAAATTTGTCTAAAATCCTTAGTGAAGGACTCAGATAGAGCATCAGAATAATCTACATATAATCATTGACTCTGACTTTCTTATTTCATAAGACAAAGTCTAACAATTGTATCCCAATCTTCTAATGACATTTGCAATTGGTTGCATATATATATATATATATATATATATATTAGAAGATTAGAAATTTGATCTTAAGGTTTAGTAGTCATCTACATGGATATTGCTGTAATTGTTGCAGCAATCTCTGTTGGATAGATAGACTTCATATTCCCAGTGGGAGAGCCCTTAGTCTTGGAGAATGTCTCTATGACCTAGATATTAGAATACACTCATTGTTTGTTTCTAAATGTTGGAAATAAACATGAATTCTAAGATAGAACTATCATAAAGAGTTATGATGGATATATTTCAGATAGTAATCTAACATCTGGTGGACTCCACAAAATTGGAAAATTAATGAATGGTTCATTAAGATTTCTAATACTGAAAATCAAACCTTATAAGATCAATAAGAGGATGAAGATCATTTGACAATGATCTGGCATCAAGTTTTGGACATTTGTCTGTTGATGAGATCAATAGACTAGTAAGATATGAAACTTTAGAATGTCTAAAAATTTCAAATCTTACATACTTGTGAATATTGTATTCAAAGTAAAATGTCCAATACACCCTTCTCTAGGAATGGTGTTAGATGTCGAGGTATTCAAGATCTCATACATATTGATGTATGCAGATAATCTATATCATAGTAAACATTATGGATATGTAATATCTATTGATGATTATGTATGATATTAGATTTCTTCTCTTTACCTGAGAAACCTTTGAAATGTTCAAAGATTTCACAATTTTGGTTTAGAACCAAAGTTTGAAGAAAGATGAACAGAATTTGATCTAACCTAGGTAGCTTGTATCTGTTAGATAAAATTCAAAGAATACCTTATGGAGATATGAATATCATTTCTATCTCACTCCTCCTGATAAACCTGAACTCAATAGAGTTGTAGAGAGATACAATTGGATCATGTGTGACATGATTTGATCAATGATGTTTTTAGCATAATTACCTCTTAGTTTCCCGTTATACATGTGGTAGAGACTACACTATATATCCTTAATAAGATTCCATGCAAGTAAGCTGGAATTAAGCACTAGAGAGTGTTACTTCATTAGGAAAATAAAGGATGGTATTGGATACCTACTTTATGACCTTGAGATTCTTAAAAGATCTCATTTCTGAGAATGTGATTCTTGGAGGATTGAGACTCTTGAGAATCAAGATGAAAATGAAGTGAAGGAACTCATTTAATCTTGAGAAGATAATAAGGCTCCTAAAATCGGGAACTAAAAGGACAATTAAAGATGAAACACTAATACCTCTTCAAATGAGTTAGAGGATGTATTCCATGTATCGATTAAGTCTGACAATGATTGGACTTCATGTGATGAAGCTCCCAAAGATTATGACATGGAAAGATGGATATTAGCAATAAAGTCTAAAGTAGACTTCATATACATGTGTTGTGTATGGACCCTCGAGGATCCACCTATATGGGTAAGACCCATAAAGGTGTAAATGGATCTTCAAGAGAAGAGGGAACCTGATGAGAAGGTAGAGACCTTCAAAGCTCGGTTCGTAGCCATAAGCTACACACCGGAAGAGAAGACATTGCTTGCAACGAGACTTGCTCTTCGGTATCCATGCTTAAAATCATCAGAATATTGCTAACCTTAGCTACACAACTTGACTATTTCATCTTTAGGATGTAAGTCAAGATTGCATTCCTCTAAAGAATACCTCTTTGAGGATGTTCACATGAAGTAGCCCTAGGGCTTCATGATTGGGGAAAGTAAGGTGTGAAAGCTAAAGAAATCCATCTTTGGACTCAAATAAGCTTCTTGTAGTTGGAACATCAGATTTGATGAAATCATAAGTGTTATGATTTCAGATAGAATCTTGATGTACCATGTGAAGCTTAGTGGGAGTGCCATTGTGTTCGTCGTACTAAATGTAGATAATATCCTAATCATTTGGAATGATATAAGGATGATAATAAGTGTTTTATAGACTTGCTATTCCATACCTTGAGATATGATCTCAAGAATACCTCTTAGATCTTAGTTCTGAAGTTGTTCAGAAGCAAAGAAAAGAGGGTATTGGGACTATCACATTTGTAGTACACCTTGAACATATTCCATTCTTGGAAATTCCAAGAAAGGCTTCCTTCCCTTGAGATTTGGTACTGACCTATCTAAAGGGATAACACCTCAAGGAGTCGAGGAAGTGAATGCTAGAACTGCTTGCGAAAATGCATCAGTTACGAGAAGCTAAGTGTATGCTAAATGTGTATAAAAGCAAGATATCTGCCATGCAGTGGGAGTAGTAAAGTGTTGCTAATCCTACTATGGAGAGAAAACACTTGATTGCAGTAATAACAATATCTTCAAAGATGACAAGGCTTTAGAGTGATCTCTAAGTCTTATCTTCAAAAGCTTAAGACTTTATAGATAGAGATCTAAAAGGTCTTAACTGCGAATACCTTAGGAGATAGAGATCTCCGGGAATAAGGGTATTCTCCGGGAATAGAGGCTGGTGCTTGGATGAATATCTAAAGAGTTAGATTGAGGACTCATCAAGCACCGTCAAATGATTGTTAAGATGTGATCTCCAGCCTGAGTAGGAGATGGCAATCTTTTCTCATATAGGCTGATATCTGACCGACCTCTTGATGCAGGTCCTCTGCATAGGAATAGAGATTCGGAGATGTCAGATTATTTAGGTCAATGGGTTGACTTAACGAGATCGAGATAACCTAAGTCCTATGTTGAATGTTGTCACAGCATAGGCACGCATCCTCTGACCGGAGACAGATGTGTTACTATATGTGTGAGTGTGTACATTTGGCAGACCAATAGGTTGATGGCCTAACCAAGGTCTATACACCGGTGAGCTGGTGTGCATATAAGGGCATATGAGTAATACGATCTCTCAAAGGGATCATACAGGTTCACTACTGAATCGGAAGACATGAGCTCACTCATGAAATATTGGGAAGAATCAAATTCCGTGCACGGTCATCTCGCTTTGGAAGCTTGACTGAATTTGTAGGTTTGATATATACTTTTGGAAAGTATATGATCAAGACCTAGGTATGATATATGCTTTTGGAAAGTATATGATCGATACCAAATCCCAATGATCAAATGAGAAACTTACTGATAAAACCCTGAAGAAGACAGTATAAAATTGATCTTTATCTTCGGGTTGATCATAGGTCTTCCAGTATGCAGGATGTACATGTATTGGGAATACCTGAGGGTGATGTGATCATAAACGATTGTATAACCATGACGCTTCCATTCCGAGGGAGTGATGAAACATGTCTGGATTTTAGTGACTCCTTTCATTAGAGAAGCAATCTGATCTTAGTCCAAGTATTGGACATTGGTCTGAATGAGATGCAGATACAATGAGAAGATTAGATTTGCAGTCTTGATTTAATCAAGCATCTGTGGGACTTTCGTAAGATCTTGATTTGAGATGAGATCTCAACATCCAAGTCACTATACGTGGAACAATACAATCGCCCTGTCCTTATCTCCAAGTATCTGCGGAGAAAGCACATTATTCTTGAAAGGGTTCGAGAATAATTCATTTGATGAATTACATATCCAAGCAAGAAGGACTTGATGATTAAATGAGATTTAATTATCAAGAATAATATGAATATGATTTATATTAAGAGAATGATTATCCGAGATAATTAAATGGGATTTAATTATCAAGGATTAGAGAATGTGGATAATACTATCAATAATATTTGTGTATTATAAATGCGATTTATAATATACATATATTAAAGAGAGAAAATTCTTGTAAATAACATTTGTTAATTATTAATGTGGATTGGATTCACATTAATTAATTAATTAGAAATGTAATTTACAAATTAGTTTGGGATGTGAATATGATTCACATATTTTTTTCGATGGCATGATTGAAATATTCATAATTAATTTGGAATTAATTTGGTGGATATTATTGCAATAATAGTTGTTGCAATTTATAAAGAAATAATAAGATAAAATAAAAGGAGACAAAATTACCACCAAATAAAGGTGGCATCAACCATGACTTTGTCATAGATAACGCCCCCTATATTTTAGGGTGGTTTGTTGCCTCTCTTTTTTTGTTATCACATTATCTCTTGATAAATTAGTTTATGTTAAATTAAATTGTGTTGATAATGTTGCAACATATGTTTAGTTTAAATATAAATTAATGTTGTTGTTTTTAGCCAACAACAATCATAGCCATTGATTAATACATAGACCAAGCATGGCCCTTGGATCTATGTGTCCCATGGATTGAGATCCATTGGATCCTAAACTAATATAAAAGGAGGGCTAGCCTAGCCTTTCTTGGTACATCATCAAGAGTTGTAGAAGCCTACTACTCTCTCTCTCTCTCATTCTCGTCTAGCCTCTCTCTCTCTCTCTCAATTTCAAGTGGCCGTCCACTTTGTGTATCGAGGAGGAGAGCATTTTGCCTTCGCCTTCGATGACTCGAGGACCTCCTTCTTCTTTGGAGTTGTTTTCCCTAAAGGAATACGAAGGATTTCGTTTGACGAAATCAAGGGATCCATTGCTTGGATCTTCATCGAGGATTGCGGGAGAAACGTGACTCATCATCGCGCTCGCAAGTGCGTTCTTCATGGATCGGACTTAAGACAGGAGGATCTCTTGTTTGGAATCTCACGATTACAACCACGCTTCAAGAGGTATTCCTTATACTTTGTGGTTTGATGAAACGATCCGAGAAGTGTTCTCGTGATCATGTGGTTTCATCTTTAGATTAACAAAATTTTAATTTCCGCAGCATCTAACGACTAGTGCGACTAGTTGCTCCGATTGCATATGATGCGATCGACACGCTCCCGTGATGCGCTTAAGGATTCTCAATATCCTTCAATTACCACCAGGAATGAGCTCGCAATGCTTAATCAAACTAAGGAAACTCCAGCGAGATGTGTCATGAACCTACAGGAGTGGGTCAAAGAATACGGTGATTCAATTGACAAGGACCCATAAAAGCTACAACTTCCAGATCAATTACCCATGAGAGGGAGAAAAACTCTAACCTTCCTACTCCTGATGCTTCATAAAGAACAAACCCACTAAGAAAGCCGCCTTTGACCTTAGAAACTAGGTGACTTCTTAAGATTCCTCATCAAGTTCCTCATATGGTCTTGAAGTATTACATAGGGTAAGTGAAATCAGTACAATGGTCATCAAAGGACACTTACATTAGTTGACAAGAGTTAGAGATCCTCTTTGCATGGCTATTATTCTTCTGAGGATGGCTTTGATGATGGTTGGACTTCTACATATTCTCCCTCTTCAACCCATTATACATCTCCATATTATCTCGCACCACACTCCTGTAAGAAGGTCTGCCGAAAACTTCCTTGACCCCCTTGTATATCCATCTTAGTTCTACTCGGTCCCCACTTATAATTACTCAATACTTAGGATGACTTGAACCTAATTATAGGGGGATCGATATTATTGTGTATACATCTCTTCTATTATTTCTTCTTTCCCTTGACTTCCTTATTTCTTTCTCTTTTGCTATGGTTGGGCCCTCAAAATCCTAAGTATAAGGGGGCGAACTTCCTATTCGTATCACTCAACTTTGCTTGGTACTAGCTGTCTACATTTCACTTTGTGTCATGAAGACATAACACAAGCTAATTATATGGGTGGTCTATATATATTCTATATACTTTATCCATAGCTCGCACTTTTATTGTTTTAACACCATAAATCGAGTATGGCATAGGTTGTGTATATTATGTATATTATACAAACTTTCTTATGTGTGTGTAATACATGTTTTGAAAACTTTTTGTAAATTTAGGGGTGTAAATTTCTTTGAAAAATTCTTTTAGTGACTATTATGATTACTAAATTTAAAAATGACTAGCTACTTTTCAGTACGGGATCTACTGTCTCCCTTAGCAGATTGGGTGGTTAAAGGACAACATGTAAGGCACTTTCCTGAAGTAATAATATTAGCCATTCTATGGTCCGTACTTACACCCATACCGGCTGAAAGTAGAGGCAACTAGCCATATGAGTTTGGGCCTGTCATTATGTCACTCTAATCTTGTAACCAACTAAAAACAAAAAAAACCACAAATATCTTCTAGCTTCTTATTCGTTCTTGCATAAAAGGGTTTCTTCATTCAAAAAAAACCTAAACATCATACATGTGCATTGCATTACATTTCTGCATTTCAATGAGCATATCATGCACATGCAATGTGGAAAGTTAGAGGGTTCTGAATCGAGTTATGAGTAAAAATCGAGAATGGACTTGACCTAAACTTTATCTACTTACATTTCAGAGGAACTTCAATGAGAAGTAGGTTTTTAGAAACTTCAGGTCATATACTTAATTTTCAAACTTTACAAGACAATGTCTAGACTTTAACTCTTAGTGTTTAACCTGGTCGCCTCATTTTGAGTAGATTCTTGGATAAAGAATTAGTCTGTACTCTACACAATACACTTAGCTCAATTGTAATGAGGTCTTGGAAGATCATATACCTTTTCATTTCGTAGCATAGACATCTAAATATCAGAGTACTAAGTTGAAATAAAGCTTCGGATGAGGTATGGACTACTAGCACTATTCTTTCTAAGACTCCAAAAACATGGATGAACCAAAATAATCTATATCCATCAGCGCATAAAAGATTAATGAAGAGAAACCAAAATTCCTACCAAAATAAGGCAATACCGAAAAGAACAATATTTAACCACAATGGCCCAAGATTCAGATAGCTTGCAGATCTGGTGGAGACATGGATATACCAGCCAAGCTTCATAGGAGAGTTTACTACACTGGTCACTCCCTGCTTCTTTTCCCCTTCTTCTAGACTTCTCCCCCCACTAGTTGTGAACTAGAACATTTCTGAGCTTATAAGGAAATAACTGACTCCTCGAGGATGAGTTACTCGAGGAGGAGACTGCATGGTAGTTCGACACATTGGATTGGAAGATCTAGCACCCTTCACACACTAGAGACAGTTATTCAGTGTTCATGTGGTATGCTTTGGGAGGGGGTTGATCTAAGATGACTTCTGAGTGAGGTATGAATGATGATTTGTACAACTTGGAGACTGTTGTTCTCAAAACCCTAACTCTCATAAGGAGTTCCGTCACATGATTAATCCAAAATTCGAGTCGAGCTCCATTTTCACCTTTTGTTCATGACCTTGGTATGGAACCCAATCTCATTCCACTTTTTCATTTCATTTTAGTTGCTCAGGGACATGCATTGTTTAAGTATAGAGGGATGATGAATATGTGATTCATCTCTCTAAAAGATGAAACAAGAGCTAGAAGCTCCAAAATCATAGAAAAATATAAAAAATCTCCAAAAATTCCAAAAATATGTGTTTCTTTTTTTGATATTTATTTATGGTATATATTAACTCTTAAAAATAATTTTAAGGAATTATAAAGTATTTAGCTATTTTTAACACCTTAAAACATTCGACCTATATATTTAATCCCTATTTTGGGATATTTTTGACTTTGAAAATACATAAAAAGGAGCAAAAACCCTTGTAAAATAATAATAATAATAAATCGGAAAACTGCAAAAATATGGAGTTTAAAATTTTTTATTTTTTAGTTATATTTATAATTATTATACCCTATGTTTTATAGTACACCTATATATACCCAAATATATTCTATATTATTATTACTTAATATAAAGACCCTTTTTAATTTTAAAATCTTTAAAAATATATAATGGACTGAATTTCATGGTATTCTCTAATTTTTATATATTTATATATATCATATACTTTATTTTTTAAATACATTATATATATATATGCTTTTATATATATATATATACATATTATATAATATTAAAATTAAAAAGAAAATAAAAATCAGAAAATTAAGAATTAAAAAATAATATACACATAAAAAACCAAATAAAAATTATAAAACCAAAAACCCATATAAAAAACTTAAAGACAATTATGTACATAGTTCAAATTGATTAACAGTAATCCTAGTCTACCTAGTTCACTCTCTCTAGTTCGACCTCTACATGCTTACATGCTATACATCTTTATTTCTAGAAAATAATAAATTATCCCTCACTCTTTTAACTATTCATTGCTTATGTATACATTGTGGGTACTTGTTGATTGAATTGGGTTCTCTTTTTGGGTTTCCTCGGTTACACTCTATCTTCGCACTCTGTGAAGATACGCTTTTAGACTCACATGGTAGAATCTCTCTTCATGAAATGGCACCATTGTCAGGGAACAACTAGTGTAGCTTAATTTGTACACATTTATCTTTAATTAATTTATTTGTTTATTCATTGATTTCCTTGTACACAATTTTCTATCTCTTTCTTACTTATATATACTTCATTTCTTATTTTATTTAATACATTTTTTATTAGTTGTGCTAATACACCTCTCTAGTTGTGCTTATTACGAGGGCCCGCTATACGAGGACGACTTCTTAGGGAGTCGAGGTAGCCAAGCATGGTGGAGACTGATTTTCTTACCATGACTAGTTGGAGGGGCACCAAGCATAGCAAGGGAACTACTTATCATGCATTTTAGTTTAGAATTTTATTTTATTTTGTGGAGAGAGTGATTCATTTATTCATTATAATTTGTAATAATACTTGGACACTACTCTATTTAACAGGGTCTATTACTCAAGTGATTATTCACCTGAGGGCATTGTCGCAGTTTCTTGAGTTATTTATAGTCTTTCTTTTACTTTGTTTCTCGATGTTTTGAGTTTTCTACCTTTCTTTTTATTTGTTTTATGTGCATGGAGTCCCTAGATTTTAGGATTGATTCTCTCAGTAATTAGGTTCAAACCCTAATAAATATTATGATCCTATAGTATATTACACTTTTATCTAGTCAAATTAATTAGTGTTAGCTATTTAAATTTGAACCCACGTGCCGAGAGAGGCAACATACAATGTTAGCAAGACCCATTGTGGTGGTCACTAGGGTCTCTCTATGACCGGACTCTCGGGTTCATTTTTGAATATTTGACATTTAATTCTTTACGAATAATAGCAACTACTATTTATGGTGATTTTTCTGATTGCACATCGCCATGTATATAGATTTAAAATTTTTGCTTTGCATACCATATGGAAAGAGCCGGAAAGCACTGTAAGGACTCTAACTTTGCACACATCATTAGAGTCAATGGTGGTATTTCCATCATCGAATCGACTTGCATGACTTTATCACTATCTCCCTCTGATTTTGAGAACCTAGGACTTAAATGAGACTTTACAAAATCATTAGGCACTTGTATGCAAATACCCAAAAAAGTGAAAACAAAAAATCTAAAACTAGGGGACTGCTAAATAAACGCTTACCTTAATTAAAATCTGTAATGGATAGCATTGCTTTGGGGTCATAGAGCCCTCATTGTTTTCAGGCACGTTAGGAGGGGAACTAAACCCCTCCCATGAGCGATGTGCAACCCTCTAAGGATTAGAGAGAAAAAACAGTCTATAACTACATTGTGTATTGCTGGATTTCTGAAATATTGGCACTTCTACCATACGTGACCGACTAGGTCCCCATCATCGATGGTATTCCCACCCTATGTGGAACATCGACTTGGTCTAAAGTTTTGAGCTTAGGCCACACCCTCACAGGTGTGTCTGTCTCATCAGTTTGCATCTGAGTAGGTTCTTACATGCTCACGAGTGATTTCATTACGAGCGAGGTCCGAAGTAGTGGTTTCATTTGTCAACTTTCTCCCTCTTATTCCTTGACTGAGTAGCGATCTAGGAATGGTTACAAAGGCCTCAAAAAGTGCAGACTACATGCTACAAAAGAAGAAGGACAAGTACGAGACAATCTTCCAACAGTACTCTCACTCATATAGGGTTAGAAATTAAGGACTTGTTAAAGATATTCCTGAAATAACAACTATAAAAATGAAAAGATAAAATAGCCGATCTTTACAGGTAACAATCCATAAAATCCAACTCAGGCTCGAGCTCGTTAAGGTTTCGAGTCCGTCTCATGCGCCCTTAACGAGGTAAGCTCGAGTTGAGCTCATCAAGCTCAAGCTTTCCTGACAGCCTTAGTCACCATGTTGGAGAAGATTGAATTTTACCGCTTCATCTGAAAGGAGCTACATATCATTGACACTGTACAAGGTAGACTCATAGCCATAAGGGACTGTGTATGACACTGACTTGTTCTGACCTGGATGTTGAGGAGACTTGGGTAGAGTTTTGTTAAAGGTTGTTGTGTTTCAAGTATAGTTACCCATGAGGTTTTGACCAACCTAACTTCCAAGGATCCGATTGAGATCCAAACTTTGACTTAGTGAAGAAATGTTTAAGAGTTAAATCAATCTAAGTTCTTTCTTTTTAGTTTCTTTATTTTCTTTTCTACACTTATAGGCACATAAGTGTTTGCTAGGAACTAGCAAAGCCAAGTATAGGGGGTGATGAATCTCCATTTCATCACCTTTATTCTTTCATTTTGGCCTTTAAACCCTAGCTTAATGCATGAAAATAGCATTATTTTGGATAGAATAACATATACTAGTTATTATGTAAATATTGTATATTGTGTTTAAGGCAAAAATAAAAGAATAAAAAAAGAAAATGAAATAAAATGAAATACCATAGATACAGAATGACCCTAGTCATCATGATGACTGGAACGACAAGGAATAAAGTAGGGGGAGATAAGGGCTAAGAAGTACAACAAACCCTAATTTCAAATTCATCAATGACAAATCCAGAAATGCAGCATTTAAGATGGTGTTTTTATTTGTTCATGCGTAAAAATGATGAGTTGTCGTGCGTTGTAGGAGGCAATCGGAATCGGTCAAGAAAATAACCACGAATATTTAATCAATTGTTAATTGTGTGGTTTTATGTTTGTTTTACTTGGGCAAGTCCCAAAGTCGATCACAAGGATGCAAAGGAACAACCTAGAATTAAGTCTATCAAAAATCATGTGCGGTTTTTGAGGCGGTCTTTTTTTGGAATTTTCAATGTAATAAAGGGTGCAAAATGCAAATTCGGCCTATTTTAGGGACTAAAATATGAATTAAGTTCAAACGATGTCCAAAAAATATGAAACTTGGCCACTATGCAAAATATGATGAAATAGATGCGCTATAATTTTTTTGGAATTTTGGATGCAATATGAATTTTTTTTATGAATTTTTAAATGCAAACAAAATGAATTTCAATATTGAATTATGATAAATACTAAACCTACTTATTTTCAAGGACCAAAATTATCTAAGATCTGCAGGAGGTGATTGATCTCAGAAAAATCCTAAACCTTGAAAATGTGAGATCTAATACTTATTAAAAATTAAACACTGAAATATGAAAAATGATTTTTACAGGGTAAATTATGCATGCAAATGCAATTCTTTTTTGGCAAACGTCAATCACTATTAACTCTACAATATATGATTTTTCGGGGATTTTTAGAGCAACGGTTAATCAAGAACAAATTTAAGAGCACAAACTGGGCAAAATATGCAAATTTCCATAGAATAATTAAACATTAATTAACCATTGATCACAAAAATATCCACGATACGTAGGAATGTAGAGAATTAAGCGTAGAACAAAGTGCCAATTTTTGATAAATAAAATAACGCAATAAAGAGGTCCAAAAAAGGGGGAACACAGGGGTATAACTGCAATTACAATACTTAGAAAATGCAGAGTAGGGATGCAAATGTGAATACCTAAGAGTCAGGGAGGTTTGCTGCAAAATTCTAAGGTAGCACGTGTCTTGCACGTGCTCACTGGGCGGCTGGACAGGAGCGCGAATAGGAAGATGGATCGGGGGGTCTTCTGCAATTTTCCCAGAGAGGCATTACTGTAGATCTCAGGAATGTCAGGGGCTGCTTTGCAATTTGCCTGCTCGGCTCACGTGCAGATCACGTGCAAGTGTTGGCCCGGGGAATGGCTTGGCCGAGCCTCCACGTGTTGCTCAGTCGTGCCTCGGGTTGGCCCGAGGCTCAGGTTCGGAACTCTGGTTCGGGTGTTAGGCTTGGAATGACTCTGAAGCGTTGATCGCGCTGGTATCCAACGACTGAGGACTGCACTGCTTCAACGGCCCGGATGCGGATGGCGAGAAGATCGGACGGCTGGTATCAACCGACACACGACCTTGGGTCGTCGGAGGCGTGGTGGAGGGGTGATGTTGACCGGTGACTTTGGTCGGAGAAGAAGGCATAGTGGTTTAGTGTCGCACCCGTAGTGACTCCAGGAGTTTTCGAATGTCGGAGGAGAGTCGTTGGAGCACGATGCTTCGGGAGCAGCTCGGTGATCGTGGGCGAACAAGCGGCGGAGGAGGGTGGTGAACGGAGAGGTTAGGCGGCGATGTGGTCGGTGTAGCGACAAAGAGAGAGAAAGAGAGAGGGAGAGAGAGAGAGGGAAAGAGAAGGACAAGGAGGATACCTGGATGAGTGGGCTCGACGGCGAGTACGCCGGAGCTGAGCAACGACGAGGGGAGCTTGCTGCGATGAGGAGCTTGGGCCCTCGGATCGCACCGTAGGCTGGGCTGTCACCACCAGAGATGCTGAACGACGGATGGGTTGCTCCGAGGGTGGCGAGGTCTCTTAAATAGTAGAGGGTGTCACCGGAGAAGGTAAGGGTGCTGGTGGTGGCGAAATCCGAGGGTTCGATTTTGTGAAGGATCGAAGATTAGAGGCGATTGATTTGCGGGATATCGGTGAAGATGGAAGGAGATCGATTCGGAGGGGATCGCGTGGCGGCGTGCGATATCTGCGGTGAAATCATGGAATGACGGCGAAGTTTTCCAAAGGTGGGGGTGCGCTGGAAAGACGATGGCTGTGGGTCGTCCGATCGGCCGAGATCGGATGACCCTTGTCTTGACGCGTGGCAGCTGGAGGCTAAAGGATGTGCACATGCGGAGCACGTTCCTAGGAGGCACGCGCGACGCTCGTGCGTCCTCTTTATTATTATTATTTATTATTTTTATAAAAATGATATTAAATATGCGAAAAATAGCTAACATGTGGCGGCACCAGGTGCTGCCACGTGTTAGCACCAGAAAATTCGAAATATAAATATTTGGTAAAATAAAAAACAAATAGTAAATG
Organism: Ottelia alismoides; assembly: GCA_037367405.1. Classification (NCBI taxonomy): domain Eukaryota; kingdom Viridiplantae; phylum Streptophyta; class Magnoliopsida; order Alismatales; family Hydrocharitaceae; genus Ottelia; species Ottelia alismoides. Next base: position 1,296,324 of record JAZKJV010003813.1, on the reverse strand, counting down.
ACCTCGGATCAAAAAAGTTTCTTCACAAAAATTGCTCGTCTTGATGAGATCTACAACTTTCATAGAATACCATGATTTTTGTATTTTATAATTTCTATATCATTTTTAGAATAGATAAAAAAATCCGGAAAAAAATATGATAAAATCAAGAGTAAATATTTACATAATAATCTATTTTTTTATTTTTATTAGTTAATAAAATATTACATAAAATAATAAGTAAAAAACCGCTAAAATACAGAATGTACAAAAGAGGCCCAAAACCCAACTTTCACATATGAGCTCCGATTCACTTGAACTTGGTCTTGTTTTGAAGGAAATTGAATTTACATTAGTACAAAAGTGAGTAGTATTAAATTGGACATGAGATGAGGAAGATATGAGGTTTTTAGTCCGGAAATCCTGAATCTAGGGTTTGAGTTTTTGGTCCACTTATTTGGGTTAGTTATTTTTTTGTATTTTTCCTTAATTCTCGTTAGTGATATGTAGACAGTGGAAGTGGCTTTATATTATTCGGAGTTAGCATGAATGAATTAAAAATCAGGGAATTTAGGCTATTTACAGTCACTTTTGGCTTGGATGTTTGGTTTCTTATTTTATGCAGCAATTATGAATAAAATGCAATTCTTATGAAAACATGCATGAATGCTAATTATGCAGAATAGATGCAGAAATGTTGTTGATTTTGAGGGATTTGAGCTTAATAAATGAGATTTAGAGTGATGAATTCGAGATTCACCATCCCGCTATACTTAAACCATGCTCGTCCCTGAGTATTAAAAAAATGCCATGAAGTGAAATGAGATTGGGTTCCATACCAAGACCATGAGCTGAAGATGAAAATGAATCTAGATTCGACCTTTGGATTAGTAGTTTGGCGGAACTTCTGTGAGACTTAGAATTTTAAAATCAACAGCCCTCAAGTTCTACAAATCATTGTTACAGTTTCGGCTCACAAGTCATCTTAGATCAATCCTCTTCCCAAAGCATACCCTATGAACATTGAACAATCGACTCATGTGTGTGAAAGGTTTTAGCTCTTCCCACCCAAAATGTCGGACTACCGCAAAAAACCTCCTCTCCAGTAACTCATTTTCGGGGAGTCAGGTATTTCCTTCTAAGGTCTGTCGCGCTGAGTTCACAATCGAATTGGGGGGAGAAGTTAGAAGACTGAGAAAAGAACTGGAGGGTGACCAATGTAGTCACCTCTCCTTGTGAAGATGGCCAGTGTAGCCGAGTCTCCACCAAGATCTGCAGGTTTCTTGAAGCTTGGACCTTTTTGGTCAGAATTTATTTGGTAGTTGCTTCTTTGTATTTGGAATTTTTGGTGGTTCTGCTTGGATCTTGTTGTGCCCCTACGGATATAGAATCTTTTAATTTGTACATTTATTTTTGGGGTCTTAGAAAAAATTGTGCCCAGCCGTCCATCCCTTTTCCGAAGCTTTATTTCAACCCGTACTCCGATCTTTAGATTTCCATGCTACCAGAAAAGAAACTCACACCATCTTTCAACATCCCGTCTGAGTTGAGCTAAGTGTATAGTGCGAGAGTACAAATTAATTCCTTATTCCAGAGTTGTACCCATAATGAAGAGACCAGGTTAGACACTAAGAGTCAAACTCTGTACATTGTCATGTGGAACTCAAAGAATTAAGTCAAAGACCTGAAGCTTCTAAAATCTTATTTCTCGATGAAGTTCCTCTAAAAATTAGGTGGATTAAGGTTAAGTCCAGACCACTCTCGGTTTCGGCTCATAATTCGGTACAGAACCCGATGACTTTTCACAAATACAAATGCAATGCTAGATGAAGTGCAGGTGTGTGGAATGCAGACACATTTTTTCTTTTGATTTTTTTAATGCAAAAATGAATAAGAAGCCTTTTTTTCAAAAAGTTGGGCACAGTCAGTGTTAGTGGCAAATTTTCTTTTTCTTTTCTTTTGTTTTTTATTATTATTACCCACCCTGTAAATACATATAGTCTTACGCGAAAGTACGAGCTATGGCTGAAATATATTCCCCGTATATATACAGTCCCCCCTATACTTAGCGAGTGATGTGTCCTCAGAGCACAAGAAGCGCAAAGAAGACATACTCGGGCTAAGTGTAAGAGAGTAAAATTTTGATATACAATGGTCTGCCCCCCTATACTTAGACTGTGAATAGTCTAAGTATAGAAGAAGAGCACAAAAAGAGGTGGTCGGGATTTGTAAATGAGGAGAGTATATACAGGTGGGTGTTGGTTCTCCCTATACTTAGGCTCTGGTCAGCTTAACTATAAGAGAAAGTTGAAAATGGAGCGATCGGGAAGGGGAGTGTGATGCGGGAAAATGATATATACAGATGGCATCGGTCCCCCACTATACTTAGGCCTTGGCCTAAGTATAGGAAGAAGCTGTAAAAGGAGACCGATGTGGTCGGGAGGGAGGGTGGGATCGATCTGATAAATCTTCAATGTCCTCACTCGGTGTGAAGTAGATGACCTCAACTTGAACTGTCTGCTCTTTGGGTGATTCTATATATGGCTTCAGCAATTGTCCATTTACTGAGAAAGGTTGTGCATCATCTTTGAGTTCGGCAATATCCACACTTCCATTGGTATGCACATCGATGACAACATAGGGACCCATCCATTTTGATTTCAGTTTCCCATGAAAAATCTTTAACCGAACATTAAACAACCATACTTTCTGCCCAGGGACAAAGGTTTTATCTCGAATGTGTCTATCATGCCATCTCTTGACCTTGTCCTTATAGATTACATTGTTGTCATATACTCAGTTTCAGATTTCAATTAGCTCATTCAAATTTAAGTCTCGACACAATTTCCCAAGGTGACAACTCCAATTCAACTTTTTGATCGTCCATTCATATTTGTGAATCAATTCTGCAGGTAGGTGGCATGGCTTGCCATAGATCATCCTAAAAGGTGAAGTACCGAGTGGAGTCTTATAGGCTGTCCTTTAGGCCCACAGAACCTGGTCCAATAGTTTTGACCAGTCCTTCCTATCTGGACGAATCAACTTCTGAAGAATACCCTTCACCACTCTATTAGAAACCTCTGCCATGCCATTAGATTGTGGATGATATGGGTTGGCTATTATATGCTCAAATTTATACTCTTTAGCCAAAGATCTCATTTCCTTATTCACAAAGTGGCTACCTCCATCAGAAATCAAAACTTTTGCTATCTCGAACCTTGCAATGATATTATCCTTGATAAACTTACATACGGTTTTGCTATCTGCGGTTCGGGTTGGAATAGCCTCTACCCATCTAGACAAATAATCAACCGCTAACAAGATGTACTTAAATCCATTGCTATTGGGAAAAGGACCCATAAAATCAATCCCCAATGCATCGAAAACATCACAGAAAATCATTGGTTGCATGGGTATTTCATCTCTATAGTCAACAATCCCTCCCATCCTTTGGCAAATCGGGCAAGACTGTACAAATTCATTAGCACCACGAAATAAGGTATGCCGGTAAAATCCACATTGGAGTACCTTGTGCATGGTTCTCTTTCCCGAATGGTGTCCTCCAGCCTCAAGAGTATGACAATGTGTGAGGACACTCTGGTATTCCTCCTGAGGAATACATCTTCGCCAGACAGAATCCGCTCCTTCATAGAAAAGGAAAGGATCGTCCCAATGGTATTTTCTCGAGTCCGATTTTAGTCGATCAATCATTCTCTTGGTCCAACCAATGGGAACCTTCTTGGAGACAAGATAGTTCACGATGTTGGAATACCATGGGGTTGAACCAATGATGCAAACAGATTCATCTAGAAAAGTCTCCTTAATAGGTCCAGTATTAGGATAATCGTTTTGCTCAATTCGGGAAAGGTGATCAGCAACAACATTCTTTATTCCAGGTTTATCTTTGATCTCCAAATTAAATTCCTGGATTAACAAGATCCACCTCAAAAGCCGTGCCTTTGCATCTTTCTTATCCATGAGGTATCTAATTGCCGTATGATCAGTGAAAATTGTCACCTTGGAGCCCAATATGCATGATCTGAATTTTTCAAGGGCCCAAACAACCGCGAGCACTTCCTTTTCAGTCACTGTATAATTTTTCTATGCAGGATCCAATACTTTGCTCGCGTAGTGAATCGCATAAGGGATTCCATCCCGTCTTTGTCCAAGCACAGCTCCGACAATGAAATCCGAAGCATTAGTCATGATCTCAAAGGGAAGAGACCAGTCGGGAGCTTGTAATATTGGCGATTCACATATTTTCTTTTTTAGGAGCTCGAAGGCCTCAAGACACTTGTGATTTACAATAAACTCGGTGTCTTTTCCTAAGAGCTCAGTCAGTGGGCAGGCGATCTTTGAAAAATCAGGGATAAACCTTCGATAAAATCCAACATGCCCTAGAAAAGACCTCACTGACTTGATGTTGGTTGGTGGCTCAAGTTTCTTGATCACATCCACCTTGGCAAGGTCGACCTCTATTCCCTTTTTGGAGATGACATGCCCCAACACGATACCCTCAGTCACCATAAAGTGACACTTCTCCCAGGAGAGTACCAAATTAACATCTCTGCACCTCTTGAGGACTCGTTCCAAGTGCCTAAACATGTATCAAATGAATCACCATGGACCGAGAAGTCATCCATGAAGATTTCTAGAAAATCACCCACCATTTCGGCAAATACGGCAATCATGCACCGCTGAAATGTGCCTGGGGCATTACAAAGCCCGAATGGCATGCGCTTGAATGCGTAGGTACCGAAGGAACATGTAAATGTCGTTTTTTCTTGATCCTCAGGAGCGATAGCTACTTCATTGTAGCTAGAGTACCCATCAAGAAAATAGAAGAATGCTTTCCCTGCAAGTCTCTCCAAGATTTGATCAATAAATGGCAGTGGAAAGTAATATTTCTTGATCGCAGCATTCAGGCGCCTGTAATCGACACAAACGCGCCACGACGTGGGTACTCGGGTCGCGATCTCTACCCCCTCCTCGTTGGAGACAATCTGGATTCCCGACTTCTTCGGTACGACATGAAGGGGGTCCACCCACTTGGAGTCAGAAATGGGGTATATAAAACCTGCTTTGCATCATTTCTCTATCTCTTTCTTAACCACTTCCCGAAGATTGGGGTTTAATCTTCTCTGAAATTCACGGGAAGGCCTTGTGTTATCCTCAACATAAAGTTGGTGCGAGCAGAGAGCGGGGTTGATTCCTACAAGATCCGACACAGTCCAACCGATGGCTTTTTGATTTCACTCAAGGACTTCTAGACGTCTAGATTGTTGGTCCATGATTAATGATGAGCTAATAATCACAGGGAATTTATCTTTGGGTCCATTGAGAAATGCATACTTTGGTGTGGGAGGGAGAGCTTTCATCTCTGGCAAATCTAAATCATCAATCAAGTCTGGCTGAATGTCTTTTAAGTCTGGCTCTGTGTTGGTTGGTGGTGGATCATTCTGTGATATGTTAGCCACTAATCTTGAAGGAATGTGAGTCAGATCGCAAAAGTAGTGCGGTAATTCGGCCAAAGCTGCGTCCGACTCGTCATCAATTTTTCTTGATTTTCTCGAAGAAGATGGGATTGAGAAATCCGAAAGGATTTCTGTGTCATCAAGATTATAAACATCCGGTTGTTTAGATTTGTCTGGCAATAGCTCGCATACTGCATGGTGCATTGTTTCTTCTTATGCTATGGTGGTATCAATATGAAGATTTGGAAGTTGGTCCCATGGTCCAGTAGTGCTGATGAGATTACACTCGGATGTCTCGGCATCTTCAGTGGTGGATTCGGAATCTGGTCTTTGCCACTTTGTTTGTTTCATCTCCAGATCCACTTCTCCATCTAAGGAGCGGAATTTCATCGTTCCGGTGCCGTAATCGAATACAGCTTTGGTGATTCTTAAGAACGGTCTTCCAAGAATGATTTGCGATTCCTTCCAATGGTTCGGGGTCTCCATATCAAGGACAGTGAAATCCACCTTGTATTCCGTACCCTCGACCGTAATGATAACATTTTTCACTTCTCCCTTAGGTCTTTTAGTGGATTTGTCACGAATTGGAGTAAAGATAATGATTTCTGAAGAGGACCAAAGTCCAATCTATAATATGAGGCTAAGGGAGGAAGATTGATGGAAGAACCATTGTCGAGAAGTGTACGTGCGAAAGCAATGTCGCCAATGCGACTTTCCACATAATGAGCACCCAGATCCCTTTTCTTCTTTGGTAGATGCTGATTTCTGACGCATTTGGTAGTGGCCACCGTCAGAACATGAGTCTCCACAAACTGATTTGTTTACTTTGTACTAGCCCTGGTGGGAGTACATTTTATTTTCAAGTATTTTTGAAATGCTGGATTACTGGCCACATACTGATCAAAGGGTACTTTAACTGTGATATTCTGCTGGCAAAACTTTTCCATCACTGGGTCATTCTGAATGTTTTTCTTTTGTTTTCCTTTCTTAAGAGCATGGGGGAAAGGAATGGAAGCATTTGAGACAGGAGAAAGAGATCCAGAATCATAAATAAGAGCATCTTTATTAGTTTTGGAATTCTGATTACAATCATACTTTTTTTATAATAATGATGTTGCTGAAATGGTGACAAAGATATTTTTGCAGCAACTAGAGGTTCGAGGTCCTCTGCGGTCTCCATAGATGCTTTTCCTTTATCTTGTGCTGAAATCCTCGGGCGTCCTTCTTCTTCATCCTCAGAAGCATTCTCTGGTTGACCTTCCGAGTCTTGATGGTCTGGTTCCCTTACCCGGTCAGGTACGACCATGGTCCTTCCGCTCCTGAGTGACATGGCATTGATATTATCAAATGAAAGGATCTCATGTTCAGATGTGAAAAAATCTGAATAGTATACCTGGCCATTGTGTTGAGATGATTGAGACATGTTTAAGATATTTGGGTTAGCTTGAACTTGGGTGGGAATGGCTGTGGCTGGGGCTGTCTGTTCATCCTTCCAACGAGATAAACAATTAACATCTATCCGTAGATCGTACAGCTCATTTCGAAAACTGTGAATTTCTTCCAGCATCTGTCTCTGGATGTCTACCGGTTCTTCTGAAGGTTTGGAGATTGAGATTCTTGATTTGGAGCTTGAGATTGCTAACGATGTTGTTGAGGTTGGTTCTGACGGTTGTATGGCTGTTGCTTCCTCGAGTGCTGAGTGTGCTGTGGAGCCGTGGGAAATACGGCATTGTAGAAGGTGGGTGGACGTTGATATTGCTGACGGTCCCCCGTATTACCCTATCGGGTATTGTCCTGTGTGTACTAGATGTCATTTATCTCGAATGTCAGAGGCAGGGCTTCTTCGACTGTCTCGGCTGGTAGAGGTAACTGCTGGGAAGGTTGGGTACAGGATTGGTCCTGAGCCCATGGTTGTTGTTGTCCTGACCCTGGCTGCTCCTGGACATGATGCACATGATAGATCGGGGTCGTAGGTGCAGTAGGTATCCCTATCTTGAATACCTTCTCAGTTAGCTCCTCCATTTGCTTTGGAAACTGGGAGATCCGGTTGTCGATGTCGTTCATCCTTTTATGAATGTAATCCACCACTATTAATTTATCTGCGATGATGTTCATGTTTGGAATCAAATCCTCTGCTATTTCTGCAACAGTTTGCTTCCCTCCTTTGGCTTGAAAGGTGTTCAGGGAATCAATGTAAGCTCTACTAGCGATTTGTGAACGGCTAGTCTCCGCCATCCGCTCCAGTATTTTCCAGACAGTCCCAGCTCCTCGGGATGTGTAATTGCCTCTACAGGCAGCGCTGACTAAACCCTGAGTCCCGTAGTTAAGGCCAGAATAGAGTGACTGAACCAGGATGTTATTATCTAGGTCATGGCAGGAACATTTCTGCAACAGATCTTTGAATCTATCCCATGCATCACAAAGTTGTTCATTCGGCATCTGAGAGAAACTAGAGATGCGAGTCCTCATTTGATTAGTTCGACTCAAAGGATAAAATTTCTTCAAGAATAGGTTTTTGAACCTATCATAAGTGGTCACCGTCACTCCTAAGTTTTTCACCCAGTAATCTACCTTACCTTTCAAGGCAAAAGGTAGTGCAGTGAGATGAATGTAGTCATGGATGACTTGTGGGTGCCTCTGATTAGAACATACTAGCTCCAAATCACGCAAAAATTCATATGGTTCTTCATCTGCATTACCATGAAATTGTGGTAATTGACTCAGGAAGTGTGGCTTCAGTTCATGGTGAACCTCTGGCTGCAGTGGTTGCAAGTAATTTCTGACTCTGTATTACCCGAGATTGTATGCGGCTTCCATTGGTGGTTCTCCCTCTGCATTCAACCATTCAAGATGTTCCCTCATTAAATTTTGTTGCTGCTCAGACGCTGCTAGTCTTGCGAGAACCATTTGCATTGGATCTTCATTGAGTTCATCTTCATGATTGCTCTTCTTTGGAGGCATCTTTCGTGAGTGCTTCTTTTCACCTTCAGATTGTGAAAAATTGGAGTCAATAGTTTGGAAAAGATTATAAGAGGAGGATTCAAGTGGAAGGTGTCCCTGAACCCAAGGTGGTTCTGAGTAAGAGTGGCTCAGAATGTTTGAGACTGGAAAGTTTGTGGCGGTCAGAAAAGAGTTCGCTGAGTCCGAACAGAAATTACCACAATCTTCCATTCTCGAATCCAAGAGATTACAAGAGGTGTACAGTTTATGATTTAGGCACAAGTGTGCGGTATTCGATGATCGACTAAGTTCTACGCACAAATCAAACACAATACAAAGTTTTGTTTCACCAACTCACTCAGTGAAGGCCGCAAGAGTTCGGCCAGTTATCTTGTCGATTTTTAATTGGTGAGAAGTCAAATCTTGCAAACCGTTCAACGAGCTGTTGGGTGCCGAAATTTTCTTAAAGACTATCCCGAGTTGTACGACAAGTTGCATCCACTTTCAGCCAGTATAGGTATAAGTACGGACCGTAAAATGGCTACCCGTGTTACTTAAGGACGGAGCCTTACGCAGTGTCCTTTAAACCACCCACTCTACTAAGGAAGTCCAGGCCGATTACCGACTACCGTATTCCTCACTGAGAAGTAGATAATCGTTTTTAAAATCAGAAGTCTATATGAAAATCTTGGCTTGGCTTTATCTTAGTGTGTGTCTCTCTTCTCGCTGCAAGATAAAGACAAACAATGTCGGGGTTGCTCTCCTGCAAGAATTCTTGATTTTATGGATTCTTAAAAATCGGCTATATTTAGCAGTCCCAGTTTTAATTTGGTGATCACTGAAGAGATTAAGTGAGCAGAAATATACGTCTACCATCCAGTCTCAATTTCCTTTAGAATTATGTGATAAAACAAGAGGGAAGATTTTGGGAAAAGCCGATGCACGCGAAAAACTATGATGTATGCTCAGTTATAAGACTTATAGTGAATCCTCGCAATCTCCATGTGGGATGCTAGACAGGAATTGAAACATTATTCTAAATGAATGCAAGCAGATGAAAAACCACACCTATGCAGAAAGTTCTATTAGCGGTGAAGAAATGAGTTAAATTTTAGCTAAATTGAACGATCTATGTGCGTCTCAATTATCAGTGCAGTGTGGCTTAATCCTACGAGCACAATTAAAAATTAAAACGCTCAGAGTCGTATATGCAAGTCTATTCTAATCGCCACTCAAGTCGGGCCCCACCCTCACCGGAGAGTGAAACAGGCCACGAGACGCCACATAAAAAGTTAGAGGTCTTGTTACACACGTGAGAGTCCAAACGGACACTGCTGTAAATAAGCGATTAATTACAAAATTTTAAAAATTGCAAGAATTAAAACCTAGATTCTACGCTCTCTCACGACTCGACTCGATCTTAAATTAATTGCGGATTTTTAGGAGGTCAGTGAAGATTCTTCGGTTTCTTGAAAAACCGCTCCACGTATGCCGTATACCTCGCAAGAAAAATAAGAGAGAGAGAGAGAGAGAGAATGTAAGAGAGTGACTCAAAAAATATTAAAACAACTAGAAAATAAATGCTGAAAATAAATGGAATTTACAATGAACAATTCGGGGGTCAGACTACCCGAATGTGGAAAACCGAACGAAAATATTTAAGATAAAAATTCTAAGTCGTTTGCCTCCCCGGCAACGGTGCCATCTGACGATTCCGGAAATGCAGCGTTTAAGATGATGTTTTTATTTGTTCGTGCGTAAAAATAATGAGTTGTCGTGCCTTGTAGGAGGCAATCGGAATCGGTCAAGAAAATAACCATGAATATTTAATCAATTGTTAATCGTGTGGTTTTATGTTTGTTTTACTTGGGCAAGTCCCAAGGTCGATCACAAGGAGGCAAAGGAACAACCTAGAATTAAGTCTATCAAAAATCATGCGCAGTTTTTGAGGCGGTCTTTTTTTTGGAATTTTCAATGCAATAAAAGGTGCAAAATGCAAATTCAGCCTATTTTAGGGACTAAAATGTGAATTACATTCAAACGATATCCAAAAAATATGAAACTTGGCCATTATGCAAAATATAATGAAATAGATGCGCTGTAATTTTTTTGGAATGTTTGATGCAATATGAATTTTTTATGAATTTTTAAATGCAAACAAAATGAATTTCAATATTGAATTATGGTAAATAGTAAACCTACTTATTTTCAAGGATCAAAATTATCTAAGATCTATCACGAGGTGATTGATCTCAGAAAAATCCAAAACCTCGAAAATGTGTGATGTAATACCTATTAAAAATTAAAAACTGAAATATGAAAAATGATTTTTACAGGGCAAATTATGCATGCAAATGCAATTCTTTTAGGGTACAATGTCAAGCACAATTAACTCTACAATATGTGATTTTTCGGGGATTTTTAGAGCAACGGTTAATCAAGAACAAATTTAAGAGCATAAACTGGGCAAAAAATGCAAATTTCCATAGAATAATTAAATATTAATTAACCATTGATCGCAAAAATATCCATGATATGTAGGAATGTAGAGAATTAAGCGTAGAACAAAGTGCCAATTTTTTATAAATAAAATAATGTAATAAAGAGGTCAAAAAAAGGGGGGAACACAAGGGTATAACTACAATTACAATATTTAAAAAAATGCAGAGCAGGGGTGCAAATGTGAATACCTAAGAGTCAGGGAGGTTTGCTGCCAAATTCCAAGGTAGCATGTCCCTTGCACGTGCTCCTTGGGTGGTTGGACAGGAGTGCAAATAGGAAGATGGTCTGGGGGGTCTTCTGCAATTTTCCCGGAGATGCACGTACATAACACGCACCCGCTGGATCTGGACTTTGCTGTCGATCTCAGGAATGTCAGGGGCTGCTTTGCAATTTACCCGCTCGGCTCACGTGCAGATCACGTGCAAGTGTTGGCTCGGGGAAAGGCTTGGTCGACCCTCCATGTGTCGATCAGTCGTGCCTCGGGTTGGCCCGAGGCTCAGGTTCAGAACTCTGGTTCGGGTGTTCGGCTTGGAGTGACTCTGAAGCGTTGATCGCACTGGTATCCAACGGATGAGGATTGCGCTGCTTCAACGGCCCGGATACGGATGGCAAGAAGATCGGACAGCTGGTATCAGCCGACACACGGCCGTGGGTCGTCGGAGGCGAGGCGGAGGGGCGATGTTGACCGATTACTTTGGTCGGAGAAGAAGGCGTAGTGGTGTAGTGTCGCGCCCGTAGTGACTCCAGGAGTTATCGAATGCCGGAGGAGAGTCGTTGGAGGCACGATGCTTCTGGAGTAGCTCGGTGATTGTGGGCAAACAAGCGGCAGAGGAGGGTGGTGAACGGAGAGGTTAGGCGGCGATGTGGTCGGCTTAGCGGTGAAGAAAGAGAGAGAGAGAGAGGGGGGAGAGAGGGAAAGAGAAGGAGGAGGAGGATACCTGGAGGAGTGGGCTCGACGAGGAGTACGACGGAGTTGAGCAGCGGCGAGTGGAGCTTGCTACGACGAGGAACTTGGGCCCTCGGATCGTGTCGTAGGCTGGGATGTCACCACCAGAGATGTTGAATGACGGATGGGTTTCTCCAGGGGCGGCGAGGTCTCTTAAATAGTAGAGGGTGTTGCCGGCAAAGGAAATAAGGGTGCTGGCGGTGGCGGAATCCGAGGGTTCGATTTTACGGAGGATCGAAGATTTGAGGCGATTGATTCGCGGGATATCGGTGAAGAAGGAAGGAGATAATATTCGGAGGGGATCGCGTGGCAGCATGCGAGATCCGCGGCGAAATCATGGAGCGGCGGCGGAGTTTTCCAAAGGTGGGGGTGCGTTGGGAAGACGATGGATGTGGGTCGTCCGATCGGTCGAGATCGGACAGCCCTTGTCTTGACGTGTGGCAGCTGGAGGCTAAAGGATGGGCACGTGTGACGCACGCGCGTCCTCTTTATTTTTTTTATTTTTATTTTATAAAAATGATGTTAAATATGCGAAAAATAACTGACATGTGGCGACACCGAAAATGTTTCTTCATGAATATTGCTCGTATCGATGAGATCTACAACTTTCATGAAGACATCAAAACCAAAATTGATCATTTGCACAAAGTGATTTTTTGGGGTATCCCATGTACAAAGAATACCATGATTTTTGTATTTTATAATTTTTATGTCATTTTAAAAATAGATAAAAAATCCGTAAAAAATATGATAAAATCAAGAGTAAATAATTACACAATAATCTATTTTTTTTGGATTTTTATTAGTTAATAAAATATTTACATATATAATAGGTCAAAAACCGCTAAAATACAGAATGTACAAAAGAGGCCCAAAACCCAACTTTCACATATGAGCTTCGATTCACTTGAACTTGGTCTTATTTTTAAGGAAATTGAATGTACATTAGTTCAAAAGTGAGTAGGATTAAATCGGACACTGGATGAGGAAGATATGAGGTTTTTAGTCCGAAAATCCTGAAACTAGGGTTTGAGTTTTTGGTCCACTTATTTGGGTTAGTTATTTTTTTGTATTTTTCCTTAACTTTTGTTAGTGATATGTACACAGTGGAGGTAGTTTTGGCTTATTCGGAGTTAACATGAATGAGTTAAAAATCAGGGAAGTTAGGCTATTTACAGGTCACTTTTGGCTTGGATTTTGGCTTCTTATTTTCTGTAGAAATTATGAATAAAATGCAATTCTTATGAAAACATACATGAATGCTAATTATGCAAAATAGATGCAGAAATGTTGTTGATTTTGAGGGATTTGAGCTTAATAAATGAGATTTAGAGTGATGAATTCGAGATTCATCAATCAATAAGTTCATTTTTGGGACCTAATTTATTCTCTTTTATTTATGCATTAAATCAATAAACTTTGTACATAAAATTGTAGATACAAATGCATAGAAAAATACAAAATTTATTTCACATAAAAATAATGCACATTGTGCTTTTTACACTCAAAATAAAATCCAAAATCCCAACTTCACAGACTTGTATCTTCTCCATACATCAGGATTCATCAAAATCAAATTTAATTGTATATAACTTTTAATTAGATATTTAGTGAAGGTGGTTTCATCTAATTTAGACTTAAGATGCAAAAGTTGGGTTTTGGACCCCTATTGTACATTATACCTGAATAAAATATTCATTTTATTTATCTTTATATTCTTCGTGATTTTATATTTTTATAATTTTGTAAATATCATTTATAACTTATATATATAATTATAATAAAATAAACCATTAAAAATACATTAAAATAAATTAGCATCGTACATTAAAATACATTAAAATATATATTTATAACTTATATATATAATTATATAATTTTTAGGTAGATATTAGTCTAAGGATTAATTTTATGTCTTTAGTTTAGGTTTTTATTCACTGTCGTAGCTTAGAACCTCAACCTCGTAGTCCACTGGAGTTCTACTCCACCCATTGTTCAACCATCGTGCAACCCTTATTCCGACCTCATTTCACCTCCAAGTCTTTCCATAGAAGCTTCTCCATATCCTTGACTATCCAACCCCCTCTGCTCGATCTTGGATTGAAGGTTTGAGGTCCGTCTTCCGTTGTTCATCGAACCTCTCAGCTCCACCCTCATTCCTACGTCAATCTTTGCCAAATAAATGCATAGAACCTCCATCTTTTTCTTGTCATGCTTTTGTGTGCCTTTGCATGTCTTGAATACCCCTTCTATGGGGTTTCGACATCAAGAACCCCCTTCCAGTTTCTTCAAGATCTAGGCCACCATCGATGGGGCTTGGACCCATCTGAGGGCACCAGCAGCTGAGGAGGATCCTCTGCTTCATTTTGCACCCGTTGGGAGCATCCCAGGTGGCCAAAGACATGAGATCTTCCAGATCAAAGCTCGCCCAAGAGGAGCTTCAACCCAGTTCGTCTAGGCCATCTCGTAACCGTCTAATTAGAAGGGACATCCAGGTCTACAGATGTCATTGGAAGAACGCCACGACCAATCTTTAGAACACTCTCCTAATCTAATTAGAGCCAGGCATCCTTGAAGTGGCATCGTGCGACCGGAGGTTGAGATGTGAATAAGTGGAAGACCAGAGCTGTCGGATCGCTAAGCGGGGGCATTTTGCATTCCCAACCCATGTATTTTTGTATTTTGCTTTTAATACACATGTATTTGTCTATAGTTGATCGACATGCTAGGTACGTGGTGTAATTTTCACTCGTTGTAATAGGTGTACTTAGCGAATCGTACAAAACCAAGAGAAGATCCCCGTAAAGAGTGTCTCGGCTTTAATTTATATCCCTAACAAGTCCGAGGTCGAACATGGGGAGGTGAAGGAACAACTTCGAGTTAATTTAAAGACAAGACTAGATTTCCAATGCAGATTTTTTTTATTTTTTAATGCAAAATGAATGTGAAATGCACAATGTAGGTGAATTAAATTAATAGGAAAAGACACAACTTAGCCAAATTAATTTTAATATGAAATTAGTCCAATTTAGCCTAATTATATTTTTCTTAGAATCCTAAATCAGATATGAATGCAAGATACTTTTTTTGGAATTTTATGGGTTAGAATGCAACAATGAAATATGCACATTTTTTATGGATTTTCAGAATTCTACACACAAACAGAATGCAGAAATTATGAAAAAAATTAGTGCAAATAAAACATGATGGAGTGAGTCTACAGTAATTTTATTGAATTTTTAGACAAAATATGAGTTTTATAGATGTTTTAATGGAAATAGAGTGAATGCATGTAATTAATTTCTAATAAATCCACATTAACGAATTAACCATAATGCTAATTATATAAAAAAAGGTATTTATATGTGCAATTCAAGAGAGTTGGAATTTCGCAAAAATATTATGTGTGGATTTAATTAAAAATCAATTACGAAAATTACTCGATAATTTATTTAAGGCACAAAACAACTGCAATTAAGATGAAATTTGGAAAATAAATAAATCATGCAAGGCATCATTTCTAATTTTTTAGGAATTTTGGAGCAACCGTGAGTTAAATATGAATTTAAGAGCTCAGATTGGGTAAAATATGTAATATTTCACTTAAACAGTTTTAATTAATTACCCATAACTCACAAAAATACAAATAAATAGTTTGAATATAGACAATTAGTTACTCAACATCGTGCTATTTTTCATTGAATAAAAGGATGCAAAATTGATGTCCAAACTAACATACAAACACAGGGTTATCCATGCAAAATAGAATTAAACATGAAAGAACAAAACATGTACTTGGACCTGTTTGTAATTATAGAAATGTAGTGGAATGGTATGCAATTTTTATGAAATAAAAAATAAACAAAAGACATTCTTCTTCTTCTTCTTCGATAAGGCGGCTAAGGCACCGACGTGAGGGGACCGACGACGGCCTTGGCGGGCCGGCAGCGGAGGATGAGCGGGCGGACGGTGGTGGCGAGGCGCGCCATGTGTGGGTGCGAGAAGGCCGCAGGGGGATCACTGGTTGACAGCTTGAGAAGCTGGGGGTCGCGCCTGCTGTGCGTAATGAGGACGAATGGCATGGCAGGGTGGTACCGCCCGTGCGGGAGGGGCACGGTGGCGTGCTGGTAGCAGAAGCTGAGGGCGGCAGCACGACCAACGAGGAGAGGTAGGGGGTCGTCGCTGGCTGTTGGGGGGGCTTGCGCGGAGGTGGTGAGCGGCGGCTGGTGCTGGCCGTCGCTGCTGCAATTTTTTTGTATTTTCTTTTTTTTTCTTTTTTGTGAAATATTTATTTATTTATTTTTATTTTTTTGGGTTTCTTTAAACTGGGAATAATAAAAAGATAAGGAGATGAGTTGGTGGAGTAAAAAAATGGATGTGTGTGGTGGGGATGATGATATGAACTAAACATGAAGGTGTGTGGATGGTAATGTGATGTGATAAAAAATGCAGAAAATAAAGTTGATGTCGAAGGTTAAAAAGAGGATTTACCTACGGTGGAAGCGATCGCCTATGGTGTGCACATGAGAAGCTTGATCTTCGCTCGAATCGCCACAGAGCGATGAGCTCGGGCAGCGCGCGTATGCGGTTGCAATGTTGGCCAAGAAGTCAACGGATGTCACCGGAGATAGGGTTGTCATCGCTCGACCATGGTCGTGTCGCTGTCACAGATTCAACCCTGGGAACTAGGCTCTCCTCACATAAAGATGGATCAAGTGCAAAATGAGGAGGATGGGATGTATATAAAGAGAAAAAAATAGAAGTTATGAAAGTGGTGGAGGGGATGTTAATAAAATGGTGGAGTTGAATTAGAAGTTAGAAAAAATGATGGAATAATGGAGTTGAATGGGTGGTTATTATAGAGAATGGAAATTAAATAAAATAAATAGTAGAATAAATTGGGCTACTAAAATATAATAAAATAAAGAGAAGAAAAATAGTGGAGAATTTACGAAAGAAGACAAACATGTACATGCTTTTTACTTTTCTAATTTTAATTTTTTGTATTTTTAATAACAGATATTACAACAAAAAAATACAATAAAATACTAGAAATAAAATACAACACAATAATGATTTTTTATATTTTTAGTAATTGAAAAAATTAAATAAAAAATGAAGAAAAAATGAACATTTACATTATATACAATGTACACCTAGGTCCCAAAACCTATATTTTACAAACGACCTCCGATTTTAGTGAAACTATTTCCGTTTGATAGATAATTTTCTAACTTGAATTTTTAAAAGTGAGTTTGGTGAATTTGGAGTTCATAAGGAGCGATAATTTGGTCGGAAAATTGGACTTAACGACATTTTCTCCTTAGGATCTAGGAGCATTTATTTGAGATGGAATTTATTTTATATTTTTTTATTTTTATATATAGTTTTATGAACAAGTTAGAGAAAGAATTAGCCAAAAAGAGTTGAAATAAAATTATTAAAAATACATGAATTTTTGAACTATTTACAGGTGAAAAACTCCTTAAACGCTTTTATTTTATGGCTTTCTCTTTTTTTATTGTTAATATATTTTGTATAATTTAATATATGATAATTAGTGTGTTTTATTTACAAGAGTCATATTATTAATTTATTGATTTTATGGACATTTATTAGAGATTTTACTTAGGGATTTTGCTAAGATCAACATATTGAGATGATGAATCGTGAATTCATTAGTGGTTATCAAATTTTGTAAAATTTTCACTTAATACCTTGGATTTTTAGTATTTACATATTGGTCCCTCGCCACATCACCTCACGTGTCAATGCGTATGAGGAGGCGGGCATTTTGTTGGGGGATCCATGCATTTCTTGTCTTTCCTTTTATCCCTATAATTTTAAATTTTAATATTAAAATTCTTGGATAAATTGCAAGGAGGACCAACTGCTTTTTATTTATTGCGTTTATGCCCCTGCCAGCATATCTTAAGTTTTTTATTTTGGGTTTTTTGCATGTTTAGCCCTAGAATTATTTAGGGGGTTATAAAAATAAGAAATACTTCTATTTAATTACGTTTAGGTCCCTACCAGTTCAAGTATTTTTATTTCTATTATTTACATTATAAAAACTATTAAATTACATCTGAAAATTATATGATAATTATTTTAAGTGCCTAACATGATTATCAATCACATGTACTTTTCGTGGTCTATCTGATTTGATTTATCTATATTTAAAAATGCAAAACCCTTGCATTTAGCTCGTGTTTGCATTTAAAATTACTTAAAAATTAGAAAATTATTTTGAGCAATTCCAAAAAAGTTTATTCTTGTTTATTACTTTATTTTATAACTGCAAATAAAAAACCTTTAAAAATAACAAAAGGAAATAAATAAAAATTCTAAAGGTTGAAAATCTTTATAAAAATTTATGTAAAAATCTAGTAATAATGTTTCTATTTCTAAATTTTGTTTATTATATTTTCTATATATTAAAAATAGTTTTGAAAAATTTTGGAACTTTTAGCTTTTTTAAATTCCAAAAAAATCATTAAATTATAAAAAAATTCAACTTATTCATATAAGTCACTATTTATTTAATTAAAAATAAAAAATATCCAAAATTAAAAGAAAATACCTAAAATAGAAAAAGTATAAAAAAATAAAAATATTTTATTTTTAGAGTTTTGAAATGTATAGTTATATCTGTAATATAAAAGTCGTAATATATATAGCTATGTTTACTTATATTACTATTTTATTTTTATTATTAGTGAAAATACCAAAAATATATTTTAAAACCTTAAAAAAATAAAAATTACTATACCTTAGGGTATTTTCCAGATTTTATATTCATTTTGTATTTTAGCATCTATATTATATATATATATTATATGTACATATATTATAACCAATTAAAGGAAATAAAAGAAAACAAAATTAAAAAAATCATAAAATATAAAAATAAAACAAAAATTATAAAACTAAAAACAGAAAAAAATATATAAAAATAAAAAATATATATATAATTAAAACCCACACAAAAATACAATAAAAAGAGACTAAGAGGATATTTTTTGAATTAAGTTTCCCAATCTATCTTGTGTGCTCCTTGTGTTTGACACTCTACATACTTATTCTTATACACATATTTTGTAGAGTTACAATAAATTTTAACTCCACATTTTTTCTTTGCTTTGCTTGATTTATTTGTGGGTTAGTTGTTGAATTAGTTTTGGTTTCGCGAGCAGTCACCTCAGAGACAATATAGTCCTCGCCTTGTGTAGGTTACATTAGACCCTCACAAAACCTAGCTTTTCATCCACCACACTAGGCTCTTAAGATCCAAGCACCCTTGTTCTTAGTCATTTGATTGATTTGATCAAACGACATGTATTTCCTCATCCCCGCTTCGTTTCTGAGACACGTGATCTCTTAATCAATGCATTCATGCCACAACTTTACACCCTAATATTTTCTCTATGATCATTATCTGACAGTTAGTATATGTCTCCTACCTCATGCCCCTTCACCACGTTCCTCCTCCAACTGCAAAAACTCCCAACTTCTCCCCATTTCGTCGATTGCCTCACGTAAGGCAACCACTCCCCTCTAACACCTATCTCTTCCCCGCTCTTCCCTCTCCTTTTCCCAACCTCCAGTGTCCATCTTCTTCCACATGTGCTCTGTGGAGAGGTGGTTGAAACCATATCCCTACAACCGCCCAACCACCACCTTTCCTCCATCAAAACTCCCTTCTACACCAATCGTTAAACTCATCCTCCATTCCACGTGAACCCACGTAGCCTCAACCACCTCTAAGTGACAATTATTGGTGCCTTTTGAGAGTGATTATCTAGTGAGTTCACTAATGAGATATAAGGAAATCACAACAATGTTGCAGCCACTGTAGTGTGTTGCTCGAGCTTCCATGCATGCCATCGTGATCAAGCGAACACACCCTTGAGCCCTTGAAGCTCTAATCATGCCAAGATTCAAGCCCAATTCCACCTTCCGATCATTCCATATCCATATAAGTATTTAATCTTTGTTCTTTCATATTTTCTCCGTTTTATTCACCTCGTGTCTCTTAGTATTTCATACATCTAAACATACATAAACATCTGATGAATGTTCCTGATTCATGCTTATATCTCCAGCACCTCAATCCACTTCTCCATAATCGTACCCACTTTGATTCACATCCTTCTTCTACCGTATGAAGGACCCATTTAGGTCTCACCTCTATCGCCTCCGATGAGTTTGCATTCCATTACCAATCCCCTTCACTTTTGTTGATTTTGGTTGCTAACCCCTGTAGGTGCCCTTACTCATTAATGATCACGGGAAGACATTTTGCTTTGATCCCAAGGTTTCTTGTTAGAGAAGTTGCATCGATTGACCCTTCCAGGGTTATTATCCTCTTCCTCGATCCACCATCTACATCGTCAGGTGATTTAGAAGATCCCTCAACCTTTACGATCACTAAAGGAAGATGGAGGCGGTAGAGCCTCATCGTCGAAGCCCAAGCTTCCACCACTGCACATGAAGGAGCAACATTGAAGGAGGAAGAGCAACCATCATTAAATTAGATCCTCGGATCTGATCTGACGATCTTGAGGAGTCCACGTAGTGCATCCCGAATTGGCATTTCCAACCTATGCTTCGGAACATCCGATCCATCATTGAGGCGCAGTAGTCCCCTACATGGTCCAAGCCACGCCGAGCATGACACACCAACCCAAGCCTCCATAGCACGCACCTCACACATGCATTGTAGGAGAATTTGCAGCATAACCCGTAGAGCTTCCCGATATGGAATTTTAGTCCAGAGAGCATGTGCTCATTGCACATGGTCTTGGGCATTTTACAGAGATGCCCTGTTAGTTCCCAATATTCACGAGATAAGACTTTTGCCTTTGTATTTTTATGTAACTGACCCTTGCAGTTTATTTTATTGCAATTATGCCCCTATTATGGACCTAAATGTGATGTTGTGTGAGTTCAAATTGTATTTTCTTTGCAAAAAAGCCCTTGTATTCGAACCTTAATATCTTGATATTACTATGGTTACTTATATATAATCACCTAATTATTTCTCTAGTGAAATTAAACATGTCTCAGGTTTCATTTACTTGAGTGAAAGAATGGATTAATCGATTAAGATTGGTTTGGAATTGATTGTCATTAGTTTGAATTCAATTAAACTCGCTAAATTAAGGTTAAGTCAGGATCTTTCTTTAAGTACTCCTAATTGTGTGTTTGTGCATTGTATCACTTTATTTGCATCCATTATCATTTTTTCTTCCTTAATTTATTTGCATTTAAAAATCTAAAGGAGAATTCATTGCATTATGTTACATTTTCTTGACCTAGCTCCACTGATAATTCACTTTAAGTAGATATTTAACACCTAGGTTAAATTGATTAATTGCTCATGTCCTTGTGTTCAACCTTGGACTTATCCAAGATAATTTATCACATTCTCTTCACCGAGATATAATTAATGTGTACAACAAGATTGAATTAAGATAGTCAATTAGCGATTAATCAACTCCATATATTCAGTTTTAGCCCTACTTATACAAAATTCTTTGTCCCTGATGGACAAGCTTCTTATTTACTTTATTTCTAGTCTTATCAATCAATAAAATATCTTCAGTGAATAACATGCACCAAGGTATCTCATCCTAAATGTGACTTGTCAACTCATCTATAATCAAATTAAAAAAGAATGGACTCAAAGTTGTGTTGGACATGTAAGCCCAAGGTGAACCATTGCTACAATAAAATGTTATTGTATTCTTTTTACATATCAATAAAGTTATTTATCTTCACTTCATATCCGATATTGATAAATTGGACATGTAGGCACAGGATGAACCATTGCTGCAATAAATATTATTGTATTCTTTTTAGATATCAATAAAGTTATTTATATTCACTTCTTATCCAAGATTAATAAATGAATGCACTTATAAGGTCCCTTAATACAATTAGGGTTATGTAGCATGGCCATCTTGATGATCATATAGTTGTTGATCCAATGTTGGATCATAAAGGCTGGTGTTGAGATGATATCTAAAGAGCTAGATTGAGGACTCACTAGCACTGTCAAATGATTGTTGAGAAAGGATGTCCAGTCAGAGAAGGAGATGACAATCCTTACAACAGAGGTTGATATCTAACCGACCTTTTGATGAAGGTCCTTTGTATATGAATATAGGTTCAGAGGTATCGAATAAGTTAAGTCAAAGAGTTAACTTAACAAAATTGAGATAACCAAGACCTATATCGTATGATGTCACGATACATGCATGCATCATCTGACTAGAGACAATCTGAGTATGTAAATTAAGCAGACCATTAGGTCGATGACCTAAGCAAGGTCTATACACGGGTGATCTGGTGTGCATACAAGGGCATACGAGTAATGCAATCTCTCAAATGGATCATACAAGTTCGCTACTGAAATAGAAGACATGAGCTCACTCATGAGATATTAGGACCAACAAATTCCATCGATGGCAGTCTTACTTTAGAAGCATGATAGTATTTGTAGGGATGATGTACACTTTTGAAAAGCATATGATCGATACCAACTCCCAATGATCAAATGAGAAATTTAATGATAAAACCCTAAAGAAGACTGTTCAAATGTGATCAGAGGTCTTTCAGTATGCATGATGTACATGTATTGAGAATACTCGAGGGTAATGCGATCTTAATCGATTGTATAGCCGTGACATTTTTATATCGAGGGAGTGGCGAAGCATGTTTGGATTTCAGTGACAATCAATATATTAGCTAAAATGTTGGACATTTTATATATAGTTCAGATGCAACAAGAAGATTAGATATATTGTGTGATTTGACCAAACATCTCTTAGAGGTCTTCTATATCTAGATATGAGATTGCATCTCAGTACCCAAGTCACTATACATGGAATATACAGTCTCCCTATCCTTATCTTCAAGTATACACAGAGAAGGAACATTGTTCTTGAAAGAGTTTAAGAACAATTCCATTGTTGACAATATCTGAGCAATGGAAATTGATGATTAAATTATATTGAACTATCATTAATAATGTGGATATGATTCACATTACTTGAAATCATGTACAAAGGCATCTTAAATAATTAAATTGGATTTAATTATCATAGATATGATTAATATGGATAGCATTATCCACAGTAATCATAATTATTGTGGATGTGATTCAATATCATAGAGAGACTTGATTGTAAATAAGATTTACAATTTATAAGTTAATGTAAATTAGATTCACATTATACAATTATATGTATATGTGATTTACATTTAATATTGTGTGGATGATATGATTCATAAATTATCAATGACTTAATTGAAATTATCATAAAATAATTTGGAATTATTTTGGTGAAAATTCAAGCAATAAAATTTTTGCATATGTAGAAGATTTGGTGGAGATTGAAATCTCATTAAGGAATGGAGTAGAGAGAACTCAACTCCTAATAGGAGTGGATGGCCATGGTGAAGACACCATGGTGGCCTTTTTACCCTATAATAGGAAGGAGGATCTCCCTTTCATAATTCTTCTACAATGAGATTGATTTTAATTGAATTAATTTGTTGAAGAATGTCTTCAACGTATTTTTTCTTTTAGAATTAATAATAATGTTGCAAATTATTGCAACAAAAATCTTATCCATTGATCCAATTAGGATTGTATGAGGAGTGCATCCTAGCCATTTTATTTTGCATAAGAGAAGGGCAATATTAGCCCTTTTCTCTGCACAATTAAGTTGAAGCAACATCTCTATCTTTCTCTACACATCCCAGCTCTCTCTCTATCTTCCTTTGTGGTCACACGTTTCTCTAGGGATGGTAGAACGTGATTGTCATTGCACTTCCCTTGTATTGTCAGATTGATCGCTCATGGATCTCCATCTTCTTCGACACCTCGTGCTTGTAAAGGAGACAACAAATTTCATGAGATAAAATCATGAGGTTCCTTGCTCGGATCATTTCTTCGGATTGTGAAAGAACATGTCTCATCCACACACCCACAAGTGCTCTCTACATCGGATCGGACTTGAGACATGAGGTCTCTTTGCTTAGAGACTTATGACTGCAATCACACTTCAAGAGGTAATTCTATTACTCGTGTGTGATCTTGATGAAACAACATAGGTTTCATTCCAATTCATGATGTTTCATTAAAAATTAATTTCTATTACCCCTTGTGACTGTTATGGCTAGTCGACCTAGATAACATACGATGCGATCTTCACCCTTCCATGATGCACGAGGCATAATCCCTCTCCTTCAAGCTGAACCTTTATGCAAACCAATGTTCATGTCAAAATAGTCAGTCTTCCCATACTGGATCCTTACACAAGATGAATTCCTATGCATATCCTTTATGAGGTTAATGTATATGATAGGTATTGTCACATCTCCAAAACTCTCCACAATATCTTCCATGGGACATAATCATAAGACTTTCAATAAAAATCATACGGAGGTTCTTTCTTTTAGCTCTATAAATCTACATTGTTCTCCTCTACAAGTGGATGGCTTCAATAGTTGAGCAATCCAAAATGAATCTGAATTGATTTTATTTTACTTTAGAAACTTGTCCCACCTTCTTTTGATCACGCATCTCAAATTTTCATAATATGACTCATCACCTTGATACCTTTGTAACATAAATCATTTTAGATGTATCATTTGTTCTTATAAAGAGGCACCATGATTAATAATTTTATTTCTTAAAAATATTGATGTTTGATATTTATTAAAATTAAATTGCCAAGAATCAATAGTTATGTAATTAATACTTCATACAAAATTACTTTGCATCAGATAAATCTGAAAAAATATAGTATTCTCATTTTGCGTTGGTTTTCATTTAGATCGAGTTTCATCGTTGTTGGACTTTAATTGATTAAAATTTTGCATAATTAATCCTGAACTAGGTCAAAATTGTATTTTTGCATCCATATTGCATAAAAAATCTCCTCAATAACCATGTGCATTTATTTTATGAACATGATCCTTGACTTGTTAAGTTGCCTCATTATGTCTACCTACGTGCTTACTCAAGTAAAATAAATTATTACTACATTAAAGTAGTTGTATGTTTGATGAGGTTTTTATTGATCGTTGAATTTCTATGCTACATTAAAAATGACAAATTACTTAAGCGATTTAGATATTCCTCAGACATCCTCATCTTGTTAGGGTATTGTATGGATAAAGGGGATGCACAAAACAGTTCTCTAACTAGGTCCAACAAGACAGATTGTTAGGACTTAAAGCATATCAATATGTTTTAACTTTCAATACTAAGGGGTTGTTCGGTAGGGGAATAGAGGCACGGGAATAAGGAGGAATAAGGGGAAATGGGGTTCCCGATGTGTACGGCAATTCCCCCAATTTTGGCCCCCGATCGCTCTTCGCCCCTGACCTTATTCCCCTTCCCTCCCGCGCCCCTCCGTTCGCCGCCCATCCCCTGCCCCTCCCCCGCCCGGCCATCCCGCGAGCCTCCGGTGTGCGGCGTCGTCCACGCTTGTTGCCTCGGGTCCTCTGGGACCCACGCTCCTCTGAGCTGCCGATGGTAGGGCTGCTTTTGGTCGGGCCCTGTGGGAACCTCCTCCGTGATTTTCGATCGAGGTATGCCTTTCACTGTGCTTGCGGTGTGATGGGTCATCCCGGTGGTTGTATTGGCCATTATATCGGCCACTGTTGCCTTGAGCCCTCTGTGGTTGCAATGGAATCAAACGAGTCTAGGGTTTCCCATGGCTATAAATTGGGGTGGAGGAGGAAATCCAGTGGGTTGTCTGCCGCCGCTGGGGTTCATTTTGCACTGGGATTGTGTTTTCACATATCATCTAGCTTGTGGTGGATCGGCAGGTACATTCGAAAGCACTCCCTTGATTTTTTTGTGCTATGATGATCATTACCTGTTACATATCCCGTTGCTTTGTTGGTCGATGCTTCATTTGGGTCTGGGCTTCATGATTTGTTGTTGCTTTATGACCTTATATGCTTGCTGCTTGTGAGTGTAGACTGTCTCTCCAAATCTGTTGCTTTCTTTTATGATGATTTGGGTTTAAGAGCTACCTAGGAAGTGCTCTTGGATCTGAAGTAGTTGGCATCACAACCACTTTCTCGGCCGTGAGGGTTTGGCCGCCTCACTTGTGCTGGAAGATGGTATGTTATGC
The DNA here is from genome assembly GCA_037367405.1 of Ottelia alismoides. Lineage (NCBI taxonomy): Eukaryota > Viridiplantae > Streptophyta > Magnoliopsida > Alismatales > Hydrocharitaceae > Ottelia > Ottelia alismoides. The sequence goes on along the minus strand of JAZKJV010003813.1, from coordinate 1,270,324 downwards.
TTGGTTGTTGACAGGAGGGGGCCGTAGGTCGCTTATTGATGGGGGGCTGATTTTTTTGCACTAATCTGATGGATCCTATTGATTGTCCACTCCTTTGATTATGCTATTCTTATTCGCCAATTGGGTGTTGGTTAAGGACCTACTTTTTGAGAGGACATACTAGTTGGGAGCACTAAACTGTGATCTAATGACCTGTGTGGTCGTTATCGTGGCTGAGAGCAACCCATCTGCAGCTCCATGATGTCCATTTTTGGTGTGAACTGCACACTGGTGTTGATTAATGTTTTTAGCTGGCCTCTTCAGCCCACTGTTGTTGCTTGATGCGGTTTCAGGCTTGGCTGAAAGTGGCTGCATAACATTGGATAATTGGATGATGTTTAATATTGATTATTGATTCCAAAACTTGATCAACAACTGCAATTTTTTGGGGGTAACAGCAACATATATTCTACTGAAAGCTGTTATTGTTTGCATGGATTCTTGGATGATGTTTGTTGCTAACTCCTGATACCATTACGTGACTGAGAGCTAAACCTCACTGATGCTCGATGAAGTTAAATTATCTTTTTGAACTCCTTCATGGTGTTCTACAATGTCATTACTTGTGTGCTTAATGTAATGTATGATTTTGATCAACTTTGAGGCCAGGCTGCTATTGGATGCATTGCTTTGGATTGTTTCGTGATGGTTTCTACTGATCATCGATTCTAGCAGTTCAATGGGGCCAATTTTTTTGGGTGGGCTGAGAGCAATGTACCCCATGCTCGATGATGTTCAAAATTTCCTTGCGAAAAGAACAAAGATGATCTTGTGTGGGATAAAATGTGTCCTTTTCCTGACTGATGTTGATTGCTGGGCTCTGAGGCCGAGCTGATAGTTGCTGCATTGCCATGTAATCGTTGGTGATGTTTAATCTTGATTGTAGATTGCAATACTTTAGTGAGAGCTACGTACTTGCAGCTCGATGAATTACACCTGAACTATGCCCCTCTGTGTGATTAAAATGTGTGCTTTAGCACACAAATGCTGATTGTTGGGCTACCATAAATACATGTTTCTCCATTCCAATAAATGACTGAGAGCTACATTCTTTGCAGCTCAATGATGAAACCCTTTTGTTAACACCTAAACGGTGATTAAGCTATCATAACCCTTGACTGAGAGCTACTGGTCAAGATCGACTCCAGTTTATAAATGAGGCCAATTTTTTTAATTATGCTGAGAGCAAGCTATTTCCTGCTCGATGATGTATATTTCTGTTGAGAAAAACTCAAGGATGCTAAGTAATGATTGCAGCTCTATGATGAATAAATCTTGACTGAGAGCTAAGTACTTGCACCTCGATGATGTATAATTGTTGACCGAGAGCTAAGTACTTGCAGCTCGATGATGCTAACTATTTGTTAACACTTCGATGGATAGTTGGGTGATGGTTACTACTGAATGTCGAATCGAAATCTTCTCTGAGAGCTATATAGTAGGTGCTCGATGATGTAAATATAAATCTGTAGCACCTACATGGTGCTCTACGATGTAAGTACTTGTGGGTTTAATCGCGTGGATGATGTCCGATGCGCTGTGATTGGCCTGAGAGCATCCCATTAGGTGCTCGATGATGCATTGTCTTAAGAAGGCAACACCTTACTTCATTTCAATTCATCGTTGAGGATTACGTCATTGCTGGACTGGCATGATAAATTCTTGTTAATCGATGTTGTTATTTCATTGGTGGAGAGCACCCTACTTGGTGCTCTACGAATGTTGTTCACCCCAAGGATGTTTACATGTGTGCTTTGTCTCAGTAATGTTCTGTGCTGCTATGATCTTTACCTGTTGAATGCTTTACGTCAGTGACGCATTGTGAAATACCTGTGACCTACCTGTACTGTTGTTTGCTCTGGTTATTTCCCCTACTGCTGCTGTGTGATGCTTTGTGCTTCGTCTTGAATTTACTTTGGTGGTCGATGCCTGATTGTTACTATTGGTTGCTGACGTTATGTAAACATTGGGTACAAATATTTATTTCAAAGTTGCTGAGAGCTACCTATTGGGTGCTCGAGGATGTTCATATGGTGTTGGAGAGCACCTTCGTTGGTGCTCCACATACCTTTTTCGCTTGGCCGCATGGCTTATGTCGTGGTCTAAGGTGATTTGTACATTATATATTGGTTGATAATGACCACATTGGTAGGTCCTCATTGCAGTTGACTTATAGTACAGGATGTTCATGGCTGGTGTGAGCTCGTCTGGGGTACACCTTAGGGACGACGAATCGTCAGTCCATAGGGTGAAGTGGACACCCGCCATGGATGAATGTCTTCTCCAGTTGTTCAAACATCACTTTGATGTTGGCGACTGGGTTGGAGGCTCGTTTACATCACCGGCATGGCACAGTATAGTGGACAAGTTTAACATGCACACTGGGAATAACTGGGACAAGGCAAAGCTCAACAATCGGTGGAAAACCATAAAGAAGGACTACACGACTTTCGTTTACCTCATGTCCAAGAGCGGTTGGGGGTGGGATCCATTGAGTTGCACCGTGGTCGCACCTGACGAGGAGGCGTGGCTCACGGTGAGTAACTGCATGTGCACCCACTTTAACGTTCCATAAGTTATAATATACTCTGCTCACTTTTAAATGCACTCAGATTGACAAGGCGTACAAGCCATATCGGAGGAAGTCTTTCCCCTACTTCGGTATGGTTGAAGCCATTATCGGAGACTACACCGCGAAGGGAACGCTCGCCTTCTCCTCGCAGACAGCAACCCCTGGTTCGTTTGCTGCCTTCTTTGAGGGCGATGCTGGTACACAACAAGCATTCGAGGATGATCTCGAATGGGACAACGAAGCCGCTGAGGTCACCGAACAAGGGGAAGCTGCTGCCCCAAGTACTCAACAAAGCCGGAGGAGAAGACGCCGAGATTCAGGCGCGCAGGAAACAAGCACGAAGCGTTCGCGCAGTGACGGTACCCCCTTACCGTCACAAATGTTGGGGGAAGACGTCGTCCGTTTGACGACGCAAATGTTGGAGCTGCAGCGGGAGCAGATCCAAGCGTGGACTCCGAAAGATCCGCACTAGGGGGTGGAGGAGTTTCTGGATGAGCTCGAGGCACTTGTTCCGGGCTTACCTGCGGAGGCCCAAATTCGCCTTGCCCACAGCCTTCGTGACCCATACGAACGAATTATATTCAACCGGGCCAAGTCTGTCCCTGCGAAGTTGGCTGCGTGGGTGAGCATCCAGTTGGGCAAGGATTAACTGCTCAACAAGTCATCTGTGTGACTGTCTTGTGGTCTACATTATGTTAGATGCATTTCTTTTGTTTCGTTATCGCATTTTCTTTTCTGAAGTTGTGTGCCTGGCATGTACTATTTTCATGTCGAACAATTTCTTATGATTTAACTTTCGATGGCATGTAATAATTAACTTTCTTGACGTGCTTATCTTGCCTGGAAAATGATAAGTTCCTAGCCTCCGTACATGTCTTCTACATCATATGGCTGTTGTGATTGTTGGTGCTGATCAATGAATGACAACCCATACGGAAATGTTTGTTTTGTACAGGTCCCATGGAGGGAATGGCGGCAATCACCGCAATGAGGTATAATTTGGTCATGTTGAACATGACATACCTGCGTGCAGTGATAGAGGATGATGAGGACAACCTGATCGATGGAGCAGGTTACATCCCGAGACAGCCACAGCATACGTCGGTGCGTACAGGACATGTATGGATTCGAGAGATGCTGAATGGACACGTTGCCCGATCATACTCTATTTTCCGGATGTACCCCGATAAGATTCTACGTTTATGCACTCTCCTGAAGGATCGAGCTGGCCTGAAGGATTCAAGGCACCTCAAGGCAGAGGAATCCCTCTGCATTTTCTTCTATTATCTCGGCCACAACGCAAAGAATCGTGTGCTTTCTGAACATTTTCAACACTCTGGTGATACAATTTCGAACCACCTCAACGACATTCTCATTCGCATCGTCTCCCTCAGAGATCAGTTCATCAGATTCCCAGCTGCTGACTGTCCGGTACCAGATGTTATTCTGAACAACAGGAACTTTTATCCTTATTTCAAGGTACTCCTGCACGATGGATTTAGAATGCAACTTATTTACATAGGAATGTCGAGTTAATTCAACATTTTTGCAGGATGTCATCGGCGCCATCGATGGCACGCTTATCCTTGCAAATGTCGCTCCAAAGTTTCGGAGTAGGCACCAAACAATCGCACAGAATGTCATGGCGTGTGTCGACTTCAGTTACAAATTTACATACGTCGCCGCCGGATGGGAGGGTTCGGCCGCAGATATGAAGGTGCTAAGATGGGCTTTAGACGAGGGAGGCTTTCATGTACCTCCGGGAAGGAAGTTCCTGCTCGACTGTGGATATGCAAACACAGAGAGCTTCCTCACCCCATATCGTGGCATTATTGCACACCTACCCCAGTTCAGGGCTCGAAGGGGACACGCATATCGACGGCCGGAGGAGTTGTACAATCACAGGCATTCCCAGCTCCGTTCATACGTCGAACGTACTTTTGGCATCATGAAGGCCCGCTTTAAGGCCATAACTGAGCGGCCGTTTTACAGTTTCGAAAAGCAAGTTTTGGTTGTCATGGCTTGTTGCATCATCAACAACTTCATCCGTGAAGTCCAGTGCGAGGATCAGATATCAAGTGCATTCACTCTTGAATCAGCTCAAACTGGGACGTCTATAGACCTCGATACCAATGACGAAGAGTTCGACAACACCGCTGCAGGTAGCGATGTCAGGGTCTCCGAACAGGAGATCCGAGCTGGAGAATTGTTACGTGATGCTTTGGCAACGGCCATGTGGGAGAATGCGCAGCGTTGATTTTATGTTAATTACGTGTACCTTCTCTTACAATTGTGCCGCCTGCACCTACTACTTCGTACTACGTTATTGGCTTTTTTACGAGGCATCGTGCATTGATGTACATTAAACGCCTTCCATGGATTATTATCGTGATTTCTTACTAAAGTAAATCCTAAAATTCCTGCAACATCCCTATGATGATTCCACCGTCATAACTTACGATTTAATGATGCGGTTAGATCTTGGCTGAGCAGCCACACTAGTGGCGTGGCTTAACCGACGTCACTGTCGTCGTTATTTTCCATGTGGAAATTGAAATCTGAGGGAAATCTATAAAACGTCTTTAATTTTTTCTGTATTCGTAGTTTTCATTATTTACTATTGATAATTTTTTCTATATTGGTAGTTTTTTCTATACAACGTCACTATCGTCGTTTTTTCTGTATTGGTTATTGAAAATTATATGCCACCTATAATTAGATATTATAACCCATCACTCCTAATAACAACCAACAACTTTACCTAACTTTCAAACCTTCTTCCTTATCCCACAAAACCCATCCGAACAGAGAATAAGCCTTATTCCACCTTATTCTCCTTATTCTTATTCTCCTACCGAACGGAGAATAGACCCTTATTCCCCTTATTCCTCATCCTTATTCCTGCTTATTCTCTTACCGAACGGGCCCTAAGAATTATGGTTTCTATTGTACTTTTAATATTAGATGTGGACTTTGTTTCAATAGTCTTATATAATCATTGGTAGTTCGAGTTGGAACTTGATATTCCACAAATGAGTGACCTGATATTAGTTTTTTTGAACTTCAATGCTTCCATCACTTATGTGTTATATATTTTACTAGTGTGACGTTATTTTAGAATGTTTTTTAGTAAAACTTATTGTACGCTTTTTAATGTATTTTAATTAAATTTTATTTTTTATGTCCATAAAATTGAGACTTATGCCTCAACCGCCTTAGGCTTACGCCTCGCATCACATTTTGAGAAAATGTCTTGGACCGTCTCGCACTTTTTAAAATCTTGGTTAGGATATTATTGGTAATCATTTATAATATATGCATATGTATTGTTGATTTTTTTTGCTTTGAGTTTTTTTGAATATTTTTTATTTTTAATATTACTTACAAGTTCTTATATCTTGGGATTGTAATTTATCATTATTTAGGTTTATTCATATATTTACATACATTATATCTATAATTAAGATGTGTTGTGATGGTGAGTTGAATTAACATCATGTGTATACTTGTATATGCATATGTGTGTTTTGGTGCATGTGCATGTGCATGTGGGTCTATTGATACATATAGATACATATAGATATGTGCGTGAATGCACACGTGTATGTGTGTAATTATGCATGTATGCAGGTAGCTTGTGTTTGTATGTAGGTGTATGTATGGATATGGGAGTGTACGTGGGTGCAAATCAACTTTTGGTCATGGGGTTAGTCGTATAATAACAAGATAAGATCTCCTTCCTTCAACTCCTATTTAACCATATACTAGGTGATAGACCCACGCTCTACGATGAGAGAAGAATTGATAGCGTCATATCTAAAATAAGCATATATTTTGATATGAAAGATATTAACATATCATCTAGTTAGATTTATAATATAAATCTTGGATACATTTATGTTATTCAGTAATGATTAGTTATAAAAAAAATATGCCACCCATGTCCATTTCATATATTTATTTGATGCAAAATGTTTATGATTTATTATTTATATGTAAGACTACATTTAAAAATCTAAAATAATTATAAATGTGATAATTATATTATGAAAATAAATCCCCATATGTAAGTAATCCATCAGGTATAGGAAAATATGTTTCGGTTTCACATATGAAATCATTAATATAAAATAATTGGTTAATTCTCCATATATTATGTAAGATTAAACCACAGATACATTTCATAGATCAAAACAATATAGAGTTTAAAAAGATAAGGTTAGATTTTAATGCATTTTTAAAAATACAAGAGAATTCTAATATATGGAGTGTAGAGGGAGGGATCAAACTTGATAAGATATCTTCAAACTACATTGGAGGGGAGGTGTGGGGATGATGGGAAAAGAGAGCATTGAGAGAAGCAATGGATATATTGTGAAAATCTAACTTTATAAATTGAATGTTTAGTTTACTAATTTATAATTGATTTTAAAAAAAGTTTGAGAAATAAAACTTTATTTTTTTCATTATTAATACAATTTTAGAATGCATATGTGATGTTAATATATTTTAGAAACTTTAGAACATTTATAATACATTCGAAATGAAGGTGGAGGATTACATCTTATATCCTCTTCGAATGTTTAATATTTTTAACTTCCTTTATCCATCTAAAAATTAAAGAAAAAAATCATGTTTAACCGACAAAATTCAAAAAGTAATTTTAGCTATGTACTAAAAATAAATCATTTTGAACAAATTTGAGTAGAAGAGGGAATGTTGCATCTTATATCTACTTGGAGTATTTATATATTCTTATCGCTCTACAAATTAGCTAGTGGATCCAATTAGTATAAAGAATTAGTATAAAGCCACTGACATAATCAGTAACACAAAATAGAAATCACATTTTAAAAAATCACTCATCATATTACCAAGCCACAAACAAAATCCCTCTAAATTAATTTTGGATTGAATATGGATATCTTGTACTTATCTAAATATGGAAAGCGTGAGAGAGGGAAATAGTTATCGAGGACAGACATAGATATAAGAGAGATAGAGGAGGGGGGGGGGGAGAGAGAGAGAGTTGGGTAAAGTGAGACAAGCACTGAAGAGGGCACCCCTCTTATCGCACTAATAATTAGCTTATTTACTGTTGTTGTCTTCTTCCGTCCTATTTGACTATCCACATACCCCGTATACTCAAATATCTTGACCAGCGTGAATGACAGCGATATTTGACTATCCCACTATCTATTCTCTTTTTCTTGCAATCCTACCTTCCTAAAACGATCTCAAAGCCAAACTATTAACATCTACCTACTCTCTAACTCATTCTTCTTTTCTTTTCTTTTTTTTGAGACTTGCTTTCTTTCGTTGACGAGGTCTCTTCCAGCGACTGAGATTATAGAACCTAATTGAGATTATAGATATCTAGTATAGGGGGCAAATCTTTAGCGGGTCAAAAGTCCGGTTGTTGAAGACTCTACATCAGCTTAATTCTGAGTCAGGGAAGCAACTGGAGGAGTCTCAGATTATGGGGAGTTGGACCCTGGAGATAGAGGATGATGTGCTCTATACCTAAGACCTATGACGAAAGAACAGAGGTTTCGGGTAGAATCTCCAGAGAACTAGATATATAGAGGAAGTCTTTTTTCTTTCTTTTCCCTTGGCTGCAGGGCTCCACCGGGAAGTCCGGCCTATAAAGAAAGAGGAAGCCCCTGCATTGCAAACTGCAACGCTCAATACATAAAAGCAAATAGCCATATTAGAAAATGAGGAAATTTACTGCCAAAGAGAAATTGGATAGATAAATGCAAATCTATACTTGATTAATAGTATAAATATTCACTTAAGCTCCAGCATAGAGCTCACTTAGCCAGCACATTAATTTCCCTTAGCTAGCACCTTTGATGGGTTACATCTGAAGGGAGCTAGCACCTTAGGAAACCAGCAGGCATTCAGCTCGTGGTATATTCTGGCAGAGCAACAGTTCCCTCACGACATCGCTATTGTTATCATATATCTGCACGATGCTGCGAATGAGGAGTTAGATCCACGAGACAAGAGGTCACGATGGTCTAATGCATCTTCTCTAAAAGAACTGGTTGTTTATTCACATTCACCTAAAATTAAATTTTGCCATGGAAGCCCTGAAGTAAGCAGTAACATATCATCTGCAATAAATTAGCTCATGGAAATCCGAATATAGAACTCTAGTTGAAAGTCGCCGAAAACTCAACAGCAACAGCACTACTTAGGTTTTATTTAATAAACAAAAATGATCGAAATTAATCACATTATACAGTCGTCAGTGTACTGAAATCGGTGTCTTCTGTTGCAATGAAATATCACGTTAAACCTCTTCACGTAATTTGGAAACTACCGAATTATGTTAAACCTTAACGATATCATGTATCTCAAGAGAAACATCTCATAAATAAAGATGATATTACATCGAGTCTAGTAACAGAAATAACCAAAACTGATAGGCCAAGAAAGAAGCCAAGGATTATGGGCACAAGAGTCGATACTGAAGGGGTGGTACTATATCGAGTTTCGGGATTGTGTGATGTGATCAACTGCTAGAATACTTTTCACTAAACACTGAACTGTTTTCCTGCCGTAAATGATTGTCAGTAAGTGGCAATTTCCATCCCATTGGATGATCCACATGATGCAGGCGCGCGTGCGCTTGTAAAGCTTGCATAGAGCTTCTTGTTGCTTCTCCCGTGTTTGCTCAGAGGTACTTCCCCACGAAGGAGCTTAGAAAACAATGGGGGTCTGCTCCACACAGAATTATCTACAGGAGAAGTCTGCGCCTGCAATAATATCCACAAGTAAACGGTTACGAAACGAAGGCTTGTCAAATATTGAACAAAAATGCAAGTGTGTCTGGTACAACGGGTCCCTGTCCAAATCCACAGCCACCAGATGTAGCAAACAAGAGGGATGCTGGAGTTGAGTGAGGTTGCCTCGATATTTCTAGGTTATTTCTGATTGTCTTAAATTTTGCTAACTGATCTCCCAATCATCCCACAATTGAGAACAAGGTAGAGCCAACATCCTATGGGTGCTCGCTACATCTTTAAGCATGCTTCATGCATTGCTAACTAAATAAACATATACACCAGATAAAATCATAATAGTAACCAGGAACGAATGAGATAGTCATGATATCAGGAAATATAGTTTGGAAAAACCTGAATGCGAACCGAAGCAATGTCTCTGTAATATAAACAGACGTGCCTTGAGATCTTTGCTAGCAGTCATCTTATTAAACAACGAATAGCTTATGCAGAATCTACATCTCCATATTATGTCAATTTCCTCGAAAAAATCACCTTTCATAACATTAACTCTCATACGTGAAATATTTCTGGGGTGAAATTCCACTTACCAACTTTTGTAAACCACATTACAAGCAATGAAAATGCTTAATGTCTATCATTTATAATGGGTTTTCTTTTTCACTAGGATACTTAATGGGATCAAAACCATACATTGATTTATTTATCTCACATATATCTTCCAGTTCCGACTCCATGTTAGAGTAAATCGAATTGAACCACCACATATTCATAAACTTGCGCTTCATTAGATGATTAATTTATTCTACTAAATTATTGTATGTCTTTATTAAAAATAGGATTCAATTCGGATCGTCCACTAATACATATATAAATACATGATTACCTTTATGGTAATACAGAATATCGCTTCAATATTGGAACCAGAAAAGTTCTGAATTGAATCTATCTATGAGATTGAGTATGGGATTATGTTTTACTCATTTTAAAATGAGTATCTATCCCTTCTATTTTCTGATAGAATTGGAAATCATGTGTTTAACATCCATTTGACTGAGTCCTCGGGTTTTCAAAATAGTGTAATGTAAAAAGAAGTGCTTCCAATAATTGTTATTTGTCTCATACTTAAGGTATCTCACATTTTTTTTTACACAAGGGGGGGGGGGGGGGGGGCAACATAGTCTGGTGGTAGTGCAGTGTGCTACCACCCAAAAGTCCAGAGTTCAAATCTCCCCTTGTGGAGTTGCGTTAGGTAGTCGACATCCAGAGTAAAAAATAAATGAATCTTTCAATGGATTTGAGCAAGAATCCATATAGCTGACCATACTTATAATTGGAGAAGACTTTGCCTTTTTTTAAGAGGGGAAGACATGCACATGTGTCTGCCCCAAGATTTGAACCATGGTCTTTCGGGTGAAAGGCACACTGCATTATCAACAATCATTGAAGTGGGTTTAGGTATTTCAAATTGTTTGTTGATAGTAGATACGGACAAAGGAAAAACCTCTGAAATCACGGCAAGATCTTTTATACAACTTCCACAGCCACGGTTCGATAAAGATCACGGATCATCTAGTGCTACAAGATAAAGACCACAGATCACCTCGGCAGCAATGATTGCTCATAGAAACTCTACTATACCACATATTTGATGATTTTTTCTGCTTTTTCAGCAAGGCAGGATGAACACTGATGAGTGATCAGGAGCAAGCCTCACAGAGGACTCTGACCAGACATGCAGCGATCAGACCTGCATATTACAACCATAGCTCAGACTAAGTATTATCTTAAGACATAATGAGGTCAACACCCATGCCAGAGCCAGTCTATAGACTCTATACTATTGCACCCCGAAAGAGTGCAGAACCCTAAAGACGAGCATATCACAACATAAAGAATTGGAGAGATATTATGTATGCCTATACTAACTTTCTGCCCTTGAAGAATCGCTAGAATTTGTTGTTGGAAGTAGCATACATCCAGACACTAATATGACCAAATGCCACTCCCAATGAAAATACAAAGTAGCTGTCCTTTACGTTACCTGAGGGTGCGTTTGGTTGGTGGGTTATCCAGGGGTGGATAATCCGATTTTATGTTAGTGTGTTTGGTTGGTGGGTTAAGGATTGGGAGGGTTTGTGTGATGTGATTGTATTGGAATTTGAAAAAGTTGGTAGTTATTATGATATGTTTGTATTGAAATTTGAAAAAGTGGGTGGTTGTTGTGATGTGATTGTATTGAAGTTTGGAATAGTGAGAGTATTTTATGATTTTTAGATGATATGATGGTATAATATATAATTTTTTTGATGGGAAGGGAGTGGGCCCCACTAGTGGGTTAAAAATGGGGGTTTTAAGGGATTACCCACCCAAAGTGGGGGGTAACCCCCCAAACGAACGATCTTTGATGGCTTTAGACGAACAAGGTTTTTTAAATAGAAAGGAAAATTCAGCCTATTAAGATACTCTCCCAACAACATAATCAAATGTTAGAATTTCCTCCCGTTCTTTTTAGTTGTTTACATCTGGATTCATCAAATGATCTGGGCATCCTTACACATTCTGGCTGAATCTCTTCTTCAGATGTACTACTTGTTCCTTTTTTTCATCCATTGCGTTGAGGAGAAGAAATTGGTTGTGTTGTAAAGACTGCAAAGTAATCCCATGAGAGAGTTTGACAACCCAATGTCGCTTGTTAGTCTTGGATGTGCAAACAAAAAGGATGGTTAAGAAAAAAAAGATTCCTAAGATCACTAGAACTAGATGGTGGAATCTTCCACTGAAGCAATCGAGCTTCAGGGAGAAGGTTTTAGAAGACTTATCTTGGAATTGTAGAGGAAGTGCAAACGAGATGTGGGAAGCAGTAGCATCTTGTATCTAAAAGGTAGCCAAAGAGATGCTAGGCGAATCAAAGGAAGGGGCTCCAGGTCAAAAGAAGGCTTGGTGGTGAAGGGGTGCAAGAAAAGCTAAAAATTAAAAGAGCATGCTTTAAAACTATGTCTAAGGATAGAACAGAGGAAACTGTCACAAACTATAAAATAGCGAAGAAGGAAGCAAAGAAGGTTGTAAGCGAAGCTAAGTCAAAAGCTTATGAAGTTTTGTATAAAAATCTCGACTCTAAGGAGGGCCAGAAGGATATATTCAAGTTGGTTAAAGCAAGAGAAAGAAAGACCAAAGACCTTTCTCAAGTAAGATGCATTAAGGAGGAAGGGCACGTGCTTGTTACTCAGAAGGATATAGAGACTAGATAGGAGCAGTATTTCCATAAACTTTTCATTGGGAAAGGAAATAGAGAGTTCACTTTGGGTGATCTAGCTAGTAGTGAAAATTACTTGAATCGTGCAAGCTATAGACAAATACAAAGAAAAGAAGTAGAGGAGGCTTTGAAGGTTATGAGACCTGGAAAAGGTGTAGGAGCAGATGACATCCCTGTGGAAGCATGGAGAGTTTTAAGCAATCGCGCTTTGATTTGGCTTACAAATATATTCGATGCTATTTAGCGAAGCAAGAAAATGCGTGAAGATTGGAGGAGTATCGTGGTGCCTCTTTATAAGAATAAATGAGGCATTCAAAATTGTTCAAATTAAAGAGGTATCAAGGTGATGCGTCACACTATAAAAATTTGGGAACGTGTGATCGAAAAAAGGTTGAGGCATGTTTCCAACGTAAAAGAAAACCAATTCGGATTCATTCTAGGTCGCTCAACTATTGAAGCCATCCATTTGTTGAGGAGAACAAATGGAGATTTATAGAGCTAAAAGGAAGAACCTTCATATGATCTTTATTGATTTGGAGAAGGCTTATGATTCTGTCCCATGAGAGATATTGTGGAGAGTTTCGGAGAAGAGACAAGTACATGTCTTATACATTAACCCCATAAAGGACATGTATGATAGGGCTTTATCTTGTGTAAGGACCCCATCTAGTAAGACTGCCTATTTTGACATCAACATTGGTTTACAACAAGGTTCAGCTTTGAGTTCATTTCTTTTTATTTTGATTATGGACGAGTTAACAAGTCACATTCAGGATGAGTTACCTTGGTGTATGTTATTTGCTGATGATATTGAATTGATTGACGAGACTAGAGATGGAATAAATGAGAAGCTTGAGGTCTAGAGACATGCATTGGCAACTAAAGGATTTCGTATAAGTAAGGCTAAGATGGAATATATGGGTGCGCCTTTGATAGAAGCACATGGAAAAGGAAAGAAAAAAAGGCAAAAAGAATATGGTTACTCCAGAAATCGAACGATTATTGAAAGATCATATCTTCCTGAAGATTCCACTTCACGATGCCTTGGATCATTTTCCTACTCTCAAGAATCAGCTGAGAAACAGATGCACAACACCTAGAAAAAAGAGATCACGAGTTGAGAAACATGTATTGACCAAGGTAACTTCGTATGCTATTCGGAACAAGATACCAAAGAAGAAAAGAGATTCTAGAGCTCACTATGTTACATGTCAGATTGAAGATGTCGTATTTCATTGTACTCTCTTAGATAATGGTTCCTCAATTAATTTGATTCCATTTTCTTTACTTAATAAGCTCAAGCTAGGTCCTCTTTACAAATAACGAGCGATACTTTAGTTTGCATATCGATCTGTAAAGAGATCTAGGGGCATGTTGAGGAATATTATCGTAACCTTTCAGGACTTGCAGTTTCCAGTGGACTTTACTGTCCTAGATATGGATTGCCCTACGCAGTTACATCTTGCTCCAATCATTCTCGAGAGACCCTTCTTGCAGACAACAAGAACACTCATTGACTATGATGCTGGGAGAGTATCATTCCGCACAAACAGTGGAGAGATACAAATTAAGATTGCGAGAGGATGTAGCAGTCCCCGATCAGTATTGTCATTCACATCAAAAGACAACAGTCTTGCACAGGATTGCCAGAACATAGATGAGACACACTCTATTGATCTCAAAAGTGTTTATTTCGATACCCACGATATCCTACATGAGGATAGGGTAGATCATATGGTACCTAATTCTTCAGACGACTGTTCACATACAGATATAGAGTTTACATCAGATCTAGATGAACAGTCAATTGAAGTAGACATCTCAGTGCCGCAGATTCAGAGTACACATATTCCAGCACGAGAGTCAGCTGATTATATTTCACAGATTATTCAGTCTATTCAGCGTAGAGAGTCGGATGGTGTAATGGTTACATATATAGACACCTTATGTAGTCCGACTCCAGAGACGCGTATTTTAGTAGAGAAACCTATGTGATGCACATATATCACTTGCAGAGGCAATTCTACTTTTTCAGCCACGGATCCGCACACGCATGCACATCAGATGATTCCGTAAGATCCAGGTTGAGATGATCCACTTTATACATGATGCATGACTACTCTTTCACTTCATTTCATCATGTACAAAGATCTGTAAAGCCATTCGATTTTTCCTGGAGTACACACCTGTATATCCTTCGTAGACCACAATCGTCCCCATTTTTACTCGTTTTATATGCTTAGGTTACCAGATCTTAAGTATAGGGGGGACCGATTGTCCGCTTCTCGATTCTCAATTTTTGATCTTTGTACTTTTCTCTTGTATATCCTATCCTTTACTCTAATTACCGGTCCCTAATTTTTCCCACACTCATTTCTATATTTAAGAAATCTTAAGTATAGGGGGGACCGAGTGATTTCGATGATTTTGTTCTCTTTATTCCCTTTGTTCCTTCGTTTATATATTCCTTTTCCTCGGTCACCTCATTTTTTGTGTTCCACTATACTTACGATAACCAAATCGTAAGTATAGGGGGTGATTGACTTCACATCACTTATTCCGTTTCACCCACTTTTACTTAGCATGAGTTATGTCCTCCTTTTCTCTTTTGATGCTGTGAGGACATAACACAAGCTAAGTATAGGGGGTGTATATTGTATATATACTTTTGTCCATGACTCGTACTTTTATGTATTTTCTATATCTATAAAATACATAAAAAGTGGGTGAGGGTTAACTTAAAATCCACCTAGTTATTTAAATTATTTATAAAATCCTTATAAATAAGTAAAATATGTTTAAAATCCCTATTTAAAATCTTAACTAAAATATGAATTTAAAATACATATTTAAAACATGTATAACACTTATTTAAAATTCTACATATAAAACTTGTAAAATACATTAGCTATTTCATTCAAATAAAATATGAGTAACTTTTTTTTGTAAAATTCTTGAACATAAACATGTTTATAAAAATCACAAAATCCATAAAAAATGTAAAATTCTAAAATCCATAAAATTCATAAAAATATGTAAATTTCATAAAATAAATTTCACAAAAACATGGTTGCATTTGTATTAGAATTTTTTTGGAATAAGTTTTATTTTTAGAACTAAAGATTGGGAAAAGTTTAAAGGATGGAGTGTGTTTACGGCCTTTAACGTTCATTGTAAAGAGCCTAGTTAGGAACTGGAATTTGGACTCTTCACCTCTTCGACATAAATCTTTGGGTTCCATGAGACCATGTTTGGGAAGTCAACTCAAAAAGTGTCTAAGTAGAACACTTGGTGTCATCCGTACAACTCTTCGTCAGTGAACCAATTTTGGACACATGCACATTGCACTTAGCTCAATTTGCATGGGGCTGTGAAGGGCAATTCATCTTGGTGGTGCGTTTCTATCCTTGTCTCGACATTGATGTCTAAAGACAGGAGAGATTGGGATTGTGATAGTCGCTTCGGATGAGGGAAGGATCTGCTGACACAATTTTTCCAAAACCTCAAAAAATGGACAGAATGAAAAGATGCTATATCCTTCAAGGCACAAAAAGATGAATGCAGATGCAGTGCAAGCAACAATACAAAGCAAATTCAAAGAAGAAGCTACCAAATACAAATACGACCACAATGGTCCGAACTTCCACCAAAAAGGGCATGCACATCTTAGTGGAGACTTGGCTACACCGGTTGGACTTCACAAGGAGATGCGTCTACACTGGTCGTACTCTAGTTCTTTTCTCATTCTTCTACTTCCTCCCTATATTCAATTGTGGACATAGCACGAACTGACCTCAGAAGGGAATACCTCCCTCCCCGAAGAAAGAGTAGCTGGGACTGTATAGCTGGGATGGACGGTTTCTTCGCTTCTTTCAAAGCGGGAAGAGCTAAATCAAGTTACACACTGTACAGATTGAATTCAAGGTTGATAGAATTTACAATATGAATGAGTGGATCCGAACTGACTGTTGAAGTGAACTTAAACAAGGATTTGTGGAACTTAAGGACTGTTGAGATTAAAATCCTAATCTTATTTAAGGCTCTAACAAAATGATTGTTTCAGGCCCGATTAAGCTATGTCCTTTGTCTGTTCTCATGAATTGGTTTAGGAAAACAAATTCATTCTAACTTTCTTTCTTTTTCCCTTATTTTTCAAATAAGTGTTTGCTAAGGGACTAGCAAATATAGAGGGTTGATGAATCCACGATTCATTAACATTCTATGTGCATTTTATCTTAAAATCCTTAACAAATACATGTAAATATCCATTAATTTCCACTTTTTAACAGAATTCCATTCATGAGTAAAAATGCATTTTTATGCATTAAAATCATGTAAATAAATAAAAGAATAAAAATAAAGAGAATAAAAATAAAGGCAAATTGTAGATATGTATATATATACAATATGACTTAGAAAATAAATATAGCTGAAAGATATATTTATCACCTAATCCCCGAGATCAAGTTAGCATGGATTGGTCGACACATAAATAAGTAGGGGAGATAAGGAAGAAAAGAAATGAAAATGATTAATTTCACATCTCAAACATTTTTCATTAATTATCCAATAAATAGCAAAACTTTAAAAAAAATTTAATTAATTCACACTAACATATTTTTCACCAAACTCTTCTCCTAATTATTTCGAAAAATGTATAGAAAATATAAAAATAAGTTAAAAATATTACCTTATATATACACCAAGAAATCCAACTTGTAATTTGCAAATTGTCAAAATCCCAAGGTCGGAACATCATAACTTTCTTACACGAACTCCAATTTCACTCTACTCACCTTTAAAGTACATAAAATAGTATTCTCTTATTAATGAAGTTGAATTCACTAAAATCTGAGTCAGTTTGTAAAAAGTCGGTTTCACGACCTAACCACAACTGAGTTTCTAGGCTATTTATTTTATTTAGAACAAATTATTTATTTTTTTAATGATTTTATAATTTCTAATTATTTTCTTGATCTTGTATTTTAACCCTAATTTATTACATAATTTTTTAAACTTATTTATCATTTTAAATAAATCAAAAATACTAATTTATAAGTACAAATGAACTGTATAACTTATACTCCTATTTATTAATATATCTAAACTAATTTATTAAAATTTACAAAAAATCATATATACTTTATTTATTAACCTAAGAATTAAGAAAATATAAAATTAATATACTATTAATTAATTTATTAAATTAAAAATCGAAAACCTCTTTATAAAGTATTATATATAACTATTTATTAATATAATATTTATATTTTGTAAAATAATTAATATTTATAAAAAAATAATTATTCCATAATTTACATGATTTAATTACCTATACTTTTCATTTTTATACTTATTTAAAATTCCTTCATTCCTATTTAATATTTAATTTATAATATTTAATATCCATCTGGCCAACCAGATGCTAACACATGTCACCACCTGGTGCTTCTTCCACAAGAAGCCAGGCCGACGGGTTTATTCTAACTACCTAACTTCTCTATTTTCTATGAGCCACTCCTTAACTCCTAACTCCGATCTAATCCGTTGATCCTCTACCTCTAACCACCAACTTCCACGCCTACCCTTGATTTTCTAACAAACCTCCTCCGATCGCCAATAAAATCAACTCCAAATCACCATTTCCAAAAAACCTTTTCCTGAGCTCCAACTTCCAGAATAACCTGGTCGTCAACCCTGTTCTCCACCGCTTTCCGGTCGCCTCCAGCTGTGACAGAGCATCGTGGCCATCTAGCGTGGATGAAGGGACATCGAAGGAGAGTTCCAAGGCGAATCTCCGCCTTGCATCGCCGCCTTGCGCCGCGTCGAGCACTGATTTACCGCCCGTCGAGCTACTAGCAAGAGGTCATACACCTCCAGTTCACATGTACCTCCTTCATCTCCTTTTTGCAATTTTAATTCTCGATTCGAGTGCCCTCATTAGCGTTGCTAGTAGCGTAGTTAGGTTCCTTAATCACCATCGTTAGATGCCATCCATTCTCATCTTTCAAATTCGATTCTAAATCACTTCAATTCGATTTTCATCTGTCGCATTAGCTTTGTTTTACAGATTCTGGAAAGATTTATTAGATCTACAAATTCCTTTAAGTTGTGGTTGATTCCTTGCGAATCGAGCAAGAACACGTTCCGTTGCAGGTCAATCTTCCATCTGGAGCAACTAAACCATCATCTGGAGCTTCAAAATCCAAAAATTTCCCAAAACAAGAGTCTTCTGCATTAACTTCAAGGATAGCGGGATAGCCACCTTCACCAGCGAACAACCACCACCTAAGGAGGAGTTCCACCGCAGGCGAGCTTGGAGGGAGGAGTCTCCCTCCTGGCCTTGCCGGATGTCCAAGCTAAGCGCGAGCCGTCGGGAAGAAGTCGGAGAAGACGCGTTCGTCGCCAGCCGCGCGGAGGAGCTGAAGATCCTCAAGAACATGGGAGAGCACAGGTGCTCGACACGTGTCCATCACCGATGCCCAGATCAAGCCTCCACATCTAATCCAGGTCGTTCAGCCTGAACCAGTAGAATAATTGCATACTAAACCCAGCAAGCTTCAGTAATTCAATTCCGCTCCAACCTTTTCCAGAAATTGCATTTAGGTCCCCGTGCAGGGACCTAAATGCAATAAAACTACTTTTCTTTTCAAATCAGTCCCTGTCAGGGGCCCAATTGTAACAAACTTTATATTTTCTTCTTTGCACTTCTGCCCATGGCTTGTAGGGGAATTTTGAACCTTTATTTTGTTGTGTTTTTCTTTGAATTCTTAAGGATAGTTACGCAACTACCCCAGCTACATTGCTAGGAATTTTTCGCGGTTTTTCATCGCTTAATTTTCTCGATTTGATTTTTGTACGATCGAGTTAGCTTTGAGTCTTTCTTTAAGTTTGTTGTAAAACCAAGAATAAAGAGAAGTTTTCGGGATTTCTTTCTTGCATCAAAAACCGATGTTTTGATATTCTGCCTCCTCGAGTTCGACCCAGCACGCTTACCTGGATAAATACTATAGTGTGGATGAAATAGGAGAGAGAGAAACTGCTTGTTCCTATCTTTTCTCTCTCTCTCTCCTATTTCATTGATTTTTGTTTGATAAACCGAATCTCTCTTCACGATGTTCTACACCGACATCATTATTAACCGCGGGTCGGATTTGCGTTATCACGCTCCTATACCACCATACCCTACCAGTACGGGGCTCTCACAATGGGGGAGCAGGTGCACCTCCCCCCCCCCCCCCCCACCCTCTGCGGGGGTAGCGGGGCAGCGCCCCCATCCTGAAATTTTTTCGTATACGTGTATTCATATCCATCTGACTTTGGGATTTATTTTGGACATGAGTGGTATATAAACTCTCTAGAGTTCCTTTGTGTTTTCTTCTTCTCCACTTAGTGAAAATCAATCGCCGCTGCCCAAGAACATACCCAGTTACAGGTGAATCTTGTAAATTTGTGCATCTTTGTGTTTGCTAGATTGATCGTGTTCGTGCGTGCTTCCGTGATTCGTAATAACCCAGTTCTTAAAATGCATTAAATTCAAAACAATCTTAAAGATATATTGAGAAAACTGGGACATATTGATCTACAAATATACATTTCATGTCTTTATATATAAAGAGTTAAGAGTCGCAAGGAGAAAACATATAGAAGAACCCAAAAACCAATAGGAAAATACATCAGATAGAAAAGAAAGCAGTTTACTTAATTACAAATAGACAATCACCTATAGGATAACCTCTATTCCGTACCATTTTAAGCATATAAATATAGTATTCACACATTTATATAAGTGATAAAAGGTCACTTAGCGTTGCTGCTGTAAAATCTATTTAAATGCCTTTTTGTTAAGAATGAGGGTATACCACCTTTAGTGTGATATCCATGCTTCTATTAAGCGTAAATCATTAACAAGTGGGATATGCATGCTTCGCATAAATGAGAAGCATACGCTGTCACATTTTATACATAATGCCTTGTTCCTTTGAAAGTCAATGCATTTCTATTGATCCAAATTGCCCAACACACCACAAATAGCTTAATATGGACTAAGATCATAGCTAGAAGCAACCAACCACCCCATACCAAATTTTCACCAAACCTCTTTACCTCCACAACACCCAAAAAAAGATTAATGTCCTCTTCTTCAAGATCACAGACTGGGCAGGATATTGCAGAGTCCATAGTTAAGCGAGCTCTAAAGGTTCTTGTGACCAACCTTTCCCTTGAGAAAGGCCATATAAATATCTTAACCTTGAGGACTGCTCTCACCTTCAACAACAATCTGCGATCCTTGATCATCTCTATCTCAATAGGCTCAACGTATGATAATAAGATATTCTAAACTTTCTTTACCAAGAGAACCATACCAGGTCCAATGATAAGGGCCATCCACTGGACCCTCTGCAAACAGCTCTTCTGTCAGCTTGCCAAACCTCAATGCCCCACATCCGAGAGAATCAAACTAAACAACAGTAACCATGAACCTCAATATTCCCTTGATGACGACAAGCAGAGCAATTGATGCCCCCTTAATAGTTTGCAACAAGAAGAGCATCGAAATCTATCCTTCAAAGCACCTGTTCCAACCAGTTGTCCTCACAAAAACAGAAAGGTCTTCCATCACCCAAAACCAGGTTTAGCTGTGAGATAAACTCCCGCATGGTAGCACAGACATACAAGGTCCAATGATCGGGGCCATCCCCCTGGACGGACCATCCACTGCAAACAGATCTTCTGTCAGCTTGCCAAACTTCAGCACCCACACATCTGAGAGAGTTAAACTAAACAGCAGTAACCATGAACCTCAACATGCCCTTGATGACAACAAGCAGATCAATCGATGCCTCCCTAACAGTTTGCAACACGAAAAGCATCGAAATATATCCTTCAAAGCACATGTTCCAACCAGCCGTCCAGCCAAAATTGGAAGGTCTTCCATTGCCCAATACCAAGTTTAGCTGTGAGATAAACTCCTGCACGGTAGCAGACAGTCCTATACAAGTTGGAGGGAGCTTTCCCCAAAATGACTTGTATCTAGGTTGTCATTCACGTTACAATTGGTCCAGAGCAATATCCAGGTCAGGTCATCACTTGTTCCCCAGATCTTAACCATCAATTTAGCTAGAAGTGCCTTGTTCATATCATGTAGTTACATCACCCTAAGACCTCCTGACATGAGCCTAGCCACCATGTCACACGTCACCAACAGCACGCCTCTACCCTCCTGCCCAATGGTAGTCCAAAAGAACCTCTTCATCATGCTTTCCAACCTCTGTAGTATACTTTTCGGAGCTAAAAATAAGAAAGGTTGAAAATCGGTAAGCAACACAAATTTCAGCAAGACCAGCCTCCCACCTCTTAAGCGATATCTAGCTTTTCACCTTGCAAGTTTACATTCCATCTTCTCAGTAACATCTATCCAATTATCCAGTCAAAATCTTCCCACAATCAGGGGAAATACTAAGTTGTTGCAAAGGTAGGTGCCTTCGCATGCCCAACAAGGCCTCGTATCTATCCTCCTCTGGATATAGCCCAAAAGGAACAATTGAGGTTTAGATCCACGGTTTTAAAAATCGAACCGGATGGTTCAACTGGCTAAACAAGAACCGGAAGAAAAACGGTTCAATCACTCGATTTTTACTCAGAAAATCAAAACACAGTTGGACCGTTTTAACCTGGTTGAAGCAATTGAACCAAACCGCATGTCCAACCATCATTTTTTGGCATTTCATCGTAAGCCATAGTATGATACTTTTTTATCTCTTCTCCTTCCATAAATGCAAATGACCCAATATCACTTCTCTTTCACTGCCTTATGAGCATTATCTTTCTCTTCCCACGTTATGTATGAAGATGTCCCCTTCCAACAACAACAAATAATGCCTCAACGTAAAAAAAAGATTGCCATAGTTACAATATGAGAAGCAGTAAGTTAACCCCACTTGTCATCAATAAGAATTTGAATAATTTTAAATCTGTTAATTTTATACATCACTTGAATTTAACAAAATATATTGGATTTTTATCGGTCATGATTGTCTTCTTCCACAATGATCAGTTGATCACTTGTGTCCCTCGGGTTAGTTGTCTATCCCCAGCGTAAACGAACGTTAACTTTGAGGACACAATGGAATTAAATAAAAAAACAAGAGTTGAAAAGTCCTCCTCCCACTCCAGCCCCTCCTCCTCCCCCCCCCCCTCGGCCCCATCCTCCATCACCCCTTCCAGCCCCTCTGCCTCCCATGACCGCAATTCCCTTCCAACCCTTGCTCCCCCTCTGACTGCCCGCCTCCTCTTATCTCCCCTCCTCTTCCAGCCCATCTTCTTCCCCGTCCAACCCCTCATCCTCCCCCTATGCTCCATCCTCCTCCCCAAACATCCCCTTCGCCTAACATCCAGTCCCTCAACCCCTTACTCCTCCCCCAACAATCCCTTAACCTCCAATCCCTCCTCCTCCAACTGCCCCCCCCCCCTCCAGCCCCTCTCCCTCTGCCTCATTCTCCTCCTCCAGCCACCGCTCCCCTTACAACCCCTCCTCCCCATCCAATCCCTCCTCTTCCTCCTCCTCCTCAGATCCCTTGCTCCTCCAACCCCTTCCTATGGTGTCCCTCAGCATGGAGATGTTCATGATGCTTTTTGCAATGGCGGTGGAAATGTTGTCATCGCAAGGACGAAGCTGATTTGCAAGCAATGGATTAGGGTAGAGGATGTCCACCTCAGAGCCAGCACCGCATTACTATGAGTTTTGTAAAGATGCATTAATACAGGAGCACAGATGCATTAATTAAAGGACATTACTATGAGTTTTGTAAAGATATATGGGCATGCACTTATTTACAAAAACACTGAGGGATAAGTGTTAAAAACTTGGAAGGACACAAGTGCAACAATTATTTAATACATGATGAACCATTATTCCTATTTATTTGTATGAAATACTAGTCTAACTCGATTTGACACGTTGAATCATGTGAACCAAACCAATAGTACAACGGTTCAGCTTTTTCGGTTGTAATGAACCGATGACGTTATCACTGGTTCAACCAGTCGATCTCATTGGTCCGATCAAATCCAAAACCGAAACCTACCCGATTTGATGCTGGGTTCAGTTTTTAAAACCTTGTCTAGATTCTTTTCTGTGCAAACCCGAAAATCCAACAAAGATCTCGACCGATAAAGCATGCATGCATTGAGGGCTCTAGCAAGAACCAACCAAATGATATTTGCTCCCACATAGAAACATGGGTGCTATGTCCCGATCGCCACCACATTGAGACGCTATTGCAATCGGCAGAACCCTTTTCCCTTCGACTCCGGAAACGTACACTTTGCATACTAACACTGCCCTATCAGGTTCTAGAAAAGCAGAAGTAAGGTTTCCACGATCTATCAATCAAACAATATCGAGCATATTACAGTATCTCCACAAAAAAAAACATGGCAGTTTCGTCTACGTAGAAATTGGTCTCAGTTTCGCAAGGGAACAACTGTATCCACGATCTGGGCCTAACTACGTCATTGTTCAACAACAGTCTCGATTCTCCAAAAACACGTTTAGGTTAGATGAGATCATGATCAAAATTGCAACTTAATTTCAATGAGGGAGGGGAAACTCACCCTCCGGGTGCGTGTCGCGATAAGGGGGTCCGGATCGGCGACGGGACGGGAGGAGTCGCGCGAACTCGAGATGGACCCGTCGACGCAGGTCTCGGACGGCGATGATGTGGCGGGCCGTTTGGAGGGTTGGGAGTGGTCGGAGGGCAGCAGGCGCCTCTTGTTGGCCATATCCATCCACCTACTTCTCGAGCTGTTCATGGTCCTTGCAAGGGAGTTGGGGGAGGAGAGCAAGGGGCCAAAGGGGCAAGGGGCCAAAGAACTGGCGATTTTCTCACATCAGCGCCGTTTTCCCTTTCCGAGAAGGAAAAAAAGGCAACATTCTTTGCAAATACACAGAAACAAATGCACAAAATAAATCCGCCCCCACCGACGTCCGTAATAATACAAAAGGAGGATATTTACACTTATTTCCTTCCGAGTTGTCAAATAACATGCGCGCCCTAACTTTTATAAAATACACTCGTACCTTTGTACCTTGTTGTTAGTGATAAATATGGGCATAAGTGTAGTAACAAAGTGATAATTATATTTTTTTTGTAAATACAGGGGTAAAAGTGAAATTGCAAAAAGAAAGTTAGAAGTATAAGAGGTATTGAAAAAACTCAAAATTACATAGGTGTCGAAATTAAGTAAAAAAGGTGCATTACATTAAATGATCTTGGTTGATTAAAACATTTTAATATTTTTGGAACCAACTGCCAATTCTCATCCAGGTTCTTTGATGAGTGGAAGATGATCGAGTAAACATGAGACAACTGCGCGATCACTTGATTCGCCGATCGCTTGACCACCACACCATGAAATGATTTCCAGTGCTAAATTGTTGATCGAGGTGCTAACTGAATCGAATGCCTTTGAATCCATCACAGGATTCGTTTTTAAAGTTTCGAGTTCCAACTCGCAGTGAATTTAAAATGAATGTGCTCATTTGAATTGTCATTCGATTTATACATTTTGAACTATCATATTCAATTCTTTTTCTTTTAAATTTGAAATGTTAATTTTGTTTTAAAGCTTATATAAGTTATTTATGCAAAGAACGTTATATTTTTGCAGATATTAGTTTAGAAATTTTTACACATGCATCCATCGTATTTTTCCAATAACATGTACGCCCCTACCTTCTTTGCAATTACACCTATGTTATTGTCTTCTTAAAAAGATCACAAATAGTGCCCTTCCACTAGTGAAATATAGGGCACATGGGTACAATGGAGGCACAACGAGGAATTTGGTAAGAATATATGGGCATAAGTATAATTACAAACAAAAAAGTAGGTATAAGTGTAACTGAAAGAACTTGGAAGGGCACACGTATAAAAATATCTTTATTTTATAATTCTATAATCATGAATACGTACAAGTAAAAAATCCAACATATAATAAATCATGCATAAAAATACCTTTTATATATAGCTAATATATGTGTTTTTTTACATGTTATGAATGAAAAATACAATGAAGAATATGTATATGAGGCATAATAAAGAGAGAAATTGTGCAAGTACAGATTGTTGGTACCCATGGTCATGTTCCTCAGGGGCCATGTAGTGCCCTTTAGTTACCAACTCTATTAAGTCCATGTTCAAGAGGGGAACATGGGCTAGAATAAGGGCCCTATTCCCCTCCCATTTGGTGTACAACTATTCCCCCTTAGTTCTCTTGCTCTCCCTTTCATGCTCATCTTCACCCAGAATTAGGGTGATCCCTATTCCATGTGCCAACGATCCTCCATCCCTTGTGTGAAGCCTCTCTAATGGGCCCCTACCCCTGCCACTGATCCTCCATCCCTTGCGTTCATCTCTGCCCATAAATTAGGCTTTCTGTCGCTTGTATTAGAGCTCTTTACTATGGTTCCGTCAGAGTCGTTGAAGGTACGACGAGGTCTTTACTCTTCTCCACAACCTTTAAGAAGGGGTGTGGTATCCTTGGGGTTCATTGTGATGTCTTCTCCGATGGAAGCCAACCATGTATATAGGGTTTCAGGCAGACCATTGAAGCCTTATAAAAGGACCTCAAGGGCTCCCTCCAACGAGAACTCATCTTCCCGCGCCGAGTTCTTCCTTATGTGCTATTGTATTAACATTTCTTCCTCTATGTGGTCCTTCTGGTGTGTGAGGTAAGCTTCACGATCTGATCTTTGACGTCTACGATTGCTGATATTTTCTTGGGATTTGTCGTGCTTTGGTTCTCTCGGAATGTATAGTTGCAAGGAGACATGATTTGTTGGTCTTTTGAATGGTTTTATTTTAGAAATGAGTGGATTCGAGGGTTGAAGATGCACAGTGTTGCATCTTCTTTGGATTTGCAACTTTACTATTCTTTTAGTTCTGTGGTTTGGTTCCCCATGGTGTTTAGCCCTATTTTTCGCATTTGTTTGATGTTTGGTTGTATGCTATTAAACCCTTCAGTTTACATGATTTTTACTAATAACGATAATTTTGATCTCCTCTTCAAAGGTATCCTAATTGTTTTACATGATTACATAGAGCATTTACTTAAAGAAGATGAGTGATTTTAGTTCTTAAGCATTATATTTTTTCCTAACATCGGGTAGTTGTTGAACATGTTATAACTTACTTGTTCTACAATAAGGTTTTATAATTACACGGTGAAGAACATGTCTTTGCAAAGGTCTAAAATAATCCTCACTAAAAGTGACGATAACATGTTGATGAGGCGACCACTCACGAAAGCTGATTCAATCAACAAGTACCCACATTTAAATGAATGAATTAATTAAATCTCAAAATTTGTGAGTCACTATTTTTTTAACTGTACATAAATAAATGTATAGTATGTAAGCATGTAGAGGTTGAACCACAAAGAGCAAGCTAGGTAGCCTATGATTATTGCTAATCAATGTATATTATGTACATACTTATCTTTCATCCTCTTATGTAGGTTTTTATTTTTGAATTTTTTGTTTTAAATTTTTTATATTTTTAATTAATTATATATAATATATCTATAAATATAAATAATATATATACTAATATATAAATAAATATAGATATCTATATAGATAGAGAACAACAAAATATAGATAATGACTTTTTTAGTGTTTTTAAATTTTTAGGTTTTCATTTTGAAAAATTTTAGTTTCTTTTTGAATTTTGAAAATAAAATAATTAATATACAATAAAGTATATAATAATATAGGGTATATAGTATATATATGTATAATAGCTATATATAGCATATAATACATAAATATAGATATAAATAGCTTAAAAATATTGGAAAATTTTTTACTTTATATTTTGCTAATGTTTTTGCTTTTCTGAGATTTTTACATATTATTAAGGGTTTTTGAATTATACAAAAATAGGGACTTTTCAATCCAGCAAAATGGTTTTTGGATTTAAAAATAAAAATATTAAATGAGCCTTAAAATATACAAAATCAAATTAAATAGATAATATATGTATATATAATAAAGAAAATTACAAAATAAAAATCTATGTTTTGTATTTTTTTAAAATAAATTTTATAATTTTATAAGTTTTTGAGAATTTTGCAATTTTTTGTTTTCTTTTTATGTTTTTATGTGATTTTAATCTAGAATAAAATTATAACATAATATAGATAATAGAATTTTGTTTGGAATTTTTAGAGGTGTTTTTAATAATTTGTGATTTTTAAAGTTAAACAAGGAAATTTGAGTCACTCTTTGAATTTTAATAAATGGATAAATGCCTCAAAATCCATACTAAAAATGATAATAATAAGTACATCATCCAAGGCATATTTAATAATTTTTGCAAAATAAAATTCAAGTAGAGGGTAATTTTAATAAAATCCTAAGAAATACAATGCATTTACTAGCTAGGACCATTTTGCAATTAAAATTCATATACTTGCATTTCAAAATAACATTCCTAAGTCTAGGGGCATACATGAAAATTTCACTAATATATTAAACTATACGCACTTGGAAAGGTCATAAGTGCAAATATAAAAAAGTTGCAGGTCCTTCGTACAATTTTTCCTCGAAAAAATATACATGGCATATAGAATTCCTGGACTGGAAATGAAAACATAAAAGTGTCAGGGTATGCGTGCAAAATGGCCAACTCTCATGGGGACCCCATGTGAGCTGAGCTGGCACAAGTCTTTATGCAATTAATAAGAAGAAGCAAGGACCTTATCGTAAAATTTTCTAATATTTTACACTTTAAATGACATTTATTATATTAAAAATAAAATAAAAAAGGCAGAGGGGCTCTATGGAATTTACTCCTTATTGCACGTGAAGGAACAGTCCAGATCACGTCACTTAACTCCATCCAAAGGATGATGTGTGCTTCGTTTCGCCCGATGATTGAACGATCATGATAAAAAATGGGCTCAGCCTTGGATCGGACGGTGGCTGCGTTCTTTGAAGAATAGGGAAGAACATTGAACTTCCATGCCTTTGATCGTTGATTGCTCCTCCATCATGCAGTCTTCTTCAATGGCCTTAGGCTCTACACATCCGTGAAGGTATTCCACAATGATTGACGGGCTCGAGAAAGTCCAAGACCCATCAATGGGGTCCTGGCATATAGTACAAACCAGATCACCTGGAGCTTGGCCTGCAGGCTCGAAATCGACCCAGACTGGGTTCTTTGAAGCTAGGACCTGCACGAAAACACCGTTGGGCTCGAGGAAATGGACCTACGCCTAGAATGAAGCTAACATGCATCGATATGAGATGGAGCGGAGAGGTTCCAGTGAGAGGTGGCAGTGGAACCTCACTTCGCAGATCCATGATGGATCTGATTGGTCTGAATGGTCGATCAAATAAAGAAAATGTTGGGAATGAAATGGGACGAACATGAGAGGTAGATATGAATGGGAACACAATGGATTAGCCGGAGCCCTAGTGGCTCCGGCGAACACTAAAATTAGTAAACCTACTAACATAAAGAAGTAAAATCTAATCTAATTGCAGAAATGAAAACAACGGGGAATAAATCTACATAATAAAGAAAAGGGCACAGTTCTTGTACCTGCAATGAAGCTGGGAGTAGAATGGTCGGAGGACCGTCGTGGATCATCGCCACTTCCTCACTTTGCTGTCTTCGAGCTCGTGGAAGATCTCCTTTATCACATGGACTTCGACACACACGCAAGGATACAAGATGATGCTCCAAGGGGGATCAAAATAAACACATGGAGGGGAACAAGTTTATTTATAATCAAATATGGGAATCCTTATTGTCTCGCGATTTGGGAAGAATGGGGACTATATACAAGGGATTGAAGGGAAAGGTGTGGATTAGGGATGGTCAAAGAAGGGTTTAGTGAAAGATCAACTCGGATCTGAGCCCGGGAAAATTCTGCTTAGTCCACATGGACCAACCAGAAAATTTTAATGGAAAATTATTGGTAATCAGTATTTGAACCGATAATGAATTAATTGATTTTAGAGTATAAAATAAAAAAAGTTTGTTATTTAACATACTATTTTATTATTATTTATTTTTATGATGTTATTTATTACAAGTTATTATATAGGATTTTATTTATAGATACATTTACCTATGTTTTGCATATTTTCTTTTTATTTTGTATTTTTGATTTTATTAATTTATTTTTATTATTTTATATCTTTATAACTTTTTTATACACTAAATATTTTTATTGTATTTTTTATGTTATTTGTATACTTAAATAAATAGAGGTATATTTTATATAATATAAGTGTAGGTATTTTGTAAATGTATTTATATAGAGTAATTTATTTTTATATTATATTTATGGTTTTATTCTATTCTAAATATGTAAATATATTATAAATATATTTACAAAATTATAAAAATATTAAATTATAGAAATAATGAAGAATAAATTAATTGAATATTTTATATAGGTTTATTATACAATAGGGGTCCAAAACCTAACTTTCACACCTTAACTCCAAATTAAATGAAACCACCTTCATTAAATAGTTTATTTAAAGTTATATACACTTAATGGTGATTATGATGCATTTTGAGCTTTTATTGAGAAGATATGGGTCCGGGAAGTTCGAATTTTGACTTTTTTATTTAAGTATTGAAAAGTACATTGTATATTATTTTTGTGGAAACTCAATTTTATATTTTTCTATACATAATTATCTACAACTTTCATGTACAAAGTTTCTTTATTTGATGAATAATAATAGAGAATAAACTGAATCCCAAAAATGAATTATTTATGAATAAAAGAATGGGATTTTTATTGTATATTTGGCCCTTATCTCTTCCTACTTTATTCCTTGTCGATCAAATCAGTTCTTGACTTGGTCTTGGGGTTTTAGGGTCATAATATACCTTTAGAATTTTATTTCTTTTTCTTTTCTTTCCTTATTCTTTTATTTTGATTTTAAACAATGTAATTTATACAATAGTTATACAATAAATAATAAATATTAACTTGTACAAAATAATGATGTTTACATGCATTTAGCTAAGGTTTAAAGACCAAAATGAAATAATAAAGGTGTTGAAATAGAGATTCATAACCACTTATACTTGCCTTTGCCAGTCCCTAGAAAACACTTATGCAACGAGTGTAAAAATAAATGAAAAAAGAAAAAGAAATAACTTGGAATAATTGTCAACTTTTAAACTAATATTTAATAAAATTAAAGTCTGTAGCTTAGAGATGGCCTTTGGATTAATGGTGTGTTCAGAACCACATGGAAGTCAAGTAGTGTGACATAACACCCTTAGGGCATGTTTGGTTGCTGGGTTGGACTTGGTTGGGTTGGGGTACACCAGTGTAACCCTCCTTCCAACCCCCTCAATCCTCCTCACAGTTTACCATTCACAGGGGTACAGTTTACTAATCACAGGGGTACCCCAACCCAGTCCAACCCAGCAACCAAACAGGCCCTTAGATTCCATATTCCTATCTTCTAGTCCAATTCACAGCCAGGTCAGAACCATCCTCATAGTCGCATACTCTTGCTACCTTAAAATGATAGAACCATGTGTGTGGATTTGTTCAGCTCTTTTCAGACAAAACCATTGAACTATCAAGGCGCCTGCTCTTCTGGTAACTCATCCTCGTAGAGATAGATATTCCCTTCTAAGGTCAGTTGCTCCTGATATTTGCAATCGATTTGGGGGAGAAGATAGAAGAACGACAAAAAAGTGGGAATGGACCAATGTATTCTTTACATCCTTGTGAAGTCTGTCAGTTTAACTGATTCTTCACCAAGAAGCAAGCTTTTTTTGAAGCTCATTTTTTTTGGAATTTTTGGTATAAGTTGAAGAATATGGTTAGATCCTCAAGCGCATCACGGAAGCGTGATCGTCGTGTCGAATACGACGAAGAACGACTAGTCATACTAGTTGTTTTATGCAGCAGAAATTAAAAATTTTCATGTGACGAAACCACATGATCTAAGAACACTTCTCGGATCATTACGTCTAAACCACAAACAAGTATTAGGTTTACCTCTTGAAGCGTGGTTGCAATCGAGTCTCTAAACGAAGAGACCTCCTGTCTCAAGTCCGATCCGATGGAGGAGACGCTTGTGAGCGCGGGGATGAACCGCGTGCTTCTCGCAATCCATGTTGATGATCCAAGCGGCGGATCTCCTGATCTCGACAAACGAGATCCGACGTCTTCTTCACGAGCAAGACACGCTGAAGTAGACGGAGTTCCACGAACAAACCATCGGGCAGCATAACGACGACACTACGGCGATGGAGAACCTCTCTAGGGCATCCATGGTGGACGGCCATGAGAGGGAGAGAGAGAGAGAGACATGCTTCTCAAGCATTGTGTGTAAGGAAGAGCAATGGGGTGCCTCTCCTTTTATAGGGTTTTGGGATCCATGGATCTCAATCCATGGGACAACACAAATCCAATGGCTCTCATTGATTGTGTTTCTTTTAATGGTCAAGATTTGTGTTGGTAAAACCAACAATAATTAATTTAATTTAGATTAAATATATGTTGATAAATCAACATAATTTAGTTACCAAATTAAATCAAGATCTCTTGGAGATCATAGGAGAGAGAGTGCCTCCTTCCAAGTTGGAAGGAGGGGATGGCCACACATTCCAAATAGGAGTGGTGGCCGTCCACTCCATATACATGGAAGGTGGCTCTCATCTCTTTAATGTAATCTCCAAGATTATGCAACAACTTTTGTTGCAAATTATTCTACAAAAATAATTCACAATTATTTTGTAGACATTGCAATCTTGCCATTAAAAATTTGTGAATCACATTCACAACCCAAAATAAAATGTAAATTACAATTTCAATTTAATGTCCAATGTGAATCCAATTCACATTAACATTTAATCAATAAATGTAAAATACAAACATCTCTCTCTTATATATTATAAATCACATTTATAATATATATGACTAATATGGATATTGCTATCCACATTATTCATATCCATGATAATTAAATCACATTTAATCATCTTGGATCTCTATTCTCTTGTGTTCAAATAATATGAATCATATTCACATTATTTACATCTTTGATAATCAAATCACATTTAGTTATCTAAGATAGCTCTCTTTATAATATGAATCAAATTCATATTAATCATGATAATTAAATCGCATTTAATTATCCATTTTCTTAATGCTCGGATACATAAATCAACAATAGAATTATCCATGAACTCCTTCAAGGATAATGCGCTTTCTCCGCAGATACTTGAAGAGAAAGACAAGACGATTGTATTGTTCCACGTATAGTGACATGGATATTGAGATCGTATATCAAATCCAGATCGCGGGCCTCCCATAGATGCTTGATTAAATCAAGACCGTAAATCTAATCTTCTCATTGTATCTGAATCACATTCAGATCAATGTCTGACACTTGGACCAAGATCAGATCACTTCTCTACTGAGAGGAGTCACTAAAATCCAGACCCGTTTCATCACTCCCTAGGAATGGAAGCGTCATGGTTATACAATCGTTTATGATCACATCACCTTCAGGTATTCCCAATACCTGTACATCCTGCATACTGGAAGACTCAGACTAAACCCGAAGTATTGCATCAACTTTATACTGTCTACTTCATGGTTTTATCAATAAGTTTCTCATTCGATCATTGGGAGTCGGTATCAATCATATACTTTCCAAAAGTATATATCATACCTAGGTCTTGATCATATACTTTCCAAAAGTATATATCAAACCTACAGATTCAGTCAAGCTTCCAAAGCGAGATGACCGTGCGCACGGAATTTGATTCTTCCCAACATCTCATGAGTGAGCTCATGTCTTCCGGTTCAGTGAATGAACCTGTATGTTCCCTTTGAGAGATCGTATTACTCATATACCCTTACATGCACACCAGCGCGCCAGTGTATAGACCTTGATTAGGTCATCAACCTATTGGTCTGCCAAATGTACATACTCAGACATATAGTAACACATCTGTCTCCGGTCAGAGGATGCGTGCCTATCATGACAGCATATGATATAGGACTTCGGTTATCTCGATCTCGTTAAGTCAACTCTTTGACCTAACTAATCTGACACCTCCGAATCTCTATCAACCTTTAAAGATAAGGATTGCCATCTCCTACTCATGCTGGAGATCATCTCTTAACGATCATTTGACGGTGCTCGATGAGTCCTCAATCTAACTCATTAGATATTCATCTAAGCACCAGCCTCTATGATTCAATAATTGAATCAACAGCTGTATGATCATTAAGATGGCCATGGTTCATAACCCTAATTGTACTAAGGGACCTATTATGCAAATTATGTATTCTTCATTTCAGATTAAGGAGTGAATTGCAATAACATTTATTGCATAACGGCTCGCCGTGGGCTCGCATTTCCAACAATCTCCCACTAGCCCAAAGAGCCATGGGCTAATCATTTATACCCAGACTCATGTGACAATCATAGGCTATTTAGAAAATAGCTAGGTAAGCTGATCAGTCACTCTGTTCCCAAGAGACTACGCCAAGTCCTTTTACGGCACTTGCATATCCCCAGTAACAGTGCTCGCATCCAATGCGAATGTTGCATCTTATGCAACCAATACTCAATTTTGTCATAGTGTCCTTGACACTTTAGCTCGATTAATTATTATAACCAGTATTCCCATAATCCTTATTAGAATACCTTCATTTCCGGAGATCTCTATCCCCTAAGGTATCTAAAGTTAAGACCCTTATAGATCACTATCTACATGGTCTTAAAATTTTGAATATAAGACTTTGAGATCACTATCTCTAAGTTTCATCATCTTTGAAGATATTGTTATTACTGCAACTAAGTGTTTTATTTCCAGAGTAGGACTAGTAACAGATTACTACTCCCACTGCATGGCAGACATGTGGCTCTTTTGCACATCTAGCATGTGTTTCAAATTTCGTGTAAAGCATATGCTCCTAACACTTCCATTTGAAGGGTGTCAATTTCAGTAATTCTGAAACCGTTAAAATTTGACTGTCTTGATGGATGCGATGGAAATATTTAATTAAGTCGAATTTTGAATGACATCATGGTGATATATTGTGATCTAAATTCCATTAAATTTCATTTCAGAAAAATAAAAAAATATATACGGAAAAAATGAGAGCATACACCTTTTTTCCTTCTTAATATACAAGTATTTTCCATCACAAAACAAATCCTCGATTAACCACTTTTAAACGGACATTAAGTAGAATAATGAGTTTCCTAATAAATTATTCTTTTAATCCTAAAAATTGCATTCTAGATTATGTTATTCAGTTGATTAACATTTATCTTCAAATGATGACGAATCCTTGAGTTTCACGTGAAGCTCAAATTTACCTTGGACTCTTCCTCATACACCACAAAACCTTTTATTTTATTACGTGTTTTATACCCCACACTTATTTGTAACATTAGTTGTGCCTCCCCCCCTCACTTCTTAGAAAATTCACAGTTCCGTTTTTTTTAATATCAATTATGCCCCTACTTGAACGGAAGGGTCGAACTGTAAATTTTGCAAGAAGTCAGGGTACAACTGATATTACAAAAAACAGGATAGTGTAGTTGATATTGCATAAGTTAAGAAAGGTACAAGTGATAAGACCCAAAACCTAATGCTTTAACCTCCCGTGTCACCAGAGTCGTGGAACTAGGTCAACCGTTGAAGATAGAAGAATGTTTCAAGCCATGTTTCATAGGAGAATAGGGATCGAAATAAGCCCTTATTCTCATCTTCTATTATTCATCCTTATCCACTCTCTTATTTCTCTTCTCCTCTTCACTTATTTTTCCTTATCCACTAACTTATAATCCTTATTCATTATCCTTTATGTGACAACTAAACTGAGAATAACACTTATATTCTTTATGCTACCTTATTCCCCTTATTCTTATCTATCCATCCGAAAAGTATTAATGCTTATTCCACCTTATTCTTCATCCTTATTCTTGCTTATTCCTGAACCGAACACCCCCTTAGAGACATCATATCATAATCTAAATGAAGTGGTCCACGGGTGTACAATAAGGCACGAAGCGGTACAAAAATAAAAAAACGACTAAGTATTTAAAAAATACTTCAAAATTGGAGCAAACCGTCGAATTGAGATGTGATTCTGGTACTTTGAATATTTAATCTTTATTTAGAGGTAAAATTATAGTTAATGGTTGAGACGGGAGGAAAAAATAACGATCTTAACTGATGGGTTTTGTCACGTTCAATAAGGATAAGTAATTAAAAAAACAAGTATTATAAACATAATAGGCCTCCATTAGACAAGTGTTCTTTCGAATCAAAACTAGAAAAAGTTCCTTAGAAAACTCTTA
This sequence comes from Ottelia alismoides, assembly GCA_037367405.1. NCBI lineage: Eukaryota > Viridiplantae > Streptophyta > Magnoliopsida > Alismatales > Hydrocharitaceae > Ottelia > Ottelia alismoides. Next base: position 1,234,325 of record JAZKJV010003813.1, on the reverse strand, counting down.
AAATGTGATTTTTAAAATTTTATTTTAGTTATTTTTGTATACATACATAGATATACTAAAATGAATTTTATTTAGGGTTTTTATACGTGTGCCCCCACATAGATTATGCAATTATAGTTATAGGCGACCCTACTTTTTAGATGATTAACAATTATACCTCTTGAGTTAGTTGCCCTCCGTCCCCCTTTTAAACGAATGTTATCTCAATAGCACGAACATAATTGAAAATGAAAAAGAAGGTACAAGTATAAATTTAACCAACCTCCTTCTCTTCCAAATCCTCCTTGAGCTCCCTTTCTCATCTTCCAACCCTTTGTAAGTCTCCTAAGAATTGATTTCACTGAAACTATATTCTGACCTACTCTAGGATCCAAGTCAAACAAATGATCATTCTATCTTGTAATACTCTTTGAGACCTTTCTAACAAGCTCACGAACATCAAAATCAGAGGTTATACGAGAGAGTTATACGTGAAATATGATCGAGCTATGACTATTGGGTTCAGATCTAGATTAAACCAAACTCGGCCCTATATGGGGTGGCGCAAATGGACTTGGCTGGATAGACCACTCCACCCCTTCGTCGAAGTTCTTTGTCGGAGATTCCGACCAACAATGGAAGCTTGACTTAAGATTGTCGTGGACACACACGTGTTCCACAAAACACCACATAAATCTCATTCTGGGAGAAAGAAGTTCACATGAGAACATTCTCCTAGGTGCGGTTTTGGACTCCTTTTGTTGTCGGATAACACCCTACCAATAGGTGGCATTGCTTTCGGACTGGGACGAGTTTTGGGTTAAAACATATATCATGTCACATTGCCTTTTCACATTTTTTTGTTGATCTACTCCTTGCATGTGAAAGATAAAAATATTTTCGTGATGTGGAGTGAAGGATATTGAGAATCCTCAAGTGCATCACGGAAGCGTGTCGATCGCATCGTATGCGATCGGGGCGACTAGTCGCTAGATGCGACGGAAATTAATTTTTTTCAAACTAAAGATGAAACCACATGATCACGAGAACACTTCTCGGATCATTTCATCTAACCACAAAGTATAAGGAATACCTCTTGGAGCGTGGTTGTAATCGTGAGATCCCAAACAAGAGATCCTCCTGTCTTAAGTTCGATCCACGAAGAACGCACTTGCGGGCACGATGATGAGTCGCGTTCCTCCCGCAATCCTCGATGAAAATCCAAGCAATGAATCCCCTGATTTCGTCAAACGAAATCCGTCGTCTTCCTTTAGAGCAAGCAGCCCCAAAGAAGAAGGAGATCCTCGAGTCGTCGAAGGCAAAGTCGAGAGTCTCTCCTTCTCAACACAAAGTGGACGGCCACTTCCTGGAGAAGAGAAAGAGAGAGGGCGAGAATAAGAGAGAGAGAGAGAGAGAGAGAGTGTAGTAGGCTTCTACAACTCTAAAATCATGTACCTTGAAAGGCTAGGTTAGCCCTCTTTTTATATTAGTTTAGGATCCAATGGATCTCAATCCATGGGACACATAGATCCAACGGCCAAGTTGGTCTATGTATTAATCAATGGCCAAGATTGTTGTTGGTTAAAAAATCAACAACATTAATTTATATTTAAATTAAATATATGTTGCAATATTATCAACATAATTTAATTTAACATAAATTAATTATTAAGAGATAACAATATAATAAAGGGGAGATAACAAATTACCTCCTAAAAATGAGGGGGTGTCACCTTTGACTACGTCGTTGGTGATGCCACCTCATTTGGTGGATATTTATTTCCCTTTTATTTTATATTATTATTTCTCAATGTATTTGTAATAATCATTATTAAAATATCCAACAAATTAATTCCAAATTATTTTGTGAATATGCCATTGATAAATATGTGAACCATATTCACAACCCAAACTAATTTGTAAATTGCATTTCTAATTAATTAATTAATGTGAATCCAATCCACATTAATAATTAACAAATACTATTTACAAATATTCTCTCTCTCTCTTCAATATATGTATATTATCAATCATATTTATGATACACAAATATTATGGATAGTATTATCCACATTCTCTAATCCTTGATAATTAAATCCTATTTAATTATCTTGGATAATTATTCTCTCAATATGAATCTCATTCATATTATGCTTGATAATTAAATCTCATTTAATAATCAAGTCCTTCTTGCTTGGATATGTAGTTCATCAAATAAATTATTCTTGAAATCCTTCAAGAATAATGTGCTTTCTCCGCAGATACTTTGAGATAAGGACAGGGTGATTGTATTGTTCCACGTATAGTGACTTGGATGTTGAGATCTCGTCTCAAATCCAGATCGTACGAACCTCCCATAGATGTTTGATTAAATCAAGACCGCAAATCTAATCTTCGCATTGCATCTGAATCACATTCATATCAATGTCCAACACTTGGACCAAGATCAGATTGCTTCTCTACTGAGAGGAGTCACTAAAATCCGGACCTATTTCATCACTCCCTCGGAATGGAAGCGTCATGGCTATACAATCGTTTATGATCACATCACCCTTAAGTATTCCCAATACCTGTACATCCTGTATATTGGAAGACCCATGATCAATCCGAAGATCAAGATCAATTTTATACTGTCTTCTTCAAGGTTTTATCAATAAGTTTCTCATTTGATCACTGGGATTTGGTATCGACCATATACTTTCCAAAAGCATATATCATACCTAGGTCTTGATCATATACTTTCTAAAAGTATATACCAAACCTGCAAATTCAGTCAAGCTTCGAAAGCGAGACGACCGTGCACGGAATTTGATTTTTTCCAATATCTCATGAGTGAGTTCATGTCTTCCGGTTCAGTAGTGAACCTGTATGATCCCTTTGAGAGATCATATTACTCATATACCCTTATATGCACACTGGTTCGCTGGTGTATAGACCTTGGTTAGTCCATCAACCTATCGGTCTGCCAAATATACATACTTAGACATATAGTAATACATCTGTCTCTGGTCAGAGGATGTGTGCCTATGCTGTGACAGCATTCAACATAGGACTTAAGTTATCTCGATCTCGTTAAGTCAACCCATTGACCTAACTAATCTGACACCAACGAATCACTATTCCAATGCAGAGGACCTGCATCAAGAGGTCGGTCAGATATCAGCCTATGTAAGAAAGGATTGACATCTCCTACTCAGGCTGGAGATCATCTCTTAACAATCATTTGACGGTGCTTGATGAGTCCTCAATCTAACCCTTTAGATATTCATCTAAGCACCAACCTCTATGATTCAATTATTGAATCAACAGTTGTACGATCATCAAGATAGCCATGGTACATAACCCTAATTGCACAGAGGGACCTATTATGCAAATTATTTATTCTTCATCTCAGATCAGGGAATGATATTTGCAATAACATTTATTGCATAATGGCTCGTCGTGGGCTCACATGTCCAACATGGAGAACATCAAGAACATAGGGGAGTAGTTAATTTCACTATCGGAGCAACTTCGCAGGACATCGCTAGAGAAGAGCAGGCATTTTTCTGAAGTATGATCGATCAAGCCAAATGGATTGATTGATCATGTTAATAGAGCTAATAAATCATGTTGATGCAAAATGATCGATCATAGTTTCATTTCTCATCGATCAGTTTAGATAGATGATTGACTATTCTGGAACTGTGGACCCATATGGACCTTAAAAGTGATATAATTTGAATCTAAACATCATGCATGACATTTTTATATATGATAAAAGCATGTATTAGTTATAATGGGTTGACAAATGATTGAGATGGGCTTAATGTAATCCAAATGGAAATAAAAATCGATGTGGTGAGCCTCGATTAGCGAGAGCATCTTGAGCATCATTCAAACGCCCATTGGGGATTTCAGATCTGAAATGCATCTTCGTGGGATGTGATACACCATGTCCTTTCTTTCCATATTGTGGTGATTATTTTTAAGTGGCATACGAGTATCATGATGTAATCCTATAATGTATGTGCTATGATTCCTTCATGAGCTAGCTTATATATCATGGTCTATAATGAATGGCTTAACTCAATTAGTGTATGCGTGAAAATAGTTGGTTTAATGATGCATGGTTTGAGTTCCCAAAGAGAGGATGGATTTTACTACAAATTAGGGAACATTGACTGACAATGTAACTAAGCCCACTAAAGGATACATGAGCCTAAAAGTACAAGCCCTAATGTAATTATAAATAAGTATGTATAACGATAGTGGGAGCTTTAGAACTTAACTAGGATGCATGTAATTCAAATGCAAGCCTACGGAGGCACCCCATCCCTAAATTACTAAATATTTAAGATTCATAGCATGAGACCTGATATGAGTCAAGCCCACAGACTTATCACAATAGTAAAATAGACCAATAAAGCACATGGAATGTTGAGAAATTAGTTAGGATGCACGTACCTCAATGCATTCCTATAAAGGCATCCTAACCATAAGGTACCTAGTACCACGGAGTCAAAGCCTGAGGTCTGATGTGGGTCCAAACAATAGACTATCCATGTTTCTAAAGTTCAACAAATAAATGGATACACCATGAGAGGTCAAGCATCAACATCCTAGAGGATCAATTGACTGGATTTTACAATACCTCGATAAAGGGTAAGTTGACTTAAGGGGATGAGTTGGACCATATGTATGCCCATACTATAATTGTTTGTGAACATGGTGAGATAATATGAGATGTATGTTGATCTGTTGTTGATGATGAATCATTAATTACCTATGTTAATATCGTGTCATTGTAATACAAGGCAATAACAATATATATCAGAACCACTCAGAAAAGATCTTGATGAAGAAAATGTGGCTAAATTTATACCTAAATAAGTCTAGGATTGGACACAAGGACAATAGCAAATTGGATTTTCTAACTAAGGTCTAAACATTATAAGTTTAGTAATCAAGTGCATCTAAGTTAATACGAATGCGTGGATGTTCTTTTTGGATTTTGATATGGAAGCTATATGATGCTAAAAATAAGTTACAATGCAAGACTATACAATTCACACAATCATAAGAAATGCTCCAAAAATCAATGTTAAATGATTTTATATTGATCTACAATACTAAACATACAAACAATGCATTAATATGATGCTTAATTAATATATCAACCAAGGTGGGTTAAGATATCTAAGACCCTAATTAGTAGATGATCTTCTAATTCAATTTAATCAGAGATTAAAATATCCTCCACTTAATTCAAAACTCAATTAAGAAGAGTCGAATATTTCTAGAATTTTTCGTCAAAACTCTATGTAAAATAAAGATCTAAGAAAATGTATGGAAAATCAAATACATGTGCATAAGTATGCATAAATTTCTATAAATTAGTGATCGATTCTGCTTCAGAACAAAATGATTAGGACATAGATCTAAAAAGCATAAAATTATGTATCCAAATAGACCAATTTCATTAAAAATGGAGTATGTATGCAAAAATTATCAAACATGCAATCAAGTGGCATACATGCGATACAAATTTAATTAAAATTAATTAATACAACTCAAAAAGGTCCAAAAAGGTCTGAAGTGCAATAAAAATAAGTTGTAGGGGCTTATATGTAACTACAAATTTTATGAAAATTCCATGTACACATGGGTGTCATTGTAAATAAGAATTGATTGGGTTGTTCTACAAGAAGCCAATGTGTACATGCTTTGGGCATGTGAGGTGAGGTTCGGGACTCAAGTAGGCTAGAGCCATGCGGAGATAATTGAAGCTTCGATTTTAGGCTTGGTCACACCAAGGCTAGAGGTGTGAAGCAGAGATTCGTATCTGATCTAGGCCATAGATCAAACCACGATGATTTTATCTAACCACACATATCTCTGTGTATGGTATCCACCTCTACATAAGGAGGCGTCAGATGGATCTTTCGTGAGCTAGTTATCCTCCTCTATCCTCCTCAGACCTCGATGAAATTTGAGAAAATTCGTGTATGGATAACGAAGGAGATGAAGGCTTCGAGAAGAGGTAGTGATAGTCTAATCATCAAGTAGACTCCTCCTTGTTGGAAGCTCAACAGTAGATCAGAGAAGGGTCATATGTTGGACATGTGAGACCTAGGCGAACCATGTATACAATAAATGTTATTGTATTACTTTTATATATTAATAAAAAATATCGATTTTTACTCCATGAATGAGATTAATGAATGCATGCACTTATATGGTCCCTTAGTATAATATGGGTTATGTACCATGGCCATCTTTATGATCATACAACTATTGATTCAATGGTTGGATCATAGAATATGGTGTTGAGATGATATCTAAAAAGCTAGATTGAGGACTCATCTAGTACCGCCAAATGATTGTCAAGAAAGGATCTCTAGCCCGAGAAAGAGATGTCAATCCTTACTCCAAAGGTTGATATCTAACCGAACTCTTGATGCAGATCCTTTGCATAGGAATAGAGATTCAGAGGTGTCGTATGTGTTAAGTCAAAGAGTTAACTAAGGAGATCGAGACATCTAAGATCTATGTCATATACTATCATGATATAGGCACGCACCCTCTTACCAGAGACAAATGTATTATTATGTGTCTGAGTATGTATATTAGGCAGACCATTAGTTGATGAACTAATCAAGGTAAGCTATACACCGGTGAGTTTGTGCCTATGAGGGTATATGAATAATACGCTCTCTTAAAGGGATCATACAGGTTCATTATCGAATCGGAAGACATGAGCTCACTATGAGATCTCAGGACCAACCAAATTCCATCGATGATCGTCACGCTTTGGAAGTAAAACATTATTTGTGGGTATGATATATGCTTTTGGAAAGCATATGATCGATATCGACTCCTAATAATCGAATGAGAAACTCAATGATAAAACCTTAAAGGAGACAGTCCAAAATGATATCAAAACTTTGGGTTTAATCATGGTCTTTCCGTATGCAGGATGTATATGTATTAAGAATACTCGAGGGTGATGTGATCTTTAATTATTGTATATCATGACACTTTCATTTTGAGGGAGTCATGAAAAAGTTTGGATTTTAGTGAGTCCTCTCAATTGACTGGGTATCCGATCTTGAACCAATTATTGGATATTGATCTGAATATGATTCGGATGCAATGAGAAGATGGGATGCCATGTCTGACATGATCTGACATCTCTAAGTGAGCTTATAGATCTAGATATGAGATTGGATCTCACTATCCAAGTTATTATACATGGAATATACAATTTCCCTAACCTTATCTCCAAGTATTAGAGGAGTGGGTATACAATTCTCGAAAGAGTTCGAGAATTATTCCACGAGCAATTTCATCCAAAGAATTAGAAAATTAGATAACTAAATATGATTTAATTATAATATTTAATGAGGATAGAGATATCCGAGATAATTAAATTGTATTTAATTATCATGGATAGGATTAATGTGGATAACACTATCCACAATAATCATGAATAATGTGGATATGATCAACAATATACTAGAGAGAGTTGATTATGAATGTGATTAACAATTTATATGTTAATGTGAATTGTATTAACATTATATAATTTAATGTAAACATGATTTATTTTAAATATTGGATGGAAGAATTTAATACTCATTAGTCAATGGTATAATTGTAATTATCACATATTTGGAATTATTTGGTGATCATTCAATTATTCAATTAACTAATATAATGGATGAATTAATTTGATCCATTACATTACTTAGAGTGGATGTCCATGGGTTGTTAAACTATAGTGGACATCCACTCTATATTTATTAAATGGATATAGTCCATTTTTTATTAAATCTATTTATCAATTAATTGATTTAATTTGATTTTTTTTCAAATTATATCTTTATATTTTCTTTTATGTTTATTGCAAATTTAATAGACACAAAAATCAATATAAACCATTCATGAGTGAGAGTACATGGATTGTAATCCATGGAAAGAAACACAAATTAATCTAAACAATTGATTACTGTGAGCACATAGATTGGGATCCATGCACTTCCAAAGTGCTGTAAAAAAGAGGTCAGTCCTACCCATCTTTATATTAGTCGAATGTATAACAAAACTCCCTCTCTTTATACACACGTCCACTCTCTCTCCATAATCTTTATGGAGATCATGATCGTCGTCGTGTTGTAGTTGTGTTGCGGGACTAATTGCTTGGGGAACTCGATCTTTGTTGATGTCTCATGCTCGTAGATAAGACAATGGATTTCGTACGATAAAATTAGGAGATTCAATTCTGGGATTATTTCTCGGGATTGCAGGAAGCATGTTTCTCATCAACACGTCCGCAAGTGCACTCTCATCAGATGGGATTTAAGCTAGGAGGACTCTTTGCTTAGAGGATTCGGGTCACAACCATGCTTCAAGAGGTAAGCATAAACTCATTTGATCTGAATAAAATAACAAGTTAAAGGTTGTTGAGCCATGCAGTTTCATTCTTAAATTTTTTATTTTTCCTCTGCCATGCCAACTAATACGACTAGTTGACTAGATCGAATTTGAAACAATCTCCGCACTTCTGTGATATGCAAGTCTAACACCTTTCCTTCAAGTGGTATCAGAGTCATTGTTTAAGGTCTTGGATATAATCTAAACCCTATGGAATAAGGCTTTGGCTATCGGGATGCACAGGAACTTATTGTTTTTTGCATTGTTGAAATTTTGAATCAATTTTGAGCATATATGATATGTTTCTTGTTTTACCCCTATTATGAACAAAATTTTATGATACTTAAGTACGTTTAATTATCTGGAGTTATCCCTAAAAAATTTCCAAAGTTGGCTAAAATTGGATATTATTTTGAATTCGAAAAGTTCCTTTAGTGTTATTATTTTTTTCATGTATACTCGAATCTGTAACTAAACTTTTTTTGTTACTAGCTTCCTGTCATGAAGAATATTAAAAACAAAATAAATAGTTAATAATCAAAGCAACAAATGTCTTGAATTATTTCGTGCAATTCTGACTCTGTTTGCCCTAGATATGTGATATTTAGTGGAGATAAATCAAAAGATGATTAGATCATCTTACTGACATGTTTTTATGTGTTTAATCATTAAAATATAATAAAATAAAGTTAGAATTTTCTCTGATTAATTCTTGTATCATTTATTTAGATAAATACATAACAAATAATAACATTGATTGATTGCATTATGACATGAAAATCCTAGTTTATCCTCTAATAGTTGTAGGATAACTTTTACATGTAAAACTAACCTTATTTGCTTAGTATGACTAGAAATTTAAGGTCATTAATTTTTTTTAATATTTCTAAACTTTTTATAGTATATAATATCATGTCGGTCATAAAGAGAATATGATCGATAAAACCTCTTAATACAAATAGACCCAATGTTCTAAATTGGAATGGACATGGTGTCTAGATCGGGTATGTTGGTTTGGTTTCTTAATTATTGTCTTGCATGTTAAGGAATGCTCCCTCCCAACATGACTCGAGTGTATGGCCGGATCCATTTCAAGGAAGTATTGCATGATGCGTGATTAGGCGTACTCTTAACAACTAATTGGAATAGCATACTCTTAATAACTAACTGGAATAATCTATTTGTACTATGTGAGGGTGTATACTATATAGCAATATCAAGCAAGATTAGATATTTATTGGTTGCATTGAATTGTTAATTTAATATGATTAAATTTATTTAATTCAATTAAAATAAATAATTTATTATTAATATGATTGTAATTCCCTTGGAAGAATTAGTCAAGAGAATTTGATTCATAATGATTAATTTAAATTTGAATGGGATATGGAGGATCATTAGATGGCATCCATGGTCTCCGTCAAGGCAAAGAGTTCTGTCGCTATGGATTATATATTGGAGACGCATATGCGAAGTCATAACTTTGGTGTACAAGTTCACATAAATAAAGGCTCTTTGCTTCTCGTAAGAGACATGCATATGTGTAGTGACCCAAATATTATTCTTCATATCAAGGAGATATTAGATTGTGCATGATGTGTGCTAATCTTTTTGACGGTTAGTTCAATTAACAACGAATCAACATCACCTTAGAGGTGGTGGGATCGGTTGTTAAAGATCCAATTGAGACATGGAAGTTGGACTTGAAAGGTGGAAAGAGTTCCCACTTCCTTCACTGAAGTTGCATTTTATCATATTATTATACTGTGAAAAAGGTAGAAGGGAGATCTCAGATCTTGCTAGAGATATAGCATAGGTATATCTATTGCTTCTAAATTTTGATAAGGGAATCAACTTTCGAAGTATTAAAGAGCAAGATGACTTTGATTTAAAAATTCCTTAATCAAAGAAGCTTATACACATATATAATTTTATCGTATATATATATTATATATATATATATTCTAATAAGTGCATATTTCATCTCAGATGAAATCCATGAACCCTCTCAGCAAGCTTCTAGAGATCAACCAGTTAACCATACCAAACTATTCGATCTAGCTCTGATTTTTGGAGCTTACTATCTTCGAGGAGCGCATCGGGTATATGCTCAATAAATAGCATGAGAACCCTATGCCATTGGAAGAATTGAAATTTAGTGAATATTTCAATAAGAACCACTCATTGGTTCAATATTATATTTTGAGGATTTTGTCTACTGTACTTGGGAAGCAACATTGGACATTGATAATTCTTGTGATATAATGATGAATCTAAAAGAGATGTTTGATGATGTGAACTACATGGAGCGTAGTCGGAAGCATGGGTTCCAAAAGAGTCTGGCCGAATAGGTGAAGAAGAAGTCAAAGTGCTGACTCATCCTCTCAAGTTTCCATACACCTGACATCCAATAAAATGGATGTCTATCATCACTATAAAAGGCCAGGGAATTGGATAAGAAATTGTCCAATTATCTGAAAACCTTAGAGAAGGTAAAGGTAATGCTCTGGCATATATTAAAATCTACTTTCATCATTGAAATTAACTTTCTCATAGGACGATATGGTAGTTTGTTTATTGATTCTAGGGCTTTTGTTTATGTATGCAATGTGTTGCATCTGTTTCAGGAAATTAGAAAGCTTGAGGATGGAGAGATAGTCATCGAGATGGAATCTGATGCAACTATTGCAATAGTCATTGTTGGGATTTGCGGACTGTCTTTAGCTAGTAGGAGAATGTCTCAATGTACCTGAAGTTAGAGTAAAGGAACTTATTTATTCATTTGAGTATATTGAGGTTCCTGAACTAGAAATAGAAGAGATAAATGAAGATGAAACACTTGTACCTCTTTGAAGGAGTTAGAGTGTGGTCATGCCACATGAAAGGTATGAATTCCATGTGTCAGAAGAGTCTGACAGTGATCTTACTTCATATGATGAGACACTCACATCATGACATAGATAGATGGTTGCTGGCCATGAAGCATGAAATAGACTCCATGCACAAGAATGATATATGGACCCTAGAGGATCCACCTAATGGGGTAAAACCCATTGGATGTAAATAGACCTTTAAGAGAAAAGGGGACCTGATGGGAGGGTGGAGACCTTCAAGACACGACTCGTGGCCAAGGGTTAGAGACAAGGCATCGACTACAACAAGACATTCTCTCTTGTGGTCATGCTCAAGTCTATCAAGGCATTTCTATCTATAGATGCACATCTTGACTTTGACATCTGGAATATGGACATCAAGACTGTGTTCCTCAAAGGATACATCGAGGAGGATATTTATATGGAGTAGCACCATGGCTTCATAATTGAGGAAGGAAAAGTGTACAAGCTGAAGAAGTCCATATATGGGTTCAAACAAGCTTCTTGTAGCTGGAATATTAGATTTGATGAAACCATAAAGAGTTATGATTTCGTCCAGAATCCTGGTGACCCATGTGTATACAAGAAGATTAGTGGGAGCGCCATTGTGTACTTCATGCTTTACATTGGTTACATCCTTATCATTAACAATGATACATGGTTAATGACTTGTGTTAAGGTCTGGCTATCGCACACCTTCGAGATGAAAGATCTTGGAGAAGCACTTACATATTGGGTCTGAAGCAACTCAAAAATCAAGGAAAAGGGATTTTGGGATTGTCCTGACATGGGTACAATAAGAAAATCCTGGAACACTTTCATATGGAAAATTCTAAGAAATGCTTCCTTCTCTTAAGACAAGGTATCCACCTGTCTAAAGGGATGGCTCCTCAAAGCATTGAGGTAAAGAATGCCATGGTTGGATGCCCATATGCATCAGCTATGGTAAGTCTAATGTATGCCATGATATGCACAAGTACGAATATCTGCCATGTAGTGGGAGTGGTAAGTCGTTATCAATGCTACTATGGAGAACGACACTAGAATGTAGTGAAGAACATCGTCAAGTATCTAAGACAGATGAAGATTACATCTTATTCCATGGATATGGTGATCTGCAAGTCTTAGGATACACATATTCTAACTTATAATATGACATTGATGACACAAAGTCAACTTTGGGATTCATATTCTTGTTAAACGGTGGTGCTGTGAGTTAGAGAAGCAAGAAGCAGGACACCATGACTAATTCAACAATATAAACTTAGTACACTGCCACATTAAATGTTGCAAAAGAGGCATTGTGGTCGCACAAGTTCATCTTGGAGACGAGTTTAGTTTCCTCATATACTCCCATCCAATTTCCCCATGATAACATGAGAGACATAACTTAAGTGAAGGAACCCAAATGGCATCAAAGATCAAGTATGTAGAGAGGAAATACCACATCATTTGGGAGATTCAAAAGCGTGGTGCCATCATCATCATCACCAAAATGGCCTCTGCCAACAACATTGTTGATCCACTTACCAAACCTTTGTCCTAGAAGGTTTTTGACCATCATGTAATGGGTATGGGTTTATGGATTGTACAAATCGGTTATGAGGCCTAGTAGGAGATTGTTTGACATGTAAACCATGTACGAACCATGTCTACGATAAATGTTATTATAATCCTTTTATATATAAATAAAAATTATTGGTTTTTACTCCATGAATGAGAATAATGAATGCATGCACTTATATGGTCCCTTCGTGCAATTAGGGTTATATACCATGGCCATCTTGATAATCATACAACAATGATTCAATGGTTGGACTATAGAGGCTGATGCTGAAATGATATCCAAAAGGTCAGATTGAGGACTCATCTAGCATCGTCAAATGATTGTCATGAAATGATCTCTAGCATGGGAAGGAGATGACAATCCTTACTCCAAAGGTTGATATTCGATCAACCTCTTGATGCATCTCTTCTACATTGGAATAGAGATTCAGAAGTGTCAGCTATGTTAAGTCAAAGAGTTGGCTTAACAAGATTGAGATAGCTAAGACCTATGTTGTATGATATCACTTTATAGGCACACATCCTTTGATCGAAGACAGATGTATTATTATATATCTCAGTATGTACATTAGGCAAACCGCTAGGTTGATGACCTAATCAAGGCCTATACGTCGACAAGTTTGTGTGCATATGAGTGCATATGAGTAATATGATCTCTCAAAGGGATGATACATGTTTACTACCAAATAGGAAGACATGAGATCAGTCATGAGATATTGGGACCAACCAAATTCCATTGATGATCATTTTGCTTTGGAAGCAAGACAAGATTTATGGGTATAATATATGCTTCTGGAAAGCATACGATCAATACCGAATCCCAATAATCGAATGAGAAACTTAGTGATAAAAACCTAAAGGAGATGGTCCATAATGAGATCAGAACTTTGAGTTTAATCATGGTCTTCTAGTATGCAGGATGTACGAGTGTTGGGAATACTCGAGGGTGATGTGATCTTAAACGATTGTATACCATGACACTTCCATTCTGAGGGAATGATGAAAAATGTTTGAATTTTAGTGACTCCTCTCAGTAGATTGGGTATCCGATCTTGAACCAATTGTTGGACATTGATTCGAATATGATTCAGATGCAATGAGAAGATGGGATATCATGTCTGACATGATCCGACATCTTTGAGAAGTCTTCTAGATCTGTATATGAGATTGGATCTCACTATCCAAGTCACTATACATGACCTATACAATGGTCATGACCTTATCTCCAAGTATCTAAGGAGAAGGCATCCAATTCTTGAAAGAGTTCGAGAATTGTTCCATGAGTAATTTTGCCTAGGCATTGGAATTTAGATAATTAGAAAATTAAATAATATTTAATTATCACAATTAATATGGATAGATATATCCAAGATAAATAAATTAAATTTAGTTATCGTGGATAGGATTAATGTGGATAACACTATCCACAATAATCATGGATAATATAGATATGATCCACAATATCATGGAGAGAGTTGATTGTAATTGAGATTCACAATTTATATGTTACTGTGAATTGGATTCGTTTTATATAATTTAGATTTACATTAAATATTATAAGGAAGGATTTAATACTCTTAAGTCACTGGTATAATTGTAATTATCACAAATAATTTGGAATTATTTGGCGGTAATTCAATTATTCAACTAACTAATATAATAGATAAATTAATTTGACCCAATCCATTATTTAGAGCGGATGTCCATGGGTTGTTAAACTATGGTGGACGTCCACCTTGTATTTTGTAAATGGATATAGTCTCTTTTTTAATTAAATCTATATATCAATTAATTACTTTAATTTGGAATTTTTTAAAATTATCTCTTTGTGTTTTCTTTTGTATTTATTGTAAACTTAAAAGAAACACAAATCAAACCAAACTGTTGATTAGTGAGAGCATATGGATTGGGATCCATGGAAAACATTAAAAATCAATCTAAACCATTGATTAGTGTGAGCACATGGATTGGGATCCATGAACTTCCAAAATACTATAAAAGAGAGGCCAACCCTATCTCTCTTTACACTAGTTGAATGTAATTGTTGCATTAACAAAACTCTCTCTCTCTCTCCACACATTCTCTCTCTCTCTCTCTCTATATATATATATCCATAACCTTGGTGGAGATCGCAATCATCGTTGTGTTATTGGAATAATCACTCAAGGAGCTCAGTCTTTCTCGGTGCCACGTGCTCATGAAGAAGACAACGGATTTCATGTGACAAAATCGTGAGGTTCCTGTTGGACTTGTAAGCCCTTTGGACCCATTATTGCAATAAAAGATATTATTTTATCTTTTCCATCTAAAATTAAATGAATAATTGAATGAATGTACATTCTTATTATCCCTTTGTACAATTAAGATCATGTACCATGACCATATTGAATACTTTGCATTTGGGAGGACACAACTGATTCAAATATGGGATATTCAATAAAGATCTCCATCGTGAGAAATAGTTGGCAATCTTTCTCTAAAAACTAATTTCCAACCAACTTGACAGACCAATATATATACCAGCTTGATCTGAGATATATATACATTTATGTGCCTGCGTATGTACATTGACAGACCAATAGATTGGTGACCTGTGCAAGGTCCATATACCAGCGCATTGGTGTGCATATAAAGTTATGAGATATATGATCTCTCGAAAGAATTATACATGTTCATAGTTGATGAATCGGGAGACATAGCTCACTTATTAGATATTTCACGATCAAAATGAATTCCATGCATGGCCGTCTTGGTTATCAAATAAGACACAAAATAAAAATTTTTATATATGCTTTTGGAAATTATATGATTATTATTATCGTCCAATTATCAATTGAGAAATTTATCGATACATTCTGAAAAAGATTGTCTAACCAGATTTTGAACTTCAGACTTATCAAAGTCTTCCAATGAAGGGTGGATGAGTATTAGGAATACTCAGGGTTACATCTATTGTAATGGATCGTCTATGATGACTCTTCCATTCCGTGGGAGTGGTGAAACATGGTGCATTTTAGTAGCTCCATTAGCTAGATGATTTGCAATTTAATTGGATTAAATCACAATTCATTTGAATCTAATTTCCAATTTCAATGTTCAAATGTTGGAAACAGAAATGATCATAGAAATGGTAATATGCAAGCTCCTTGATCTCATTTCATAGCTCCAAATGGTTTGAACTATGATTAGAAATTGTCAAGGAAGCTGGATTCAGCTCACCGACACGTTATCCGTCTCATGGAGAGTGTGATGTGTTTCTCTTGAGCTCATTGAGAGTGTAGAGTGTTACAGCTCAAACTCAAGATTCGTAGGTGATGAATTTTTGCAAAAATGATGTAAATCCTAAAAGTGGATAGTTATCTACATTTTCAGTCACTATACATGCATAGTATAATCTCCTCGACATTATCTTCAATTATCTACATATTTATCATGAGTCCTAATTGGATTAGGACTCAAACCTATTAAAGACAATATTGTAATAATTGTGATTATTATATATTATTGATAAGGGTAATTTTGTGAATATGATTCACAAGTATAACTCATTAATTAATGTTAGCAGTGATTCACAATTATTAATATTTATATGGATGTGATTCATATAAATATTTATGTAAATATGATTTATATATTTTTTCAAGGCATGATATTGTGTGAATTAGATTCACATTAGTTTTGTAGATGTAATTGGATTTTCTTTTGATTTTGGGCTCAAGAATATGACTTGTAAGCTTTGAGGATTAATTTCATAATTTATACAATATTTGCAGCAATAACTTCCATTTATGGAAGGTGGTTGGTGTGTATACTAAGTATACATGGTCCACCACATTGTTGAGTTCTTATTAATTAAGACTCTAAAGTTGTTGCTTATTTTATTTAGTTAATCAATATTGATGGGAGATAATGAGGAGATAATCCTTGTTGAATTATGACTTGGTCTTAGCCCTTCATTAAAAATCTAAGGGCTACCATGGCACATGTTGGACGTGTACAATAAGTATAAAAGGAGGGCTATGCTCTATCTTTTTTTACAACAATTTTAAGAACAAAAATCCTCTTTTAAATTTCATTCCCCTATGAGAGAGAAAATTCTTGAGAGTCACTCCTAAAATTCTCTTCTTGTTTCCCTCAACGATGTCCGGATTCGTGGGAACAATGCGTGACTCATCTTCGCACCTACGAGGACAAGTTTGTATATCACACTTGGTTTAGGAGTTTTATTTCATAGAAATTCACGCTTCAAAGGTAACCCCGATCTACCTCTCATATTCATCAAGAATATTAGAAATCATAGTGGAAAATATTTCCTATATAATTTGACTTCTAGATGCACAAATCTTTGTGCTACATTCTCTAGTTCATATGGTGAACTAACATTGTTTTGGCAAACTATTTGTTAAATTTTCAAAGTTTCCATGATGCATAGTAAATATTTTTTATTTAATTCCTTCAATTGGTATCATATCCAGGTTAGACAGAGGATTTTCATTTCATCCGAGTCGGATGAACAATCGGCTAGATCATCACAATTATCAGGTACATTGTCTTGTGAAAGTTTTAACGATTTAAATGATTCGATGATTTTCAAAGTTGTCACTAATATCGACTTTTTTAAACATATTTTTGGGATAAATATGAAGTCTAGAAGTTCTGAACTCCTACCCAAAAGATGCACCAATTTTTTATGATAAACGGGAGGAGATTCAGATGTTAAAAGCGATTACAGACTCTGATTCCGACCAAAGACTGTATCAAGAAAATATTGATTTTTTGGATACTGTTTTTGGGTCATATAATATTTTAAAATACAGATTAATAAATCAAATATCATGACCCCAATCAGTGTGAAAAAGATTCGTGCGATTCCAACCGTGCAGCCTCGAGAAGTTGGATTTCCCATAGGCGGAGTTGGAAGTGGATTCGATTGTTTTTTACCAATTTATTTCTCATATTTTGGGACTCAAAATTGATTAAAAAATATTTTATATATTTACATCAATATTTGGACCTAATATTTTATAAATATTAGGGATCACAATGAATTTTATATCTAAGTTATATGATGTTTTCTAATTTGAAGTGCGGTGGTCGCAACTTGCAAATTCGAATCTGAAATCATTATTTATTTATTTATTGAATATATGCAAAAATTATAATATCTTTTTAATTCTATATTTTCTATGATTATTTATGCTCTTAAGTGCTTACAATGCAGTCAGAAATTGTGAATTGTCCAGATTGTTGCATTGGACTTCCTTTGCAATTGAATTTGTATTGATTCGCAGAAGTGTCTAGATTGTTGCACTAGACATTTTGAAATTGAAAAGTTTTTTCATAAAAGGTCTAGATTGTTACACTAGAAAGCATGGGAAATTAAAAAGATTTTTAAATTCCTAATATAGCTGAGAGTTACTATATAATATCATACACTGTCGAAAGATCGACAAAACCTCCTTATTCTAATATGTACCGATTGTGTTGTCTCGAGTTGATTTTAAGAAGGTGTATAGGACATAGACATGTTGGTGGGTTACTTAATTGGCACCTTGCATCGCATTTGCAGTGGAAGCACTCTCTGTTAGCCCTATCTGTCCGACTTGGCTGGATCCATTTCGATGAAAGGAGGCATGAGGAGTCATGGCGTACTTTAACTTGGAACATTAAGTTGTACTAAGTGAGGGGGAAATACTATATAGTAACATCAAATGCATAAAACATCAAACACTACTTGGAACTTCTTAAGTACCATTATTTTAATTAGATTAAAACTATGACAAGAAGCATGTGTTCTAACTCTATCCCTCATATTAATCACGAGAAATGACTTGAAATGATAATCATTATTTTAAATATGATATGGGCTAAGTTGTATGATGACATCCATGGTATTCCATCATTGTGAAAAATTCATCGCCATGGATTATACTTTTGGAGATGCTCATGCATAGTCATGACTCCTGAATACAAATAGCTATGGAATTGGGTTCTTTGTTTCTCGTAAGAGATGAGATGCATGCGTAGTGACCCCAATATTATTTCCCATATTATTGAGGAGGCATTGGATTGCACATAGATTAAATTGATACTCTCTCATTGACGGTTGGTTTAATCGACAACATGCTAACTCCATATATGCATAGATGTGGGTGTTGAAGACCGAACTGAGAGTACAAGTTGGACTTGTAAGGTATAGAGAGTTCCCGCTTCTTTCATCGTAATTTCATTATCTCGTATTATTGGGGTGCAATGAAAATGAAAAGGAGACTTAGATCTTGTAGTGATACCTTTGGTGAGCCTGCCTCATGCTTTGAAATCTTACAAGGGAAAGGATTTCAAAGTACAAAAAATACAAGAACTCTTGATTTAAAAATATTAAACCATTTTATTTCCTTAATCAATATTTTAAAGTTTATTCTATTTTTCTTTTTTATTTAGATGAAATCTTTCAACCCACTTAACAAACTGCTCAAGGTCAATCAGTTGGTTGGTCCCAATAATTTGGATTGGATCTGAAACTTTGAGCTAGTATTTATGACCGAGCGCATCGGGTATGTGCTCTCTAGAAACTAGTATGAGGACCCTCGAATTGAGAATGCACAAGATTTCAACAAGAAGTGGGATGAGGACCACACATTGGCTCGTTGCTACATTTTTGTTCCTTTTCTAATGTTCTTCACAAGCAACATATGGATATGAAATCAGCTCAGGATATCTTGATGAGCTTGGAGGAAATGTTTGGAGATGTGAACCACACATAACAAAGCAATGTTATGAAAGATATGCTTCGTTGTAGGATTGATGAATATGTGATTCATCACTCTAAGAGTCAAAAATAGAACTTGCCGAGTAATTAGTTGCATATCTCCATTTATTTTACATTATTCCCACTCTTTAATGTTTGCATTTTAGCATGCATATTTGCATTAAATAAGAAGCAAAATTCACTTGTTATTATCACATGTATATTCATCTATTTTTATCTATTTTTTCATTAGCTCAGAATTGAATAAAATCAACTCTATAGTGTATATATTACTAACAATAATAAACCAAAAAATATCAAAAAATACTAACTCATAAAATTGACCAATAAAACCCGAACCCTAGTTTGAGACTAAAAATCTTAAAATGTGAATATCTCTCTCATGCAGTCTCCTATGGACCCTACTCAATTTTGGTTTAATGTACGTTCAATTACCTTCAAAACAAGACCAAATTCAAAAGAATTGGAGTATGTATGTGAAACTTGGGTTTTGGACCCCTTTGTATATTGTACATATGTTCCTTTATTTCTTTATTTTTCTTTATTATTAAAAGTCCAAAAAAAGTATTCCTTTCATATTTTCCTTAATTTTATTTTTATTTTAATCTTATTTTAAAATGATAAGACAATTGACAAAACACAAAAATTCGATATTTTATATCTATAGGATATCACCCAAAAATATTTTACAGATGGTTTATTTTGGTTTTTTCCCTTCGCAGAAGTTGTGGATCTTGTTGAGACGAGCAACTTTCATGTTGACCATTTTTTATTTTGACTCTTTTGTTATTTCTTTTTTATTTTTGTTTATATTTAGTTGTTGATTTTTCTGGGAGCGACACGTGGAAGCTTCTGGAGCCCACCACATGTCACCTCCTTTTTATTTTATTTTCTTTAATTCTAGTTTATTTATTTATTATTATTTTCTTTTTTATATTTATTTTATTAATTTATTCATATTTTTTTAACTATTATTATTTATTATTTAATTTATTTAAACTTTATTTTAAATTTTATTTTTTCATGCCAGGTGGCAGTACCTACGCATGCCATATGGCATCCCCCTCTCCTTCCTTATCCCGGTGCTTCCACCCCTTGCATGCGACGGTTGGAACTGCCATCTCGCCTTCTGCGCACCAGCCACCCCTTCCATGCGGTCTCACCTCCCCTCTCTACCCATGACCTGATCCGCAACCACCGCGACCAAAACTATTTCCTCGCATCGTACGGTGCCACGTGCAACCAGCCACCTCACTCGCACCTCTCTCTCTCTCTCTCCCTCCCTACTCCTCTTTCCACGTTTGCCAGCAACTGTCGCAAATCCCCTAGGACCGAGCCCTTGCGTGACCTGCACCCCTTAACCACCTCTTTCTCCCCATTTCCTCTTCCCTCCAACCTGCATCTCTCGCTGACCTTCTCCGCACAATCCCCATGACAATCACCTCCACCTTGATCGCTAATCACCCAACTGTCCCTTAAAAGCTCACCACTGCCCACTTGATTAGATCATCTGCCAATCAATAACTCAGAATCCCCATCTCCAAGAAGGCACCGGTGACAGTGGTTCAACTCCTTGTTGCAGCGACGATGAGCTCATCTGCTCAGGTGAGATCCAAGGCACCTTCGTTCCTTGCTACAACAATTCCAACTGCTGAGAAGCTATGTTCTCGCAGGAGCCTAGAGCAAGGACTCATGGATCTTAATGCTTCCATTTCCCCCAAGCGAACTCCCGAGGTGATACCACCTCTCCCCCCTTTCTTCCTTATTCTTTCCCTTCGCTTCTCTATGCTTCCTCTCATTCATCGTCGTTCATTTTCCTCCTCCTCGATTGCACCACGTCACCTTCTCCATCGCCTTCCACCTTCGTTCACTATTTACACCCCCAATCACAATTCATACCCATCATCTCTGCACTCACCCTCGAAGCACTCATCACCCTCGGTCACCTGAGGCTCTACTATCGCAACCGCACCCTCATCATCGATCGTAGAGCTCCACATCGTTGCACCTCTGTGCTACACACCACGATAGACCTCCATCACCACCGAATTCAGCTTACTGCCTCATATTCTACCATCGACACCAGGACAAAGCCTCAGGACATCTCCATCGATAGTTAAGACCCCATCCTTGACCTCGGGTGTCTGTCATCAGAGGTTGAGCTTCCTCTCCTTGCAACTGCCTGTCGTCACACCTTCCACCATCCCTGCATCCCCACGCATTGACATGCTTGCTAAAATCACTACGTGCCTCACCGCCCTCGACACTCCAGATCGCCTCAATCTATGTATAAGAAAACCCCCTTTGCACGTACACACACATGAGAAGGGGAGACTTTGTAGAAGCACGAGCCCAACATGTGGGACGGAGTAACTTGCACCTCGACCACCTTTGCTTCATCAAATAACAGAAGACCCCCCACTGCATATGCAGGCATGTGAGCGTGAGGGATTTTTGCACCGAGGCCCTTGCACCTCTAGTATATTATGCTGAAGACCTCACCTACCAAGGCACGTGCACAACATGTGCCCCTGTGGAAAAATTACGTAAATACTCCTACGACTCTCAGTAATTAAAGAAACACCACTTTGTGCATTACTTTTTTATTTATTTCTTTCTTGTAATTGCATTTAGGCCCCTATCTTTGGTCCTTAATTTGAACCTTCATTTCACAACATTTCTCAATTCTAAAAATTACATATTGTAGAACTACTTATGCTCCATCATCCTAGATATTTGATTGGATTTTTATGAGCCAAGATTTGTTTTGTATAATATCTTCATAGAAAATAGCATATTTTACCCATTACATACTATTAAATTGTCATTAAATTAGTCATTGCTCAAAAAATCTCAAAAATTCATTGTGCCCAAATTTCACGTCATTTGCACACATATCGAGGTCGTAGTAAAATGAATGGCCATTTCATCAATTGGTTTTTAATAGACTGAAAACTCATTATTTTTAGGGTTTTTACTACATATCTCTCAAATAGACTCATTTAGGATAATTTTATTTCCGAGAAATAAATTGAATTGATATTTATTAAAATTAATTCTCTTAGATCACCTAGTATGTATTTTTTATTCTTAATTAATTCATATTACATCAGAAAATTCCAAAAATTAAAGAGCATTGATTTCATCTTTTTTATCTTCTGGCAAAGTTTGAGGATTTTTGGACTTGATTTGATCGTAAATCACATTTTAGTCCTTAAACTACGTCGAAATTGCATGACATTTTTAATTGCATAAAAAATATAAAAAATAGTTCCTAAAAACCTCGCTTCTAGATCGCCTAATAATCAACCTAAGGAGACAGTGTCCTCCTCGAATTGCCTACCTACAACATTCACGTTAACGGTTAATTTCACAAAATTAACTAGGGCATTTGCGGGTTTATGAGATGGCGTCGTTACCGGTAAGGCACAACTTAGGTTATTTTTTTAGAAAATCCAGATTTTAGGTTTTCCAACACCGATTAGCCTGACTCTTGGTTTCTTGTGTAAATTTCTCTATTTATTTTTCTATATTTTTATTTATTTTGTTTGATTTATTTTATTTTATTTTCTTGTGTCTATCTACGACGCGATGGAGCGACTGCTTAGGTGGCCAAGCAACTCAGGAGCATTAAAGGCTGACTTTTCTGGGAAACTCACTGACTGAAAGATTAACATAAATTTAAGATCGAGTCAAGTTGTGAGGTAGTGTAGAGTCTTAGGATTTTATATTTCTATATTTATCTTATTTTGCAATTATTGCAAATTTCTAGACGATTCCATTTGGAATCTCACATGTGTACTCAAACTTGGACTTTCTGTTGTGTGTGTCAAGACATGTTTCACTCTCAGGTGAGGGTGGGGCTTGACTTGAGTGGTAAAATTAGGATAGACACATGGTAGTGTAAATTGAAATTTATATGCGCCCTTCGTAGTTTAGGCCACACATCTTAGAAGATTCACCATCTTTTAATATTCATATTGTTACGCACATAGACACATACTACTTAGCCAAAATAATCTCAATTCTTCCCCGCTAATAGTATATTTTTTAGGTGTGATTTTCTCGATATGTATGCATTTAGTGTAAATTTAAAAATTCAATTTTGCATAACATATGGAGAATGCTGGGAATTGCTGTAAGTATACATTCTTCTGAGCATGAATCATCGTGTCACATTTGCATTCTGATTTCTAATTCCTCCCTTGTTTTACAACTTAGGTTTAAAAAGGAAATTGGGACTGAATGATAGACATGCTTTGTTATGCTCATATTAATTTTCAAGGGATAACCAAACTTTAAAATTAGGATTAAATTGAGCGGATTGATTAAATAAAAATTGGAATAAAAAGAACCTTATTTTACAGGTGCATAAAGATCTCATTGTTTGAATTTATTTGAAAGTGAAAGAGAGACAAACACCAGGAAAGACCCAAGCCAGAATTTTCACATTGACTACTGTTTCTAGAAAAAAAGATTAGCTACTTCTCAATGGGGAAATGCGGGTAGTTGGTAATGGTCTGGACTCCTTATTCATATTTGTAAAATAATAATTAAAAATAAAGGAGTATTGTATATATGTAATTTATACTTGTATATATTAGTATTTAAACAATTTAACCTAAAAATCAATTTATTTATTTTATTAAAAAATATTAAAATACTCTATTAAATTATTAACAATAATTATTTTAGTAATATTTTAATTTAAAATGGTTTTCTAATTTATTTATATTCATTCTTTATTCAATCTGTTATTTTATCCATATTCTTATTTGTCTTTTTCCATGGGCCTCTCCCATTAGCCCATTTGTTTTAATTGTCATGTGCTTAACTCTTTACCCCCCCTTCCAACCGAATAATCTACTTAAATAAGTCATTTTCTCCCACTTTTCTAGAACATGTATTTGATCTGGTTAACTTTATTTCTTCACCAAAATAAAGTCCATCCAACCCTAATTTTTTCCCAATTAATATTTGAAATTTCCCTCCTCGTTTGAGTGCTGAAAATTCATTTGATAATTTGACTCTCTCATCTTGTAAATAAGCTCAGAGCTTCACCATTTCACATCTTTAGCTCTTTTCTTCTCATTAGTGAGCTCCAATGTATCATGTGTGACACTGATCGTTGATGAAGTGAGGAGAGGTGCGATTTGACCTTTGATCCGGCGATTCATTGCAATGCTCTGCCTCACCGGTGAGCTCGAGCCTCCGACACCACTGAGTTGTCGAGGCAATGACCCACAGGCAATCTACTCCATTTAGGTAATCTTAGATTTATTTTCATTCTGATATTTCTCGATTCTCGTTTGATTTCAGTAGCCATAGATCTAGATTTGATCTCCGATCACTGGGATCAGAGGACCATCATATCTGTCTGATACAAAAACCGTCAAACGATTCACCTTCATTCACTCCCTGCACATTCCTCTTTTACCTTAGGCAATCTTTCATTGCTGGCCACGCACGATGTCCAAAGAGATCAAGCTCTACCTGCCCACCCACCCTCCCCCCCGGCCTATGCATGAACTTACTCCATTCAAATTTATGTTGTTGCATCTGGACCAAGGTTTCGAACCTTGAGTCGATTGGATTTACTACAAGACCTGGAATATGCCACATTCACTTGATCATGGTACGTGGAGGTCACAAACATAATCGAGCATCATATTCATCTGGAGATCAAGTGATACCTTCAGATCGAGCACCTGTTCTTCAAGCCGTCATCGTATGCAAACATCCACGACCAGCAGGTCTGAACCCACGAGACCCACCTGGTATGAGCAGAGCCGCCCTGTCCGACATAAAGTATAGTCGCTCGAATCATACACCTGCAACCTACGCTGGAGATCGGAGCACTATTGGGCAAAATCAAGAAATGCGCTCAAGTCCTCAACCACTTGAAGTATATCATGGTTTGGGGAAGAATGACGATCATATCCATATCCATCTGCAACTACCCCATTAGATACAATCAGACGTTCAGATAGAGCAGCAACTTACAACTGTCAGGTCTGAATGTGACGATCGGAAGAACATCATCATTGACCCGTCGCTTAAGGGGTGCACGTGCTTTGCATGTACGTCGAGATTTTTTTGGTAATTTGCTCTTCAAACCCTCCTCATTTGTAATTATTACACATAAGTCCCAATAGCTTCCTTATTCACATGATTTGCATATGTGTCATGTAAAAAATTACACATTCTGCCTAGTATTTTATTCTTGTTATCTTTGCTCTGATAGTTTCTAGAATTTCATTTTAGTCCTTATATTCCATAACTTACTTTCTTGTCTATTTTGCATGAATAAATATCTTTTGTGCTCTGAAAATTCTATAAATTTTGTATTGACTCATGCTTAGTGGCCTTATCATCCAAACATTTCTTTTTGCAATATAATTTGTTTTCTTATTTTTAATGATTAAAAAACCATTAAAATCTGCTCTATTTTCCTTATAAAAATTACAACATAAATTTTGACTTCAGAGGAGTTGCAGGAGTTGACCTTCCCTTTCACACTTCAGACTAGAGCCAAGAGATGGCATAGAGAGTTAGGGAGGAAGATTGCTACATGGAGAAACCTTTAGGAATTGTTCTTGTAGAGATTTTATCGCCATCGTAGAGAAAATTTGATGTAGTCTATTATCAGAGATTTTACGTTAGACCCTCAGGATCCATTGCGTTATTCATGGCTGAGGTTTGTTGACCTCTTGAGAAAATTTCCAAATCATGAAATCTCAAAGACTGACCTTGTACATATCTTCTATAGGGATGCCTCGTGTGGTAGTTCACACCACAATCTTGATGTTAATTTACTTTGGACCATATTTGAAGAGCTTTCTGACATCTCGTTGGATTCTCAGTCTTCGTGAGATGATTTAGTCAGGCCAACACACTAGGGAGATGCAAAACCAGTCATGTGTGATATACTTCATGAGGATTCAAAGCACACACCAGCCAGAGGACATGGACACCGATGCCACACGGACGACGTAGGATGAGACAATCACTGAGTCTTGGATACCAGCTCTTTCGGTACACCAAGAGATGGAGCGTGAGCCCAAATTTTTTCAACGGTTCTTTCAACCATTCTAGTGACATGTCAGAAGCAACCAGATTTCTTTCCTTAGAGGTACTTTTCATATTCATATATATGTTCATATCCATTCCAGCATCTAGAGCTAAATAAGGGACACCATTTTGATTTGTCAGAAATTTATAGTCCCATATGTGAGTTGTCCATCCTATTACATGATGAGATCGATACAGTTTCTGTGGACTATATGATTGCCATCATTGCCCCAGCTCATATCTCTTCACCATGGTAGGTCAATGATCTCTTTGACATTGACCTGTATTTCTTTGATCATGATATTTCTGATATGTGGGATGTCTTTTCTCTAACTTTGAGAGAGAATCCATTATTTGAGTTTGATCGTTCGTTTTCTTCCTCGAGTCATTATGATTTTTCCCATCTCCCCGAGGGTTATCTACGGGTAATATGTTCTTTGTACTCAGTTTCATTTCTTATGTTTGCATCCGACTGTCAGATCATGAGATAGAGTGTTCTGCTTCTTTTGAGTCTGAGTTTTCTTTCCTCAATGACCCTCGCGAGGATGAGCCGATCTTTTAGATATTTGATAATTATTTGATTTCTCTACATTATGTGCATCGGATGTCAATTTTCTTAGTGAGTCTTCTAATAATGACCTTTAATATCTTTTTAAGAAGGTGATTGACGTGGAGGATTCTATGACATCCTTCTTTCTCCATGTTTAATTTCTTTAGCTCTGTCCTTTCACTCCATTCTGATCTTGAACCGATGATTTCATTTGTGCGATCGATCCCTGATTTTATTTTCTCCTCTATTTACCCGATAGCAGACACATGCCTGATTGTTTATTTAGGTGTTCCCATTTTCATTATTGACTCTGTTGTTGTTCTCACTCTAAGATTACAACGATAGTACAGCATACGCATTATTGATGCCCTCTTGAACCTCGATATTTCTTTGTCCCAAACTTTACGCTTATCTAGGGTTGTAAACTCTAGCGCTTGTTGAGAGGCACCTTAACATTATGTACTTTGTATGTACATGTTTATCTTGATTTGTTCTTTATTTCTTCTATTTTTGTTTACACCCCATATCCCATTTCAGATTTTCTCTATACGTAGGATGTACTTTATCCTAAGTATAGGGGGAGCAGACATCGAGTTGTTCATTTTTGTTCCACTTCATTACTCTTGTTGTTGCCTATACTTAGGGATCTTTTACCCTAAGTATAGGGGAGTGATGTTGTCCCTTTTAACTTGTTATTTCCGTCTTAGTTTCTTTTTTTATCTCGCTTGTCCCTCACTATTTATATTCTCTTATATACTAAGGGATCTTGTACCCTCAGTTTAGGGGGACAAGTCAAGTCAATGATTTTGTTTACATACTTTTCCTCGATTTTCCCAAAATTGGCAATCTTCTATACTTAGGATTACTTGATTCTAAGTACACGGGGATCACCGACTTCTATTCATTTTATTTTTTCCTTGAGTCATTGTAGCATAGGATTCTTTTCACTTTTCTATACTTAGCATGAGTTATGCCTTCCTTCATCGCTTCTTGGTCACTATGATGACAAAGTTCGAGCTAAGTATGGGGGTGTTGTATATATTGTATATATATACTTTAGCCATAACTCGTACACTGGTTTAATAATATGGCTATTACTAATAAAATTGGAATAAAAATATTTTGAAAAATAATTTGTAAAATGTTTTTAAAAACGATTTGTAAACTTTTTTGAAAAACATTTAGTAAAATATTTGTAAAACATTTTGTAAATTTATTTGTAAAAGTTTTTGGTAAAATTCTATATAAATTATTTGTAAAAATATTTTGTACAAACATTTGTAAAATTATTTTTATATAAATTATTGTAGAACATTTGTAAAATTGTTTTGTTTATAAAATGTTTGTAATTTTTTTAAATCAAAATTATTTATATTGTACAAATCTTAGTAAAATGTTTGAAATAAATTGCAAAAAATATATGTAACATTTTTTTAAAATTGATTTGTAAAAATTCTGCAAAAATAGTTTTGAAAATCATTTGTAAAATATTTTTGTAAAAGATTTTGTAAAATATTTTATAAATTAGTTGTTAAATATTTTGCAAACTTTTGTAAAATTGTTTGTAAAATTTTTGTAAAATATTTTTGCATGTGGTATATAAATTATGGGTGTAAAAATTATTTAAAAACTTGTAAAATCCACATGTGAATAAGAGCCATAATAATTTGTAATTTATGTAAATTAAATTTTATTGTACATAAAATCTTTGTATAAAAGTTGTTATTAAAACTTGTGTATAAAATCCTTTAATAAAATTTGTGTATAAAACTTGTAAATATTCTTTTTGTAAAATCTTATATAAAGTGTGTAGAATACTGTGTATAGTTTGTATAAATTCGTTGTAATTTGTGTATAAAATCCTTGTAAATTCTTTTAAATATGTAATCTTTATAGATAAAACCTATAGAATTTTGCAAAAGATCTATAAAAAACTCTAAAAAAGGTTTATTTTATTTTATTTTCCTTAAAAATGTGTCTTGTAAATATTTTCTTGCATGTGCATTTGCATTTTTCAGAATGGTATTGATGATTAAACTAGTCTGGAATAAAATCGAATTATAGAGTATGGTTAAGACCTTAATCCATTTAATTTCAAAGGAACCTTATAGGAAGTGGAGTTGAGACTTTTCAGTTCGTAGAGGCTTAATTCTTTGAGTCCACAAGATTATGCTCACATGTTATCTTAACTGCTCTAAGTTAAATATTCCACAACACACGCATGACCCTTTTAGACTATGGCTTAACTTGGATAAGCACTGTACACGTAGATCTTCATGGATGAGGTGGTGAGGAGGCAGAATCATTTAGCTTGAGAAACATGCGAGTGGAAACATTCGCAGCCACAATAAGTGGCCAATGTGTCTCACCCTAGCCTAGTGGTACTGATGTCTAACAAAGGGATGTTGTGGGTTGCAATAATGCTTCAAAAGAAGGACAGTCTATTGGATCAAGAAGAAAAAAATCTATACATGCTTCACATTGTATAAATGTTCAAAAAAAGTAGAGATTCTTCAAAAAAGTTAGACATGCAAAAAGTAAATAAATAAAAATTCTCGTCGGAGAAAATATGAATAAGCAAGGCATATGTTTCTAAGTCTCATACCAAGGAAGCCTACAACTGGAGACTTGGCTACACTGGTCAAGCTCCAAGTATATGTGACTATGTTGGTCACAATCTATTTTATTCTCTACCCCCTCTTCTTGATTCAGTTACGCTTGAACTTAGAAGGGAACACCCTGCTCCTAGAGGAAAGAGTAGCTAGACCAGGGAATTAGGGTTATCTTCTTAAAGGAGGTTGTTTCTTTGCCATTTCTAAGGTGGGGAGCAATATTTAAACTTACACCATATAAGTAAAGATTCAGAGTCACACGAGTTTGCATAAGTAGATTTATTCTAACCTAACTGTTGAGGCGACCTGAACATAGAATTGTGGAACTTTAAGGTTGTTAGGTCTTAAATCCATTTCCCAATATTCTGACAAACTAATAATCCAAAGGTATGATTAGGCTCCAAACTTTTATTTATGAAGATAAGTTTAAAAGTCAAAATTATTCTAAGTTCTTTATTTTTCTTTTCTTATTTTCCTTTTTAACTTCTTCTTTGAATAATTGTTTGCTAAGGGACGAGTATAGATAAAGTTAGGGGAAAGATGAATCCATGATTCAACATCTATATTCTTTTATTTTATCTAAAATCCTTGGTAAAACACTTGTACATATTCATT
This sequence comes from Ottelia alismoides, assembly GCA_037367405.1. NCBI lineage: Eukaryota > Viridiplantae > Streptophyta > Magnoliopsida > Alismatales > Hydrocharitaceae > Ottelia > Ottelia alismoides. The sequence continues at coordinate 1,203,875 of JAZKJV010003813.1, read as the reverse complement.
AATTATTGTTATTTATCATTGCTTATTGATTTGTTAATTTTTTTATATTTATCATACTTTTACACCAAAATAAAAGAATAAAGAAGAAAAGAAAAAGAAAAGAAATAAAGAATGATGTGTTTATCAGATAAATACAAATTAACCCGGACCCCAAGAGAAGGTCAAGACTTGACTTGATCGATAAAGAATAAATTAGGGAAAGATATGGTCTGTTATTTATTTATATCTATAAAACCATAAAATATCTTATAAATATTGTTCATTATTTGTTGTGTACATATTTTGTACTATTTTATTAATCATCAAAACAACTTCAAATTAAATTATTTCCTTCATAAAACGTAGACATGGAAATGTGTTCTAAATAATAAAATAATTCAATATATAGAGAATAAAAGTTATAACGCTAAAAAAAGCCATAAAATGGAATAAAAAGATCAATCCCGGCTTCATGCCAACTCAAAATGACAAAAACTCAACTTTCTTATATTCTAAATATATATATATATATATATATATATAATGGAGGTGGCTTCATAACTTTTGGAGTTAAGGTTTCAAAGTCGGCTTTTTGGTGGTTGTTTGTATACATGTATATTTTTATGTATTTTATTTATTTATTTATTTATTTTACATAATGTATTTGTAAATATTTGTATATATCTATAATAATTTACTTAAAACAATAAAAATATAAATAATAAAATGTTAAAACAACCAAAAATAAAATAATCTACGTATTGTACAAATGTATCATGTATCTATATTGTATATATACCTATTTATTTAACTTATTAAAGTAAATCAAAAAAAAAATAAAAATATTTCTAAATTTTCTAAAACTATTATGTGAATAAATTAAATGTAAGATATTATATATATATATTTGTAAAACAATAATTAAAAATACATGAGTATTGTATATATGTAATTTATACTAGTTAACATTAGTATTTAAATAATTTAACTTGATAAACTAATTTATTTAATTTAATAAAAATCACTAAAAATACTAAATAAAATTATTAGCATTGCTTATTTTAATAATAGTTTAATTTAAACTGTTTCTAATTTATTTGTATCCGTTCTTTATTTAATATCATATTGTGTCCTTATTCTTATTTTGTCTTTTTCCCTGGGCCTCTTGTTGGCACATTTGGTTTCATTGACCCGTGGTCAACTCTTCTGCCCCCTTTCAACCCGAATAATCTACTCAGCCCGGCCATTTTCTTCCCATTTTCTAGATCAGGTCTTTGATCTGATTAACCTAATTTCTTCTCCAAAATAAAGTCCATCCAACCCTAATTTTTGCCCAACTAAAATTTGAAATTTCATGCGTCCTTTTACGTGCCTAAAATTCATTTGAAATTTTAAATCAATCATCTTATAAATAGGCTTGGAGCTTCACCATTTTGCATCTTTGGCTCTTTTATCCTCTCTAGTGACCTCCAATGTATCATGCGTGATAGCTGATCGTTGTTGAAACAAGGAGAGGTGCGATTCGGTCTTTGATCCAGGGATTCATCGCATTTCTCTGCCTCACCAGCAAGCTCGAGCCTCTGGCACCGTCGAGCTGTCGAGGCAACCACCTAGAGGTGTCCTTCACCTCCAGCACAGGCAGTCAACTCCATTTAGGTAATCTTAGGTTTGTTTTCAATTCTAATTGTTCTCGATTCTCGTTTGAATTTAGTAGTTGTAGATCAAGATCTTATCTCCGATCAATGTGATTGGAGGACCATCATATCTGTTTGATACACAAACTATCGTACGATCCACCTTCATCTTTGATTCCTGCATGTTCCTCTTCTACCTCACGTAATCTATGACTTCTAGTCATGCATGGTGGCCAGAGAGATCAATCTCTACCCCCATCTACACATGAGATTAATCCATTCAAATTTCTATTGATGCATCTAGATCGAGGTTTCGAAGCTCGAGTCGATTGGATTTACTGCCAGGACTCGGAGCACGACACATTCACCTGATCGTAGTACATAGAGGTCGTGAAAACCATCGAGCATCGTCTTCATCTAAAGATCAAGATATACCTGCAGATCGAACGCCTGTTCTTCAAGTTGTCATCGTCTACAAACATCCATGACCAACAGATCTGAACCCGCGAGACCCACCTGGTCTGAGCGAGCTACCCCATCCGACATCAAGCATCGTCACCCGAATCTTACGCCTGCAACCCCTACTGGAGATCAGAGCACCATTGTCCAGAATTAAAAATTGTGCTCGAGTCATCCGCCACTTGTAGTAAATCACACTTTGGGTAAGAACGACGGTTATCTCTAGATCCATCTGTAACTACCAGATGAGATTCGATTGGACGTTCAGATAGATCAACAAGTTTTAACCATCAGGTTTGAATCCAAGATCCAGAGAACATCATCACCAACTTCCCACTTAAGGGATGCACGTGTTTTATACGTGTATGGAGATTTTTTGGTAATTTGCTCTTCAAACCCTCCTCATTTGTAATAATTACACATATGTCAGCTGCTTAATTAACAAGATCTGCACGTGTGTCATGTAAAAATTACACATTTTGCCTAGTATTTTATTCTTGTTATCTTTTGCTTTGATAATTTCTAGAAATTTCATTTTAGTCCTTATATTCTAGAACTTGCTTCCTTGTCTATTTGCATAAAATAAATATCTTTTTGGCTTTGAAAATTCTACAAAAATTTATGTTGACTCTCGCTTAGTGCCCTTAACATCCTAAAATTTATTTTTGCAAGATAATCTGTTTCCTTATTTTTAATAATTCAAAAACCATTAAAATGTACCCTGTTTCTCTAAAAAAATACAAATGAAAATGGCCTTCAAGTTCAAAAACAATTGACTTGTTTGAACTCCTTGTATAGATTTTGTTAGAAAAATCCTTATAAAAACTGAAAATCACAAAATATAGAAAGCATTAAAAATTATATAAAATCATTGGAAATTCAAAAAATATATTTTTCATCTTTGTTAAATCCTAACAAATATATTTTTTGAGAAAATTGGTTTCTAGGCTTTTTGAATTGATTTTATGTTTTAAAAATCCAAAACATTATATTTATTTAACTTTTTGTATTGTTTCATGTTTTTCATTGATTTGAAAATTCAAAAAAATCTTTGAAAAATACAAAATATTAAAAATTATCAAAAAACAAAAAATTATTTGAGTTTTCTAGATATTTTTGTATGATTGAAAAATACAAAAAATCGATTCCTTTCTTTCTTTTATATTTCTTTTATTTTCTTTGTTTGGAAAATTAAAAATATAAAAATTTGAAAAATTAAAAATCACTAAAAATTGAAAATTAGACAATATTTAAAATATATAAATTAAAATTCCATAAAAATTTAAAAAGCTAAAAAAACTATAAAAACCAAGGTATTTTACTTTGTGCTTTTTTCTTTATTTCACTGACTCCTCTTTGATTTTAATAACCCGCGATTAATAATTGTTGCCACCTTATGTTCGACCCTGAGAGCTATACCAGGTTAATAACTAAATAAATCTTTTTATCTTCTTTTATGGTATTTTTACCCGACAGACCTTATAATATTTGTCAATTACCTCCACGACCTTTGAAACAACCTAATTCCCCTCTCGACCCCGTAAGCTTGTTAACCCTTACCCTACAGATCATGTGGTTAACCCCCATCCATTTACCCATTAAAATTAACCGGATTCCCGTTATGTTCTTTTACATTATACCCATTTTTTATCAAATTTACATTGAGTGCCATTCCCCCTCCACCGCCTCCTCCATCCCGCTCCTCTCCTCCCCCACCTCCACCACAGCAGGGACCCTGCCCCCTCCCCCTCCACCGTTGCCTCCCCCCACTCCACTCCCACGCCTGTGACAAGGCAAATCGTCGGATTGGCAAGATTTTGTTGGTATCATTGTGCTGTTGATCATCAACTCCACCATCGCTTTTATTGAGGAGAACGATGCTGGAAATGCTGCTGCGGCTCTCATGGCCGGCCGTGCTCCCAAAACCAAGGTTTGATTCCTTGCACATTACTCCGGATCATTTGATCATGTTGATAAGCATGATATCTCAACCCAGGAATCGAATTCGGCACAATATAAGTATAGATTCACAATATTGACCTACAAATCCCATGCCGGTACTTAGAGACGGAAAGTGGTCAGAGCAAGAGGCTGCCATCCTCGTCCCTGTTGACATCATCATCATCAAGCTTGGGGACAACGTGCCTGCCGATGCGTACCTCCTCGACCAGTCGCGCTCATCGGTGAGTCCCTTCCTATCACCAAGTACCCCGAAGATGAGGTGTTCTCAAGCTCCACCTGCAAGTAGGGGGAGTTGGAGGCCGTTGTCATTGCCACTGGCGTCCACACCTTCTTTGGAAAGGTCGTGCACCTCGTCGACAACACCAACAACGCCGGCTACTTCCAACAAGTGCTCATGGCAATCAGTATTTTCTGCATCTGTTCCATCATTGCAGGGATGCTTGTAGAGATCATAGTGATGTACCCCATCCAACAACGGAGGTACAGGGACAACATCGACAACCTCCACGTGCTCCTTATCGACATGATCCCCATCGTGATGTCGACCGTGCTCTCTGTGTCAATGACATCAGCTCGCACCGTCTGTTGGAGTAGGGAGCTAACGCCAAGAGGATGACTTCCATCAAGGAGATGGCCGGTATGGACGTGCTCTGCATCGACAACCCTGTCAAACCCCCTGGCCCAACCTCCGCCGCCTCTCTATCCCCGCCACCGCATCCCCCTTCTCCCTCCTCGACCTCGCCCTTTCTCGAGCAACGTTAAGTCTTCAGGACCATGGAGCATTGGTGACTGAACGATCATGCGTTGACTAAGGCTATCAACAAAGACATCATCCATTGTAGTTCTACACAGAAACACAGGGGGGGTGTAGAATCTCCATCATGAGTGACATGGACAAGTGTTCCCATATTCCGGCATGATCCAAGGTGGAATTGCTCCACCTTGCTACGAGATCACATCAGATAACTCGCCTCCATCGAGCATATGGAAGCGAAGATCGGACTTCATCTGATGAAGAGCTATTATCCTACAGGTATATATCTACCCCATATTTATGTGCTTCTATTTCTTTTCCTTCTCGTTTACCTGTCATCCACCATCTCCAGTACCTTTGCCCCCTTCTTTGTATTATTAAGCCATCCTGAAAATACACAGAATGATCACCATCACCCCCATCACTTTACCCTCTACTTCACCGCACTTATCCTTTCTCAGTGATGCCATCATCGGAGCGTCGCTTCTCTCCACCATCTGCGCTACAAAAGCATCGCCCACATCTCTGTTCTTGCACGTCATGGTAGGATTAACACGAGATAACCTTTCTTCGCAGGTTACAGAGGTGGGAGCTTATAGCTGTCACCGAAACCTTCGTTGTTCACTTGTGACCGATGAATATGGAGGAGGAGGGAATTGGTGGACGGATGAAGATGTGGTGGAGAGAGAAAGAAAATAAAGAGAGGAGGAAGAAGAAGATAGAGAGGAAGAAGAATACAAGGATGTAGAAGATCCACCATCCAATGCACATATGGTTAGATTAACCCATGTTACATTCTTCAAGTAAAGTAAAAGTCACGGCAAGGTCTGTGGGGTAAGACAGAGTAAGTTTATGGGGTTGAGAGAGGAATTAGGTTGTTTCAAAGGTTATAGAGGTAATTGACAAAGATTATAGGGTCTGTCGGGTAAAAATCCCTTCTTTTATTAGGATTAAAGTAATTTATTTGATTAAATCAATTTTTCTTTAGTTACAACGACTCTTGTGATTTAACAATTAAAACCCTTAAAATATCTGATAATCAAAATAATGATGCCATATGAACAGGCTTGGGAAGAATCTACGGGTGCTTCTATAAGGCACGAGATGAAGACACGGCTATCAATCCCTCGGCCATATCCTCAAATATTTGTCACACCACATCTTCATCTTTGTTGAAGTTAGATCATCCATAGACTACATCAACAGCTTTTTAGATTCTTGATTTAACCCACCGAAAAATTTCTGAACCAAACTCATCTTCGGAATGTCGTGGTGGGGATACATTCTCCTGTAGGTCCTGGAACCTTTCCCATGCCTCGTGGATAGTTTCATGGGATAATTGTGAGAAATTGGAGATGAGTGCCTGCATCTAATTTAGACAACCTCGAGGATAGTACTTATGCACGAGGCCGATTTGAGGGCCTCCCAGGTCGTCACCACTTTCCTAAGATGATTTATCAAATAGAGCACATTATCTTGCAATCTGAATGGGAAAGCAGACATCTTGACTATCTCCAAAGGGATGTTGGGGTAGTGCATTGTACCACAATTTCTATTGAATTGTTGGAGGTAAATGGTTGGTTCTTCATTTGTATTCCCATGGAATGTGGGAATAAGTAAAGGAGAATGTGGCTTGAGTTTGAAGTGCCCATGGATCATAGGGATTTGGATCCACTCCATGATCTTCCCAGCTCTTGGGTTCTAATCCTCCTTGAGAGTCGGCTTAGGTTTCTCTCTCACCTCATCCTCACTTCCAGGGTTTTCTCCAACTTGCATGTCTTCTCCACCATGTTGTTCTTCTCCTCCTCTGTTTCCTTGATTTCTCCTCATATCATTCAACATATCCTAAAATGCAACCTGAGCTAGAGCATGGTCTGTCAATTATGGTTGATTGCATGAATTGAAGCGAGCAACTGGTTGTTGACCTCATGCTAATCTACTTGTTGCCCTTTGCCCCTAGGAGCCATTTCAGGTTTAGAGTCTAATGAGTTGATCTCTACCTGGGGTCAATGTATGTGGTTGGATTACCTCGATCAGTCTATAAGTAAGCATCATATGTGGATAAGTGTTCAAAATCAGGGTCGATTCTGATATTTATTATGGATGGAGATGTCTAAGGAGTGAAATCAATCTCCATCCAAAAAGGATAAAACTTGGTACAATAGAGATCCCAGTTTATTTGAGAAGGAAGTTGGGAGAGTCTTGAGTGATCCGCAAGATCCGAACCAAGTTTCCAGGAATCTCCCCAAATTACTGAGATGTTAGTTCAATGGAATTGATGTGGGTCTCGGTATAGTTTCTGACTAATCCATACATGAGTCGACATCTTAGGAGAGAAAAGGAAACATATTAGGAATAGAGGAATACGATGATAAATAAGAGGATGAAAAGAAGAGATGAAAGGGGGCTCAAAATGAGAAAGGAACAAAGAAATGAAAACAGAGGAAATGAAAAATGGCACAAATGCGCATGATTGATCTTTGACCTAAAACTAGATCCACACAAATGCAAAGCAAACGATTCACCAACTCACATAATGTAAAACCATAAGGGTTTGATTATTTTTATATTTTCAAAATTTTGTCATTCAAGAAATCTTATAACAATTCTTTAGAGGCTTGCCCTATACAAGAGTGAGTACCGCCTGGAAAGTATCTCGTACTTCCCACTTCCTTTGTAACATGTAGCATGTACTTTTTCAAAAGACTCACTGCTATTGCGTATGGATTCACTATTCAACCAAATAGTAGAGAAGGAAGCTGATAGGTGAAACCAATACTTCCCCCTGGCAGGGTACCCATACGTGGAATGATAAGACAGACATCCCCATAAGGGGATGGCCTAAGCTCAATACTTCAGATCAGGTCGGATGTTCTACACAAGGCGAGAATTTTGTCGTCGACAAGGCCCTACTCACTCATGTAAGATAGAAGTGCCAATACTTCATGAATACAAACAATAACAAAGAAGTACACATGCTGGGTTTTGGCTCTATCCTTTAAGGGATGCACCTCACTCAGTCGGGAATGTACTTGAAAACAATGTGGGATTTGTAACCCAATATAATGAATGTTCATTACAAATTTTATTTTTGGTCGTAGTTTGTTAGACAGACCCCATGTTTTAATTTTTTAGTATTTTTCAGAATAATGTGCCTAACGATTTTTTTGGGTTTTCTGTAAAACCTAAGTGTGCAAAAACAAATGAAGATATCATAAAAGCAATGCGAGCTAGCAATGGGATGGAAATCTCACCCTTGAGTCAAAATGACGTATGCTTGGCAAGAAGACTCATAATGCTTCACACCACTCCTATGTGAGATGCACAACAGAAATTTAAAATTATGTTATATGCAATACACAAAGCAGTGAAATCGCCCTAAGGAGGATTTGTTATTAGCATGAAGAACAGATTTGTTGATTTGCTTAGATAAAATACCAAAAAGTCTGATATTACAGAGTCGTCAGTGTCCGACAAATCGCATTCTGCAAGTGTTGTATCGACCTTCTCATGGCATGTGGTATCAAATCCAGATATCCAATCAAAATTTGATCTAAGTCCAAGTCTATACACTATAGGTGCATGCAGATAACCAGGGATTTGGACATAAATTACTGAATCAAGAAATCCTAGAACTATGATCTCAATCACAAAAAACAAATAAAAGAAAGGTGTAAAGCACAAATCACGAAAACAAATAAAAATAAGAGGGAAAATAAGGAGGAATAAAAGTAGAAGGTGAAGAAAACATGATAAAAATTGCACGGACCCCGAAGTGAACAAACACTTGGTAAATTAGGCCCAAAGAGTGTCCAAGTGTCCTTGACCTATACTATAAAAAATTAAGCAATAAATCACTCTCTCATAAAAATTTAAACTATTTCTAAGATAAGTTGCTCTAATGATTCTTTGTCCTCCTCTACTGCTCTCTCCTGATGGTGGCTGAAGAACCACCAACCTCCATGTCTCTCAGGTCTAGTAAGCCTCCTAAGAAACTCTCCCTCAATATGTGGGCCCTCACAACACATTCAAACATGATATGTATTAGAACTAAACATGTAGAAAATAGAAATAAAAAGAGAAATATGCTAGGAATAATATAACATAAAAATGGTAGTAAAAACTAAGGAGGTTCTTCTACTCTACTCAATTATTGCTTCCCGGCAACGACACCATTTGTTAGACTCGGATTTTGTGAGGGTCTGGTATCTCAACAAGGTTGGAACACAAGTCGTTGAGGTGATTGCTCACAAAATTGATAGAGTCAGACAACAATCAACCCACACAAGATTAATAAAGCAATCAAAGTGAAGTGAGTCAAAATTTATTTTACTTTAACTCTACAAGGTATGTGTATAGTGACAATTATGTACAGTGTTGTATCACAGAAAACAAAAAGGAGTGTAGACAAGTAAGCAAACTACTTAGGTGTTTTGTGTATTTTTCTTTCTATTGTATTTTAATGCTTTTATTATATTTAATTTTTTATGGAAATACTTTATTTTTATATTTAATTTTTTATTTTTTTATTTCCTTTTTATTTTTCACATTTTTATTTTTTTTCATTTGAAAGATATAATATATATATGTCTACACCTATATGGTAATAATAGAATAGTATAATATAAATAATAAATATATGTAAAAATATAGAAAATACAAATAAGATAAGTCCGCTTTATTTTTAAGGGATTTTAATATATATAAATATATAATTATTTATAAATAATGGTAATAATAATATGTATATAAATAGTATAAAGTATAAATAGCCTATATATGGTTTTATATTTTATAAAAAATTAAAAATACTCAAAATTTACAAAATAAAATCTTTTTATCTTTTTATGTTTTTCTAGTTTTTCTTGTAATATTTGATAATTTTTAAGGTATTTTTAATAAATATATATAACTAAACCATGACTTATAATACTAGGCCAGATTGTTTTTGGCTTTTAAAATAGATAAATATTTAAAAATGCACAAAACTAATTTTAATACATACAATTTAAAATAAATAAAATTATACAATAGAAAACTATTTTTTGGATTTTATGGAATTTTGCAAAATTTTTATAGTGTTAAGAGGTTTTCTAATTTTAAGTGTTTTATTTTTATATTTTTTGTGATTTTTATCTAAAGTTAATATATAATATATAATTTTTTAAATTTTATATAGGTTTTATATTTTATATTTTTATATTAAAATAGGTAATAAATAACTCTAAAATGACTTTTAATAAAAGGAAAATGCATGGAAATGACAAACAAAAATATGGATGAATATAAGCATAATATCAAGTATTCAAAGAAATTTTCCTAAAATAAGTGTGGTGCATGAGATATTTGATAAAAATAAAACGATAAAAGTTTTATACTAATATTACAAATTTATAGACTAAACACAATTAGCAAAAGTCAGCACTCTTTTCTACAAAATGATCAAGTTCCTCACGTGCACGAGCACGCGAGGTAACCTAGTAGAAGACCTAAATGCAAATAATGTAAGGTTGGGGTTTCCTATATAAACTACACTAAAATATTACAAAACAATTGAAATATTTAGGTATTAATTATAAATACAAAAAATATGGTGTAGAAATACAAAATAACCCCAATGGTTCACACATGGATGGCTGAAATTCACTCACTTAATCGCATCAATGATTCAAATGCTTCCACTCATCCTCGTATCACTTGACGACGGTTGATACCCCTTCGTGGATGGGCGCACTAGACTAAATCATGTTGGAGATCTAACAGTGAAAGGTGCTCACGATCCGACGGCTGCTGCGTAGTCTGGAGGCATCCTAAGATCAGACAAAGTAGAGGTTGTATGGAAGAACAGGGAAGAAGTTCGCCTGAGCGAACTTCCTTCAGCTAGATCTCTCTGCTTCGGCAGTCTCTCGAGGTCCAAAGATGGTCAATCTACTTTTGGAGGTTGTCCGTAATGGTAGGGGATCTAGTTGGGTCTGTGCCCATCAAAGGGGCATGGAGCTTCAAACTCCCGGAGCTTCTGGTTGAGCTTCTAAGTTGTACTCCCTAGATTTATTCGCTCCTATTCTGGCACAAAAATGAAGAAGAGCTTGAGGAGGACTCCTCGACTCCAAAGGAAGATACTGCATACTTGGGATGATGGAGATGATCGAGCTCCATCGAAGGTGGAGGAAAGGAACTTGAGCAAGATTCAATCCCTACAAGATTGAAGGGGAAACATGTGGAATCAGTTAAGAAGTGCAAGGGCAAGAAGATAAGGTGGAAATGGTGGGTCAAAGATAGTTGTATACAATAGATTTTGAGCTGGACTTGAGGCTCTAAGAATTAAAAATCTCTAAATTACATTGCTCTAGTGACTAATTGATCAAACTAAATATTAAACTATGTAATTTGGAAGAAATGCGATAAAGAGACCTACATTACCATCTCAGACCTGGATACTCCGAGGAGCATGGAAGAATCGCATGAGCTAACCTCTGACAAGCTCTATATCGTTGATTTAGCCTCCTTTCTCCATGCCAAAACCTCTGTTGATCTTCTATTGTCACCAGGCATACACAAGATTCGAGGTTATGGGGTTACAATAGGCAAAATGGGATCAAACTTCAAAAGGGACATGTAGATGTTTATTTATACACAAACGAAGAGGGCATCTTGTAGAGATGATCTTGGTCAGCTCGATGAAGATTGATTAGATCCAGAGCTTGGGTATCATTTTAAGATATCAAATCATCTCTTTTCGATCAACACGCCTAGCTAGAGCATGATTGGATCGTGGCACAATGGTGCAAAATTGGGTTCTGACAAAATGCATTGTTCAAGAAGGAGAGAGGGGGTAGTTGACTTGAAGTCAACATAAGAAGAGATATGGCCGGTCTATGACGACCAGCTAGAAAATAAGGGGAAAGAATTCCCTTATTAAATCAAAATAAATCAACAAAGAAACTAATTACTATTTATTCATAACATGAAAAATATTTGTTATTTTGTTTAAAATTTTATTATGATTTTTATTAATTTTTATAAGTTAGTTTATTATGTATTAAGAATTACATTCATATACATATGCATATATACATGTATTGATGTGTTTTTTTATTTATTTGTATTTTATATTTTATTATTATCTACAAGGTATTATATATATTTATAACTTATTTAAATACATATTTACAAGTTTTTATTGTATTTTTCAGATTTGATTAGGTTCCTTATATAAATATGTGCACATATTACATATGTATTACCTATATATTATAAACATTATTTAGTTTAATGCATTTTCATGAATTTATATTGTGTTTATTATTTACATGTATTTCAAGTAATATTTACAAGTATAGAAAAATATGAGAAATGTAACATATAAAGAATAAATATAATGAATATTTTATGCAGGTATATTGCATAATGCGGGCTCAAAAGCCAACTTTTGCATTTTAACTCCAATTTGAATGAAACCACCTTCATTAAATAGACAACTTAATTTTTTTGAACTTAAAGGCGAGTTTGATCAATTTTGGATCTATATGGAGAAGATACATGTCTGAAAATTTATTTATGGTTTTTTGTTCTAAGTGTCCCAGGCACACTATGCATTATTTTTTAATGGAATCAATTTCGTATTTTTTGTATCTTTTCTACAACTTTTATGTTGAGGTTTTATTGATTTGAGGTATAAAATAATAAATAAAATAATCCCTAAATGCTATTTATTACCAAATTAAATTAGGGTTTCGAGCTGTATTTTGTACAATTGGTGTACCCAATCTCCCCTACTTTATTCCTTGTCGACCAAGTCATCACGATGACTAGGTCTCGGAGTCTAGGGTCATTAAGTATCTTTGACACTTCATTCTTTTTATTTTCTATTCTTTATTCTTTTATCTTGGAATTAAATGTGTAATTTATACGTATTTAAGTATATATTATTGAGTGTTAGTTTAAACAAATTAATGTTATATGCACACATTTAGCTAGGGATTTTAGGCTAAATTGAAAGAATAAAGATGATGAAGTAGAGGTTCATTGGTAAGCAGATGGTCGGTCACATGTTAGAAACATGTGCAATACAAGCTAGAGCCGAAGCTCCAACAAACTATGATTTTGATTTTAAGCTAAGATAAACGGATTGAATTAAAGAAAAGGCTGATCTATGCTAATGTTATTTCTAAGAATTAAAAAAGACATGAAAATAAAGCTCAACGGACCAACGATAGTTGGGAACAGAACCACCAGGAGTGGACCTATGACGATGGTGAATCGCCTCCTTCGACCTTCCTCCGTGCTGCAAATCAGGAGGCTTCGCTTAATGTCTTGAAGAGCAAGCTCCAACGCAGAATTTCGGGGAGAAAAGTCGAGACAAAGGGATTGAATTCTAAAAAGGGGCAGAAGATATATTATAAACAAGGTTGCTCAAGTGAAGTTCTTCTTCTAGGACTTTTTATCGAATCAAGGGTTGGTTGATGCCAATCCTTGATGCACGTGAAAAATCATAGGTAGGTGAAGAAACCATAGGAAGGAATCAAAGGCAGAGGAGTTCTGCATTAATCTAGGAAATTTGGCAATAATTAAGTAAATGTAAGGAACAGACCTATCCATAGATTGGGTGGGCTAGTCGACCCATGTCAACCAATGCCACCTCATCATTGGTCCACAACAGCTATAAAAGGACAAAAAAGAAATAAAAATAGAAATAAAAGGAAAATAAAACAGAAGATGATTTTAGTAAATAATATTTAAAACATTAAAATTGTTTCTTATTTTATGTACTGGTTTTAGATGATTTGTATTTTTTTATCGACTTATTTATCATAGGTTAATTTTCACAAGTGTAATTATATGTATTTATGCCTATATTATGTATATTTTATTTTTAATTTGTATGTTAAAGTATAATATTCTATCAAAATATATTATTTATTTATAATACAGTTAAATACAAATTTACAAATTTTTATTATATTTTTATGACTTTATTTGCGTACTTAAATAATTATGTGTTTGTACATTCTAAGTATAGTACACCTATGTTTTAATGCATTTTAATGCCTTTATTTTATGTATATAATTTTAATATATTTTGAATAATGTGTACAAGTATTGTAGAATATAAAAAGAGTCAAATATAAAGAATAAATAAAAATGGGTAAAATGTATAGGTATATGGTACAATGGGACCTAAAAAACCAATTTTTACATCTTGACTCCATTTTTCATGCAGCCACCTTTATTAAATAGATAATTTAATTTTAAAGGTGAGTTTGGTACATTTTGAGTTAATATGAAGATATTGATCACTGAAGTTTTGTTTGCGGTTTTTTTTTCATCTGTGTCCTAGTCATTATGTACATCATTTTTATACGTAAGTACTTATGAATTTTTCTATGTATTTTTGTGTACATGTTTTGTGTTGAAAATATCTTTATTTGAAGTATGTAAAAGTATGTATAAATTAGTGTAAGTTTGGTTATATGTGCAGTGTATTAGGCACTTAGGGTTTCTAGGTTTTGTATGTATTTCTCTACCTTATGTACCCCTACTTTATTTTTTGTTGACTAAGTCAATATTGACTTAGTCTAAGAGTTTAGGGTCAGTCAGTACTTACAATACTTCCTTTATTTTCTTTTCTTTTCTTTATTCAATTATTTTGTATTTAAATATATGTATTTATGTACTATTTACATACAACAATCAATGTGTTAGTTTATACAAGTTAGATATATTTATATGTATTTATATAGGGAATTAAAGATAAAATAAAGGAATGAAGGTGAATGAATGGGTATTCATCAGTCACTAAAATCCAAACATGTTTCATAACTCCCTCAGAAAGGAAGTGTCATGGTTATACAATCGTTTGTGATCACATCACCCTCGAGTATTCTTAATACCCATACATCATGCATACCGGAAGAATATAAACCCCAAGTTTTAGATCATATTTAAATTGTATTAGGGTTTTATCATTAAGTTTCTCATCCGCTCATTGGGAGTTGGTATCTATAATATGCTTTTCAAAAGCATACTAACAAATTCTTGTCATGCTTCCAAAGCAAGAAGACCATGCATGGAATTTTATCAGTCCTCATGCCTCGTGAGTGGGTTCATATTTTCCGAAGTGAACCTCCATGATCCCTTTAAAAGACTTATATGACCTTGTATGCACACGAGCTCGTCGGTGTATAGACATTGATTAGGTCATCAACCTAATGGCCTACCTAATTTACATAATTATACATATAGTAATACATATGTCTTGGTCAGAGGATGCATGCCCATATCGTGACAACATACAACATAAGTCTTGGTTATGTCGATGTCGTAAAGTCAACTCTTTGACCTAACTTATCAGACACTCTTAAAAATATTTATTCCTATGTAGGGGTCCTACATTAAGAGGTCGGTCAAATATCAACCTTTAGAGAAGGGTTGCCATCTCCTTCTCAGGCTGGAGATCATCTTGTGACAGTCCTTTGGCGGTGCTTAATGAGTCTTCAATCCAACTCTTTAAATATCATCCAAGCACCAACCTCTATGATTCAAACATTATATCAATGGTTGTGTGATTATTAAGATGGCCAATATACATAATCATAATTGTACTAAGGGATCCCAGAAGTGCATTCATTCATTTAATCTCAAACAAGGAGTGAAATAAATCAATAAATTTTTATGATATAAAAGATTACAATAACATCTATTGTAGAAATGGTTCGCTCAGGGCTCACATGTCTAACAAGAGTTGTTGTGTCGGCTGCAAGGTAGTTGCAGTGGTCCTTCATTATAGGTGGAGGAGTAGACCAAAGATCCTTTGGTTCTTCTAATCAATGATGCAGGGGGTTGGTTCTACAGGGTTAGAAAACACATGCGAATCAAGGTAGAGTGGAATGGAGGCCAAAATCGAGTGAGGGGGTGGAGGCATGAAGATCTAGGTCTTTGCAAGACCTAGAGGCAGAGTGAGGTGAGGAAGGTCATGGAGAAGGAGAGGTTGGTCAGAAAGGAGTCGACGAAGATCTGGGGTGTACATTGGAGCTAAAGGGAAGCTTAGGATGATCGATAGTACAACTAGATGAGTGGAATAATTGGAGATATCGAAAGGTGGAGGAGATTGGAAGGCTACCTGGAAAAGCGGAGGAGTACAGAGAGGGAAGAGGCGGAGAGATGCCTGGGCTAGAGCCTGATTAGGTGTCTGGAGTCATCGCTCGTTGTGGTCGACTGGACACGGATTTATGCATCTACTGGAAAGCAGATCTACGATATGGCATTAGGTCATGGATTGCACATGGAGAATGGGATGTTGTTGCCTGACACAAGGCTATGGCCTGTCACGTAATAGCTTCTAGAGCTCAGTCCTGTCTCCCTCGATTGGTGGATGATGGTGAAGGTGGTGGGAGATGGTGCTTTATAGGAAGGAGTGGAGGTGGTGGAGCTAGGGTTTCACATGGCCGCCTTGAAGGGCACATGCAAGGGGAATGATGGATAGAGGTTACACGAGGAGGAGGAATGAAGGAGGTGTCGAGTAGTAGGTTTCTAATATGGAGGGGGTTGTGGAATGACTAGAGTAATTGGTCAAAGAGGGCCACCTCCAATGTGTAATGATGGAATGGAGAGGGCATCCAAGGTTAGGACCTAGTGGCCATTAGATAAGCAAAAGTGGATGGACCTGACGGAGTTGCATATTAGGCATGTGGTGCACGTGAGGGCAAAGAGGAGTTAGGTGGAATTAACTTCAACCATTGGATCAAATCCGATCCAATAACTTAAGTAGTAGTTACTAGGTGCCAAGTGGCGTGGAGCAAGTCGATTGTGGTTGTCGATGATGAATCCACAATTTATCACCTCAATATATTGACCTCAAAAAAATCCCTTAGTAAAATCTCAAATAAATATCCATAAAATTAATATATTAGTAAAATGACTCTTGTAAATAAAATACACTAATTATTATATATTATATTGTACAAAATAAATTAATAATAAATATCCGTAAAATAAAGAAGTTTTTCACCTGTAAATAGCCCAAACTGCATGTATTTTTAATAAATTCTTTTAAACTCTTTTTTGACTAATTATTTCTCTAACTTGTTTATAAAAATGAATATATAAATATAAAAATACAAATACTCCTAGATCCCAGAGAGAAAAGGCTGTAAAGTCCAAATTCCCGGCCAAATTCCTGCTACGTATGAACTCCAAATTCACTAAACTCACTTTTAAGGTTTAAGTTAGAAAATTATCTATCCAATGAAAGTGGTTTCATTAAAATTGGCTCATTTGCAAAATATGAGTTTTAGGGCCTCGGTGTGTACATTGTATATATTGTAAATATTCTTTATTTCTCCATTTTTATTTTATTTTTCTTAATTAATAAAAATCTGAAAAAAACATTGTTGTGTTTTATTTTATTTTTTAATAAATTATTTTATTTTTATGTTGTGAATACCTTTTATTTAAAATATAAAAATATTAAAATTAGAAAAGTAAAAAAATATACATATTGTTTGTCTTTTTTGTAAATTATCCACTCTTTTTATTTTCTTTACTTTATTGTATTTTAGTAGCCTACTTTATTTTATTTTCTTTCCCTTTATTTATTTTCCATTCTTTGCAATAACTCCCATTCAAGTCCATATTTTTTTAACCTCCATTCAACTCCATCATTTTTCTAACATCCCATTCAACTCCACCATTCCACATTCATTTTTATCCAACTTCCCATTCTTCTTCTTTTTATTCATCCTCTCATCCTTATTTTTCCCAATTCGCCATTCTTAGAGAAAAAAGGAGAGAGCTTATCAGGGTCGGTCGGTGACAAGTTCCACTGTCATATGAAGCGACGACCTCCTTTCAGGCGAGATCCGCAATGGCCACCGTCCCCGCGTCACGAGTTTCCCATCAAGTTTGAATAGCTTCTATGATATTTTTGCCAATCGGATCAAGGCCACGATAGGAGTCCAGCATAGCTGCTCCGCAAATTCAACGAACCTCAGGTAAGTATTCCCTTTTATTTCCCTTAATATTTTATTTTATCTAACATTTTCCCCTCGTTTTTACGCAACATCCAAATCACCATCATCCACCTTTATGCGAGAGAAAATTGAGAGTTCCGACCACCCATCTTGGTGACGGCAAACGATGAAGTAGAGAGATGAATTCTTCCTCTCCTTGAGATCCGTTGGCATTCCAGCCAACATCGCAGCCACCCACGAGCGTTGCTCGAGCTCATCGCTCACTGGCGATTCTAGCACCGATCGTGCTTCTCGTGAGCACACCATAGGTGTCCACTACCATCGTTGGTAATTTCTCTTTTTATCATTCATCATCATTTTTATTTTCTCATTTTTTATTTCACATCACCACCTACACACCTTCATTTGTCTATTTTTTAGCATATCATCATCTCCGTATAATCATAGTTGCATTTATTTTTATTCCATGTTTAAGAAAACCAAAAAAAGTTAAAAAAATAAATTAAAAAAATCATCACAATAATAAAAAAACAAAAAAAGTCAACAAGTGGCCGACCTCCTGATGAATCTCGTATTCATCATGCTAAAAACTCTCTATTAATACCCCTGTCTTAATTAATCCAATAAAATCACCTTTAATTCTTTGATTTTACCTTGTACTATATTGTGTATAATTAACCTATAATTATTTGTATTTAATTTCCCTTATTTTTCTTGTAATTATTTTATCACTAAAAAACCCCTAAAAATTAGGTAGATAAGTTGTCTATAATTCACTGACCCTTAAAAAGATAAAAAAACACAAAAACAAGTCAAAACTACAAACTTGGTGTTTTTATCCCCTTAAAAATAACCCCAAAAATAGATTTTATACAAATGACCTCTTTTGGCTTTTTGACCAACATGAAAGTTGTAGATCTCGTCGAGACGAGCAACTTTGATGTTTTGACTTTTTTCAAATTCGGCCTCTAGCTATTTCTTTTCTAATTTTCTTTGTTTTTATTTTTGAATTAATCTGATTGGGCCACGTGGCGCCCTCTGGGCCACCCACGTGGCCCGCTCTCCTTCCTGCCACCCGGCAAAACTCTCGGCCGTTGGATCCCATCCTCATCTGAGCCGTTCACCCCGCTCCACTCCTCAGCCGTTGATCTGACTCCCAGATCTAATCATGACCATCCGCTCCCGCCTATTCCTTAGCCGCTCGATCAATCCCTCATCCTACGCCTCCTGTGCAGCCGCGTCACCCCTTTAATCTCAACCGCCCGATCTTCTTTCCATCTGAAGGCTCTCCAACTGCCATGTCATCTCCTCACCTACCACCGTTGGATTCCCAACATCTTCCAATCCAAACCGTTCTACACCGCCTCGCATCCAGCCGTACGATCAGATCTAATGATCTGATCGCATCCCTCCGTTCGCGCATCGATCCCAGCCGTTGGATCTCTTGATCCAACGACCCTCGATCATCATCTACCTCCGACTCCAGGCGTAACGCCTCTCCAAACCTCCGCTCCCCCTTCCTTTTTTAGCCACCGTCCCAGCCACCCATCTCCTCTCGTAACGCCTCCCTCTCAAAGCCCAGTCTTCCGCCATCCTCGCGAACCCCATCAAACGCCATCTCCATTACTCCTCTTCATCATTTCAGCCGTTGAAACCCTCGTCGTCACCACCGTAACCGTCGGATACCTCCGCCTATTTAAACCCCTCCCCCGCCACCAGAATCGTGGTCCACCATTGTGGGGCCTCCACCTAGCTTCCTCCGCCCCTCCGGTGACAGCGGAGGGGCGGAATTGTCGAGGCGACGACGGTGGTGGTCTGGTGTTGACCCACGGCCTATTCCATCGTGTTCTGGTGGCTCCTCCACCGTCGAGCCCCCTGGAATGATCGACCAGGTCGAGGCGAAGACCCCGGGCTCCTCGGAGCTCAGCCAGATCAAGTTCCCTCCGCCAGCTCCTCGCTCCGGCAAGGAGAGCTTCGTCTTTATTTTTATTCAATTTCTCCGAATTATTACGCCCCTCTCAACCACTGTCACCCTCGTCTGATCGACTCACCATCTTCGCCACGCCTCCAGCAACCTCGCCGATCCCATTCCCATTCTCCAGAACCTCCCCGCTCCGACTTGCCTCTCTTCCCGCTCCGCCGGAGAAGATGACCCTCAGGCCACCATTCCCGATGCCCCATAGGCCCCCACTCCCTTCACCCCACTCACGCACCTCCTGCTCTGTGCTTCGGTTATACTAATGATCCCAGGAACCTTCAATGATCGGACTTCATATCGGAGCATCTTCCAGCTCCCCTCCTCCGACGACCATGCTTCGCTGAGCAGCTCCAGACGCCTGTGGAGCTCCGCACCTGCTCCGGGAATACTGCCAGACCTGCTGCTATCTTCGCCGACCCTCAGACCTGTCTTTGGAGCTCGGCGGAGCTCTTTACGTGTCGTCGGAGCCCCACCTCCTCCGGTGGCTCGCGGCGGATGGATGAAGCACAGATGCCGTCCGATCTCCAGGATCGGGCGGCTAAGATGAAGCCACGTGTAGACCCGAGCCTCCAACCCGACTACAGGCTCGGGTCATCCGAGCCTAGCGCCACACCACCAGATACTGCCACGTGGACCGACGCTGAGGGCTGTCCCGAGCCTGAGCCCTCACGTGCACCGCACGTGAGGCTTGGGTAAATTGCATGATAGGCCCGGAAAGAAATGGTATCTACATTTTGGTCCCCTGGCACGTGCCCCCACGTGCGTGCCTGGGTAAATTACAGGAAGGCCCTCTAGGTTTTGAAGAATTGCAAATATGCCCCTGCACACAATGGAAAATTACATCTGGGCTCAGGCGGTTTTCTTTATTTGCATTTAGGTCCCTTCAGGGACCTAAATGCAGTATTTATCCCTTTATTTTATTGCATTTTTATTACAATTATGCCCTTGCACTGTTTTTAGCATAACTTGAGCATCGTAGGTCCAAATTGCATGATTTTAGCGTCGTTTTGATCCTTATTTTGTCCTCTACATTCTAGCATACTTATTTGTTCCGTTTGACACTGTTTTAAATTAAGTGATTTTTTTATGTGAAAAATGGGACCATGCTCTACTTGTCTTGCTTGATTTGATGACCAATTTTTAATGATGTGTTAAAAATGAGCTCTAATTTCATTCTATATTACTTTGCTCTCATTTTAGGGTATAATTGTAGGTATTTCTGACATTTTATTCATCATGCATAGTTTCTTGCATTGTTTGCCCATGCATCATTTTAACTTGCATAAAAACAAAATAAAAAATGCATGCATTATGACATTGCCTTGTAAATATCATAGTGCATCATAATTTGCATATGGACCTGAAATTGAGATTAAATCACATTGAGCTTCACGAATCGAAATTCAATACACAAAGTTAGGCTGCCGCATCCCTGTGTTCGACCTTGGTACACTTGGCAAGTATAAATATTCCACAGCATTCAAAGTCTGTGGTTTTTGCTGAACCAATTTTGCCTCCTGTACTACGACGTAATTACACATTATTATAGAGGCAAATTTGACGTTCATCAAATGGCGCCATTGCCGGGGATATGGCTTTGCTTAATTTTTGAATTTTGATTTTTTTAATTATTTCAAAAATTTGTAGGTCCCCATCTCATGCATCATTTCTTTGCATATTATTTGCTGATTTAATTTCTCTAAGTTTTAACTTTTCTCTTTTGTGGTAGGGCCCATAAAAATCGGGGACGCCTGATCGTCATGGAGGTGCGAAGTCGGGAGCTTCCGCTGAAGAGGCCGCAAAAGAAGCCGTGAAGAAATTCTAGGATTTCTATCAGTCAAATTGCATTGCATGTTGTAAAAAAAACATTGCATCTGCATATTTATTTTCAGTCTTGCATATTGTACTAAAAAAATCCCCCCCTCACTGATGAATCTGTGATTCATCACATCAAAAGTCAAAAATAGAGCCTTGTTCCCGAGAAAATAGAGGCATATTTCCCTTTATCTTGCATAAATAGCATTCATGCATGCATCCATAATTCATGCATTTTAGGAGCTCATCTGCATTTAAATAAGAAGCCAAAAATCACCTGTAAAAGACCTCTTCATCAAATAACTCCTTCTCTATAATATATGTATATACTCCTTAAGAATATAGGGAAGAAAGCCACAAATCACCCTTGTAAAAGAGCCTAAATACCCTGAGCACCCTTGTACATTAAAACACACATAAAGCCCGCATACAAACTCCTACTTAGGTCTACTCACTCTTAGAATACTACATATCAAAAGACCTTCAAAATGAGACTAATTTCATTGAAATTGGAGCTTGTATGAGGAACTTGGGTTTTTGGGTCATTTTGTATACTACATATGTATATTTATGTAACTTTGTATTTATGTATCATATTTGACCTCATCTCCGTCTTTGGTCAACATGAAACTTGTAGATCTCATCAAGATCTACAACTTTCATGTTTTGAGTTTTTCCAAATTCGGCCTCCTCCTCTTTCTACACGTGTCTTTCCCTTCGACCACTCACAGCAGGCCACGTGGCGCCCTCTGATTGCGCCACGCGGCCCGCTGCCCTTTGTCTGCTCCGCCCGCGCCCTCCACCGTTGGATCGCACCTCAGATCCAACGGCCCAGGCCTGACCACGTCCGCTCTCTTCTACAGCCATCAGATCCACCCCGCATTCCATCTGGACCGTTCCTTAGCGCCGCATCCTCAACGAGCCACGTGGCGACCTCTAGGCCGCCCGATCGCGCCCCCGATCCCTTCATCACAACCGCTCGTCTTCCAGCGGATCGTGACCCTCAGATCAATCACCTAGACCCGATCCTAGCCGCCCGCTCGCACTTCGCCCGCGTCACGCCACGTGTCACCCTCATAGCCCTTCATCTGGGCACTCCAGATCTAATCTCACCCGCCCGCTTCGCGCCTCCATCTGGCCGTTGGATCACAAGATCCAACGGCCAGGACTTCGTCCCCTACCTCGGGCAGCCCCTCTCTCCCACGATCTCCGCCTTGCGGGAGGGGCCGCCCCTTTCTATTCTCGGCCGCACTCCAGCCCCCTCGCCGGCCACTGACTCTCCCACGATCTTCCCCACTCTTCCCTCTCCCTCGCCAACACCCTCGAACATCACCATCTCCGCCACACTCGCTCCACCACCTCCATGAAACTCGCCACTCACCCAGCTCTGCCGCCACCTTCGACCTATAAATACACCCTCTCCGACCACATTCAAGCCCATCCGCCACTCCAGGAAAGAACCCCGAGCTCCAAGCTTCCTCTTGGTGACAGCAAGCGGCCGAATTGTTGAGCGACGAAGGACCTTCTTCTCCGGCGAGATCCACGGTGCACAGCCGTGCCGCAGCCGCCCTCCGCGTAGCTGCACGAGCTCGAGGCTTACCGACCTCTGGAGCGACGACCCCTGGAGCTCAAAACCGAGCCCCAAACCCCAGGTAACCTCCTTCATCCCCTCTCCGATCATCCTCTTCTTTTCTTCCGATCTTCTCCGATTTTATTCGCCTTCCACGGACATCTCCACACCTCCTCGACATCCCGACGAGCTCCGCGACGGTGCTAGCATCCTCGCGGGCTTCTCCACTTCGCCATTCACCGCACTTCGACCATCGTCGACTAGCAGCTCCGCCGCTTGTCCGGAGCCACCTCGCCCGATCACCTCAAGCACCCGCAGGCCTCACCGACCACGCCATCCTCTCCACGATCGTATCAGCACGCTTCGGCTATCCACATAACCCTTGCAGGTACCCGATCATCATTGGCCGGAGCTTCATCGGATCCTTCTTCGAGCTTCATCGACCAGGTGCTCCAGCCCTCCTCCAGCCAATCCGAGACCACCGGAGGCTTCGCCGTCCTCATCCGCTGCTTCCGAGCTAGCTGGGAGCTGACAGAGCTCACTGACGGAGCTCAGCGAGGCAGGCGGAGGTCAGCCCCCTTCACCGGAGCACAGGCCCCTCCTCCGCAGGCGGCGGAGGAGCGTTGAAGGAGAAACAGCAGCCACCGTTCGATCTTCTGATCGAACGGCCCTCGTCCCGCCACGCGTCTCTTCACCGCCTTCGTCCTCGACCGTCGATCGCACCAAGGATCGGACGCTCCACCCGCTGCCACGCGTCTTCACCTACCACCCTTGGATCCATCCAGATCCAAGGGCCCTCAGGCCGCCACGTCGCCCGATCCGAGCCTCGGCACCCAAGCCTAGGCTCGGGTCCCCCGAAGCAGATCCGAGGCTAACCCGAGCCTCCAGAAGCCCCGACCCTCGATCCGAGCCTCCGACGCCTCCGAGCCTAGGCCGCCCCACGTGAGGAGCACGTGCGGCCTGGGTAAATTGCACCGACACCCCTGGAGGTTTCCAAAATTGCAGAAAGGTCCCTGTGAAGCAGACATCACGTGAGGCGCACGTGATTCGTGGAGAATTTGCATTCAAGTCCTGCATAGTCTTGGTAATTGCACTTTAGTCCCTGTCAGCATGTTTATTTCTTGAACATTTATTTTTCAGTATTGCATTTAGACCCCTATGTTTGCACGTGTCCATAGCATGCATTTTTGATTATTTTTGAATTTTAAAAGTTGCATATTGTTGAGAACTTTGTCCTCTACCTGTTAGCACACGTGTTGTATTTTTGTTGGTTTTCTTGATTTATTAATGAATTAATTGGTTGATTTGAGTCATATTTTGCCCAGAGATGCCATTTGATTTTTAGTAAATTATCTGTGCCTTCAAAAATCACCAAAAAAATCACAGTAGCTTAAGGACATTGTTTTTAACATCCCATAAAAATTTCACATCATTTGCACGCATAACGAGGCCTGAATAAATAGTTTAGTGATTTCCTTTGATTAATTTTAATTAATTCATTTCACAACATTTTTTTAGTTCTGTCAATTTTCCTAGGTTCCTGATCATTAGACCTTCCTAGGATAATTTTAGTTCCGAGAAATATTGTGTTTTGATATTTATTAAAAATTAAACATTGAAAATCACACTGTTTGTCGAGGAACCATTGTCAAGGAGAGTGCGTGCAAACGCGATGTCATCAACATGACTCACTACATAGTGTGCACCCATGTCTCTTCGTTTCCGAGGAAACGAGTTCTTTATTGCACAAGTCGTGGCTACTGATAGAACGTGTTTCTCAACACGGCTTTTGGTCTTCCTGCTAACCCTAGTAGGTGTGCATCGCACCTTAAGGTATTTCTGGAATGCAGGGGTCATTTCCACGAACTTGTCGAAAGGGATTGTGACCTTGATATGTTTGTTACAAAATTCAGCCATCTCAGGGTCATCTTTTTGGATTTTTGTGTTTTTCTTCTTCCCACCCTTAAGAGCTTGGGGGAAAGGGATTATTAACTCAGGATCTGGAACTGAAATATTTTCATTAGAAACTGAAACTGAGTTCTGGACAGGACTCTGACTCGGACTTTTGTACAGACTCTGATGCTGACTCTGACGAAAGGGAAAATGCTTGGGCGAAACCGGTGATGCGTCTTCCGCTTCTTCTGACTGGTCCTCCTCAGATGGAGGTGCGGGCTCATCGGTGCCGTCGGATTTTATCGGAGGTTCATCAAAGATTTTTCTAAAATTGCCCGACCGCTAACTGAGCTTTTAGGCAAAGACGCGGAGTTTATTGTCGATCACAAGTGTCTTGCGGCCTTTAAGCTATTACAAGGAATGATTATGGACGCACCCATTTTACAAGCCCCAGATTGGTCTCTCCCTTTTGAGATCATGACGGATGCATCAGATTATGCTGTTGGGGCTGTATTGGGACAAAGAAGAGATGGCGTCCCGTTTGCAATCCACTACGCAAGCAAAGTGCTTGATTCTGCTCAGCGTAACTATACAGTTACCGAAAAGGAAATGCTGGCGGTAGTGTTTGCCTTGGACAAATTCAGATCGCATTTAATCGGATCCAAGGTGACTGTGTTCACAGACCACACGGCACTACGATATTTGATGGAGAAGAAGGACGCGAAGGCGCGTCTTCTTCGTTGGATTCTACTTATCCAGGAATTTGATTTGGACATCCGTGATAAACCTGGAAAGAAGAACGTAGTAGCTGATCATCTCTCTCGTCTCGAAAATATTAATACTTCCGAGGTTTCCCCAATTCGAGACTCCTTCCCTGACGAGTCGATTTTTGTTATCGACTCACTCCCATGGTATGCCAATATCGTGAACTATCTTGTCTCCAAGAAGGTTCCCGAGGATTGGCCCAAGAGCCAAATTGACCGACTAAAGTCGGATGCTAGACACTACCATTGGGAGGATCCGATCCTTTTCTTTGAAGGACCGGATTGCGTCTGGAGACGTTGTATTCCTCAGGAGGAATACCAGAGTGTCCTTTCTTTATGCCATAGCTTAGAGGCAGGAGGACACCACTCCGGGAAGAGGACCGCATGGAAGGTGCTTCAGTGTGGCTTTTACTGGCCGACTCTGTTTCGCGATGCCACCACCTTCGCGAAGTCGTGCCCAGTATGCCAGAGAATGGGAGGAACCGTTGGTTCCAAGGATGAGATGCCGATGCAGCCGGTCATCATTTGTGATGTCTTTGACGCCTGGGGCATCGACTTCATGGGCCCATTCCCTGTCAGCCACGGATTTGAATACATCCTTCTTGCGGTGGATTATCTGTCAAGATGGGTGGAGGCTATCCCGACCCGAGCCGCAGACAGCAGGACTGTCTGTAAGTTTATCAGAGAGCACATAATCTCTAGGTTCGGGATCCCCAAAATGATGATATCAGATGGGGGTAGCCACTTTGTGAATCGGGAGGTGAAGAAACTCCTGAAGGATTACGGCATCGAACACCGTGTCGCTAGTCCTTACCACCCACAAACCAATGGTATGGCTGAGGTGTCAAATAGGGAGGTAAAAACAATACTGCAAAAGCTCGTCCGCCCAGACAGGAAGGACTGGTCTCAGATCTTGGATCAGGTCCTCTGGGCGTATAGGACGGCTTACAAGACACCGTTAGGTACCTCCCCATTCCGAATGGTATTCGGAAAGCCGTGCCATTTGCCCGCAGAGTTAGTGCATAAATCAGAATGGGCAATAAAGAAGGTCAACTGGAACACACACCTGGGCCAAAAACAGAGAGACATGGATCTGAATGAGCTTGTGGAAGTCAGAAACCGCGCATACGACAACAGTGTGGTGTACAAGGACAAGGTGAAGCGTTGGCACGATAGATTTATCAGACGAAAGACCTTTGTTCCTGGACAGAAGGTATGGTTGTTCAATGCCAGGCTGAAGACCTTCCAAGGCAAGCTGAAATCCAAGTGGACGGGACCATTTGTAGTCCGAACGGTGCATGATAGTGGATGTGTCGAGATCTCAGATCTCGCGGATGACGCACCGACATTCCTGGTTAATGGGCAGCTGTTGAAGCACTTCGTTGAATCTAATGAACAGTTAGTCCATGTGGAGGAGATTGTATTCATGCGCGAGACAGATACAGCAGATACATCTCAAGCCGTGCATGAGACCTTGCAGCAATGAACTCCAGCCATCAGCAGCATCTTCAGAAGATTCAGACCGACTCATTTGTACATATATCATCATTCCTGTATATCCTTTCCTCTACCTCCACGATTCTAGTAACCCATCCCCACATCATCGAATCATTATCTCGGACTATACTTAGGATGACCAGATCCTAAGTATAGGGGGAAGGGGTCACCCGAGTCGTTTCACTGTACATTCTCCAGATCACATCGGTCCTCATACGCATTTCTTACCAATACTTAGGCTGACCTAAGCCTAAGTATAGGGGGGACCGATGCCCATATTGTATATTCATCCATTCCCATCTTTCCTCGTCCGCCCCATTTTTGATCTTCTTCTACACTTAGGCCGCCAGAGCCTAAGTATAGGGGGGCAAGACGACTTCTATACTTTCTATTCCTCTTTGGCTCTCCTATGCTTAGCACGAGCTATGTCTTTTTCCTCGCTCTCTGTGCTCTGAGGACATAGCACACGCTAAGTATAGGGGGGCGTGTATATATTACATATATACTTTACCCATAGCTCGTACTTTCGCATATTTTTGTATATATATATTTGCAATAATTATGGGTGGGTAAAAATTGAAAAAAAAAAATTGTACACTTGTATACTACTTGTAAACCTTTTGTAAAAATTAAAAAAAAATTAATAATAAATTAATGTACAAATTATATCAACTAAAGATTGTTGTAAATAATAATAAAAAAAAAGATTGTTGTATACCAGAAAAATAAAACAAAAAGGCTTCTTATTTACTCTTGCATATTATCTTGCATTTTCAAAAAAAAAAAAAAAAAAAAAAAAAAAAAAAGTCTTGCATTTCATTCATAGCATGTCATCTGCACATCATCTGCATATCTTGCATATGCAAAGTGAAAAGCTAGTGGGTTCTGAACCAAGTTATGAGTAGATATTGAGGATGGACTTGATTTGACCTTAACCCATCTAATTTCAGAGGGACCTTATAGGAACTGGAATTAAGATTTTTCAGGTCAAGTGACTTAATTCTTTGAGTCCGCAAGTCTATGTTCACATGTCATCTTGATTAGTCTAAGTAGAATATTTCGTGCATACGCAGGATTCTCTTAGATAATGACCTAACTTGGACAAGCACAATGCACGTAGCTCTTCATTGATGAGGTGGTGAGGAGGTAGAATCCTTTAGCTTGGAGTAGCACACGGGTGGAAACATCCGTCCTCCTCTAGGGAGGGTAGTGCATCTCAACCTAGTCTAGTGGTGTTGACATCTAAGGACGGGATGCTGTGGGTTGCAATAATGCTTCAAAAGAGGGATAGTCTACTGGCTCAAGAGGAAAAACTCCTGATGTACATGCTGCACATTGTATATAGTGAAAAAAAAAAAAAAAAAAAATTGCAAGAAAACTCCAAAAAAATCAGACAGGTCCAAGTCAAAGAAAAAAAATTTTTACCTGTCGGAGTACGAAGAAATGCAGCTGGATGACTTGGCTACACTGGTCAGGCATCCCGGGATAGGTGGCTACACTGGCCACCGTCCATTCTTTTCTCTACCCCCTCCTCTTGAGTTGGTCGCACTTGAACTTAGAAGGGAATACCCCGCTCCTCGAGGAAAGAGTTACTGGACCGGGTTATTGAGTTACCTTGTTAGAGGAGGCTGGTTCCGAGTCATTTCTGATGTGGAGAGCTATATCTCACTTACACAGTACAAGTAAGAATCATAGTCATCAGAAATTTGCGTTTGAGGATTTGTTCTGACCTGGCTATTGAGGCGTCTTGAATAGAAGACTTGTGGAACTTGAAGTCTGTTAGCTCTTAAGTTCAGGTCCAAATAAGGTTCCGCCACACAATTAATCCAAAGGTCGAGTCAGGCTCCATTTTTAACTTTTGTTCATGACCTTGGTATGGAACCCAAAATCATTTCACTCTCGCATTTCATTTAGTTGCTCGGGGACGAGCAAGGTTTAAGTATAGGGGGTTGATGAATCTGTGATTCATCACATCAAAAGTCAAAAATAGAGCCTTGTTCCCGAGAAAATAGAGGCATATTTCCCTTTATCTTGCATAAATAGCATTCATGCATGCATCCATAATTCATGCATTTTAGGAGCTCATCTGCATTTAAATAAGAAGCCAAAAATCACCTGTAAAAGACCTCTTCATCAAATAACTCCTTCTCTATAATATATGTATATACTCCTTAAGAATATAGGGAAGAAAGCCACAAATCACCCTTGTAAAAGAGCCTAAATACCCTGAGCACCCTTGTACATTAAAACACACATAAAGCCCGCATACAAACTCCTACTTAGGTCTACTCACTCTTAGAATACTACATATCAAAAGACCTTCAAAATGAGACTAATTTCATTGAAATTGGAGCTTGTATGAGGAACTTGGGTTTTTGGGTCATTTTGTATACTACATATGTATATTTATGTAACTTTGTATTTATGTATCATATTTGACCTCATCTCCGTCTTTGGTCAACATGAAACTTGTAGATCTCATCAAGATCTACAACTTTCATGTTTTGAGTTTTTCCAAATTCGGCCTCCTCCTCTTTCTACACGTGTCTTTCCCTTCGACCACTCACAGCAGGCCACGTGGCGCCCTCTGATTGCGCCACGCGGCCCGCTGCCCTTTGTCTGCTCCGCCCGCGCCCTCCACCGTTGGATCGCACCTCAGATCCAACGGCCCAGGCCTGACCACGTCCGCTCTCTTCTACAGCCATCAGATCCACCCCGCATTCCATCTGGACCGTTCCTTAGCGCCGCATCCTCAACGAGCCACGTGGCGACCTCTAGGCCGCCCGATCGCGCCCCCGATCCCTTCATCACAACCGCTCGTCTTCCAGCGGATCGTGACCCTCAGATCAATCACCTAGACCCGATCCTAGCCGCCCGCTCGCACTTCGCCCGCGTCACGCCACGTGTCACCCTCATAGCCCTTCATCTGGGCACTCCAGATCTAATCTCACCCGCCCGCTTCGCGCCTCCATCTGGCCGTTGGATCACAAGATCCAACGGCCAGGACTTCGTCCCCTACCTCGGGCAGCCCCTCTCTCCCACGATCTCCGCCTTGCGGGAGGGGCCGCCCCTTTCTATTCTCGGCCGCACTCCAGCCCCCCTCGCCGGCCACTGACTCTCCCACGATCTTCCCCACTCTTCCCTCTCCCTCGCCAACACCCTCGAACATCACCATCTCCGCCACACTCGCTCCACCACCTCCATGAAACTCGCCACTCACCCAGCTCTGCCGCCACCTTCGACCTATAAATACACCCTCTCCGACCACATTCAAGCCCATCCGCCACTCCAGGAAAGAACCCCGAGCTCCAAGCTTCCTCTTGGTGACAGCAAGCGGCCGAATTGTTGAGCGACGAAGGACCTTCTTCTCCGGCGAGATCCACGGTGCACAGCCGTGCCGCAGCCGCCCTCCGCGTAGCTGCACGAGCTCGAGGCTTACCGACCTCTGGAGCGACGACCCCTGGAGCTCAAAACCGAGCCCCAAACCCCAGGTAACCTCCTTCATCCCCTCTCCGATCATCCTCTTCTTTTCTTCCGATCTTCTCCGATTTTATTCGCCTTCCACGGACATCTCCACACCTCCTCGACATCCCGACGAGCTCCGCGACGGTGCTAGCATCCTCGCGGGCTTCTCCACTTCGCCATTCACCGCACTTCGACCATCGTCGACTAGCAGCTCCGCCGCTTGTCCGGAGCCACCTCGCCCGATCACCTCAAGCACCCGCAGGCCTCACCGACCACGCCATCCTCTCCACGATCGTATCAGCACGCTTCGGCTATCCACATAACCCTTGCAGGTACCCGATCATCATTGGCCGGAGCTTCATCGGATCCTTCTTCGAGCTTCATCGACCAGGTGCTCCAGCCCTCCTCCAGCCAATCCGAGACCACCGGAGGCTTCGCCGTCCTCATCCGCTGCTTCCGAGCTAGCTGGGAGCTGACAGAGCTCACTGACGGAGCTCAGCGAGGCAGGCGGAGGTCAGCCCCCTTCACCGGAGCACAGGCCCCTCCTCCGCAGGCGGCGGAGGAGCGTTGAAGGAGAAACAGCAGCCACCGTTCGATCTTCTGATCGAACGGCCCTCGTCCCGCCACGCGTCTCTTCACCGCCTTCGTCCTCGACCGTCGATCGCACCAAGGATCGGACGCTCCACCCGCTGCCACGCGTCTTCACCTACCACCCTTGGATCCATCCAGATCCAAGGGCCCTCAGGCCGCCACGTCGCCCGATCCGAGCCTCGGCACCCAAGCCTAGGCTCGGGTCCCCCGAAGCAGATCCGAGGCTAACCCGAGCCTCCAGAAGCCCCGACCCTCGATCCGAGCCTCCGACGCCTCCGAGCCTAGGCCGCCCCACGTGAGGAGCACGTGCGGCCTGGGTAAATTGCACCGACACCCCTGGAGGTTTCCAAAATTGCAGAAAGGTCCCTGTGAAGCAGACATCACGTGAGGCGCACGTGATTCGTGGAGAATTTGCATTCAAGTCCTGCATAGTCTTGGTAATTGCACTTTAGTCCCTGTCAGCATGTTTATTTCTTGAACATTTATTTTTCAGTATTGCATTTAGACCCCTATGTTTGCACGTGTCCATAGCATGCATTTTTGATTATTTTTGAATTTTAAAAGTTGCATATTGTTGAGAACTTTGTCCTCTACCTGTTAGCACACGTGTTGTATTTTTGTTGGTTTTCTTGATTTATTAATGAATTAATTGGTTGATTTGAGTCATATTTTGCCCAGAGATGCCATTTGATTTTTAGTAAATTATCTGTGCCTTCAAAAATCACCAAAAAAATCACAGTAGCTTAAGGACATTGTTTTTAACATCCCATAAAAATTTCACATCATTTGCACGCATAACGAGGCCTGAATAAATAGTTTAGTGATTTCCTTTGATTAATTTTAATTAATTCATTTCACAACATTTTTTTAGTTCTGTCAATTTTCCTAGGTTCCTGATCATTAGACCTTCCTAGGATAATTTTAGTTCCGAGAAATATTGTGTTTTGATATTTATTAAAAATTAAACATTGAAAATCACACTGTTTGTTTAGTTAATTCATAGAATATTCATTTTGAGTCAAAAAATTCCAAAAAAATTAGTGTAGGTCATTTTCATCATAAGCAACCTTCTGGCCAATTTTCATAATTTTTGGACTGAATTTGATATATCAATTAAATCTAACTTGAAATTGGCTAAGGATTGTCTGCATTGTCTACATAGTAATTAAAAAGACCAAAAAAAAAAAAAAAATCGTTCCCCGAATCTCGAGCACTTGTGAATTGATGTAATCAACCTAAGGAGACAGATGCCTCCCTGAGATCGACCTTGGACTTCACCAAGTAAAAAAAAACTACATCACTTAACATTAATAGCTAAGTGATTTTTGATTAATCCCTCGTATCCGACTGCAACGAATATCATTAATTGATTTGGACATTAATTTGACCGGATTAACTAAGGGTGCGGGAGGCTTATCACTCACACACACACACATACCTACGCTGCACATGCACATACTCACCCCCACCCTCCCCTGTATATTTCTTTCTCTCTCTCTCTCTCTCTCTCTCTCTCTCTCTCTCTTTCTGTGTATCTAGTCTTCACGAACCCCCTCCCCCTCACCCTTGTACCATAGACACCCCCCTTAATACAGACCTTACTTCGGCTATTTGTAGCCTAAGTATAGGGGGGACCT
Source organism: Ottelia alismoides (assembly GCA_037367405.1). NCBI lineage: Eukaryota > Viridiplantae > Streptophyta > Magnoliopsida > Alismatales > Hydrocharitaceae > Ottelia > Ottelia alismoides. Next base: position 1,170,909 of record JAZKJV010003813.1, on the reverse strand, counting down.
GCCTATTCATCCCTCCCTCCTTTTGTCTTCTTGTGCTTAGACCAATTTTGGCCTAAGTATAGGGGGACCCTCCTCCTCAGTTCCGCTATATCACCCTGTACTTGAACCGATCCTTGACTTCATGGCACTTGTGCTATGAGGACATAGCAAATTTTAAGTATAGGGGGGTATATCGTATATTATTGTATATTTACATTAGCCTTAGCTCGCGTTTTTAAAATTTTTTAAATTTTATTTTTCGGGCTGGGTTTTAGTAACCTTGGGAACTGAGTAAAAACCTGTAAAAATTAAAAATTGAGGGATTAATTTTTGTAAATATTCCTTTTTAAAAAAAAACTAAAACCCATAAAAATTTACAAAAACCAAAATCACACAAAAATTCACTAACCTAAGGAGTTGGTGTATTCCTGACACATTCACATTCACTCAAGGCTTGAGGATTTTGAGGACACTGGATTTCTATGATCTTGAGTGTCTGAGTTAACATACCATAGTCATTAGGGTTTTTAAGACTTAAATATCCACACTTCCCTGGTTTGAAAGATTTGAGTGCTATATATTGCACTCTTCATCTCTACCTTCAAGAAAATATGATCAGCATAGTCACTTCCACAACTGCATGATTGATGAGCTGAGTTGAGATATCACCTGAGGAACTAGGACCATAGATTTGAGTTTAGACCCGATCTGATGATGTTCGAGGATGGGATAAAGTTAATGAAGGCTTCAGAAAACCTGAGTGTCAACAAAAACCCTAGCCAGTATGTAAACAAGATTCATATGCTATCTCTTTGATATTTACCTAAAAGTGCCAGGGTGTGATGAAACTTAAAGGAATTTGTTGATCAGTGTGCGCCAATCTCTTGGTAAAAGCAGTGGAGCTAGCCAACAAAAGAAATGAAATGTCAAAGAAAAAGCTCAATCATCAAGGTCAAATTATAAATGAGCTTGCACCAATGGCGAGCGCTCCCAAACATTTTCAAAGTGTCCACTTGGACCAAGCGCTAATTAGGACCAGGAGTCGGGCTGACACCGAAAAAGGGCTCTGCATCGTAAATGCTACAAGTCTGGGTGTCGAAGGTATCTTAGATACTCAAAAGAGACACACCCCAGTGTATTCCCAGAAAAAGAAGTACAGACGACTCCAACTCTTTTGACGGACACATTGGTCAACAATCTAAAAAATCTATATGTGTTGAGTAAAAAGGCACTCGAGAGACCCCTTGTTCCAATGTGAGGGTGAGAAAAATAGACACAATCCCATGTCCCTCCATCATCTGGTCGTCCATCTACACCTTCAAGTCTGACAAACTATAGAGACGGTTGACTGAAGCAAGAATAGAATTATTCCCTAGTATGGAGGATTAGGTCTAGAGGAGAGTCTTTGGAACTAGAACTTTGAGTGATGCATCGACTCGGCTCTCATGAAATGCAGTACACTAAATGTCATATCCTTATATTATATGTACAAAAAGAGAGTCTGATAATCAGAGAAGTTGCATTCCTTCTGACTATGGCTTGGATAAACCTAGAATTTTAGGATCACTTAGGTCAAGAGTCTTCGAAAGATCAAGCCTTGAATTTTTCACGCGCACTGTCAGGAATTAATCCGACTCCTTCATTCTTTAGATGCTCGAGGACGAGCATGGTTTAAGTATAGGGGTATGATGAATCTCGTATTCATCATGCTAAAAACTCTCTATTAAAACCCCTGTCTTAATTAATCCAATAAAATCACCTTTAATTCTTTGATTTTATCTTGTACTATATTCTGTATAATTAACCTATAATTATTTGTATTTAATTTCCCTTATTTTTCTTGTAATTATTTTATCACTCAAAAACCCCTAAAAATTAGGTAGATAAGTTGTCTATAATTCACTGACCCTTAAAAAGATAAAAAAAATACAAAAACAAGTCAAAACCACAAACTTGGTGTTTTTATCCCCTTAAAAATACCCCCAAAAATAGCTTTTGTACAAATGACCTCTTTTGGCTTTTTGACCAACATGAAAGTTGTAGATCTCGTCGAGACGAGCAACTTTAATGTTTTGACTTTTTTCAAATTCGGCCTATAGGTATTTCTTTTCTAATTTTCTTTGTTTTTATTTTTGAATTAATCTGATTGGGCCACGTGGCACCCTCTGGGCCGCCCACGTCGCCCGCTCTCCTTCCCGCCACCCGGCAAAACTCTCGACCGTTGGATCACTCCTGATCCATCCTCATCTGAGCCGTTCACCCCGCTCCACTCCTCAGCCGTTGATCTGACTCCCAGATCTAATCATGACCATCCGCTCCCGCCTATTCCTTAGCCACTCGATCAATCCCTCATCCTACACCTCCTGTGCAGCTGCGTCACCCCTTTAATCTCAACCGCCTGATCTTCTTTCCATCTGAAGGCTCTCCAACTGCCACGCCATCTCCTCACCTACCACCGTTGGATTCCCACCATCTTCCAATCCAAACCGTTCTACACCGCCTCGCATCCAGCCGTACGATCAGATCTAATGATCTGATCGCATCCCTCCCGTTCGCGCATCAATCCCAGCTGTTGGATCTCTTGATCCAACGGACCTCGATCATCGTCTACCTCCGACTCCAGGCGTAACGCCTCTCCAAACCTCCGCTCCCCCTTACTTTTTTAGCCACCGTCCCAGCCACCCCATCTCCTCTCGTACGCCTCCCTCCTCAAAGCCCAGTCTTCCGCCATCCTCGCGAACCCCATCAAACGCCATCTCCATTACTCCTCTTTCATCATTTCAGCCGTTGAAACCCTCGTTGTCACCACCGTAACCGCCGGATACCTCCGCCTATTTAAACCCCTCCCCCGCCACCAGAATCGTGGTCCACCATTGTGGGGCCTCCATCTAGCTTCCTCCACCCCTCCGGTGACAACGGAGGGGCGGAATTGTCGAGGCGACGACAGTGGTGGTCTGGTGTTGACCCACGGCCTATTCCGCCGTGTTCTGGTGGCTCCGCCACCGCCGAGCCCCCTGGAATGATCGACCAGGTCGAGGCGAAGACCCCGGGCTCCTCGGAGCTCAGCCCAGATCAAGTTCCCTCCGCCAGCTCCTCGCTCCGGCGAGGAGATCTTCGTCTTTATTTTTCTTTAATTTCTCCGAATTATTACTCCCTCTCAACCACTGTCACCCTCGTCTGATCGACTCACCATCTTCGCCACGCCTCCAGTAACCTCGCCGATCCCCTTCCCGTTCTCCAAAACCTCCCAGCTCCGACTCGCCTCTTCTCCCGCTCCGCCGGAGAAGACGACCCTCGGGCCACCATTCCCGACGCCCCATAGGCCCCACTCACTTCACCCCACTCACGCACCTCCTGCTCTGTGCTTCGGCTATAATATTGATCCTAGGAACCTTCAATGGCCGGACATCATATCGGAGCATCTTCCAGCTCCCCTCCTCCGACGACCATGCTTCGCTGAGCAGCTCCAGACGCCTGTGGAGCTCTGCACCTGCTCCGGGACCACCGCCAGACCTCCTGCTATCTTCACCAACCCTCAGACATGTCTTTGGAGCTCGGCGGAGCTCTTTGCATGTCGCCGGAGCCCCACCTCCTCCAGTGGCTCGCGGCGGATGGATGAAGCACAGATGCGCCGATCTCCAGGATCGGGCGGCTAAGATGAAGCCACGTGTAGACTGATGAACCTCAGTTTCATCATCTTTATTCTCCATAATTAACCCCCTTGCTTAAAAGTTTGTCAATAAATCCATGTTAATGTCTCATAATGAAACAGAGTCCTAAATAAATTAAAAACCACAAAAAAATGACAAAACAAAAATTCGTGGTATTTTTAGACATAAAAATACCTTCAAAAATATTTCGGGCCCTTGTTTGATCTCTTTTCGAGTTTGGTCAACATGAAACTTTGTAGATCTCGTCAAGATCTACAACTTTTCATGTTTTAGTTTTCTCAAATTCGACCAAATAAACCCTCAAAAATTAAAAATACTTCTGCAATAATCTGATTGGGCCACGTGGCCCATTCTGAGGGCGCCACGTGGCCCGGTTCTTCTTGTCTTATCCGCCTGCCCTACTGACCGTTGGATCGGCCTCTTGATCCAACGGCCCAGGCCTCTCCACGCCGCCCCTTATCCGCGACCGTTTGATCTTCCCCCGCTTTAATCTCAGCCACTCGCTACCGCCTCTCGCACATGACGCCACGTGGCATCTTGACCGCCACCGATCGCACCCCCCCGATCTTCCATCTGAACCGTCTCTTCCTTGGGCGCCTCTCAGCTTCCGATCAGACTCAGGGATCATCTGCTCCCTCCATTCGCGCCCACTTCCTCAGCCAGACACGTGGCGCAATCGACTCCCTCCGTTCGCATCGCCCGAGATCTCATCAGCACCGTCACTTTGCGCCTAGATCTCCACCGTTGGATCTCCAGATCCAAGGGTCGGAGGTCATCGTCAACCTCCAGACCCCCACTCTTCCCACGATTTCCTCTCGCACAGACCTCGCCCCCTTCCTTTTATTTCACCCACTCCGACCAACATCTCGACTCGCCAACCGTTCCACGATCTTCCCCCATTATCCCTCTACCCCGCGCAAGCCTTCATTAACCGTCATCCGCCTCCCACTCGCCCCATTTCCTCCTCGAAACCCACGTCGCCACCACAACCACCACCACTTCCGCCACCTTCAAACTTTAAATACACCGGCCCCACACCCCTTCGCCGGTGTCCATCTTTACGGGGGAGCAGCCCAGCCCTCCCTCCGCCTCCCTGTGACAGGGGGAGGCGGTAGGATTGAGCGAAGACGACTGTCTCCCCCGGTGAGACCCGCCGCCATCATCGGCGTCGTCGCGGCGCAACCGCGTCCGCTCGAGCTGCTCCGAGTCGCTGCCGGAGTTCAGCGAAGACCCGGCACCCTCTGGAACCCCCAGCCCAAGCTCCGCTACGCCTCCGATCAGGTAAGTCCTCTTTCTTCTTCCTCTGTATTTTCAGTTAAGTTCTTTTAATTTTTTAGGCCTATCCGGCCATCTCCTCTCTCCGATGACCATCCCAATAGCTCCGCCTCTGATCCCCCTTCACCGCGCAACCCTCCGCTCACCATCTCCTTCCTACAGAACCTCGACCACCTCCGACCCACCTCCTCCGCCCTCGCCGCGGAGGAGCTTCGAGCTCCCATGTTCTTCCCGCCCGCCTGAGCTTCCACCTCACTTCACACACGCACGCACATCTTCTGCTACGCCTCGGCTCTGCTTCTAACATGCAGGTACTCATAAACTCGCACTGGTCGGAGCTTCGCCGGACCTATCTTCGTCACAGCCGCCTGCAACCTCCGAGCCCCGATGAGCAACGCCAGAGGCTTCTGCATCTTCCCCGAGCTCCGGGCTTCCTCAACGGTCATCCATTGAGCTTCGGGGAGATGCATGGCGACGAACAACAAGCGGCGGAGGAGGTAGCCCTTCGCCGGAGCCCAGATTGCGCCGCCCGCCTTCGGCCGAAGAAGGAGGAGCAGTGACCGTTGGATGCTCCGCCCCGGAGTTCATCCAACAGCCACTATGCAGCCACGTCGCTCAAAACCCGCCTCTCCAGCAACCGTTGGATCATCTCGATCCAACGGTCCAGATGGAACCGCGTCATCACCTTCAGCAGCCCTTGGATCCTCACGATCTAAGGGTCGACATGCAGCCACGTGTCTTCACCAGGGCAACTCCGAGCCTCAGCATCCGAGCCTCTAGGCTTGGATGCTCCCGAGCCTGAAGCAAGCCAAACCTAAGTCCGAGCCTAGCCGGAACTTCACCGAGCCTCTGCCGAGCCAACTTCCGAGCCTGGAGGGCGCGTGCTTGGCACGTGCCTCCTGGGTAATTTACAGCGCTACCCTCGAACTTCTCCAAATTTGCAAAAGGGTCCCCGCGCTTATGGATAATTTACAGGGAAGGCCTCCGAACTTATTTTATTTACTTTTCAGTCCTTTCCAGGGACCTTTTTGTAGTTATCTTTTCATGTTTTCTTTCAGTTATGCCCTTGCTTTCTTTGTTGAATATCTTGAGCTATATATGTTCAATCGAGTTGATTTCAGTTTCATTTCGAAGCTCGTTTGACGTACTTTCTCATGGCATGCTTATTTCATGTAATGGACACTTTAATGTTAACGTATTATTTTGATAGCTTTGTGTCTCTTATTAACTAATCCATGCCTTGTTCAAACTGAATTTGTTATCTCGATTAAATCTGGAATTGACTTGTTGTTGACTTTTGCTCATCATTTCGTATCTAGGGCATAATTGTGATTCTTTGCATTCACTTGCATGATAAAAATGTTTAAAAAAAAAAGATTGCATGTTTACTTTAATCTTGTCATGTCTTGTTGTCTCTTTGCATATTTTGACCTATAGGCTTTAATTCAACACTTAATTAAATAGACTTAAATCCGATCAATACGAGAGAGGCTCGTGTCCCTGAGTTCGACCTTGGTATCTTGCCAAGTAAAATAAATCTTCGATCGCCTCATTTCGATTTATGGCATATCTTTAAACGAGGTGATCTCTTTGACGACCCGAATCGGCCCGACTACGATGACGATTCCATGTGCTAAAAACACTCTTTTAAAGGGCCGATTTTGCGGTTCGTCAAATGGCGCCGTTGCCGGGGAAGACGACTCATTTCTTTTATTTTTTGGATTTTTGTGTGTTTAATTTAGTGTTCCTTTTTATAGGTCAATTAACCACATATTTTGCATATAAAATTTTTCTTTCTTATTTGGTATCTAACGATTGTTTCTGTGGCAGGGCCCTTGATGGATCAAGGAGGCGAGGAGCAGGACGTTCCCCGCTGCGAGGAGCCGCAGGAGCATGCTTGGAGCAAAGGAGGAAGAAAAGAAAAAAAAATGTCTCGCATTTTTGTTGCATTTTATTTTATAATAAACTCGTCTTTTACAGCGGTCTTCGATCGAAGACTCGCGATTGTAATCGGACGAACGTGGTTGTGTGGGGATCGTCCCCACTTGAGTGTCGACCTAGGACTAGGCACGCGGCTCTCCGAGCTCATTTTATTTTATCACATTCTTATGTGCTTGATCGTAGGTTAGGTCACACTCTAAATCATAGACGCACATAATCTCGCCTCACTTAGCCAAATTTAAATGGATATCATTCACCGCTAATAGATGCATGATTAGGTGCGGCTTTTTCGACTTGCATGCATGTTGGATTTGGTTTTCAAAACAGTCCCCGTTTTTCACGTGTTTTTGTCAAATCACTGCATGATTTCTCGCTTAGCCCAGATCGCGGTTTTTTCAAATACATGTTTTTCTCGGCTTTCATTTCCTAGCTTGATCACCTAGGATTAATGGAAAATGGAATGAACGGTAGACGATGACTTCTTGATTTTGTGCTAACCTTAATTCAGTGATAACTCAAAATAAAATTGGGACTGTTAATTGCAAGTCAACCAAAAAATGGAGTAAAATTCGGTTTTGGGAGAGCAACACCCTCAGTTACGCGTTGGTTTTTATTTCACATTTTTTTCCGCGTAATTATCTAAAGTTTTATCACCAATAAAACCGACAAGATAATCAACCAACCTTGGTTGGTTTCATGAGTGAGTTGGTGAAACTAAGGGTTTGCTTGCTTGATTGAGCCATATTTGATGTGACACACACCCCAAATCCGAAGACACTCCATTTCATCTCCGAAGATTCAGCCACTCACTTGTAAATCCATCCCTCCTCTTCTTCGTTCACCTTGGGTCTCTTCCAACATCAATCTCCATCTTTATACTTAGGCTAATCTCAGCCTAAGTATAGGGGGGGACCCAAATCCCCGTGATTTTCTCCACTCATCTTTTCTTGCCTTTATACTTAGGTTATTTCTAACCTAAGTATAGGGGGGAGTCCCTCTTATCTCCCGTATATTCTTCTATTTTTAAATGGACCTATGGACTCGTAACATCTAGTGCTATGAGGACATAGCAAAGTTTAAGGATAGGGGGGTATACCGTACATACAATTTATTTACTTTAGCTAATATCTGAAAATTTTGAAAAATTAAAAACTTTTTGGCTAAGGTAAAATTTGTTGGATTAAGAGAACTCAAAAGATTTCACGGCTTTTCTAACTATGTTACACTATTTTGATAAAAATATTTTCGAAAATGATTCGAAAGAAAATGAGTTTTTCTTGTTTTGAAAAAAATCTTTTTGAAAAATGTTTTGAAAATCTTTTGTGACATGGTTTTGAAAATCTTTTATCAAGAAAAGTTGAGTCTAACCTGTGTTTTAACTCTAAAAACTAAAAAAAATAAAAATGAGAAAAATAAAAAAAAATCTTGTTGTTGAATGAAGAAGTTGGATTAGTCCTCTACTTACACTTTTCACCCAGGATCTGATTTGGTCAAGGAGACTTAGCTTTTTGAGGTCTTTGAGATTTGCGGTTAACCAGCCTTAGCCATCAAGGTCTTAGACTTAATCATCCACATTCCCCTAGGTCTCTAGATTTGCATGCTATATTCCATGCTTAGTCTCAGACAAAAAGAATATGATCAGCACATCACATGCACGACTGCGGTTTTGATTGAGATGAGTTGATTTTTCACCTGAGGGATTGGGATGAGGAAGTCAAGTTTGGATTTGATCTAATGATGCTCGAGGATGGGATAAAATCTTTGGAGGCTTCAGGAAACCTGAGTGTCAGCAATATTAGCCAGTATGAGAACTTGATTCTTATACTAATCTCTTGACATTGACCTAAGTGCCTGGGTGTGATATAAATAAAAAATTGTTGATCAGTGTGCGCCAACTCTTGGTAAAAGCAGTGGAGCTAGCCAAAAATTATACAAGTCAATGAAATTTCAAAGAAAAGCTCTCATTCCACAAAGTCAAATATAAAAGAGCTTCCACCAAAGGCGAGCGCTCCCAACCATTTCAAAAGTGTCCACTTGGACCACCGCTATTAGGACCAGGAGTCGGGCTTGCACCAAAAAAGGGCTCTGCATCGTAAATGCTACAAGTCTAGGTGTAGAAGGTATAATAGATACTCAAAAAAGACACACCCCGGTGTACTCCCAGGAAAACAAGTGCAGACGGCTCCAACTTCTCTTGACGGACGCACTGATCAACACCAAAAAAATGTGTTGCGTAAAAAGGCACTAGAGAGAATCCTTGTTCCAATGAGAGGGAGAGAAGAATTGACACAATCCCATGCCCTCCATTTCTGGCCTGTCATCCACATTTTCTAAGTCTGACAACTAAAGAGACGGTGGACTGAATGCAAGATTTGATTTATTCCCTAGTGCTGAGGATTGGGTCCTTAGGAGATTTTTCTCGGACCAAGATTTTGGGTGAAGACTTGACTCTACTCTCGAAATTGCAGTCAACACTAAAATCATATCCTTTAGTTTATATGTACATCAGAGAGAGTCTAGAGAAGTAGAGGAATTGGAAGCCTCTTGATTAAGGCTGGGTTGAACTCTAAAATTTTGGATCTCTGAAGCCGAGTCGAGTTGATCAGATTGGATCCTGTATTCACATGCACAAGGGGGTTAATCCAACTTAGTCATTCTTTTTGATGCTCGAGGACGAGCATAATTTAAGTATAGGGGGGTGATGAACCTCAGTTTCATCATCTTTATTCTCCATAATTAACCCCCTTGCTTAAAAGTTTGTCAATAAATCCCTGTTAATGTCTCATAATTAACAGAGTCCTAAATAAATTAAAAACCACAAAAAAATGACAAAACAAAAATTCGTGGTATTTTTAGACTTAAAAATACCTTCAAAAATATTTCGGGCCCTTGTTTGATCTCTTTTCGAGTTTTGGTCAACATGAAACTTGTAGATCTCGTCAAGATCTACAACTTTCATGTTTTGAGTTTTCTCAAATTCGACCAAATAAACCCTCAAAAATTAAAAATACTTCTGCAATAATCTGATTGGGCCACGTGGCCCATTCTGAGGGCGCCACGTGGCCCGGTTCTTCTTGTCTTATCCGCCTGCCCTACAGACCGTTGGATCGGCCTCTTGATCCAACAACCCAGGCCTCTCCACGCCGCCCCTTATCCGCGACCGTTTGATCTTCCCCCGCTTTAATCTCAGCCACTCGCTACCGCCTCTCGCACATGACGCCACGTGGCATCTTGACCGCCACCGATCGCACCCCCCCGATCTTCCATCTGAACCGTCTCTTCCTTGGGCGCCTCTCAGCCTTCCGATCAGACTCAGGGATCATCTGCTCCCTCCATTCGCGCCACTTCCTCAGCCAGACACGTGGCGCAATCGACTCCCTCCGTTCGCATCGCCCGAGATCTCATCAGCACCGTCACTTTGCGCCTAGATCTCCACCGTTGGATCTCCAGATCCAACGGTCGGAGGTCATCGTCAACCTCCAGACCCCCACTCTTCCCACGATTTCCTCTCGCACAGACCTCACCCCCTTCCTTTTATTTCACCCACTCCGACAAACATCTCGACTCGCCAACCGTTCCACGATCTTCCCCCATTATCCCTCTACCCCGCGCAAGCCTTCATTAACCGTCATCCGCCTCCCACTCGCCCCATTTCCTCCTCGAAACCCACGTCGCCACCACAGCCACCACCACTTCCGCCACCTTCAAACTTTAAATACACCGGCCCCACACCCCTTCGCCGGTGTCCATCTTTACGCGGGGAGCAGCCCAGCCCTCCTCTGCCTCCCTGTGACAGGGGGAGGCGGTAGGATTGAGCGAAGACGACTGTCTCCCCCGGTGAGACCCGCCGCCATCATCGGCGTCGTCGCGGCGCAACCGCGTCCGCTCGAGCTGCTCCGAGTCGCTGCCGGAGTTCAGCGAAGACCCGGGGACCCTCTGGAACCCCCAGCCCAAGCTCCGCTACGCCTCCGATCAGGTAAGTCCTCTTTCTTCTTCCTCTGTATTTTCAGTTAATTTCTTTTAATTTTTTAGGCCTATCCGGCCATCTCCTCTCTCCGATGACCATCCCAATAGCTTCGCCTCCGATCCCCCTTCACCGCGCAACCCTCCGCTCACCATCTCCTTCCTACAGAACCTCGACCACCTCCGACCCACCTCCTCCGCCCTCGCGGCGGAGGAGCTTTGAGCTCCCATGTTCTTCCCGCCCGCCTGAGTTTCCACCTCACTTCACACACGCACGCACATCTTCTGCTACGCCTCGGCTCTGCTTCTAACATGCAGGTACTCATAAACTCGCACTGGTCGGAGCTTCGCCGGACCTATCTTCGTCACAGCCGCCTGCAACCTCCGAGCCCCGATGAGCAACGCCAAAGGCTTCTGCATCTTCCCCGAGCTCCGGGCTTCCTCAACGGTCATCCATTGAGCTTCGGGGAGATGCATGGCGACGAACAACAAGCGGCGGAGGAGGTAGCCCTTCGCCGGAGCCCAGATTGCGCCGCCCGCCTTCGGCCGAAGAAGGAGGAGCAGTGACCGTTGGATGCTCCGCCCCGGAGTTCATCCAACGGCCACTATGCAGCCACGTCGCTCAAAACCCGCCTCTCCAGCGACCGTTGGATCATCTCGATCCAACGGTCCAGATGGAACCGCGTCATCACCTTCAGCAGCCCTTGGATCCTCACGATCTAAGGGTCGACATGCAGCCACGTGTCTTCACCAGGGCAACTCCGAGCCTCAGCATCCGAGCCTCTAGGCTTGGATGCTCCCGAGCCTGAAGCAAGCCAAACCTAAGTCCGAGCCTAGCCGGAACTTCACCGAGCCTCTGCCGAGCCAACTTCCGAGCCTGGAGGGCGCGTGCTTGGCACGTGCCTCCTGGGTAATTTGCAGCGCTACCCTCGAACTTCTCCAAATTTGCAAAAGGGTCCCCGCGCTTATGGATAATTTACAGGGAAGGCCTCCGAACTTATTTTATTTACTTTTCAGTCCTTTCCAGGGACCTTTTTGTAGTTATATTTTCATGTTTTCTTTCAGTTATGCCCTTGCTTTCTTTGTTGAATATCTTGAGCTATATATGTCCAATCGAGTTGATTTCAGTTTCATTTCGAAGCTCGTTTGACGTACTTTCTCATGGCATGCTTATTTCATGTAATGGACACTTTAATGTTAACGTATTATTTTGATAGCTTTGTGTCTCTTATTAACTAATCCATGCCTTGTTCAAACTGAATTTGTTATCTCGATTAAATCTGGAATTGACTTGTTGTTGACTTTTCCTCATCATTTCGTATCTAGGGCATAATTGTGATTCTTTGCATTCACTTGCATGATAAAAATGTTTTAAAAAAAAAGATTGCATGTTTACTTTAATCTTGTCATGTCTTGTTGTCTCTTTGCATATTTTGACCTATAGGCTTTAATTCAACACTTAATTAAATAGACTTAAATCCGATCAATACGAGAGAGGCTCGTGTCCCTGAGTTCGACCTTGGTATCTTGCCAAGTAAAATAAATCTTCGATCGCCTCATTTCGATTTATGGCATATCTTTAAACGAGGTGATCTCTTTGACGACCCGAGTCGGCCCGACTACGATGACGATTCCATGTGCTAAAAACACTCTTTTAAAGGGCCGATTTTGCGGTTCGTCATAGACCCGAGCCTCCACCCTGACTACATGCTCGGGTCATCCGAGCCTAGCGCCACACCACCAGATACTGCCACGTGGACCGAAGTTGAGGGCTGTCCCGAGCCTGAGCCCTCACGTGCACCGCACGTGAGGCTTGGGTAAATTGCATGATATGCCCGGAAAGAAATGCTATTTACATTTTAGTCCCCAGGCACGTGCCCCCACGTGCGTGCCTGGGTAAATTACAGGGAGGCCCTCTAGGTTTTGAAGAATTGCAAATATGCCCCTGCGCGCAATGGAAAAATTACATCAGGGCTCAGGCGGTTTTCTTTATTTGCATTTAGGTCCCTTCAGGGACCTAAATGCAGTATTTATCCCTTTATTTTATTTCATTTTTATTACAATTATGTCTTTGCACTGTTTTTAGCATAACTTGAGCATCGTAGGTCCAAATTGCATGATTTTAGCGTCGTTTTGATCCTTATTTTGTCCTCTACATTCTAGCATACTTATTTGTTCCGTTTGACACTGTTTTAAATTAAGTGATTTTTTTATGTGAAAAATGGGACCATGCTCTACTTGTCTTGCTTGATTTGATGACCGATTTTTAATGATGTGTTCAAAATAAGCTCTAATTTCATTCTATATTACTTTGCTCTCATTTTATGGTATAATTGTAGGTATTTCTGACATTTTATTCATCATGCATAGTTTCTTGCATTGTTTGCCCATGCATCATTTTAACTTGCATAAAAACAAAATAAAAAATGCATGCATCATGGCATCGCCTTGTAAATATCATAGTGCATCATAATTTTCATATGGACCTGAAATTGAGATTAAATCACATTGAGCTTCACGAATCGAAATTCAATATACAAAGTTAGGCTGTCGTATCCCTGTGTTCGACCTTGGTACACTTGCCAAGTATAAATATTCCACAGCATTCAAAGTTTGTGGTTTTTGCTGAACAAATTCGCCTCCTGTACTACGACGTAATTCCACATTATTATAGAGGCGAATTTGACGTTCATCACCTCCCCATCCGCCATCGTCGACCATCGCCACCCCCTACTCTCCTCCGTCAGCGACTAGCCAGTCATTCCTCCCCTGCACTCACCATCCCCCCACAGAAGCATAGCAATACACCAGCCTTTCGCCCTCCGCCCTCCGCCCTCCTGCATGGCCCTCCTCCGTGATCGCTGCCCACGCTTCAAGGCCCCCTACCACATATAGCTCGTCGCGCCCACGCATGCAATATCAACTTCCGTACGCGGTGCTCCTCCACTCCAGCCCACTACTCCCTACACCATCTCGCCACCTTGATCGTACACCACTGTCAGCTGCCCAACTTTGTCTGCATGTGGCGCCCCTATCGGCGGCAACCATCATCGCTCAATCCCCACGTAGGTGTACTGCCTACTTTGGAATAAGGTTATTTTTTATTTATTAGTTTTCTATTATTGCAAAGTAGTTCTTATACAAAATTGTCTGTGAGTTTTAATTTATGTATTACACGGATACCCTTGTGTTTGCATTTTAATTTGGACATCTTTCTTGCATCATTTATTTTAGTGAAAAATTCATGTTGTTGAGAAATTAATTCTCTATCATCTATATATTTATTTGTATTTTTGTGAGTTTTGGATAATTAATTAAAATTGTTTAAGAGAAAAGTTGCATATTTTACCCAATATATGGTTTTAAATTCATACTTAGCTCACGGTTGCTCTAACAATATCTTAAAAGTTGAAAATGATGCCATAAAATGTGCTTTAATTAGTATCCAAATTTCCTCTTAATTGGATGTCTTGTGCCTTAAACAAATTGTAGAGTGATTTTTATAAATAATGTTTAATTAAATCCACAGATACTATTTTTGTGAAATTCCAAATCTCTTGAATTGCATATTAAAATATCTTTTTGGGATAATACACTCTCTGGATGAATTGACATTGTGGATTTATTAGAATTAAATACTCATTGTCACTATATTTTCACTAAAAATTCATAAAAAAATCATACATTGTCAAAAAAATCCAAAAAAAATATTGTAGACTCAATGCATCATTTTTAAGTTTCGATATTTTTTTCATAGTTTTTACATTCGATTTCTGTGAAAAATTACGTGAAAACCCATAAAAAGTGTGCATTTTCATTGTTGCATTTTAATACATAAATTTCAAAAAATATGTTCTGTATTCATCACTGGATTAGATTTCTAGAAAAATTATAATTTGGCTAAGTTGAATTAATTTCTTATTAAAATTAATTTTTCTAAGTTGTATTTTTCTCTTATTAACTTGATTCACCAGTATTTTGCATTTGCTTTATTTTTGCAGTAAAAGAATACAAAAAATTGCATTGGAAACCTAGACCTAATTATTCTGAATGGACCCAAAGTTGTTCCTTCGACTCCTTATGTTCGACCCCGGACTTTCCCAAGATATAAATTTAAGCCGTGACACTCTTCACGGAGATCTTTTCTCGGTTATGATTGATTGGTTGAGTGTCGTCCTACAACAAGTACACTTATTATATCCACTCAAGTGATTTCATTAGATGTACTAGGCACAAGGTGGGCAAATGAGTTGGTGATGTATGGCAAAAAGGATGACCAGTTGGTTAACCTATGAATGGAAATAAAATAATATAGGAAAATAAGTAGGAGGAAGGGTCAAGTCAAAAAATGTCAACATAAAAGTTGTTGGTCTTAAGGAGATCTACAACTTTCACGAAGGACTGAAATCAAAATAAGTTATCTGTGAAAAATACAATTTTTGTATAAGGATTAATTACCAATTAATACCCTATATTTTATGTTTTGTATTCTTTTGTACTTCTAATTAGGTTTTAATTAGAATCTAGATTGTATACAATATGTACAACTACTAGTCTAATTTTTATGGATTTTGTATCAGTTAGAAAAAGGTGAAACAGAAAATGACTAAGATGGATTGTATACAATATATACATGGTTAAAACTTCTTGTTTTTATTTAGTTTTGTGATTTTTTTGGGTTTTAGTTTTTTATTCCAAGTTAGTAAATAATTCAAAGAATATAACTAAAAAAAATTAAGTCAAAATAAATAGCTTTTGTACATAAATAATAAGCATGTGTTAAATAAACATCATGTTTATTTATACACTATAATTAGTTATAATTTCATACCTTATTAGTAGAGTTAATTATATCATTTTGTAGTGTTTATTTAGTAAATTATTAAGGAGAATTTTCTAAGTTCCTCATATAAAGTAGATGGATCATGGATTCATCATCCATGCGATAAACTTCACCGGGATATTCTTTATGCAACTGAATATTATCTGTTCATACAAATCATGCAGGCTATGTGCTGACCAGATGTAGGCATCATGGGGCACTTTGGGTAACAATTCCTCTACTTCCTCAAGGAGCTCTTCCACTCCAATTTGGGGGTCCTTCAGCATAAGAATCCTAATTTTGTTATGTTGCAATTCGATCATCAACTCAGTCAGCCTAACCACATCTTGCCTCACGACATGAGATGTGGAAGGAGCACCTTCACTCCTTGGCCACTTACCATGAGATAATTGACCCATGGAGTCTCTGCAGCATCATCTTCTGCTCCCCGTAGTAGTTTGACCACCATCATCTGTCAAGTTTGGAACCTCAGGAGTGGGTTGCTCTCCTTCAAGTTCCTCCTCGAATGCATGTTTCATAGAGGAGTCTCCTTATAATAAAGCTACGAAGGACCTAGGTGGCACAGTCTGCAACGAGAAATTATATGTACCCCTAGCTGTACTTTCCTCGATCCATGGCAACGACGAGGTCATAATGGTGAAATGTCTTCCTCTAGTAGACCTTGTGTGCCTTAGTGATCTGGAACGGGTGTTGTATATGAGATGTTTGCCATATCGCTCTAATATAATTGTGACAGGAAATTCAATAAAGCTTATTGTCAACCAAGCATCGTCGTTTGAGGTGATGACGATATAGGACATCGGGTCCCACCCTCATCCTCAGGTAGATGAAGTTATTGTATTCTTCCTTTATGATTTTCCAACTACTATTGAGATTAAGATTGTCAAAGGTCTTCCTGGTCTACATGTTAAAATGTGTTGTAATGCTCTACCAAGCAGGGGGTGAAGGTCCCACCAACACAATTGCCTATGTTGCAGTTGTGCTTAAAAAGGAGCATGGGACTCTCATCCATCGCTGGTGTCCAAGTGACAAGACGCTCAGAGGAATGGGCTCCCGCAATATGAATCACGGAAGTGCTTGCACCCCTCCTACTCATCCAGTACAAACATGCAGTTTATATCACAAAATTTAAAGTGATGATGAAAGGAAAGATTCCTCGCTGTAGGTTCTTCCCCTCCCCAAAATCATGACTAGCTATAGTAATGGACCCTATAACAAGAGATTCAACTCAACTAACACTTGATTAGTACCAAAAATCATAAAGGGTGCATACAACAATATCTAATATCTAAGTCTTTGTGCTAGGTAATGGCACCATCATATCACCTCCATATTAGCAACACTTGTTATCCAAAAAAACAAAAGTATAAATGCAAATTCAACTCAACTAGCACTTGATTAGTACCAAAAATCCTAAAGGGTGCATCAAACTAACAACATAACCTTAAAAATTCATGAACTTCCTTAATTTAACTTTGAAATAAAACATGATCACCATTTGAAAAAATAATTTGAACGATGTAATAATCAAAAATATGGTTTATTAGACTTTGATTACAGTGGAAACATTGCAGCATACCAAGAGAAACAATAGATTTGAAACAACATGGTATTATACTAATAGTGAAGCATAAATAAGTAACATGAGAGTATTGTACCGTCGAGACCTAGACCTGTAGACAATAGATTTGGAAAGAAATTGTATTTCAATGACATATAAGAGCAATGGAGAGAAAGTACTTAGCTAAGTCCCAACTATGAACAATGAAGTAGCATCCATACATCAAAATTGACTATGAAAAAGTGTCATCTTCTGTATATTGGGAACAATGAACTAGCTTCCACATATCATAAGTATGTCATATGTGTGAGAATGCAAAATGGTAAATATAGATTTCTATTGTGTTGCAGCACATTTTGAGATTAAAAGAATGATGTGGGTAGTAAAACCATATGCATATTGCAGCTAAGATGAGAATAGGACAATATGCTAAATTTGAAATGAGAACGCATGAGAGTGTCACCATATTCATATTCCGCAAAGTAACAACATGTGTAATCTAGACATGATAATAAAACCATAAGCATATTGCATCTAATCACACAATCATATGCAATGCAACTAATAATTAACAACTATGTGCAACAACTATGGCCCTTGGGTTCAATAAGTAATTATATGCATTTTGGGATGAGAATACATGAGAGTGACATCATATACAACAAAGAACCAACGTGGCGTGCAATATGAAGAAGACAATAAAAGCAAATCCATACTGCATTGAAGCTAATAAAATCATATTTATGTAATAAGTAACAACTATGTGCAACTAATGAGCAATAATTTGTATTTTGAGAAGAGAATACAAGTAAGTAAGACCATATTCATCATATTTACAACAACATGTGCAATCTGAAGATGGGAATTAAAGCATAAGAATATTTTAGTGAAGCTAATAAGACCACATTGCAGTAAAAAGTAACAATAATATGCATCTATTAAACAACATTTTGCATTTTGCGATGAGAATACAAGGGAGTCATACCATATTTAACAAAGAAAAAAATAAGATATGCAATCTGGAGATAAGGATTAAACCATATCCATATAGCAGTGAAGCTAATAAAACCATATTTCTGTAAAAAGTAACAAGTATGTGTAGCTAATAAGCAATAATTTGCATTTTGAGATGAGAATACATGAGAGTAACACCATATTCCACAAATTTACAACACCATGTGCAAACTAGAGATGAGAATTAAATTATAAGCATACTGCAGCTAATAAAACCATATTCAACAAAGAAAAAACAAGATGTGCAATCCGGAGATGAATATTAAACCATTTCTATACATCAATGGAGCTAATAAAACCATATTTCTGTAACAAGTGACAACTATGTGCAGCTAATAAGCAACAATGGTCATTATTTATGCTAAAAATGAAACCATTTGCAATGCAGGTAATAAGTAACAAGTATGTGCAACAACTATGATACTTGTATTTGTAATAATAAAACCATACAACCATGATCTTAATGTGTATAATAAAACCATATTACATTCTTGCTAAGTAGCAACATATACAACAACTACCTATTTGCAACAACTATACAATTTGGATATGATGATAAAATAATAAGTAACAGCTATGATCCCTAACGTGTGATGAGTCTTGATTTCATCACCTTTATTCGTTCATTTCGACCTTTAAACCCTAGCTAAATGCATGTAAATATCATTATTTTGTAATTAGCATTCATTATTATTGTATAGCTATTGTATAAATTACATTGTTTAAATCCAAAATAAAAGAATAAAGAAAGACAAGAAAAAGAAATAACATACCAAAGGTATCTTATGACCCAAACCCCGAGACCAAGTTAAGAATCGATTTGGTTGACAAGGAATTATATAGGGGGAGATAAGGGCCAAATATACAACAAAAACTCATTTCTTTTATTCATCAATAATTTATTTTTAGAACCTATTTTACTCTCTATTATTTATTCATCAAAAAAATAAACTTTATACATGAAAGTTATCTGTATAGAAAAATACGAAATTGAGTTTGCACAAAAATAATATACATCGTACTTTCTATACTCAAAACAAAAGGCCAAAAGCCTAACTTCTCAGACCCATACCTTCTCGATAAATCTCAAAATGCATCAAAATCACCTTTAATCGTATATAAAATTTAATAATCTATTTAATGAAGGTGGTTTCATTTAATTTGGAGTTAAGATGTGAAAGTTAGGTTTTGGACCCCTATTGTATAGTATACCTATATAAAATATCACTTTATTTATTCTTTACTTTTTTATAATTTTACATTTTTATAATTTTTTAAATATTATTTATAATAAATATTTAGAATAGAATAAAACCATAAAGAAAACACAAAAATAAAATAGTATATATAAATACATCGATAAAATACCTACACTTATACATATATAAAATATACATCGGTTTATTTAAGTATACTAATAACTTCAGAAAAAAACAATAAAATATATTTAGGTGTATAAAAATGAGTTATAAATATATAAAATAATAAAATAAAAATAAAATATGCAAAACATAGGAAAATATACCAATAAAAAACCCTAAATAATAACTTATAATAAATAACATCATAAAAATAAATAAAAATAGTCGATAAATATTACATAAAATAACAAACAAATTTTATTTTATATACTAAAATAAATTAATTTATTATCGATACAATATTTATTTTACCAATAATTTCCCATTGGAATTTTCCGGTTGGTCCACGTGGACCAGCCAGAATCAAGCCCTAATTGACATGGGTCTACTCTTTGACTCGGGTCACCTACCCCCGTCAAACGAGAAGACATTTATATTCTCTCATTTTTCATGGGCTTCTAATCAATTAGATCTGAGTTGATATTTCACCAAACCCTTTTTTGATCATCCCTAATCCACATCATACCCTTCAATCCTTTGTATATAGTCCCTATTCTTCCCAAATCACCGGAAATATGGATTCCTAGATCTGATTATAAATAATACTCTTCCCCTCCATGTTCAATTTTAATCTCCCTTGGAGCTCCATCTTGTATACTTGTGTATGTGTCGAAGGCCCTATGATAGAAGAAACCTTCCCCAAGCTTGGAGACAGCAGAGCGAGGAAGCGATGGCGATCTATGATGGTCCTCCGACCGTGCTACTCAATGCTTTATCACATGTATAAGCGCTACTCCCTTTTCTTTATTATGTAGATTTATTTTTTTGTTTCCATTTCTGCAATTAGATTAGATTTTACTACTTTAGATGAGTAGGTTTATCAATTTTAGCGTTTGTTGAAGCCACCATGGTTCCGATCAATCCATAGTGTTCTCATTTTTATCCACCTCCCACATCTGCTCCATTTCATTCCCTGGCATCTTCTTCATCTGATGGACCATTCAGAACAACCAGATCCATCGTTGATCTGCGAAGTGAGGTTCCTCCTCCACTCTGCTCCATCTCATATCGATGCATGTCAGCTTCATTCCAGGTTGAGGTCAATCGCATCAACCCCACCAGTGTTTCTGTGTAGATCCCAGCTTCAAAGGACCCAGTCTGGGTCGATTTCAAACCTGCAGGCCGAACTCTTGGTGCTCCAGTTTCCATGACAAGCCAGGACCCCATCAATGGGTCTTGGACATTCTTGAGCCCATCAATCATTGCGGAAGACCTTCCCGGAGGTGTAGAGCCCAAAGTCATCGAAGAAGACCGTCGGATGGAGGAGCAATAGATGGTCGAAGGTAGGGAAGTACATTGTTCTTCCTTGTTTTTCAAAGAAAGCAACCACCATCCGATCCAAGGTCGAACCCCAATTTATATCCTAATCATTCAATCATCAGGTGAAACGAAGCATGCATCAGCCATTGGATGGAGCTAAGAGACGTGATATGGATCGTCCCCTCATGCGCAATAGGGGTAAATTCCATAGAGCCCCTTCTTCCTTTTTTATTTTATTTTTAGTATAATAAATGTCATTTGGAGTGTAAAATATTTATGAAATTTTGTGATAAGCTCTGCTTCTTCTTGTTAATTACACAAAGACCTGTGCCAGCTCAACTCATGTGGGGTCCCCATATGAGTTGGGCATTTTGCACGCATACCCTGCCACTTTTATGTATACATTTCTAGTCTATGAATTTGTATATCCCGTGTATATTTTTGAGGAATTTTTTTAAGAAGGACCTATAAATTTGTATATGCGATGCATGCATACCCTGCCACTTATACCCTTTCTAGGCATATATAGTTTAATATATTGTGTGAAATTTTCATGTATGCCCCTAGACTTAGGAATGTTATTCTGGAATGCGAGTATAATTTTAATTGCAAAATGGTCCTTGTCAGTAAAGGCATTGTATTTTCTTAGGATTTTTGTTCAAACTACCCCATGTTTGAATTTTATTTTACAAACGTTATTGAATACACCTTGGTAGATGTACCTTTTTGATATGATTTTACTTTGGATTTTAAGGTATTTAATCACAAAAAATATTAAAATAGCTCTAGAAATTCGAAAAAATTTATTATCTATATTATGTTATAATTTCACTCTAGATAAAAAGTCATATAAAAACTTAAAAAATTGAAAAATCACAAAATATTCAAAAACTTATAAAAATCATAAAAATCATTTTAAAAATTTAATAACATTTTTCTGTAATTTTCTTTTATCTACTTAAATTGATTTTGGATATTTTGAGGCTCATTTAATATTTTTAAATCCAAAAACCATTCTTTGGATTGGAAAGTCCCTATTTTGTTTTTTTATTATTTAAAAACCCATAAAAATATGTAAAAATGCCAAAAAAATCACCAAAACATTAGCAAAATATAAAAATATATATATATATATAAATATTTTCCAATACTTTTAAGCTATTTATATTTATATTTATGTATTATATACTATATATAGCTATGTATACATATATATATACTATATGAGTTCAATGGGGCTGCCCCTTGGGGGAGCTAACTTGGTCCCCCCGCGCCATTTCGCCCATTTCTTTTATTTTTTGAAAATTTCTTCCGTGAATATTCATCACTATATCCCTATATCATGTTATTCAAATTTCGTGGAAAACAGAGATTCCTACGGCCTCCATCCAGACAGTCATTTTTTAACAGTAATTGAATTGCTTAAAACGACCCTTCTGGACGTATGTCGTAGGAATCTCTATTTCACATGAAATTTGAATGACATAATATAGTGATATATTGATGAAAATCTACGGAAGAAATTTTCAAAAAAATAAAAAACAGGCGAAATGACATAGGGAGAGCTAAGTTAGCTTCCCCCAAGGGGGCAACCCCATTTTATCCATATTGTATACCCTATATTATTATGAGGATAAGGAGTTTGCCCCCAGGTGCATGTAATTTTACATGCACCTCAGTCTATAACTTCCATTTTTTACTTTTTCAAAAATATCGCCATTTATATTCATATATATATATATATATCCCTCTTATATGTCATTCCAATTTCGTCAGAAACAGAGACTTCTACGCCCTTTATCTAGAACATTTAATTTAACGACCATAGAATTATTGTAATCGACCTGTTCTGGATGGAGAACGTATGAGTCTCTGTTTCTGACAAAATTAGAATGACAGATAGAAGGGATATATATATATATATATATATATATATATATATGAATATACCTGGCGGTATTTTTAGAAAAAGTAAAAAAAAAGTGGAAGTTAAAGGCCCGGGTTCATGTAAAATTACATGCACCTGGGTGCATACTCCCTATCCTCTATTATTATATAATCTATTGTATATTAATTATTTTTTTCAAAAATTAAAAAGAAACTAAAAATTTGCAAAATCAAAACCTTAAAATTTTAAAAGCCCTAAAAAAGTCATATGTATATTTGGTTGTTCTCAATCTATATAGATCACTATATTTATCTATATTACTATATTTATATATTATTATTTATATTTGTAGATATTACATATATAATTAATTAACAAACTATAAAAACTAAAAACCAAAAATTCAAAAATAAAAAACCCATATAAAGAGGATTAAAGACAAGTATGTACATAATATAAATAACCATAGGCTACCTAGCTTGCTCTCTATGGTTCGACTTATACATGCTTACATGATATATACATTTATTTATGTAGAGTTAAAAATAAATAGTGATGGGTTTTAACTAATTCATTCATGAATTGTGGGTAATTGTTGATAGAATCGGGCGTTCATGAGCGGTCGCCTTAGCGACATGTTATCTTCGCTTTTCTTGAGTGAGGATTATTTTAGACCCTCGCCAAAGACCTGTTCATCAAATGGCACAGTTGTCTGGGAGAAATGTAGTGTAGCTTATTTTGTACTATTTTTCTTTTATTTATTGATTCATTTATTCATTTCCTTGTATATATTTAATTGATTCATTCATTCTCTATCTTTTGCTTGTATATACCTCATTTCATATTTTATATGCTAATACATATCTTTTGTTGTGTCTATTGTGAGGGCTTGCTACGTGAGGATGATCTCTTAAGAGGACGACGCAGCCAAGCATGGTAGAGAATGATCCTTCTTTCATGACCGGTTGGAGAGGAAACATGCATCACAAGGAGAACACTTAGCCCAGATTTGTAGTTCAGATTTTTCTTTACTTTGGTGAGAGAGGGATTCATTCATTCATTCACTCATTCATTATTAATTTGTAATAACTAAGAACTTGGACACTACTCTTCTCTACAAGGTCCAGTGCCTAGGTGATTGTTCATCGGGGGGCCTCGTCGTAGTTTTCTCGCATTTTCATCACCTTGTTTTATTTTGTTTCTCAATGTTTTGAGTTTTCTACCTTTCTTTTTATTTATTTTATGCACATGGAGCCCTTAGAATTTAGGTTTCTTGAATTGGTAATTAGGTTCAAACCTTAATAAGAATTATGTGCCTATAGTCTATTATGTTCAGATCTAGTCAAGATAATAAATGTTAGTTATTTGGAACTAAACCCACACGTCAAGAGAGGCATCATACAACGCTAGTAGGACCCGTTGTGACGAGCACCGAGATGTCTCCAAGATCGGACCCTTAGTTTTTTCTGAATAATTAACATATGGGCCTTCATGCATAATAACAGCTACTGTTTAGGAAATTTTGTCAATTGCATACCACATGGAGAGAGCTGGGAAGCACTATAAGTCCTCCAACTTCGCATGCATCATTAGATTCAATGGTGAGATTTCCGTCATTGAACCGACTTACAGAACTTTTCACTATCTCCCTCTGATTTGAGCACCTAGTGCTTAAATGAGAATCTACAAAATCGTTAGGCGCTTGTATATCGAAAAAAAGTAAAAATCCAAAAATAAAAAACAAGCAGACTGCTAAATAAACTTTGATCTTAATTAAAATATGTAATGGACTTCATTGCCTTGACTTCATAAAACCCTCATTGTTTTCATCTACCTTAGGAGGGGATCAAAAACCCTCAAATGAGAGAGGCATGACCCACCAAGGATTAGAGACAAAAATCTAGTCTGTAACTGCCTTGTGTATCACCTGAATTTCTGAAGTATTGGCGCTTCTATCATACATGATCGAGTAGGGCCCTGTTAGCGATGGTGTTCCCATCTTATGCGGAACATCGACTTGGTCCGAAGTACTGAGCTTAGGCCATGCCCTCAAATGTGTGTTTATCTCATCAGTTTGCATCCGAGTAGGTCCTTGCAAACTCACGGGTGATTCCATTGTGAGATGAGATTTGAAGTGGTGGTTTTGCCTATCGAGTTCCTCTCTCTTATTCTTTGGCTGAGTAGGGATCCAAGAAGGGTTACGAGGACCTCAAAAAGTGCAGACTACTGGTTACAAAGGAGGAGGACAAGTATGGGTACTTTTTTGGCAAAACTCTCCCTCCTATAAGGTTAGCATGCTAAGGACTTGTTATAAGATATGCCTGAAATAACAACTCTAAAAATGAAAAGATAAAAGTAGTCGATCCTTTAAGGCTTTATATTATGTTGAGTTGGTGAACCCAATTTTGTATTGTGTTTGTATGGATCTAGATTAAGGTTCAAATATCAAGTCCTGTGCACCTGCGCAAGTTTTTTCATGTATGTCTTCTCTTTGACCCATTGCTCGTTTCGAGCTTTTCTACTGTTTTACACTCCTTTTTATTCCTTGCTGACCACCATATCCTTCTTCCTACATTGATCTTCTCTTGGTCACGATGACGATTCATGGATGGTTTAGTCAAGACTCTGTCGACACCTACATCGATTCCATGGACTCAGCATCAACAATAATTCGAGGCAATTCCCGAGAACCCGGTTTGAATTGCGAACTGATTTTTCTTTCCACTTTCCTAAATAAATCGAGACCACTCTTGTCACACTACCACCTATTGTGAATGGAGGTCGATTTCAGTCTACATATTTTTCTCCATTCACGACCATCTAGGATTGATCCTACTCTCATATTCATATGGTAGCTAGTGTTCAATTTCTAGTGGTTGCTTTGGGATTCTCTTACATTGTAGATAGAAGCCTATCTTAGTCATGGATCTCAACACCGAGTTCATATCCTTAGATTCTGATCTAGAAATATTTCTTCAAGGAAAGGGCAAGGGGGAGCAACCGCCCCAACCAGAGCAAGTCTCCCCGCCAGACTAAAATTAAGTGAACATTAAGTTGATGGCTTCCATACAAGCTATCTAGCAGCAATTGACGGAACAATCCCTCGTGCAGATTACTTTTCCAAGATATACTGAATGACATGAAGAACATACAAGCAGGAGGAGATGGAGGTGGAGAAGGAACCTGTGATGATCCAGACCAGGAAGAAGAGGGGGTAAGGAATGAGAACCCCAAACCAACATTGAAAAAAACATATAATCCATGGTCAGATGACCGAATGCATTCGAATCCCTCCGCTTCACGCTCACTTCGAGCTAAAGCCCCAATTCCTTGCACTCCTACCCTCATTTCATGGAATACCGATGAGGAGCAGTACATTCACATGCAACGGTTATATCGCATCTACAGAACCACCCACTACCCTAACATTATGTTAGGCATAGTCAAGGCGACTTTGTTCTCCTTCAGCTTGCAAGACAAGGCCCTGTACTAGGTCAATTATTTGGGAAAGGCTGTAACGACCTCGGAGGAACTGGAATCTGCATTCCTTCACAAGATCTACCCTCTCAGTCGGCACAACCATATGCGACCAGGATTAGCAACTTTTCTCAGATAGTCCATGAGTCTATACATGAGGCATGGGAACGATTTAATGATCTGCAGGAAAAGTACCCCCACCATGACATACCGAGGACCAATTTGGTCCAACATTTCCTCGAGGGAATGAATATAGAGATCCAAAGACTAGTTGACGTTGCATGTGGGGTATCTCACATTAACAAAGATGAAGATATGGTATGGAAAATATTTGAAGAAATGGTCAAGGGAGAGGCCGCCTCTCTTCATCACATGCTTACCAAAGACAACCTCAAGTCCTCCTCAAGCCATTCTATATGGCAGCATCCTGTGATGCAGAGAAAGATGAGAGCTCCAACCTCAGTATCATTGGGAGACATCTTTCTAAAATTGACATTATCGAGAAGTGGACACAGGACCTTGAAAAGCTCATGGTAATCGAGCAAAGGATGCAGAACTTGGATAAGCTAGACCAAATCACCAAGCAGTTGGAGCTGTTAGTGAGCACCATCAGTTCATGTCAGTCGGTGATACCATCGTCAGGGACTCCTACTGAGAAGAAAGACAAACCATCACTGCCACAACAACCCTAGCCGAGTCAATAGAAGCCGGTGGTCTAGCATGTCTACTATGTGCAGGCACACGAGCAGGCCCTGCTGCAGCAACAGATCTACCAACCAGACTTTTTCCCATCTTCTAATCCAACATTCCCTCCATTATCCTTGATATCGGAAGTCAATGGTTTCTGGAGCAACGATACACAGCTGGCTTGTCCTACTAGACAACTCCAGGGTCAGTCACTAGCCAACTGGACTTACCACCAACCTCAGGGTGGTCATTTTGCAAAGTCCTTTCAGCCTCAGCCTCAACCCTAGTATCAGCATCATCAGTATCCATAGTACCATAACAATTGGAGACAGTGCAACATTATCCACATCCATTATACTATCATCAACAGTTGTACCCTTAGTAACTAGTTGTACATCGACAACAGTACCATCCTCCTCCATACCAATAGTATCAGGTTCCTCTACCTCCACAACATTACTAGCAGTCACAGTGTGGTCAGCACGTTGAACCTGCCGAGGCGGTTCCTGTGACCCCCAACCTTGATTGCTTGGCCCAACTCGTAAAGGGTCTAGTAGAGATGACAAAGAAGCTAGACGACCTAACAGCCACCAAAACTCCAATACCGGCTTAGGTCAAAGCAAATTCAGATGATTTCAAGAGGAAAGAGTAGGTAGAATGTAATATCTCATTTGTGCTTGTAGAGTCAGATGCTTGTAATTTTACCTTTTCTAATGTTGTTACTCTCATGAGCAGTAGGACATTTCCTCTATCTGCCATAATCAAAGGAAAGAATAAAGCTTTGATAGGTGATTCGTCGTCTTCTACATCACTTGTGTTAGCTTCAAGTTTGGGGGAGGAAGAAGGAGGAGGAGTCGTGCTAGTTGGCAACCACCACCACCTCCACTAACAAAAACAAAAAAAAAATAGAAAAAAAGCAAAAAGACCAAAAAGAAGATGGAAGTCGAAGTAAAGCCACACCAGCCATGGAGGAGCCAACACCAGCAACCAATCCAACGCTAGCCAACAAAGTAGAGATCATACTTTTTGCATGTCCACCAACAACAACATTTTCATCTCCAGAATTTGCACCTTTTTGCAGACCGTATGTACAAACTAGTGTGGGCAAGAATTCTGTTCTAAATAAGAACATTTCTTTTGATTTCAGTTTTGTAAATATTCTGTTTCATGATGCAATATAAAAAACCAAAAAAACTTGCAAAAATCAAAAGTGCATTCTATGATCCATGTGTTGTGGATATTCTGAAAAATTTTACTATTGAGTTACCATTAATGCAAGCCATGGAATATATGGCCATTATGAAGAAGGGCTTGAAGGAAGCATGTACAAATAAGCATTGGTCAAACCACACCATCAGATACCGGCAAGTTGAGAAACATGCCCTCACCATGGCCATAAATGCAGCCATCAACAGTCTCCCTCAGAATAAGAATGACAAAGGAGCACCTTTGATCAGATGCAAGATTTTTGACCAAGTCTTTGAGCGGATCCTGCTTGACAGTGGCTCTTCCATCAACCTCTTGCCCTCATCACTACTGCAAGAATTCGAGCTGGTTCCCTTGAAACAGACATGCATGATCCTTCAATTCGCTACTCGATCCATAAAATGACCTAGAGGTATGCTGGAAGACGTTGTCGTAAATGGGCAAGACATGCGGTTTCTGGTTGATTTTGTAGTCCTTGATATGGACTATTCTGCACCATTACTTCAGACCCCAATTATCCTTGGACGACCATTCTCGTACATTGCAGAGGCTGTGGTTGAATATGGTTTTGGGAGGATCGCGTTCAGCTCGAGCAATCACAGAGTTACCGTAGACATGGTTAGCGAACTAAAAGTCGTATCTGATGAAAGTCATGCAGCAACATCTGAAGTAGAGTGTGACTTTATTATAGAAATCATAGACACATAACTCTCTTTGAATTACACGTGGACCCTAGAAATCCTATCTTCCGAGGAGGACCAGCAAAGCACAATTGACACAAGCTCTGATAACACTTAGGAGACAGATCAAATTTGTTGATGCATCTTTTTGAGTTAGAAGATTCATGATAGTTTGAATATGATGAATTCATTGCAGATCTATTCGACACATTGATAGTTAAACAAGAAGTCGATGAGGTGAGAAGTACTTCTAAAGTCATGATAGATCATCCACTACTAGCACAATTTTTGAAATGACCAAGAAGCATGTCGTATCAAAACCAAAATTAAAGTCATTTTCGACAGGCCTTAAGTATGTATTCCTTGTGGGTGTAGAGAAGATGTATCTGATCATCATCATTAGTGGGCTGACCCCAAATCAAGAATCTCGATTTCTCGAAGTTCTAGAGAAAAATCGCAAGGCACTTGCTTGGCATGTCTCATATCTCTATGGGATAAATCATGTCCTATATTCACATCATATCTATTTGGAAGAAGATTCCAAACCATCCTAAGAGTTCCCAATAAGACTCGACCCAAATTTACAGGATGTTGTCATAGAATAAATCATTAAATGGTGGGACACATGCTTCATTTATCCTATCTCCAATTCAAAATGGGTGAGTCCTCTGCATGTAGTTTCTAAGAAATCCAGGATCATTGTGGTTACAAATGATAGAGGAGAGGAGATTTCTACACAGGTACCAACATCCAAGCGTGTATGTGTCGAATACCGCCGCTTCAATGCAGCAATAAAGAAGGACCACTTCCAATTGCCATTTATCAATCAAGTTCTGGAGCGATTAGCCAACAAGGAGTTCTTCTGCTTTCTAGATGAGTATTCCGCGTACCACCAAGTGGCATTCGCCCTAGAGAACTAAGAGAAGACTACCTTCACTTACCAGTTCATCACTTACACCTCTAAAAGCATTCCCTTTAGTTTGTTCAATGCCCTTGCTACATTCCAAAGATGCATGCTTGTTGTCTTTGTCGAGATGGTTGGTAGTTTTCTTGAGGTGTTTATGGACGACTTCTCAGACTATGGTGATAGTTTCGATGCATGTATTGAGCATTTGGATAGAGTACTTCAGAAATGACGTGAAGTCAATCTTGTGCTATCTTGGGAAAAGAGCAACTTCATGGTGACAGAAGGTCTTATGTTGGGTCATGTTGTTTCCAAGCATGGCATGGAAGTCGACCTGGCAAAGGTGGATGTTATCAACAATCTTGAGACACCTTAGAACATTAGATATGTGAGGTCATTCCTAGGGCATGTGGGTTTCTACAGGAGATTCATGAGAAATTCCAACCGCATTGCACGACCTCTTACAGAATTGTTGTGCAATGAGACTGAGTTTAATATTGATCACGAGGTTCTACATTCATTTAATTAGCTGAGGGAGCTAACCATTCAAGCTCCTATCCTATAACCACCAGATTGGTCTCTTTCTTTTGAGATCCTGATGGATGCATCAGACTTTGCAGTTGGGGCTATTTTAGGATAAAGAAAAGGCAAGGCACCCTATGGCATTCACTATGCCAGCAAACACTAGATGAAGCTCAAAGAAATTACATTGTCATAGAGAAAGAATTGATGGTTGTGATATTCTCCCTTGAGAAGGTCAGATCCTATCTGCTTGGATCAAAAGTCACCATTCTACACTGACCACTATGTTATCTCATACTTACAGTAGAAGAAGGATGCTAAGCCTAGACTGATCAGATGGATCCTTCTCCTCTAGAAATTTGACTTAGAAATCAAAGACAAGCCTGGGGTTCATAATGTGGTAGCAGACCACCTCTCTAGAATTGAGAAGTGCACATATCACAGACACCTTTCTTGACGAGCCGATTCTAGCGGTGGATTTGCTCCCTTGGTATGCCAATATTATGAACTAGATCATCTCCGATATAGTCCCACAAGATTGGAAAAAAATTAAGAAGTACAAATTCTTGTCCACCATCTATTTCTACCAATGGGAAGTCCCACTTCTATTCAGGGAAGAAGTAGATTGTATTTGGTGTTGGAGTATTCCGCAAGAGGAGCATCATAGTGTCCTCGAGCATTGGCATTCGCTCGAATCTGATGTACACTACTCTGGAGATAGAATGACGATGAAAGTACTATAGTGTGGCCTCTGGTAGTCGAAACTAAGGATGCCGCAACATTTGTGAAGCACTGCACTGACTATCAGAGACTAGGAGGCATGCTTACAACTAAAAATTCCATGCTATTGAAGTTCATTTGGATCTCAAATGTATTAGATGCTTGGATCATCGATTTCATGGGACCATTTCCCTACAATCAGTGATACGAGCACATCCTTCTTGTTGTCGACTACGTGAGTTGCTAGGTTGAAGCTATCCCCGCCAGAGTTGCAGGCAGCCGTACAGTTTGCCGATTTTTTAGAGAGAACATCATTTTGCGGTTTGGAATTCCAAATATTTTGATATCATACAAGGATAGACACTTCATTAACAGAGAGGTCAAGAAATTAATAAGAGTACAACATCAAGCACTGAGTCGCGTCTTCTTATCGTCCCTAGACCAATGACATGACAAAATTATCAAATAGAGAAATTAAGATGATCATGCAAAAGCTTGTGTAGACAGACAGAAAGAAATGGTTCGAACTCTTTGACTCCATCCTTTAGGCATACAGAACCTCTTACAAGTCTCCCTTGGGAATGTCGCCCTACCATCTTGTGTATGGGAAGCCGTGCCATCTTCCCGTGGAACTGATCCACAAATCATTATGGGCAATGAATATCTGCAACTTGGACCCACGAAAAGGTGGTCAGAAAAGAAAAGAGGATCTGAACAAGCTCTTGGAATTATGAGATTATGCATATAATAACACATTGATGTACAAAGAGAAGGTTAAATGCTGGCATGATCGACATATCAAACGGAAGACCTTCGAAACTAGATAGAAAGTGTGGCTATTTAACACAAAGTTGAACATATTCCCAAACAAACTAAAAATTAAATGGACAGGGCCATTCAGCGTGTAAGAAGTGTGTGAAAACATAAGCATTATGGTATCATATATGTTGCCTGTCGTACAACCATTCATCGACAACGAGCGGTTACTGAAACCGTACCTTGAGCATGTCACTTCCTTGGTCATTTTCGATTCAGTCCAGGTGATATGCAACGAAGAAGCATCTAGAACCTCAGCAGCATCGAAAGATTCAGATAATGTTACTAAAAAACTCTTCCATTAGTCAGCTTTTCTTCTTTAATTCTTTTTTGTTACACTTTCTATTTTTGCTTTGTTTTCCTCATTCGTTGCTTCTATACTTAGGATATACTCCATCCTAATCATAGGGGGGATGAGAGACTTCACATGTTCGTTACTTATCTCATCACATATCTCCTCTCTTGTTGATATTCCTATATATACTTAAGGATATCTTACCTTAAGTACAGGGGGAGACAAGACGAATCATTGACATTGTTCATTTCCACCCTTAACCCTCCCTGCATGAAGATATAGTCTGCTATACTTAGGATACTTGATCCTAAGTATAGGGGGGATGATCAACTTCTCATTCTTTCGTTCATTATTCTTCAGTCGTTGTAGTATAGGCTTTTCTATACTCAGTACGAGTTATGTCTTCTATTTTTCTCTCTATGACGACATAGCTCACGCTAAGTATAGGGGGGTCGTGTATACATTGTATATACTTTAGCCATAACTCGTACTTTCGTATCTTCATAATAAATATGACTAAAATACTATATATATTCAAGTCATTAAAATCAAACAATAAAAAGATGTATATTATTCCTCGATTTTTTGTATATATTGATTAATAACCAGGTAAAAATGTTTTGCAAAATATTTGAAAAATAGCTTGAAAATATATTAGAAAATCTTTCGAAAATTGTTTGGAAAATATTTTCTAATATGTTTTCAACCTTTGTAAAAATGTTTGGTTTGTAAAAATTTCTTTTCTTTGTGTGAAATAAAATGCTTTGGAAATCTATTTGCAAATGTTTGGAAAATAGTTGCAAAAATATTTTGAAAAATCTATATGTAGTGTTTGACAATTTTTTGCAAAATAATTTTCAAATGTTTGTAAAAATTATTTGCAAAAATTATTTTGAACTATAGTTTTCAAAATTAATTGAAAAACTATTTTTCAAATAAGTTGAGGAATATATACATCATCTTAATAAATAAACATTTTTCACCAATTGTATATATATGCCTATAAAAACAACTAACTCTTGTGTAAATCCTTTAAACCTAAATTCTTGTAATTTATTAAGATGTAATCCTGTGTAAATAGTTGTACATATCTTTTATTCTGAAAACCTTTTATTTTTCGAAAAAGACCTAAATATTGCAAAAATAAAAAAATCCAAAACAAAATAAAAAAATTCATAAAAAGTTCAAAAATAGAAAATTGTATCACAAAATATTTTTCTTGCATTATACATAGCATTCTTATTTTCGGAATAATATAGACAATTGAACAAGTCAAAATAAATTCCGGAGATTGGAGCTTGGAATAGACATTAATATACCTAATTTCAGAGGAACCCACTGAGGACTGTAAGTGGATATGTTTCAAGTCACCTTGACTTAATTCTTTAGGTCCCATAAGATTATTGATGAGTCAATTCAATGGAATTAAATAGAACCCTTCATATCACCCGTACGAATCTTGAGACAGTGACTTGACTGGAAACCTCACACCTAGCACTTAGCTCAACTCTGATGGACTGTTGAAAAATCTTGGAGTCTAAGTCAGGACGATGCAAAGGTCATTTCATCAAGAGTGGCTCATGAACCATTCTTGGGGATTGCCGACACTGATACTCTAACCCACTTATTTTGGTAACAGTGATATCTAAAAACTGGAGACAGATTGACATAATGCTTCGGATGAGGGAGACCCTAAAATAGTTGGCGGAACAAAAAATACTATATCCGCTAGGGTATAACCAAGAATGCATAAGTTGTACCAAGTCAAAGAAAATATCCAAAGAAACTTATATTGGAAATGCGAGCCCACGGTGAGCCATTATGCAATAAATGTTATTGCAATTCACTCCTTAATCTGAAATGAAGAATACATAATTTGCATAATAGGTCCCTTACTACAATTAGGGTTATGTACCATGGCCATCTTAATGATCATACAGCTGTTGATTCAATTATTGAATCATAGAGGCTGGTGCTTAGATGAATATCTAATGAGTTAGATTGAGGACTCATCGAGCACCGTCAAATGATCGTTAAGAGATGATCTCTAGCCTGAGTAGGAGATGGCAATCCTTATCTTTAAAGGCTGATATCTGACCAACCTCTTGATGCAGGTCCTCTGCATAGGAATAGAGATTCGGAGGTGTCAGATTAGTTATGTCAAAGAGTTGATTTAACGAGATCGAGATAACCGAAGTCCTATATCATATGCTATCATGATATAGGCACGCATCCTCTGACCGGAGACAGATGTGTTACTATATGTCTGAGTATGTACATTTGGCAGACCAATAGGTTGATGACCTAATCAAGGTCTATACACCGGCGCGCTGGTGTGCATGTAAGGGTATATGAGTAATACGATCTCTCAAAGGGAACATACAGGTTCATTCACTGAACTGGAAGACATGAGCTCACTCATGAGATATTGGGAAGAATCAAATTCCGTGTGCATAGGAAGCTTGACTGAATTTGTAGGTTTGATATATATTTTTGGAAAGTATATGATCAAGACCTAGGTATGATATATGCTTTTGGAAAGTATATGATCGATACCGACTCCCAATGATCGAATGAGAAACTTATTGATAAAACCATGAAGTAGATAGTATAAAGTTGATCCAATACTTCGGGTTTAGTCTGAGTCTTCCAGTATGCAGGATGTACAGGTATTGGGAATACCTGAGGGTGATGTGATCATAAACGATTGTATAACCATGACGCTTCCATTCCTAGGGAGTGATGAAACGGGTCTGGATTTTAGTGACTCCTCTCAGTAGAGAAGTGATCTGATCTTGGTCCAAGTGTTGGACATTGATCTGAATGTGATTCAGATACAATGAGAAGATTAGATTTACGGTCTTGATTTAATCAAGCATCTATGGGAGGCCCGCGATCTGGATTTGAGATACGATCTCAATATCCATGTCACTATACGTGGAACAATACAATCGCCATGTCTTTATCTCCAAGTATCTGCGGAGAAAGTGCATTATCCTTGAAGGAGTTCATGGATAATTCTATTGTTGATTTATGTATCCGAGTATTAAGAAAATGGATAATTAAATGCGATTTAATTATCATGATTAATATGAATTTGATTCATATTATAAAGAGAGCTATCTTAGATAATTAAATGTGATTTGATTATCAAAGATGTAAATAATGTGAATATGATTCATATTATTTGAACACAAGAGAATAGAGATCCAAGATGGTTAAATGTGATTTAATTATCATGGATATGAATAATGTGGATAGCAATATCCATATTAGTCATATATATTATAAATGTGATTTATAATATATAAGAGAGAGATGTTTGTATTTTACATTTATTAATTAAATGTTAATGTGAATTAGATTCACATTGGACATTAAATTAAAAATGTAATTTACATTTTATTTTGGGTTGTGAGTGTGATTCACAAATTTTTAATGGCGAGATTGCAATGTCTACAAAATAATTGTGAATTATTTTTGTAGAATAATTTGCAACAAAAGTTGTTGCACAATCTTGCAGATTACATTAAAGAGATGAGAGCCACCTTCCATGTATATGGAGTGGACGGCCACCACTCCTATTTGGAATGTGTGGCTGTCCCCTCCTTCCAACTTGGAAGGAGGCACTCTCTCTCCTATGATCTCCAAGAGATCTTGATTTAATTTGGTAACTAAATTATGTTTATTTATCAACATATATTTAATCTAAATTAAATTAATTATTGTTGGTTTTACCAACACAAATCTTGACCATTAAAAGAAACACAATCAATGAGAGCCATTGGATTTGTGTTGTCCCATGGATTGAGATCCATGGATCCCAAAACCCTATAAAAGGAGAGGCACCCCATTGCTCTTCCTTACACACAATGCTTGAGAAGCATATATCTCTCTCTCTCTCTCTCTCTCTCTCTCTCTCTCTCTCTCTCTCTCTCTTTCTCTCTCTCTCCCTTTCATGGTCGTCCACCATGGATGCCCTAGAGAGGTTCTCCATCGCCGCAATGTCATCGTTATGCTGCCCGATGGTTTGTTCGTGGAACTCCGTCTACTTCAGCGTGCCTTTCTCGTGAAGAAGAGGTCAGATCTCATGTGTCGAGATCAGGAGATCCACCGCTTGGATCATCAACATGGATTGCGAGAAGCACACGGTTCATCCCCGCGCTCGCAAGCGTCTCCTCCGTCGGATCGGACTTGAGACAGGAGGTCTCTTCGTTTAGAGACTCGATTGCAACCACGCTTCAAGAGGTAAACCTAATACTTGTTTGTGGTTTAGATGAAACGATCCGAGAAGTGTTCTTGGATCATGTGGTTTCGTCACATGAAATTTTTTAATTTTGCTGCATAGAACAACTAGTGCGACTAGTCGTTCTTCGTCGTATTCGACACGACGATCACGCTTACGTGATGCGCTTGAGGATCTAACCATATCCTTCAAGTGGTATCAGAGCCTTAGGTCGGTGGTTTTGGATACGATCCATAAACCGAGGACGACTTGGGTTCATTAGGGTATGCGAAAGTTTTCTTGCATTTCATTTTCGCATCTCTGTTTTGATATTATTTTCGGCACTGTTTAAATTGTTTAAACACGAAAATAATATTTGGATTTTATTTGCCATTAAATAAGGAAACCGTAGGATCTGAGTTTGTGTGATTTCGATTCCGTTTGCTCTAGATATGCTCATTTTAGTGAATATGTATCCATTGTTTCGGGGACTGCGGATCATGACGTAATTAAGATGTTAATTGCGGATTTGAAACGCCTTGAAATGCATGCAAATCACTTGGCTTCTGTTGTAAATCAAGTTAGCAAACTTTAGAAATTTACTTTGCTTAATTTGGATTTAAATGATTGAGATATGGTATTTTTAGTAAGTGAGGGTCACCGCTGAAAATACTTTCCTAATCAAGAACCTAGTGATTGTCATTTAATTAATTAGTGAAATTAAATTGTTTAATTTCCTGGAATAATTATGCATAAATATTTGTGAAATATTTAATGATAATTATGTCCTTAAATGACTTTGCCCTAACCAACAAATGATTAGATGTGATCTAGATCAAGATTGGTTACATGATCTACATGATCAACATTCCAACAAACATGTTGCTTGAATAGTAGTTGGGATTTGTTTAGCAAATCTCATTATAATGTTAATCAAAATTGTTTTGATTATTACTATATGGTATAATTTCGGTTGAAGAACCGATGATCATCTCAAGTACAAATTAATCAATTTGGCATTATCCTTTCCCGAGGAGGATATGGTGTCTAGTCGGGGATCGCTGGGGTAGCGGGTTGCAACGTATGCGGCCCGTCCCACTCCCGTCGGTACTGGCCATGACAGCGGGTAGGGCCGGGATAATGTCCGAGGGATTATGATGTATTTTTCTAATTATTAAAATACGAATTAATACATACTTTGAGAATAATACCATATATATTCAAGTAAGATATTCAAGTTTGTTGATTGAATTAAATTGATAATTAATTTAATATGATTAAATTGATTATGTCCAATTAGAATACTCTAATATGATTAGAGTTAATAATTCCCTTGGAAGAATTAATTATGTGAATGTGATTCATGATAATTAATTAAAATTTGAATATGAGATGGAGGATCACATAAGTGACATCCATGGTCTCTCGTCAAGGCGAAGAGTTCCGTCGCCAGGGATTGCATGTGGGAGATGCCTGTCCGAAGTGACAGCTCCTGTATGCAAGCGCATCTGGATCGGGCTCTTTGCTTCTCGAAAGAGTAAGGCCGTATACGTAGTGACCCCAATGTCGGATCCTCATATTATTGGGGCGATATTGGATTGCGTATAGCGAGTACTATTCCTGTTGACGGTTGGTTCAATTAATGACGGGTCAAAATCGCCTTAGGGGTGGTGGGCCCAGGTGTTAAAGACCGAATTGGGAGATGCAAGTTGGACTTGCAAGGCGGAATGTGTTCCCGCTTCTTTTTATCTGAGTTGTAGGTTCTCATATTATTGGGATGCAACAAAGATAAGGAAGGAGATCCCAGATCTTGTTGAGATATAATGGTAAGTATATCTCTTACATTGAAAGTGATTAAGGGAATGAACTTTCAGTGTTGACAAGACAAGACAACTTTGATATAAAAATCCTAAATCAAAGTAAAAAATATATATATGTATATGTATATATATATATATTTATGCAAATTTCTTATTTCAGATAATCCTTCATTAAAACCCACTCAATGATATACTCAATAATAACCAGTAAAATATCATGGATTGGACTCATGATCCAGATATTGTACTTGCAATTGGACACATAATGTATGTGGTTGCAATGTGCAAGTTTCCTCATAATATTGAGGAATGACAATTAAATAGATAATAGGACTACAACCCTAGGGTTTGTATGTCTCTATAGTCTTGATCTCTCATCGGGTGTACTTTGGAAGTGACATGTCGATGATGATCGCAATTGTCAAATAATCCTTATAAAATTAATGAATATATTCTGGCATACATATGTTCTCTTGACATTTAACATGAATGAGATGGTTCACTGCATCATGCAGAATGGTGGCTCTATAAGAGATGATGTATTCAAATTGTTTGAGTACCTACCTGAACCTATGTTTTAAGAGTTTAGATGGATGTAGATGATGAGTGTCATCATTCTACTATCTATACTCTGGTCATTCATGAAGCTTCATAATATTCGTATTGTATGAATTTAATGAAGCATGTATAAATGTTGAAATGCTCTTACATAAGAGATCCGTAGTCTTAAGCAATGGCTGCTTATAGATAAAGGGAGCGCAGTGGAAGCATGGGTTGGACCCGAGTAAGAAGTATGGTCAAAGAGTTGATTGTACATCTATGACTTCCATATGTCATCCGAAGAGTTGGATGAATGCCAATACTGCAATAAGTTTATGAGTTGATAGTATGACTATCAAGTCTATCTAGAATCCTTAGAGAAGGACTCGGATGGAGCATCGGATTAATCTACATAAATCATTGAAATTGACTTTCTTATTTGATAAGATAGAGTCTAATAATTGTATCTCAATCTTCAGACAACACTTGCAATGGGTTGCACATGTGTTTGGAAGACTGGAAAATTTGATCTTAGAGGTTTATACTTATCCAAATAGACATTGATGCAATTGTTGCAACAATTTCCATTGGATCACTAGACTTCATAATTTCAGTGGGAGAGCCCTTAGTCTTAGAGAATGTCTCTATGACTTAGACAATAGAATACACTCATTGTTTGTTTCTAAATGTTGG
The DNA here is from genome assembly GCA_037367405.1 of Ottelia alismoides. Lineage (NCBI taxonomy): Eukaryota > Viridiplantae > Streptophyta > Magnoliopsida > Alismatales > Hydrocharitaceae > Ottelia > Ottelia alismoides. The sequence continues at coordinate 1,131,508 of JAZKJV010003813.1, read as the reverse complement.
AAATAAACATGAATTCTGGAATGGACCTATCATAAAGAGTTATGATGAAGATATTTCAGAAAATAATCTAAAATCTAGTGGACTCCACTAAATTAGAAAATTAATGAATGGTACATTGACATTTCTAAATACTGAAATTAAACCTCAAGATCAATGGGAGGATGAAGATCATTTGACAATGATCGAGCATAAGCCTTGGACATTTGTCTATTGATGTGATCGATAGACTAGTAAGAAATGAAACTTTAGAATTTCAAAACTTACATACTTATGAATATTGTATTCAAAAGTAAAAATGTCCAATACACCCTTCCTCGGGAAAGGTGTAAGATGTCAAGGTATTCAGGATCTCATACATATTGATGTATGCATATCATCTATATCATACTAAACATTATGGATATGTGATATCTGTTGATGATTATGTATGATATGAGGTTTCTTCTCTTCACCTAAGAAAGCTTTGAAATGTTCAAAGATTTCATTATTTTTGGTTTAAGACCAAAGTTTGAAGGAAGATAAAATGAATTTGATCTAATCTAGGTAGCAAGTACCTACTAGATAAATTCAAAGAATACCTTATAGAGATATGAATATCACTTCTATCTCAATCCTCCTAACACACCTTAACTCAATAGAGTTATAGGTAGATACAATTGGATCATGTGACATGATCTTTATTTTCTTATCAATGATGAATTTTAGCATAATTATCCTTAGTTTCCAGGTATATATGTGTAGAAGAGACTACAATATATATGCTTAACATGATTCCATGCATGCAAGCTGGAATCTAGCACTTGAGAGTGCTACTTCATTATAAAAATAAAGGATGGTATTGGATACCTACTTTATGACCTTGAGATTCTTAAAATATCTCATCTCTGAGAATGTGATTCTTAGAGGTTGAGACTCTTGAGAATCAAGATAAAAATGAAGTGTAGGAACTCATTTAATCTTGAGAAGATAATGAGGCTCCTGAAATTGGAAACTAAAAGGACAATTAAGGATGAAACACTAATACCTCTTCAAATGAGTTTGAGGATGTATTCCATGTATCAGTTAAGTCTGACAATGATCGAACTTCATTTAATGAAGCTTCTGAAGATCATAACATGGAAAGATGGATTTTAGCAATAAAAGTCTAAAGTAGACTTCATATACATGTGTTGTATATGGACCCTTAAGGATCCACCTATATGGGTAAGACCTGTAAAGGTGTAAATGGATCTTCAAGAAAGAGGGAACCTGATGAGAAGGAAGAAACCTTCAAAGCACGGTTGGCTAAACGCCGAAAGAGAAGACATTGCTTGCGATGAGGTTTGCTCTTCGATGACCATGCTTAAAACCGTCAGAATATTGCTAACCTTAGCTACACAACTTGACTATTGCATCTTCAAGATGTAAGTCAATATTGCATTCCTCTATGAATACCTCTCTGAGGATATTCACATGAAGTAGCCCCAGGGCTTCATGGTTGAGGAAAGCAAGGTGTGCAAGCTAAGGAATCCATCTAAGGACTCAAATAAGCTTCTTGAAGTTGGATCATAAGATTTGATGAAATTATAAATGTTATGATTTCAGATAGAATCTGGATGAGCCATGTGAAGCTTAGTGGGAGTGCCTTTGTGTTCATCGTGCTAAATGTAGATAATATCCTTATCATTTAGAATGATATAAGTGTTTTATAGACTGGCTATTCCATATCCTGAAATATGATTTCAAAAGATACCTCTTAGATCTTAGTTCTGAAATTGTTCAGGAGCAAAGAGAAGAGGGTATTGGGACTATCATATTAGTAATATACCTTGGTCATCTTCCATTTTATGGAAAATTCCAAGAAAGGCTTCTATCTCTGAAGATATGGTACTGACCTATCTAAAGGGATAGCACCTCAAAGAGTTGAGGAAGTGAATGCTAGAACTGCTTGCACTTGTGCATCAGTTACGAGAATTCCAAGTAAATCTTCCAAGTTTGATTTTAAAAAAAAATTAAAAGTGATGAAAAAAAGGAGTATACTCTTATATGCTTCCGAGGAGCACACTCATTTAACTCTATTAAGAATATATATTTATCCTAAGTTTTTTAACAAAAATAAAAACTATTTAAATGCTTGACTTCTACTTCTTTGCAAAAGGTCCTTTCCTGCTCTTCTTATTTTTTAGCTCCACTAACCCTTTACTTCATTCTATAATTTCATGGGTTTTTGAGATTACGAGATCATGATACTTTGATTTTCATTTTCAAAAATTGACTTGATAAACTTTGGTCCTTTTAAGAAAGTGATTGACTTCATTTCTTCATCTTGAATTTCATTATCCTGGTTCTTTGCCCTTAAACATTGTTCATGCTGCAAAATTGAATATACTAATATTTCTTCGTTCATCTTAGAGAGTTGCATCTTCTTTTGTAAATTATGCTCACCACATAGTTCAATCTAAGCATGTGATGGTATATATGCAGTGTTATATATATTCTAGGTTATATCCTTGAATTATTATATTGTCATTATATAATACATTAAAATCATCAAAACATTTTGAATCCATTTCCTTTATATTATATGTATATAGAATAATATACAATCTTTAGGATTTCGAGGTGTCTCTAAATAAAAATATGTCCACTACTCGGCTTTGTTGTCATTAAGTCTATACACTACAATAAAATTAAGTTATAGTTATGTTTTTTTCAAAATCTGTCGCTAAATTAGTCATTGTTAAATTCATAACGACGATATTATTCGTTGCAAAATGAGTTTTCGTACTTGAAATTAGTGGGAATAGTATATATGTCGCTATATCATTAACAACGGTCCATATAGAAATGTTTATCCATTGCTATTTTCTAAATGTCAACTAATCATCGCTATTTAGTTCAAAATTTAGCGACAATTAATTAGAACTTTGAAAATAGTGTTGCGAATCGTGGAAGCAAACATGAACAAACAAATCAAACAAGCAAGGTGCAAACATAAGAATTTACAAGGTTCACCCGTAAATGAGCTACGTCCTTGGACGACAACGATCGATTTCACTATATGGAGAAAAAAGTAATATAGAGGGGGTACTGAGAAGGTACAAAATATAGGGTGAGAAACATGATCCGAATGCTGATTGCAATATCTTGTGGCTCTAAGACCCCTTTTATACTACAATAGAAGAATACCATTTGTATTCAACAATCCATCCCAACAACTCTCAACTAATTAGAAAACATGACACAGATGAGACATGTCAGCAATCCCGGCTCAACATCTCTCAGCCAATGAAAAGGCATGACACAAATCAGGCATATCAACAATCCTCACCCAATAGCTCTCAACCAATCAGAAGGTAGGAGACAGATCAGACATGTCAGCAATCCTGACTCAACAACTCTCAGGCAATCAGAAGTCAGGATACAAATCAACCACATCAGCAACCCAACAAGTGGTTAGGATTCAAATCACATTAAGAATCTCTACCTTGAATTAAATCCTCATATAGCAGAATGAGCAACTACTATACTTTACCATGAGTTAATTCTCCTCTAGCAAAATTAGCAACTACTAGATTCCACCGGGGTTGAATTCTAATATAGCAGAATTAACCACTACTATACTCTACCATGAGTTGAATTCTCCACTAACATAATTAGCCACTATTAGAATCCACCGGAGTTGAATTCTCATATAGTAGAATTATCCACTATTATACTTAACTACTTGAAATTCAGATTGTAGGAATCAATAAATTATAAAAAATATTCACCTTGAAATTTCTCCTTGGAGAAACTTTACCGAGCTTCACCTTGTCGCCGTCAGCCCATCCTTGGGGCTACTGCCAACTGCTGACATTGAGCAAGTCCAAACAACATATGTTACTCCCAGGAAACTGTAGACCCTTGCAAGACATATATGGTCTTCTGCTTGTTTCCCTTGATGACAACAACCCCAGCTTTGACAACCTCCGTGATAATCTCGTCTGTCAAACATAGCATAATCGTCGAGTGCGCCTTCTCTTCTTGCACCATCAACATAGACGGCTCGAGTGCCTTCGCTCTCTCCTGATCTAACAGTGCCAAGATGCCCTGCTTCTTCAGAAGGACGTGCATCTTGATCTGCCATATGCTGAATCCGTTCTTTCCCGTGAACTTCTCGATCATCAGATTACACAATGCTATCTTATTGCATAATCTTGACGGAACCTAAAGCTCTGATACCACTTTGTTGCGAATCGTTGAAGCAAACACGCGCAAACACAATCAAACAAGCAAGGCGCAAACATAAGGATTTACAAGGTTCACCCGTAAATGGGCTACGTCCTTGGACGACAACGATCGATTTCACTATATGGAGTAAAAAGAAAGACATAAGGTACTGAGAATGTACAGATATAGGGTGAAAAACATGATACGAATGAGGATTGTAGTATCTAGTGGCTCTAAGGCCCCTTTTATACTACAATAGACGAATACCATTTGTATTCATCAATCCATCCCAACAACTCTCAACCAATCAGAAAACAGGGCACAAATCAGACATGTCAGCAATCCTGGCTCAACATCTCTCAGCCAATGAGAAGGTAGGAAACAAATCAGACATGTCAGCAATCCTGACCTAATAGCTCTCAACCAATCAGAAGGAAAGAGACAGATCAAACATGTCAGCAATCCTGACTCAACAACTTTCAGCCAATCAGAAGTCAGGATACATATCAACCACATCAGCAACCCAACAAGTGGTTAGAGTTCAAATTACATTAACAAATAGTAACATATAAGTGTCATTATATGGACCGTTGTTGATGATATAACGATAGATATGATATTCCTCCCTAATTTCAAGTACAAAAATCATTTCGCAACGAATAATATCGTCGTTATATATTTAACTACGGCTAATTTGGTGACATATTTTGAAAAAAGCATCATTATAGCTCATTTTCTAGTGATATCAACATAGTCTAAAAAATGCTTTTTATTATTTGAGTACATATTTACTTGAATTCTTTATTCTTCAAATATTGTTTATTATGGTACTAACAAAAGCAAAGTCTCGGGAGTGAAGAGCAACGTACTCATAATCAATATTAATCTTAATTTTAAAAATACTTGCAAAATACATCAATTAAACATTTGATTTTATTTATCATGAAAAGCAATTAAATCGACACTGCTAAATCAACTTACAAAGATTGCAAAAAGAATAAAGGAAGAAAATAAATGACGAAAGACCAAAAAAATGTGAATAGATACCATACAATAAAGAAGTATGAGAAGAAGATATACTTTATATTATATTTTAGTTATGATCTTAATACTTTATATTATATTTTAGTTATGATCTTAATCGTGGAAAATGAATTAGAACAACTTATTCTTGGCAAAAAGAAAAGCAAAGAAAATAAAATACAAAAGACGTGATCTCGATTGTTTGTAGATAAAAATAATCATTTTATAACTTTTATACATTTCAAATTAACCTAATTTAGTTTGCATCCTCCGGCTTCATTAGATAACACAAAGAAGAAGACTATAATAAAAAATCTATAGAAAATGGATAAGAAACCAACTCAAACCTAGTTTGAAAAAAATACAAACTTCGCGTACTCATAACTATTTATATACAACTCTATTGAACTCAAATTCACCTCCATGATGATTGCAAAATCGGCTAAGTTAATGTGGTCGAGTTATATATAGTTAGGCCGATTTCACATCGCATCCGAAATCGAGCATGAAACATCTCCATGAGGAGGAGCTTTATTTGATAAATATTTTTAACCTGAAAAGTCCAAAATCGAACTCAAGGATACAAGCTACTTTAATGACTAATCAGATCCTAATACCTAAATCAAGAGATATATTTATCTATCCGGGTCAACAATGCACAAACAATACGATGCAATATATGATGTATGAATATAATGCATTTTACTTTCATTTCATGCAAGTTAAATTATATGACAGAATATAATGCAAGGCAAACAAGATAACATGCACAAATATGCCACTAAATGATCAATAAGTTTAGATTTAATTTCATGGACATTTTGTAAAACCCCAACAAAGTCCCACACCTTGATGTATTAAAATATATCTATGTTGAAGCAAATGACATTCAAAGTTAAGACAATGTAACACAATGACACTCAAATGAGCATATCCTGGTAAAAGTGTCAAATCATGGAATTAATATTGCTAATAGCTAGATGATTAAGCAAGCATCAAAATACAATTTGCATAACGGAAAAAGGAGTTCATATGCTAAAGTTATAAAAGAATTTGTCTAGGGGTACAAACATAAATAAAAATATAGAAATAAATACAATATTATCACAAACAGATTGTTAAGGCATATATTTGCAAATATGAAAAGCCATAAGGACCTTCCCTGAAATTTCCTCACGTGTGGGGGTTATTAATTGGCAGAAGTCAACATGGCATAGATGCAAATAACCCTAGGTGCACATGGATTCAACGTGCCTAACTGGATCTGAATGCAATTATGAAGAAATACGTAGGTCCGTCTGCAAAATTCCCAAGCTAACATATGTTGGGCACGTGGGCAGAAGCTTGGGTGGTAGTTCAAGGAGGATGTAGGTGCCTCGGGCCATGTGGCGGCCCAAGGAGGCTCAGGCGAGGCTAGATCCTATTGAGCCTCTGCGCTTTGGGCAGGGAACGTGGTGTATCCTGCGTCGTTGGATTGGCACCAAGAGAGTGCCATCCAATGGCACATGTAGCTCCTCGACTCTTCTCCTCCTCCGTCTTGTGGCTATGTGAATAGAAGTCTAACGAATGTTATGTTAAAAGTATCAGGAAGCATCCAACTTATAGGTTGGTATTTTGTGATTTTTATTTTTCCCATTTTCCTCATTTTTTTATTTTGCAATAAAATTAGGTTTATTTACATAATATTTGTTAATATCAATTATAATCTCATTTTTGAAATAATTTTGAAAACTATTTTTTACACAGATTTTCAAACAAGTAAAACCTTGTTTTTATAAACCAATGTCAAATCTTTTTCAAAGACATGCACATAAATATAGATTTTTCAAATATTTTTCAAAACAAGTAAAATCGTATTTTTAAAAACCAATGTAAAATATTTTAGACTTGCATGTCACATAGGTATATAATAGTTTTCAAATTATTTTACAATCATTTTTACAAAAATCAGTTCAAAACAATATGTTACCCTTAGCCCCAAAAATTTGAAAATTATAAGATATGAGCTATGGCTAAAGTATATCTGAAATGTATATGGTATACCTCCCTATATTTTCTTGTGCTATGTCCTCATAGCACTAAGTTATATGAAGCCATAGCTCATGCTAAATACAGAGGAATATACATGTTAGACACGTGAGCCCATGGCAAGTCATTGAGCAATAAATGTTATTGCAAATCATTCCCTAATCTAAAATAAAGAATAACTAATTTGCATAATAGGTCCCTTCATACAACTAGGGATATGTACCATGACCATCTTAATGATCATACAGTCGTTGATTCAAATGTTAGGTTGGAGTTTGGATGATATCTAAGGAGTTAGATTGAGGACTCATCAACCACCATTAAGTGATTGTTAAGAAAGAATCTCCAGCACGAGAAGGAGATGGCAATCCTTCTCTAAAAGTTGATATCTGACCGATCTCTTGATGCATGTCTGACAGGTCCGATATTCGCTTGTTAAAAAGATATAAATGAGAACGTGTTCGTTGTAGGTGGTGATCGGAATCAGTTAAGAAAATAACCACACAATTAGTTAATCAATTTTTATTCGATGCGGTTTTATGTTTATCTTACTTGGGCAAGTTCCAAGGTTGAACACGAGGAGGCAAAGGAACAACCTAGAATTATGTTTATCAATGTTCGTGCACGGTTTTCTATGCGGTCTATTTTTTGTTATTTTCAATGCAATAAAAGATGCAAAATGCAATTTCGACCTATTTTAAGGACTAAAATACAAATTACATTCACACGATGTCTCAAAAACATGAAACTTGGCCACAATGCAAAATATGATGGAATGAATACACTGTAATTTTTTTGGAATTTGGATGCAACATAATTTTTTTATGAATTTTTAAATATAAACAAAATGAATTTCAATATTGAATTATAATAAATATTAAACCTAATTATTTTCAGGGAACAAAATTATCTAATATCTATCACTAGGTGATTGATCTCAGAAAAATCCTAAACCTCAAAAATACTAGTTTCAATACATATTAAAAATTAAACACTGAAATATGCAAAATGATTTTTATAGGACAAACTATGTACGCAAATGCGATTTTTTTGGTTACAATGTTAAGCACAATTAACTTTACACTAGAAGATTTTTCGGGAATTTTTAGAGCAATGATTAATCAAATACAAATTTCAGAGCAAGAAATGGGCAACTTATGCAATTTTCCAAAGAATAATTTATTAACCATTAATAATGAAAATGTCCACAATATGTCAAATAGTAGAGAATTAATGGAAGAACATCATGCTATTTTTGGATAATTAAATAATGCAACGTAGGAGTCTGAAATCACAAAGAAACACAGGGGTATAACTGTAATTACAATAAATAGGATAAATATAGAAATGCAGTGGGGGGGACCTAAGTGCAATTATCAATAACTTTGGGGATACTTCTGCAAAAAATACCAAGGGGCACGTGCACTTGGATGATTGGGTCGGTCTGCAAAATGTTGGAACTTAAGGGGCTTTTCTGCAAATGACCCAACGGGTGGGGATGACGGGGCTGATGACGTCCCCCCGCCCTCACGTGTACAGCATGTGGCGGGGAGTCTCGGGCTTCGTGCCCGGTCATGGAGGTGGTGAAGCGGTGCGGCGGGGATGAGCTTCGATGGCATCAAAGGACTAGCAGTGCTTCGGCGTTTGAAGCTTGTGATGGTGGCCGATTGTTGTTCAAAGAAGAAGCGACGCTGGGGAGGAAGTCGTTGACATCGAAGGAGAACTTGGCGTTGAATATGGTAGCGGAGTTATGTTGGCTCGACGACCGTTAGCCGGAGCTGGAGCAGCGACGGTTGGAGGGGGCACTCGTCGTGGGTTGTAACAAGCTAGAGATGGATCGGATCTCGCCGCGAAGAGGAAGCATGAGGCGCTGTCACCGCCGCAGCCTTGCTCGAGTGCAATCGGCAAATGAGATGATCGGGGGTGGAGGTGTTCTTAAATAGAGGCTTCGATTGGGGGGGACCGATGATGGAAATAAAGTGCGCAGGATCTTAAGGATTTGACAAGGGATTCGGGATTGAATGGGGTTTTGGCGAGGACAATTAAGGAAGGTTGGCCCTGAAGATCGGGGATAATGGCAGCCGCATGATACGGTGGGACGGAGGAGCGAGATACGCGGCGGTCGGCCGTGAAATTGGTGGAGGCGGCTAATTTCCAAAGGAGGAAGAGATGCCTGATGAGGGCGATGCACATGCGCCGTCCGATCGAGTGCGATCGGACGGTCCCTGTAGCGCCACGTGGCGCTCAAAGGGAAGAAGGCGAGGGCACGTGTAGAGCACGTGCCTAGGAGGCACGTGCGGGGGCATTGATTTTTTTTATAAAACGAATAAGAGATAATACCAAAAATGGCTGACACATGGTGGCTCCAGGAGCTGCCACGTGTCAGCACCACAAAAATCAGAAATTAAAGACTTTATAAAATAAAAAATAAATAGCAAATGGCCTCGGATCGAAAGTGTTTCTTTACAAAAAAATTGCTCGTTTCGATGATATATACAACTTTCATGAAGACATCAAAATCAAAATCGATCAATTACACAAAGTGAAATTTTGGGGTATCCCATGTTCATAGAATACCTTGATTTTTGGGTTTTCTAATTTTTATGTCATTTTAAACGAGATAAAAATCCAAAAAAAATATGGTAAAATCAAAGGTAAATAATTACACATTAATCTTATTTTTTGTATTTTTATTAATTAAGAAAAATAAGAAATAAAATAAAAGATGAAAAAGACCAATTTTGTACAGTCGGTTAGTGAAGACTCGGATCTAATTTGTTTCCTTGATTTCAAGCTCAATTTGGATTTAGATTTTTATGCATTTTAATAAAACTTTTATCAAAGAAGACAAATCAAAAAGAAAAGAACAAAAATAGTTAAATATATACATAAAATAATCAGTCAAAAATCGCTAAAATACAAAATGTACAAAAGAGGCCCAAAACCCAACTTTCACATACGAGCTCCGATTCACTTGAACTTGATATTGTTTTGAAGGTAATTGAATGTATATTAGTTAAAAAATGTGTAGGATTAAAACGGACACTGTATGAGGAAGATACGAGGGTTTTAGTCCGGAAGTCCTGAAACTAGGGTTTGGGTTTTTGGTCCACTTATTTGGGTTAGTGATTTTTTTTGTATTTTTCATTTATTCTTGTTAGTGATATGTACACAGTGGAAGTATCTTTGGGTCATTTGGAGTTAGCATGAATGAGTTAAAAATAGGGGAAATTAGGCTATTTACAGGTCAATTTTGGCTTGGATTTTTGGCTTCTTATTTTGTGCAGAAGTTAGTACTAAAATGTAATTCATATGAAAATATGCATGGATGCTAATTATGCAGAATAAATGAAGAAATGCTATTGATTTTGAGGGATTTGAGCTTAATTAATGAGATATAGAGTGATGAATTCGAGATTCATCAATGTCCTTTGCATAGGAATATAAATTTGCAGGTGCCAGTAAGTTATGCCAAAGAGTTGACTTAACGTGGTCAAGATAACCAAAGATATATCTTGTATACTGTCGTGATATTGGCATGCATCCTCTGATCGGAGACAAATGTATTACTGTATGTTTGAGTGTGTACATTAGGCGGGACATTAGGTTGATGACCTAAACAAGGTCTATACACCGGCAAGCTGGTGTGCATATAGGGGCATATGAGTAATACGATCTCTCGAAGGGATCATACAGGTTATCCATTGAACCAGAATTCCTCACCGATTAAGTTAATAATTGACCTTCTCTCGTGGTTTGGTTTAGTATGTACTTATTACATAATTACGTTCTTCTTTTCTTTTAAATTTTTCTTTATTCTTTTATTTTGGGAAAATATATGTTAATTATACAATTTAATAAATGCATGCATGATGATAATTTATTGGATTTATATATATTTACAGATATTTTCGCTAAAAGATTTGGCTAAAATAAGATAATAAAGAATGAAAATCATAAATTCATCAGCCCTCTATACTTTACCATTGCAAGTTCCTTAGTAAACACTTATTTGAAAAAAGAATTTAAGATAAAGAAAATAAAACGGAAGAGTCAAAGTTGATTATTAGACTTATCTTCATAAAATTGGAGTATGGAGCTTGGTCAGACCTTTAGATTATTAATTTGACGGAACCTTATTGGAAAATAGGTTTCAGACTCAACAACCTTCAAGTTCCACTATTCTGTGGTCAGATCTACTCAACAACCTGGTTAGAAAGTCTACATACATAAACTCTAATGACTATGAATCTTTAATTGTACTGTATAAGTGATATATATCTCCCCACCTCAAAGTGGCAAGGAAATAGCCTCCCTCAACAAGGTAACTCTAATCCCCCAATCTAGCAACTCTTTCCTCGAGGAGCGGGGTATTCCCTTCTAAGTTCAAGTATAACCAGCTCAAGAAGAGTGGGAAAGAAAAGCATGGATCGTAACCAGTGTAGCCATGTATCCCTTGGAGCTTAACTAGTGTATCTAGTCTCCAGCTGCAAGCTTCAATGAGAGGAGACAGTGGAATACATAAGCTTTTTTATTCATTATATATACTCCAGCATGCATTTTATTTTCAATCAGGCATGCCCCATTTTTTGGAGTTTTTGCATTTTTGAAACATTTTTATGACATATATACAACATATCTACAAGGTGCAACATGAACATAAGGAGTTGTTCTTCTTGAGCTAGTAGACTACCCCTCTTTTGAAGCTTTAGACCTCAATGCTACTAGACCAGGTTGAGGTGCACTTACATCCCTAGACGAGGACGAGTGGTTCTTGCTAGCTGTGCTACACCCATATGCTACTCCAAGCCAAAGGTTTCTGCCTCCTCACCACCTCATCCGTGTTGAGCTATGTGTAAGGTGGGTGTCCAAGTCAAGTTGTTGTCTATGACAATCATGCGTACGTTGTTAAGTGTTCTACTTAGGCCAATCATGATGACATGCGATCATAGCCTAGTGGACTAAAAGAATTAAATCGTTATGGACATGAAAACTCTTAATCCCGATTCCTATAAGGTTCCTCTGAAGTTAAGTGGATTAAGGTCTTAATCAAGCTCTATTCTTCAATTTTATTCCAGACTAGTTTAAATGTTAATGATTATTCTGAAGAATGCACATGCAAGTATTTACAAAAACTCTTTTGTGGGAATTTTCAAACTATGCAAATTTTTATGGAATTTTAATTTTTCAAATTTTTAGGTATTTTTGAAAATAATAAATAAAGGTATTTATAACATGGTTTATGTTACAAGTTTTATATACAAACGGATTTTAATTATAGGATCTCAAATTAGTTTTATTAAGGATATGTATATACAAAGAATTAGGACTTTTTGATGTACACATACAGGTTGTTTTTATACCCCATAAGTTATTTCCCACGTGGAAAAATGATTTTTAACAAGTTTTCAACATATTTCTCAAAAACGTTTTTAAAACTATTTATATAAACATTTACAAGCAATTTTACAAACTATTTTCACAAACATTTTATTTTCACACAATTTTCAAAAACTTTGTACAGTATACCTACTTTTGATACATAAAATAATTTGCAAATATTTTACAATCAAATCATTTAGAAAAATGTTCAAAAATATTTTTTCAAAGGTTTTTACAAATAATTTTTATAAAACATTTTATAAAAAATACAAGCATTTTTAAAATAATTTTTGTTTCGATTTTCTAAATAATAGTCATTTTATTAACACACACAAAGTACAAGTTATGGCTAAAGTATATATACAATATGTATGACACCCCCTATACTTAGCTGAACGATGTCCTCAGAGTGATCAGAGAGCAATGAAGGAAGACATAACTCATGCTTAGTAAAGAGAAGTGAAAAGAATCCTATACTACAACAACTCAAATGAATGAGAGAATAAAATCAATAGAAGTCAGCGATCCCTCCTATATTTAGGATCAAGTAATCCTATGTATGGAAGATTATACATAAAGGGTAAAATCGAGGAGTAGAATATACATACATTACCTCCCCTATACTTATGGTAAGATGTCCCTAAGTATAGGCAACAAAACAAAGGTAATAGAAGAGAAATGAACAATCACATGTCTAATACCCCTATAATTAGTATAAATTGCATCATAAATATAGAATAATCATAAGATGAATCTGAGGTATTAAACAAAACGAAATGAATGAATGATATAGATAATATGGATCTATAAAGATGCGGAGTAGAATGAAAATCAGGTATCAAATGCAGATGATGACAATCAACGAACACATCCCATACAAAATGAAAGGGGCAACATCAAAGGTCAATGGATCATGATCAAGATAGAGATTCAGGCGCTGATCGTTTACTTGAAAGGTAGATTTAGGAAATAACTTGGATATATCAATGCTACCATTATTGTGCAACTTTCTGACCAAATATGGTCCCTTCCATTTACTCTATAATTTCCCTTGAATTAATCTCAACCTATCATCAAATAGACATACTCTCTAGTTGGTCTCAAACTGCTTATGCTTGATGTGAGAATCACGCCATATCTTCACTTTGCCCTTGTATTGTAGGCTACTTGAGAAGGATGTATCTCTCAACTCCTTCAAGGCTACCAATCCTGCTCTCCTTTGATCTCCTACACTCTTAGGATCCAAAAGTATCTCAGTGACTGCCCAAAGAGACTTTTGCTTAATCTCGATAGGTACGTGACATGGCTTGTCATAAATGAGTTGGAAAGGCGACGTACCCAATGGTGTCTCGAAGGAAGTCCTATAGGCCCACAAGACTGAGTCCAAAAGTTGTGACCAATCCTTTCAGTCTGGATAGATGACCTTCTGCAATATATTCTTGATCTCCCTATTAAAACCTTAGCAAGACCATTCGTCCATGGATGGTATGGAGTGGCAACTCTATGATCAATGCTCAACTCGTTAGCAAGGGCCCTTACCTTGTCATTGATAAAATGAGCCCCCCTCAAAAATCAAAATTTAGGAACCCCAAACTGTGATATGATATTCTTACTCAAAAATCTGCAAACAACCCTCGCATCAACAGCTATGGCGGGGATGACCTCAACCAAACGAATCACATAATCGACAACCAACAAAATGCACTCAAATCTTACTCTTAGGGAAAGGGCCATGAAAGCGATGCCCCATGCGTCAAAAACCTCACAGAAATGAATGGGTTGCATCAACATCATATCTCTCTATCCACAAGTACCATCATCGAACAATCAATACACACCTTCACAAATTCATCCGAATCCTTGAAGAGTGTTGGCCACCAAAGGTCGGATTGGAGGAACTTTTGTGCTATCCTTCTCCCAGAGTGATGTTCTCCTGCCTCAGGCTTGTGTCAATAGGTGAGGATGCTATGGTGCTCCTCCTGAGGAATACACCGATGCCAGACACTATCCCATCCTTTATGGTAAAGAGTGGGATCCTCCCAATGGTACGACTTGGTCTTCGCAAGGAAGGTTTCAAGTCGCTACTTGGTCCAACCTTGTGGGACTTTCTTGGCAACTAGATAGTTCACAATGTCAACATACCATGGGAGTGAGGTGATAGCAAGAATTGCCTCGTCTGGAAATATCTTTGTGATAGGTGTGGTTGTCTTAGAATCCTCAAGATTCTCTAATCGAGAGAGGTGGTCCGCCACCACATTCTTAACTCCAGGTTTATCTTTAATCCCAATATCAAACTTCTGTAGTAAAAGGATCCATCTAGTCAATCTGGCTTTGGCATCCTTCTTAGCCATTAAGTATTCGACGACGATGTAATATGTATAGATAGTCACTTTAGACCTGTGAATGTAAGATCAAAACTTATCAAGAGTAAATACTATGGCTAGCCTCTCCTTTTCAGTCACAATGTAGTTCTGTTGAGAGACATCCAAAGTCTGTTTAGCATAGTGTATTAAAATGCCAAATTATCCCTCTTCTGTCCAAGCACAACCCCTACGGCAAAATCAGAAGCATCTGTCACGATCTCGAATGGGAGAGACTAGTTGGGTGGCTGAAGGACAGGAGCCTGCACAACTAACTTCTTGGGAGTCTCAAAAGATGAAAGATACTTATCATCTAAAAGGAACTCAATGTCTTTCGTGAGAAAATCATGGTCGGGCAATACTGTTGAAATCCTGTATGAATCGTCAATAGAAGTCGACATGCCCCAGAAAAGACCGCAACTGTCTTAGATTGGAATGTTGAGTGAGCTTCTTAATGATATCCATCTTGGCTGGATCAACCTCCATACCCCTATTGGAGATGATGTGACCAAGGACTTGAAGGATATAGAAGAATCCTTAAGCACATCACGGAAGCATGAGGACCGTATCTTATACGATTGAGAGGGGCTAATCGCACTAGTTTCTCATTGCAGCGGAATTTAAAATTTTCATACGATGAATCCACATGATCCAAGAACACTTCTTGGATCGTTTCATCTAAATCACATAATGTATAAAGGAATACCTCTTGTAGCGTGGTTGTGATCAAGCCTCTAACATAAGGGACCTCCTATCTTAAGTCTGATCTATCGGAGGAGACGCTTGCGAGCGCGGGGATGAGTCTCGTTTCTCTCGCAATACAAATAGTTGATCTAAGCAAATATCTCCTGATATAGTCGTATGAGATCGTACGTATTCTTCACGAGCGAAGCGTAAAAGAAGACAGAGAATTAAGGGCGGTCGTGGAGATAACACAACAGTGATGCGAAGACGGTGTTGTCTCCTCTCTAGGATTTTGGTAGATGGCCACCCAAAGAGAGAGAGAGAGAGCATGAGAATGAAAATAGAGAGAGAACTTGATGTCACAATCGATGTTGTAATTTGAAGAGCAAGAGATGCATGTTCTTATATAGTGCTTTGGGAGTCCATGGATCACAATCCATGGACTACACAAAATCAATGGATGAGATTGATTTATGCTTCTTTCAATGGCCAAGATTTTATTGTAAAAACACAACAAAATTAATTTAATTAGATTAAATATATATTGATAAATCAATATAATTAATTCTAAAATTAAATCAATCAAATATATAGATAATGGAATGAAGATTACACCATCCCATGTAATGGAGTGGACGACCACCCTTTCCTTATAGGATTGGGTGGTCGTCCACCCTTCCAACATGGAATGTGAAATCTCATGCAGTCTCATGAGATTGCATTATTCCTTAAAAATATTTGAGATTTACAAAAACAATTATTTTAAATTATTCAATAAAATAATTCATAATTATTTTGTGAATATTGCAATCCTGTCATTGGAAATTCAGGAATCACATTCAAAACCTAAAATAAAATGTGATTTACATTTTCAATTAATTATCCAATGT
This sequence comes from Ottelia alismoides, assembly GCA_037367405.1. Classification (NCBI taxonomy): domain Eukaryota; kingdom Viridiplantae; phylum Streptophyta; class Magnoliopsida; order Alismatales; family Hydrocharitaceae; genus Ottelia; species Ottelia alismoides. The sequence continues at coordinate 1,114,950 of JAZKJV010003813.1, read as the reverse complement.
GAATCCAATTCACACCAAAAATTAATCAAAAAATATAAATAATAATAATAAGCTCTTTCCAATTCATTTTAAATCACATTTATAATATATTATGAATAAATTGGATAGTGTTATCCTCATCATTCATATCCATAATAATTAAATAACATTTAATTATAATCGATTATCATTCTCATATATTCAAATAATATGAATCAAATGCACATTATTCATGATAATTAAATCACATTTAATTATCCATTTCTCAATACTTAGATATAATCCAACAATGGAATTATTCTTGAACTCTTTCAAGAATAATGTGCTTTCTCCGTAGATACTTGGAGATAAGGAAAGGATGATTGTACGCTCCACGTATAGTGACATGGATATTGAGATCACATCTCAAATCAGATCTCATGGACCTCTCATAGATGCTCGATTAAATCAAGGCTATAATCTAATCTTCTAATTGCATTTAAATCTCATTCAGATTAATGTCCAACACTTGGACTAAGATCAAATTACTTCTCTACTGAGAGGAGTCTCTAAAATCTAGACCTATTTCATCACTCCCTCGTCATGATGACACAATCGTTTATGATCACATCACCCTAAGGTATTCCTAATACCTGTACATCTTGCATATTGGAAGACCTATAATAAACCCGAAGATATAGATCAGTTTTACATTATCATTTACATTATCATCTTTAGGGTTTCATCATCAAGTTTCTCAATCTTGGTCATTGGGAATTGGTATTAATCATATGATTTCCCAAAGCATACATTATACCTACAAATTCTTGTCATGCTTCCAAAGTACGATGACCATGCATGGAATTTGATTGGTCCTAATACCTCATGAGTGAGCTCATGTCTTTCGGTTCACAAGTGAACATGTATGATCCCTTTGAGAGATTGTATTACTCATATGCCCTCATATGCACACCGGCTCGCCAGTGTATAAACCTTGATCAGGTTAATAACCTATTGGTCTACCAAATGTACACACTCAGACATAGAGCAACACATCTATCTCTGGTCAGAGGATGTGTGCCTATATCATGACAGTATACGACATAGCACTTTGGTTATCTCGATCTTTTTAAGTCAATCTTTTGACCTAACTAATCTAATACCGATGAATCTCTATTCCCATGCAGAGGACCTGCATCAAGAGGTCGGTCAGATGTCAACCTAATGAGAAGGATTGCCATCTCCTACTTAGACTGGAGACCATCTCTTAACAATCATTTGATGGTATTTAATGAGTCCTCAATCTAACTCCTTAGATATTCATCCAAGCACCAGCCTCTATGATTCAATTATTGAATCACCAACCATATGATCATTAAAATGGCCATGGTATGTAACCCTAATTGTATAGAGGGACTTATAGTTCATTCAATCATTTAATCTCAGACAGGGAGTGAAGAATCAATAACATTTATTGATAAATCAAATATTAAAATAACATTTATTGTAAGAATGGTTCACCTCGGGCTCACATTGCTAAAATCTCCCACTAACCCTCAGAACCATTCAAGTACAATCTTTAAACCCATACAGATTACATGCTGGTCAAAAACCTTATGTGTCAAAGGTTTGGTAAGAGGATCGGCAATGTTGTCGGCAGAGGCTACCTTGGTGATGATGATGATGTCACCATGCTTTTGAATCTCCCGAATGATGTGGTATTTTCTTTCCACATGCTTTCTCTTTTGATGCCATTTGGGTTCCTTTTCCTGGGCAATGGCTCCTGTGTTATCATAGAATAACGGGATGAGAGTATTAGAGGAAACTATGCCAAGTTCCATGATGAACTTGCACAACCACACCGCTTCCTTTACAACATCCGATGCAGTAATGTATTCAGCTTCTATTGTTAAATCTATTGTAATCTCCTGCTTCTTGCTTCTCCAATTCACAACACCACCGTTCAATAGGAACACAAACCCTGATGTTGACTTTCGATCATCAATATCTAACTGGAAGTCTGAATCTGTTTATCCCAAGACTTGGATATCACCATCTCCATGGACCAAGATGTAATCTTGTGTCCATATTAGATACTTGAAAATATTCTTCACTACATTCCATTGTTTTTCTCCATAGCACGATTGGTAATGACTTACCACTCCCACTACATGGCAAATATCTGGCCTAGTACACATCATGGCGTACATAAGTTTCCTACACCTGATGCATAGAGGCATCCAGCCATGGTTTTCTTTTCCTCAACACTTTGAGGAGTCATCTCTTAAGATAGGTGGAAACCATTTCTTAAGGGGAGGAAATCTTTCTTGGAACTCTCCATACGAAAACGTTCAAGAATTTTCTTAATGTGCCCATGTTGTGATATTCCCAATATCCTCTTTTCTCGATTTCTGAATAGATTCAAACCCAAGATGTAAGAAGCTTCTCCACGATCTTTCATCTCGAAGGTATGGGATAGCCAAACCTTAACATTGGTCATCATCCCTGTATCATTCACAATGATAAGGTTGTCATCTATATAAAGCACAATGAACACAATGGAGCTCCCACTAAGCTTCTTGTACAGACAAGGTTCATCAGGATTCTACACAAAATCATAACTTTTTATGGTTTCGTCCAGCTACGAGAAGCTTATTTGATCCCATAGATGGATTTCTTCAGCTTGCATGCTTTACCTTCCTTAGTTATGAAGCCCTGTGGCTGTTCGATATAGATATCCTCCTCGAGGTATGCATTGAGGAAAGTTGTCTTGACGTCCATCTTCCAGATGTCGTAGTCAAGAGATGCAACTATAACCAGCAATGTCCTGATGGACTTAAGCATAGCCATAGGAGAGAACATCTCATCATAGTCGATGAATTGTCTCTGTGTATAGCCTTTGTCCACGAGCTATGCCTTGAAAATCTCTACTATCCCATCAGGTCACCTCTTTCTCTTGAAGATCCATTCACCCATTGGGTTTTACCCCTTTAGGTGGATCCTCTAGGGTCCATACACCATTCTTATGCATGGAGTCAATCTTTGACTTCATTGCTAGCATCCATCTATTCATGTCATGATTCATGAGTGCTTCATCAAATGAAGTATGATCATTGTCAGTTTTACCTAACACACGGAATCCATACCTTTTAGGTGGTGCAACCACCCTTGAACTCCTTTGAAGAGGTATGGGTATTTCATCTTTATCTATCTCTTTAATTTCTCATTCAGGAAGATTAGAATCCTCGGATGATTCAATGAGTTCCTTTACTTCATTTTTTTCTTGACCCTTCAGGAATTCATCCTCTAGAAATCTCACATCTTTAGAGACGAAAACCTTTTGAGTCTCAGGATCATAAATCTAGAATCCAATACCATATTTAACATACTCAATGAAGTAACACTCACGAGTGCGAGATTCTAGATTACTTGCATCCATGTTCTTCGTAGAGACCAAGCAACTCCAAACCCTCAAATGATTAACACTAGGTTTGGTTCCATACAAGAGCTCACGAGGAGTCTTAGGTATAGATTTGCTAGGAATCTTATTCAGGATATATATTGCAGTCTCTACTGCATATCTCCAAAAACTAAGAGGTAAATGTGCTTTCCTCATCGATGAACGGACCATATCTATCATGGTCTTACTGCATTTTTCAGCAACACTATTAAGTTGTGAGGTTCCAAGAGGAGTGAGATTGGAGACAATTCCATTCTCTTTAAGGTAATACTTGAATGGAGGTACTTGCCACCTCGATCTGTTCAAATTCATTTGATCTTCCTATCGGTTTGGTTCTTGACAAAAGCCCTAAACTCTTTGAATTTTTCAAACGTTTAAGATTTATGATGTAATAGGAAGATAGACCTGTATCACAAATTGTCATCAATAAACATCAAATAATATCGATATCCATTTCGAGTCGCGGTACTAAAGGGACGACGTACATCAATATGTATTATGTCAAGAATACCCTTGCATCTTATAACCTTGTTATAGAAAGACATCGTAGTCATTTTACCGCAAATACAATTTTCGCATGTAGGCAAAGATTGAACCTGTAGAAAATATGAAGGTCCACACTTTATCAATATATTGATCTTATCAACAGATAAATGACCATGCCTTTGATGCCAAATCACATTCGAATGATTTCCATTCCATCCTCCCTGGATCTTTTAGTGTTTTTATTAGTGGCAATAACATTCATGACATGTTCATCAATGTACAATTCATAGAGTCCCCAAGAAGTAAAAACACCATCTGCAATATGCTTATCATAACGATTTATGATTAGTTTATTATAGAAAAGGAATGAAAATCTTCTTCTAACAATCTTAGATACATATATAAGATTCCTTCTAACTTCAGGTACATAAAGACACTCTTTAAGTATAAGGACTCTTCCACTGGATAACGATAGTTGATAGGTCCGGATAGTGACTGCTGCAACACTCACATTAGATCACATCTGTATGATTATCTCTCCTTCATCGAGATTATTAGTTTTCTGTAATAGATGCAACAAATTGCATACCTTAATAGAAGCACCAGAATAAACAACCCAACTTCCTTCTCGTCCAACGTGAATGTTAGTTTCAATGATGAAAGTAGATTTCATACCTCTAGGTGCTTTGCCTTTGTCGGTAGACTTCAAGTATTTTAGGCAATTTTGGCTCCAGTGCCCTAGCTTTTTGCAGTGGTGACATACATCAGTTTTCTTCGATTCTATAAATGTGGATGCATTAGAAGATGAGCCAATGCCTTGACTCTTCTTCTTTCTCTTCTTGATCGGGGTCTTCCGAAAACCTTGCTTCCGACCATGCTTTCCTTTAACTTGTGTAACCATTGTATTGCCAAAGGGGCGATACTTTTTCATTACATCTTCAACAGACTTTAATAAAACCAATAGCCCAATGTTAGTAAAATAAACTTTACTCTTGTGGAATGTGATCACAAAGTTGTTGAAAGATTTATGGAGTGACAACAGAATGACATCAGCCTGCATGTCAGAATCCATGAAGGCTCTTAGGGTTTCCAATTCAAAGAGGTACCCAAACATTTTGAGTACACATTCTCTGACAGAGATCCCCTCCTGCATCTTGCAGCGAATAAGCTCTTTCATTACATTATAACGTTGTTTGCGGTTTACGTCACTAAACATTTCTTTCAGATTCAACATGATTTCTTGTCAAGTGTTCATATCCACATGCTGCTTCTGAAGCACATTGGACAACGAACCCATAATGTAATATCTTATCAAATTTTGATCTTCCTCATATTTTTCATTATATGAAATTTCTTTCGGACTCTGCAGATTTGTGTACTTGTCCTTTATTAGCACATAAGCGATGCGCTCAACAGAAAGGACAAGATCCAAATTTCAGATCAAGTCTAAATAATTTGGTCTGGTCAATTGATTGACCTTCAGAAGCATGCTACATGGGTTCATGGACTTCATTTTCCAAAATTAAGAATACACTTCATTATAACATATAATAATATATATTCAATCGTATTTCTTTAATCAAATTAATCTTGCCTTTTCAACTTTGAAAGTGCATTACCTTAATCACTTTAAAAGCAAGAGATATACTTACCGCTATATCTCTAGCAAGAATTGGGATCTCCTCTTTACCTTTGTCACATCCCAATATATGATAACCTGTAACTCAGATAAAGAGAAGCGGGAACACATTCCACCTTGAAAGTCCAACTTGCATTTCCCAATTCGATCTTTAACACCCGGGTCCACCCCCCCAAGGTGACATTGACCCGATGTTAATTGAACCAACTGTCAACATGATTAATACTTGCTATGCGCAATCCAATATCACCTCAATAATATGAGGACCCAATATTGGGATCGCTACGCATACGACCTTACTTTATCGATAAGAAAAGAGCATGATCTAGATGTGCTTGTATGTCAGAGTTGTTACTTCAGACAAGCATCTCCTACATACAATCCCTAGCGACGGAACCCTTGACCTTTACAGGAGAACATGGATGTCACTTATGTGATCCTCCACCTCATATTCAAATTATAGTTAATTATCATGAATCACATTCATATAATTAATTCTTTCAAGAAAAATACACATCTATTCATAATAGAGTTTTTTAATTAGGTATAATTAATTTAATCACATTAATCAAATATCAATCCAATTCAATTAACAAAGTTGATTATTACTTGAAGGGAAGGTATAATCTCAAAGTACGTATTATTCGAACTTTAATAATTAGAAAAATACATCATGATCTCTTTAGCATTATCCCTTCCCTACCTGTTGTCATGGTCAGTACCAAAGAAAGTAGGATAGACCGCACACGGTGCAACCTACTACCCCAACTCTCCTCGATTAGACACCATATATGTATCGGGAAAGGATAATACCAAATTGATCACTTTGTTCTTGAGCTGATAATCGATTTTTCAATCGAAGTTATATCATGTAAAAATAATCAAAACCATTTTGATTTATATTATAAGGAATTTTTCTAAACAAAATCCCAATCCTATTCATGCAAGTTTATTTGTTGGAAATAAGGTCATGTCAAATTGTGATCTAGATCATATATAATCAATTACTGGCTTAGACAACGTAATTTAAGGAAATAATTATCAATCATATATTTCTCAAATATTTATCCATAATTATTTCAGGAAATTAACCATTTATTTCACTAATTGATTAAATTATAATCATACGATTCTTGATTAAGAATGTAATTTCCATCAGGGACTCTCACTTACTAAAATTAGCATACCTCGATCAATCCAAATCATGCAAAATAAGTTTTTAAAGTTTATTAATTTGATTTACAAAATAATCCAAGTGATTAGAACATATATCTAGGTGATTCAAAACAATAATCAACTCTTCAATTACGTCAAGATTTGCCATCCCTGAAATATTGGATACATGTTCATTAAAATGATCATAACTTGAGCAATCAGATTCCAAATCACGTAAATGAAAATACCATGATTTCCTAATTTAATAGAAAACTAATCCAAGCGATAATTTTTTGTTTAAACATGTTAAATAGAGCCGAAAATTCACTAAAAAGGGATGCAAGAATGAAATGTGATAAAATTTTCGCAAACCCTAATGAAACCAAGTCCTCCTAGGTTTATGGATCGCATCAAAACCTCAGACCTAAGTCTTTGATATCACTTGAAGAATAGGTAAGAATCCTTAAGCGCATCATGGAAGTGTGTGGATCATATCATATATGATTAAGAGCAACTAGTCGCACTGGTTGCTGAATGAAGTGGAATTTAAAAATTTCATGCGATGAAAACACATGACTCAAGAACACTTCTCGGATCTTTTCATATAAAACACATAATAGATAAAGGAATACCTCTTGTAGCGTGGTTGCGTTAAGCCTCTAAGAAAAGAGACCTCCTGTCTCAAGTTCGATCTGTCGGAGGAGACGCTTGTGAGCGTGGGGACGAGTCATGATCTTCTCGTAATCCAAATAGTTGATCCAATCAAAGAACTCATGATCTCATCACACGAGATGGTACGTTTGCTTCACGAGCGAATTGCACCCAAGAAGATGAAGAATCAAGGGAGGTCATGGTGATAACACAATGGTGATGCGCCGACGGTGGTGTCTCCTCTCTAACATTTGGGTAGATGCCCACCAAAAGAGAGAGAGAGAGGGCATGAGAATGAAAAGAGAGAGAGAGAGAGAGAGAGAGAGAGAGAGAGAGAGAGAGAGCTTGATGTCACAATAGATGTTGTAACTTGAAGACCAAGGGGTTGCTCTTCTTATATAGTACTTTGGGAGTCCACGGATCACAATCCCTGGACTACAAAACATCAATAGATGAGATTTATTTGTACTTCTTTCAATGGTCAAGATTTTATTGTAAAAACATAATAATAATTAATTTAATATAGATTAAATATATATTGATAAATAAATATAATTAATCCTAAATTTAAATTAATCAAACATAGAGATAATGGAATTGAGATTGAACCATTCCATATAATAGAGTGGACAACCACCCTTTCCTTACAAGATTGGGTGGCCGTCCACCCTTCCAACATGGAAGGTGGAGTCTCTTGCAATCTCATGAGATTGCATTATTCTTTGGAAATCTCTAAGATATACTACAACACTTATTGTAAATTATTTAGCAAAAATAATTCATAATTATTTTGTGAATATTGCAATCTTACCATTGGAAATTTGTGAATCATATTCACAATCCAAAATAAAATGTTATTTACATTTTCAATTAATTATCCATTGTGAATCTAATTCACATCAATAATTAATCAACAAATATAATCATAATAAGCTCTCTCCAATTCACTAAAATCATATTTATAACATATTATGAATAATTTGGATAGTGTTATCCTCATCATTTATATCCATAATAATTAAATCACATTTAATTGTATTGGAGTATCATTCTTATGTATAAAAATAATACAAATCAAATTCACATCATTCATGATAATTAAATCAAATTTAATCATCCATTTCCTAATGCTTAGATATAATTCAATAATGGAATTATTCTTGAATTCTTTCAAGAATAATGTGTTTTCTCCGTAGATACTTGGAGATAAGGATAGGATGATTGCACATTTCACGTATAGTGACTTGGATATTAAGATCACATCTCAAATCCAGATCTCACGAACTTCTTATAGATTCTTGATTAAATCAAGGCCATAAATCTAATCTTCTAATTGCATCTGAATCTTATTCAAATCAATGTCCAACACTTGAACTAAGATCAGGGAGAGGAGTCACTGAAATCCAGACCTGTTTCATTACCCCCTCAGAATGGACGAGTCATGGACATATAATCGTTTATGATCTTATCACCCTCAAGTATTCCTAATAGTCGTACATCCTGCATATTGGAAGACCTATGATAAACCCGAAGATATAGATCAATTTTATATTGTCATCTTTAGGGTTTCATTATAAAGTTTCTCAATCTTGGTCATTGGTAATTGGTATCAATCATGCTTTACCGAAACATATATTATACCTACAAATTCTTGTCATGCTTCCAAAGCACGATGACCATGCATGAAGTTTGATTGGTCTCAATACCTCATGAGTATGATCATGTCTTTCGGTTAGGGTGGGTGGGAACTGTGGTGTGTATCTGTATGGGCATGGTTGGTGTCAAAGGAATCCTCTCCTCACAAGTTGGCCTGGCTAGTGTCTCCCATTTTTATCCTTTTAGAATTTTATATTTTGCTCATTTTTTGTGTTTTTGGTGATTGTGGTCTCTCATGGGGGCCTCTCGTAAATCCATGACATTGAAAGATGAAGCGACAATGGGAATATTATTTTTGTTAGATAGGCCACTAATCCTCTGTTGCATTTGCTTCACTACTCGGGTCATGTAATCAAGAGCGATGTCTGTGAGTGATGAATCCAATAGCTCAGAACCAAGTGGAGGTGATGGTGGGTGACAAAACTGTGGTGTTGGATAACCCAGTAAGCTGAGACTACAAGTGAATATGCTGCCCTAATGGTCGTGTAAAATCAAAGTATGAAGGTTGTCCGTAGGGGTATGTGCAAAAAGAAAAATATGGGTAAAACTCCTAACAAATGGAGGTGCACCGACTGAAGCGGAGTGAGAAGAATCTGTGAATTACAAGCAAAAGTTTCTTCAGTTAGCTATTTCAATATTCAAGAGGATAGGGATCGGGAAGAGAACAAAGGTCAAGTCAAAATATGAAAGAAAAAGACGTAAATGCGCAGAATGATATAGTATACACACAAACCAAAACCCCTCAATTCACTACCGCAACATTGTGGAGATTGTAAAAATTCGATCTTTTTATATTTTTAATTTAGAGTTGTGTGATAAAGCAAATATATACAAGATCACAGATACAGTCGCCTAGAGTGGTTGTGTTTCTGTCAACATAGCACACCTACTTGAACATCAGGACCACTTCATCTAAGGTTTGCGGCAAGTGCTTTCAGCTATAACATGGTCCAAGAGCTGACCCAAACACTTAGTAAATAAGTGAAGGTAATGGAGAAAACCTTAAGAGCATCACAAAAGCATGAAGATCGTATCATATGTGATCGGGAACGACTAGTCGCACTAGTTTCTCGAGACAACAAATTTTTTAAAAATTAAAGAAGATGAAACTGCATGATCCAAGAACACTTCTTGAATCGTTTCATCAAGAACACAAAGCATGCCTATGATCGTGTCTCTAAACGAAGAGATCTTTTGTCTTAAGTCCGATCTGACGTAGATCGCACTTGCAAGCACGATGATGAATCGTGTGCTTCACATAATCCAAGATGATGATCCGAGCAACGAATCTCCTGATTTCATCTCATAAAATCTGACGTCTCCTTCACGAGAGAGTTGCACCAAGGAATATGGAGATCCACGAGTAGACAATCCGACAGCATAACAGTGACGCAACAGATACATGGATGTCTAGGTCAATAACATGGACAGGAGAGAGATTTGTTGTATATATTGTGTATAGTAAAAGTCTAGGGCTACCTCTCCTTTTATACTAAATTGGATGTCCATATATCTCAATCCATGTGCTCACAAATCCAATGGCTCAGATTAATTTGTGTTTTCAATCAATGGTCATGATCTTGTTGTGTTTTAATAACCAACAATTAATTTATTGACTAATTTAAATTAAATACATTGAAATAAATCAATATATTTTAATTCAAATCACACCAACAAAGATGGAATTAATTAGAAGAGAGAGATCACTAATTCCATATAAGGGTGGATGGCCACCAAGTTGATGGAGCCTAACTTGGTTCTCCCCCCTTCAAGTAAGGTAAGAGGGTCTCATTCCAATACTATTAAGGTATTATTCGCCAACAATAACTCCACATATGCAATAACTTTTATTGCATAATTATTCATCAAAGTAATTCTAAATTATTTTGTGATAATTTCAATCATGCTATTGAAAGAATATGAATCATTCACATATCCAAAACAACATGTAGTTGCAATTACAATTAATTGCCCACTGTGAATCCAATTCACATTGACTATTAATTTGAAAATACAAACTACAATTAGCTCTCTCCAATATACTATACATCACATTTTTAATATCCATGATTAATATGGATAGTGTTATTCACATTATTCATATCTATGATAATTAAATCACATTTAATTTTCTCAAATGTCCATTCTCATACGCCCAATTAATATGAATCACATTCGCATTATGCATAATAACCAAATCACATTTAATTATCCATTTTACTCAATGCTCAGATACATAATCAACATTGAAATTATTATTGAAACTTTCAAGAATAACACATTTTCTCTGTGGATAAATGGAGATAAGGACATGGTGATTGTAAATTCCCTATATAGTGACTTGGATATTGAGATCATATCTCAAATTCAGATTAAGGGGACCTCCAAAAGATGTTTAATTAAATCAAAGCCATAAATCTAATCTTCTCATTGCATCTGAATCGTATTCGGATCAATGTCCAACGTTTGGATCAAGATCAGATTACTTCTCTACTAATAGGAGTCACTAAAATCTAGACATGTTTCATCACTCCCTCAAAATGGAAGCATCATGATTATACAATCATTTACGATCACAACACCCTCAAGCATCCCAAATACTGCACATTCTGCATACTGAAAGACCTATAATAAACCCGTACATATAAAACATTTTTACACTGTCATCTTCAAGGTTTTATCATTAAGTTTCTAATTTGATCATTGGGACTTGGCATCGATGATATACTTTCCAAAAGTATATATCATACCTAGGTATTGATCACATGCTTTCCAAAAGCATATATCCAACCTGCAAATTCAGTCAATCTTCCAAAGTGAGACGACCATGTACAGAACTTGATCCCGATATCTCATGAGTGAGCTCATGTCTTCTATTTTAGTAATGAACCTGTATGATACCTTTGAGAAATTGTATTACTCATATGCCCTTGTATGCACACCATCTCGCCGGTTTATAGACCTTGATTAGATCATCAACCTATGGGTCTGCTGAATGTATATACTGAAGTATATAATAACACATCTGTCTCTGGTCAGAGGATGCATGCCTATATCGTGATAGTATACGACATAGGTCTTGGTTCTCTCGATCTTGTTAAGTGAACTCAACCTAACTTACCTAAGACCTTCGAATCTCTATTACTATGAAGAGGACCTGCATCAAGAGATCGGTTAGATACCATACCATAAACATACATGGGCCCACTAAACCAAAAGCCTTCCACATCTTTACATCATCCAACAAACAAGCTAACATAAGGATCATATAATTAAAACTAAGCAACCAAACTACAACAAATATTAATGAAAACATCATTCTAGAGACAAATAGCATTATGATTTAATCATTTAAATTTTGATGAACAGAGAGACAATATGCATTGATAGCCCAGACCACAGACTGCAACTCATTATATGTATCGGGAATAATTTTATAAGAAGATCACGAGTAATTAACATCGCAGCTTCAAATAGCATCCCATTGCACATTTAGATCCCATATTAGAGAAGTTGTATAAGTTCATATCCATACAATAATACTATCATGTAGATTTAACCCCTGTACAATGTGTCAGTACCACTAAGTTCTTTCTACACTCTGATTGGAATACTTGTTTGTCAACTCAAGTCTTATCCCTTCTACAACGTGTCTCTATACCCCATTTGCTCCAACATTATACCACAAACAAAAAATACAATAGCATAATATTCTATAAACGCCAACGATTCATTGACTACAATTGGTGGGAACAAGAAACGGGATGTCACACATACCTTCGAAGCACCGCCTTCAGGCACTGCGACAATTCTCGTAACTTCCTCGCTCCTACAGAGATGCCGGTAACAAGAAGATCATGTAACACGATAATGATCATGGCACACAATTTGTAGGGGTAGACCTCTTCTTTTACCCTAGTGTGCCTCCTCTATCTCAGACTCAAAGGAGACACTAATGGAACTGTCCTTTCACAATAAGAGGCGTACCTCCGCATCGTTGTGAGTCAATGCATCGTGAGATGGGACGCATGGAAGGTTTTGACTCCTCAAGCACAGACACACCTCGACCTCTGCCTTTGCCATCACCTTGTCAATCACCAATGGGGGGAGACAAGGGACTATTCTCCTGAGGTCTCATTGATCGATAGTCTATAACCCTAACGGGGGAAATGGTTGTAAAGCATGTGTCAATGAGTACCATCGACCAACATAGAGGTAGGTTGAGAAGACACTATGAGGAAGAAGAAAGTCCCTTTTTTGCTAGAGATCGAATCGTTTTCCACCAGAAAAGGGAAGTTCAGGTCAAACTTAACAGGTCCCATCAAGCTATATTAGGCATTTACGTCCCTCGGCCGAAGAGCCCCAACCCAACGCAAAGATCTCACCAACCTGGTCCAACCCACCAACCAAACTCCAAATGACCAGACCCACCCCTTCCCAATCCACCAACCAAACGATCCCTGGATATGATAACGGTTGGATATGGATACGAATACATGTGTAATCATATCGTTATCAATTTTAAAATACGAATGCGGATACAGATATTAACAAGTATGAAAAATGTGTTACCATATCCTTAAAAAATAAATATCAGTATACAATGAATACAAATAGGATACGAATAATATCATAAATATTTCATTGATTAACTAAATTGTACATCTTTAGGATGGTCTATACATAGTATAGATATCCCGAATATATTTATTTTATAACATTTATATCAATAATGTTGTATGTAATCATTAAATATTATGACACAATTATCGATAAATCTATGATTATATTTATATACTAAAATAGATATATGAATATGAATGTGAATATTAGCGAATGTCAAAATGATATCAATATTCACATCTAGGATATTTTAAATAATTATTAAAAAAATCGAACTTAATTAAATAGACATGAACTGAATGCATTTAAAAAAATAGGTATCATATGCCACTTGAGCTACCAATTTGGGGAGCCCAGCCCAAATCGACACTCAGGTGCCGATTTGGAATGTGGCCTCCAAATTGATACCTCAGGTGCCAATTTGGGCTAGGGTAAATTGCATTATTACCATATCCCTCATTTTACTTATTATTCGATCATTTAAATAATAAAAATAAGTTTATTTTGTCTATTAGACAAGAATGAGGATTTTTAAATAACTAGTATATTATTAAATAGTCATCATGTATATCTAATTAAAAAAATATGCATCGATCGGTACTTGAGCTTCGTCCTCCTCCTTACACTTCCCCACTAATGGCGCACTACATCGGCACCCATTTCCACATTGCTCCCAACCAAGGTCTGCTTCCTGTCCATTCTCCCTTTATTGCGAGTTGACTTCTGTTCCTGCGAGTTGACTTCCACTATCTGAATTGCCTTTCCTCACACTTTTGATGTTTTCCTCCATCACGAGCTTCTCGATCAATCACTAGGAGATTCGTGCTCTCGTTGATGGAGGTGGAAAGATGGAAGCTTTCCTTCTGGTCTACCTCCTCTTCCTCAACCCCGAGCTTATCATTTTGAAATAAGAATGACATATAAGAGTCAATTAGAATTATTATATTAACAATTTTATTAGACAAATATGATTTATATCTCTATACTTAATTTTATTATTTATTATTGATATATCTTTAGAATATTTTTATTTGACATCTCAGAAAGATCATAATAAATAGAAATTAAATATAAAGACATTGACAATGACATACATGAGCTCAACATTGCATATTTTAACATTAATCAATTTGGAAAAAATGCAATTATTTTTATTAAAATCATAAAAGTACAATAATGTGTTTACAAATAATAAAAAATATGTTACAACATCTTATAATTTTCACATCTTAAGAAATACTTTCAGACCTCCTCCTCCACCTCCCACACCTCCTCCTTAGTCGTTTCCTTTTCCACCATCTTAAGTTTTCTTGTGACTCTCCTCATGTGTCATCTTCTTCTTATCCTCCTTCTTCTACCTGGTGTTTTGTTCCGAATGTATTAGAATGTACCCTGGAGGATGTGACCAGACTGATGACTTCCGTCGAGGTTTGGCTGGCTGAGTTTCATGATTTCTCGTACTCCTTACGATTGTTGACTGGCAGGGTGGCTCTAATGGAGAAAGCTCATTAATCCTTACTCCCAGGGAGGATCTTTGAGGTGGCTCCAGATGTTTTAAATTTAAGCATTTGTTATTTAATTATTTTACATAATAAAAAAGTTTACTTTTTAATATGAAATATACGAGTCCTATCGATGAATCAATTCCTTTAGTAACCTAAGTGATCAAAATCAGAGGAAGAGAGTCGGAATGCGAGGCAAAAATGATGATGTATGCTAACGAGAAACACTTACCTTGCCTCCAACTCTCTACATGCAAGGATCATAAGAAAAATTGAAACCTATTTATAGAAATGCAATCTGATGAAATCATCCTAGATGAGAAATTGCTATTAGCGTGAAACACAATGTGCTAATCAATCGGGGATGGAATCCAAAAGTCCGGTCTTGGGGAGCTCTTTGGTGCTCACCACGGTAAGTCATGCAAGTGCCATGTAGAGTCCATCTTGACATTCGATTCCAAATCTAAATGAGAAGCAATTAAGATTTGACTAAGTCCAAACGCAACTATAGGTGCATGCAATGGTAATTAGGTGTTTGGCCTTAATCTATTGACAACCAATCCTACAACTAGGGCTTAATCATACAAAATAAAGAAAATCAGAAATCAGAAAGCAAATGAAAAGGAAAAAAATCACGACAAAACCAGCGAGGCCCCAAGGGAACAATCGACATCAATAGGCATGAAGTTTGGGAATTTTAAAAAGTAGGTATCAAACGGCACCTGAGGTGCTCATTAGAGGAGATCAACCAAAATCATGATTTAATTAGTTTATTTAAAATAAGAGCATAACAATCATGTACATTTAAACATTATTAAGTTATTAATAAACATTTTTTAAAATTAATAAATTTGCTATTTCAATTATTTTACATGATAAAAATGATTACTTAATAAAAACTCTAACCTTATTTTGATAATACTAATTCTGAATGTAATATAAATATTTTTTTTTCATTTTTTGTAGGGTAGTTCCTCTTTAAAAAACTTAAAACACATATGATTGCAATTGTAATATAAAAAATCTTAATTTTAATGTTTATTTAAATGACACTAAAATTCTTTAAATGTACCTTATTTTGCAGATCTGATTAATGGATGCAATAAAAAATAAATAAATAAATGTAAATTTACCTTAATAACACGTGTCTTAAAATTGAGATGATATATCCGAAAAGAAAAGAATAAATATAATCGAATATCCTAAATAATATATCGCCTTTTCTGATAAAAAACCTAGAAAAATATTAACGAAAAATGGTTTATGAAAAAATATTATTCTTAATTGAATAAGAATAACGGATTGGGAGAGATGCTGAGAAGTCGAAATGTTACTTGAGAATATGGATTGAGAGAGATGTGAGAAGTAGTATTAAGGGAGAAAGAAGTAGAATGAGAGAGGGAGGGAGAAGTGTGAGGAATAAGGGGTGAGGGAGAGGTATATATAAGAGAATAGAGGAGGGGACCGATGGCAATTTGCCAACGACTCTATCACAAATCGGCATAGGAGGGGGTAATTTGGAGGCGGTGCATCCCAAATCGGCACCTCAGGTGCGGATTTATGCCTAAATAAAATTTTATGATACCTATTTAATTAATTTCAATTTTTTAATAATTATCTAAAAAGTACAAAATAGATAAGTATTTACACATTAATCTAATTTTTTGGATTTTTAATATTAATTAAACAAAAATAAAATAAAGTACGATAAAGATGACTTTTGTACATACTATCAATGAAGACTAGGATTCAGTTAGTTTCTTTTATTTTGGATTTGGATTTTTACCTATTTTGATGAAACTTTTGTTAAAAAATAAATGAAAAAGGAATAAAATAAAAATTGTTAAATATGTACATAAAATAATAGGTCAAAATCGGGTAAAATACACATAGTACAAAAGAGGCTCAAAACCCAACTTTCACACATGAGTTCTGATTCACTTGAACTTAGTCTTGTTTTGAAGTTAATTTAATGTGCATTAGTTCAAAAATGAGAAGGATTAAATTGGACAATGTATGAGGAAGATATCGATGTTTTATTTTGATTATCCTGAAATTGCGGTTTTGGTTTCTGGTCTGCTTATTTTTATCAGTGTTTTTTTTGTAATTTCCTTTTATTCTTGCAAGTAATATGTACATAATGGAGATGGTTTTAGGTTATTTGGAGGTAGCATGAATTAATTAAAATTTAGAAAATTTAGCTTATTTTACAGGTCAATTGGGCTGGGATTTTTGACTTCTTATTTTATGCATGATAAAATGCAATTACTAGTTATACATGCATGAATGTTAATAATGCAATATAGATAATAAAATGTAGATGAATTTTCGAGAACTGAGCTTAATTATTTTCTTTTAGAGTGATAAATTACAGATTCATCAACCGTCTATATTTAAACCATGATCTTCCCCGATCAATTAAAGAAATGAAATGACGTGCAATGAGTTTGGGTTCCATACCAAGACCATGAGAAAAAGGTGAAAATGGAGCTAGACCCGACCTTTGGATCATCAATTTGGTAGAACTCTTATGAGAATTAGGATTTTTAAATCAACAACCTCCAAGTTATACATATCATTATCACAGTTTTGGCTTAGAAGCCATATTAGATCAACCCTCTTCCCAAAGCATACCCCATTAACATTTAACAAATGTCTCATATGTGTGAAAGATATTAGCTATTCCCATCAAGAAGTGAACTTCCATGCAAACCTCTCCTCCAATAACTCATCCTTGTGGAGTCAGGTATTTCCTTCTAAGTTCAGTCATGTTGTGTTCACAATCGAAAGGTGGAGAAATTTGTAGAAGGGGAAAATAACTGGAGGGTGACCAGTGTAGCAACCTCTCCTTGTGAAGCCAACCAATTTAGCCAAGTCTCCACCAAGATATGCATGTTGTCTTGAAGTTTGGACATTTTTGGTCAAATATTTATTTGATAGTTGGCTTCTTTTTGTTTGGATTTTTTTGTATATCTCCATTTATCTTGTGTTTCCCTACGGATACGGAATTTTTCTTTCCGCATATGTTTTGGGGTCATAGAAACAATTGTGCCCATTTGCCCATGCCTAATCTGATGCTTTAGTTCAACATGTACTTCTGTCTTTAGATGTCTATGCTATCAGAAAAGAGATTCACACAATCTTCCAACACCCTGTCTGAGTTGAGCTAAGTGGATAGTGCAAGAGTACATACTAATTCCCTATTCAAGAGTCGTACCCAGAATGAGGCGACCATCTTAGACACTGAATCAAATTCTACATTGTCATGCATAACTCGAACAATTAAGTCAAATGTTTGAAGCTTATAAAATCCTCTTTCTCAGTGAAGTTCCTTTAAAAATTAGATGGATTAAGGTCAAGTCAAGACCATTCTCGATTTCTACTCATCACTCGGTTTAGAATCTAATGACTTTTCACCAATTCAAGTGCATGAAGTGTAGGATGAAGTGCAGATGCATGAAATGCAACAAAATTGATATTTTTAATGTTTTTATAAGAACTTTTATTACATACGCAATGTTAATTGCACAAAACACAAAGTTAGTTTTTTTTAGATTTTACAAGTTATTTACCCATCCCAAATATAATAATATTGACTTATGCAAAAGTACGAGCTACGGGTAAAATAAATATGCAGAGTATATACACACACCCCATACTTATAGAATGTTATGTTCTTAGAGAACAAGAAGCGCAGAGAAGACATAGCTCGTGCTAAGAATGAAAAAGAAAAAGGAAAATTGGTCCAACCTATACTTAGGTTGTGAATAGTCTAAGCATAGAACATGAGCATAAATGAGGCGGACAGGGGGAGAAGTGAATGAGGAGAGTATATACATCGGGCATCGGGTTCTCCTATATTTAGACTATGGTCAGCCTAAGTAACGTAGAAGGGTGGGGGTCCGATGAGATATGGAGAATGTACATTTGAAATATGTGAATAATAAAGATGATCTATACAGCTTGTATCTGAATGCTTCGCTTCATGTAGGGTGGTC
The DNA here is from genome assembly GCA_037367405.1 of Ottelia alismoides. Classification (NCBI taxonomy): domain Eukaryota; kingdom Viridiplantae; phylum Streptophyta; class Magnoliopsida; order Alismatales; family Hydrocharitaceae; genus Ottelia; species Ottelia alismoides. Next base: position 1,095,822 of record JAZKJV010003813.1, on the reverse strand, counting down.
TGATGAGTCTTCAATGTGCTCCCTCTGCATGAAGTTGATGACCTTAACTTGGGCTAATTGTTCTTTAGAATCTACATATGGCTTCAACAATTGGTCATTCACTGGAAAAGGTTGTGCACCATCTTTGAGCTCAGTAATATCAACACTTCCATTGTTGTGCACATTTGTGACAATGTAGGGACCCGTCCATTTTGATTTGAGTTTCCCCTGAAAAATCTTCAACCGGGCATTGAACAACCATACTTTTTGCCTATGGACAAAGGTCGTATGGCTAATGTGTCTATCATGCCAACTCTTAAACTTATCCTTATAGATCACACTGTTGAACCTTATCCTTATAGATCACACTGTTGTCATAAGACCGGTTTCAGATTTCTATTAGCTCATTCATATTCAAGTCACGTCCCAATTTCCCAAGGTGACAACTACAATTAATCTTCTTGATCACCCATTCTGATTTGTGAATTAGCTCTGCAGGAAAATGACATGGCTTGCCATAGATCATCCTAAAAGGTGAAGTACTGAGTGGAGTCCTATAGATTGTCCTATAGGCCCACACAACCTGGTCCAAAAGCCGAGACCAATTCTTCCTATTGAGATGGGTCAACTTATGAAGAATACTCTTCACCTCTTTATAAGAAATCTCTGTCATACCATTAGAATGTGGATGGTAAGGATTGGCTACTCTATGCTCGAATTTATATTCCTTAACCATTGATCTCATTTCTCAGTTCACAAAATTGCTACCCCCATTAGAAATCAAAATCTTTGTAATCTCGAACCTCATAATAATATGATCATTGATAAATTTACAGACAGTTTTGCTATCTACGATTCGGGTCGGGATAGACTCCACCCATTTTGACAAATAATCAATCGCTAACAAGATGTACTCATGTCCATTGTTCTTGGGAAAGGGACCCATAAATTAGTTCCCCATGCGTCAAAAACATAACACAAAATCATCGGTGGCAAGGGCATTTTATCTTTATATTCAACAGTCCGTCTCATTCTCTGACAAAACGAGCATGACTGTACAAAATCATTGGCATCTCTAAAAAGGGTCGGCCAATAAAAACCACATTGGATTACCTTGTACGCGGTTCTCTTTCCCAAATAGTGTCCTCCAGCCTCAAGTATATGATAGTGTGTGAGTACACTCTGATAATCCTCTTGAGGAATACACACTCACCAGACACCATCCAATCCCTCAAAAAAAAGGAACTGATTGTTCTGATGGTATTTGCTCAAATCTGACTTCAACCGCTCAATACTGCTCTTCGGCTAAACCAGAAAACTTTCTTGGAGACAAGATAGTTCACCATATATGTGTACCATAGGAGTGAGTCAGTAGCACAAACTGACTCATCTAAGAAGGTCTATCGAATTGGTTCAATATCAATATTATCATTCTACTCGATTCAGAAAGGTGATCATACACAACATTCTTTATTTCAGGCTTATCCTTAATTTCCAAATCAAATTTCTAGATTAATAATATCCAACTCAAAAGACATGCCTTTACGTTCTTCTTTTCAATTACATATCAGATTGATGTGTGATTAATAAAATCATCACCTTGGAGCCCAGTATATATGATATGAATTTCTCTAGGGCCCAAACTACGAGGAGCATTTCCTTTTTAGTTACCTTATAATTTCTCTATGCAGGATCTAAAATTTTCTCATGTAATGAATTAAGATGGTATCCCATCTCTCCTTTGTCCAAGCACAGCTCTGACCGTAAAATATGATGCATCAGTCATGATCTCAATGGGAGGAGACTAGTCATGAGCTCGTAAAATCAATGATTCACATATTTTCTTTCTCAGGAACTCAAATGCCTCTAGACACTTGTGATCTATAATGAACTCGGTATCTTTCCCTAAGAGCTCAGTCAATGGGAAGACGATCTTTGCAAAATCTTCGTAAAATCTTACATGCCCTAAGAATTATGGCATTGACTTAACGTTGGTTAATGGCTCAAGTTTCTTGATCATATCCACCTTGGCAGGGTCAACCTATATTCCTTTTTTGGAGATCATGTGCCCCAATATGATACCCTCTATCACTATGAAGTGACTTTTCTCCCAGGAGAGTACCAAATTTACCTCCCTACACCTTTTTAGGATGCGGTCCAAGTGTGCTAAACATGTACCAAAAGAATTAAAGTGGATTCAAAATTCATCCATGAAGACTTCCAGGAAGTCATCCACCATCTCGGCAAATACGACAATCATGCACTGCTAAAATATGCCTGAGGCATTGTAGAGCCCAAATGGCATGCGCCTGAACACGTAAGTGCCAAAAGGACATGTAAATGTGGTCTTTTACCGATCCTTGGGAGTGATGGCTACATGATTGTATCTAGAGTACCCATCAAGAAAACAGAAGAACGCTTTCCCTACAAGTCTCTCAAGGATTTGATCAATGAATAGTAGAGGAAAGTGATCTTCTTGGTCGCGACATTCATGCGCTTGTAATCGACACGGACGTGCAACAATGTGGGTACTCGTATCACGATCTCTACTACTTCCTCGTTGATGACCATCTGAGTTCCCGACTTCATCGGAACAACATGAAGTAGGGCCACCCACTTTGAAATAGAAATAGGCTATATAAACCGTGCTTTGTACCATTTCCTGATCTCTTTCTTAACTACAAATCGAAGATTAGGGTTTAGTCTTATATGAAATTCACGAGAAGGTCTCACGTTATACTCAACATTTATTTTGTGTGGGCATAGAGCGGGGTCAATCTCCACGAGATCTGACACTGTCCATCCAATGAGTTGACATCTTGGAATAGAAGCGGAAGAGATGAGGAGCGTGGAACCCTATGATAAACGAAAGGATTAAATAAAGAGGAGATAGGATGAAGGCTCAAAGTGAGAAAAATACAAAGAAATGAAAACAGAAGAATCGAAAAGGGCACACATGTGTGGGATTGAACTTTGACCTAAATCTATTTCAAAACAAACACAAGGCAATGAGTACACCAACTCATCCCTATAAAGCCGTAATGGTTGGGTTATTTTTATATTTTCAACTTTATTGTTATTCATGCAAAATTATAGAAAGTCCTTAGAGGGTAGCCCTATAAGAGTGTGAGTATCGCTAGAAACGAATCTCATACTTCCCACTTATTTTGTAACATATAGCATGCGCTTTTTAAGAGAATCCTTGCTATTGGGTCTGGATCCACTACTCAATCTAATAATAGAGGAGGAAGTAGATAGGTGAAACCAAATACTTCTCCCTTGTGGGTTACTCAGATGCATGATGAAGAGACATACACCCCCATGATGGGATGACCTAAGCTCAATGCTTCAGACTAAGTCTGTGATGAATCTGTGATTCATCATCTCAATATATTGATCTTAGAAAAATCCCTGAGTAAAATCTCTAATAAATGTCCATAAAATCAATAAATTAACAAAATGATTCTTTTAAATAAAAAACACTAATTATCTTATATTAGATTATGCAAATTAAATTAATAATAAAAAGCCGCAAAATTAAAGGAGTTTTTCACCTCTAAATAACTCAGAACTTCATGTCTTTTTTAATAATTTCATTTCAACTTCTTTTAGTAATTCTTTCTCAGACTTGTTCATAGAAATGTATCTAAAAATTCAAAAATATAAAATAAATTTCACCTCAAATAAATGCTCCTATATCCCAAAGAGAAAAAACCGTAATGTCCAACTTCCCGGCCAAATTCCATTTCCGTTTGAACTCCAAATTCGCCAAACTCATTTTTAAAATTCAAGTAGAAAAATTATCTATCCAATGAATGGTTTCACTAAAATTAGAGATCGTTAGTAAAATATGGGTTTTGGGACTTAGGTGTACATTGTATATAATGTAAAAATTAATTTTTTCTTCATTTTTTACTTTATCTTTCTTAATTACTAATAAATCAAGAAAAATCAATGTTGTGTTGTATTTTATTCTCAGTAGTTTATTGTATTTTTTGTGTAAATATCTTTTAGTAAAAATATAAAAAAATTAAAATTAGAAATTAAAAAAATGTACATGTTGTTTGTCTTCTTTTGTAAATTCTCCACTCTTTTTCTCTTTATTTTATTTTATTTTAGTAGCCTACTTTATTTATTTTTATTTTTTATTTATTTTCCATTCTCTATAATAATTTCTCTTCTACCACCAACTTCCATTCAACTCCACCATCTTTCAATAACCTCCCATTCCACTCCATCTCATCCACCATCATTTTTCTCTCTAACTTCTCATTCTCTTCTTTATATTCATCTCCACATCCTCATTTTCCCCCATCCACCTTTCAAATAGAAAAAGGAGAGAGCTTAGAGTGTTTTATTGGTGACAACGGCTAAACATCCTACTCAAGCGACGACCTCCTTCAAGTGAGATCCACGGGACCACCATCCCTGCATCACGAGCTTCCCATCGAGTTCGCATAGCTTCTCCGATTTTTATTTCGCTAATCAGATCGAGACAACGACATTAGTCCAGCATAGCTGCTGCACAAATACATCGAAGATTTAGGTAAGTATTTCCATCCTCATTTCCCTTATTATTTTATATTGTTTAACGTCATTTTTCTTGTCTTGGTCATATCTAATTTTTTTTACTACAACATCCAAATCACATTACCACCATATAATCCCCTCAATCATACAATCACCATCACCACATTCGTACCCTACATCATACCATCACCACCATCATCTTCTCATTCGTATTCCATATTTAACAAAACAAAAAATCAAAAAATTAAATAAAAAAATTGCATCACAACAGTAAAAAAATAAAATCAAAAAATTAAAAAATAGGATTTCAAATGGTGGTTGCCTGCCACCTACCACCTTCGACCCCTGCTCCTCCACCCGAGGCGGCACCGTCGCCAGCCATCGCAGTGCCGGTCCTCCACCAGCGTCTGCCCCAGTGATGAATCCACATTTCATCATCTTTATTCTATAATTTTGGCCACAAAACCCTAGCAAATGCATGGAAGTACCCTTAATTATAGCATCTTAGTATTCATGTATGTGCATGTAAATAGTGTATAAAATACTACATTTAAAGCCTAAATTATAGAATAAATAAAAGAAAAGAAAAATAATAAAATATTGTAAATATTCTATGACCCAAAACCCCGAGACCTAGGCATCTAGATGAATAGGTCGACAAGGAATAAAGTAGGGGGAGATAAGGGTCAAAATACAATAAAAATACCTTTTATTCAATTCATTCTTTATTCATTTTTGGGACCTATTTTTGGTTCCACTTTTTATACTTCAAACAAAGAAACTTTGTACATGAATGTTGTAGATAATTAAATAAAAAAATACAAAATTGATTTCACTCAAAAATAATATACATATAAAAAGTTATGATATGAATAAGATTCCAGAATCCCAACTTCCCAGACCTGTATCATGCAAATAAAAACTGGAAATGTACCAAACTCACTTTAATTGTATATAATTTTTCTTAAGCTATTTAATGGAGGTGGTTTCGTATTTTTCGGAGTTACGGTTTGAGAGTTGAGTTTTGGACCCTACTTGTATACTTATACCGATTAAAATATTCATTTTATTATTTATTCATTATTTTTATAATTTTATATTTTTATAATTTTGTAAATATTATTTATAGTACATATGTACATTAAAACAGGAAGAAAAACCTAAATAAATCACAAAATAAAATACCTGTATATACTACACCTAGGTATATTACCTGTATACAAACCTATATAATTACTTTTTCTATTTTATTAAGTGTACAAAATACATCAGAAAAAATATATTTAAGTGTATAAAAATATTGTATAAATTTATAAAATAATAAGCAAAAATAAATAAATTAAAAATACAAAATAAAAATAAATCATTACAATATATTGATATATATACCTATAAAGGGCATAAAAGGTAACTTATAAATTTATACCTCAAAAAAATAATTAAAAATCATATTAAAATACCTTATAAAATAATAAACACTTTTATTAAATAATAAATAATTAAATAAATCGTTTACTATTTTTAAATTAATTTTTAATGCATTTTAAGGAGGTTTTTTTTCCTGGTTGGTCCACGTGGACCAACAAGGTGCCATCCCCAGTTGACCCCAGGCAACTGGTCGTCCTCCCCTTTGTACGCCTTGTCTGACCTCATTGCGCCCCTTATTTTTTGAGGTCAACACATGCATCTATTTGTGCTAATCCCTAATGACTTTTGTTCCTCGATTATCCATCATGCACGCCCTTAGCTCTCCTAGGGTCGAGAGCCGGCGATTGCGTCGATCTCGCTTGGTCTTTGGAGCACCAGAACCACATGGTCAAACCCTTTATAGTTCACCCTCCTCTTCCATTCAAAATTTGAACCCCTCGTGTTGCTCCCCTAATCGTGCCCAAAAGCTCTAGGAAGGTGACAGCTTCCTCCGGTGGTCTTCAGGCGGGTCGAGCAGCACTAAGGCGGCTCTGCCACCTCCGCCTTTCGCCGGTGTCAAGGTACCCTCCTCCCTCTGGCTCCAGCCATTGAGGCAGCCCTTCTCCCCTCTTTTTCCTTCGCATTTTATTCCTATCACTCTTAGGTTTATTTCGCCTCAAAAATCTTCGCGTTTCACCCACTCAATCGACCCTCTCACCGGAGTGCACCTTCAGCGAGTCTCCCTTTTGCCGCTTTTCGCCGCCACCACCACTCCGTGGGGTCCAGGCACTTTGCCCTGGACCCTCTCACCCTTTTTTGTAGGTACTCGGACCTTAACGATCGCCGGGGGGTCATTTTGACCTTCGCCAGAGGCCACGAAGCCCCACCAGCTCCGCCCGTGCCTCCAGCAAACCTCGGCCATCGTCGAGGTGATTTGGACCTTCCAGCACCTCGAGGAAGCTCCCAGGAGGCCGCAGCCCCATTTTGAAGCCCAAAGATCGCCGCAGCACCGAGATCGAGCGCGGGGAAGTTCGCCTCGCCGACGTTCTTCCCCGTTCGTCCTCCTTGCCCTTCCACCGTTAGATCGGGCTGCGCCTCCAGACCAAGCAGCCACCGTTGGATCCCAGCTCGCGTTAGCCGTCAGATCAGCCGTGGGGATCTAATCCAGGCCGTCGGTGCGAAGCGTCATCGTGGCATGAGGGCGTGACGCGTGTCAAGTGAAGCGCCCTCAACCGTCGGATCGCGCACGAGGCCTTATGCGTGGGTATTTTGCATCTTAACCCTCGCCCATTTTTGTATTTACTTTTAGTACATAAACTTTTGTCTGTAGTGTAAAAATATTTGTAATATTAGCATCTAGACCCTCGTACTTTTATTATTTACGATCAGGTCCTCGGCCACGTCACCTTACGTGACCAGTTCACGTGAGGCGCGGAGTATTTTGTGAGGACCCCCTCGCGAGTTTGCTCATTTCGTTTCAGTCCAGGGTTTTTGACATTAAGTTTAATATTTTTAAGTAAATTGCGTAGCAGCCCTTGGGAGTTTTGTATTTTGCACTTAGGTCCTTCCCAAGCACGTGCTAGTCACATGCGGGGGTGGGTATTTTGCAGGTGTGCCCTTGCGGCTTTGAATATATGTATTTGGCCCTGGAAAGTAGTTTATTAGTTATATATTTGCGTGAAAATTGCACTTTGGCCCCTGGATGTTTGCTTATTTGCACTTATGACCTTGCCAGTAGTATAGTTTCTTGATGTTGTATCTATTTATTTCATGCATCGATAAAACCCTAAAAAATCCACAAAAATTAGTTTAAGCTCTTGTTTGCTTTCTCATTCACTCCATGTTTTTGAATTGCATTTTTATTGAAAATAAAAAACATGCATTTTCAGCACTGTTTGCATTAGAAAATCCATAAAAATTATAAAAACGTTTTGAAAAATTCCAAAAAAAATATATTTTGCTTGTCTTATCATATTTTAGTGTCAATCCAAAAACCACTAAAAAATTCAAAGTAAAACTCCTAAAAATTAGAAAACATATAAAAACTTCAAAAAAATTCTAAACAATTCTTAAAAAATCCTAAAAATATAAACTCAGTGCCTATAGTTTCCTTATTTCATTGTCTTTCATTTAAAATTAATTTGGGAAAATGTTGTCACTATTTACTATTATTCTATCCCATTTTGATTTCGGCCAGCAACTTTTATTCATTGTTTTCTTGTATTTTCACTTTTAAAAATACCAAAAACATTCAGAAAAATCTTTAAAAATTACAAAAACATCATAAAATTATAAAAAAGACCAAAAATTAATTATTTTCCTGATTTTTGAACATTTTCCTCATTTTTATAAATACCTTATCCTCTCTTTTCTTATATTGTATATATATTCTAGGGAATTACACCCATAACCCTGAGTAATTCCTCAATCTCAATCATAACCCTGCATAATCGCGAATTACACGAGAAACCCCGAGTAATCATTCCGTCTCACACTCATGACCCTTCGTTAAATTTCTCCCTTAACCCAACCATATCATTGGGTTAATCCAACCCTTCTTGTATACAACGGCTGAAAAAAATTAAAAAAATTATCCTCCATCTTCTTCCAGCTTAGCCGACCCCTCCCCCTTCTTCCTCCTCCCTCCTCCCTCCCTCCGCCTACAACCACCCCCCCTTCGCCGCCCCTCCGCCCCACGCAACCCCAGGAGAACGGTGCGAGTACGAGCGAATGGCGGGCTGGGAGCTTTGAGCTGGGGAGGATCAAGCTTTGAGCAGGCGGGGTCGAGCAGGAGCGCGGGGCTCACTTGGCAGCGGGAGGGTGGGGGGAGTCCGAGCGGGGGAGGAGCAGGCTTGGTGGGGGGTGGATTCGAGCAGAGGAGGAGGACCTGGGCGGTGGGGGGGGGGGGGGGGTTGAGGTTCTTCTAGCCCGCTGGGCGGTGGGGTGGGTTGGGGGCTTCCAGCTCCGTGGATGTAGAAGGGTGTGGCGGCGGGTCGAGTAGGGGGCAGGGGAGGGTAACCTGGGAGGGGCAGGGGAGGGTAGCTCGGGGGTGGGGGTGTGATTCGGTTGGGTGGCGGCAGGTCAAGCAGGAGGCAGGGGAGAGTAGTGGCGGCGGGTCGAGCAGGGGTGGGGGATTGGGCTCGAGCAGGTGGTGGCGACGGAATCCAACAGGGGGGGGAGGAGGAAGCTGGTGCACCGCGACGGCGAGGGCGGAGCTTCGAGGAGAGCTCGTTCGGTGCCGGGATGGGGGTTCGAGGAGGAGCTCGACGAGTGGTGGGGGACTTCGAGCTCAACGTGAGGGGAGGGGGGTTAAGATTCATCAAGGAGAGAAAAAGAGATATAGGGCATGATTTGTAAATTCGATAGAGTATTAGGGGTAATTTTGACTTTTTCTTACGAAAACCGTCAACTATAACGGTCATCTGAAATGGACCATAACACAGGGTCATGTCATGTAAGAGTTAAGCAGTACTCGGGGTTTCTCGTGTAATTCGCGATTATGCAGGGTGATGATTGAGATTGAGGAATTACTCAGGGTTATGGGTGTAATTATCCCTATATTCTATTATTGAAAAAAGAAAATATAAAAATATAAAATACAAAAAGAAAATATAACATCAGTAAAATTAAAAACCAAAATACAAAATTAAAAATTAAAAATAAAAAAATATATAAAATTTAAAACCCACAAAAATTTGCATCTTTGTAGACACTTAATCACATCACATTCTTTGCACTTGCTTGATCTATCCTGCCTTGCTCCTTGAGTTCGACCTCTACATACTTACACCTGTACATCTTTCAAGTAGAGTTAAAAATAAATTTTAAATCCACTTTTGCTTGTTATTGTTTGATTTCATATTGTGGGTTAATTGTTGATTAAATCCGGATATTGAGTGGTCAACACATCGATCGTGTTCCCGCCTTGTGTGGAATACACGACCGATCGACTTTCGGGTTTATCACCCAGCAGCCCCCTACCGTGCCTCCAGGCTGCAACCGCCATCACGATCCCCCTTTGCTTAGGTCTGTGCGCCCCGCCCCTCCCTTTGCTATTGCGCATGTTCGCATGAACCGCACCGTCCTCGCGGTCTTCCCCACCCTGCCGCCCCCACACTAGCTTCGCCAGCGACTGCCCCACGGCCTTCGCGCATGGCTGCAATATCTCAAGTCCGTTGCCCCTCAGCCCTAAGCGCCCACCCGCGTTGCGTTCTAAATGAAAAAGGTCTTATTTTTTATTTTTTATTTTGTAAAAATTGCATATTCCATCTTGCATATTTTATAAATTCCAAAAGTGCCCTTGTGCACATTTTGCATTGCAATTTTAGTTTCTAAATTTGCACGGATACCCATGTGTTCTGTTATTAATTTGGACTTCATTTCATGTTATTTTATTTAATGTAAAATATCATATTGTTGAGCAACTAATTCTCTATCTTTCGGATATTTATTTGTATTTTTTGGATTTTGATTAATTAAATAAATTTGTTCAACTGTATTTTGCATATTTTACCCACTTAAGCTCTTAAATTTATATTTGATTCACGATTTCTCTAAAAATTCTTAAAAAAAATCAGGAAGATACTTTGAAGTATGCTCTAATTACTATCCAAATTTCATCTTATTTGGAGTTGACTTGTGCCTTGAATAAATTGTAGAGTGATTTTATTAATTGATTTTTAATTAAATTTACATGTAATATTTTTTGCGAAATTTTAACTCTTCTGCATTGTACATATAAATACCTTCCTGAGATAATTCTCTCTCTAGCTAAATTGATAATGTGGATTTACTAGAAATTAATTATTCATTGCCATTCTGTTTCTATAAAAAATCCATAAAAAATAATATTTTGTTTAAAAATTCCAAAAAATTAATGTAGACTCATTGCATCATGTTTTATTTCCAGTAAAGTTTTCATAATTTTTGCATTCTATTTGTGTGAAAAATTATGAAAAACCTATAAAAAGTGTGCATTTTTCATTGTTTCATTTTAATTCCTAAAATTCAAAAAACATGTGTTTTGTACTCATCTCTAGATTAGGGTTCTAGGAAAAATACAATTTGGCTCAATCTGATTAATTTCATATTGAAATTGATTTGGCCTAGTTGTGTGTTTTCTTATTGTCTTAATTCACTCGCATATTGCATCTCACATTATTTTTGCATTAAAAAATTTAAAAAATCTGCATTGGAAAACTAGACCTAAGTTTTCAAATTAATCGAAGGTGTTCCTTTGCCTCCTTGTGTTCGACCTTGGACTTGCCCGGGATATAAATTAAAGTCGAGACACTCTTTATAGATATTCTTCTCTTGGTTCTTAATGATTCGTTAAGTATCCCTATTACAACGAACACAAATTAAAACACATGCTCAACGATCCATCAGTCTGCAAGCAGACGAAGCCCTACTCATCTACGTATGATAGAAGCACCAATACTTCGTGAATCCAATAAAAAACAAAGTAGTACTCAGGCTAGGATTTTGGCAATATGTCCTAGGGTCGTGTCTCACTCTGTCTGTAGTGTACCTGAAAATAATGTGGGCTTTTATGAACGAAATACAGTGAAGTCCATTACGAATTTTATTTAGGATCAAAGTTTATTAGCAGTCTCCTTGATTTAGTTTTTGAATTTTCATTTTTTAGTATTTTTCAGGAAATAATCATCTAAAGATCTTTTGGATTTTCTTTAAAACCTACGTGGACAAAATAGAGGCAGATATCGGAAAAGCAATGCAAGATACTAGTATGGAGATCTCACCCTCCTATCAGAATATGAATTCTCAGTAAGAATACTCATAGTGCTTCCTAACGCTCTCCATGCTGGACGCAAGAAAGAAGTTTAAATTACACTACATGCGGTATGCAAGCCGAAGAATTTCCCTAAGTAGGAATTGTTATTAGCCGGATGCATAGATTTAATTTAATCTAGGTCCAGACCTATAGAGACTATAGGAGCATGTATATATTAGAGATTTGGACCTAAATTACTTGACCAAGCAATCACAAAGACAAAGGTCTCATTCACATAAAGTAAATAAAAAAAAGGCGGAAAGCACAAATCTCGGAGAACAAAGAAAATAATGAGAAAAATTGAGAGCAAAAGAAATAATGTGAAGCAAACACGGAAAAATCAAGCAGACTCCCAAGTAAAAAATCACTTGGTAAATTTGGATCGAATAGTGTCTAAAGTCCAAATGTTTATCCCTGTAATTTTACAACAATAATATAATCACTCTCTCATTAAATAAAATAAAAGACTATTCTATGTTGCTCTCGTCTCTCTCCTTGTCTTGTTCCTTCTCTCTCCTATCTGATCACGAAGAAAGAGTCGATTTCCATGTAGCTCGGGTGCATCGATTCTCCTAAGAAAGTTGTCTTCGCTTCGTGACCCTTCCCTAGGGATGTCAACAAAATATTGGTGAGAATATATAAATACTTATTTAAATAAAAAGAAATAAAAATAGAAAATAAGATAGCTAAATGTACATAATCCTATCCATCATTCTGAGGCAACGGTGCCATTCTGTTGAATGGAATGACCGAGGATCCTAACGTCTAATCTTGAAGGGCATGCATTGTTTGACAAGTCGGATTTAGCAATCAATGTATCAACGCATCTATCGGCTCTCGGAACCCTAATCAATAAAGTAAGCAAATAATCAACCGCCAATAATGATTAAATAATAAATACAATGCGGAGTGAAATTTATTGTACCCTTTAAAAAGATGCGTATAGCACACAAGTGTAGGGCTCGAACCACTGAGAGCAAATGATAGATAGCTATGATTATTATTATTTAATAATAACTAATATTATTTTTATATTTTTTGGCTTTTTCCTAATTTTTTATGGGTTTTAATTATATTTAATTTTCATGTTTTAATTATTTTCTATTTATATTTTCTTTCTAGCTTGGAAAATTTTAGTTTCTTTTTTATTTTTAAGATATATTACATATATAGTTATAATAATATTAATAGATATTGCATACAATATATATAATATATAATTAATATATAAAAAGAACAATCTTTTTTTGAAAGTTTTTAAAATATAATAAATAAATTTATAAGTAATAATAACATTAATATACTATGTATACATATTATAAAGTATATATAGTATATAGGTTTTATAATTTTAAATATATGTAAATATACTTTGAAATTTAGAAAATAACATTTTTCGTATTTTTAATATTTTTCTCTATTTATAAGAATTTTTATATAATTTTAGCTATTTTTATGTATTTGTAATGCATTAAAATGTACAAAATAAGGAATACACTAGTTAGGTCGATTAGTTTTGGGTTCTAAAAATAAATGATTAGTCCAGAAGTTCCCAACTATTTTTAATATATAATATATATAATATAGAAAAATATATAAGATAGAACTATTTTTTGATTTTTAATTAAACTTTTGTGATTTTTATGGTCTTTTTAGGGTTTTGTGATTTTTAAGGTTTTATTTTTATATTTTTGTGCAACTTTTGGTTTAAATGGAGTACATATAATAATATATGCTGTAATTTTTTTGGAATTTTATAAGGAAGTTTTATAGTTATTTTGGACTTTTATATGCAAATTTAGAATAGTAACTCTATTTTTTATTTTTTTAGAAAATATGAAAATACAAATCAATGCCAACTATAAATATGGGTGTCAATAAGATAAATCACTCATGTACCATATTTTTCCTGTAATTTTTAGAGCACAAGAGCTAATTATAAAAATTAAAAATGCATAAATAAAAATAAAAGTCTAATATGGGTATATTTATAATATGATAAAAGTATTAGGTGCTTCCATGCAAAATATCCTAAATTTTAATATTAATTAAACAAATTAAAGGACTAATCTTAAACATAAAGCAAGAGTGGCCTAGTTGCAAATATCACGTCACCTTACGTGGCCCAACATGTGAGGTACAAGGACCTCTTTGTATGTATCAGGAAGTTGGGAGGCTGGTCTTTTGCAAATATTACAAAATTTTTTAAACTAAACTTAATATTTACAAAGTTAACACATAAATAAAATAGCAATGGGGGTTGAATGAGGAATTACCCCGCGTAAGGTGCCATCCAATATCCTAGTGCTCTCCACGTAGCGCACTTAACGACTGGGGAAGGGGGGCTGGTGGAGGGCAATAGTTTTCCCTTCAATTGATGACCCAGATTAGATCTTGGTCAACTTGATGACCCAATGATGATGGAGGCTATAGGAAGAACATGCAAGAATGATCGAAGAGACATGCTTCAATTGCATATATATCCAAGCTCCGAGCACCACCTTCTTCTCTGAGGAGCTCAAAACCATCTTGGAAGGTTCTACATCTGCAGGTATCTTTCTTCAGCTTCCAGGTCCCATCGATAGGGCCTAGGGTTCATTTCTTTTCACCAGCCTAGAGCCTAAAATCCACCTTGATTCCTTCCCCCTGTAGGCTCCCAGGTCGCCTGAGCTGCATAAATGTTTCCTTGGCTCGAGGCAAAGAGCCTTGATGACTTGTTGAATTAGGTCGCTAATGGATGAGTCAGGCATATGAGCTCTAATGAATGGGAAAGAGGAAGATCTGATTGAGCTCGATCCTTTCAGGATCCAGCTGGGAACATGGGATTCAGATGGAGAAACGAATGGGCAACAAGATGGGGGTGATTGTGGGTCGAAACAGGTCGTAGAGCACTATGAATTTGAGATGGAGCTTAAGTCTCCATCAAACTAAAATTATAAGATTACACAAAGTGATGAACTAATTGCATAAATTAAGACCTAAACTAAAATAAGGAATGAAAATGCAGTGTAAAAACCTACCTAAGAAACTTAAACCTGACAGATGTCAAGGAGTAGAGAAGCTCCACCAATGGCTACTCCGGTGAGCTAGACCTCCAGGTTCCTCCTTTCTCCATGCCAACAAGGCCCATAGAGCACCTACTGTCACTAGGAGTCGATGCAGGGTAGTTCCTATTGGGGTTACAAGCAAAATTCATGATCAAAGTTGAAAAATGGCGGATGGAGGATTATTTATAGGCAAGAAGAAGGGTAGAAGGGCCAAGGAGGTTGCGTGCAGGATTCGAGGATTTGGTGGAGCCTAGTTGGCTAGCAAGATGGAGGAAGAGTATGGAGAATTGCTTCAGCAAAGTAGTCGAGGTCCATCGAGCCATGGATCAGAGGTAAAAAATTAGAGAAGTCAGAGGTCTTGTGACCTATGATCAAGGAGGACGGTGGGGAAAGGATTGTTGATCGGGTGGTCAACATTCCAAGCATTATGGTTGGTCTACATGGACCAACTAGAAAATTAAATGTGATAAATACCTTATTAAATAGATTGTAAATAATAAACGATTTTATTAATTTTAAGTAAAAACGCAAAAAATTCCTATTTTAAGTATTATTTTTAAGGTATTTTTATTTAGTTATATAAAACTATTTATTATGTGTTGTTATTTATATGTATATATATAGGATGGTGTTATTTATTTTTATATATATAGGTATATTTACTTAAATTTGTGGTTTATATTTTATTATTAAATGCACATTTTTTATATAGTCATAATATATTTAAATACTTATTTACATATTATTTAATTTTTATGATTTAATATACTTAAATAAATATGGGTATATATATTCTAATTATAGTATAACTTTATTTTGTTTTTCACTATATATTTTAATGCATTTTTAAGGCTTTTAGTTTGTGTTTATGTTTTAATGTGTTTCAAATAAGTATATAAAAATATAAGAAATGTGCAAATATAAATAATAATAAAATGAATAAAATAGTCAAATAATTAGTACAACAGTAATATGAAAGAAGACTTTTGCATCATAATTCAATTTTAAATGAAACAACCTTCATTAGATAATTGATTTAATTTTATGAATAATAGAGATGAGCTTGGTCAATTTTGAGTTTGCATGGAGGAGATAGAAGTCTATGAAGTTTTATTTACGGTTCTTTGATCTGTGTGTCTAATGATTCTCCATTTCATCACCTTTATTCTTTCATTTTGACATTAAATCCCTAGCTAAATGCAAGTATATATCATTAATTTTCCAAAATAAACACTCCATAATTTGTACAAAATATTTTATAAAATATTGTATTTATGTTTTTGATTCCAAAATTAAAGAATAAAGGAAGAAAAGAAAAAGAAATGAGACACCATAGGTGTTGAGTGACCCTAGACCTTGAGATCCCATCATCATGATGGGTTGGTCAACTGATGAATTTGTAATTCATTACTCTGACAGAGATTAATTAAGCTCAGCTCCCCAAAATCCATCTATATTTTATCATATATATAACATTATTAACATTCATTCATGTGTACTTAATAATTGCATTTTATCATGCATAATATAAGAAGCCAAAAATCCCAATCCAGATGACCTGTAAATTAATCTAACTTCTCTAATTTTTAATTAATTCATTCTAACACCAAACCACCTGAAAACACCTTCATTATGTGCATATTACTAACAAGAATAAAATCATAATACAAAAAATCACTTACAAAAGAAGTGGACCAAAAATCAAAAACCTAATTTTAGGAATCGGACTAAAACATTGATTTCTTCCTCATATAGTGTCCAATTTAATCCTAGATATTTTGAACTAATGTACATTCAATTACCTTCCAAATGAGATCAAGTTCAAGTGAATCAGAGCTCATGTGTGAAAGTTGGATTTCAGGCCTCTTTTGTAATCTATGTATTTTACTCGATTTGGACCTACTAAATCTTTTATTTTATTTATTTTAAATTTATTTTTTTAATATATATTTTATCGAAATTGGCAAAAATATAAATCCAAAATAAAACCAAAATCAAAGAATTAATTGAGTCCGAGTTTTCACCGACAGTTTATATAAAAATCATCTTTATGGTGCTTTATTTTTTTATTATTTTCTTAATCATAAAAAATACAAAAAAATAGATTAATGTTTGAATATTTGTCTTTTATTATATCGTATTTTTTTCAATTTTTATGTTATAGAAAATAATTAAAAATTACAAAACCAAAAAAGGTGTTCTATGTATATAGGGTACGACAAAAAAATATCACTTTGTACAAATGACCTATTTTCATTTTGGTCTCTCATAAAAGTTGTAGACCTCGTCGAGACAAACAACATTCATAAAGAAACTTTTTTGATCCAAGGTCATTTCCTATTTTTTTGAATTTTCTTTTCATTGTAGTTATCGAATTTTCTGGGAGTGACACGTGGAACCTCCTTGAGCCGCCATGTGTCACCCATTTTAAGCTTTCAAAATTTCATTTATTAAAAAATAAAAATAAAAATATAATAATAGAAGTTGCAAATTAAAAATTTAAAAAGGCACAACGTGTCATCATGTGGACCGTCCGATCCCGACCGATCAGATGGCCCACGTGCTTCTTCTCCTTCTTCCAGTGTAGCTATCCCCTTTCCCCTTTTGGATCGCTGACCTCTGCCTTCCATCATTTCTGTTGTCACCACTTCTGTGATTTCTCGTCTCATCTAATTCACCACCTTTCATCTTTGACCACATGCAGATCTCATCTCCCCGATCTCCCAATCAATCTCCAGCCACTTTCCTAATCCGCATTGTATCTCATCGCCAATCTCCAATCAAATCACCGTCACGCCTTCGTCACCTCCACTTTCCCAAATCACACAACCCCCTCTCTCTCCCTACTATTTAACTATAATGTCCCCTTCGTTCTTCAGCATCCATCGATCACCCAATAGCAAGGAAGAGCCCTGACCTAGGGCAGTGATAGCGCCAACTATCCCTCCTCCTGCGCTGGCGAGATATGGTGCCATGCAAATGCATCATCATAGCACACACCTCCATATGCCTGCTTTATTTTGGCTACATGTCGTGGAGCTTCACCCCTACAGGTATCTCCTTTCCCACCTGATCCATCTCCTCCTCCTCCATTTACACCCTCGTTGTGTTCATTCACCTCCTCATTTCTATCATACTCTACCTCCTATCGCATGCCCTGATCCCCTTTTGCATTCATCACTTTTGCCTTCTATCACTGCAACTCCCTCGACCAGAGGTCATCTAGTCAATCCACACCATCATCCAACTTTAAGGAATCCATCACCTCTGCCTGCAACACCACCTGGAAGTCCTGCACCACTCCCTCTACCCAGCGAGCAACACTCCTCCGCCAAGAAACCACGCTTTCCATCGCTTGTTAGATATGCGAGCCCACGACGAGCCATTATGCAATAAATGTTATTGCAAATATCATCCTCTGATCTGAAATGAAGAACAACTAATTTGCATAATAGGTCCCTTAGTACAATTAGGGTTATGTACCATGGCCATCTTAATGGTCTTACAGTTGTTGATTTAATTATTGGATCATAAAGGCTGGTGTTTGGATGAATATCTAAAGAGTTAGATTGAGGACTCATTAAGCATCATCAAATGATTGTTAAGAGAGGATCTCCATCCGAAGACGGAGATGGAAATCCTTTCTCTAAAGGCTGATATCTAACAGACCTCTTGATGTGAGTCCTCTACATAGGAATTGAGATTCAGAGGTGTTAAATAAGTTAGGTCAAAGAGTTGACTTAATGAGATCGAGATAAACAAAGACCTATTTCGTATACTATCATGATATAGGCACCCATCCTCTGAACGGGGATAGATGTATTACTATATGTCTGAGCATGTACATTTGGCAGACCAATAAGTTGATGACATAATCAAGATCTATACACCAACATGCTGTTGTGCATGTAAGGGCATATGAGTAATACGATATCTCAAAAGGATCTTACAGGTTCATTATTGAACCCAAAGACATGAGCTCACTCATGAGATATTGGGAAGAATCAAATTCCGTGCACAATCATCTCGCTTTGGAAGCTTGACTGAATTAGTATGTTTGATATATGCTTTTGGAAAGTATATGATCAAGACCTAGGTATGATATATACTTTTGGAAATTATATGATCGATACTGACTCTCGATAATTGAATGAGACATTTAACAATAAAACTCTAAAGTAGACATTATAAAATAGATCTAAAACTTCAGGTTTAATCTTGGTCTTCCAGTATGTATGGTGTACAGGTATTGGGAATACCTAAGGGTGATGTGATCATACACGATTATATAACCATGATGCTTCCATTCATAGGAAGTGATGAAACAGGCCTAGATTTTAGTGACTCCTCTCACTAGAGAAGTGATTAGATCTTGGTCCAAATGTTGGACATTGGTCTGAATGTGATTTAGATACAATGCGAAGATTAGATTTACGGTCTTGATTGAATCAAGAATCTATAAGAGGTCTGCAAGATCTGGATTTGAGATGTGTATCTCAATATCCAAGTCACTATACGTGGAATAATACAATCACCTTGTCCTTATCTCCAAGTATCCATGGAAAAAGCGCATTATCCTTAAAAGAGTTCAGGATAATTTCATTGTTGATATATGTATCAATGCATTGAGAATATTGATAATTAGATTGCATTTAATTATCATGAATAATATGAATTTGATTCATATTATAAGGAGAGTTATCTTAGATAATTAAATGTGATTTATTTATCATGAATAATATGAACTCGATTCATATTATAAGGAGAGTTATCTTAGATAATTAAATGTGATTTAATTATCAAATGTGTGAATAATGTGAATGTGATTCATATTATTTGGGCACATGGGAATAGAGATCCAAGATGATTAAATGTTATTTAATTATCATGGATATGAATAATGTAGATAACACTATCTATATTAATCATATATATTATAAATATGATTAATAATATATAATAGAGAGATATTTATAATTTACATTTGTTGATTAAATGTTGATGTGAATTGGATTCACATTGGACTATAAATTGAAAATGTAATTTACATTTTATTTTGGGTTGTGAATATGATTCACAAACTTCCAATGGCGTGATTGCAATGTTGGCATGATTGCAATGTTCACAAAATAAATTGGATTTATTTTTATGAAATAATTTGCAAAAAAAGTTGTTGTAAATATTGGAGAATTCATGGGATAATGGAATCTCATGGAATAAGAGTAGAAAGCCACCTTCCCTGTTTAAAGGGTGGACGGCCACAATTCCTACTTGGAATGTGGTGGTTGTCTACTCCTCTCATGGAAGGAGGCTTGTCTCCTTCCTATTTCTCCAAAGGATATTGATTTAATGTAAATGAAATTATATTCAATATATATTTGATTTAATTAAACTAATTGTTTTTGTGTTTTTCACAACAAAATCTTGGCCATTGAAAGAAGCACAAATCAATCTCATCCATTGATTTTGTGTAGTCCATGGATTGTGATTCATGGACTCCTAAAATATTATAAATAGAAGGACACCCCATGCTCATTAATTTAAAACAATAATGACAATATAAGGCTCTCACACTCTCTCTCTACATGCCAACTTCCTCTCTCTCTCGTGACCGTCCACCATGATACCCTAGAGAGTCGCTATCACCGCAGTATTGTCGTTATGTTGCTGGATTGTTTACTCATGGATCTCCATCTCCTTAGGTGCGACTCTCTCATGAAGAAGATGTCAGATCTTGTGTGACAAGAGCAGGAAATTTGCCGCTTGGATCATCAACATGGATTGTGAGAAGCACGCGTTTCATCAACGCGCTCGCAAGCATCTCCTCCATCTGATCGAACTTGAGACAAGAGGTCTCGTCCTTTAGAAACTCAATCACAACCACACTTTAAGAGGTAAACCTAATACTTGTTTGTATTTTATAAGAAAAGATTTAAGAAGTGTGCTTGGATCATGTGGTTTCGCCGCATGAAATTTTTTTAAATTCCGTTGCCTCAAGCAACTAGTACGAGTACTCGCTCCTTATTGCATACGATGCAATACTCACGCTTCCATGATATGCTTAAGGATCTTCTCATATCTTTAAAGTCGTATCAGAGCCAGGTTGAAGGTATCAGATACGATCCATAAACATAGGACAACCTGGGTTCATTAGAGTTTGCAAATATTTTATCGTAATTTGGTCTCGCATCCCAGTTTTGTATTTTTCACATTCTGTTTAAATTGTTTAAACACAAAAATATCACTTGTATTATGTTACCCATTAAATAAGGAAACCGTGGGATTTGACTTTGCATGATTTGGAATCTGTTTGCTCAAGTTATGATCATTTTAGTGAACATGTATCCTCTGTTTCAGGGACTGCAATTATTGACGTAATTAAGGAGTTAATTGCGGTTTTGATACACTTAGAAATGCATGAAAATCACTTGAGTTCTGTTGTAAATCCAATTAGAAAACTTTGGAAACTTATTTTGCATAATTTGGATTTAAATTGGTTGATATACGCTAATTTTAGTAAGTGAGGGTCACTACTGAAAATTACTTTCCTAATCAAGAACCTTGTGATTGTCATTTAATCAATTAGTGAAATTAAATGATTTAATTTCTTGGAATAATTGTGGATAAATATTTTTGAAATATTTTATGATAATTATTTCCTTAAATGATATTGCTTTAACCAATAATTGATCAGATATGATCTAGATCACAAATTGGTTACTCTATCTAATTTCCAACGAACATATTTGCTTGAATAGTATTGGGAATTTGTTTAATGAATTTCCTTATAATAAAAAAAGTTTTGATTATTATTATATCGTATTAGTTTGATTGAAAAATCGATTATCATCTCAAGTACAAATTGATCAATTTGGTATTATCCTATCACGAGGCAGATATGGTGTCTAGTCGGGGAGCGTTGGGGTAGCAGGTTTCACCGTGTGCGGTCTGTCCCACTCCCATCCGTACTGGTCATAACAATGGGTAGGGAATGGATAATACTAGAGAGATCATGATGTATTTTTCTAATTATTAAAATTTGAATAATACGTAATTGAGATACAACCATATTTCAAGTAACAATAAAGAATGTTTGTTAGATATTAATTGGATCATCGATTTAGTGTAATTAGTCTAATTGGAATCCAATTAAAATTTAAAAACTCTTTTATAAATAGAGTTCTTATTTCCCTTGGAAGAGTTAATTACGTGAATTTTGTTCATAATAATTAATTAAAATTTGAACATGATATGGAGGATGGCATAAGTGACATCCATGGTCTCCCGTCAAGGCGAAGGGTTCTATCGTCGGGGATTATATGTAGGAGACACCCGTTTGAAGTGATAGCTCCTACATGCAAGAACATCTGGATTGGTCTCTTTTCTTCTCGAAAGAGTAAGGTTGTATGCGTAGTGACCCCAATATCAAGTCCTCATATTATTAAGGTGATATTGGATGGTGCATAGCGAGTACTAATCATGTTGACGGTTAGTTCAATTAACGACGGGTCAACATCACCTTAGGGGTGGTGGGCCCGAATGTTGAAGAATTGAGAATGCAAGTTGGACTTGCAAGGTGTAATGTATTCCCGCTTCCTTTTATCTGAGTTGCAGGTTCTCACAATATTGGGATGTGGCAAAAATAAGGAAGGAGATCCCAGATCTTGCTGAGATATAATGGTAAGTATATCTCTTAATTGAAAGTGATTAAGGGAATGAACTTCCAGTGTTGACAAGGTAAGAAAACTTTGATATAAAATTCCTCAATCAAAGTAATATATATTTATGCAAATTATCTTATTTCAGATAATCCTTCATTGAACCAACTCAATACTATACTCAATAATAACAAGTATAATAACATGGATTGGATCCATGATCAAGATATTGTACTTGCAGTTGGACACATAATGTATGTGTTTGCAGTGTTCAAGTTTCTCATAATAATGAGGAATGACAATTAAATAAACAATATGACGTCAACCATAGGGTTTCTATGTCTCTTTAGTCTTGAACTTTCATCGAATGTACTTCGGAAGTATCATGTCGATGATGATCGTAATTATCAAATAATCCTTACAAAATCTAAGAAGATATGTTGGCATACGTATGTGTTCTTGACATTTAATCATGAATGGCATGGTTTACTGCATCATGCAAAAAGGTGGCTCTATAAGAGATGATGTATTCAAAATGTTCGAGTACCTACCTGGACCTAAGTCTTTAAGAGTTAAGATGTATGCAGATATGATGAGTATCATCATTCTACTATCTATACTTTAGTCATTCATGAAGCTTCATAATATTCATATTTTATGAATTGAATGATAATAGACCTTTCGTAAAGAGTTATGATGGATGTATTTCAAATAGTAATCTGACATCTGGAGGAACAATGATCTGGAATCAAGCCTTGGACATTAGTCTGTTGATGTGATCAATAGACTAGTAAGAGATGAAACTTTAGATTGTCTGAAATTTCAAATCTTATATACTTTGAATATTATATTCAAAGTAAATTTTCCAATGCACCCTCTCTGGGAATGGTGTAAGAAGTCAAGGTATTCAATATCTCATACATATTGATGTATGTGGATCATCTGTGTCATAATAAACACTGATGATATATGATAGCATTCAATGATTATTTGTGATATGAGACTTCTTCTCTTCACCTAAGAAACCTTTTAAATATTCAAAGATTTCATAATTTTGGTTTAGAACCAAAGTTTGAAGAAATATGAAAATGAATTTGATCTAACCTAGGTATCATGTACCTATTAGATGAATTCGAGGAATACCTTATGAAGAAAGGAATATCATTCCTATCTCACTCCTCCTAATATATGTAAAGTCAATGGAGTTGTAAGGAGATACAATTGGATCATGTGTGACATGATTTAATCAATGATGAATATTAGCATAATTACCTCTTAATTTCCAAAGTATATATGTAGTAGAGACTACAATATATATCCTTAATGATGTTCCAAGCAGGAAAACTGTAATTTTGCACCAGTGAGTGCTACTTCATTAGTAGAATAAAGGATGGTATTGGATACCTACTTTATGATATTGAGATTCTTAAAAGATCTCATCTCTGAGAATGTGATTCTTAAAGGATGAGACTCTTGAGAATCAATTGAAGGAAGTCACTGAATCTTGAGAAGATAATGAGGCTCCTGAAATTGGAAAGTAAAAGGATAATTAAAGATGAAACACTAATACATCTTCAAATGAATTTGAGGATGGATTCCATGTGTCAGTTATGTCTGAAAATGATCAGACTTCATGTGATGAAGCTCTTGAGGATCATGACATGGAAAGATGGATTTTAGCAATAAAGTATGTAGACTCCATATATAAGTGTTGTATATGGGCCCTCGAGGATCCACCTATATGGGTATGACCTGTTAAGGTGTAAATGGATCTTCAAGAGAAATAGGGAACCTGATGAGGTGGTGTAGACCTTCAAAGCATGGTTCGTATCCACAAGATACACATCGAAGACAAGACATTGCTTGCAATGAGACTTGCTCTTCAGTGACCCTGCTTAAGACCATCAAAATATTGCTAACTATAGCTACACAATTTGACTTTGACATCTTCAAGATGGAAGTCAAGATTGCATTCCTCTATGAATACCTCTCTAAGTATATTCACATGATGTATCCCCATGGCTTCATAGTTGAGGAAAGCAAGGTGTGCAAGTTAAAGAACTCCATCTGTGGACTCAAGTGAGCTTATTGAATTTGGAACATAAGATTTGATGGAATTATAAATGTTATGAATTCGGATAGAATATTGTTGAACCATATGAAGCTCAGTGTGAGTGCCATTGTGTTCATCATGGTAAATGTAGATAATATCATAATCATTGTGGAATAATATAAGGATGATAGTAAATGTTTTATAATCTGGTTATTTAATACCTTGAGATATGATCTCATGAATACCTCTTGTATCCTAGTTCTGAAGGTGTTTAGAAGCAAAGAAGAGGGTATTGTGACTTTCACATTAGTGATACACTTTGGACATGTTCCATTTTTTGGAGAATTCCAAGGAAGGCTTCCTTCCCTTAAGATATAGTACTGACCTTTCTAAAGGGATAGACCTCAGAGAGTTGAGGAAGTGAATGCTATAACTGCTTGTCCTTGTGCATCAGTTACAAAAAGCTGAATGTATGCTACATGTGTACAAATGCCAGATGTCTACCATGCAGTGGGAGTAGTAAACTATTACTAATCCTACTATGGAGATAAAACACTTGATTGCACTAACAACAAAATGTTCAAAGATGACAAGACTTTAGAGATAGTGATCTCTAAGTCTTATCTTCAAGATCTTAAGACTTTGTAGATAGTAATCTAGAAAGGTCGTAACTGCATATACCTTAGGAGATAGAGATCTCCAGGAATAAGGGTATTCTTATAAGGATAATGGAAAATACATACTGGTTATAATAATTATTAAGCTATAGCGTCAAGGACACTATAACTAATAAAATTGAGTATTGGTTGCATAAGATGCAACATTCGTATTGGATGCGAGCATTGTTACTGAGGGATATGCAAGTGCCGTAAAAAGGATTTGGCATAGTCTCTCAGGAACGGAGTGACTGATCAATTACCTAACTATTTTCCACATAGCTTATGATTGTCACATGAGTGAGGGTTTAAAGATTAGCCTATTAATGGCTCTTTGGGATAGTGGGAGATTGTTGGACATGCGAGCCCATGGCGAGCCATTATGCAATAAATGTTATTGCAAATATCATTCCCTGATCTGAAATGAATAATAGATAATTTGCATAATAGGTCCCTTAGTACAATTAGGGTTATATACCATGGCCATCTTAATGATCATATAGTTGCTGATTCAATTATTGAATCACAGAGGTGGTTCTTGGATGAATATCTAAAGAGTTAGATTGAGGACTCATCAAACAATGTAAAATGATTATTAAGAGTGGATCTCCATTCTGAGAGGAGATGGTAATCCTTTCTATAAAGGTTGATATCTAACCGATCTCTTTATGCAATTCCGCTGCATAGGAATTGAGATTTGGAGGTGTTAGATAAGTTAGAAAGAGTTGACTTAATGAGATTGAGATAACCAAAGATCTATGTCATATACTGTCATGATATAGTCATGCATCCTCTGACCAGAGACAAATGTGTTACTATATGTTTGAGTATGTACATTTGGCAGAACTATAGGTTGATAATCTAATCAAGGTCTATAAACCAACGCGTTGGTGTGCATGCAAGGGCATATGAGTAATACGATCTCTCAAAGGGATCATACATGTTCATTATTGGACCGGAAGACATGAGCCCACTCATGAGATATTGAGAAGAATCAAATTCCGTGCACGGTCATCTCGCTTTGGAAGCTTGACTGAATTTGTAGGTTTGATATATGCTTTTGGAAAGTATATGATCAAGACCTAGGTATGATATATACTTTTGGAAAGTATATGATCGATACCGACTCCCAATGATCGAATGAAAAACTTAATGATAAAACCCTGAAGTAGATAGTATAAAATAGATCTAAAACTTAGGGTTTATTCTTGGTCTCTAGTATGCATGATATACAGGTATTGGGAATACTTGAGGGTTATGTGATCATAAAAGATTGTATAACCATGACGATTCCATTCATAGGAAGTGATGAAACGAGTCTGGATTTTAGTGACTCCTCTTAGTAGAGAACTGATCTAATCTTGGTCCAAATGTTGGACATTTATCTGAATGTGATTCGGATACAATGAGAAGATTAGATTTACGACCCTGATTTAATCATGCATCTATGAGAGGTCAGCAAGATCTGGATTTGAGATGTGATCTCAATATCCAAATTACTTTACGTGGAACAATACAATCACAATGTCCTTATCTCCAAGTATCCGCGGAGAAAGTGCATTATCCATGAAAGAGTTCAGGATAATTTCATTGTTGATATATATATATATCCAAGCATTGAGAATATTGATAATTAGATGCGATTTAATTATCATAAATAATATGAATTTGATTCATATTCTAAGGAGAGTTATCTTAGATAATTAAACGTGATTTAATATCAAAGATGTAAATAATGTGAATGTGATTCATACTATTTGGGCACATGAGAATAGAGATCCAAGATGATTGAATGTAATTTAATTATCACAGATATGAATAATATGGATAACACTATTCATATTAATCATATATATTTAAATGTGATTTATAATATATAATAGAGAGCTATTGTAATTTACATTTTTGTTGATTAAATGTTGATGTGAATTGGATTCACATTGGACAATAAATTGAAAATGTAATTTACATTTTATTTTGGGTTGTGATTATGATTCACAAATTTCCAATGTTGTTCATAAAATAAACCGAATTCATTTTTGTGAAATAATTTGCAACAAAAGATGTTGCAAATATTCGAGAAATCCATGAGATAATGGAATCTCATGGAATAAGAGGAGAAAGCCACCTTCCTTGTAGAGAGGGTGGATGACCACAATTCCTACTTAAAATGTCGTGGTCATGCACTCCTATCTTGGAAGGAGGCTTGTTTCTCCAAATGAGATTGATTTAATGTAAATGAAACTATATTCAATATATATTTCATTTAATTAAATTAATTATTGTTGTATTTTTTACAACAAAATCTTGGCCATTGAAAGAAGCACAAATCAATCTCATCCATTGATTTTGTGTAGTTCATGGATTGTGATACATCGACTCCTAAAATATTATAAATAGAAGGTCACACCTGAAGGATATGGTAAGATCCTCAAGCGCATCACAGAAGCGTGAGCATCATATCGAATACGACGAAGAACGACTGGTCGGACTAGTTGTTCTATGCAGCGGAAATTAAAATTTTTCATGTGACAAAACCACATGATCCAAGAACACTTCTCGGATCATTTCGTCTAAACCACAAATAAGTAATAGGATTACCTCTTGAAGCGTGGTTGTGATCGAGTCTCTAAACAAAGAGACTTCCTGTCTCAAGTCCGATCCGACGGAGGAGACGCTTGTGAGCGTGTTGATGAAACACGTGCTTCTCACAATCCATGTTGATGATCCAAGTGGCAGATCTTCTGATCTCGACACACGAGATCCGACATCTTTTTCACGAACGAGGCACACTGAAGGAGACGGAGATCCACGAGCAAACGATCGGGAAACATAACGACGACGCTGCAG
This sequence comes from Ottelia alismoides, assembly GCA_037367405.1. Lineage (NCBI taxonomy): Eukaryota > Viridiplantae > Streptophyta > Magnoliopsida > Alismatales > Hydrocharitaceae > Ottelia > Ottelia alismoides. The sequence continues at coordinate 1,067,848 of JAZKJV010003813.1, read as the reverse complement.
CGATGAAGAACCTCTCTAGGGAATCCATGGTGGACGGCATAAGAGAGAGAGGAAGAGAGGGTGTGTAGAGAGAAAAGGAGAGAGAGAGAGCCTTATGTTCTCTTGTGTGTAAAGAAGAGCAATGGGGTGATTCTCCTTTTATAATATTTTGGGATCCATGGATCTCAATTCATGGGCAACACAAATCCAATGGCTCTCGTTGATTTGTATTTCTTTTAATGGCTAAGATTTGTGTTAGTAAAAACCAACAACAATTAATTTAATTTATATTAAATCTACATAGATAAATCAAACCCAAATTAAATCAATCAAGCATGGAGATTATGGAATGAAGATTGCCTCCTTCCATAATATGGGATTTGGTTGCAATCTCATGTTATCTCATGAGATCTCATGAGATTACATTATTCCATGGAAATCTCCAAGATTTACAACACTTGTTGTAAATTATTCTACAAAAATAATTCATAATTATTTTGTGGAAATTGCAATATTGTCATTGGAAAAATGTGAATCACATTCACAACCCAAAATAAAATGTAAATTACATTTTCAATTAATTGTCCAATGTGAATCCAATTCACATCAACATTTAATTAACAAATGTAAATCACAAATGGCCCGCTCTTATATATTATAAATCACATTTATAATATATATATCCAATATGGATATTGCTATCCACATTATTCATATCCATGATAATTAAATCACATTTAATCATCTTGGATCTCTATTCTCGTGTGCCCAAATAATATGAATCGCATTCACATTATTCACATCTTTGATAATTAAATCACATTTAATTTTCTTAGACAACTCTCCTTATAATATGAAACAAATTCATATTCTTAATGACAATTAAGTCACATTTAATTATCAATTTTCTTAATGCTCGGATACACATATCAACAATGAAATAATCCTGAACTCTTTCAAGGATAATGCGCTTTCTCCGCGAATACTTGAGAATAAGGATAAGGTGATTGTATTGTTCCACGTATAGTGACTTGGATATTGAGATCATATCTCAAATCCAGATCGCAGGACTCCCATAGATGCTTGATTAAATCAAGACCGCAAATCTAATCTTCTCATTACATCTGAATCACATTCAGATCAATATCCAACATTTGGACCAAGATCAGACTAATTTTCTACTGAGAGGAGTCACTAAAATCCAGACCCATTTCATCACTCCCTTGGAATGGAAGCGTCATGGTTATACCTAGAAGACTCAGAATAAACCTGAAGTATTAAATCAACTTTATACTGTCTACTTCAGGGTTTTTTTCAGTAAGTTTCTCATTCAATCATTGGGAGTTGGTATCGATCATATACTTTCCAAAAGCATATATCATACCTAGGTCTTGATCATATACTTTCGAAAAGTATATATCAAACCTACAAATTCAGTCAAGCTTCCAAAGCGAGACGACCGTGCACAGAATTTGATTCTTCTCAATATCTCATGAGTGAGCTGATGCCTTCTAGTTCAGTAACTGAACCTGTATGATCCCTTTGAGAGATCGTATTACTCATATGCCCTTATATGCACACCAACAGGGCCGGTGTATAGACCTTGGTTAGGTCATCAACCTATTGGTCTACCAAATGTACATATTCAGACATGTAGTAACACATATGTCTCCGGTCAGAGGATGCGTGCTATATCATGATAACATATGATATAGGACTTTGGTTATCTCAATCTCGTTAAGTCAACTCTTTGACCTAACTAATCTGGCACCTCCGAATCTCTATTCCTATGCAGAGGACCTGTATCAAGAGGTCTGTTAGATATCTGCCTAATTGAGAATGGATTGCCATCTCCTACTCAGGCTGGAGATCATCTCTTAACAATCATTTTACGGTGCTTGATGAGTCCTCACTCTAACCCTTTAGGTATTCAACCAAGCACCAGCCTCTACGATTCAATTATTGAATCAACAACTGTCTGATTATTAAGATGGCCATGGTACATAACCCTAATTGTATAAAAAGACCTATTATGCAAATTATTTATTCTTCATTCAAGATCAGGGAATGATATTTGCAATAACATTTATTGCATAATGGCTCGTCGTGGGCTCGCATGTCCAACAATCTCCCACTAGCCCAAAGAACCATTAATGGGTTAATCATTTAAACCCGCACTCATACAACATTCATAGGCTATTTAGAAAATAGCTAGGTAAGCTGATCAGTCACTCTGTTCCAGTAAGACTACACCAAGTCCTTTTATGGCACTTGCATATCCCCAATAACAGTGCTCGCATCTAATGCAAATGTTGCATCTTATGCAAACAATACTCAATCTTGTTAGTTACAGTGTCCTTGACACTACAATTTAATAATTATCATAACCAGTATTTTCGTAATCCTTATCAGAATACCCTTATTCCTGGAGATCACTATCTCTTAAGATATCCACAGTTAAGACCTTTTTAGATCTCTGTCTATAAAGTCTTAAATTTTTGAAGATAAGACTTTGAGATCACTATCTCAAAAAATCTTGTCATCTATGAATATTTTGTTATTACTGCAATCACGTGTTTTCTCTCCATAGTAGGATTAGCAACACTTTACTACTCCTACTACATTGCAGATATCTAGCTTTCGTACACATCTAGCATACACTCAGCTTCTCGTAACTGATGTACAAGTGCAAGCAGTTATAGCATTCACTTCCTCAACTCTTTAAGGTGTTATCCCTTTAGATAGGTCAGTACCATATCTTAAGGGATGGAAGCCTTACTTGGAGCTTTCCAGAAATTGGAACATGTCCAAGGTGTACTACAAATGTGTCAGTCCCAATATCCTCTTCCCTTTGCTTCTGAACACCTTCAGAACTAAGATGCAAGAGGTATCCTTGAGATCATATCTCAAGTTATGGAACAACCAGATTATAAAACACTTATTATTATCCTTATATCATTTTAAATGATTAGGATATCATCTACATTTAGCATGATGAACACAAATGGCACTCCCACTAAGCTCCATATGGTTCATCAAGATTCTATCTAAAATCATAACATTTATAATTTCATCAAATTTGATGTTTCAACTACAAGAAGCTTATTTGAGTCCATAGATGGATTCCTTAGCTTGCACACCTTGCTTTCCTCAACCATGATGCCCTAGGGCTACTTCATGTGAATATCCTCAAAGAGGTATTCAAAGAGGAATGCAATCTTGACTTACATATTGAAGATGCAATAGTCAAGTTGTGTAGCTAAGGTTAGCAATATTCTGATGATTTTAAGCGTGGTTACTGGAAAGCAAGTCTCATCGCAAGCGATGTCTTCTTTATTCATGTGTAGCTCATGGCTACCTTATCATCAGGTTCCCTTTCTCTTGAAGATCCATTTACACCTTTACAGGTCTTACCCATATAGGTGGATCCTCGAGGGTCCATATACAACACTTGTATATGAAGTCTACTTTATACCTACTACTAACATCCATCTTTCCATTTCATGATCCTCAGGAGCTTCATCACATGAAGTCCGATCATTGTCAGACTTAATCGACACATGGAATATATCCTCAAACTCATTCGAAGAAGTATTAGTGTTTCATCTTTAATTGTCCTTTTAGTTCCTGATTTCAGGAGCCTCATTATCTTCTCGAGATTAAATGAGTTCCTACACTTCATTTTCATCTTGATTCTCAAGAGAGTCATCCTCTAGAATCACATTCTCAAAGATGAGATCTTTTAAGAATCTCAAGGTTATAAAGTAGGTATCCAATACCATCCTTTATTTTCCTAATGAAGTAGCACTCTCTAGTGCTAGATTTCAGCTTGCATGCATGGAACCATATTAAGGACATATATTGTAGTATTTACTACATATATACTTGGAAACTAAGAGGTAATTATGTTAAAATTCATCATTGATCAAATCATGTCACACATGATCGAATTGTATCTCCCTATAACTCTATTGAGTTAAGTTGTGTTAGGAGGATTGTGATAGAAATGATATTCATATCTTCATAAGGTATTCTTTGAATTTATCTAACATGTGCTTGCTACCTAGATTAGATCAAATTCATTTTATCTTCCTTCAAACTTTGGTTCTAAACCAAAATAATGAAATCTTTGAACATCTCAAAGGTTTCTCAGGTGAAGAGAAGAAATCTCTTATCATACATAATCATCAATAGATATCACATATCCATAATGTTTACTATGATATAGATGATTTGCATACATCAATATGTATGAGATCTTGAATACATTGACATCTTACACCCTTCCCAAGGAAGGGTGTATTGGACATATTTTACTTTGGAATACAATATTCATAATTATGTAAGTTTTGAAATTTTAGACATTCTAAAGTTTCATTCTTACTTGTCTATTGATCAAATCAACATGCAAACATCCAAAGCTTGATGCCAGATCATTGTCAAATGATCTTTATCCTCTTATTGATCTTTAAAGGTTTAATTTCATTATTAGAAATGTTAATGAATCATTAATTAATTTTCTAATTCAGTAGAGTCCTTGGATGTTAGATTACTTTCTGAAATATATCCATCATAACTCTTTATGATATGTCCATTCTAGAATTCATGTTTATTTCCAACATTTAGAAACAAACAATGAGTGTATTCTAATGTCTAGGTCATAGAGACATTCTCTAAGACCAAAGGCTCTCCCACTGAAATTATAAAGTCTATTGATCCAACGGAAATTGTTGCAACAATTGCATCAATTTCAATATGGATGAACATTAAACCTTAAGATCAAATTTCTAATCTTCTAATATATATGCAACCAATTGCAAGTGTTGTTAGAAGATTGAGATACAATAATAAGACTTTGTCTTATTCACTAAGCAAGTCAATATCAATGATTTATGTAGATTACTCTGATGCTCTATCCTAGTCCTTCTGTAGGGATTCTAGACAGACTTGATAGACATACTATCAACACACCAACTTCTTACAGTATTGGTATTCATCCAACTCTTAGGATGTCATATGGAAGTGATAGAAGTACGGTCAACTCTTTGACTATCCTTCTTATCTTGGGTCTCACCCATGCTTCCATTACGCTCCCTTTATCTATAAATAACCATATCTTAAGACTAATGATCTCTTATATTAAATTCAAAAGTATTCAATGTAAGAGCATTTCAACATTTATACATGCTTCATTAAATTCATACAATATGAATATTACAAAGCTTCATGAACGACTAGAGTATAGATAGTAGAACGATGACACTCATCGTATCCACATTTATCTAAACTCTTAAAACATTGGTTCAGGTAGATATTAAAACATTTTCAATGCATCATATCTTATAAAGCTACTATTCTGCATGATGCAGTGAACCATGTCATTCATGATAAATGTCAAGAACACATATGTATGTCAGAATATCTTCTTAGATTTTTATAAGGATTAATTGACTATTACGATCATCATCGACATATCACTTCCAAAGTACATTTGATGATATCAAGACTATAGAGACATACAAACCCTAGGGTTGTAGATCTATTGTCTATTTAATTGTCATTCCTCATTATTATGAGGAAACTTGCATATTGCAACCACATACATTATGTGTCCAAGTGCAAGTACAATATCTGCATCATGAGTCCAATCCATGATATTTTACTGGTTATTATTGAGTATAACATTGAGTGGAATTAATGAAGGATTATCTGAAATAAGAAATTGGTATAAGTGTGTATATACACACACACACACACATATTTTACTTTGATTTAGGAATTTTTATATCAAAGTTGTCTTGCCTTGTCAACACTGAAAGTTCATTCCTTTAATCATTTTCAATGTAAGAGATATACTTACCATTATATCTCAAGCAAAATCTGGGATATCCTTCCTTATCTTTGTTACATCCCAATAATATGAGAACTTGCAACTCAAATAAAAAGAAGCGGAAACATATTCCGTCTTGCAAGCCCAACTTGCATCTCCTAATTCGGTCTTTAACACCCAGGCCCACCACCCCTAAGATGATGTTGACCCATCATTAATTGAACTAATCGTCAACAGGAATACAACTCACTATGCGTAATCCAATATCGCCCCAATACTATGAGGACCCAATATTGGGGTCACTAGGCATACGTCCTTACTCTTTCGAGAAGCAAAGAGCCCGATCCAAATGGCTAGTGTGCAGGAGCTGTCACTTCAGACAGGCGTTTCCGACATACAATCTCTGGCGACGGAACCCTTCACCTTGACGGGAGACCATGGATGTCACTTATGTGATCCGCCATATCATATTCATATTTAATTCATCATTATGAATCATATTCATTATAATAAGTTCTTCCAAGGGAATTAACAACTCTATTTATAATAGAGTGTCTTAATTTTAATTGGATTACAATTAATATAATCATATTAAAGTAATGATCCAATTAATATCCAACAAACATATTTAGTTGTTACTTGAATTATGGTATTATCATATTCGTATTATTTCGAATTTTAATAATTAGAAATACATCATGATTTCTTAAGCATTATACCAACCCTACCCGTTGTCATGGCTAGTACCGATGGGAGTGGGACAGACTGCACACGGTGCAACCTGCCACCCCAACGCTCCCCGACTAGACACCATATCTACCTTGGGAAAGGATAATGCAAAATAGATCGCTTTGTACTTGAGATGATCATCGGTTCTTCAACTGAAATTATACCATATAATAATAATCAAAACAATTTTGATTAACATTATAATGAGATTTGCTAAACAAATTCCAAATCATATTCAAGCAACATGTTTGTTGGAATGTAGATCATGTAGATCATGTAACCAATTAGTGATCTAGATCATATCTAATAAAATATTGGTTAAGGAAAAGTCATTTAAGGAAATAATTACCATCAAATATTTTACAAATATTTATGCACAATTATTCCAAGAAATTAAACAATTTAATTTCACTAATTGATTAAATGACAATCATTAGGTTCTTGATTAGGAAAGTATTTCCAACAGTGATCCTCACTTACTAAAAATACCATATCTCAATCAATATAAATCCAAATTAAGCAAAATTAGTTTCTAAAGTTTGCTAACTTGATTTACAACAGAATCTAATTGACTTGCACGCATTTAAAGATGTCTCAAATCCGCAATTAACTCTTTAATTACGTTAAGATTCGCAGTCCACGAAATTGTGGATATATGTTCACTAAAATGATCATAATTTGAGCATACGGAATTCAAATTACGTAAACTCAGATCCTACGATTTTATAATTTAGTGGGGAACAAAATACAGTTATTATTTTCGTATTTAAACAATTTAAACAGTGCCGAAAATAATCTCAAAACAGAGATGCGAAAATGAAATGCAAGAACCCTATTGAACCCTAATGAACCCAAGTCGTCCTCGGTTAATGGATCGTATCCAAAACCACCGACCTATGGCTCTGATACCACTTGAAGGATATGGTGATATCTTCAAACGCATCACGGAAGCATGAGCATCATATCGAATACGACGAAGAACGACTAGTCGGACTAGTTAATCTATGCAGTGGAAGTTAAAAATTTTCATGTGACGAAACCACATTATCCAAGAACACTTCTCGGATCGTTTCGCCTAAACCACAAACAAGTAATAGGATTACCTCTTGAAGCGTGGTTGCGATCGAGTCTCTAAACGAAGAGACCTTCTGTCTCAAGTCCGATCCGACAGAGGAGACACTTGCGAGCGTGTTGATGAAACACATGCTTCTCGCAATACATGTTGATGACCCAAGCGGTGGATCTTCTGATCTCGACACATGAGATCCGACATCTTCTTCACGAGCGAGGCGCACCGAAGGATATGGAGATCCACGAGCAAACGATCGGGCAGCATAACGACGACGTTGTGGCAATGAAGAACCTCTTTAGGGCATCCATGGTGGACGGCACAAGAGAGAGAGGAAGAGAGGGCGTGTAGAGAGAAAAGGAGAGAGAGAGCCTTATGTTCTCTTGTGTTTAAAGAAGAGCAATGAGGTGCTTCTCCTTTTATAATATTTTGGGATCCATGGATCTCAATCCATGGGCAACACAAATCCAATGGCTCTCACTGATTTCTGTTTCTTTTAATGGCTAAGATTTATGTTGGTAAAAACCAACAACAATTAATTTAATTTAGATTAAATTTAAATTGATTACTCAACATAATTCAATCACAAATTAAATCAATCAAGCATGGAGATTATGAAATGAAGATTGCCTCCTTCCATAATATGGGATTTGGTTGCAATCTTAAGTAATCTCATGAGATCTCATGAGATTACTTTATTCCATGGAAATATCCAAGATTTACAACAACACTTGTTGTAAATTATTTTACAAAAATAATTCATAATTATTTTATGAAAATTTCAATCTTTTCATTAGAAAAATGGAAATTACATTCACAACCCATAATAAAATGTGAATTATATTTTCAACTAATTGTCTGATGTGAATCAAATTCACATCAACATTTAATTAACAAATGTAAATTACAAATGTCTCTCTCTTATATATTATAAATCACATTATAATATATATGACTAATATGGATATTTCTATCCACATTATTCATATCCATGATAATTAAATCACATTTAATCATCTTGGATCTCTATTCTCGTGTGCCCAAATAATATGAATCGCATTCACATTATTCACATCATTGATAATTAAATCACATTTAATTATCTTAGATAACTCTCCTTATAATATGAATCAAATTCGTATTATTCATAATAATTAAATCACATTTAATTATCAATTTTCTTAATGCTTGGATACACAAACAATGAAATTATCCGGCACTCTTTCAAGGATAATGCGTGGATATTTGGAGATAAGGACAGGGTGATTGTATTGTTCCGCGTATAGTGACTTGTATATTGAGATCATATGTCAAATCCAGATTGCGGGCCTCCCATAGATGATTTATTAAATCAAGACCACAAATCTAGTCTTCTCATTGCATCTGAATTACATTCAGATCAATGTCCAACATTTGGACCAAGATCAGATTAATTCTCTAGTGAGAGGAGTCACTAAAATCCAAACTCATTTCATCACTCCCTTGGAATGGAAGCGTCATGGTTATATAATCGTTTATTATCACATCACCCTCAGGTATTCCCAATACCTATACATCCTGCATACTGGAAGACTCAGAATAAACCCGAAGTATTAGATCAATTTTATGCCGTCTACTTCAAGGTTTTTCAGTAAGTTTCTCATTCGATCATTGGGAGTTGGTATCGATCATATACTTTCCAAAAGCATATATCATACCTAGGTCTTGATCATATACTTTCCAAAAGTATATATCAAACCTACAAATTCAGTCAAGCTTCCAAAGCGAGACGACCGTGCACAGAATTTGATTCTTCCCAATATCTCATGAGTGAGCTCATGCCTTCTGGTTTAGTAGCTGAACCTGTATGATCCCTTTGAGAGATCGTATTACTCATATGCCCTTATATGCACACCAGCGCACCGGTGTATAGACCTTGGTTAGGTCATCAACCTATTGGTCTGCCAAATGTACATATTCAGACATATAGTAACACATCTGTCTCCGATCAGAGGATACGTGCCTATATCATGACATCATATGATATAGGAATTTGGTTATCTCGATCTCATTAAGTCAACTCTTTGACCTAACTAATCCGACACCTTCGAATATCTATTCCTATGCAGAGGACCTGCATCAAGAGGTCGATTAGATATCAACCTAATTGAGAAAGGATTTCCATCTCCTACTCAGGCTGGAGATCATCTCCTAACAATCATTTTACGGTGCTTGATGAGTCCTCAATCTAACCCTTTACATATTCATCCAAGCACCAGCCTCTATGATTCAATTATTGAATCAGCAGCTGTATGATTATTAAGATGGCCATGGTACATAACCCTAATTGTACTAAGGGACCTATTATGCAAATTATTTATTCTTCATTCCAGATCAGGGAATGATATTTTCAATAACATTTATTGCATAATGGCTCGTCGTGGGCTCGCATGTCCAACAACACCTTGCTCTTCAAGTTACAAAAATAATGAGAACATAAGGCTCTCTCCCTTTCTCTTCTCTCTCGACATGCCAACTTCCTCTCTCTTGTAACCGTCAACCATGATGCCCTAGAGAGAGTCACCATCACCGCAGCATCGTCGTTATGTTGCTGGATTATTTCCTCATGGATCTTTGTCTCCTTCGGTGCACCTCACTCATGAAGAAGACGTAGGATCTTGTGTGATGAGTCAGGAGATTCGCTGCTTGGATCATCAACATGGATTGCAAGAAGCACACGTTTCATCAACGCGCTCGCAAACGTCTCCTCTGTTCGATAAGACTTGAGACAGGAGGTTTCTTCATTTAGAGACTCGATCGCAACCACGCTTCAAGAGGCAACCATAATGCTTGTTTGTTGTTTAGATTAAACGATCTGAGAAGTGATCTTGGATTATGTGGTTTTATCGCATGAAATTTTTTTAAATTCCACTGCCTCGAGCAACTAGTATGACTACTTGCTCTTAATCTCATACTTTGTGATCCTCACGCTTCCATGATGCGCCTAAGGATCTTGTCATATCCTTCACCACCATCTTCTTGGTTGAACGTGTGTCACGCAGATGCGCTTAACGCCTCTGAAGATCAAAACCACCCGATCTACACTCCAGGCTTGTAGCTCTACCTCTAAAGACCTCCTCTGTGATTCTTCTATGCCCGAGCCTTCGCCAAGTATGTTGCACCCGAGCTTCATCGGCAACATCAGTCACCTCTTCGACTCCACGACCCTCCAGCCACGCCAATGTTGGAAATGCGAGCCCACGGCGAGCCATTATGCAATAAATGTTATTGCACATATCATTCCCTGATCTGAAATGAAGAATGAATAATTTGTATAATAGGTCCCTTAGTACAATTAGGGTTATGTACCATGGCCATCTTAATAATCATGCAGCTGTTGATTCAACTATTGAATCATAGAGGCTGGTGCTTGGATGAATATCTAAAGAGTTAGATTGAGGACTCATCAAGCACCGTCAAATAATTATTAAGAGATGATCTCCAGCCTGAGTAGAAGATGGCAATCCTATCTCTGAAGGCTGATATCTGACCGACCTCTTGATGCAGGTCCTCTGCATAGGAATAGAGATTCGGAGGTGTCAGATTAGTTAGGTCAAAGAGTTGACTTAACGAGATCGAGATAACCAAAGTCCTATATCATAAGCTGTCATGATATAGGCACGCATCCTCTGACCGGAGACAGATGTGTTACTATATGTCTGAGTGTGTACATTTGGCAGACCAATAGGTTGATGACCTAATCAAGGTCTATACGCCGGCGCGCTGGTGTGCATATAAGGGCATATGAGTAATACGATCTCTCAAAGGGATCATACAGGTTCGGTTACTGAACCGGAAGACATGAGCTCACTCATGAGATATTGGGAAGAATCAAATTCCATGCGCATGGTCGTCTCGCTTTGGAAGCTTGACTGAATTTGTAGGTTTGATATATACTTTTAGTATATGATCAAGACCTAGGTATGATATACACTTTTGGAAAGTGTATGATCGATACCAACTCCCAATGATCGAATGAGAAACTTACTGATAAAACCATGAAGTAGACAGTATAAAGTTGATCTGATACTTCGGGTTTAGTCTGAGTCTTCCAGTATGCAGGATGTACAGGTATTGGGAATACCTGAGGGTGATTTGATCATAAACGATTGTATAACCATGACGCTTCCATTCCTAGGGAGTGATGAAACGGGTCTGGATTTTAGTGACTCCTCTCAGTAGAGAAGTGATCTGATCTTGGTCCAAGTGTTGGACATTGATCTGAATGTGATTCAGATACAATGAGAAGATTAGATTTACGGTCTTGATTTAATCAAGCATCTATGGGAGGCCCGCGATCTGGATTTGAGATATGATCTCAATATCCATGTCACTATACGTGGAACAATACAATCGCCCTGTCCTTATCTCCAAGTATCTGCGGAGAGATTACATTATTCTTGAAGGGTTCAAGAATAATTCCATAAGATCTAAGCAATGAAGAAATAATGATTAAATGTGATTTAATCATCTTGATGTGTGAAGAAATTATCCAATTTAATTAAATGTGATTTAATTAATGTGGATAAGAATAATGTGGATAGAAATATCCAATTATTCATAATATATTATAAATGTGATTTATAATGTATTAGAGAGAGCTAATTATAATTTATATGTGTTGATTAATTATTATGTGTATTGGATACACATTGTGTAATTAATTAACAATATGAATTATATGTTGTTTTGGGTTGTGAATATGATTCACAATTTTTTCCATGGCAAGAATGCAATATTCTCAAAGATAATTGTGAATTATTTTTTGGAGTATAAAACCCAATAAATTTGTTGCAAATAAATAAGAGAGATTCCAAGGAGATATGCAATCTCATGGATTTCCATGAGATTGCAATCTCCATGTAATCTCAAGGGGCGGCACATCATTCCTATAAGGAATGTGTGGCCATCCACTTGGAAGGTACATGGAGATAAAATATCCATGTATCTTCTCTCCTTATTTGTTGGGTTGATTTAGGAATAAATTATATTTGATTTTGTCAAATATATTTTGACCTAAATTTGTTGCTTTTGACAACAACAATCTTGGCCATTGGATTGACACAAATCAATCTCACCCATTGATTTTATGTGTCCCATGGATTGAGATCCATGTATCCCAAAACCCTATAAATAGAGAGGCATACTATGCTCTCTAATTACTTGCAATATTGGAGCTCTCTCTCCCTCATTTCTTTATACACGCCATCCCTCTCTCCCTCTCTTGTTGGTGGCCGTCCACCATACCCTAGAGGAGAGAACCGTCGTCGCCTTCGCCGCCGCGCCGCCGCTTCGACGTTCTTCGGTTCTCCGTCTTCTTGGAGAGTTCCTCTCACGAAGGAGATGTTTGATCTCGTGCGACGAGATCAGGAGCAACCATGCTTGGATCATCTTCTTGGATTGCGAGGACAACGCGGTTCATCCCCGCGCTCGCAAGCAGTCTCGCCGACGATCGGACTTGAGACAGGAGGTCTCTTCCTTTAGAGACTTGATCAACCATGCTTCAAGAGGTATTGCATTATACTTGTTGTGGTTATAGATGAAACGATCTGAGAATGGTTCTCGGATCATGTGGTTTCATTGAATAAAATTTTAAATTCCGCTGCACCGAACAACTAGTGCGACTAGTCGTTCTTCGTCGTATCCGATACGACGATCACGCTTCCGTGATGCGCTTAAGGATAATTTCCACATCCTTCAGCCAAAGCCTTAACGATGCCTCATTGAACGTCAGCCGTGTGTCGGTCATCACCACCATCCACCTCTCCATCAACTCACCTCCACAACCAACTTCAACATCGTCGCGCCCCTCCAGTCTCTTCTTCACCACCCGATGCAGGACATGAGGCCCCCACACGAAGGGGAAACAACTGCGAAAGGCCCCTCGAGGTATGCATCATTCTAGAAGCCCCCCTACACACGGGATATGTACGTGGGGGTGCATATTTTACAGATCCGCCCCTGGAGTTTGCAATTATACAAAGTGCACCCCGTCGTCCTAGAGGTCACATGTTCGTCATGTGATCATTTGGGAATTTTGCAAGCTAGCCCCCCTCTGGCTTGGTAATTCCACTTTAGTCCCCGCATTACATTTCTTTGCTTTATTTTAATTATTGTAATTGCGAACATATCCCTATGTTCCCTTTGTTTTTTGATCATCAACATTGCATTACTTATTACCCGAAAATTACATTTTATTTCTCAACTGATTCTTTATATTGTGATATGCTTGTTATATTTTTATTCTATTTGGTTTATAATAATTAATTTTGTGGAAATTTGTATATTTTCCCAATATGTATTCAGAAATTCATTATCGATTAACCATATCTCTAAGAATTGCCCAAAATTCAGGGATAATAGATTTAGTTGTATTTCACAATTTACCCAAAAAGAATTACATTTACATTCATATTTTCTCCTGTAAAAATTGTTTTTAATATGTATTAAACTTAAAATTTTTAGTTTTTGGGATTTTTGTATGATATTTTATTTATTGATCTATCTTGGATTGTTTTATTCCCTGAAAATACTTAAGTTTAATATTTATTATAATTAATTATTGTGATTCATATTTCTTGCAATCATTAATTCATAAAATAATCAAAGTGTATTAGAAAATTCCAAAAAACTTGCAATGCATTTATTTAATTATCGTTCACATCTCGATCAAGTTTCATAATTTTTGAACTACTTTTAACTGAATATTGCATTTTAGTTCTTAAAATTGACCGCATATGCATTCGCATACATTGATTGCATAAAAATATCAAAAAAAACTTCCACATCAAAAATCGTGGATAAAATTTAATAGACATTAACCTAGGTTTTTCCTTTGCCTCATTGTGTTCTATCTTGGGACTTGTCCAGGTTAAAAAAACATAAAAACTACTCGAATTTGAATTGAATTAATTAATTAATTAAATTGTGGTTTAATTTCTTGATTGATCCCTATTGCCCGACTACAACACAAATGACACATTTACATGCGCATGTAGTTAATTCTTATTTTTTTGCGAATAACAAAGGGTTTTAAGGATTGATTAGATGGCAGTGTTGCCGGAGAGCTGATAACCAAGGTTTTTGCCAAGGTAGTGTCGATGCAAAAGGTAGAGAAACAGTCGCTAAATTGACCTCAGACGAAAACCCTAATTAATCGACAATTAACCCACAATAAGTATAAAGAAATAAATATAAAAAATACGGAATTACAATTTATTATAACTCTACAATAAATTTGTATAGGTGTAAGCTTGTGTAGAGGTTGAACTCAGTCAGCAAACGGTAGAAAGGGGGCAAAATAATGTGCACAAAATTTTGAATTTCATCTCTTGTCCATTTTTATTGTTTTTGGGGTTATATATATATATATATATATATTATTTTTGTTTTATATTTTTGTATTTGATTTTTAATTTTTCTATTTTTATATCTTCTTCTATATTCTTATATTTTTTATATTTTCCTTTTTTGAACAAACACTATAGCATATATAAGGCTATATATACAATATAGAGTAATATACTTATAATTACTAATAAATATAAATAAAATATATAATAATAATAACTGTTTTTTGGATTTTATAAATTCTTATAATGTTTTTGTGATTTTTATGGAATTTTCGCCAATTTTTATGCAGTTTTGAAGTCAAAAATATCCCAAATAAGGGATTTAATAAATATCTATAATTTATTTGGATTTTAAAAATAGTAAATATTCTCCAAATTATCCAAATCAATTATAATATATAAATATTTATATCAAGAAAATTTTAAAACAGGTAAACATATTTTTGGATTTTTAGGATTTTTAAATTATTATTTCCTTTTTCCATTTTTAGTAATTTTTTGTTAATAAATAAAACACAATAAAATAGATACTATATAATTTTTTTAGGATTTTTAGACACGTTTTTCAAAATTTTTTAGTATTTTCTGATATAGACAGTACAAAATAAGGCTCCTTTTGGTTTTTAATAAATGGATAAAATGCCTGAAAATGCAAAATGAATTCACGAATGAAAGGATATGGCAAGAAGCATTTATCCCTACTTTTACTAATTTTTATGAGCATAATGGGTAATTAAAATAAATAAATCAAATTCACAAAAATACATATTTTAACATGGGCATATTTGCAATTAAAATAAGCAATAGGGGCTCAGACGTAATTTGACAAATATATAAAATGTCTCTTCAATTTTATTAAACTATTTAACAATTACGAAAATCGTTAGGGGCATACATGTAATTTTCCCAGCTCATGGGACGACATGTGAACTGAGTTAGAAAGAACCAAAATGTAATTAAAAGGAGTACGAGGTCCTTTTTTGCAAAATGTTCGATTTATTTTACACATTACATTTTCTTTAAATATACAAAATTGCGGGGCTAAAGTGAAAATTACCCCATTCCTACGTGTGATCAGATAGTGGAGTTCCATCCACTTATCCATGTGGCACTCTCTGGGCACGCGATACCCCTTCGTCGATGAACGTTCTAGATCAGATCTGGGGTCTTCATCAGACGGGCGCAACACTCTGTGATTACACGGTCGGAATTAGAATAGGAGGCATCTCTTCATCGGACTATTGTTGTTGTCCATGAAGAACATGGAAGAACAAGGCCTTCTCCGTCCTTCGATCGTTGATATCTCGCTCCTCCGGTGGCTTTCGTTGATGGAGTTCGACTCTGCACGTCCGGGGAGTCATTCCACGGCCACCAGTGTTCTTTAAAAGGTCCAGGTCCCCATGGAAAGGCCTGGCGAGCTCGGGGAAGGTTGGGGACCTGGGAACCTTCGGGTCAGATGGATTTGAGCCCAGAAGCGCTCCGTTTTGCTTCTGACATGGAAAAGATGTATGGCTCGAAGGGGTGTCCCTCGACCGGTAATGAAGATAAAATGCGTACGAATGAAGATGGGAGATGATGCTCAGGTGGTGGGCGGCGGAGTATTATCGATTCATAGAACCAAGGGGGCTCTGGTTGCTCAAAGGTGGCTGGGAGGCGGAGAAGGTGGTAGGGAATGAGGTGACGTGGATTGCGTGGTGAAATACAAGCGGAGGCACGGTGAAAGGACGGCCGGAGCTCGAGAGCTCCGACGAGGTTACTTAAGCTAATCGACCTAATTAACTAAGGAAAGCATGCAATAGAATGCGTGAATTTAATCCTACGATTAATTTTAATCTAACGAAATGAAATGGTGCATCTCATACCTAGTTGGGGACCAAGAAGCAGAGGCGTCGCCAGAGATGATCGCCTTGGGTGCAACATCCACCTCCTCCAACCGCCAGAAGATCTGGGGATCCCCTCCTATCAGGAGGGTACTCACTTCGGTCGAGCCACAAGTTTCTAAGGGGTAGAAGATGACCAAAGAAGCAAATAGAGGTGGAGGTGTTTATTTATGAACAAGGACGAGGACCCTTATCGACCATATGATTGGCAGAGCTACAAGCTATGTACAAGGGATCCAAGATCCCAACTTGAATCACAGACTATATAGTAGAAAATCTCATGAAGCCATCTGCGTCGATTGATGGATGGATCATGTGGGAAAAAGGAAGAAAACACGAGATTTGACTATTCTGACGCCAGTCAGAGGCGTAGGGGGAGTTGACCGGAGGTCAACGAACCCTAGCCTCTGATTGGTCCAAGTAGGCCCGCTAACGGATAAAATAGTCCAATTAAATCGAAATAATTATTTTAAAATAGTATTTGATTTTATTTTTTAGTATAAAATAACAAATGTTTATTATTTTATTTAGTATTTTATTATGATTTTTATTTAATTTTGTCATGTTATTTATTTGTAGTTAACTTTTAAGGGTGTATTTATATATATATATATATATGTGTGTGTGTGTGTGTGTGTGTGTGTTTTGGCTATTTTATTTTTATTTTGTATATTTTATTTTATTATTTTATTTTATTTTTTATATATTTATAACTTATTTTTATGCGTATAAATATATTTTTATTATATTTTTTATGATATGTTTTGAATACTTAAATAAATAAGGGTATATATTATATAGATATACTTATAGGTATTGTATCTATGCTTTGAAGGATATGGTTATATCCTAAAGCGTATCACAGAAGCGTGAGGATCGCACTGTATAAGATCAGGAGTGACTAGTCGCACTAGTTGCTCAGCAGAAATAAAAAACTTTCAAGCGATGAAACTATATGATCCAAGAACACTTCTCCGATCGTTTCATCTAAACCACAAACAAGTATTAGGGTTACCTCTTGAAGAGTGGTTGCGATCGAGTCTCTAAACGAAGAGACCTCCGGTCTCAAGTCCGATCTGATGGAGGAGACGCTTACGAGCACGTTGATAAAACATGTGCTTCTCGCAATCCATGTTGATGATCCAAATGACAAATCTCCTGATGCCATCACATGAGATCCGACGTCTTCTTCACGAGCGAGGCACACCGAAGGAGATGGAGATCCACGAGTAAATAGTCTGGCAGCATAACGACGACGCTGCGGCGAGAGCGACTCTCTCTAAGGCTCCATGGTGGATGGCCACAAGAGAGAGTGAGAGAGATGGCGTATAGAGAATGAGAGAGAGAGAGAGAGTTGTTGTCTCCAACTTGTGTTGTGTGTCTAAAGAAGAGCAAAGGGGTTCCTCTCCTTTTATAATATTTTGGGATCCATGGATCTCAATCCATAGACGTCACAAATCCATTGGCTCACATTGATTTGTGACCTATAATCCTGGCCAATACAGAGTAAGGAATTATTTGAAGGATATTGTGAATCCTTAAGCGCATCACGGAAGTGTGTCGATCGCATCGTATGCAATCGGAGCAACTAGTCGTACTAGATGCTAGATGCAGCGGAAATTAAAATTTTTAACTTTAAAGATGAAACCACATAATCACGAGAACACTTCTCGGATCGTTTCATCAAACCACAAAGTATAAGGAATACCTCTTGAAGCGTGGTTGTGATCGCGAGATCCCAAAGTAGAGATCCTCCTATCTTAAGTCCGACCCACGGAGAATGCACTTGCGGGCACGATGATGAGTCGCGTCCTTCCCGCAATCCTTTGACGAAGATCCAAGCGTCGAAGCGAAGCCACATTGCTCTCCTTCTTAATACACAAAGTGGACAGCCACTTGAATATTAGGAGAGCCCACACGAGAATGAGAGAGAGAGAGAGAGAATAGAGTTCTTCAACTCAAGATGATGTTGTTACTGGAAGGCTACCCTAGCCCTCCTTTTATACTAGTTTGGGATCCAATGGATCTCAATCCACGGGACACATGAATCCAACGGCTATGCTTGGTCCATGCTAAATCAATGGCTATGATTGTTGTTGGTTAAAACCAACAACATTAATTTAAATTAAAAATGTTGCAACATTATCAACATAATTTAATTTAACATTAACTAATTAAGATATAATGTGATAATTAAAATGGAGTCAACCAACCACCCCTACAATTAGGGGGCGTCACCCATGAACAATTCATGGGTGACGCCACCTATAATGGTGGTTATTGGCTCCCTTTTATTTATCTTATTATTCCTTAATTAATCAAAAATATTCACCAAATTAATTCCAAATTAATTTGTGAATATTTCAATCATGCCATTGAATATTATGTGAATCATATTCACAACCCAAACTAATTAGTAAATTGCATTTCCAATTAATTAATAAATGTGAATCCAATCCACATTATTAATTAACAAATGCTATTTACATAAATTCTCTCTCTTATATATGTTTATTATAAATCATATTTATAAACACATATATCATGGATAGTGTTATCCGCATTCTCTTATTCCTTGATAATTAAATATTATTTAATTATCTTGGATAATCATTTTTATAATATGAATTAAGTTTGATAATTAAATCTCATTTAATCATCAAGTCATTGCTTGGATATTTCATCAAATGAATTATTCTCGAACCCTTTCAAGAATAATGTGCTTTCTCCGCAGATACTTGGAGATAAGGACAGAGCGATTGTATTATTCCATGTATAGTGACTTGGATATTGAGATCTTATCTCAAATCCAGATCTTACGAACCTCCCACAGATGCTTGATTAAATCAAGACCGCAAATCCAATCTTCTCATTGAATCTGAATCCCATTCAGACCAATGTCCAACACTTGGACTAAGATCGGATTGCTTCTCTACTGAAAGGAGTCACTAAAATCCAGACCTGTTTCATCACTCCCTCGGAATGGAAGCGTCATGGATATACAATCGTTTATGATCACATCACCCTTCAGGTATTCCCAATACCTGTACATCCTGCATACTGGAAGACCCGTGATCAACCCGAAGATCAAGATCATTTTTATACTGTCTTCTTCAGGGTTTAATCATTAAGTTTCTCAATCTTGGTCATTGGGAGTTGATATGGATAATATGCTTTCCCAAAGCATATATCATACCTTCAAATTCATGTCATGCTTCCAAAGCACGACAACCATGCATGGAATTTGATCGGTCCCAATACCTCATGAGTGAGCTCATGTCTTCCGGTTCACAAGTGAACCTGTATGATCCCTTTGAGAGATCATATTGCTCATATACCCTTATATGCACACCAGCTCGACGGTGTATAGACCTTGGTTAGGTCATCAACCTATTGGTCTGCCAAATGTACATACTCAGATATGTAACAATACATTTGTCTCCGGTTAGAGGATGCATGCCTATGCTGTGACAGCATTCAACATAGGACTTAAGTTATCTCGATCCCGTTAAGTCAACCCATTGACTTAACTAATCTGACACCTCCGAATCACTATTCCCATGCAGAGGACCTGCATCGAGTGGTCGGTCAGATATCAGCCTATGTCAGAAAAGGATTGCCATCTCCTACTCAGGCTGGAGATCTTCACTTGACAATCATTTGACGGTGCTTGATGAGTCCTCTATCTAACTCCTTAGATATTCATCCAAACACCAGCCTCTGTGATTCATTTAATGAATCAACAGCTATATGATCATCAAGCTGGCCATGGTACATAGCCCTAATTGTACAGAGGGACCTTATAGTGCATTCATTCATATAATTTCAGAAAGGGAGTGAAAACATCAATAACTTTTATTGATAAACATAAATATTACAATAACATTTATTGTAAGAATGGTTCGCCCAGGGCTCACAAGTCTAACAATCTCCCACTAGCCCTCAGAACCATTCAGGTACAATCTGTAAACCCATACTCATTACATACTGGTCAAAAACCTTCTGTGTCAGAGGTTTGGTAAGAGGATCAGCAATGTTGTCGGTAGAGGCCACCTTGGTGATGATGATATCACCACGCTTTTGAATCTCCTGAATGATGTGGTATTTCCTTTCCACGTGCTTGCTCTTCTGATGGCACCTGGGTTCCTTTGCTTGGGCAATGGCTCCAGTGTTATCGCAGAGTAACGGGACGGGAGTATCAGAGGAAACTACGCCAAGCTCCAAGATGAACTTGCACAACCATACAGCCTCCTTTGCAGCATCCGATGCGGCAATGTATTCGGCTTCTGTTGTTGAATCCGCCATAGTGTCCTGCTTCTTGCTTCTCCAGCTCACAGCACCACCGTTCAACAGGAATACAAACCCTGATGTCGACTTTCGATCATCAATATCTGACGGGAAGTCTGAATCTATATATCCCAAGACTTGGAGATCACCATCCCCATAGACCAAGATGTAATCTTGCGTCCGTCTTAGATATTTGAATATGTTCTTTACTGCATTCCAGTGTTTTTCTCCATAGCAGGATTGGTAACGACTTACCACTCCCACTGCATGGCAGATGTCTGGCCTAGTACACATCATAGCATACATCAAGCTTCCTACGGCTGATGCATAAGGGCATCCAGCCATGGCCTTCTTTTCCTCAACACTTTGAGGAGCCATCCCTTTGGACAAATGGATACCATGTCCTAAGGGGAGGAATCCTTTCTTCGAACTATCCATACAGAATCGTTCAAGAATCTTCTTGATGTACCCATGTTGTGATAATCCCAATATTCTCTTTTCTTGGTTTCTGAACAACTTCAGGCCTAAGATGTAAGAGGCATCTCCAAGATCTTTCATCTCGAAGGTATGGGATAGCCAAATCTTCACACTGGTCATCATTCCTGTATCATTCCCAATGATAAGGATATCATCTACGTAAAGCACGATGAACACAATGGCGCTCCCACTAAGCTTCTTGTATACACAAGGTTCATCAGGGTTTTGCACAAAATCATAACTCTTTATGGTTTCGTCAAATCTGATGTTCCAGCTACGAGAAGCTTGTTTGAGCCCATAGATGGATTTCTTCAGCTTACATACTTTACCGTCCTCAGCAATGAAGCCATGGGGCTGCTCCATATAGATATTCTCCTCGAGGTATCCATTGAGGAAAGCCGTCTTGACGTCCATCTGCCAGATGTCGTAGTCAAGATATGCAGCTATAGCTAGCAATGTCCTTATGGACTTAAGCATGGCCTCAGGAGAGAAGAGAATGTCTCATTGTAGTCGATGCCTTCTCTCTGTGTGTAGCCCTTGGCTACGAGCCGTGCCTTGAAAGTCTCTACTTTCCCATCAGGTCCCCTCTTTCTCTTGAAGATCCATTTACACCCAATGGGTTTTACCCCTCTGGGTGGATCCTCTAGGGTCCATACACCATTCTTATGCATGGAGTCAATCTCTGACTTCATTGCTAGCATCCATCTATCCATGTCATGATCTGCAAGTGCTTCATCATATGAAGAAGGATCATTGTCAGTCTCACCTAACACATGGAATCCATACCTTTCAGGTGGTGCAACCACCCTCGAACTCCTTCGAAGAGGTATGGGTGTCTCATCTTCATTTATCTCTTCAGTTTCTGGTTCAGGAATCTCAGAATCCTCAGGGGATTCAATGAGTTCCTCCACTTCATTTCTGTCTTGACCTTTAAGGAAATCATACTCCAGAAATTTCACATCCCTAGAGACAAAAACCTTTTGGATCTCAGGGTCATAAAGCTGGTATCCAATACCATCTTTAACATACCCAATGAAGTAGCACTCACGAGTGCGAGATTCTATCTTACTTGCATCCACGTTCTTCGCATGAACCAAGCATCCCCAAACCCTCAAGTGTTTAACACTAGGCTTGGTACCATACCAGAGCTCAAGAGGAATCTTTTGTATAGACTTGCTAGGAATCTTGTTCAGGATGTAAATTGCAGTCTCTACTGCATATCCCCAGAAACTAAGAGGTAAATGTGCTTTGCTCATCATTGAACGGACCATGTCCATGATGGTCATGTTGCGTCTTTCAGCAACACCATTAAGTTGGGGAGTTCGAGGAGGAGTGAGATTCGAGACAATTCTATTCTCTTTAAGGTATTCCTTGAATTCATCTGAGAGGTACTCACCACCTCGGTCAGACCGAATTCGTTTGATATTCCTATCGGTTTGGTTCTCAACCAAAGCCTTAAACTCGTTGAACTTTACAAAGGTTTCAGATTTATGACGTAGTAGGAAGATAAACCCGTATCGCGAATGGTCATCAATAAATGTCAAATAATATCAATATCCATTTCTAGTCGCGGTACTGAAGGGACCACATACATCAGTATGTATTAGGTCAAGAATACCTTCACATCTCGTAACCTTGTTACGAAAAGGTGTTCTGGTCATTTTACCTCGAATGTAGTGTTCGCAGGTAGGTAAAGATTGAACCTGTAGAAAATCTAAAGGTCCATCCTTTATCAATCTATTGATCCTATCAATAGATAAATGACCAAGCCTGTGATGCCAAATCATATTCGAATGATTTCCATTCTCCCTGGATCTCTTAGGGTTTTTATTATTAGTGTTAGTGACATTTATGACACATTCATCAATGCACAATTCATAGAGTCCACCAGAAGTCAAAATACCATCCACAATATATTTATCATAACAGTTTATGATTAATTTATTACAGAAAATGAAGGAATATCCATTTCTAACTAACTTAGATACAGATATTAAATTCCTTATGACTTCAGGTACATAAAGACACTCTTTAAGCATTAGGACTCGACCACTAGATAATGATAGTCTGCATGTCCCGATGGCGACTGCTGCAACACTTGCATCAGATCCCATCTGGATAACTATCTCCCCATGCTCCAGATTCCTAGTTTCCTGAAACAAATGCAACGAATTGCATACATGAACAGAAGCACCAGAATCTACAACCCAACTTCCTTCTCGTCCAACGAGAAAGCTAGTTTCAGTGATGAAAGTAGATTTCATACATGCTGGGGCTTTACCTTTGTCAGTGGACTTCAGGTAATCTGGGCAGTTACACCGCCAGTGCCCCGGCTTCTTGCAGTGGTGACAGACATCGGTCTTTTTCGATGTCATCTGTGTAGAAGCACTAGAAGATGAACCAACTCCTTGATTCTTCTTCTTTCTCTTCGAGGCTGGGCCCTTTTGAGAACCTTGCTTCCGCCCGCGCTTTCCTCTCACCTGTGCAACCATTGCACTAGCAGAGGGGCCATCCTTTTTCATGATGTCTTCTGCAGACTTCAATGCAGCTAACAGCCCAGCGTTTGTGAAGTCACCTTTGTTCATGTGGTAAGACACAACAAAGTTGTTGAAAGACTTAGGGAGCGATAGGAGAATGAAATCAGCTTGCATTTCAGAATCCAAGTAGGCTCCCAGGGTTTCCAGCTCAGAGAGGTACCCAAACATTTTGAGTACATGTTCTCTGACAGAGGTCCCTTCCTGCATCTTGCAGCGAATAAGCTCTTTCATCACATTATAACACTGTGTGCGGTTTATGTCACCGAACATTTCTTTCAAATTCAGCATAATCTCTTGGCAATTGTTCATTTCCACATGTTGCTTCTGAAGCACATTGGACAATGACCCAAGGATGTAACACTTTGCCAGATTATGGTCTTTATCATATTTATCATTATATAATTTATCTTCATCAGTCACAGGGTTTGCTATCTTGTCCTTGCTAAGCATGTAAGAGATGCGCTCTGCAGAGAGGACAAGATCCAAATTTCAGATCCAATCCGAATAATTTGGTCCGGTCAACTGGTTGACCTCCAAAAGCATGCTAAATAGGTTCATGGACTTCATTTTCTAAAATTAAGAATGCACTATATTAGAATATATAGATAAATATATATTCGTTTTAAGAATAATTTGATTAAGGCATTTTAAATCAAATTTGTCCTGCCATGTCGACTTTGAAAGATTATTCCCTTATTTTTTCTTTCAAAGTAAGAGATATACTTACCGCTATATCTCAAGCAAGATCTGGGATCTCCTCTCTATCCTTATCACATCCCAATAATATGAGAACCTGTGACTCGAATAAGAAAAGCGGGAACACATTCCGCCTTGCAAGTCCAACTTGCATTTCCCAATTCGGTCTTTAACACCTGGGCCCACCACCCCTAAGATGATGTTGACCCGTTGTTAATTGAACCAACCGTCAACAGGCTTAATACTCGCTATACGCAATCCAATATCGCCCCAATAATATGAGGACTCGATATTGGGGTCACTACGTATACGGCCTTACTCTTTCAAGAAGCAAAGAACCCGATCCAATTAAATCATGCACAGGATCTGTCACTTCGGACAAGCGTCTCCCATACACAACAACTGGCGACGAAATCCTTTTCCTTGATGGGAGACCATGGATGTCACTTATGTGATCCTCCACCTCATATTCAAATTTTATAATTAATTATCGTGAATCACATTCACATAATTAATTCTTCCAAGGGAAATACATATCTATTCATAATAGAGTGTTTATTGGATACAATTAATTTAATCACATTAAATTAGTCGTTAATCCAATCATCAACAAACATGTCTTTTACTTGAATAATAGGTATATTCTCGAAATACGTATTATTCGAATTTTAATAATTAGAAAAATACACATTGACTTTCTCCGGTATTATACAATCCCTACCCGCTGTCATGGCCAGTACCGACGAGAGTGGGACGGATTACATACGTTGCAACCCGCGACCCCAATGCTCTCCGACTAGGCACCACATTCGCCTCGAGAAAGGATAATACCAGATAGATCATCATGTGCTTTGAGATGCTCATCGGTTTTTCAACCGAAATTATACCATATAATATACATCAAAACATTTTTGATTATATTATAAAGAGATTTGCTAGACAAATCCCCAATCCTATTCAAGCAAGAGGGGTTTTTCATGTAAATGTTGTCCTACAACTATTGTAGGATAAACTATGGTTTTCATGAAAGCAATGTTTGTTGATGAACCAATGATCAAGATCTAATATCTCATCATTGTAGTTTAGGCAAGTGTCATTCAATGAAATAATTATTTCTTTAAATATTTCACAAATATTTATCACTAATTATTGTAGAAAATTAACAAATAATTTTCATCATGATAATTGAATGACATATCACAAGGTTCAAGATCAAAAATGTTAATTTCCAGCAGTGACCCCCAATCACTAAAATTAACTTATCTTGATCAATTTAAATCCAAAAAATGCAAACTCAGTTTCCAAAGATTTCATATTTAATTTATTAAAGAACCCAAGTGATAATTCACGCATTTCGAGGCGGATTAAAACCGTAATTATCTCATTAATCACGTTTAAATCCGCAGTTCCCGCAACAGTGAATATAGTCATATTCAAAAAACCATATCTTGAGCAAATGAAGTCCAAATTTAGTAAACTCAAGTCCTATGGTTTCCTTGTTTAATGGGGAACAAAATCCAATTGAAAATTTCGTGTTTAAACATTTTAAACAGTACAGAAAAATTCAATTAGACAGAGGTGCGAAAATTGAAATGCAGTAAAAATTTTGCAACCCTTTCAAGAACCAAATCGTCTAAAGTTCATGGATCATATCCAAACCCTTATTCAAACTGGCTCTGATACCACTTGAAGGATATTGTGAATCCTTAAGCGCATCACGGAAGCGTGTCGATCGCATCGTATGCAATCGGAGCAACTAGTCGTACTAGATGCTAGATGCAACGGAAATTAAAATTTTTAACTTTAAAGATGAAACCACATGATCACGAGAACACTTCTCGGATCGTTTCATCAAACCACAAAGTATAAGGAATACCTCTTGAAGCGTGGCTGTGATCGCGAGATCCCAAAGTAGAGATCCTCCTATCTTAAGTCCGACCCACGGAGAATGCACTTGCGGGCACGATGATGAGTCGCGTCCTTCCCGCATTCCTTTGACGATGATCCAAGCGTCGAAGCGAAGCCAAAATTCTCTCCTTCTTAATATACAAAGTGTACGGTCACTTGAATATTAGGGAGAGCCCACACGAGAATGAGAGAGAGAGAATAGAGTTCTTCAACTCAAGATGATGTTGTTACTTGGAAGGCTACCCTAGCCCTCCTTTTATACTAGTTTGGGATCCAATGGATCTCAATCCATGGGACACATGATACCAACGGCTATGCTTGGTCCATGCTAAATCAATGGCTATGATTGTTGTCGGTTGAAACCAACAACATTAATTTAAATTAAAAATGTTGCAACATTATCAAAATAATTTAATTTAACATTAACTAATTAAGAGATAATGTGATAATTAAAATGGAGTCAACCAACCACCCCTAGAATTAGGGGGCATCACCCATGAACAATTCATGGGTGACGCCACCTATGAATGGTGGTTATTGGCTCCCTTTTATTTATCTTATTATTCCTTAATTAATCAAAAATATTCACCAAATTAATTCCAAATTAATTTGTGAATATTTCAATCATGCCATTGAATATTATGTGAATCATATTCACAACCCAAACTAATTAGTAAATTGCATTTCCAATTAATTAATAAATGTGAATCCAATCCACATTATTAATTAACAAATGCTATTTACATAAATTCTCTCTCTTATATATGTATATTATAAATCATATTTATAATACACATATATCATGGATAGTGTTATCCGCATTCTCTTATTCCTTGATAATTAAATCTTATTTAATTATCTTGGATAATCATTTTTATAATATGAATTAAGTTTGATAATTAAATCTCATTTAATCATCAAGTCATTGCTCGGATATTTCATCAAATGAATTATTCTCGAATCCTTTCAAGAATAATGTGCTTTCTCCGCAGATACTTGGAGATAAGGACAAGGCGATTGTATTATTCCATGTATAGTGACTTGGATATTGAGATCTTATCTCAAATCCAGATCTTACGAACCTCCCACAAATGCTTGATTAAATCAAGACCACAAATCCAATCTTCTCATTGAATCTGAATCCCATTCAGACCAATGTCCAACACTTGGACTAAGATCGGATTGCTTCTCTACTGAAAGGAGACACTAATATCCAGACCTGTTTCATCACTCCCTCGGAATGGAAGCGTCATGGATATACAATCGTTTATGATCACATCACCCTTCAGGTATTCCCAATACCTGTACATCCTGCATACTAGAAGACCCATGATCAACCCGAAGATCAAGATCATTTTTATATTGTCTTCTTCAGGGTTTAATCATTAAGTTTCTCAATCTTGGTCATTGGGAGTTGGTATCGATCATATGCTTTCCCAAAGCATATATCATACCTTCAAATTCATGTCATGCTTCCAAAGCACGACGACCATGCATGGAATTTGATCGGTCCCAATACCTCATGAGTGAGCTCATGTCTTCCGGTTCACAAGTGATTCTGTATGATCCCTTTGAGAGATCATATTGCTCATATACCCTTATATGTACACCAGCTCGCCGGTGTATAGACCTTGGTTAGGTCATCAACCTATTGGTCTGCCAAATGTACATACTCAGATATATAGCAATACATCTGTCTCCGGTCAGAGAATGCATGCCTATGTTGTGACAGCATTCAACATAGGACTTAAGTTATCTCGATCCCGTTAAGTCAACCCATTGACTTAACTAATCTAACTCCTCCGAATCACTATTCCCATGCAGAAGACCTGCATCGAGAGGTCGGTCAGATATCAGCCTATGTGAGAAAAGGATTGCCATCTCCTACTCAGGCTGGAGATCTTCACTTGACAATCATTTGACGGTGCTTGATGAGTCCTCTAACTAACTCCTTAGATATTCATCCAAACACCAGCCTCTATGATTCATTTAATGAATCAACGGTTATATGATCATCAAGCTGGCCATGGTACATAGCCCTAATTGTACAGAGGGACCTTATAGTGCATTCATTCATATAATTTCAGAAAGGGAGTGAAAACATCAATAACTTTTATTGATAAACATAAATATTACAATGACATTTATTGTAAGAATGGTTCGCCCAGGGCTCACAAGTCTAACATTATTTGCATCCACCCAATCCAGAAGTAGATTGTGAGCTGAAGGCACCTTTCTTAAACCCGATTTCTCAACTTAATGGAGATACTACTGAAGAACCATATGCTTTCTTATGGGACTTGGAGCTAGTATGTTCAAACCTGAGACACCCGAGGGTCAGACAAGACTACATTCATTCTATTGCACTTACATTCTCCTTGAAAGGCAAAGATGACTACTGGGTGAAGAATCTAGGAGTGATTGTTACCACATACAATCAATTCAAGGACATGTTCTTAAAGAAGTTCTACCCTTTGAGTAGGACTAATCATATGAGGACACACATCACCAGCTTCTCTCAAATGCCTTATGAATCATTCTGTGATGAATGGGATAGATTCATAGTTTTAATATGAAAGTATCCGTGTCATGATTTGGATGACAATATCTTAGTCCAGTCACTCTATTCTTGTCTCAGCTATGAGAAAACATGGTTTAGTGAGTGTTGCATGTGGTGGTAATTATACATTACGAGGAGCAGATGTCATTTTGAAGGTATTCGGGAAGATGTCTGAGACAAACCACTCACAAATTGCCAGCAGGGCATATATTAGTTCCCTCAATATACTCCAAATTAAAGAAGGGAAGTGGACTGTTTCTAAAATAAGTTTGGTGATTCCGAACATGGGCATCATCACGGACAAGCCAAATGTAGTGGATCAGAGTCACAAAAGGATGAACGGCATCGATGACCGGATCTCCCAATTTCCGAAGTAGATGGAGGAGCTGACTGAGAAGGTGTCCGAGATTGGGATACCTACAACATCCGCTTGTTTTTTTACCAAGTACATCATGTACAGAAGAAATCAATGTCAGGGCCACCTCAGCTTTGGGTTTAGTACCAGTATTATGCCCAATCTTTCCAACAATCACCATCACCAACTGAGATCGTCGAAGAAGTATCGCCTTCGGTGTTTGAAGTAAACAACATTTGGTATACTCAGAAACCTACCTAACAGGGTAGTACGGGGGATCGTCTATCCTACAAACGTTTCCCTACCTTTTGTAATGTCAAATTCCCACCCCCTAGTCCTAAAAACAAAGGCCGCAACAATTATACAACCGACAAGGTCAATACTAGATAAACCAATAGGGTTCGTAGTACCAGCAAGTACCCCACTAGTACCGCCAACAGTACGAAGCCCCACAGGGCCAATCTTCGAAGCAACCCTCACCATCGTCTAGCTCTCAGACCAAACCCATTAATGTCTAGAAGTAGATGCTCGAGGAGATCCACTCTTTTCAAATTGAACTCATGATCTAAGGGTTGACATGAATCGGTTATCCCATTAGAGAGATGAACAAACGGCTCCTACTACAACATTCCCTCCCAAGTTCAAGCTAACCCTAAAAACTTAAACAAATCTCAATCTCATCAATATGGTGGTTATTTATACTATTCAGACTCATCTAAATTTGGACATGAGATCCTTTCGTTTTACAATTTTAATTCTATGTCACTTAGGAGCGGAAGGATCGTGGCCATACCTGATCGGGTAAGGGAAATAGAGAGAGATGATTCAGGAGATCAACTTGATGATACTTCTGAGGAAGAAGAAGAAGAAAGAAATCCGAATTCACTGCCATCTCAAAGGAGACTGAGGATTCCTGCTCAGGAGAAGGGAAACGCACCAGTGGAGTCTACAGAGGACCTTGCACCTCCAGTTGCAGCTAATTTACCTTTGTCATCTTTTCCGTAACATGATGTAGACAATTTTGATCTTTATGATCAATTAAAGAAAAAATATCATTGTAATAAGAACTCCATTTCTCATAATTTAAAGCAGAATATTCCAATTTATGAGTTAGGTTCTTTATCTTCTGTCTCGACTGCTTCCATTCTTTTCCTCGGTGCTCTTACAGGAGGAAAGTACAAACCGAAGAAGACCATTTAATATCACCTAGAAATGGCACGATTTTTTCAAGCAAACATTACAGTCAAAGTGTCATTTGATCAATATGTGGCTAACAATCCCGCTTTTCAGAAGTACTTGAAAATGAGATGCACTCCTACCAGGACTCACTGGTAGAAATCGAATCAATTTGTGGAGACTCATGTCTTAATAGTTGCCACTACCCATTGTGTCAAAATTCAACATCTACCAAGGAAAAATAGATACATGGGTGAGCATTACGTGGAGAACTGTATCAGCAGCATTGCGTTTGCATGCCCTCTCCTAGATAATGGTTCTTCAATCAATCCTCTGCCCTTAGCATTATATTACAAATTGGAGATAGGACCTCTCAGAAAATCATCAGCTTTACTCTAATTTGTGGATCGATTAATGAAGAGACCTAAGGGAGAGGTGAAAAATGCGGTTATCTTGGTTGAGGGGTAGGAATACAAAGCGTACTTCACTATCCTTGATATGTAAATCCCCAATCATTGGAGAGAATCTTATATCATTATTGGACGACCATTCTTGAGGATCGCAGGGGCAGTGTTCATTACAGCATAGGAATGATGATGTTTCATTCTCCAGAAGGAGAAGTGGACTTTGAGATGAAGCATACAAAATGGCAAAGACCTGACATCGAATCTCGTACCGGGTATGCAGAATTAGAAGCAGAGTGCAAGTTGATTAGCATAACTGGAATTTGGCAGTAGACTCCAGATGGATAGAGCGAGACCCTGTCATCTAGAGATTCAATACACATTACAGTTTGTCACGTGTTTACTGATTTACTTAGAGACACATATGCCTATACCCTTGACGACACAGAGATCCCATTGGATTTATCAATCACATCTTCTTCAGGACAATCAAGGGACATAGATGATGAGTCGGACGCATCTTTGGCCGAATTACCATAATACTTTTATGTCTGACTCTTCATGAGGGTTGATAACTAGTACATCACGAATTGATCCACCATCATCAAACACAGAGCCGAACTCTGATGCCATTCAATTGGACCTAATTGATGATTCAAATTTTCCTGAGCTGAAACCACTTCCTCTTATACTCAAGTATGTGTTTCTTGCAAGACCTAAAGAGAGATTCTCTGTGATCATTAGCTCGACATTAACTATAGAACATGAGTCAAGATTACTTGAATTTCTTGAGCGGGATTCAATAATTTGAGGCGATTCCCAAGAACGTGGTTTAGATGTTGCGAACAACTCTTAAGACTCTCTGCCTTCTTCTCCAATAAACTGGGATCACTCATGACCTGACATTCGTCCATTCTAGATGTAAAACGATTTTTCTTATATTAGATGTTGCGAACAACTCTCAAGGCTCCTCTGTCTAGAATTGACTGTAATTCTAGACTCATCAATTCATACGGTACCCAAGATTGTCAGTCTGATCAGGATGTATCTCATTCTGCAGATCAAGAGTCAACCTTAAACCTCGTTCAGATAAATTCCTCTAAGTCTAATCCAGAGATGGATCCTCAAGAGAAAGGGAAGGGATTCCAACAGTCAAATCATGGCCCTAAGACAGATCAGAATGCATGAAATGCCTAGTTGCTGGCTTCCATTAGTCCATCTAACAGCATCTTACATATCAGGCTCTCGCTCAGGTTGCCTTCACTGATATGCTCAATGACATGAGGAAAGAAAGAGAGAACCGAGGAGGAGGACGAGAAAATGATAATGAACAGAGAGATGGACCCCTTAGAGGGGCAGATGAACCAAGGAGAGAGTCTCCAGAGATGGATCCTCAAGAGAAAGGGAAGGGATTCCAACAGTCAAATCATGGCCCTAAGACAGATCAGAATGCATGAAATGCCTAGTTGCTAGCTTCCATTAGTCCATCTAGCAACATCTTACATATCAGGCTCTCGCTCAGGTTGCCTTCAATGATATTCTCAATGACCTGAGGAAATAAAGAGAGAACCGAGGAGGAGGATGAGAAAATGATAATGAACAGAGAGATGGACCCCTTAGAGGGGCAGATGAACCAAGGAGAGAGTCTCACAAGCCTACACTTAAAGAAACCTACAATCCTAGCGTTGGCCAGATGACAGAGTTGATTTAGATTCCTCTAGTCCATGTATGCTTTGAGCTCAAGCCCTAGTTCTTAGATTTTCTGCCCTCATTCCATGGGAACATGAATGAGGAGCCTTATATCCATCTCTAGCTGTTTTCTCGCATCTGCCACACCACACACTACCCTAACACCCCGTCAGGTGTAGTCAAAATGCATTCCTACCCATTAAGCCTTCAAGACAATGCTTTGTATTAGATAAATCACATGGAGAAGGTAGTGACGACTTGGGAAGAACTTAAGTATGTGTTCCTCCACAAATTCTACCCTCTCGGCCATCTCAACCAGATGCGTTCTCACATCAGTAACTTCTCCCAGGTACCAAACGAATCCATTCACGAATCCTAGAACAGGTTAAAAGTTTGTAAGAGAAGTGCTCCTACCTTGACATTCCTAAAACCAGCTTGGTCCAACATTTCTTTAAAGGCCTGACACAAGAAAACCATAGTCTTGTTGATGTCGCATGTGGGGGATCTCACTTCAACAAGGATGACAATGTTATCAGGTAAATATTTGAAGAAATGGTGAATGAAAGTCCACATTATCCTCATCCCATTATTATCAACGATAATTGTAGATCCACCACAAGCCAGTAAACATGGCAGCGTCACATGAGCATGACAAGCACGAGAGCTACAACCTCAATATCATCATGAGCTGCCTTTTTAAAGTTGATATCATTTAGAAGTGATCACTAGACCTGGAGAAATTGTTTGTGATCAAACAAAGAACTCAGCATCTGGATAAACTTGATTAAATTACCAAGCAGCTAGAGATGCTGGTTAGCATGATGCTTGTCAGTGTGCGAATCCATCAGCCACAACTCCCGTTGAGATAAAGGATCCTTCATAGCCATAGCCACCTTAGCCGAGTTTAGGGCAACCTTAGCTGATCCAATACATATACTACATGGAGGCTCTTGACCAGGACCACCACAATCATCACAAAATCTAGCCGTCTACTAGTCCAAGTCCCAATCATATGTGGATCCACTTCTCCCACCTCCACCTCAAATTCAAGAGTTGAACGACATCTGGAATAATAACTGGCCCATCCAGGAGGACACCAACATGGCTAGTCCTTTACCATTAGACTGTACCACAAATCTTCTTATGCGATGTTTATCTAGCAGCAGTAGCCTCCGCACTCGTCTTCAGCATATCAAAACACATGGAGTAAGAATCATCGGTACCAACAACCAACGTATTGCCAATAATAGCTGCATCACAATTACGCGGTTGCTCAGAACAACCAGTACCCGCCTCCTTAACATTACCAGCATCCTCCTCCTTAATATAATTCACAGTATTCCCATTCGCATCCACCACAACATTATCACTCTCAGCATGGTAAACACACTGGACCTAAGGTTGCTCTTGTGAAACCCTCTCTTGACTGCTTGGTCCAACTTGTGAAAAGCCTAGCAGAGATGAGATTGAAGCTTGATGACCTCAATGCGATTAAAACTCCAATTCTAGTTTAGGTCGAGGCCAACCCCAATAACTTAAAGTAAAAGGAGTGGATAGTTTGTAATGTCTCATCCAATCCTACAAAATCAAGTATTTCAAATTTTATGTTATTTCCTGTAGTGACTCTCAGGAGCGGTAGGACCTTGAAGTCGTCTGCCACAATGAAGGGGAAGAATAAAGCATTTTCTGGCAAGTCATCGTCTTGTGCATCAGCTAGTCCAGCAGTAAGGTCGGGTGAGGAAGAAGAAGATGAAAGAGCAGCATCAAACCACCACCATCAGCAAAATATAAAAAAATCAACAAAAAGAAAATCTCCAAAATAATAATAAGATCCCCATCAAAATTGATCCAGTCCAGGAGAAAGCTGCATCAGAAACCGAACCATAGACGATGGATGAAGCTGAAGCTCATGTGGATACATTTTTGCATGTTGCATGGTAGCCTACCTACTACCCATTCATTTGTAAAGAATAATGAAATTAAGAACACTTCTTTTGATTCTGTAATATTCCTTTTCCTGATGCAATCAAAAATTCCAAAAAAAATAAAAGTTGAAAAATACTTTGGTTGATCCCAACATTGTTGAAATGATTTTGAATCTCGTTTTAGAAATGTCATTGTCGAAGGTCGTGGAATACATGCCAGCAGTAAAGAAAGGTTTGAAAGAAGCATGTACCTCGAAGCGTCAACCACACAAGAACAGATGCATCATAGGAGAGAAGCACATCCAAATTGTCTCCATTGTGAATGCTATCAGTGATCTATCAAAAAAGAAGAAAGACAAGGGAACACCATTGATCATATGTCTTATTTTTAATCATATTTTCGAGCGAACCTTGCTTGATAGCGGTTCTGCTATAAACATCATGCAGCCCTCAATGCTTCAAGAATTTGGGTTGGGTCCTCTTAAATCCACTCGCTTGATTCTTTCATTTTATAATCGATCTGTTAACTTACCCAGAGTTTTATTAGAGGACATTTATCGTAACTGTACAGGATATGTACTTCTTAGTGGACTTCATTCTTGGTTTATCATTTCTTCAAACAACTTAAGAAATAGTTGATTATGGGTCTAGAAAGATCATATTAGCTCATGCAGTGACCGAGTCACCATGGATATGATCAGTAAGACAAAAGCCACATTTAATAAAGGCAAGCCAGAACTAGCAGAAGACTGTGAGATTATGCATATAGTGATAAACATCTATCTTTGAATGACATTTTAACATAGGAAATTCTCTCTTCAAGGGAGGACATGGAAAGTACAGTAAGCCCTTGCTCCATTGTCGATTGGGAGACAGAATCAGAGTCATTGATAATCGTATTTGAAGTAGATTCAAGCCAAACTGAACATGTAGAATTCATTGCAAATATATCGGTACATTTTTATCAGAGTTAAGAATGACAGAGGTGGACAACATCTCATTCATTTCGGCAGAGCATTCACTTGCTAGCATAGCACCTGAAGTGTCCGCGAAGTAGACTCCACAATTACCAGAATTAAAAAAGCTCTCAGCAGGTCTAAAGTATGCTTCTCTTATAGGTGAACAGAACATGTATCCAGTCATCATAAACAACATGCAGATCGTGGATCAGCAATCTCAGTTGCTTGAGGTTCTCAAGAAAAACCATAAGGCACTTGGTTGGAAAGTTTTAGATCTCTGAGGGAGAAATCCAGCCTTGTGTTCACACCACATCTATCTTGAAGATGATTGCAAGATGTCCCATGAATTTCCGCAGGTTGAAATCTTACCTTCGGGATGTGGTTATGAATGAAAGAAATCACGAAATTGGTCTTTATAAGTCTTTATTTACCCCATCTCCGACTCTAAATGGGTGAGTCCCCTACATGTAGCACCATATCAATCAGCGATCATTGTGGTTACCAATGACCAAGGAGAGAAGATTTCTACTCAAGTACTGATGTCATGGTGCATGTGTATTGATTATCGATGCCTAAATTAAGCGACAAAGAAGGAACACTTTCCTCTATTGTTTATTGATCAAGTACTTGAAAAAATTGCCATGAAGGGGTACTTCTGTTTCTTAGATGGGTAATCCAGGTACAACCAGGTGGCGATCGCCCATGAGGACCAAGAGAAGACTACATTCACTTGCCCATTCATCACCTTGAAGAGCACGTATCTACCCTTGTTAATTCCATCAAATTAATGATTAGAATAAATGGTGTGTCGTTCGTTGTAGTCAGGTAAATACGGACTGATCAAAAACCTATTTTAATTAATGTCGAGTTAATCACGAGCGGCAAATTTATTTTACTTGGGCAAGACCAAGGTCAAACTTGGGGAGGCAGATGTCTCCTTAGGTAAATTTCAAGCGAATTTCAGAGGTCAGATTTTCAGAAGATATTTTTGGTATTTTTTAGCATTTTTTTGCAACAAAGAAAAGACACATGCAATTTTCAGGCTAGTTTACAAGTTATATCAGAAATATAGTCAAATTAAGTCCAAAAATTATGAAACTTTGCCAGAAGGTGAACTGCAATGAAATTAAGCTACCTATTTTTTTGGATTTTTCTGACACTTTATGAATCTATTGTGAATTAAATATGAATACAATGTGATCTTTACAAAATTAATTTTAATAAATACCAACACACAATAT
The DNA here is from genome assembly GCA_037367405.1 of Ottelia alismoides. Lineage (NCBI taxonomy): Eukaryota > Viridiplantae > Streptophyta > Magnoliopsida > Alismatales > Hydrocharitaceae > Ottelia > Ottelia alismoides. The sequence goes on along the minus strand of JAZKJV010003813.1, from coordinate 1,030,756 downwards.
TTCTAAATATAAAAATTACCCCAGATAGATATAAGTATGACGAATCCAGGAAAATTGATTAACCTAAAATTCTATGTGAATTGGACCTATTAAAAATCAATTAAGGAAATCACTAATTAATTTGTTCAGCCTCAGGATGCATGCAAATGTGTTGATTTTTGGGAACAATGTAAACTAAATTATCCTAAGTCTAATGTTATTTTTTAAGGATTTTTGGAACAACGGGGAATTTAATACAAATTAAAAGGCATTAAATGGGCAAAATATGGAAAATTTCACCAATTTAATAATAATAAAATCTAGTGATGTCACAAAAATGAGACAAGTGTCACATACGAAAGAGGACAAGTTAATCTACACAATGCAATTTTTAGAATTTAAAAATGATGCCAAATGTACACCTAAACAAGCATGCAAATATATGGACCAATTTGCAAATACAGAAAATAAATTACTAAAATTTAAACATGCTGACAGGGACTCAAATGTAATTACCTAGAATATTAGGGGTATGTGTGCAAAATGCCCACGAAATGTGTGCGCCTCACGTAATGCTCTTATCAGGGATTGATATACAATTTGTAAAACTTCCAGGGGCCTCAGTATAATTTGCCCATACCACATGTGAGAAACACATGCAGTGCTAGGCTCAGAAGACATCGGAGGCTCGGAGGTCGGCTCGGGGGCGCTGTAGTCTCGGACGTGGCTTAGGCTAGCTTCGGGGTGGGGGGGCTTCGAGCCTAGTGGTTGGGGGAAGGATCGGAGGGGGCGACGTGGCGCTCGCTAGACTGCTAGATAGATGAGTTCCAACGACTGTTGATGGCTGGTATGTGGCGCGCTTGGGACCTTTAGATCGAGTGAAGATCCAATGGAGGATGAGGGCTCCTGAGATGAAGTGACGTGAACGAACGAGGGCCGTTGGATCAAGATAAATCCAACGACATCTGGAGCTTAGGGAAGTGGGAACGTGGTGTGATCGTGCGCGTGGGATCCTCCTGATCTGATGGAGGTGGGATGATGGTGACGTGGCGTGATCGTTAGCGTGGAATCCTCCTGATCCAACGGAGGCAAGATGATGGCGGCGTGGCTCGATCAAGGTCGTTTGATCATGAGAATTGGGCTACTACTGTGCTTCGTGCTCCTCCAGTCCGCCGCCTCCTGCAGCGGACGTGGTTGGGCTCCGGCGAACGCCTCCTGGCACTACCTCCTGCTCCCGTAGTCGATGAAGCTCGCCAGCAGCTCGTGTGTAGCTCAGAACGATCGGGGAAGCGTCAGGGAGCCGCCGGAGGTCTTAGGAGAGACTGGGGAGATCTGAGCACCAGTGGCGGCGAAGCTCGAGCTGAGCTTTGGTGAGGTTCCGGCCAATGAGCTATAGTGTTCCTGAAGGGGTTAGCTTGATAGCTGAGGTGTGCAACGTATTCGCGAGGGGAACATGAGTGCGGAGGGAGGCCTGGAGTGGAATAAATGAGGCACGGTAGTGCTCCTCCGCCAAGGTGGCGGAGCTTTAGTCTGAGTGAAGTGCAGTGCGTCGTAAAAGTGAGTGAAGTGGGTCATGAAGATCAGAGTTCCATGGCGGAGCTCGGAGGATGGTCAGGTGATCGTGAAGATGAGCGGAGGAGGCGAATAAATTTCGAGAAAAAGAATGAAAATAAATATGGAGATCGGAGGGGGGATGGAGGGTTCTACCTGGGGATTGGAGCTCGGGGTTTAGCTCCTGGTCGTCGCTCGAAGGCCGATAGGATCCCTGAGCTCGCGTAGCTCACGGGAGGAGCTACGGCACGGCGGGGAGGAGCAGTTGATCTCGCCGGAGAAATTCAGCCATCGTCGCTCGACGTCTCTTCTAATTGTTGTCACGGAAGGAAGGTAGGAGCTCGGGGTTTCTCTTTGCAGTGGCGGATGGGGTGGACGGTCGACGGAGATGGAGTATTTACAGGTTGGAAGTGAAGGTCCAAGTGATGGAGGGAAAGGTTGGTGGAGGTTGTGGGACGACATGGGTGCGGTTTATGGCGATCATGGACGTCGGCGAGGATGAGGGTAGAGTGGGCTACGAAATGGAGGTGACAGGAAGCGGAGAGGGTGGTCGGAGTGGTGCCAAAACTAGAAAGGGGTGGCTCGCGTACAAGGTGGACGACGTGGGTGCGCGCCTTGAGGAAGGTAGAAGACGATGTCTCTGCCATTGGATCTCACGATCCAACAGTTGAGAATTAGGCGCTAACGAGAGCTTGGGATTAAATCTGAAATGATGAGATCAAGGGTGCAGGGCGAACCACGTGGTGGGCGGAGGGTGTGGTGCTGGCGTGCAGTCGGGATGAAGTCCTGAGGACCTGATCGTGCGAACCATGAGATTCCACGTGGTGCGCTAGGACTTAGGCGGAGACGGATGGTCGTGATGATGGATGGGCTTAGATCGAATAGTAGAGGGCTTGGGAAAGAAGTGCGGCTGAGATGGAGAAGATCGGGCGGAGTAGGAAGTGACGTGTGGCGGCCTGAGGGAGCGGCTCTAGTGAATGACCCTGATTTAATTTGGGCTCGATCGGATGGCAGTGGTTAAAAAGGTGAGATGAATGGTGGAGATGAAGAGAGAAGAAAAGGCATTGAACGACCGAGGAAAAGGGACACATGGCGCGGAATGGAGCGGGCCACGTTGCGCAACCAGAGGGCGCCACGTGGCCTGATCTGAAAGGTCAGAAAAGAATATGGATTTAGAGAACGAAGGAGGCCGAATATGGAAAAATTCAAACATGAAAGTTGTAGATCTTGATGAGATCTACAAGTGTCATGTTGATCAAAGACGGAGATGAGGTCAAATATGATACGAAAATACTAGGATGCAATTATACATACATATAGTACACAAAGGGGCCCAAAAACCCAAATTTTGCATACGAGCTCCGATTTAAATGAAATTGGTCTCATTTTAAAGATCTTTGAATGTGTATTAATCTGAAAGTGAGTGGATCTAGATCAGAGGTTGTATGAGGTAGATATTTGTATTCTAAGGTCTGGGGTCTCCAACTGGGTTTGGGACTTTATTGGGTATGTTTACAAGCTAGGATTTTTTTGGCTTTTTCCTTATATCATTAATTAGTAACATACACAGTATAGGGTTAATTTTATTGCCTTTGGAGGTGGTATAAAAAACAGATAAATAGGTGAATATTTTACAGGTGAATTAGGCTTCCTATTTAACGCAAATATGGATGCTAAAATGTATGTATTATGTATGCTAATTATGCAAGATAAAGAGAAATATGCTGCTAAATACTCGGGAATAAGACTCTTTTTTCAACTTTAAGAGTGATGAATCACAGATTCATCAACCCCCTATACTTAAACCTTGTTCGTCCCCGAGTAACTAACATGAAATGCAAGAGTGAAATGATTTTGAGTTCCATACAAAGGTCATGAACAAAAGTTGAAAATGGAGCTTGACTCGACCTTTGGATTAATTGTGTGGCAGAACCTTATTTGGATTTGAACTTAAGACCTAAGAGACTTCAAGTTCCACAAGTCTTCTATTCAAGACGCCTTAATAGTCAGGTCAGAACGAATCCTCAGATGCAAATTTCTGATGACTATGATTCTTACTTGTACTGTGTAAGTGAATATAGCTATCCACATCAAAAATGGCTCAGAAGCAGCCTCCTCTAACTAGGTAACTCTAATTCCCCCATCCAGTCACTCTTTCCTCGAGGAGTGTGGTATTTCCTTCTCAGTTCAAGTGTGGCCAGCTCAAGAGGGGGTAGAGAAAAGAATGGACGGTAGCCAGTGTAGCTACCTATCTCGGGATTCCTGACCAGTGTATCCAAGTCATCCAGCTGCATTTTCTTTGCTAATATACATACTCCGACAGGTATTTTATTTTCACTTAGACCTGTCTGATTTTTTTGGAGTTTTTGCAAATTTTTTTCGAACTATATACAAGGTGCATCAGGTATATCAGGAGTTTTTCCCCTTGAGCCAGTAGACTATCCCTCTTTTGAAGCATTATTGCAACCCACAGCATCCCGTCCTCAGACGTATACACCACCAGACTAGGTTGAGATGCACTACCCTCCCTAGAGGAGGACGGATGTTTCCACCCGTGTGCTACTCCAAGCTAAAGGATTCTACTTCCTCACCACCTCATCCATGAAAAGCTACGTGCATGGTGCTTTTCCAAGTTAGGTCACTGTCTAAAAGAATCATGCGTGTGCACGAAATATTCTACTTAGTCTAATCAAGATGACATGTGAACATTGACTTGTGGACTCAATGAATTAAGTCACTTGACCTGAGAAATCTTAACTCTAGTTCCTATAAGTTTCCTCTGAAATTAGGTAGATTAAAGTCAAATCAAGTCCATCCTCAATATCTACTCATAACTTGGTTCAGAGCCCACTAGATTTTCACCTTGCATATGCAAGATATGCAGATGAGGTGCAGATGACATGCTATGTAGATGCAAGACTCTTTTTCTTTCTTTTCTTTTCACATGCAGAGATGATGTGCAAGAATAAATAAGAAGCCTTTGATTTTTCCATTTTTTACAGAACTCTGGTAAACCTCCTATGGTACAAATATTTTATGAGTATTATACAGATTATACAAGTGTTTTGCATGTATTTTACAAAAAAAATCTCCATTTTTACCCTTGTAACCATCCCGTAGTTATTGCGTAATATATACAAAAATACGTGAAAGTACGAGCTATGGATAAAGTATATATGTAATATATACACGCCCCCCCCCCCAATACTTAGCGTGTGCTATGTCCTCATAGCATGAAAAGCGAGGAAAAAGGCATAGCTCGTGCTAAGCGTAAGAGAGCCAAAGGAGCAAAAATGTATAGAAGTCGTCCTACCCCCCTATACTTAGGCTCTTGGAAGCCTAAGTGTAGTAGAAGATCAAAAATGGGGTGGAAAAGGTCAAGAGGGGAAGTGTATGAATATTTACATGGCAGGCATCGGTCCCCCCTATACTTAGGATTAGGTCAGCCTCAGTATAGGACTGGAGTGGTATGAGGATCGATGTGCTGTGGATGATGTACAGTGAATGAACCCAGGTGACTCTCCCCTCCCTATACTTAGGATCTGCTCATCCTAAGTATAGTAAAAAATGCGAATATATGAAGTTGGGGTAAGTGATTAGAGTCGCAGGAGGGAGGGGAAGAATGTACAGGAGTGATGGGTATATACAAGGATTGTGGTCTGAATCTTTCCGGATGTTGTTGATGGAGAAAGTTCACTGTTGCAAGGTCTCATGCGCAGCTCGATGTGTATCTGTTGAACCCGTCTCACACATGAATACAATCTCCTCAACATGGACTAACTGTTCATTGGGTTCGATGAAGTGCTTCAACAGTTGACCATTTACTAGAAATGGCGGTGCGTCATATGTGAGATCTGAGATATCAACTCATCCACTATCATGCACTGCACGGACAATGAATGGACCCGTCCACTTGGATTTCAACTTTCCTTAGAAGACCTTTAGCCTTGCATTGAACAACCATACCTTCTGTCCAGGAGCAAAGATCTTTCGTCCGATATATCTATCATGCCAATGCTTTACTTTGTCCTTGTATACCAAACTGTTGTTGTATGCTCATTTTCTGACTTCCACAAGCTCATTCAGATCCATTTCTCTCTATTTCTGCCCTAGGTGTGTGTTCCAGTTGACCTTCTTGATTGCCCATTCCGATTTGTGCACTAATTCTGCGGGCAAATGGCACGGCTTTCCGAATACCATCCGGAATGGGGATCCTAACTGTGTCTTGTAAGTTATCCTATAAGCCCACAGGACTTGATCCAAGATCTGAGACTAGTCCTTCCTGTCTAGGTGGACAAGCTTCTGCAATATGGTTTTCACCTCCCAATTTGACACATCAGCTATACCATTGGTCTGTAGGTGGTAAGGACTAGTGACACAGTGTTCGATGCCGTAATCCTTCAAGAGCTTCTTCACATATCTGTTCACAAAGTGGCTACCCCCATCTGATATTAACATCTTGGGGATCTCGAACCTAGAGATGATATGATCTTTAATGAATTTACAGACAGTCCTATTCTTTTGACTCGGGTTGGGATAGCCTCCACCCATATGGATAAATAATCTACTGCAAGAAGGATGTATTCAAATCCATGGCTAACAGGGAATAGTCCCATGAAGTCGATGCCCCAAGCATCGAAGACATCACAAATGATGACATGCTACATCGGCATCTCATCCTTGGATCCAACTGTTCCTTCCATTCGCTGGCATACTGGGCACGACTTCGCAAAGGTGATCGCATCGCGAAATAGAGTCGGCTAGTAAAAGCCACACTGAAGTACCTTCCATGCGGTCTTCTTCCTGGAGTGGTGTCCTCCTGCCTCCAGACTGTGGCATAAAGAAAGGACACTCTGGTATTCCTCCTGAGGAATACACCGTACATCCGCTTTGAGTCGATCTATGTGGCTCTTGGGCCAATCTTCAGGAACCTTCGTGGAGACAAGATAGTTCACGATATTGTCATACCATGGGAGTGAGTCGATAATAAAATCGACTCGTCAGGGAAGGAGTCTTGAATCGATGGATCCGTAGAAACATTAAGATCCTCGAGACAGGAGAGGTGATCAGCTACTACATTCTTCTTTCCAGGTTTATCACGAATTTCCAAATCAAATTCCTGGATAAGCAGAATCCACCTAAGAAGACACGCCTTCGCATCCTTCTTTTCCATTAAATAATATAGTAATGTGTGGTCAGTGAACACAATTACCTTGGATCCGATTAAATGAGATCTGAATTTGTCCAAGGCAAACACTACTGCAAGCATCTCCTTTTCTGTAATTGTATAGTTACGCTGAGCAGTATCAAGCACTTTGCTTGTGTAGTGTATTGCAAATGAGACGCCATCCCTCGATTGTCCTAACACAGCCCCAACAGCAAAATCTGATGCATCTGTCATGATCTCAAAAGGCAGAGACCAATCTGAGGTTTATAGGATCGGGGCGTCCATGATCATTCCTTGTAATAGCTTAAAGGCCTCAAGACATTTGTGATCAACAATAAACTTCATGTCCTAGCCTAAAGCTCGGTTAGCGGTCGAGCAATCTTAGAGAAATCCTTGATAAACCTCCAATAAAATCCGACATGCCCGAAGAATGATCGCAACTGTTTCACGTTGGTTGGTGGCTGGAGTCATCTGATCACATCCACCATGGCAGGGTCAACCTTCATTCCTCTCTTGGAGATGACATGCCCCAACACAATGCCCTCCATTACTATGAAGTAACTTTTCTCCCAGGAGAGCACCAGATTAACCTCACAACATCGTTTGAGGACTCGGTCCAGATTCCTAAGACAGGAATCGAAGGAATCGCTGTGGACGGAGAAGTCATCCATGAAGACTTCCAAGAATTCGTCGACAATTTCGGCGAATACAGCAATCATGCACCTTTGAAAAGTACCGGGAGCACTGCATAACCCAAGGGGCATGCGCCTGAAAGCATAGGTACCAAAGGGGCATGTGAACGTGGTCTTATCCTGGTCCTTCGGAGCTATGGCTACTAGATTGTAGCCCGAGAACCCATCCAAGAAGCAGAAGGATTCTTTTCCCGCTAATCTCTCTAGGATCTGATCAATGAATGGTAGGGGGAAATGATCCTTCTTCGTCGCAGCATTCAGGCGTCTGTAATCCATACAGACGTGCCATGACATGGGTACTCGCATCACGATATCCTCTCTGTTTGCATTGGTGGTCGTCTGAATTCTCGACTTCTTCTGGACAACATGGATTGGAGCCACCCATTTAGAGTCAGATATGGGATAAATAAAACACGTGTTGCACCATTTCTCTATCTCCTTCTTCACCACATCCCGTAAATTTGGATTCAACCAACATTGGAATTCACGAGAGGGTTTAGCTTCATTCTCCAAGTAGATATGGAGATCAGAGATGCTCCAACCTATCGCCTTGCGGTTTTTCTCCAGGATGTCTAGCAAGCGAGATTCCTTCTCCTCGATAAATCGTGAGATGATGATGACTGGATACTTCTTCTCTTGTCCCGCAAGAAGGCATACTTGAGTGTTGTGGGTAAAGGTTTGAGCTCAGGTAATGTGTGATCATTGAGAAAGTCTTGCTCAATCAAATATGGTTCAGTGCTGGTAGTGGCTGGATCTGTCTTTGAAATTGATGCCACCAAGTCATTCAGCTCTGGAGTCGGATCGTCAAAGTTTTCTAAGCAATCGCCGAAAGCCATGTCTAACTCATCATCCTCATCTTCTGATAGTCCTAAGGAGAGAAGGACTAACAGGCCCAGCTGAGCCTCTAAGTCATCGAAGATGTTGGGAGATGCATATTCTGAGCTGTACTCGTTTCTAAGGACCTCGCAGACTAACTCATACATACGATCTTCTCTGGAGGGGAAGGACTCATCAGTGCTAGCTGGGTTCAATCTCCATGTCCCAATAGTATCTGCATGAATGCAATCTGCTTCGGATGAAGAGTACTAGGTGATGGATCTGAATCCGATCTCTACCATCTGGTCTGCTTCATCTCAAGTTCCTCATCTCCGCCTGGAGTTTGGAATTGGATTTTCCCAATCTTATAATCAAACAAGGCCCCCTTTTGTTCTGAGGAAGGGCCTTCCTAATATGATTTGGGAATCTCTCCAATTGCGAGGGGTCTCCATATCAAGGACGGTGAAGTCCACCATGTACTCTTGACCCTCAACTTTTATAACAACATTCCTCAATTCTCCTTGGGACCTCTTGGTTGATTTGTCAGCAAACTGAAGTAAAGCTCTGGATTTCTTAAGAGGTCCGAGATTAAGCCTCTCATAGAGGATTGTAGGCATTAAGTTGATTGAGGAATCATTGTCAAGGAGAGTGTGTGCAAAAACAGTGTCATCGACATGACTCACCACATAACGTGCACCCATGTCTCTTTGTTTCCTTGGAAACGAATTCTTTATTGCGCAAGTTGTGGCGACTGACAGAACGTGTTTCTCAACACGGCTTTTGGTCTTCCTTCTAACACTAGTAGGTGTGCATCTCACCTTAAGGTATTTCTGAAATGCATGTGTCATATCCACATACTTGTCAAAGGGAATTGTGACCTTGATTTGTTTATTGTAAAACTCTGCCATCTCAGGGTCATCTTTTTGAATTTTAGTTTTCTTCTTTCCACCCTTAAGAGCTCAGGGGAAAGGGATTATTGACTCCAACTCAGATTTTGAAACTGAAAGATTTTTATTCAAAATTGGAACTAAGTTCTGTACATGACTCGGACTCTGACATTGACTCTAATGCTGACTCAGATGAAAAGAAGACTTTTGTTGCAAAATTGGTGACGCATTCTCCACGACTGATGGAACATCCTTCTCAGATGGAGGTGCGGCCTCTTCATCAGTTTCGCTAGACTCCCTACTAGTGCGGTTCCCTTGCTTCTTTGATGACTCAGAAGTCCTCTTCTTCTGTCGGCGGTGGTGATGGTGTTGCTGCTGCTCCTCTGCCTCCAAGTTCTCCTCAAGTAGAGACTTGGCGGCTTCTTCCTCTAGTGCTCGTGCCCGATCAGGTATGATCACGGTCCTTCTGCTCCTGAGGGACATATGATTGGCATTATCGTACGAAAGGATCTCATGTTCAAATAAAGAATTATCTGAATAGTATACCTGATCTCGTGGTCGATTCTAACCTTGATTCAAGCTGTTCAGATTGGCCTGAACCTGAGGTGGAATTGGGGTCTTTGGCGCCATCTGCTAGTCCTGTGTACGAGAAACACGATTCAGATCGGTTCTCATATCCAGATAGTCATTCTGGATTTGCTAGACTCTATCAGTCAGGGTCTAGATCGCTAAGGTGAGGGACTTCAATTCACTAGTGGGCTAGACTGGCTGATGCGCGGATGATTTTCGGTATTGACCCTGGTGGCCATGCCGGTACTACTGCTACTGATGGGAAGGTGTGGGGCCCTGCTGGCCCGAGTGGAAGGTGTATTGTTGCTGCTGGTGCTGCTGAGGCAAGTACCCTTGTCCTGGCCTGGACTGAATGAAGCGCAATGCGGGGACGGAGCAGTTTTCCTAGTAAGCTAGGGAAGGTCGGTGTGGCTGATTGTTCCCTATCCCTGACTGTCTGCCAATGGGGTCATGGCTATATCACAACCCTTTGATCTCGAACACCTGTGGAGACTCCTCGCATCCTGTTTCCACTTGTGGGGGTGCATGTTGGTCCTGCTGAGTGTAAACTTGCTCCTCTACCCAGCTACTCTGAGGCACTGGTGCCTGTTCCTGTACAAGATGAACTCGGTGTACAGGTGCAGGTGGTGCAGAAGGGGCAGGTAGCCGCATCTTGGATACCTTCTCAGTTAGTTCCTCCACTTGTTTCTGCAAGCGCGATACCTCAAGGTCTGTGACCGTCTTGTGAATCTGCTCGACCATGGTTAATTTATATGCTATTATCCCCATGCTGGGGATGAGGTCGTCTGTCAGATCTGCTACATTTCTTCGGGTTGTCTCGTTGGATAGGCTTGAAAGAGATAATTGATAGGCCCTGGTGGCCTGAGATATGCCTATTTCTGCCATCTACTCCAGGAACTTCCATACAGCATCTTCATTTTTGTTCAGATAGCTTCCTCCATAGGTGGCACTCACTAACCCCTGCATCTCCGGGGTCATGCCATAGAACAAGGTATGGACTAAGATTGTCTTTGTAATGCCGTGGCAAGGGCATTTTTGAGTTAAATCATTAAATCTATCCCAGGCTTCATGGAATGGTTCATTGGGTCCCTGGGAGAAACTAGTGATCTTGGTTCTCATCTGGTTAGTTCTATTGAGTGGGTAGAACTTTTTCAGGAATAGGTCCTTGAACTGCACCCAGGTAGTACATTTCACCTCGAGATTCTTCAACCAATGTGCGGCCTTATCTCCTAAGGCAAACGGGGTGGCCTTCAGCCAAATGTAATCTTGCCCAACCCTAGGGTAACTAAGGTTGTTGCAAACCAGCTCAAAATCTCTGAGGAGGGCATATGGTTCTTCATTTATATTTCCATAAACTTCAGCAGCAAGCTCAAAAAGTGAGGCTTCAGCTCGAATGCTTCAGGGGGAACCGTTAGTGCCAACCAACTATGCATCTCATTCTCTATTGGGTTGTCGGCATCAACCATTGGTCGGCCAATTCCTCCTGGTGTAATAATATGTCCCATCCTTGCTGTGAAATAAGCATTCTGTTGTTCGGTTGTGGTGAGGTGAGCAAGGATTTGTTGGAGTGGGTCATCTCTTTGTTCTTCCTCATCCGGGGGTCTCTTAGGTGGCATCTTGTCCTCTAGCCCTGGGGATAGAAAATGGTCTTGGTTAGAGGACATATCAAGGAAGGGGTTCTTATCGAGGCGATGGTCTTCCTTAGTAAGATTAGAGGAGAGAAAAGGGTTGGTTTGAGAGTAACTACCCTGGGTTTGGGGAATCCAAAACTCAAGAGGGTCATGAGCTCTGGTTGGTCCAAGTTGCGCTTGGGCTGGTTAAGATGAGCTTCGTGGGGGATCAGAGAAAGATTGGCAAATCGTGAGTCGATATCTCCCCAATCAGTCATCTTGGATCGGCGAGAAGAAGAATCGGGAGTTCTAAGTAAAGATAGGATTTTACTCCTACTTGAAGCAAGCAATTGAATCCAAACCCTATATTTTCACACTCAACACGATGAAGGATCTGAAACCGAGTTCGATTAGTCTGGTTGATTTTAAATGTGATTTTCAAGCAAATAGCAAAGGTTACGTGGCCTATAGGGAAGTCGGCTCAGAGCCGAATGCATCTTCCTTGTTTAACCTGTCGCCTAAGATACATGCATCCTTTCTTTCTTCGCTCATATCCCAAGTTGATGGATTCAAAGACCTTTCCCTATCTACCTACAAGCAGACGGAGGTTGACAAGGATGGAACTTCACCCCTGGGGGTTACTAGCAACTTGTCGTGAAGTACCGCTGGTTCACCCCTATCTACCTGCGAACAGGCGGAGGCTACTTGGTACTAGTCAGTGAACCTGAAAAATTCAACTCGTGATATTTGCTAGGATCAGTCGGTACATGATATGGAAGGCAGGGATTTGGTCTCTGCCTTAAGGTGTACACACACTCAAGTACCCTCACTCAGCCTGAAAATAAGGTCGGGGTTAATCTCCCGCAAGAAGATTTTCTGATATTATTGATTTTTTTGGTCAATAATGTTTAGCAGTCCTGGTTTTAAGTTAAGTTATCTCTGATTAAGTTCAACCACATAGCATGCCTATCATCCAGTCCCAATTTCCTTTTTGCCTAAGTTTTGAAAAACCAAGAGAAAGCAGTTGAGAAACGCCGATGCATAATAAATCAATGATGCTATGCTGAGTTAAGAAGACTTACAGTGATCCATTCACTTTTATGCAGGATGCAGAAGAGAATTGAAAGCTTTTTACACTATATGCAAATGCAGACGATAAAATCCTCTCCTAGACAGACAATTCTATTAGCGAGTGAAGCACCGATTAAATTTGACTAGATCTTCGGTCTAAGAACGTCTTTTATGTGTGATGTGTGGTCCTAAAGAATTACGAGCACAAGCAAATCCTAGAGTGCCTCGAGGAGCCGCTAGTACAAGCCTAATCAAAAAATCAATACACACAGCACACGGGGACACGTTTCCACTATTTTTACACACGCGAGAACCCAAACGGGAACCGCTGGAAATAATGCAAAAATAATGAAAAATAAAAAGTTACAAGTCCTCATAATCACTCAAAAAGTTCGAAAATGCAAGCTCCTCGAAGCGCCTTCGACTCCTCGTGTTCCTCGCACGAAAACAAATTGAGGTCAGATAAAGGACGACACAAAAATACTCAAAATAAATTGATAGAAAAATACTAACAAGAAAGCTGGAAATCAGACTACCTGAGGATCGAAAATTAAACACTCAAAAATCTTCTAGAAATTAACCTAAGCCGTGCCTCCCCGACAACGACGCCATTTAAAGAGCACGTATCTACCCTTGTTAATTCCATCAAATTAGAGATTATAATTAATGTTGTGTCATTTGTTGTAGTCAGGTAAATACGGACTAATCAAAAACAACATTTAATTAATGTTGCGTTAATCAGGAGGGGCAAATTTATTTTACTTGGGCAATCCCAAGGTAAAACTCAGGGAGGCAGCTGTCTCCTTAGGTAAATTTCAAGCAAATTTCAGAGATCGGATTTTCAGAATATATTTTTGGTATTTTTTAGCAATTTCTATGCAATAAAGAAAAGACACATGCAATTTTCAGGTCAGTCTACAAGTTATATCAGAAATGTAGTCAAATTAAGTCAAAAAATTATGAAACTTGGCCAGAAGGTGAAATGCAATAAAATTAAGGTACACTATTTTTTTTGGATTTTTCTGACACTTTAAAAATCTACTGTTAATTAAATATGAATGCAAAGTGATCTTTACAAAATTAATTTTAATAAATACCAACAGACAATATTTCTAGATATAAAAATTACCTCAGATAGATATAAGTATGATAAATCCAGGAAAATTTATAAACCTAAAATTCTATGTGAATTGGACCAATTAAAAATCAATTAAGGAAATCACTAATTAATTTATTCAGGCCTCGGGATGCACGTAAATGTGTTGATTTTGGGCACAATAAACTAAAATATTCTAAGTCTAATGTGAATTTTTGAGGATTTTTGAAACAACATGGAATTTAATACAAATTAAAAGGCATCAAATGGTCAAAATATGAAAAATTTCACCAATTTAATAATAATAAAATCCACTGATGTCACAAAAATAAGACAAGTGCCACATACGAAAGAGGACAAGTTAAGATACACAATGCAATTTTTAGAATTTAAAAATGATGCCAAATGTACACCTAAACATGCGTGCAGAGACATGGACCAATTTGCAAATACAGAAAATAAAAAACTGAAATTTAAACATGCTGATAGGGACTCAAATGCAATTACCTGGAATGCTGGGGGTATGTGTGCAAAATGTCTACGAAACATACGTGCCTCATGTATTGCTCATGGTAGGGACTGATATGCAATTGGTAAAACTTCCAAGGGCCTTAGTATAATTTGCCCAAACCGCACGTGAGAAACACGTGCAGTGCTAGGCTCGGGAGACGTCGGAGGCTCGGAGGTCGGCTCGGGGGCATTGCAGGCTCGGACGTGGCTCGAGCTAGCTTCAAGGGGGCTCCGAGCCTAATGGTTGGGGGAAGGCTCGGAGGGGGTGATGTGGAACTTGCTAGACCGCTAGATGGATGAGATCCAACGGTTGTTGATGGTTGGTACGTGGCGCGCTTGGTACCGTTAGATCGAGTGAAGATCCAACGGAGGATGAGGGCTCCTGAGATGAAGTGACGTGGATGAACAAGGGTCGTTGGATCAAGATGTATCCAAAGGCATCTGGAGATCGGGGAAGTGGCATGTGGTGTGATCATGCACATAGGATCCTCCTGATCCGACGGAGGTGGGATGATGGCGATGTGGCGTGATCGTGAGCATGGATCCTCCTGATCCGACGGAGGCGGAATGATGGCAGTGTGGCTCGATCAAGGTCGTTCGATCATGAGAATCGGAAGGCTACTGTACTTCGTGCTCCTCCGGTCCGCCACCTCTTACGGTGGATGTGGCTGGGCTCCGGCGAAGCCCTCCTAGCTCTGCCTCCTCCTCTCGTAGTCAATGAAGCTCGCCGGTAGCTCATTTGTAGCTTGGAACAATCGGGGAAGCGTCAGGGAGCCGCCATAGGTCTTAGGAGTGGCTGGGGGATCTGAGCACCAGTGGCGGCGAAGCTCGAGCTGAGCTCCGGTGAGGTTCCAGCCAATGAGTTGAGTGTTCCTGAAGGGGTTATCTTGATAGCCGAGGTATGCAACGTGTTCGTGAGGGGAACGTGAGTGCGGAGGGAGGCCTGGAGTGGAATGAATGAGGCGCGGTGGTGCTCCTCTGCCAAGGTGGCGGAGCTTTGATCGGAATGAAGTGCGGTGCGTTGTCGAAGTGAGTGAAGTGGGCCACGAAGATCAGAGTTCCATGGCGGAGCGTGGAGGATGGTCAGGTGATCGTGAAGATGAGCGGAGGAGGCGAATAAATTTCGAGAAAAAGAAATAAAATAAAGATGAAGATTGGAGGGGGGATGGAGGGTTCTACCTGGGGATTAAAGCTCGGGGTTTAGCTCCTGGTCATCGCTCGAAGGTTGGTAGGGTTCCTGAGCTCGCGCAGCTCACGGGAGGAGCTGTGGCACGGTGGGGCAGAGCCGTGGATCTCGTCGGAGAAATGCAACCATCGTCGCTCGGCGTGTCTTCTAATTGCTGTCACCAAAAGGAAGGTAGGAGCTCGAGGTTTCTCTCTGCAGTGGTGGATGGGGTGGACGGTCGACGGAGATGGAGTATTTATAGGTTGGAAGTGAAGGTCCAGGTGATGGAGGGCGAGGTTGGTGGAGGTCGTGGGATGACGTGGGTGCGGTTTATGGTGATCATGGAGGTCGGAGAGGATAAGGGTAGAGTGGGCTACAAAATGGAGGTGACAGAACGCGGAAAGGGTGGTCGGAGTGGTGCCAAAAAATAGAAAGGGGGCGGCTCGGGCGCAAGGTGGACGACGTCGGTACGGGCCTTGTAGGAGGTATAATACGATGTCTATGCCGTTGGATCTCGTGACCCAACAGCTGAGAATTAGGCGCTAGTGAGAGATTGGGATTAGATATGAAGTGATGAGATTAAGGGTGCAGGGCGAACCACATGGCGGGCGGAGGGTGCGGTGCTGGCGTGCGGTCGGGATGAAGTCTTGAGGACCTGATCGTGCGATCCATGAGATGCCATGTGGCGTGCTAGGACTTAGGCAAAGACGAACGGTCGTGATGATGGCTCGATCGAACAATAGAGGGCTTGGAGAAGAAGAGCGGCTAAGATGGAGAAGATCGGGCGGAGTAGGCAGTGACGCGTGGCGACCTAAGGGAGCGGTGCTAGCGAATGGCCCTGATTCAATCTGGGCTCGATCGGATGGAGGGGGTTAAAGTTGAATGGTGGAGATGAAGACAGAAGAAGAAGCATCGAACGGTAGAGGAAAAGGGACGCGTGGCGTGCAATGAAGCATGCCGCATGGCGCAACCAGAGGGCGCTACGTGGCCTGATCTGAATGGTCAGAAAAGAATATGGATCTAGAGAAAGAAGGAGGCCGAATTTGGAAAAACTCAAAATATGAAGTTTCATGTGGACCAAAAACAAAGATGAGGTCAAATATGATACAAAAATACAAGGATACAAATATACATACATATAGTACACAAAGGGGCCCAAAAACCCAATTTTGCATACGAGCTCCGATTTAAATGAATTTGGTCTCATTTTGAAGGTCTTTGAATGTGTATTAATCTGAAAGTGAGTGGACATAGATCGGAGGTTGTATGAGGGTAGATATTTGTATTCTAAGGTCTGGGGTCTCCAACTGGGTTTGGGATTTTATTGGGTATGTTTACAAGCTAGGAATTTTTTGGCCTTTTCCTTATAATATTAATTAGTAATATACACAGTATAGGGTCAATTTTATGTCTTTGGAGGTGGTATAAAATACAGATAAATAGGTGAATATTTTACAGGTGAATTAGGCTTCTTATTTGATGCAAATATGGATGCTAAAATGCATGTATTATGTATGCATGTATGTATGCTAATTATGCAACATAAAGGGAAATATGCTGCTAAATACTCGAGAATAAGACTCTATTTTCAACTTAAAGAGTGATGAATCATAGATTCATCGCACCTATGTCTGAGAATGTTGTTGGATTGTGCAATGCTCGTGTTGCATTACAAAGATGCATGTTAGCCATGTTTATTGATATGGTCACTAGTTTTCTCGAGGCTTTCATGGATAATTTCTCAATATATGATGTCAACTTCGATTCTTGTCTTATACACCTAGACCAAGTGCTTTAGAAATACCCTCAAGTCAATATAGCACTATCTTGGGAAAAAAGCCACATCATGGTCACTAAAGGGATTGTGCTGGAAGTCGACCCGACGAAGGTGGATATGATTTCTAAACTCAAGCCACCTCGAACAATAAAGAATGTGATGCCATTCCTTGGACAGGTTGGTTTCTATGACAGATTTATCAAGAACTTCAACAAGATTGACTGACCTCTAACAGAGCTTTTATGCAAGGAGACTGATTTCAATGTTGATAATAATATTCTCCCATCATTTTATTAATTGAAAGATTTAGCCACTCAGGCTCATGTCCTACAACCACTCGATTGGTCCCTTTCATTTGAGATCATGACGGATGCATCAGACTTCGTAGTTGGGACTGTATTGGGATATAAAAGAGAGAACTGCCATGTGTCATTCACTATGCCAACAAAACATTAGATGATGCACAACAAAAGTATACATCTACAAAGAAAGAATTGTCGGAAGTGGTTTTCACCCTAGAGAAGTTCATATACTATTTGCTTAGATCCAAAGTAATTATTTTCACTGACTACTCTGCTATCCTATACCTACAGTAGAAGAAGGATGCCAAATCACGTCTACTCAATGGATCCTTCTCCTATAGGAATTCAACATGGAAATCAGAGACAAGATAGGAGTTCATAATGTTTTAGCATATCATTTGTCCAAAATTGAATGCCCAGATACTCAATTCAGCAGTGCACCAGTTACAGAAACCCCCTGATGAATCAATTCTCAGCGTGGCATCTCACCCCTAGCATGTTGATATTGTGAAGTAACTCGTCTCTGTGGTAATCCCACAAGATTGGACGAGAATCAAGAAGGACAAATTCCTATCTGACATTCATTTCTACCAGTAGGAATATCTATATCTTTTCAGGGAAGGAGAAGATTGCATTCGGCATCGGTGTATCCCCCTAGAGTACATTAGTGTACTCGAGCACATAAGTTAGAATTTGGTAGACACCATTCTGGAAGCATAACGACAATGAAGATATTAGTGGAAACTTTGGAGGCCCACACTTTTCAAGTATGTCGCAACATACGTTAAAGGTTGTACAGATTGTCATAATATGGGACGAACCCTCCGTGCTAAAGATTCCATGCCCCTCAAATTCATTCATATTTCTCATGTGTTCAATGCTTTGGGTATTGATTTCATGGGCCCATTTCCTAGCAGTCAGGGTTATGAATACATCATTTTTACCATTGACTACATGAGTCACTAGGTAGAAGTTATCCCCGCTCAAGTCGTTGATAGTTGTAAAGTTTGTCGATTTGTAAAAGATAACATAATCGTGTGGTTCAAGATCCCATAAATTCTCATATCAGATGGGGATAGCTACTTCATAAATGAAGAGGTCAATAAATTAGTGAAGGAGTATGGCATCGATCATTGAGTCACATCTCCTTCTCTTCGTCAATCCAATGGCTTTGTAGAATTATCAAACAGAGAAATCAAGACGATCTTTTAGAAACCTATTAGGTTGGATTGAAAGAACTGGTCACAACTTTTGGACTCGGTTCAATGGGCTTATCATACTGATTACAAGTCTCCCTTGGTAATGTTACCCTACCGTCTTGTATATAGAAAGCCATGCCATCTGCCCTTACAATTAATTCATAAATTTGGGATGTGAACATATGCAACCTTAACTCACAGAAATGTGGTCGAAACAGAAAAGTGGATCTGAACAAGCACTTGGAACACCGAGACTACATATATGACAACATCTTGATGTACAAGGAGAAGGTCAAAAGTTGGTACGATCTAAACATCATACAAAATACCTTTGAGCCTAGACAGAAACTGAATATATTCTCAGATAAATTAAAGAGTAAATTAACAACGCCATTCATCATCAGAACTGTGTGTAACAATAGGAGCATTCTCATATCAGAATTGTCATCTAACTCACAACCATTCATCATCAAAGGTCAGTTGTTGCCATGTCTAGAGCATGACACATTCCTCGATTATGTCGATTCAATTCAAGTGATATTTGATGAAAATCTCTCAACTACTACAGTGGATCTGGATAGAGCATCCAAAAACATTTTTTAGTAATCTTCTTCTTTATTTCATTCTTCTGTATTTCATTCATCACATCCATCTGTGCTATACTTATGATATACTTCATCTTAAATGTAGTGGAGATGAGTGTATTCGAGTTATTTATTTATTTATTTATTCTCACGTTTGTCTCTTAACTTGTTGATACCATATATATTTCACCCTAAGTATAGGGGGACTAGTCGAGCCGATTGATTTCATAAATTTTGATCCTCGATAATCCTTATTTTCTGTGCATATTGTTATACTTAGGATTAGTTAATCCTAAGTATAGGGGGAATGACTGATTTCTTATTATTTTGAGTCATTGAAGTATATGATTTCCTATACTTAGCGCAAGTTATGTCTTTGACCACTATGAGGACATAGTTCGCGCTAAGTATAGGGGATCGTATATACATCACAAATACTATAGTCTTAATTCGTACTTTTGTATTTTCAAAAATAAGGCTAATATACTATATCAAATAAAGGGATACAATAAATCAATCGCAAAGAATGCATTATAAATATGTATAATTTTTTTTTATTTTTTTGTAAATGTGTTTAATAAACTGGCTTAAAAATGTGTTGAAAAATGATTTGAAGAATGGTTGTAAAATGACCTAAAAAATCTTTTGAGACCTATTTGGAAAACTTTTGTGAAATATTTTCAAACCCTTTGTAAAATCCTAGTATATATTTGAAAAAATTTATTTCATTTGTTTGAATAAAATGTTTTGAAAACTAATTTGTAAATGATTTGGAAACTAATTGTAAAAATATTTTGAAAAAACTATCTATACCTTTGAAAAATCTTTGTAATATGATTTTTAAATTTAAAAAATGTTTATAAAGTGTTTGCAAAAATTATTTGCAAAAATAAAGTTTTTGAAATAATTATAAAATGTTTTCAAAGTATTTTGAGAATCTTGTATATATTTATCAAATAAAATTCTTTGTATATACATACGACCCTTGTATATAAAACCTGTGAATAACAATTGACCCTTAACTTGTACAAATTTCTAGTGTAAAATCTTGCACCCAATTCTTGTACATGTGCACTCACTTTTGTGTAAATATTTTTTTATATAACCACTTCACTAATCCTTATCAAAAATCGCTAAAAATATCAAAATGTTCAAATCCTATAAAAATTTTGTAAAATATTTTCAGAAATTACATATAAATTTTCAAAACTTTTTCGAAAAATCCTTAAAATGCTATAAATAGAAAAAAGTTCCACAAAAAATGTTTTCTTGCATTTGCATTTGCCTTTTTCGAATTGATAATGACAATTGAACTGGTCTGGAAAAAAATCCAAAGATTCGTGCTTGGTTTGACCTTAATTCACTTAATCACAGGAACCATATAGGAACTGGGACTAAGGCACTTTAAGCCTTCTAGACTTAATTCTTGATATCAAATATCGTGTTCAGATTTCATCTTTATCACATAAGTAGAATAATTTGAAACACACACACGACTCTTGTCGACAGTGGCCTAACTTGGACACATGTACTTTTACACTTAGCTCAACTCATTTGACGTGATAGAGGGCTGGATTTTCCGGCATGAGACACAAGCAAATGGAAACATACGAAGTCACAATCTATGTCCATTGTACCCCAAACTCTGACTATTAGGCTTAAAAATGAGTAGCTACTCTTCAATGAGGGAACTACGGTCTCCCTTAGCAGAGTATGTGGTTTAGAGGACACTGTCTATGATTCCGTCATCAAGTAACAAGGGTAACCGTCAAACGGTTCGTACTTACACCCATACAGGCTGGAAGTAGATGCAACTATTCGTACGAGCTTCGGCCAGTCATTATCTCTCTTAAGAGTTAAAAAATAAAAATTACAATTCATAAAAAAATTGCTAAAATGAACTTTAGGCTCCATGTTGCACGAAATGAAATGAACCTTAGATCCCTATCGGTAGGACCTGGAAGCTAAAGAAAGATACCTGCAGGTGCGAAGACCTTCCTGGAAGGTTTTAAGCGTGTAGGAGAAGAAGGTGGTACTCGGAGCTTGGAGATATAGGCGATCAAAGCAAGACTCTTCCATTGTTCTTGCATGGTATTCCTCCAACCTCCATCGTCGTTAGATCATCAGGCTGGCCCATATCTAATATGGGCCATTGATTGAAGGGTGAACCATTACCCATCTCCAGTCACACGATCATCAAGTGTGCTACGTGGAGCACGCTTGAGGTATTTGCACCTTCCCCCCACCACTTTTTGTATTTATGTTTTAACCCTGTAAATATGAAGTTTAGTTTAAAAACTTTTGTAATAGAGGTCCATGCACCTCACATGTTGTGCCACGCGAGGCACTGTGATATTTGCAACTAGACCCTTCCTACTTTAAGTATTTAAGTTTAGTCCATAAATTTGTATAATTATTACTGAACTTTGGGATATTATGCACGGAATAACCTTTTACTTTTATTTTATTGCAAATATATCCCTACCAGACTTATATTTTTTGTTTATGCATTTCTAATTTTTATAATTAGCTCCTATGCTCTAACAATTGTAGGAAAATATGGTAGTTGCATGATATGTAGCTGATTCACGCCCATGTTTTTATTTACAATTTATTTGTATTTCCTAAATTCTAAAAAATAAAAATAGAGCCTTATTCCTTGTTTGCTTATAATAATCTGAAAAACTATAAATCTACATCATAAATTTTCAAAAAATTATAGCATATATATTATCATATATACTACCATTATACCATAAATCACACAAAATATAAAAAGAAATCCTTAAAAACCACTAAACCCAAAAAATACAATATAAATCATTAAAAATCTGAAAATTTATTCTATGTTCTATAATTTCATATAATATATAGTACAATTAATTTTGGGAAATTTCGGACTTCTAATATGTTTTCAAAACCCAAAAATAATTGTCCTATTTATTGTATTCTATGTTTTATAAATTTTAATATATTAAAAATATGTAAACATTAGCACAAAATATATAAGAATCATATAAACAAATAAAAATACTAAAAATACAAAAATATTCTATTTTCTGAATTTTGAAGTATATTTAGATATATCTAAAATTATTAAAAATATATATAGTATATATACTTTATAACAATTATATATTACATATCAGTATTATTGTTATCTATAAATATATTTATTATATCTTAAAAACTTTTGAAAAAGGGTTCTTTCTTTTATATATATTTATATATTATATTATATATTACTTATAATATCCATTACTATCATTACTACTATATATTATATCTTAAAAATAAAAATAACCAAAAAATGTAAATTAGAAAGATAATAAAAATTTTAAAATTATAAAATATAAAATTATAAAACAATTAATAATGAATATAATTAAATATAATTAAAAACCAACAAAAATAAGAAAAAGTAAAAAAATACAATAATAATAATTATTAATTATTGGATCTGACTTGTCAAGTACTACATGACCTCCAACACCAAACGTTAAGATCCTTGGTCATTCAATTCAACAATAGGCAATCTCTCATTTAAATATTTATTGCAACCCATGTGTTCTCTTTGGACGTCCATGCCACTGAATTGGGTTAGGGTGCACTGGCCTCCTATTGGGGTGACATCTGTTTCCAATACACGTGCTTCTCAAGCTAAAGAATCATGCCCTCTACCACCTCATTTGAGTTGTGCTATGTGTAGAATGATTTGTCCAAGTTAGATCAATGTCAACAAGAATCATGCATGCCTTGAAATATTCTACTTAGGCTAGTCAAGTTGACATATGAATATAGTCTAGTGGACTCAAAGAATTAAGTCACATTGACATGAAAAGTCTTAATTCCAGTTCCTATAAGGTTCTTGTGAAATTAAGTAGATTAAGATCTCAACCAAACTCTAATCATCAGAATTTATTCCAGATTAGTTTAATTGTCAGCATCATTTTGAACCATACGAATGCGTAGATATTTTTTTAAGTTGATTATCTGGTTTGAACTTTTTATGTGGCTTTTAATGGGTTTTGCGAATTCTTATGAGTTTTAATTTTCTTTAATTTTTAGGTTTTTTTGACAAGGTTAGTAAATTAAGAACATTTATAAATACTTATAAGCAGATATTTTTCAAAGGTTTGCAAACATTTTACAAAGATTTTTCAGAACATTTCACAATGATTTTCCAACATCATTTGCAAAAAAATTTCAAACCAATTTTACAAAATTTTTAAAATTTTACACCTATTTACAAGAGTTTTTTTATTTTTTATTACCCTTACCCATTGTATTATATCCATATTATTGAAAATACAAAAAAGTACGAGTTATGGCTAACATATATATATATATACCATGTATACGAGACCCCAATATTTAACTCGAATTATGCCCTCATAGTGACCAAGGAGCAACAAAGGAAGACATAATTTGTGCTAAGTATAGAATAATACTATACCACTATGACTCAAAATAAAAAGTCGATCATCCCCCCATACTTATTATTAACTATTCCTAAATCTAAAAGACTATATACTAAGTGGGGACGATCTAGGATTAGAATATACAAAATCAACAACTCAGCTTGTCTCCCCCTATACTTAGGGCAAAGTATCCCTAAGTATAGAACCAAACATCAACAAGTTAAGAGATAAGCGATGGAACAAAGAGAAAAACTCAAGTCACTCATCCATCCATACTTAGGATGGAGTATATCCTAAGTATAACATTGATGAAATGAATGAATGAACAAAAGAAAGGAAAAGAACTAAAAAAGGGAAATTGTTCTTTTGTAGCTTAATTATTTGAATCAGTTGATGATGTAAGCTCTTCTTGGAATACCATTCGATTGAATCGACAACGGATATGAATGTGACATGCTCTATGCATGGCTTCAACAACTATTCATTGACTATGAACGACTGTATGCCATATGACAACTCAAATATAAGGATGCTACCATTGTCACATACAATCTTTACCATGAATGTCCCTCTCCACTTGCTTTTTAATTTGCCTTAGAAATATCTTAAATTTTGTGCCAAATAAACACATCTTCTGACCAGGATCGAAAGTCTTTTGTCTGATATGCTTGTGGTGCCATCACTTGACTTTCTTCTTGTATATTATAGTCTTGAAATTCTAGGAATATGATCAGATCGAGATTTCAGTTTTGACTACTTACTTGTGAGTCCAAATTGCAGATGTTGGCTGCCCAAAGTGATTTATGAATTAACTCAATCGGCAGATGGCAGGGCTTCCCATAAACAAGATGATATGGAAACGTACCCAATGTGATCTTGTAGGCAGTTCGATAATCCCATTAAATGAAATCAAGAGGTTGAAACAATTTCTTCCTATTCGGTCGTAGAACTTTTTTGCAAAACTATCTTGATCTCTCTTTTTGAAAGTTCAGCCAAATCATTGGACTGAGCGTGGTAAGGAGATGCGAGATGATGATCAATGACATATTCCTTTACAAGTTTCTTAACTATTTATTTATAAAATGTATCCCCCCACCTGAGATTAAAATTTTGGGATTCTTAATCGTGAGATAATGTTGTTCTTGAGAAAGAGACCGGTTATATGGCTATCTGCAGATCGAGCAAGAATAACCTCCACCCAACGACTCACATAATTTAGAGCAAGCAAGATGTATTCGTATCCCTCGCTATTAGGAAATGGGTCTATAAAATCAATGCATCAATCATAGAATACATCAAAAATTCAGACGAACTTGAGTGGCATTGAATTTTTGGAACCAATGGTTCCTCCTGGTTTATGACAGTCAATGCAACCTTTCGCATATGATGTGGCATCCTTGAAGAGTATAGTCCACCAGAGACCACATTGCAATACTTTCGTTGTCGTTCTGTTTCCAAAATGGTTTCTTCCTACTCAAGCTTATGACAGTGTTTGAGGACACTAGTGTACTCCTCCTGAGGAATGCACCAATGCCAAATGCAATACGTACCTTCCCTAAAGAGGTGAGGATCTTCCCACTGGTAAAAATTGAAGGATATTGAGAATCCTTAAGCGCATCACGGAAGCGTGTCGATCGCATCATATGCAATCGGAGCAACTAGTCGCACTAGATGCTAGATGCAGCAGAAATTAAAATTTTTAAATCTAAAGATGAAACCACATGATCACGAGAACACTTCTCGGATCGTTTCATCAAACCACAAAGTATAAGGAATACTCTTGAAGCGTGGTTGTGATCGCGAGATCCCAAAGTAGAGATCCTCCTGTCTTAAGTCTGATCCACAAAGAACGCACTTGCGGGCGCGATGATGAGTCACGTTCCTTCCTGCAATCCTCGATAAAGATCCAAGCGATGGCTCCCCCGATTTCGTCAAACGAAATCCGTCGTCTTTCTTTAGAGTAAGAAACTCCAAAGAAGAAGGAGATCCTCGAGTCGTCGAAGAAGAAGCCGAGAGTCTCTCCTTTCTCAACACAAAGTGGACGGGCACTTAATGGAGAAGAGAAAGAGAGAGGGCGAGAATGAGAAATAGAGAGAGAGTTGTCACCTTGTACAACTCTTAATGATGTATCTTGGAAGGCTACCCTAGCCCTCCTTTTATATTAATTTAGGATCCATTGGATCTCAATTCATGGACTCATAGATCCAACGGCTAGGCTTGGTCTATGTAAGATCAATGGCTACGATTGTTGTTGGTTAAAACCAACAACATTAATTTATAATTAAATTAAATATATGTTGTAACATTATCAACACAATTTAATTCAACATAAATTAATTTGTCAAGAGATAATTTGATAATAAAAAGAGGAGGCAAGTAACCACCCTAAATCGTAGGGGGCGTCACCTATGAACAAGTCATAGGTGGCGCCGCCTCTATTTAGGTGGTTGATTTTGTCTCCTTTTTTATCTTATTATTTCTTGATTAATTTTTCAATAACAATTATCACAAAAAATATCCACCAAATTAATTCTAAATTAATTTGTGAATATTTCAATTATGCCATTGAAAATTATGTGAATCATATTCACATCCCAAACTAATTTGTAAATTACATTTCCAGTTAATTAACAAATGTGAATCCAATCCACATTTAATAATTAACAAATGTTATTTACTAAATTTCTCTCTCTTGAATATATGTATATTATAAATCATATTTATAATACACAAATAATATGGATAGTATTGTCCACATTCTCTAATCCTTGATAATTAAATCTCATTTAATTATCTTGGATAATAATATGAATCATATTCATATTATGCTTGATAATTAAATCTCATTTAATCATCAAGTCCTTGCTTGGATATACATTTCATCAAATGAATTATTCTTGAACCCTTTTAAGAATAATGTGCTTTCTCCGCAGATACTTGGAGATAAGGACAGGGTGATTGTATTGTTCCATGTATAGTGACTTGGATATTGAGATCTTATCTCAAATCAAGATCTTACGAACCTCCCACAGATGCTTGATTAAATCAAGATCGCAAATTTGATCTTCTCGTTGAATCTGAATCTCACTCAGACCAATGTCCAACACTTGGACTAAGATCAGATTGCTTCTCTACTGGAAGGAGTCACTAAAATCCAGACATGTTTCATCACTCCCTCGGAATGGAAGCGTCATGGATATACAATCGTTTATGATCACATCACCCTCAAGTATTCCCAATACCTGTACATCCTGCATACTGGAAGACCCATGGTCAACCCGAAGATCAAGATCAATTTTACATTGTCTTCTTCAGGGTTTGATCACTAAGTTTCTCATTTGATCATTGGGATTTGGTATCGATCATATACTTTCCAAAAGCATATATCATACCTAGGTCTTGATCATATACTTTCCAAAAGTATATATCAAACCCACAAATTCAGTCAAGCTTCCAAAGCGAGACGACCGTGTATGAAATTTGATTCCTCCCAATATCTCATGAGTGAGCTCATGTCTTCCGGTTCAGTAGTGAACCTGTATGATCCCTTTGAGAGATCGTATTACTCATATGCCCTTATATGCATACCAGCGCGCAGGTATATAAACCTTGGTTAGGCCATCAACCTATCGTTCTGCCAAATGTACATACTCAGACATATAGCAATACATCTGTCTCCGGTCAGAGGATGCGTGCCTATGCTGTGACGGCATTCAACATAGAACTTAGGTTATCTCGATCTCGTTAAGTCAACCCATTGACCTAACTAATCTAACACCTCCGAATCTCTATTCATATGCAGAGGACCTGCATCAAGAGGTCTGTCAGATATCAGCCTATGTGAGAAAAGGATTGCCATCTCCTACTCAGGTTGGAGATCACATCTTAACAATCATTTGACGGTGCTTGATGAGTCCTCAATCTAACTCTTTAGATATTCATCCAAGCATCAGCCTCTATGATTCAATAATTGAATCAACAGCAGTATGATCATTAAGATAGCCATGGTACATAACCCTAATTGTACAGAGGGACCTATTATGCAAATTATTTATTCTTCATTTCAGATCAGGGAATGATATTTGCAATAACATTTATTGCATAATGGCTTGCCATGGGCTCACATGTCCAACAAAAATGATATCAAACAAAGACTTGTTCTTTACTTGCATCTAATCTTGTGAAATTTTATAAGAGATGAGATAGTTCACAATATTGGCATACCAAGGGAGCGAGACGACACTCAAAATGGATTCATCAAGAAAGGTTTTTATGATCGGTACATTGCTCAAGGGAATCTTTATGCTTCCAATTATGGATAAATAGTCTGTTACCACCTTCTTATCTCAAAGTTTATCTCTTATTTCCAAATAAATTCTTGGAGCAGAAGAATCCAACAGAGCAGACGTGACTTGTAATCCTTCTTTTGTTGTAAGTATCAGATAGTAGAGTGGTTCGTTAAGATGAAAACTTTTGATTTAAGAAGATGATATCTGAACTTCTCGAGGGTGAAAACCACTACCAGCAACTATTTCTTTGTTATTGTATAGTCTTTTGGGCCTCGTCTAATGTCCTACGGGTATAATGAATTGCATAAGGAAGTACATGCCTACACTACCCCAATACAACCCCAACAACAATGTCTGATGGATCTGCCATGATCCCGAATGGGAGAGATCAATAGGGTGGATGTAGGACAGACGCTGGAGTGACCAAATATTTCAAATGATTGAATTCTTGGAAGATATTGTGATCTACATTGAAAATTTTCTCCTTTCCTAACAGTTCTATAAGAGGTCAAGAACTCCTGTTGAAGCCTTGGACAAATCGTCTATAAAATCCGACATGCCACAAAAAAGACCTCACATGCTTTACTATTTTCGATGTCTCAAGTTCGGAAATGACATTCACCTTAGACAGATAGACCTCCATACCTTTTTGGTGATGACATGGCCCAACACAATCCCTTCAATCACCATAAAGTGACTCTTCTTCTAAGATAGCACTAAATTTACTTTGTAGCACCTCTTTAGCACTCGGTCCAGATGATAAATATAGGCATCAAAACTGTCACTATATACCGAGAAATCATCCATAGAAACCTCCAGAAAACCTGCCCACCATGTCAGCAAACACAACCAACATACACCTTAAAATGTAGCGGGTATGTTACACAATCCAAAGGGCATCCGCTTAAAATCACATGTGCTAAACGGACAAGTAAATGTACCTAAAGTACCTATCCAAGAAGCAAAAGAACTTTTTCCTTGCCAATCGTTTGAGAACTTGATCAATAAAAGGCAGTGGAAAGTGATCCTTCTTGGTAGTTGAGTTCAAACACTTGTAATATACACAAACAGGCCATGATGTAGGCACTCGAGTTGAGATCTACTCTCCTTGATCATTTGTAACCACCGTGATTCCAGATTTCTTCGGAAACATAAGCAATGGGCTTACCCTTTTTGAGTTGGAGATGGAATAAATAAAGACAACCTCACACCACTTCGTGATCTCTTTCATGATAACTTCCTGAAGATTAGGATTCAGTCTACGTTGAATCTCACGACAGATTGTTGTCATCCTTTAAGTAGATATTATGTAAACATGGAGTTTGATTTATCCCTCAGAGGTCCAAAATATTCAAATCAAGAGCCTTACTATTTTTTCTAGAATCTCTAGCAAGCGAGATTCTCGATCCATGATCAATCACGAACTGATTATGACTAGATATTGTTCTGTCTCACCGACAAGGAAGGCATACTTAAGATTTACTATAAGCAGATTTAGTTCTGGTGGAGTTTGCGTTGGCTTTACAAAGACTTCTAAGACCAAGCTGGTGATTGGTTCATGATTTGCCATTTATTTAGTTCCCACCTTGGCCACTCTTAGCTTAGATAAAAAAACACCAAACATATCTGCAATGGTTTCCTTTTGTTTGATTTGTTATGGTTCTTCTTCAAACAACTCGATCAGCTCATTTTCATACATATCCTCATCGACAAAGGAGCAATGTTTCACTACGCTTCCCAGGACTTCCATGGGTTTCCACGTCATTTAGTGATAAGTCTGGATTCTTTAATTTGATCAATAATATCACAGTCGGCTTTATGTGATGTATCTTCCTGACTGCCCACATACGTGCACGCTACTGCTTTGGGTTCTACGATCATATCTAGAGTAATTTTGTTACATGAGCTAAATGTGATCTTTCCAGATGCATAATCAGCTACCACCTCAGTTTTTCAAAGGAATGATCGACCAAGTATGATAGCAATCTGGAGTAATAGTGCGGAGGATTCCATGTCCAGGACAATAAAATATACAGGGAATTTCATGCCTTTTATTGTTATGATAACATCCTTCAATTTACCTTGGGACTGCTTAATGGACCGATCAGTAAACTAAAGGATCATCCTAGTTGGTTTCAGTAGACCCAGCTTGAATTTCATGAGAAGAGAGGTGGGCATGGGGTTTATTGAAGAGTCACTATCTAGGAGAGTGCACTCAAATATTTGATTGAATATTTTACATCAGATTAAAGGAGATTCCATGTCTTTCTTTTTACATGGGAGGTTGTTGATCACATTCATTGTAGCCATGGTGACAATATGTTTTTATGCTCTATTGTATATGTTCTTATGGGGCTCATGCTTTGATGTGCATGCTTCTTTTAGTCCTTTCTTCACACGATGCATGTATTCTATGGCTTTCAATAATGGTAATTCCCAAAAAAATATTTTGCAAGATTTCAACAATATCATGGTCAGAAAGAAGTGTTTTTAAGTTTCTGTTTTTTTATTTTTTATTGCATTAGGAAATTGAATATTTACATGATCAAAATGTTTGTTGGAGTCATCTTTTACAAATGAATGACTAGATGGGTACAATCACTCATTACATTAGAAATGCAAAAAGTGGAGGTGTCAGCTTTGTTGGCTTGTATGGGATCGGTTGTTGGCTTCTCCTTAGCTTGCACGATCTGACCTCGATTGTCATCTTTGTTTTGGTATTTTTCCTTTTATGAATTTTTTGGTCTTCTTGTTTTGGTGCGTCTCCTCTTCCTTCTCCTAAATCGATTGCAGGATCAGCTTGTGAAGGTGATTAAGGCTCACCATCTCAGGCTTTATTCTTTGCCTTCATAGTGTTAGACAGTTGCAACATCCTACCACTCCTAAGAATCAGAGCATTAGATAACATAATGGATTCATGTGTACCTAACTCAATGGGGATGGAGGGTACATCATAAACTATTTGCTCCTTGCAACATAATTTATGTGGTTTTGCTTCAACCTGTGCGAGAATAATGGTCTTGAAAAATATGGGAGAATCCTTAAGTGCATCATGGAAGCATGAGGATCGCATCATATACGATCGGGAGCGACTATCGCACTAGTTGTTCGATACAACAGAATTTAACATTTTTTAATCGATGAAACAAGATGATACAAGAACAGTTCCCAGATAGTTTCATATAAACCACATACTAGATAAAGGAATACCTCTTGTAGTGTGGTTGTGATCGAGTCTCTAAAAAAAGACCTCCTTTCTCAAGTCTGATATGTTAGAGGAAACGCTTGCGAGTGTAGAGATGAATCGTGTGTTTCTTGCAACTCAAGTAATTTCTCCAGAAAATGAATCTCCTGATCTTGTCTCATGAAATTAAATGTATTCTTCATGAGCGAGGCACACCAAAGAAGACAGAGATCCATGAGTAGTCGAGGCAGCAGCATAATGGTGATGCGATGACGGTGGCGTCCTTCTCTCTAGGGATGCAGTGGAAAACTACTCAATATAGTTTATGCAATTTGAAGAGAAAGTGGTGCCTCTTCTTATATAGTATTTTGGGAGTCCATGGATCTCAATCCATAGACAACACAAAATCAATGGATGAGATTGATTTGTGTTTCTTTCAATAGCCATGATCATGCAGTAAAAATACAACAAAACTTAATTAATTAAATTAAATATATATTGAATAATCAATATAAATTAATTTCAACTTAAATCAATTGTCCTTCGAGATAATTAGGAAGGAGATTAACCGCATCCCTTAAAAAGGAGGACAGTTACCCATTCCAATTAGAACTTGGTCATCGTCCACCAGCATTAATTGGAAGGAGGCAATCTTCTTCCAATTTATGAAATTACATTATCTCATGAAAATCTCCAATATTTACAAAAACACTTGTTGTAAATTATCTCACAAATATAATTCACAATTATCTTGTGAACATTGCAATCATGTCATTGGAAATTTATGAATCACATTCTCAACCCAAAATAAAATGTAAATTATATTTTCAATTAATTATCCAATGTGAATCCAATTCAAATCTATAACTAATCAACAAATATAAATTATAATAGACTCCCTCTAGTATATTATATATCACATATAATATATATATATATATGAAGAATTGGATAGTGCCATCCACATTATTTTTATCCATAATAATTAAATCACATTTAATTATATTAGATCATCATTCTCATGCATATAAATAATATGAATCAAATTCAAATTATTCATAATAATTAAATCACATTTAGTTATCCATTTTGCAATGCTTGGATTTAATATAACAATGGAATTATTCCCGAACTCTTTCTAGAATAATGTGCTTTTTCCGTAGATACTTGGAGACAAGGAAAAGGCTATTGTATGTTACACATATAGTGACTTGGATATTGATGTCTCATTGAAGGGTATGGTGAGATCCTTAAGCGCATCACGGAAGAGTGAGGATCGCATTGTATGCGATCGGGAGTGACTAGTCGCACTAGTTGCTTGAGGTAGCGGAAACTGAATTTTTCATGCGATGAAACCACATGATCCAAGAACACTTCTCGGATCATTTTATCTAAACCAGATACAAGTATTAGGGTTACCACTTGAAGCATGGTTGCGATCGAGTCTCTAAATGTAGAGACCTCCTGTCTCAAGTCTGATCCGATAGAGGAGATGCTTGCGAGCGCGTTGATGAAATGCATGCTTCTCACAATCCATGTTGATGATCCAAGCAACGAATCTCCTGATCTCGTCGCACGTGATCCAATCTCTTCTTCACGAGCAAGGTGCACCGAAGGAGACGAAGATCCACACATAAATAATCCGGCAGCATAACAATGATGCTGCAGGGAGAGCGACTCTCTCTAGGTCTCCATGGTGGATGGCCATGAGGGAGAGGGAGAGAGATCATGTTGGTGTGTGGAGAGAATGAGAGAGAGAGAGAGAGCATATGTTATCTAACTTATGAAGAGCAACGGGTGCCCTTCTATTTATAATATTTTGGGATCCATGGATCTCAATCCATGGACAACACAAATCCAATGGCATTGATTTGTTTTTCTTTTAATGGCCATGATCTTGTTGTTAAAAATACAACAATAATTAATTTAATTAAATTAAATATATATTTAATAAATCATCAATATATAAATTAATTAAATCAAATCAACAAAGGAGATAATAGGAAGGAGCATGCCTCCCTTCCATAAAGGGGAGGGCGGCACACCTTGAATTCCCACTCAAGGTCGTCCTCCATCCTTTTTGAAAGGAAGGAGGCACTCCTCTTTCTTTTTCATGAGATCTCATATCTCATGAAAATCTCCATGATTCAAAACAACTCTTGTTGTAAATTATTCACACAAATAATTCATAATTATTTTGTGAACATTGCAATCATGCCCATTGGAAATTTGTGAATCACATTCACAACCCAAAATAAAATGTAAATTACATTTTCAATTTAATGTCTAATGTGAATCTAATTCACATCAACATTTAACTAACAAATGTAAATTACAAATTGCTCTCTCTTATATATTATAAATCACATTTATAATATATATGATTAATATGGATAATGCTATCCACATTATTTTTATCCATGATAATTAAATCACATTTAATCATCTTAGATATCTATTCTCATGTGCCCAAATAATATAAATCACATTCACATTATTTACATCTATGATAATTAAATCACATTTAATTATGTAAGATAATTGTCCTTATAATATGAATAAAATTCATATTATTTATGATAGTCAAATCACATTTAATTATCATTTTTTCTCAATGCTCGGATATATAATATCAACAATGAACTTATCCTGAACTCTTTCAAGGATAATGCGCTTTCTCCACGGATACTTGGAGATAAGG
Source organism: Ottelia alismoides (assembly GCA_037367405.1). Taxonomy (NCBI): domain Eukaryota; kingdom Viridiplantae; phylum Streptophyta; class Magnoliopsida; order Alismatales; family Hydrocharitaceae; genus Ottelia; species Ottelia alismoides. The sequence continues at coordinate 997,185 of JAZKJV010003813.1, read as the reverse complement.
GCAGGACGATTGTATTGTTCCACGTATAGTGACTTAGATATTGAGATCACATCTCAAATCCAGATCTCGGGCCTCCCATAGATGCTTGATTAAATCAAGATCACAAATATAATCTTCTCATTGCATCTGAATCACATTCAGATCAATGTCCAATATTTGGACCAAGATCAAATTACTTCTCTACTGAGAGAAATCACAAAAATCAAGACCCGTTTCATCACTCCCTAGGAATGGAAGCGTCATGGTTATACAATCATTTATGATCACATCACCCTCAGGTATTTCCAACACCTGTACAACCTGCTTACTGGAAGACTCAGAATAAACCTGAAGTATTAGATCAATTTTACACTATCTGCTTCAGGGTTTTATCAGTAAGTTTCTCATTTGATCATTGGGAGTTGGTATCTGTCATATACTTTCCAAAAGCATATATCATACCTAGGTCTTGATCATATACTTTCCAAAAGTATATATCAAACCTACAAATTCAGTCAAGCTTCCAAAGTGAGACGATTGTGTACGGAATTTTATTCTTCCCAATATTTCATGGGTGAGCTCACGTCTTCCTGTTCAGTAACTGAACATGTATGATCCCATTGAGAGATCATATTACTCACATGCCCTTGTATGCACACCAGCGCGTCGATGTATAGACCTTGATTAGGTCATCAACATATTGGTCTGCCAAATGTACATACTTAGACATATAGTAACACATTTGTCTCCAATCAAAGGATGTGTGCCTATATCGTGTCAGCAAACGACATAGGACTTGGTTATCTCGATCTTGTTAAGTAACTCTTTGACCTAACTTATCTAACACCTCCGAATCTCTAATCCTCTGCAAAGGACCAGCATCAAAAGGTCAGTACGATATCATCCTTCAGAGAGAGGAATGTCATCTCCTCCTCAGGCTGGAGATCATCTCTTAATAATCATTTGACAGTTCTTGATGAGTCCTCAATCTAACTCTTTAGATATTCATCCAAGCACCAGCCTCTATGATTCAATAATTGAATCAATAGCTCTATGATTACTAAGATGGCCATGGTACATAAACCTAATTGTATTAAGAGACCTATTATGCAAATTAGTTATTCTTCATTTCAGAGAGAATGATATTTGCAATAACATTTATTGCATAATGGCTTGTCGTGGGCTTGCATGTCCAACAATCTCCCACTACCCCAAAGAGTCATTAATAGGCTAATCATTTAAAACCGCATTCATGTGATAACCATAGGCAATTTAGAAAAATAGCTAGGTAAGATGATCAACCACTCTGTTCCCAAAAGACTATTCCAAGTCCTTTTACGGCACTTGCATATCTCCTAGTAACAGTGCTCGCATCGAATGTGAATGTTGCATCTTATGCAACCAATACTCAAGCTTGTAAGTTATAGTGTCCTTGACACTACAACTCAATAATTATTATAACCATTATTCCCATTATCCTTATCAGAATACCTTTATTCCTGTAGACCTCTATCTCCTAAGGTATCTACAATTAAGATCTTTTAGATCTCTATCTATAAAGTCTTAATCTCTTAAAGATAAGACTCAAAGATCATTATCTCGAAAGTCTTGTCATCTTTTGAAGATATTTTTACTACTGCAATTAAGTAGTTTATCTCTATAGTAGGATTAGTAATAGTTTACTACTCCCATTGCATGGAAGACATCTGGAATTTGTACATAGCTAGGATACACTCGGCTTCTCGTAACTCATGCACAAGGGCAAGCAGTTCTAGCATTCACTTCCCCAACTCTTTGAGGTGTTATACCTTCAGATAGGTTAGTATCCTATCTTAAGGAAGGAAGCCTTCCTTGGGGGTTTCCAAGAATGGAATATGTCCAAGGTGTACCATAAATGTGATGGTCCCAATACCCTCTTCTCTATGATTCTGAACACCTTTAGAATTAAGATCCAAGAGGTATCCTTGAGATCATATCTTGAGGTATAGAATAGTTATATTATAAAACACTTATTATTATCCTTATATCATTCCAAATGATTAGGATTTTATCTAAATTTAGCATGATGAATACAATGACACTCCCACTAAGTTTTACGTGGTTCATCAAGATTTTATCTGAAATCATAACATTTATAGTTTCGTCAAATCTTATGTTCCAACTATAAGAAGCTTATTTGTGTCCATAGATGGAATTCCCTATCTTGCACACCTTTCTTTCCTCATCCATGAAGCCATGGGGCTACTTCATATGAATATCCTCGAAGAGGAATTCATAAAGGAATGCAATCTTGACTTCCATCATGAAGATGTAAAAGTCAAGTTGTGTAGCTATAGTTAGCAATATTCTAATGGGTTTAAGAAAGTTCACTGAAGAGCAAGTTTCACCTCAAGCGATGTCTTCTTCTTTGGTGTGTATCTTGTGGATACGAGCCGTGCTTTGAAGGTCTCTACCTTCGCATCAGGTTCCCTCTTTCTCTTGAAGATCCATTTACACCTTTCTGGGTCTTACCCATATAGGTGGATCCTCTAGGGTCCATGTACAACACTTGTATATGAAGTCTACTTTAGACTTTATTGCTAATATCCATATTTTCAAGTCATGATCCTCATAAGCTTCATCACATGAAGTCAGATCATTGTCAGATTTAACTGACATATGGAACACATCCTCAAACTCATTTGAAGAGGTATTAGTATTTCATCTTTAATTATCCGTTTAGTTATCGATTTCAGGAACCTCATTATCATCTCAAGATTAAATGAGTTCATTTACTTCATCGTGATTCTTAAGAGAGTCATGCCCTAAGAATCACGTTCTCAGAGATGAGATCTTTTAAGAATCTCAAGGTTATAAAGTAGGTATCCAATACCATTCTTTATTTTCCTAATGAAGGAGCACCCTCTAGTGCTAGATTCTAGCTCACATGCATGGAACCATATTAAGAATATATGGTGTAGTCTCTACTACATATATACCTGGGAAACTAAGAGGTAATTATGCTAAAAAATTATCATTGATCAAATCATGGCATACATGATCCAACTTTATCTCCCTACAACTTTCTTGAGTTTAGGTGCATTAGGAGGAGTGAGATAGAAATGATATTCATATATCCATTCGGTATTCCTTGAATTCATCTAACAGGTACAGGCTACCTAGGGTAGATAAAATTCATTTCATCTTCCTTCAAACTTTGGCTCTAAACCAAAATTATGAAATCTTTGAACATTTCAAAGGTTTCTTAGGTGAAGAGAAGAAATATCGTATCATGCATAATCATTAATAGATATCCCATATCCATAATGTTCATTATGATATAGATGATCCGCATACATCAATATGTATGATATCTTGAATACCTTGACATCTTACACCATTCCCAAAGAAGGGTGTATTGGACATATTATACTTTGAATACAATATTCATAAATTTGTAAGATTTGAAATTTCAGATATTCTAAAGTTTCATCTCTTATTAGTCTATTGATCAAATCAACAAATAAATGTCCAAGGCTTGATGCAGGTCATTGTCAAATGTCCTTCATCCTCCTATTGATCTTATAAGGGTTAACTTTTAGTATTAGAAATCTTAATGAACCATTCATTCATTTTTCTAATTAAGTAGAGTCCATTAGATGTTAGAATATTGTCTGAAATATATCCATCATAACTCTTTATGATAGGTTTATTCCAGAATTCATGTTTATTTCAACAATTAGAAATAAACTATGAGTGTATTCTTATATCTAGGTCAAAGATACATTCTCTGAGACTAACTCCCACTGAAATTGAGAAGTCTATTAATACAACAGAGATTGTTGCAACAATTGCATCAATTCCATGTGGATGACTATAAACCTTAAGATCAAGATTTTCCAGTCTTTTAAAACATGTGCAACACATTGCAAGTGTTGTTAGAAGATTGAGATACAATTATTAGACTTTATCTTATTCAATAAGAAAGTCAATTTCAATGATTATTTGTAGATGTAGATTATTTCGATGCATTATCCGAGTCCTTCTCTAAGGATTCTAGATAGACTTGATAGTCGATCTATTAATACATCAGCTTATTGTTGTATACGCATTCATCCAACTCTTTGGATGTCATATAGAAGTCATAAAAGCAAAGTCAACTCTTTGACTTCCTTCCCCACTTTGCTCCCTTCATCTATAAGCAATTATTGCTTAAGATTAAGGATCTCTTATGTTGAACTCAAAAGAATTCAATGTAAGAGTACTTCAACATTTATACATGCTTCATCCAATTCATATGAATATTGTGAAGCTTCATGAATGACTAGAGTATAGACAGTAGAATGATGACACTCATCATATCTACATCCATCTTAACTCTTAAAATTCTTGGTTCAGGTAGGTACTCAAACATTTGGAGTACATCATCTATTACAGAGCTACCATTCTGCATGATGTAGAGAACCATGTCACTCATGATTAAATGTCAAGAGAACATATGTATGCCAAAAACATCTTCTTGGATTATATAAGGATTAATTGACAATTACGATCATCATCGACATGTCACTTCCCAAGTACATTCGATGAGAGATCAAGACTATAGAGTTATACAAACCCTAGGGTTGTAGATCTATTATTTATTTAATTGGCATTCCTCTTTATTATGAGGAAACTTGCACATTGCAACCACATACATTATGTGTCCAACTGCAAGTCCAATATCTTGATCATGGATTCAATACATGATATTTTACTAGTTATTATTTAGTATAGTATTGAGTGGGTTTAATGAAGAATTTATCTGAAATAAGAAATTTGTATAAGTGTATATATTAATATATATATATACATATTTTACTTTGATTTAGGAGTTTTTATATCAAAGTTGTCTTGCCTTGTCAACAATGAAAGTTCATTCCCTTAATCACTTTCAATGTAAGAGATATATTTACCATTATATCTCAAGCAAGATCTTGGATCTTCTTCCTAATCTTTGATACATCCCAATAATATGAGAACATGTAACACCGATAAAAAGAAGAGGGAACACATTACGTGTTGCAACTCCAACTTGCATTTCTCACATTGATCTTTAACACTCGGACCCACCACCCCTAATGTGATGTTGACCTGTCATTAATTGAACCAATCGTCAATAGGAATACAACTCGCTATGCGCAATCCAATATCGCCCCAATAACATGAGTACCTGATACTGGGGTCACTACGCATACGTCCTTACTCTTTCGAGAAGCGAAGAGCCCAATCCAGATGCACTTGCATACAGGAACTGTCACTTCGGACAGGACGTCTCCTATATACAATCCCTGGCGACGGAACCCTTCACCTTGACGAGAGACCATGGATGTCCCTTATGTGATCCTCCATACCACATTCAATTCTAATTAATTATTATGAATCATATTCACATAATTAATTCTTCAAAGGGAAATAACAACTCTATTTATAATAGAGTGTTTTAATTTTAATTGGATTCCAATTAATCTAATCATATCAAATTAATGATCAAATTAATATCCAACAAACATTCTTTTATTGTTACTTGAAATATGGTGTTATCTCAAACACGTATTATTTCAAATTTTAATAAATAGAAAAATACACCGTGATATTTTCTGCATTATTGAGTCCCTACCCGCTATCATGATCAGTACCGACGGGAGTGGGACAGATCGCACACGGTGCAACCCACTACCCCAACGTTCTCCGACTAGACACCATATCCACCTCAGGAAAGGATAATGATAAATTGATCATTGTGTACTTGAGATGGTAATCGTTTTTTCAACCGAAGTTATACCATATAATAATCAAAACCATTTTGATTAACATTATAAGGAGATTTGCTAAACAAATCTCCAATCCTATTCAAGCAACAATATTTGTTGGAAAGTAGATCATGTAATCAATTTGTGATCTAGATCACATCTAATCAATTATTGGTTAAGGCAATGTCGTTTAAGGAAATAATTATCGTCAAATATTTTACAAATATTTATCTATAATTATTCCTGGAAATTATACCATTTAATTTCATTAATTATTTAAATGACAATCACAAGGTCCTTGATTAGGAAAGTAATTTCCAGCAGTGATCCTCACTTACTAAAATTACCATATCTCAATTAAAATAAACCCAAACTAAGCAAAATAAGCTCTCAAAGTTTGCTAATTTGATCTACAACAGAACCTGTGTATATTGCACGCATTTCAAGATGTTTCCTCAATTAACTCCTTAATTACGTTAAAATCTGCAGTCTCAGGTTCATAACTTGAGAAAATGGATTCGAAATCACGCAAAATTAGATCCTAAAATTTACTTATTTAATGGGGGAAAATCCAATTATAGTTTTCGTGTTTAAATAATTTGAATAGGGATGAAAATAATCACAAAACATAGATGCGAAAATGAAATGCAAGAAAACTTTTGCAAACCCTAACAAACCCAAGTCGTCCTAGGTTTATGGATCGTATCCAAAACCTAGGTTAATTCTACTTATAATATCAATCAAATTCATATTATTTATGATAAACAACTCACATTTAATTATCAAATTTTATCAATGCTCGAATATATAATATTAATAATGAAATTATCCTGGACTCTTTCAAGGAAAATGCGCTTTCTCCGCAGATACTTGGAGATAAGGACAGATCAATTGTATTGTTCCACATATAGTGACTTGGATATTGAAATCACATCTCAAATACAGATCTCGTGCCTCCCGTAGAAGCTTGATTAGATCAAGACCGCAAATCTAATCTTCTCATTGCATCTGAATCACATTCAAATCAATGTCCAACATTTGAGCCAAGATCAGATTACTTCTCTACTGAGAGGAGTCACTAAAATCTAGACATGTTTCATCACTCCCTAGGAATGGAAGCATCATGGTTATACAATCATTTATGGTCACATCACCCTCAGGTATTCCCAATACATGTACATCCTGCATATTGGAAGACTCAGAATAAACCCGAAGTATTAGATCAAATTTACACTGTCTACTTCAGGGTTTTATCAGTAAGTATCTGATTTGATCACTGGGAGTCGGTATCAATCATATGCTTTTCAAAAGCATATATCATACCTAGGTCTTGATAATATACTTTCCAAAAGTATATGTCAAACCTATAAATTAAATAAAGCTTCCAAAGAGAGATAACCGTGCATAGAATTTGATTCTTCCCAATATCTCATGAGTGAGCTCATGTCTTCCGGTTCAGTAACTGAACCTGTATGATCCCTTTGAGAGATCGTAGTACTCATATGCCCTTATATGCACACCAGCACATCGGTGTATAGACCTTGGTTAGGTCATCAACTTATTGGTCTGCCAAATGTACATACTCAAACATATAGTAACACATCTGTCTCCGATAAGAGGATGTATGCCTATATCGTGACAGCATACGACATAGGACTTGGTTATCTCGATCTTGTTAAATCAACTCTTTAACCTTACTTATCTAACACCTCTGAATCTCTATTCCTATGCAGAGGACCTGCATTAATAGGTCATTTAGATATCAACCTTTAGGGATAAGGATTGTCATCTCCTACTCAGGCTGGAGATCATCTCTTAACAATCATTTGATGGTGCTTGATGAGTCATCAATCTAACTCTTTAGATATTAATTCAAGCACCAGCCTCTATGATTCAACAGTTGAATCAACACGTGTATGATCATCAAGATGGCCATGGTACATAACCCTAATTGTAATAAGGGACCTATAATGCAAATTACTTATTCTTCTTTTCAGATCAGGGAATGATATTTGCATTAACATTTATTGCATAATGGCTCGTTGTGGGCTTACATGTCCAACAATACAATCGTTTATGATCACATCACCCTCATGTATTTCTAATACATGTACTTCCTTCATATTGGAAGACCTATAATAAACCCGAAGACATAGATCAATTCCACTCTCATCTTCACGGTTTCATTATCAAGTTTCTCATTCGATCATTAGGAGTTGGTATCTATCATGTGCTTTCTGAAAGCATATATCATACCTTCAAATTCTTATCATGCTTCCAAAACACGATGACCACGGATGGAATTTGATCGATCCCAATACCTCATGAGTGACCACATGTCTTCTGATTCATAATTGAATATGTGTGACCCTTTGAGAGATCATATTACTCATATTCCCTTTTATGCACACTAGCTCGTTGGTGTATAGATATTGACTAGGCCATCAACCTATTAGTCTGCCAAATATACATACTTAGATATATACAACACATTTGTCTCCTGTCAGAGGCTATGTACCTATATCGTGAATAGTATACGACATAGGACTTGGTTATCTCAATCACGTTAAGTCAAATATTTGACCTAACTAATCTGACACCTCCGAATATCTATTCCCATGCAAAGGACCTGCATCAAGAGGTTGGTCAGACATCAGCATAATGATAAAGGATTGTCAACTCCTACTCAGGCTGGAGATCATCTCTTAACAATCATTTGATAGTGCTTGATGAGTCCTCAATCTAGCTCCTCATATATTCATCCAAGCACCAACATCTATGATTCATCTATTAAATCAACAGTTGTAAGATAACTATGATGGCCATGGTACATAACCCTAATTGTATAGAGAGACTTTATAGTGCATTCATTCATTTAATATTAGATAGGGAGTGAAATAACTAATAACTTTTACTGATAAATCAAACATTACAATAACATTTATCATAGGAATGGTTCGCCTCGGGATCACATGACTAACAATCTCCCACTAGCCCTCAGAACCATTCATGTACAATCATCAAACCCATGTTCATTACATGGTGATCGAAAACCTTCTGCATCAAAGGTTTAGTAGAGAATTAGCAACATTGTCGGCATAGCAACCTTGGTGATGATAATGTCACCATGCTTTTAAATCTCCCGAATGATGTGATATTTCCTTTCTACGTGCTTGCTCTTTTGGTGACATCTAGGTTCCTTCACCTGGGAAATGTCTCTTGTATTATTGTAGAGTTGCAGGACGGAAGGATCAGAGGAAACTATGCCAAGTTCCACAATGAACTTGCACAACCACACCACCTCCTTTGCAACATCCGATGCGGCAATGTATTCAGCTTCTATTGTTGAATCAGCCACAGTATCCTTCTTGCTTCTCCATCTCACAACACCACCGTTCTACATGAAAACAAACCCTAATGTTGACTTTCGATCATTAATATCTGACTGGAAGTATGAATCTATGTATCCCAAGATTCTGAGATCACCATCTCCATATACCAAGATATAATCTTGCATCCGTTTTAAATACTTGAAAATCTTCTTCATTGCATTCCAGTGTTGTTCTCTATAGCAGGTTTGGTAATGACTTACCACTCCAACTGCATAGTAGATATCTAGTCTTGTACACATCATGGCTTACATTAAGCTTCTTATAGCTGATGCGTAGGGGCATCCAACCATGGCTTTCATTTTCTCGACACTTTGAGGAGTCATCCCATTAGATTAGTAGATACCATGTCTTAAGGGAAGGAAACCTTTCTTAGAATTCTCCATATGGAAACATCCCAAAATTTTCTTAATGTACCCATGTTGTGATAATCCCAGTATCCGCTTTTTTCCATTTCTGAACAACTTCAGAACCAAGACGTAAAAGGCTTCTCCATGATCTTTCATCTTGAACGTATGAGATAACCAAATCTTAACTCTGGTCATCATCCATGTACCATTCCCAATGATAAGGATGCCATCTACGTAAAGCACGATGAACATAATGGCACTCCCATTAAGCTTGTTGTATACACACGGTTCATCAGAATTCTGCACAAAATCATAACTCTTTACGATTTCATCAAATGTGATGTTCCAGCTACGAGAAGCTCGTTTGAGCCCATAGATGAATTTCTTCAGTTTGCGTACTTTACCTTCCTCGATTATGAAGCCCTTGGGTTGCTCCATATAGATATACTCCTCGAGATATCCATTAAGGAATGTCACCCTGATCTCCCTCTACCAGATGTCATAATCAAGAGATGCAGATATATATAGCAATGCCCTGATGAACGTAAGTACAGCCACGAGTGAGAATGTCTCATAATAGTCGATGCCTTCTCTATATATATAGCCCTTGGTTATGATTTGTGTCTTGAAAGTCTCTACTTTCCCATCAGGTCCCCTTTTTCATCTTGAAGATCCATTTACACCTAATGGGTTTTATTCCTTTAGGTGGATCCTCTAGGATCCATACACCATTCTTACGCATGGAGTCAATTTCTGACTTCATTGATAGCATCAATATATCCACGTCATGATCTGCGAGTGCTTCATCAAATGAAGATGATCATTGTTAGTTTCACCTGACACATGGAATCCGTACCTTTCAGGTGGTGCAGCCACCCTCAAACTCCTTCGAAGAGGTACATGTATTTCTGCTTTATTTATCTCTTTAGTTTCTGATTCAAGAAGCTCATAATCCTTAGGGGACTCAGTAAGTTCCTTTACTTCATTTTTATCTTGACTTTTAAGGAAATCATCCTCCAAAAATTTCACATATCTAGAGACGAAAACCTTCTAGGTCTCAGGATCATAAAGCTGGTATCCAATACCATCCTTTACATACCCAATGAAGTACCATTCACAAGTGCGACATTCTATCTTTCTTGCATCCATGTTCTTCACATGGGACCAAGTAACCCCAAACTCTCAAGTGTTTAACACTGGGTTTGGTTCCATACCAAAGATAATGAGGATTTTTAGGTATGGATTTTCTAGGAATCTTGTTCGGGATATATATTCAATCTCTATTGCATATCCCCAGAAACTAAGTGGTAAATATGCTTTACTCATTACTGAGGAGTGAGATTGGAGAAAATTCCATTCTCTTTACAGCATTCCTTAAATTCATTTGAGAGGTACTCATCACTTCAGTGAGATCAAATCTATTTAATCTTCCTATCGGTTTAGTTCTCAACCAAAGCCTTGAACTCTATGAACTTTTCAAAAGTTTCAGATTTATGACATAGTAGGAAGATAAACCCATATCGTGAATGGTCATCAACAAACATCAAATAACATCGATATTCATTTCAAATCATGGTACTAAAGGGACCACATATATCGGTATGTATTAGTTCAAGAATACCCTCGCATCGTGTAAGAAAGACATCATAGTCATTTTACCTCGAAAACAATATTCACAGATAGACAAAGATTGAACCTATAGAAGACCTATGGACCATATATTATGAATCTATTGATCCTATCAACACACAAATGACCAAGCTTTTGATACCAAATTACTTGAATGATTTCCATCCTCCCTAGATTTTTAAGGTTTTTATAGTGGTAGTAACATTCATGATATTTTCATCAATACACAATTCATAGAGTCCGCCAGAAGCCAACATTATCTGCAATATGTTTATCATAACGACTTATGACTACTTTGTTATAGAAGAGAAACAAATATCCATTTTTAACAAGATTAGATACAGATATAAGGTTCCTCCTTACTTCCAGTGCATAAAGACACTCTGTAAGTACTAGGACTCTTCCACTAGGCAATGATAGTTTCCAGGTCCTAAAGGTGACCGCTGCAACACTTGCATCAGATCCCATCTGGATGACTATCTCCCCTTCGTCAAGACTCTTAGTTTCCTAAAATAGATGCAATAAATTGCATACATGAACATAAGCATCAAAATCGGTGACCCAACTACCTTCTTGTCCAATGAGAAATTTTATTTCAATAATGAAAATTAGATTTCGTACCTGCTGGGGCTTTACCTTTGTCAACAGACTTTGGGTAATCCAGACAATTACACCACCAGTGCTCCGGATTCTTTTAGTGATGACAGACATTAGTTTTCTTCAATGTTATCACAGTGGATGCATTAGAAGATGAGCTAACACCTGGACTCTTCTTCATTCTCTTTTGGGATGGACTCTTCCGAGAACTATGCTTCTGATTGCGCTTTCCTTTGACTTGTGCAACATTGCACTGCCAGAGGGGCTATCTTTCTTCATCACATCTTTTGCAAACTTTAATGTAGCTAATAGTCCAGTGTTAGTATAATCTCATTTTCTCATGTGGTATGTGATCACAAAGTTATTGAAAGACTTAGGGAGTGACATCAAAAAGAAGACAGACTGCATATATGCTTCCATGTTAGATCCAAGGGTTTCCAGCTGAGAAAGGTACCCAAACATTTTGAGTACATGTTCTCTAACAGAAGTCCCTTCCTGCATATTGCAGGGAATAAGTTCTTTCATGATATTATAATGTTGTGTGCGGTTTACATCACCGAACATTTCTCTCATATTCATCATTATGTCTTGGCAACTGTTCATGTCTATATGTTTTTACTGAAGCACATTGGACAACGAACCTAAAATATTACACCTTGCCAAAATATGATCTTCATCATACTTTTTATTGAATTTAATCTCTTCTACAGTCTATGGGTCAGTGTACTTGTCCTTGGATAGCACATATGAGATGTACTCTGCAGATAGGACAAGATCTAAATTACAGATCCTATCTGAGTAATTTGGTCTGATCAACTAATTGACCTCCAGAAGTTGCTTAATTGGGTTCATGAACTTCATTTTTTGAAATTAATAATGTACTATATTAGAACATATAAATGATTATATATTCAATTGAAATTCTTTGATTAAGGAACTTTTAATCAAATTACTCATGCCTTTTCAACTTTGAAAGTTCTTCCCTTAGTCACTTTCAAGGCAAGATATATACTTATTGATATATATCTAGCAAGAATGTGATCTCCTCTTTACCTTTGTTACATCCCAATAATATAATAACTTGCAACTCGGATAAAAGAAGTGGGAACACATTCCACCTTGCAAGTACAACTTGCATTTCCTAATTTGGTCTTTAACACTCGAGCCCACACCCCTAAGATGATGTTCAGCCATCGTTATTCAAATCAACCATCAATAGGATTAGAACTCGCTATACACAATCCAATATCGCCCCAATAATATAAGGACTTGATATTGGGGTTAGTACGTATACGACCTTACTCTTTCGAGAAGAAAAGATCTCTATTCAGGTGCACTTATATGCATGAGCTGTCACTTCAGATAGGTGTCTCCCACATACAATCTCTAGAGATGGAACCATTCGCCTTGACGAGAGATCATGGATGTCACTCATGTGATCCTCCACCTCATATTCAAATTCTAATTAATTATCATGAATCATATTCACTTAATTAATTCTTCTAGGAAAATATGACTCTAGTCATAATAGAGTGTTTTAATTGAATATACTTAATTTAATCATATTAAATCAATTATCAATCCAATTAAATCAAAGAACAAACTTGATTGTTACTTGAAAGATGGTATTATCTCAAAATACGTAATATTTGAATTTTAATGATTAGAAAAAATACATCATGATCGCTTCAAACATTATCCCTTCCTTACCCACTGTCATGGCCAATTTTAACGGGAGTGGGATTGACCAATCATGGAGCAGCCTGCTACCCCAACGCTTCCTGACTAGACACCATATCTGCCTCAGGTCAGGATAATGTGATCTAATCATTTTATATTTAATATAATAATCGGTCTTTCAATGAAAGTTATACCGTATAATAATAATCAAAACCATTTTAATTAATATTATAAAAATATTTGCTAAACAAATCCCCGATCCTATTCAAGTAATAATGTTTTGCATGTAGAGATTATCCTACAACTAGTGTAGGAAAAACTAGGGTTTTCATGAAACACTCATTCAATGATGGTTGATGTTTGACCAATTATTTCCATAAATAGATATTAATAATTAATTAATCATGACAACTTCTCATTTTCCTTTATTGACATTGAAAGATAAACACATTAAGAAAGAGATCTTGATGATCCAATCATCATCCGACCCATCTCCACTAAACATAAAATATCTAGGGCAAACGGAGTCGGAATCACGTGAAATATCGTGCGATTTTCTGGTTTGATCCTCTTCTTAATTCAAGTGTTTATTTCATGTTTCATAATAGGAAAATAAGAAGAAAAAATATTTTGTTATAGATCCGTGAATACATGTAAAACAATTTTCATAGAGGGAACTATTCGAATCAAGTTCGTACACTTTTAGTATCAATCAAAGGTTAATGTTTTTAGGTTATATTTAGACATTCTAAATACATTTTATTAACCAAAAAACACAACCAAATAATGCATAAACAATAGGTTTTTATTCATCAAAAACGATTCAATTCTTGCATCTAATGCAAAAACAATAATTCCCACGCATCCAAAACATGAATTGTGATCACCTATGGTTTTGGATCACATCAAAGACCTAACCTAGGCTCTGGTAACACTTGAGCAATATGGAAGAATCCTTGAGAACATCACATAAGCATGAGGATCACATCATATATGATCAGGAGCGACTAGTCGCACTAGTTGCTCGTTGTAGCAGAAGTTAAAATTTTTTAATTGATGAAACCATATGATCCAGGAACACTTTTATGATCGTTTCATCTAAACCACGTACTATATAAAGGAATACCTGTTGTAGTGTGGTTGTGATCGAGTCTCGAAACAAAGAGACCTCATGTCTCAGGTCTGATCTGTCGGAGGACACGCATGCAAGCTTGGAGATGAATCGTGTGCTTCTCAAAATCCAAGTAGTTGATCCAAGCAATGAATCTCTTGTCTCATCTCATGAGGTCAAATGTATTCTTAACAAGCGAAGTGTACCAAAGAATATGGAGATTCGCGAGTAATCAAGACAGCATCACAATGGCAATGCGACAATAGTGGCGACCTTCTCTCTAGGGTTGGAGTGGACAACCACTCAAGATAGAGAGAGAGAGAGAGGGTGGCATGAGAATGAGGGGGGAGAGAGAGCGGTAGTTGATGTAACTTGAAGAGTAAGGGCCGCCTCTTCTTATATAGTATTTTGGGAGTCCATGGATCTCAATCCATGGACAACACAAAATCAATGGATAAGAATGATTTGTGTTTCTTTCAATGGCCATGATCTTGTAGTAAAAATACGACAACAATTAATTTAATTAAATTAAAGATATATTTAATATTCAATATAAATTAATTTCAAATTAAATCAATTATCCTTGGAGATAATTATGAAGGAGATTAGACTCATCCCTTAAAAGGAAGGGGATGGCCACTCATTCCAATTAGGACTTGTGGCCATCCACTGCCTTTAATTGGAAAGAGGAAATCTTCTTTCAATTCATGAGATTACATTATCTCATAAAAATATACAATATTTACAACAATTTTTGTTGTAATTATCTCATAAAAATAATTCATAATTATCTTGTGAACATTGCAATCATATCATTGGAAATTTGTGAATCATATTTACAACCAAAATAAATGAAAATTATATATTCAATTAATTATCTAATGTGAATCCAATTCAAATCAATAATTAATCAACAAATATCAATTACAATAGGCTCACTCTAATATCTTATAAATCACATTTATTTTATATATATATGAATAAATGAATAGTGTTATCCACGTTATTCTTAAACATAATAATTAAATCACATTTAATTATATTGGATAATTCTCATGCATTTAAATAATATGAATCAAATTCACATTATTCACTATAATTAAATGTCATTTAATTATCCATTTCTCAATGCCTGAATTTAATCTAACAATGGAATTATTCTCGAATTCTTTCAAGAATAATTCGCGTTCTTCGTAAATATTTGGAGATAAGGACATGGCGATTGTACGTTCCCCTTATAGTGACTTGGATATTGAGATCATATCTCAATACCATATCTCATGGACCTCTCATAGATGCTTGATTAATTCAAGATTGTAAATCTAATCTTTTCATTGCATCTAAATCATATTCAGATTAATGTCCAACATTTGGACCAAGACCAGATCACTTTCTCTACTGAGAGGAGTCACTAAAATCCAGACATGTTTCATTTCTCCCTTGGAATGAAAGCGTCATGGTTATACAATTGTTTATAATCACATCATCCTCCGATATTACTAATACATATATACTGCATACTGGAAGACCTATAATAAACCCGAAGACATAGATCAATTTTCACTGTCATCTTCAGGGTTTCATTATCAAGTTTCTCATACGATCATTGGGAGTTGGTATCGATCACATGCTTTCTAAAAGCACATATCATACCTTCAAATTCTTGTCATGCTTCCAAAGCACGATGACCATGCATGGAATTTGATCGGTCGTAATACCTCATGAGTGAGCTCGTCATCCGATTCACACGTTAATTTGTATGATCCCTTTGAGAGATCGTATTACTCATTTGCCCTTATATGCACACCATCTCGCCAGTGTATAGAACCTTGATTAAGACATCAAACTATTAATATGCCAAATGTAATACTTAGACATATGGCAACACATCTGTATACGATAAGAGGATCTATGTCTATATCGTGACAGCATACGACATAGTACTTTCTTATCCTGGTCTCATTAAGTCAACTCTTTGACCTAACTAATCTAATACGTCAGAATCTCTATTCCCATGACATTCATCAAGAGGTTGGCCAGACATCAATCTAATTAGAAAGGATTGCCATCTCCTACTCATGTTGGAGATCATTTCTTAACAATCTTTTGATGGTGCTTGATGAGTCCTCACTAACTCCTTATATATTCATCCAAGCACCAGCTTCTATGATTCAACTATTGAATCAATAGATGTATGATCATTAAGATGGCCATGGTACGTAACCTTAATTGTACAGAGGGACCTTATAGTGCATTCATTCATTTAATCTCATATATAGGGAGTTAAATAACCCATAACTTTTATTGATAAATCAAACATTACAATAACATGTATTGTAGTAATGGTTCTCCTCAAGCTCAAATGGCTAATAGGTCTTTACGGTAGTGAGGTCATCCAAATTCTAGATCATCTCAGTCATGTTTTTTACGAGCTGGACCAAGCAGTCGAGAGCTAGGTTCACATGTGTGGTCTCTATCTTCTCAGTGGGTGGGGCTTGCTGACTTTGACAATGGTATGGAGGTTGTTACTTGTGGTTCTGATAGAAGGGATGAGGATGATACTGCTGGTAATACGGAGGAGGAGTGTATTGATTCTGGAATTGAGCAGCTGCCTAATAGTGATTGAATGTTGCTAATGGTAAGCTGGCTTCTGGTGGTGTTTTCTCCATGTATGAGCATTCTGCAGAAACTGGTGCTGGGCAAGCTGATTCTCATGTAAAGTTCTTCCACCTTGTTGTTAGTTGTAATGGTCTAATGGTAGGTGATTGACCCTTCTAATGTCCACCTGGATGAGTTAATTGCAGTTCATTGTTGCACGCATCGTTCACCTCTTGAATTTGGGTTGGAGGTGGGAAGAATGGCTTGACTTGAGATGGTTGGGGCTCCTGATGGTAAACAGTCATCTTTATCTATTGTGTTTATTGTGATGGTTCCTGTTTGGGTGCTTGCATCTAGTACATGTGATGGACTTACTATAGATGCCCTTGACTCTGTTGTGCTTGTTGTGGTTCTGCAGCAGATGTCTCAGCCAGAGTACTCACAAACAAACCATAGTTGATTGAGATCACCAAAAGCTTTAGCTACTTCATGATTTTGTCGAGATTATTCAGGTTCTTTGCTTTCTATTCGAGCACATTAAGTTTCTCGAAGTCTTGTTATCATTTCTCTATAATGTCCACTTTGGATAGTTGGTTCCTTATAATACTTAAGTTGGAACTCTCATTCCCATCCTCATCGTATGATGTTGCCATGTTGACTGGTATATGGAGTATGTGAGGATTCTTCTAGAAAGTGAGAGATGAATATGAGCTAGCCGACCCATCGACCATTTCCTCAGAACTCTACCAAACCACATCATCATCTGATAAAGTGAGACCTACCACATGCAGCATCTGAAGGATATGGTAAGATCCTCAAGCGCATCATGGAAGCGTGAGCGTCGTATCGAATACGATGAAGAACGACTAGTCGGAGTAGTTATTCTAAGCAGCAGAAATTAAAAAATTTTTATGCGATGAAACCACATGATCCAAGAACACTTCTCAGATCGTTTCATCTAAACCACAAACAAGTAATAGGATTACCTCTTGAAGCGTGGTTGCGATCGAGTCTCTAAACAAAGAGACCTCCTGTCTCAAGTCCGATCTGACGGAGGAGACGCTTGCGAGCGCAGGGATGAACCACGTGCATCTCGCAATCCATGTTGATGATCCAAGTGGCGGATCTCCTGATCTCGACACACGAGATCCAACATCTTCTTCATGAGCGAGGCGCACCGAAGGAGACGGAGATCCACGAGAAAAGGGTCGAGCAGCATAACGACGACACAGCAGCGATGGAGAGTCTCTCTAGGGCATCCATGGTGGACGGCCATGAGAGGAAGAGAGAGAGCTGACGAGTAGAGAGAAATAGAGAGAGAGATGTGCTTCTAAAGCATTGTGTCAAGAAGAGCAATGGGGTGCCTCTTCTTTTATAATATTTTGGGATCCATGGATCTCAATCCATGGGACAACACAAATCCAATGGCTCCCACTAATTGTGATTCTTTTAATGGCTAAGATTTGTGTTGGTAAAAACCAACAACAATTAATTTAATTTAGATTAAATATATATTGATAAATCAATATAATTCAATCATCAAATTAAATCAAGATCTCATGGAGATCATAGGAGAGAGAGTGCCTCCTTCCATGTTGGAAGGAGGGGACGGCCACACATTCCTAATAGGAGTGGTGGCCGTCCACTCCATATATATGGAAGGTGGCTATCATCTCTTTATTGTAATCTCCAAGATTATGCAACAACTTTTGTTGCAAATTATTCTACAAAACTAATTCACAAATATTTTGTAAAGACTGTAATCTTGCCATTGGAAATTTGTGAATCATATTCACAACTCAAAATAAAATGTAAATTACATTTTCAATTTTAATGTCCAATGTGAATCCAATTCACATCAACATTTAATTAACAAATGTAAATTACAAATAGCTCCCTCTTACACATTATAAATCACATTTATAATATATATGACTAATATGGATATTTCTATCCACATCATTCATATCCATGATAATTAAATCACATTTAATCATCTTGGATCTCTATTCTTATGTGCCAAATAATATGAATCATATTCACATTATTTTTATCTTTGATAATCAAATCACATTTAATTATCTAAGATAGATCTCTTTGTAATATGAATCGAATTCATATTAATCATGATAATTAAATCACATTTAATTATCCATTTTCTCAGTGCTTGGATACACATATCAACAATGAGATTATCCTGAACTCTTTCAAAGATAATGTGCTTTCTCCGCGAATACTTGGAGATAAGGATAGGGCGATTGTATTGTTCCACGTATAGTGACTTGGATATTGAGATCGTATCTCAAATCCAGATCGTGGGCCTCCCATAGATGCTTGATTAAATCAAGATCGCAAATCTAATCTTCTCATTGCATCTGAATCACATTCAGATCAATGTCCAACATTTAGACTAAGATCAGATTACTTCTCTACCGAAAGGAGTCACTAAAATCCAGACCCGTTTCATCACTCCCTAGGAATGGAAGTGTCATAGTTATACAATCGTTTATGGTCACATTACCCTCAGGTATTCCCAATACATGTATATCCTGCATACTGGAAGACTCAGACTAAACCCGAGGAATTGGATCAACTTTATACTGTCTACTTCATGATTTTATCAGTAAGTTTCTCATTTTATCATTGGGAGTTGGTATCGATCATACACTTTCCAAAAGCGTATATCATACCTAGGTCTTGATTATATACTTTCCAAAAGTATATATCAAACATACAAATTCAGTCAAGCTTCCAAAGTGAGACGACAGTGCGCACGGAATTTGATTCTTCCAAATATCTCATGAGTGAGCTCATGCCTCCTAGTTCAGTAATGAACATGTATGATCCCTTTAAGAGATCGCATTACTCATATGCCCTTATATGCACACCAGCGCGTCGGTGTATAGACCTCGGTTAGGTCATCAACCTATTGGTCTGCTAAATGTACATACTCCAACATATAGCAACACATCTGTCTCCAGTCAGAGGATGTGTGCCTGTATCGTGACAGCATACGATATAGGACTTTGGTTATCTTGATCTCGTTAAGTCAACTCTTTGACCTAATTAATCTGACATCTCCGAATCTCTATTCCTATGCAGAGGACCTGCATCAAGATGTCGGTCAGATATCAGCCTTTAGAGATAAGGATTTCCATCTCCTACTCAGGTTGGAGATCATCTCTTAACAATCATTTGATGGTGCTTAATGAGTCCTCAATCTAACTCTTTAGATATTCATCCAAGCACTAGCCTCTATGATTCAATCATTGAATCAACAGCTGTATGATCATTAAGATAGCCATGGTACATAACCCTAATTGTACTAAGGGACCTATAATGCAAATTATTTATTCTTCATTTCAGATCAGGGGATGATATGTGCGATAACATTTATTGCATAATGGCTCGTCGTGGGCTCGCATGTCTAACAATCTCCCACTAGCCCAAAGAGCCATTAATGGGCTAATCATTTAAACCCATACTCAGGTGACAATCATAGGCTATTTAGAAAATAACTAGGTAAGCTGATCAATCACTCTGTTCCTACTAGACTATGCCAAGTCCTTTTACGGCACTTGCATATCCCCAGTAACAGTGCTCGCACCTAATGCGAATGTTGCATCTTATGCAACCAATACTCAATATTGTTGGTTATAGTGTCCTTGACACTATAGCCTAATAATTATCATAACCAGTATTTCCATAATCCTTATCAGAATACCCTTATTCATGGAGATCACTATCTCTTAAGGTATCCACAGTTAAGACCTTTTAGATCACTATCTATAAAGTCTTAAGTTTTTGAAGATAAGACTTTGAGATCACTATCTCAAAAAATCTTGTCCTCTATGAAGATATTGTTATTACTGCAATCAAGTATTTTATCTCCATAGTTGGATTAGTAACAGTTTACTATTCCTACTGCATGGCAGATATCTGGCCTTTGTACACATCTAGCATACACTTAGCTTCTCGTAACTGATGCACAAGTGCAAGCAGTTCTAGTATTCACTTACTCAACTCTTTGAGGTGTTATTACTTTAGATAGGTCAGTACCATATCTTAAGGGATGGAAGACTTTCTTGGATTTTTCCAGAAAATGGAATATGTCCAAGGTGTAACATTAATGTGACAGTCCCAATACCCTCTTCTCTATGCTTCTGAACACCTTCAGAACTAAGATCCAAGAGGTATCCTTGAGATCATATCTCAAGTTATGGAACAACCAGATAATAAAACACTTATTATTATCCTTATAATGATTAGGATATTATCTACTTTTAGCATGATGAACACAAAAGGCACTCCCACTAAGCTTTACATGGCTTATCAAGATTCTATCCGAAATCATAACATTTATAATTTCATCAAATCTTATGTTCCAAATACAAGAAGCTTTTTTGAGTCCATAAATGGATTTCTTTAGCTTGCACATCTTGCTTTCCTCAACCATGAAACCCTGGGTCTACTTCATGTGAATATCCTCAGAGAGGAATGCAATCTTTGATCCATTTACACCTTTATGGGTCTTACCCATATAGGTGGATCCTCGAGGGTCCATATACAATACTTGTATATGAAGTCTACTTTAGACTTTATTGCTAACATCCATCTTTCCATGTCATGACCTTATGAGCTTCATCACATGAAGTCCGGTCATTTGTTAGATTTAATCAACACATGGAATACATCCTCAAACTCATTTTGAAGAAGTATTAGTATTTCATCTTTAATTGTCCTTTTAGTTCCTAATTTCAGGAGCCTCATTATCTTCTCAAGATTAAATGAGTTCCTACACTTCATTTTCATCTTGATTCTCAAGAGAGTCATCCTCTAAGAATCACATTCTCAGAGATAAGATCTTTTAAGAATCTCAAGGTCATAAAGTAGGTATCCAATACCATCCTTTATTTTCCTAATGAAGTAGCACTCTCTAGTGCTAGATTCCAACTTCTATGCATGGAACCTTATTAATGATATACATTGTAGTCTCTACTACACATATATAGCTGGAAACTAAGGGATAATTATGCTAAAACTCATCATTGATAAGATCATGTCACACATGATCCAATTGTATATCTCTATAACTCTATTGAGTTAAGGTGTGATAGGAGGATTGAGATAGAAATGATTTTCATATCTCCATAAGGTATCCTTTGAGTTCATCTAACAGGTACAGGCTACCTAGATTAGATCAAATCCATTTTATCTTCCTTCAAACTTTGGTTGTAAACCAAAATAATGAAATCTTTGAACATTTCAAAGGAATCTTTAGGTGAAGAGAAGAAATCTCATATCATACATAATCATCAATAGATATCATATATCCATAATGTTTACTATGATATAGACGATCCGCATACATCAATATGTATGAGATCATGAATACCTTGACATCTTACACCTTTCCCAAGGAAGGGTGTATTGGACATTTTTACTTTTGAATACAATATTCACAAGTATGAAAGATTTGAACCTTTAGACAATTTAAAAATTCATCTCTCTCTAGCCCATTGATCTCATCAACAGATATATGTCCAAAACTTGATGCCAGATCATTGTCAAATGATCTTCATCCTCCATTTGATCCTCTAAAGGTTTTAATTTTCAGTATTAGAAATCTTAATGAACTATTCATTAATTTTCTAATTTTGCGGAGTCCACTAAATGTTAGATTACTATCTGAAATATATCCATCATAACTCTTTATGATAGTTCTATCTCAGAATTCTTATTTATTTCCAACATTTAGAAACAAACAATGAGTGTATTCTTATATCTAGGTCATAGAGACATTCTCTAAGACTAAGGGAACTCCCACTGAAATTAACAAGTCTATTAATCCAACAAAAATTGTTGCAACAATTGCATCAATATCCATGTGGATAACTATAAACCTTAAGATCAAATTTTCTAGTCTTCTAAAATATATGCAACCCATTACAAGTGTTGTTAGAAGATTGAGATACAATTATAAGACTTTATCTTATTCAATAAGCAAGTCAATATCAATGATTTATGTAGATTATTCTGATGCTCTATCCGAGTCCTTCTCTAAGGATTCTAGACAGACTTGATAGTCATACTATCAACACATCAACTTATTGCAGTATTGGCATTCATCCAACTCTTTGGATGTCATATGGAAGTCACAGAGGTACAGTCAACTCCTTGACTTTCCTTCTTACTTCGGTCCAACCAATGCTTCCACTACGCTCCCTTTATCTATGAACAACCATTGCTTAAGACTAAGGATATCTTATGTTAAATTCAAAAGAATTCAATGTAAGAGCATTTCAACATTTATACATGCTTCATTAAATTCATACAATATGAATATTATGAAGCTTCATGAATGACTAGAGTATAGACAGTAGAATAATGACACTCATCATGTCTACATCCATCTAGACTCTTAAAACATTGGTTCAGGTAGGTATTCAAACATTTTGAATACATCATCTCTTATGGAGCCACCATTCTGCATGATGCAGAGAACCATGTCATTCATGATTAAATGTCGAGAGCATATATGTATGCCAGAATATCTTCTTAGATTTTTTATAAGGATTATATGACAATTATGATCATCATCAACATGTCACTTCCAAAGTACATCTGATGAGATCAAGACTATAGAGACATATAAACCCTACCTAGGGTTGTAGTCCTTTTATCTATTTAATTGTATTACTCAATATTATGAGGAAAGTTGCACATTGTAACCACATACATTATGTATCCAATGCAAGTACAATATCTGGATCATGAGTCCAATCCATGATATTTTACTGGTTATTATTGAGTATAATGTTGAGTGGGTTTTAATGAAGGATTATCTGAAATAAGAAATTTATATAAGTGTATATATTTATATATATACATATTTTACTTTGAGTTAGAATTTTTATATCAAAGTTGTCTTATCTTGTCAACACCGAAAGTTCATTCCCTTAATCACTTTCAATGTAAGAGATATAATTACCATTATATCTCAAGCAAGATCAGGGATCTCCTTCCTTATCTTTGTTACATCCCAATAATATGAGAATCTGCAACTCGGATAAAAAGAAGCGGGAACACATTCTGCCTTACAAGTCCAACTTGCATCTCCCAATTCGATCTTTAACACTCGGGCCCACCACCCCTAAGGTGATGTTAACCCGTCATTAATTTAACCAACCGTCAACAGGAATACAATTCGCTATGCGCAATCCAATATCGCCTCAATAATATGAGGATCCGATATTGGGGTCACTACGCATACGTCCTTACTCTTTCGAGAAGCGAAGAGCCCGATCCAAATGGATAGTATGCAGGAGCTGTCACTTCAGACAAGCGTCTCCTACATACAATATCTGGCGACGGAACCCTTCGCCTTGACGGGAGACCATGGATGTCACTTATGTGATCCTCCATATCATATTCAAATTCTAATTAATCATTATGAATCATACACATTATGATAATTCTTCCAAGGGAAATAATATCTCTATTCATAATAGAGTGTTTTATATTAAATTGGATTTCAATTAATCTAATCATATTAAATTAATGATGCAATTAATGTCCAACAAACATTCTTTATTGTTACTTGAATCATGGTATTATCTCAAATACATATTATTTCAAATTTTAATAATTAAAAATACATCATGATTTCTTAAGCATTATACTAACCCTACCCGTTGTCATGGCCAGTACCGATGAGAATGGGAAAGACCACATACGTTGCAACCCGCTATCCCAATGCTCTCCGACTAGACACCATATCCACCTCGGGAAAGGATAATGCAAAATAGATCTCTTTGTACTTGATATGATCATCGGTTCTTCAACTAAAATTATACCATATAATAATAATCAAAACAATTTTGATTAACATTATAATAAGATTTGCTAAACAAATCCCAAATCCTATTCAAGCAACATGTTTGTTGGAATGTAGATCATGTAGATCATGTAACCAATTAGTGATCTAGATCACATCTAATCAATTATTGATTAAGACAATGTCATTTAAGGAAATACTTATTATCAAATATTTCACAAATATTTATGCACAATTATTCCAGGAAATTAAACAATTTAGTTTCACTAATTGATTAAATGACAATCACTAGGTTCTTGATTGGGAAAGTATTTTCAGCAGTGACCCTCACTTACTAAAAATATCATATATCAATCATTTTAAATCAAAATTAAGCAAAGTAAGTTCTTAAAGTTTGCTAATTTGATTTGCAACGGAACCTAAGTGATTTGCACGCATTTCAAGGTGTTTCAAATCCGCAATTAACATCTTAATTACGTTGAGATTTGCAGTCCTCGAAACTGTGGATACATATTCACTAAAATGAGCATAACTTGAGCAAACGGAATCGAAATCACGTAAACTCAGATCCTACGATTTCCTTATTTAATGGAGAACAAAATTCATTTTTTATTATTTTTGTGTTTAAACAATTTAAATAGTACCGAAAATAATCTCAAAACAGAGATGTGAAAATGAAATGCAAGAAAACTTTTGCAAACCCTAATGAAACCCAAGTCGTCCTCAGTTAATGGATTGTATCCAAAAACACCAACCTGGCTCTGATACCACTTGAAGGATATGGTAAGATCCTCAAGCTCATCATGGAAGTGTGAGCGTCGTATCGAATACGACGAAGAACGACTAGTCAGACTAGTTGTTCTAAGCAGCGGAAATTAAAAAAAACAATTATGCGACAAAACCACATGATCCAAGAACACTTCTTGGATCGTTTCGTCTAAATCACAAACAAGTAATAGGATTACCTCTTGAAGCATGGTTGCGATCGAGTCTCTAAATGAAGAGACCACCTGTCTCAAGTCCGATCCGACGGAGGAGACGCTTGCGAGCGCGGGGATGAACCGCGTGCTTCTCGCAATCCATGTTGATGATCCAAGTGGAGGATCTCCTGATCTCGACACACGAGATCCTACGTCTTATTCATGAGCGAGGCACACTGAAGGAGATGAAGATCCACGAGCAAAGGGTCGAGCAGCATAACGACGACGCTATGGCGATGGAGAGTCTCTCTAGGGCATCCATGGTGGATGGCCATGAGAGGAAGAGAGAGGGCTGACGTGTAGAAAGAAATAGAGAGAGAGATGTGCTTCTAAAGCATTGTGTCAGGAAGAGCAATGGGGTGCCTCTCCTTTTATAATATTTTGGGATCCATGGATCTCAATCCATGGGACAACACAAATCTAATGGCTCTCATTGATTGTGTTTCTTTTAATGGATAAGATTTATGTTGGTAAAAACCAACAACAATTAATTTAATTTAGATTAATTATATATTGATAAATCAATATAATTCAATCATCAAATTAAATCAAGATCTCTTGGAGATCATAGGAGAGAGAGTGCCTCCTTCCATGTTGGAAGGAGGGGACGGCCACACATTCCAAATAGGAGTGGTGGTCGTCCACTCCATATATATGGAAGGTGGCTCTCATCTCTATATTGTAATCTCCAAGATTATGCAACAACTTTTGTTGCAAATTATTCCACAAAAATAATTCACAAATATTTTGTAAATATTGTAATCTTACCATTGGAAATTTATGAATCATATTCACAACCCAAAATAAAATGTAAATTACATTTTCAATTTTAGTGTCCAATGTGAATCCAATTCACATCAACATTTAATTAACAAATGTAAATTACAAATAGCTCTCTCTTACACATTATAAATCACATTTATAATATATATGACTAATATGGATATTGCTATCCACATCATTCGTATACATGATAATTAAATCACATTTAATCATCTTGGATCTCTATTCTTATGTGCCCAAATAATATGAGTCATATTCACATTATTTTTATCTTTGATAATAAAATCACATTTAATTATCTAAGATAGATCTCTTTGTAATATGAATCAAATTCATATTAATCATGATAATTAAATCACAATTAATTATCCATTTTCTCAATGCTCGGATACACATATCAACAATGAGATTATCCTAAACTCTTTCAAGGATAATGTGCTTTCTCCGCGAATACCTGGAGATAAGGATAGGGCGATTGTATTGTTCCACGTATAGTAACTTGGATATTAAGATCGTATCTCAAATCCAGATTGCGGGCCTCCCATATATGCTTGATTAAATCAAGACCGCAAATCTAATCTTCTCATTGCATCTGAATCACATTCAGATCAATGTCCAACATTTGGACTAAGATCAGATTACTTCTCTACCGAGAGGAGTCACTAAAATCCAGACCTGTTTCATCACTCCCTAGGAATGGAAGCGTCATGGTTATACAATCGTTTATGATCACGTTACCCTCAGGTATTCCCAATACCTGTACATCCTGCATACTGGAAGACTTAGACTAAACCCGAAATATTGGATCAACTTTATACTGTCTACTTCATGGTTTTATCAGTAAGTTTCTCATTTTATCATTGGGAGTTGGTGTCGATCATACACTTTCCAAAAGCGTATATCATACCTAGGTTTTGATCATATACTTTCCAAAATTATATATCAAACCTACAAATTCAGTCAAGCTTCCAAAGCGAGACGACCGTGCGCACAGAATTTGATTCTTCCCAATATCTCATGAGTGAGCTCATGCCTTCCGGTTCAGTAATGAACCTATATGATCCCTTTGAGAGATCGTATCACTACCCTTATATGCACACCAGCGCGCTGGTGTATAGACCTTGGTTAGGTCATCAACCTATTGGTCTGCCAAATGTACATACTCTGACATATAGCAACACATTTGTCTCCGGTCAGAGGATGCGTGCCTGTATCGTGACAGCATACGATATAGGACTTTGGTTATCTCGATCTAGTTAAGTCAACTCTTTGACCTAATTAATCTGACACCTCCGAATCTCTATTCCTATGCAGAGGACCTGCATCAAGAGGTCGGTCAGATATCATCCTTTAGAGATAAGGATTGCCATCTCCTACTCAGGGTGGAGATCAACTCTTAACAATCATTTGACGGTGCTTGATGAGTCCTCAATCTAACTCTTTAGATATTCATCCAAGCACCAGCCTCTATGACTCAATCATTGAATCAATAGTTGTATGATCATTAAGATAGCCATGGTACATAACCTTAATTGTACTAAGGGACCTATAACGCAAATTATTTATTCTTCATTTCAGATCAGGGAATGATATGTGCAATAACATTTATTGCATAATGGCTCGTTGTGGGCTCGCTTGTCCAACAACATCAACTATCTTAGACTATCTTGATTTAATCCCCTAAAGAAGTTTTGGACCAGACCGGCATTCAAGATGTCATGATGGGTGCACTTCTTCTACAGTTCTTTGAATCATTCTCATGCCTCGTGAATAGTCTCATGGGACAACTGTGAGAAGTTTGAAATGATAGCATGCATCTGATTGAGGCAACCTTGGGGATAATATTTGTGCAAGAAGACTTACTTCAGCTCCTCCTAGGTTGTTACCACTTTCCCCAAGTGATTTATCCAATAAAGAGCCTTGTACTAAAGGCTAAATAGGAAAGTGATCATCTTAACTACTTCCAACAAGATGTTGGCGTAGCGCATTATTCCGTAAATGCAATCAAACTATTGCAGGTAGATGTATGGTCCTTCATTTGCATTGTCATGGAATGTCGACAAGAGAGAGAGAGAGAGCAATTGTGGTTTCAGCTGGAAGTGTCTGTGGATCTGCGGTATGTGGATCCACTTAGTGACCTAATCAGCTAATGGGTTGTATGTTTCCTTGAGCATCAGCTTCGATGCCTCTCTTCTCTCTTCCTCTCCTCCATGTGTCCATCTACATGGTGCTCTTCTACTCCTTACCTATGCTCTTATCCCTCATCATCTCCATAAGCATCACATGGAAGGCATCCCAAGTCTCGACTTGTGCGATCAGTTCTTGATGAATCGCCTATATGGAGGCAAGCGCCTATGCATTGACCTTGTTTTGCTCTATTTTGCTACCTCTTCCCTCTTTATGGAGCCATCTCAAATTCAGAATATGATGATGAGGAATCTAGATTAAGTTCTTGGCCTACGAGAGGAAATATGCCTCAATCAGTCTTGACATAAGCACCATATGATTGTAAATCTTTAAGATGAGGGTCGATCATGAACTTTACTAGAGTGGGAGATGTGAGTAAAGACTAGATGGTTTCCACTCAGAAAGAAGATAATTTGGGAAGAGATTCGTCCCAAATCCGTGGTGAAGAAAGAAGCAGTGAGTCTTGAGAGGGGTTTGTAAAGTCCAAACTAGTCCCTCGAGAATCACCTTAAATTATTTGAGATAACGGCTGATGAAACCATGTTTCATGCTTTTAATTCACTGAACTTAACCCCCTATCTTAGACTAGGTATCAATAAAAATCTGAAAATCCTTGTAATTATCATAGTATTTGAATAAATTTAAAACACAAAAAATAGCGAAATTAAAATTCGTGGTGTTTTTACCCTTAAAAATACCCTCAAAAATATTTTTATGCCTTATAATGACCTCATCTCCGTTTTTGGTCAACATGAAACTTGTAGATCTCATCGAGATCTACAACTTTCATGTTTGATTTTTCCAAATTTGGCCATCTATCCCCTCATAAATCAAAATATTTGACACAATAATCTAATTGGGCCATGTGGCGCCTTCTGGTTGCGCCACACGGCCCAGCTCTTCTCGCGCCGCATGCCCTGGCCCAACAACCGTCGGGTGGAGGTCTGGAAGCATGAATCGCCACTGTTCATTTCGCCCTTGATACCTACCATCCGATCAGATCCTAGGATCCATCACAACTCTCCAATAGCACCTTAACCACAGCATGACACATGGTTGCTTCTGTACCCTTCGATCACCTCCAAGCATTTCCATCCCTGCCATCTATTTCTGCTTTAAACCTTAATCCTCTGATCATCCTCCATCTGTGATCTGGGCCTCCCGCTAGCGCTGCGCTCTTAGCACACCACGTGGCGCGCCCAATCACCCTCCGACCCGGCCACCTTAGATCTCATCCAAACCACTCGTTAGTGCTCGTCTGTATGCAGTTGGATCTCAAGATCCAACGACCAGAGCTTTATCGTCTACCTTACGCTTCCCTCTCTCCCACGTTATTAACCTCGCAAACCGGCTTCCCCTTTCCATTTTTCCTCGAGTCTTCGTCCACCATCTCCACATCTCAACACCTCCATGACGTCGCTCGGTAATCCACGACCATCGTGAGCTACCACTCCCTCCACGATCCCCCTCCGCTCGCTCCAGCTCTCCCACACAAGTCACGACCCTCACCTGAAACCACCACCTTCGCCCCTTTCAAATACTTCATCTCCTCCCCATGTCACCGATGTCCACCTTTACGTGAGGGATTTCCTAGCACGCCTCCGCCCCTCGGTGACAGCGAGGAGGCCGAATGGACATCAACGATGACAATCTTCTCCGGTTTTGACCTGTCGCCTTCCATGGCTACGTTGCGGAGCTTCGCTTCCGCTCGAGCTGCCCCACCTGGCTGAGGGGGTACAGCGAAGACCTGGGGTTCACATCGAACCCCATGCCCAAGCCTCTGACCCGTCATTATCCCGGTAAGCTTCTCCGACCTCCTCTTGCATTTTTCTCTATTTTATAGCAATTTATTGGCTTCTACATGCATCCTCGCCCTCCGTTGTCCCTCTCGTAAGCTTCGTCGCACTGCCCCCATTCACGCGCTCATTGCCGATCAACCCCTCTTTCCCTCACAACCTCAGATCACCTTCGACCCTTGCTCTGCCCTTCATGGTAGAGGAGCTCACTGGGCAACCATGTTCTCCACTGCATATGGCCCCCATCCCATTCCTCTTCGCACGCTCCATGAGTCCACATATTTCGGCTATGGAAACTAACGCTGCAGTACTTCCTATTGAATGATCGGACCCTTCGCTGGAGCAAACTTCGCTAACTTCGTCCAAGGCGGCCAAGCATCGGAAGTATCCTCCAGGCTGTGCTGCTGTTAGCCTGGACCTCCAGCTTCATCGACGACCTTTTAGGAGGCTCTGGAGAGATGCAGCATGGCCGAGCAAGGAAGGCGGAGCACGAGAAGTTTCGCCGGAGTTCGAAGATTGTCGCCCGCCCATGGCCGAGGAGGAAGAAGTAACAGTCGTTGGATGCTCCTCCTCGGAGCTCATCCAACGGCTCAACAGAAGCTCGAGCGCTGACACGTGGACCGTCGAAGACTATCGGATCTCAAGGATCCGACGGTACCTGTAGGCTGCGCGAGATGGCCACATGGCTTCTGCGTGGATCCGCCTTCTTTTTTTTAAGAGACATTATGATTGCCTCAACTCAATTAAGTAGATGCATCTGCATTCAGCCAGTATGGGTGTAAGTACATGCCGGAGCTCGTTGCTTGAGGACGGAGCCTTACGCGATGTCCTCTAAACCACCCACTCTACTAAGGGTGAACCCTCACTGAACGTGGCTACTTATTTGGGTTTAGTAGTCAATCTGACTCTTAAGGGATTTTTGGATTTTTCTCATTTTTATGGATTTTTGGTTAAAGGTTAGAACACAAGTTAGACTCAACTTTCCTTGAAATCAAAAAGAATTTTCAATATCATGTCACACAAGTAAAGATTTTCAAAAATATTTTCAAAAAGATTTTTCAAAACAAGAGAAACTCATTTTTCAAATCATTTTCAAAAATATTTTTCTATAAGAATAATGTAACATAATGTAGAAAGCCTTGAAATTAATTACGTCCACTTAGTTAAAAGGATTTTACTTTAGCCCAAATAGTTAAAATTTTTCAAAATTTTTAGATTTTAGCTAAAGTTCACATACTGTATTTACGGTATACCCCCCTATACTTAAACTTTGATATGTCCTCATAGCACTAAATGATACAAGTCCATAGGTCCATTTAAATACGGGAAAATATACGGGAACTAAGGAGGGCTCCCCCTATACTTAGGTTAGAAATAACCTAAATATTTAGGCAAGGAAAGATGAGTAGAAAACTCACGGAGTCTCGGGTCCCCCCTATTCTTAGGTTGAGAATAGCCTAAGTATAAAGATTGAGAGTTGATGCCGGGAGAGACCCGAGGTGAACGAAGAAGGTGGATGGATATACAAGTGAGTGGATGAATCTTCGGAGATCAATGGAGTATCTAAGGCTCTGAGGAGGGTGTCGGAAAATCCATGGCTCAAACAAGCATGCAACACCCTTTTGTTTCACCAACTCATATGTGAAACAAACAAATGTTGGTCTATTATCTTGTCAGTTTTATTGGTGATTAAAACATTCTAGTTTAAACAGAAAAATAACACATGGAAACAACTGCGTAACCAGGGTGTTGCTCTCCCAAAATAGGGTTTAACTCCATTTTCAGGTTGACATGTATTTAACAGTCCCAATTATTTTGCTTAAGGTTATCACTGAATTAAGGTGTGCACATAAACCAAGCAATCATCGCCTACCGCTCATTCCCATTTTACATTAACCTAGGTGATCAAGCTAGGAGGGGAAATCGAGAAAAGCCATGCAATCGATAAAAACCATGATCTAGGCTAAGTGAAAGAACATGCAATGCCTTAGCAAAAATTCGTGAAAACTTGGACTATTTTGAAAACCAAAATGATATGTATGCAAGTCGATCGAAAACTGCACCAAACATGCTTCTATTAGTGAGGAAAAATATCTTTTAATTTGACTAAGTGAAGCGGTATTGATGTGCATCTCTATTATAAGTGTGTCCTACCTACGAGCAAGCACGTAAAATAATAAGGTGACAGAAGCTCGAAGAGCCACGTGTCTGGTCCTAGGTCGACACTCAAGTGGGGGCGATCCCCATACAACCACATATACTTCGTTCATTTACAAGCGCGAGTCTTTGATTGAAGACCGTTGTAAAGACGATTATTACAAGAGATGAAATGATATGCAAAATTATTTTTTTCTTTGGAATCGATGTAGATGTTCACAGAGTTCAAACTAAGCCACCACAAATCTGTCATGGAGAAGTGGAGTACGAACATAAACAAGGGCTAAAGTGAAGAGTAAAAAGAAATGAAGTCACACAATGAGCTGAATTAAAAGAAGAAATAAAAAGAAGTATAGACAAAACTGCACAAGTGCGCGGGATTTTGATCTTTGGCCTACATATAATGAAACAAACCTCAATACAAGATGGGTTCACCAACTCAACACATGAATTCGCGAAGATTTGGCTTTTATCTTGGTCACTTTTGTTTCTATTTTCAAGCAATCTTTCAAAGTTAGATTAATGCTACCCTATAGGAGAGTAAGTATTATTAGACAATCGTCTTGTACTTCCCACTTTCTTTGCAACATCTAGGTTGTACTTTTTAAAGGTTCCTTGTTATCAGATTTGGGCATAAAACTCATCCAAAGAAATAGAAAGGAAACTGATGTAGTGAATTAAATACTTCCCTTGAAGGGTACTCAGACGTGGCACAATGAGACATGGTTCTACTGTCGCAGTACCCTATGCTAAAGTAATCTAGACCAAACTCGCAAGCAGATATGGCCCTACTTCCCCACACGCTGATAGAAGCGATACTACTTCACAAGCCCAAGTGATACACATGTCAATATCCTGGGTGGGTTTTAGGTTATAATTGTTAAGGGTCATGCCTCATTCAATCTGGAAGGTACCCGAAGACAATGTGGATTTTAGGAACCTAAAACAATTAAGTCCATTAATCGATTTTATTTTGGACAAAGTAATATAACAATCCTATTTCTAGATTTTTGGTTTTCACTTTTTTGGGTTTAGATAAACACCTAACGAATTTTTTGATTTCCTTTTTATCTAGGTCCAAGGGAGGGAATTCATAAAAGCTGATGCGCGAGAAACTATGAATGCAAATTCTAGAGAAAGGAATGTGTTTCTTGATCCATCACTCTACATGAAATATGATCTGTGCATAAAATTAAACCTAATCTATATGAAGTGCAATCAATGAATTCTCCCTAAGCAAGAACTGATATTAATCATGAAGCATTGTTTTTGTGGTTCTTAAATCTAAGCACAAAGAGACAATAAGTACACGAAAGATATTAGAGCTTTGGAACTAACTAACGAGCAACTAACCTAAATCTAAGAGCTCAATCAGTGAATATGTGAAATGAAATAAAGGTAGAAAACACAACTTACGGGAAACAAAATGAAACGAATGGAAAAATAGGGAGAATAAAAGATATAAGTCGAAGAAAACTCGAAAAAAAATGAACGGATCCCTCAAGTGAACAAACACCTGATGAAATGGACACGTAAAATCTAAGTATATAAAAGAGTCTATCTAGTTATTACAATTTATTTATACTACTCACTCTCACAAAGGAAATAAAATCTATAATAACATATGCTACTTTTATTCTACTCTGTCTCTGATAATATTATTATGCATGGGCTCTCAATTCTCCATAGTACTCTCTCTTATCGGCGGGTCAAGAACCGCTAGCCTCTGTCTTGCTTAGGTTCCTTCGACTCTCGAAGAAATCCTCCCTCGCTTTGTGGGCCCTTGCAACAAAGTCAAACAGGTGATGATTAGAACAATTTATGCAAATATAAAATAAAGAGGAATAAAAAGTAAATAACAAAACATACATGTTATAGACAGATATACCCTAACTGTTTCTTCCCTAGCAACACCAGCATTTGATGGAGGGATTTTGCACCAGTCTGTTAATCAAAACATTATAGCAATCGTTATTTTGAACAAGTATACCTCAAATCAACAGTCAAGCAACAATTTATATGAATCAATCAAGTGTTTATGTGAGTCAAAATTTATTATAACTCTACAAAAATATGTACAGATGTAAGTATGGTATAAGATCGAACTCAGGAAAACATAATGAGGATAAACAAACCTATTATTAATTATTACCGATTAATAGTATTTTTAGATTTTTAGCTTTTCGTATTTTTATGTCTTTTTTTATTTCTTTACATTTTTAAGGATTTTTAATTATAATAAAAATTTTTATGATTTTTAATGTTTTACATTTTCTTATATTTTAAATTTTCTAAAATTTTATTTTCTTTTTGGTTTTGAAACTGAGATAATAATAATAAATATATAGGTAATATTTATACTATATAGATAATATACACTTTTCAGAGGCGATCTAATATTGGAAGAAATCAGATTTTAAAAAAAAAGTCTATTGTCAAGCAATCTCTTGCGTCAATTTTGAAAGGAGATAATTCTCCACCCATTTTGAATCAATTCCAATTAGAAAGGCAAAATTCGATGCGGGGGAATATACCATTGAAATTTTTGGAGAAGAAGTTGTGTAACTTCAAAACTCATTCTCATCTAGTTTGGTCTCTTGCTTTCAAAATTCGAGAGCAGAATTAGTGACTTTTATGTTTCCCTAAAAAATGGAGCCTAAAGGGTGCCTTTATGAGGGAACTCTTGATGCTAAACCTATTTTAACTAGATTCCAATGAGAAGACATTGTTGCAACATGTGCATATGGGAAATTTATTTTTCAACAATAATGGGTGATTATTTCACGATGATATTCATTATTCATACCTTATCTTACTACAATACAAGTTGTTGCATGGGTTGGTTTGCCATGTCTTAATGTTCATCTTCAAAATATGGGTATTATAAAATCAATTGCCCAAGTGATCGGAAGGCTTATTTGCATGGATAAATAGGCTGAAAAATTCTGAAGACCTAACTACGTTAGATTGTATGTGGAGATTGACTTGACAAAGCCTAGTGTGATTTCTATTTGGATAAAGAATAATGCACAGAAACTCAAGCAGAAAGTCATTTATGAAAAGATACCAAGGTTTTTCTCTTCTTGTTTCATGATTAGGCATGATTTTGAAGAGTGTAGCTTTAAAATGAAGGGGAAGGAGAGAGGAGATCATGTGTGGAAGCCTATTGGAAATTTCGTTCCAGATCCACATCAACAATCTACAAAGGACCAACATCAACATGAGGAGTGAAGGATACGGAAAGATCCTTAAGCACGTCACATAAGCGTGAGAATTGCATCGTATGCGATCGGAAGTGACTGGTCGTACTAGTTGCTCGAGGTAGCGGAATTTAAAAATTTTAAATGGTGAAACCACATTATTCAAGAACACTTCTCGGATCATTTCATGTAAACCACAAACAAGTATTAGGTTTACCTCTTGAAATGGTTGCTATCATCTAAACGAAAAGACCTCCTGTCTCAAGTTCGATCTTATGGAGGAGACACTTGCAAGCACGTTGATGAAATGTGTGCCTCTCGCAATCCATGTTGATGATATAAGTGGTGAATCTCCTGATCTCATGACACGAGATTCGATCTCTTCTTCACAAGCGAGGTGCATCGAAGGAGACAGAGATCCAAGAGCAAACAATCTGGTAGCATAATGATAATGCTGCGACGATGGCAACTCTCTCTAGGATTGTCACATGAGAGACGACCACAATGAGAGAGAGAGAGAGAGAGAGAGTTCGCATGTAAAGAGAATGAGAGAGAGAGAGAGCGTATGTTGTAGACCTCTTATTGTTGTTGTAACTTTAAGAGCAAGGATTGTCTCTTCTTATATCGTATTTTGGGATCCATGGATCTCAATCCATGGAAACACAAAATTAATGGATGAGATTGATGTGTGTTTCTTTCATTGGCCATCATCTTGTTATAAAAACACAAAAACAATTAATTTAATTTAATTTAATTAATAATCAATCTAAACTATTTTAAATTAAATCAATTAACCTTGGAGATAATTGGGAAGAAAATTAGCCTCATCTCTAAAAAGGGGGTACGACCACCCATTCCTCTTAGGACTTCGTGGTCCTCCACCACCATTGAATGGATGGAGGCAATCTTTTTTTAATTTATGATATTACATTATCTCATGAAAATATCAAATATTATCTTCACAAAAATAATCCTCAATTACCTTGTGAACATTGCAATCATGCCATTGGAAATTTGTGAATCGCATTCACATTCCAAAATAAAATGTAATTTATATTTTCAATTAATTATTCAATGAGAATCCAATTCACATCAATAATTAATCAACAATATAAATTACAATAGGCTCTCTCTTATATATTATAAATCACATTTTCAATATATGATCAATATGGATAACATTATCCACATTATTCATATCCATGATAACTAAATTACATCTAATCATCTAGGAACTCTATTCTCATGTGCCCAAATAATATGAATCACATTCACATCATTCTTATCTTTGATAATTAAATTAGATTTAATTATCTCAGATAACTCTCTATATAATATGAATCAAATCCATATTATTCATGATAATTAAATCACATTTAATTATGAATTTTCTCAATGCTCGGACACATATATCAACAATGAAATTACCCATAACTCTTTCAACGATATGCTCTTTCTTTGCAGATACTTGGAGATAAGGACATGGAGATTGTATATTCCACGTATAGTGACTTGGATATTGCGATCACATCTTAAATTAGGATCTCGGGGATCTCTCATAGATGTTTGATTAAATCAAAGTTGTAAATCTAATCTTCTTACTGTATCTGAATCACATTCATATCACTGTCCAACATTTGGACCAAGATCGGATTACTTCTCTACTGAGAAGAGTCACAAAAATCCAGACCCGTTTCATCACTCCCTAGGAATGGAAGCGTCATGGTTAACAATCGTGTATGATCACATCACCCTCAAGTATTCTTAATACATATACATCCTGCATACTGGAAGACCTAAATAAACCTGAAGTTTCAGATCTTTTTATGTTGACTCCTTCAGGGTTTTATCATTAAGTTTCTCATATGATCATTGGGATTTGGTATCGATCATATACTTTCCAAAAGAATATATCATACCTAGATGCTGATCATATACTTTCAAAAAGCATATATCAAACCTACAAATTCAGTGAGGCTTCCAAAGTGGGACAAACGAGCACAAAATTTGATCCCAATATCTCATGAGTGAGCTCATGTCTTCCAGTTTAGTAAATAAACATATATAATCCCTTTGAGAGAATGTATTACTCAAATGCCCATGTTTGCACACTTGCGCGATAGTGTGTATACCTTAATTAGGTCATCAACCTATTGGTCTGCCAAATGTACGTACTCAAACATATAGTAACATATTTGTCATCGATCAGAGGATGCGTGCCTATATCATGACAGCATACGATGTAGGACTTTGGTTATCTCGATCTCGTTAAGTCGACTCTTTGACCTAACTAATACGATATCTCCGAATC
The DNA here is from genome assembly GCA_037367405.1 of Ottelia alismoides. Classification (NCBI taxonomy): domain Eukaryota; kingdom Viridiplantae; phylum Streptophyta; class Magnoliopsida; order Alismatales; family Hydrocharitaceae; genus Ottelia; species Ottelia alismoides. Next base: position 958,830 of record JAZKJV010003813.1, on the reverse strand, counting down.
TCTATTCCCATGTAGAGGACCTGCATCAAGAGGTCGTTTAGATATAAGACTTTAGAGAAAGGATCGTCGTCTCCTTCTCAAGTTGGAGATCATCTCTTAATAATCATTTGAAGGTGTTTTGTGAGTCTTCAACCCAACTCCTTTGATATTCATCTAAGCACTAGCCTCTATGATTCAACAGCTGGATCAATATTGTATGATCACTAGGTTGGTCATGGTGCATAACCCTAATTGTACTAAGGGACCTATTATGCAAATTGATTAATCTTCATTTCAGATCAATGAATGATATTTGCAATAACATTTATTGCATAATGACTCGCTATGGGCTCGCATGTCCAACAAGGAGGAGAAGCAGACTCCCTCTTCACAACAGCAACACCAAGAAGATTTTGATCCTTCAACACAACAACAACAGTCTCAGGGGAGTATTGATCCCTCAAAAAAATAGCAACTTTAATTGAATCTGGAAACATCGGTAAAAACCCAAGCAGCAACAAAGTGATAACAGCTATAGGAGAGCATAGAAGCCCATTCATCACACTAGCAAAAAGAGTTTATTTCAAAGGTGGATTCCATATAACCTCAACAAGAATATCTTGAATTGAGTCGGGAGAAACAAGAACAAATTAATTTGGAAGTTGAAAGACTGCAGTTGTTGAAAAAGAAGAGCAAAAGCATTTTGCTAGAGGGATTGATCCATCTGCAAGAAAAATTAAAAGAATGGTGCCTTGATAACATGGGATGAATCATAGAGATGCCTTAGAAGTGAAGTTGCTGCCCCTTATCCTGATAAACCTCTCTTTTTCTATCCAATGGAAAAAAGAAGTCAATGATGGTTGGACAAAAGTAACATCTTAAAAGAAGGGAAAGCAGAATGCAGAAAAGCATGAGAAGTCCTCCATGTTAAATTTGAAAGATCGCAAGGATATATATTCCATTCATTCCAAGTCCTTGTAAAAGCAACCATCTAATTGAAAAAGGATTATTGATTATGAACCATGCTAAGCTAGTACTTAATGAGCAACGTCGTGATGGCATGGCAGTAGATGAGGAAACATATGCAGATGATTTCCTTCTTTATGTCTTCCTTAGAAGTTCAAGAAGGAACTCGCAGTCCTGAACAACAATGCTTTGATGATTCTATTAAAGAGGGCTTTATGAAGGTTAGAAAACCTTCAAAAATTGAGTTATTTTCGAGCTTGAAGACATATAGATATGGGAATATCTCTTTAGTTACTTTTAAGATTAAGCATCAAGGTAAGACTTTACTAGTTGGAGGATCAGCTTCTGTCCAGACATTCTTCACTTCACCTTCTTGGCAGAAGATTAAAGAGGAAGCTAAAGGTGAGATTTCAGCTCCTCACATTGAATTGAAAGAAAGACTACTGATGAAGAACACATGCGATTTTGTAGAATTAATGAAGACACCTTCTTCATTATCAACTAAGCAACAAGAGAAGAGGATTCAATGCCAGTTAAATGAAGAATGGTCAATTCCCTCGCTACAGGAACACAATTTTGTACAAGATACTGAAGAAAATGAGGAGGAACTAGGGACTGAGAATGAAGAAGTGGATGACGACGATTTTAGAGATAGGTATATAGTGAGCATTCATCAAAAATGGGAACCACCCACGAGATGATGTTCAATGCTCAGGAAAGCTAAAGAGAAAGTATTGTGGAACTTCAAAGGTAGTATAAGTGATGCTTTAAGGCGGTGTTGGCCATCTTTATTTGCTTGGAAACCAAATGTAGAAGCTGAGTGCTTCTTTTGTGCTCTAATGTAGTATCCTTCTTTATCAATAAAAGGGGAAACCTTACCCCATGAATTACCAATCTTATTAATATATGTATATATCTGTTTAATGCTTCTTTTTGGATTTTTAAAATATTTTTAATAAAGTCGGAGGAAAGAAAATAATCTTTTTTAGGGGTTTTGATACTATTCTCTATGTTTAGTAATTTTTGAGATATTTTTCTAATTTTGTTTTTAAAGTTGAAATACATAAATTAATGAATGTAGTAAATCAAGAAACTTGTTTAAGGTTTTAAAAATAGATATTGGTTCAAAATTAATGTTAAGCTTATTTTATGATATATTATATAATAAAGAAAATTTAGAGATTGAAAACACTATTTCTTATTTTTCTAGAACTTTTTAAATTTTGTAAGTTTTTTATGGTTTTGTAATTTTTAAGGTTTTTGTTTAATATTTTCATGTGATTTTTTATGTGTTAACGTATATTGGAATATGGTAATATGTTTTTTTTGGAATTTTTAGAAACTTATTCAAATTTTTATGGTTATTAATAGATAAAGAGGGAAAATAGACATGTTTTATATTTTTATAAAAACGGAAAATAACTTTAAATGCCAAATTAAAAATATATGTGACATAGTATAGTTCCAAACACTTAATGTAATTTTACTATAACTTTTGGATTAAAAAATACAATAAATTAAAATGAAACACATAAAATAAAATTAATCTGCAGCGCATGGACTAATATGCATTTTATATAAACTTTGTATTCATTTCAGACCACATTTACAAAATCCAGGATAAGATGTGCAATAAATCCAACTACACGTGTTATACACCCGCTTCATTGGGACTAAAATGTCAATATTGGAAAGTTTCTTTTCATTTAATAACCATTCCAGAAAGTATAAGAATATGCCAGCAATGCCCAAAAGTCGCCTAACGTGGAATGGCATTTGAGGTGACCTAGCGAGGACTCAAATGCAATTATCATAAAGACTAAGGATCCTAGTGCAAAATATCACATATTTATTACACTACAAAAAAAAGTTTAAATATTAAAAATAAAATACAAAAGGAGGGTGTTGTATGCTGCAAAATACCCCCACGTATGTGCGGTCAGATGGCTCTGGAAGATACATTTAAGCGCGATTAACGGTGGGGAGGGCGTACTGGTTTGGATGGAATCGATGGACGAGATTAGATTTGGAGCCCACATATGATCTGACAGTTTTGGATCCCTCACAATCGACAGTGAAGAACATGTTCTTACCTACTTCTATTCGTTGTAGCTCCCTCCTTCGATGGTGATTTGGATCGATGTGAAGCCTAGAAGGTTGTTGGAGGACTCACAAGAAGAGGCCTGGAGGTGGTTGCTATCTTGGGCATTTGGAAGAGCTTGCAGGACATCGATTCACTCAAAATATGAGTCTTTCAGCATATATACCTACAGAAAAATGTCACGGGGCTCGAGAGGAACACTCTCAATCCATAAAAATGGAGTATAAACCAATGGGGGTGAGATGGGTGGGGCCCTTCGATGATGGGCGATTTATGGAGGTGGAATCTGTGATATGTGCAAGATCACAATGGGCATATGGATGATATATATATATATATATATATATATATATATATATATATATATATATAATATTAAGGAGATGACGGGGGAGGTGATGTAATGTTTGGGGTGTCGAAACAATATTATTGCACAATGGAACAATGGCCAGAGCTAAAGGGCTCCAACGTACTTGATCTTTGGAAATAAAAGCTAAGCATCTGCAACAACTTGGAAACTAAAAATAAGACTACGCTAAGAATAAAAAGACAAAGCTAAGGATGATTCTACATCAATACCTCAACCAAGAACTACCTACATCGAAGCGGTCTATCGGTGATTCGGCCAAGGAGGTGGGATGTGTGTGGAATTGGTGATGTTCTGGTTCTATTAGTTACAACTTACATGTAATGCCCTAACAAGTGATTTGAGAGAGAAAAACAAGAACAGAGAAGTATTTATCACATGTGAATTATCCTTGAGGTCCAACAATGAGCAGAAAGATGAAGTAGTGTCCAGTCCAGTCAGAGTCCCACTCGCCAATGTCCTGATGAATGGTATGATGTGTAGGAGCCGTGTATAGTGTACATGCTAAGTACTGTCAATCCTTGTTCCCAATCAATGGTTTCCAGTTGCAGGTAAGGTGATGGAGATTGGAATGTAGAAAAGGGTTTTGTGCACCGTAAAGATGGGAATTGGGTGGGGATGTCGACTTGGTTACAACCACAAGGAAGTGGGTGTAGAAGTTGATACATTGCCTACGACATTTACAAAATGACTGGAACACCGAAAATAGAATTGATGACAATGTTTGCTGCTGGAAAAGGAACATAATAAACTTTTGAGGGGTCCCTTACTAATTTTCTCATTTGGGAGGGAGGGCCATGGCTCCCCTACCCGCCCCTCCCTACCTCCGCCCCTATATGTATGTATTGACATACGTACGTAGGTATGTAGGTCGGTATATATGTATGTATGTACATACGTACATAGGTACGTATGTAGGTATGTATGTACATATGCATGTAACTACGTACGTACGTACGTACGTACGTACGTATGTATGTATGTATGTATGTATGTATGTATGTATGTAGGGATGTATGTATGTATGTATGTATGTAGGGATGTATGTACGTACGTACGTAGGTATGTACGTATCTTTGTATGTAGGTCCGTACCTACGTAGGTATGTAGGTACGTACGTATGTATGTATGTATGTATGTATGTATGTATGTATGTATGTACGTACGTACGTACGTACGTATGTATGTATGTAGGTATGTATGTATGTATGTATGTAGGTATGCATGTATGTAGGTATATACGTACATATGTATGTATCTACGTATGTATGTATGTATGGATGGATGGATGGATGGATGTATGTATGTATGTATGTATGTATGTATGTATGTATGTATGTATGTATGTATGTATGTATGTATGTATGTATGTATGTATGTATGTATGTATGTATGTATGTAAGTATGTATGTATGTATGCATGTATGTATGTATGTATGTAAGCATGCATTCATATAAACATCCATACATGCATCCATGCATCCATCCATGCATGCATGCATGCATGGATGGATGGATGCATGCATGCATGCATGCATGGATGCATGCATGCATGCATGCATGCATGTATGTATGTATGTATGGATGTATGCATGCATGCATGTATGATGTATGTATCCTTGGATGCATGCATGCATGCACATGCATGGATGGATGGATGCATGCATGCTTGCATGCATGCACGGATGTACGTATGTATGCATGCATATATGTATGTATGTATGTATGCATGTATGTATGGATGTATGTATGTATGTATTCATGCATGACTGCATTATTGTATGGATGTATGTATACATTATGCATGCATGCATGCATGTATGTAGGGATGAAAGCATGTATGGATGCATGTATGTATGGATGTATGTATGCATGCATCCATGCATGGATGCATCCATGCATGGATGCATATGCATGTATGTATGTATATGTATGTATGTATGTATGTATGTATGTATGTATGTATGTATGTATGTATGTATGTGTGTATGTATGTTTGTATGTATGTATGTATGTATGCATGCATGGATGGATGCATGGATTCATGCATGCGTGGATCCATGCATGCATGGATGCATGCATGGATCCAGGCATGCATGGGTGCAGGCAAGCATGGATGCATGGATGTATGTATGTATGTATGTATGTATGTATGTATGTATGTATGTATGTATGTAGGTAGGTAGGTATGTATGTATGTATGTAGGGATGTATGTATGCATGGATGCATGGATGTATGCATGGATGCATGTATGTATGTATGTATGTATGTATGTATGTATGTATGTATGTATGTATGTATGTATGTATGTATGTATGTATGTATGTATGTATGTATGTATGTATGTATGTATGTATGTATGTATGTATGTATGTATGTATGTATGTATTTATGTATGTATGTATGTATATATGTATGTATGTATGTATGTATGTATGTATGTATGTATGTATGTGTGGATGTATGGATAAATGGATGTATGTATGCATGCATGTATGTATGTATGCATGTATGTATGTATGTATGTAGGTATGTATGTATGTATGTATGTATGTATGTATGTATGTATGTATGTATGTATGTATGTATGTATGTGCGTACGTACGTAGGTATGTATGTATGTATGTATGTATGTATGTATGTATGTATGTATGTATGTATGTAGGTATGTATGTATGTAGGTATGTAGGTATGTAGGTATGTATGTATGTAGGTATGTATGTAGGTATGTACGTACGTACGTAGTAGGTATGTATGTACATATGTATGTATGTATGTATGGATGTATGTATAGATGCATGCATGCATGCATGGATCTATACATCCATACATGCATGCATGCATCCATACATGCATGCATGCGTGCATGGATTCATGCATGCATGCACGCATGCATGCATGCAGGCATGGATGGATTTATGCAGGCATGCCTGCATGCATGGATATGTACGCATGCATGCCTGCATGTATGAATGCATGTATGTATGTATGTAGGTATGTAGGTATGTATGTATGTATGTACGTACGTATGTATTTATAGATGTATGCATGGATACATGGATGCATGCATGCACGCATGCATGCATGGATGCATGGATGCACGCTTGCATATATGGATGGATGCATGCTTGCATGCTTCCATGCATGCATGCATGGATGAATGTATGGATGCATTCATGTATGTATGGATGTATGCATGTATGGATGAATGCATGTGTGTATGTATGTATGTATGCATGCATGCATGTATGTATGTATGTATGTATGTATGTATGTATGTATGTATGTATGTATGTATGTATGTAGGTATGGATGCATGCATGCATGGATGTATGGATGGATGCATGCATGGATGTATGGATGGATGCATGCATGGATGTATGGATACATGCATGGATGGGTGGATGGATGCATGCATGCATCGATGCATGCATGCGTGGATGTATGTATGTATGTATGTATGTATGTATGTATGTATGTATGTATGTATGTATGTATGTATGTATGGATGCATGCATGCATGCATCCAGGAATGCATGTATGAGTGGATGCATGGATGTATGTATTTATGTATGCATGTATGTATGCATGGATGCATGTATGTATGCATGCATGTATTGATGGATGCATGCATGTATGGATGCATGGATGAATGCATGTATTTATGTATGTATGTATGTATGTATGTATGTATGTATGGATGTATGTATACATGTATGCATGTATGCATGGATGTATGGATGTATGCATGTATGTATGTATGTATGGATGCATGCATGGATGCATGCATGCATGCATGTATGGATGAATGTATGCATGTATGCATGAATGCATGGATGCATGTATTTATATATGCATGTATGTATGCATGCATGCTTGCATGTATGGATGCATGTATGGATGCATGCATGTATGTATGCATGCATGCATGGATGCATGTATGTTTGGATGCATGAATGCATTTATGAATGGATGCATGCATGCATGCATGCATGCATGGATGGATGCATGGATGCACGGATGCATGTTTGCTTGGATGCGTGGATGCATGGATACATGGATGCATGCATGGATGCATGGATGCATGGATGCATGCATGCATGGATGTATGGATGGATGCATGAACATATGCGTGCACGCATGGACGGATGCATGGATGCATGCAGGCATCCACCATGCGTGCATGCTTGGATGGTTGCATGGATGCATGCATGCATGCATGGATGCATGGATGCATGCATGCATGGATACATTTATGGATGGATGCATGTATGTATGGATGCATGTATATTTGTAGGTATGCATGCATGCATGTGTATGAATATCAAATCGAATCGAATTATTAACGAACAAATTCAGGTTAATTCAAATTCTATTCATTTGAGTATCAATTTCGTAATTCACATTCAGCTCATTTTATTTTGAATCAATTTTTTAGATTTTTATCAAATGAATCGTAATTAAATTCAAATTATTTAATTCAATTAGCACCCCTACATGTTCCAGTTATTATCCACATCACAAAAATATTTTTATCGTCCACATGCATGAATATATCAACTTGAACTAATGATCTAGTATACCATTAAATGTGGGTTTCATAGCAATATCTGTCAAAATCTGAGAAATGACGCCTCCCACATGTAGTTCATGGTATTCCCAACACACAATACGAAAATAGTGTGGTTCTGATGATAAAAGGAGGCTAAAATCGTACCAACGCGAACATTCTCTTGTGAGCTTTCTTCTCCCAAAGTGAGAGTTCTGCAACATTTCGTGGAACACATACTTCTCCATGATGATTCATTGCTCCGAGATCTTCGAAATAGTGTACTCAATCTTTTGATAAGTGGTTGAAAAATCATTTGAGCAGTATCTCTCTGGTGAAGAGGAGGACCTCCGATGAGGGTTGAATTGGTCTGACTAACCAAGACCAAATGGACTCCCTCCTTATATAGGTTCAACCTTATTGTGATCCAGATCCAATAGCTGCAATCTGATCGTATTTTGTGCATACCTCTCTCATACATACTCCAATTTCAATATTCTTGGGCTCGTTGGAAGGTTTCGACAAGTAATACAAGATGGACTACGTCTGATTTGGTTATTAGACTAGATCAAAAAATGACAAAGAGTAGAATCCTATTATGAGGGATCTTACACTACCTATGTCAGCAACCATGATCACAGATAGTCAACTAATCAACCACCATTTTTCGATGGCACTGGCTATACGTAATGGAGGTAGAAAACTGTATAAATCATCCATATTTGATCTCTCACTCTAAATGATCATAGAGAAGCTAAAAATCTTGAAGTTGTCAAAGAAATTGAAGAATATTCTACTATAAACAAAAAATGCAAAAAAATAAGATTATGTGCATTTTATATTGTCCCATATATAGTGATGAATTTAGCAGATACCTCAATTAGAAATGTCTCATGAGATATGATGTCTTGGGGTTGCTCATGAGGGGGCTAACCAAGTCAAGATATTAAGATAAGAGTTTTGAAAAATGAATTTGAGTTTTCCAACAGGAGAATCCATACAAGAAAGGAGTACATGAATCATCAACATCGTGAATCCACTCAAAGACCTTGACGAAGATTATTCTATGGAAGATGAAGTTGTGAAGTTCATGCAAGCACTCACAAAAACAACAATGTCAATTGTAGAGGATGTTAGGAATCTTAACAAGCTAACCCTAGATGAACTAATTTGAAATCTGATAGTATATAATGTTATTATTGAAAAAGAAAATGTCAAAGAAGAATCTACGAAGGTAAAGCTTTATTGTTCAAAGAAATTCTTCTAACAGTGAAACACGAATGGAACATGAAGAGGATATCACCTTCATCTCTCCATAATTCCATAAAAATGTGAAAAAAAGGAGGAAAACCAAGAAGAGTATATCTAAAAAGATAAATAATCAAGCAATCTGTTATAACTATAAAAATAAGTGAAACAAAGGTAAGACAATGTCCACTTTAGAAAGAGTAAAAGAAAAAACAATGGAAATCAAGAAAAATATTAGTTTTCAAAGAGAACTCTTACAATAACTTGGGATGATTTTAACTCAAGCTAAATGAAGATGAAGAAGATTCAAGAAATTAAACTCATTTGATGGGGAATGACACTTAGGAAAATGGATCTATCTTTGAACTCCAACAAGTATATAATGACATCTTTTCTGAATGCATGATAATGAAAAAATATAAAATTATTCTTAAGGAAAACGAATAAAAGGATAATGAGAAAGGTATTTTAGAAAAGACTTCATTGCTGCAAGTAAGGAAAATGAAAAATGTTTTGCTTGTTTTTATTTAAAAAACTCACTATATTAAGAACAACGTTAATCAACTAGAAAAAAGATATTGAATCATTAACTTCAACACCGATAGATTGGTAGATAACTTTGCTAAATTCACTAAAGGAGCAAAAAAAATAGAGAAATTAATCTCTACCCAAATCACTAAAACAACCACACATGGTATAGGCTATGTAATTGAAGCTAAGAAACTAAAACCCAAAGTCAATCATGCCTTTTTACATTGAAAGAAAATTGAGCATGAAAATGCATTTTTCTCTAAGCCTGAGGTAGAAAGGGTTCTGAGATGATTCATTAAAAGGTCCAAAACTAAAAGGACATGTAGTTATAGCTTGTACAATAGTTAAACAAGAACTGGGATTGTGAATTTAAAAAAAACTAAAAAAATACAACTTTCATGATTATTTAGATTCCCTTCAAGTGTGTGGGTGAGTAGGCTAGTGGCTGGCCGAGGCTAATCATCTTGTGGCTAGATCAAAATAATGGGTTTTGGTCGAGCTCGACCCAAGCCTATCTCATAAACAACACGGCCTATATTACGACCCATGCTTGCCCCCATTTCAATTTTCAAGTTTGGGATGGGCTTTGGGTCAGACCATTGATGAGTCTCTCATTGATCATCACTATACTCCTTATTTATCCGTAGAGCATAAGCACCTTAATCCAAATCTTCATTAATTCCACATTATTAACAATAAACCCTCTTTCTACAAATAATCCTAATTATTGTCCAAAAATAAATACATTTTAATTTATTTCTTTTCTGTATTTTACTTCCTATTAAAAATTACCAAAATTAAATTAATTTATGATTGGTTTTGGTTTGAAAAGAAATTAAAAAGACAAATTCTCAAAACATTAAAAATCAGTATTTCTATTCACTAAAAATGCTTCCAAAATTTGTATGTTGTTTATTTGAACTCTTTTACCTTTTGTCCAACATGAAACTTGTAAACCTCCTCGAGATCTACAACTTTCATGTTTTGAGTTTTTGCTAACATTGCTTCCTTTTATTTATTTTTGAATTTGTCTTATTTTCCTATTTTCTGAATAATCTGATTGGATCGCGTGGCGCTCTTTGGACCACCATGTGGCCCCTTATCCTTACGTCACCCCTCTTACCTATATGCCCTTAGATTACATCCATCTTAACCGTCCCTCTTCATTGTACTCACAGCCGCCAAATCACCTCTTTTTGATGCAATCTGAGATGCACCCTTCCACCTTCATCGCAACCATTAGACGACCCCTCATCCAAAGGCTCTGCTCCCTCACATCGCCCTTTATCTCTTAGCCATAGGATCAACCTCCTACTTCATCTCCACCATTCCCCAACGCTCTGCTTACCGTCGTTGATCAGATCCTTTAATTGGATCTGACTCTCTCCCTCACACCTTCATCCTGGTCGTTGGATCACAAGATCCAGCAACTAGGACTCCTTCCTCCTACAGCATCCCACTTTTGGTTGTTATACCTTGACAAGCAATCTCCCCTTCCATTTTTAGATTCCACCTCAGCCACCCTCTCTACAACTAAATGAACCTTCCTCATAGCCCTAATGTTTTCTCTCCTCGTGTGATGTTCAACGTCGTCATCTCACATCTCGCCTCGCTCCATCCAGCCATTGCAAAATCACTATACACCACCTAAAACGGTCAGTGCTCCTCCCCTTTAAAACCTCTGACGTGCCTCCATTTCTCCAAGTTCGTCATACAATGCTTAAATCCCTAGTCCTCCTCCTCCTCCTGTGACAGAGGAAGATGGAGTTGGTGTGCGAAGATGGTGATGAGGATGATGTCGACCCACATCTTTGATAGTCAAGTTACAGCTTGCCTCAACATCGTTGAGCTCCCTGGAGTAGCTGCCCAGCTCGAGCGAAGACCCGAGCAGCATATGCCGCTCATCTCGAGCCTTTCCTCTACCATAGATTCATATCCGATCAGGTATGTCCTCCTCCTTCTTTTTCTATGACTTTCTTCTTTTTATTCCAGTGCACATACTCTATCCCCTTCCAATTGATCGTACCTTCATCTTCGCCACACCTCCCTGATCCTCGCACTACCCTCTGTTCACTATCTTCCTCCTCTGCAACCTCCATCTATCCCATGCCATCTCATCCACCGGAGGCAGGGGAGATTCCAGTCGGGGCACCACCATTCTCCATCAATGCATGCCATTAGCTCCCCAATCTCTTACGATTTCGCCGCTCTTTGCTTAACTTGATTAAATTAATTATTCATGCGATTAATTTTTAACTTATTCCTAAGTACCCGACTAAAATATAAAAATGACAAAGTAATTAAGATATTTTCATGATCGTCAAAGGGCGCCATTTCCAGGGAGGCAAACAACTTAGGTTCATTTTAGAAAACCTAGAGTTTGGTTTGCCATTCACTCGGGTAATGATACTATCGCACATTTTTTGTGAATATTTCTCATTTTTTTCAACATTTTTTTTGTTTTTGTATATGTATATATTTTATTTCTCTAATATAAATCTAAGTTTTCATGCAAGGAAATTATTGAACATGGAAACAATGATAGTTGAAGGAAACTTGAGACACATCGAAGAGATTTTTCTTTGAGAGAGATTTTATTAGAATTCATTATTTTCGTAATTATTAATCTGTAATGATTTAGTTAATTGCTTTATTTCTAGCGTATTTTGTTTGGAATACGATGAATCTGCATTTCATCATATTTATTCATTTATTTTAGCTTAAAATCCCTTCTAAATCACATGTATATATTGATAAATCTATATTCCTACTAGCTTGCATCTATGTATAAATATTGTACATATATTATTATTTTAACCTATAATAAATAAAGAAATAAATAAAGGAAAACTAAAAAATAAAAAAAAGAAGACGGTATATATGTAATGGATACAGGTTGATCCGAACCTCGAGAGACGGTCAAGACTTGACCTGATCGAACATGAATAAAGTAGAGGGAAATAGGGTCTTTAATCAAAAAATTCAAAAAAATACTTTGTAAATACTTTTGAATTTATTCTGTATATATTTATATAAAACTAACACTATTTTATTTGTACATAAATTGCCTCAAACTAAATAATTTTCAAAACAAAAGTCGTAGCTAAAAATGTTTTCTAAATAATAAAAATAATTGTAAAATAAAATCATGTAAAAAATAATAGTAACCACATCTGGAAAAAGCAATTACGCAATAATTGAAAGACCAATTCCGTCTCCATATGAACTCGAATTGAATCAAAATTAACTTATCTTCCATCATATTCTAAATTAAAGTATCTTTAATATGGCAGTTTCATAATTTTTGGGGTTACTATTTGAAAATCGATTTTCTAGGGTGGTTTTTGTAATTTTATCATTTATTTATTTTATATATTTAACTATATTTATTTGTGTACATATTGTATATGTAAATAATTGTAAATGTTTTTAATAATTATTTAAAATAAAAATAAAAAATTAAAACATAAAAAACTAGTTCACTTATTTAACTATGTATATAATGTGTTATATGTATATAGTTGATATCCTTAATTAACCACCACAAAAAAATAAATAATTAACATTTATTACGAAATTATTTATTTATTTAAGTAGATAATGTAATTTTATCTACCATTAACCTCCTTCATTGTTATCCTTTCTTTTCAAATTTTTAAATTCAGATTCAAACTCAATTGTTTTTTTCTATTTAATTGGCTCATCTTCACTCATTTCTCTTTGATCAATCTTTTGGTGAGAGAAGCCTATTCTCCAAGAGCCATCTTGTCGTAGAGAGGTGTCAAGCTTCTAAGCCATCCAGTGACAGCGAGTCAGTCCTCGTCGAGGCCATCACGACATTATTCGCTCCCATTCGGTTAGATCTGTTTTTTCTTGTTTTTGATCTAGGTTAATTATTGGATAATTTTAGTTTTAATTTCACTGTCAATTTTTTATTCTAGATCGTAGTTTTTAATTGTATTTTGTAATCAACCATCAAAAGGGTAGGTCACATATTTATAAACTCAGATTTCAATTGATCTGATCAGAAAAGGTAGGAGGCTAAGAGTTTATTGCATCAGAAAGGTAGGAGGCTAATACTTTAATGCATCAGAACGGAAAGGTAGGAGGCTAATACTTTAATGCATCAGAAAAAATAAGAAGCATCAGAAAAATAAGGAGCATCAGAAAAATTAAGAAGCACCTAGTGCAAAAATAAGAAGCACCTAGTGCAAAAATAAGAAGCATCAGAAAAATAAGAAGCATCTAGTGAACCTACCCAAACAATTATCTGATATACTTATAAAAATGCTTACCACAAGCTTTTGTTAAATTTTATTAGTTATTTGGATTCTGCATCCCATCCGATCACCACATTCATCTTGTAATCCCTTCATTTTCATTTCTATCTCACACAATCATAACTCCGACCACGCACGGTGGTTGAAGACATGACTACGATCTAGCATTTTACCGAATCCAAAACCATTCACATTCCTATTTTTATTTTATTTTATCTCTTTGACCGGGCCATTGTGCTCAAGTCCAGTTATCCTTATCTTGGATAGGTTCACGGAAATTAAAAAAAGTACAAAAAAATTCAGTTTCTGTTTTTACAAAAAATATTACAGCTACTGTTTAAAAAAGAAAAATAATAATACAACTACTGTAAAAAATATTATAAAAAATATACAAAAATAATAAATTTGGGGGCGCCCGAAGCAGTCCCATTGCCATCGCCGACCCAGGACACCGCTATAAGGCCACGCCACAATCCACAGCCGCGCCAGCGAGCTCCTTCTTAGAGCTCCTCCCTTGTCCACCGCAGACGCCCCCTTCTACGCCACCGCCACCGAGTGGAGGGCATTGCTAGGACCTCCTTAGCACCGCCAGTCGTGCGCAACCGTCGTGATCGCCTTCCATCATCGACCACCGTAGTTCGCTAAGCCGTTGCGCCCTCACCGACCTGAGGGTGTGTCGCCCTCCGCCTTTGATGCTCAACCATCGCCGCCTACCATTGTGTCCGCAGCCATGCACCTGGAACCTTCTCCGTAAAAGCCTGCGGCTAAGAATCTCCAGCTCGTCGTTCATCCGACCACCTCAAGACCCGCCACGTCACATATATGCTCCCAACCTCCTAGAGAAGCGTCGACCGCCCTATCTGCCATCACAGCTCGTGAACACCATCTTTCGCCATCTCACCAGTCGTTGCCACCCGTTTACTTATAAGTGAAGGAACAAGGGTGCGTAGCCCCCTCTGCCTTTTGTTTGGACATCAGAAAACAAGCAGGAACGAACCCTAAGAAAGAATAAAAAATGGAAAATTTACATTCACACCTCAGCCATTTCTGAATTTGCAGAAAGACCGCCGCTAGTCCAAGCATGTGCCTTGCATGCCCTCTCTGGGTAATTTGCATTTTTTCCTCATATTTATTTCTGTTAACTCTTGAATTCTGAAACATTAAATATTAGCATTACAGTCCTATATATCCAGACATTTATTTTGCCTGTTCTTCTCATTGAAATAAATATTTTTATTGCTCAATAAATTCTGGAAATTCAAGTTAAGTTCATGTTTTGTTTTTATACTTTGTATAAAATTTGCATTGCATTTTCTTTTTATTTGATATTACTAAAAATTCAAAAACTTCATACTTTTCCCTTTTTGAACCTTGAAAAATCATAAAAATTTAAATATTACATAAAATTCCGAAAAATAGATTAGTGTTATTTTTGTGCATTTTATTTTATGTACAAATCTCACACATAAATTATTTTTTTAAACCCAAAAAATTGCTAAATACATAACATTTAAAAAAATCATATAAAATTGTAGAAAAATTTAAAAATAGTGATTTCAGTTCTTATTTGTAGATAATTTCTTCTAATTTATAGGAAAAAATAATTGCAGAAACTTTTGATTTTATTTTGAATTTGTAAATTGCAAAATAATCCTATTTGTTCACTGTTTGCATTTTCCCTTATTTTTATTCATTTTATAAATCTTAAAAAATATAAAAATCTTTGAAAAATTTAAAAAAAAAAGTAAAAAAAATCATAAAAACTCAAATAGATTTTCTTTAGATATTTTTTGAGCGTTTTTGTTATATTTTAAACGTCCAAAAAGACTGCATTCCTTTCTTGTATGAATTTGCTTTGAATAATAAATTAATTATTTTTTAAAATTAAAAATTTGCAAAATTAAACCATAGAAAATCAGACAATAAAAAATATAAAAATTAAAAAAAAATAAAAGTTAAAAAGATAAAAATCCTACAAAAATCTAGATAGTTGGCATTTGAATTTCCTTCTTTCTTTTATTGATTTTTCAATTATTATAATAACCCTCAGGAATTGTAGCCTCCTTGAGTTCGATCATGTTAACTATACATGTAAATTAAATTGCAAAAATTCTCTTGATACATTTTCTGTAATTTTTGCTTGAGAAAAATGTTACTGATGCTTGAAATAGCCTTTGGAAATGTCTAGGTTATACTCTCCAAACAAGATCCTGTCTATCTGTCGTCTTTATGTTTGTATCTTCAATAACTTAGCTACAATAAAAGGAGAGAATTTATAAGCACAGAAGATACAATAAGCAAGTCTTTATAACCAAAAAGGGGGAAAGAAGAGGTAGCCGACACCATCTTGTAACCATCTTACTCGTGAGAAGAGAAACGGCTTTTAATAGGGTAAATAATAGTCGAAGCTGGAGATAGGCCTCAGTCACAACATTCGCTCAACTGGTGATGTGGAACTAAGAATGCACGATCACACACCATATGTGATAGCTGGACCTTGATTGATCCATTAAACAATGAAGGCAGTGCTTCATCATTTTCAGCATTCCAACTCAAGCTAGAGCCTCCTAGAACATGCAGATCTCAGCCTGTTTCAAACTGAGATCACCCACTAATTTGCACAGATGCTACATTAATACAAAGATCACCTTGAGTTAACAAATACTCCTCTAGCTGATAATGGCAATGAAGCGTCTTGATTTATATCAATTAGCATGTAGAGCACGACAATATGAAAAGATGATCTGTCAAGCAACTAAATAGAACACATAACTCTCATCTATTTACAGGTAGACTGGTGGGCTAGATCATGAGCAACTCACTTATACTCGTGTCTCTTGTGTAAAATAGTAGGACATAATAGAGTAATCAACATTGCGACAAGTCCTCGCACGGAGACAAACTTGCGTACTTGACCAATGACTGCATATCCCACAAACATCGTGACTGAAAGTATTTCACTCGCATTTAAAGAACTCGAAAGCCAGCATCTACTATATGGAAACTTCTAAGAGATCTCCCAGTGATATATTATCTTTATCCCAATTGATGACTCCCAATCACCTACTTGGAACCCATAGTTTAAGTGCCAATGTTGACGTCGATGTCATTTTGCCAAGTTCGAGAATGGACATGCTGCCATTCTTTGATGGCTACTTTCTGAGGACATTGCTTCTTATGCCGTGTTGATGAGGACAGAGTGTGAGCTGAATTGGGTCTCCTTATTAGAGAACGTGTGATGTATAGCGTCTGTCAGAGCCACTAAAACGGAAATAAGTGTCCACTAGAGAAGTTTGGCCCGCAACTGCTCCATCTCTTTGAAGGGTCAAACTGGAAAAAACCGTGGAAACATCCTTATCAGAGTCCACTGTTACTAGAGAATGGACTCCGAAAGTCTCCTCGTTGGAGAACTGGGTGTTTCCCATACTGGTTCAGAGAATGGGATCTCTACTTTGGAGTTCCAATGAATCCACATGAAAACATTAAGGCCACAATGGCTCAAAGAATGGGATCTCTACTCTGGAGTCCCAATGGATCACATGAAAACCTTGAGTTCAAATCAAAGATGATGAGCTCTCAAATAGTGATCGCATACATGTGCACATCAAATTGGAAGAGTCTGAAATCTGAATGTTTGGATCTCAACCGAAGAGTCTAAATATGTTGTATAGAACTCTACATAATACTCCCTCTTTCTCCCATACTGGTTGGAATAGATGACATCGACCAAGTTGGTAGAATACTCGAATATGGGGGAAAATAAAAAATCACATAAGTTGATCTCCCCCTTTTCAGCCTTTTTTTCATTCTTTTCTTTTTCAAATCACTTTCTTTTTTTATTTTGCATACAACTTTACTTCCTTTTCTTTTTTTTTATGTGCCCCTCCTCCCAAAATCGCCTCTTTTTCCCCCTTTTTTATGACAAACAACCCAAATAGGGCCCGAAATCATGATGTTTTCCTCTCTTTTTTATGCAGGATCCATAATACTTCCCTCCCATATCTTTTCATTTTCTCTTTCTCATAACACTTTGGGGGTCAATCTCTCTCCTCATTTTCTCTTCCTCCCTTTTCAAAAAAAGCCCAAACATGATTCGACTTTTAAATAAATACGAGGCCTCCCTCATCTTTCCCTGTGCAAGAGGGATGGAAGAACTAGGGTTCTACATTGGGGAGAACTCATCGTCGCTGCTTAGGACTGAAAGCTGGAGGCGGAGGCGAAGGTGGAGAAGATGCGCTTCGTACGAAGTATAGTGAAATGATGTTGCATGGATGCTCGCACTGCTAGGGATGGGTTCTTGTGTTTCTTCTTCTCCACTTCCTCTCAGGTAGGAGATGGGATTGGCGTCGGGGGTATTGCGTCTTAGGATTTACATAGAGGGGATCATCGCCTCTTGATGTGCTTCTTCGTTGGATATTGCACTGTTTGAAGGAAGGGCATGTGCCTCCTTCGCCTCCAAACGGTGCCCTAGCATCGACATGTGGTGCCTTTAGGGGAGGAGGCACCGCCTTTGGATCTAGAAGGTGGCTATTGTCATCGCATGTGGTTCTGTGATGGGTTGAAGATGTCGATGTGGATCCTGCTCCACAATCTTTTAATGATACTTGCTAGCAATGAAGAAATGATGGAGGCAGGGGCCAAGAAATAGCACGCCTGGACTATGATTTGACGCCTTCGACTATTTAGTTATCCTGTTAAAGTCGAAGGCGTCACCACTGTGATTGTTGTGGCTCCTGGAGTACTTGTATGATGAATTGCACATTCCAGAACGCTTGAGACAATGTGTGATTGTAGGAATAGGGTTCTAAGGGCACAACGGAACCTTGATGATCATGCGTGAACTTCAAGTAGTTAGATGTTGTTCTTTGAAATCCAAGAGTGTTAATCTCAGCAGTGAGTCTGTCAAACCATGCCTTCTGACTCTGCATAAGCCATAGATTACCTTGCGAAGTCAACACACAGAGTCCGCCTCGACTTCGTAACCAAGAGGCTGCATCACATAAACCTCAAAATCATCATACAGGAAGGCATTCTTCACATCAAGTTGAAAGAGAGGCCATCCCTTGCTTGCAACCACTGAAAAAATAAAATAGTGTGAATAGATCCCATCCATGCCACTAGGTAGAATGTCTCGAAGTAGTCAACCCCATCTCTCTCTCTCTCTCTGTCCGTGTGTGTGTGTGTGCGCGCGCGTGCGTGTGTGTGTGCGTGTGTGTGTTACATAAAAAAAATAGTTTAACATTATACATATTGTTTTATATTAATTCAAAATCAAATTAAAAAAATTCACAAAAGAAATTAAAATGAGAAATTTTAATTATTTAAAAATACTTGCAAAAAATATATCTCGTATATATGGTGGTATATTTTCATTTTGAGTTCTACATGAAAGTTGTAGAACTCTACAACTTTCACGTCGAACATTATTGTCCATTTGAGGTATGTATTTATTTTATTTGTATTTATCTTTATTTTCATTCTTTTTCTCATTGGACCACGTGGCGCTCTCTAGGCAGACCACGTGGCCCCAACTTTTCTCTAACACACACCTACTTCTCCACCGTTTGATCTAATCTGATCGGGTTAATTACATACACTCATCCATGACTCACCATCAGTTGCTGGATCACTTGATCCGACAACTAAGCTTCATCTTCAACCTCTAACCCGTACCCTCCTCTTCGTTCAAAAGCACCAACTGCCCACTCTCACCATTTCATTCGTGTCGCTAGTCGTTCCCTCACCCATCCAACCACGCCTCGTTGTAGACTAATCGCTCCTCTTCTTCGCATGCCACCTGACCCTCATTCTTACCCAACCGTTAGTCGTAGGGGAGCGGTTGAAGCTCGTCTCCACTCACCTGGAACAACTCCCCTTTGTCTTGAAATACCCCTACTCGGTCACCCATGCGTGCGATCACCTTCATACGTGATAGCTCCAAGCACACCTCGAACTCCTATGACAGAGTGGATGCAAGATTTTTAGCAAAGACCGAGCAATTATCGTCAGAACGATCCAAGGTGATACCACATTGTTGTAGCCCTTCACCAAAGTTGTTTGAGCTCAACGGTCAGCCCCTGTGTCGAGCGATGATCGAGGAGCCTCTACCTCCTCTCAGCGGCATGTCTCTGTCTCCCTAATGCCTCCTTCGTCAGCCACCTTGTCTAGGTAATGTCCTTCTTTCTTTTCTACGTCTTTCTCTTATTTTTCGTAGTGCACACACTCACTCTCCTAACCATCTTAGCACACCCCGACCTCCAACGTTCTTTGACAATCTTTGCGCCATCATCATCTTCCTCCCGGACTTCTCCATTACTCTCCCCACCCCGATCCATCGCTGCCCTCGTAAAGGTCAGTGACCCATCAAGCTACGATTCTACACCTTCATAGAGCCTCCATTTCATCCCATTTAGATCCAAGAAGATTCACATTGTGTCTCTTGTTTGTGCTAACCACTAGAGGATGTAGCTCTATTTTGATTGATCGGAATTTCGATGAATCCTTGGTCTCGAGCTTTTTCTCCGACGAGCCTCTGTCGTTATGAGCTTCCATCACTCCTCAACCCTCGGTCGCACATCCACCATCCTCGCGAGGGTCTCAATCAGCTTCTCAGACCTTCACCGAGCGCGGAGGAGGAGGCACAAGCAGCCTACTGGAGCTCTGTCAAACCTCCGTCGTACATGGAGGAAGGGGGAGAACATGATGAGCAGTTGTCGCTTGATCAGAACTCCTCCATCTGATCTAACAGCCCAGATTACCAGCGATGGATCCGAGGAAGCGCTCCACACCTTAGGCTTGAGCACTCGAACCAGCAGACGAATCATCTGAGCACACCACGTATCCCAGCTAGCCAAGCCACCCGAGACTAGCCCCCATGTGAGCCTCCTCACGTTCTTGGGAAAATTGCAATGCACAGGACCAAACTTTCACAAATTACATTTAAGTCTAGCGCATGTAGAGCGCGTACCACCTGGAGAATTTGCAGATAAGTCCCAACGACTTATTATAGTTGCATTTATATCCCTACACTTGGCTAATTTGCATATATACCCCAACGGTTTGTATATATTACATTTCAATCGTTTTTTGATCGTTTTGTTATATTTTCTTGCAATTAAGTTCATATCTTGCATGATTAATATCTTGTGATCCATAATTCCAATTTTAATGAAATTAGCCATATTTAAAAGCTTGTTTCATGTTCTAATGTGACATAGTTAACTCTCCGTTGTGACTTGTTGTGCATTGCTTAAAACTCAAAGAAGGATTCGGCCTTTAAACTTGATGCTTTAAATTGGAATTTGCTTGCTTAAGGTTTTAATGCTCAATTAAATCCCCCCCATTTGTCCTAAAATCTAAATAATCAGAGCACTTTCTTAAATAGACTAACACATGCATTGAAATGATGGATTATTTATGTAACTTTGGACCTTCATGAGTGTGACATGTAAATTGAATGAAGCATTGAAAGCAGGAGCTTAATTATACTTACAAGTTTAGGTGTCTTGTGTTGTGGTGGCATAAGATTAATTGCATTTTAAAAATACCACACAAAAATCCATGCTCCCATTTTGTATAATTGCATAACTGACCTAGATAACCTTTTAGAGTAGCTTGACCACCCAACTTAGGACCCAATTAGATAATTTAATTAATAGTGTCCATGTCTTCGACCCTTAACTTATCCAGGAGAAATTATACCGAACCACTCCTCACGGAGATTCTCGCTCGGTCTCCGATAGACCCATAATTGATCGTATTACAACGAGTCGATATTATCATAGCTGATTACGATATCATCAGATGGCGTCATTGTCGGGGACATGTCTTGATTAGATTATGTGATTAGGCTTAATTTAGGTGATTAAGTAAACTTTGAGTTATTTAATTAAGCTTTTTTGTGTTTGTTGATATCTTTGTCTTGAATTGATTAATTATTTATCTGGAAAGCTGTATTTCTCTTGAGACTATATGACCATATGTTGTTTTGACCAGGGCCCATGAAGCAACTCGACGAGGAGTGATGTGGAGGTTCGAGCCTGATGCTTGAGCTAAAGGGGTTGGCTTAACTGCATTAGGGAGAAATTAAGCTAATTAGATAAATAGTTAATTTCATTTCATTAGTGTAATTGTTTTTGTAAATATTGTAGTAATAATTTAGATAATCGCACAATTACAGCGGCTCTTGTTTGAGAACTCGCAGTTGTAGAAGAGGCTGGACTTTATTATTCTTTAGCATTATTGTAGTTGAGTCGAGAGTGGTTCTCGACTTGAGTGGCGAAATCAGGATAGGCACACAATAGTGTAATTAAAATATGTTTGTACCCTTCATAATTTAGGCCACATTTCTCAAGTAAAGATACATATCATCATTAAAGATCCATTAAATTAGACGTACTTAAACACGTACAATTATCTCAAATTAAAATTGACTTCTTCTCGGTAATAATATCATGTTTAGGTGCGGTTTTCATCGACTTGCATGCATTTAGTGTAGACTTATAAATTCTGTTTTGCATGACACATGGAGAGAATTGGGAATCACTGTAAGTATAACTCTTCGTGAGCATATATCATAGCTTTCACGATTGCATTCCGTTTTCTGATTCCTCCCTATGTTTTATAACCATGGTTTAAAGGAAAAAAGGGAATGAACGACATGCATGATTGTATGCTCACATTAATTTCAAGTGATAACCATAAGTCTAAAATTGGGACTGGATTGAGCAAGTCGATAAAAACAACTTGGATAAAATGAATACTTGTCTTACGTCTGCATAAAGCCCACATTGTACACATGTACTTACCCCCAGACGAAGTGGGAGATGATGTACACATTAAGGTTAGATCCCAAATCCCTGGACTTGCCCCTAAGTCTCTAAGTCTGACTCTCGCGGGCTTGGAAGCTGCAAGAGCTTGCCTTCGACTTTTGGTATACGTTTTGACTGTATAAGCCAGTATGTCTCCTTTGGGGTATGATATTGAACATGGCAGCCCGGGCAAATCATCTCATCGATTAGGAGCATATAGGAGCAACGTTGGGTGTAAGACGACACCATGTGTGTAATGGATTAAAAGATTGCATTACCACCAACTAAAATTGAGAAGATAATTCAGCCGAACCTATACGGATTTCGCATGTGAAGTTGGTGAACTTAAAAGGTCTGCATTGTGTTTGATTTACGTGAGTTTTCTCCTCATATTTACGTGCCCTATGGAGCATAGATTCTCTTAGCCTCTCGTGTTCATTTACGCTCCTTTTTGACATCAAAGATGACTAGTTGGGGGGATTTTTGTTCAGACTGTGCGAACCTATCATTGAACCCTCTAAAGAGTACGTCTTCCGAGGTCCCTTCACTTCTTGGACCACCATGGACTCATGATCCTCTTGAGTCCGGGTTCACTCACTTCGGGGTTGGTCACACACCGACTAATCCCTTCCTTTCTTCCCTACCCACCAAGGAAGACCTTTACCTTGGTGAGGTTGATTTGAGTTCAACAACCTCTTGTAATTCGAACTCATTTTCTAATGAAGGTTTAAAAGAAATTCATTCAAGATGCCTCCAACGAGATAAAATGATGAGGAGGAGCAACGAGAGGACACCATGCAGATGATACTTGCTACAATCTACATCTAAGCAGCAGAATGTCGTATTCAGAGCTCAGATAGAACAATTGAACGTTGGGGTTGACATACCCATGGATACTACCTATAACCTAGGACAATATAGGGTGCAATGTTTCCTAAGTCCCGCAGAGCAAGAGGCTGAATATGAGTTGAAGCCGCAATTCATGAACTTGTTGTCGTACTTTAATGGGAATGCCAACGAGGAACCTTATGCATTCATAATAGACTTTGAGCTCATTTGTGCTAACCTTAGGCACCCCAGAGTTTGCCAAGATTATATCAAGCTCATAGTCCTACCATTTGCCTTGGGGGGAAAGGCAGATTATTGGTTGACAAACCTAGGTGTCGTTATAACCACATACAACTAGTTCAAAGATATGTTCTTAAAGAAGTTCTACCCTCTGAGTAGAACTAATCAGAGGAGGACATGAATCGCGAGTTTTTTTCCAGTTGTCCAATGAGTCGTTCTACGATACTCAGGAAATATTAAATGACATATTGCATAAGCGTCCATGTCATGATATGGAGGACACCATTCTGGTCTAGTCTCTTTTTAGCAGTTTCAACTCTGAGGTGCAGGGTTTGGTGAGTGTTGCATGTGGAGGCAGCTATACGTCATTGGGAGTGAATGCCATATGGAAGGTGTTAAGATAAATATATATTTCTTTATCTATTTTATGTAATCACATTTTCTTTAGGTACTTATCATGTAATTAACCCAAGGGTTATTCTCCTATATAAGAGAGCCCTTAGTCTATTCTAATGCAAGAACAATTTTTCTCCCATCATGGTATCAGAGCAACAGTCCTAGATCGAAGTTCCTTTATCCCACCCCAAAACCCTAACCCTACAACCCCCCCAATCCCTCTTCCGCTGCCGAGGCCTACCCAATCCCGCCGCCTCACCCACCAGGGCCGCCAGCACCCCTAGGCACCGCCGAGGCCCCCTCAGCGCCGACCCCGCCTTGTTGCCCTGGCCCCCTTTCCCGCGGTTGTGCGCAGCCCAGCACAACACTGCATCCCCCAAGGGTGCAGGGTTGCCGCCTGGAGCGGCTAAGCCCAACAGGGTTGCTGCATGTGTCGTCGTGATCAGCCATTGGTGCGGCATGGGCTTCCAAGCCGCCGCTGCACCTCCCGAACGTGTGCCCAACGCACGTTAGGTTGCTGCAAACTTCTGTTTGTTGGTCCGAGGTCTCACGCAAGAAGTAGGGATGGTTGTATGAGTCTACACATACAACCTAACCTCTCTATGATTCTGTAGACAAGCTACTTTGAGTTTATTGCTCAGTCGTTCCGTGCTTCGTGGCTCTTTCTTATCATGTCAGAGAACAAGGGTGGCGTTTTCTCATTTTTTGGTGCCTTCAAAGGCCCAAACCCTGTTGTGAAGATGGATGGGACCAACTATGAGCTATGGTCCATGCAATTTTGAACCCTTATGCAGTGCCACAATAAGGAGCACATTCTGACAGATTCCGAGCCGGCGGACAAGACTGGGGCGAATGCATCGTGGAAACAAGACGATGCCTATGCTCGTATATGGCTCTCTGGGACACTGACCACGGAGATCGCTAATGATATTATGAATCAGCCAACTGCGATGGCTATGTGAGACATACTGGCAGATACATATGGACAATCGAAAAATGAAAGCAAGATACTTCAGTTGCAATTCGACATCTTCTCGACCAAACAGAATGGTCGACCACCCCATACCCACTTCTCTCACCTGCAGGGCATGTTTGAGAGATTACAGAGCTTCATGCCAATCACCACCAGCACGGAGCAACAACATGCATATCGAAATGCCACGATGACTGGAGTTTTTCTATCCTTACTTAATCCTGAGTACGATGCAACTCGTACTCAACTTCTGACTGGAGAGACAATTCCACCAATGGAAGAGCTCTATAAGCGCTTGAGCAGGATTACTACTACATCTGCGAGTACAACACAGACTACTCCTTCTGCTATGGCTGCTACTAGAGGCAGGAGAGGATCATCTCACTTTCAGGGTCGTGGACCTCGTGGTCGAGGGGGAGGCAGACATCATGGTCCGTGTACTCATTGCCATCGTCTCGGTCACTCTGAGGAGACATGCTTTCATATGCACGGATATCCAGCATCTGCACGAGTTGCTGAGCAGACTGAAGCTTCCTCTGCGCCTATTCATGATACTCGCTTTGATGACATTGTATCCAGACTTCAGGAAATGATCAGTACTCCTACGTCTTCGTCTCCAGGTTCCACAGAGGTCGTGGCTTCTGCCAGAGCGTCGTCTAGTTCATCAGGTACTCACTAGGCGTTTACTAGTAGTACATGTTCGGACCTAATAGATTGGATTATGGACTCCAGGGCATCCCATCATATGTGTGGCGACATGATGCAGTTTACTTCATACAGAGCACTTTCACCTGGCAGATCCGTTGTTATTGCCAATGGGTTTCGCTTACCCATTGTTGGTAAGGGGGAGATTACTCTAGCCCCTTCTCCGAGTCTTCAGAATGTCTTATATGCACCTGATTTCAGATGAACTTTTTGTTAATTAGTCAGCTTACGAAAGATCTACATTATCGTGCCATCTTTGACCCCTCTTCTTTTGTGTTTCGGGACATACTGACTGGCAGGTTGATTGGACACGGCCGTCAGCAGAGAGGCTTGTATAAGCTTGTTATACCATCATGCGCTGGAATTTTTGCCATTCCATTTGGATCCGTTTCACCATTCCTTTGGCATCTTCACTTTGGCCATCTTCCTCTACAGAAGATGTGTCATGTTCTATCACAGATATCTACCCTTACCGCATTGGATTGTGAAGCCTGTCAGCTTGGAAAGCATCATCGCTCGTCCTTTCCAAGTCGTCCGAGTCGTCACAGTAGTCGATCCTTTGAGTTGTTTCATTTTGATATTTGGGATCCAAGTCGTGTCCCTGATCATCAAGGGCATCGTTATTATATGGTTCCTGTTGATGATTATTCTAGATTGTCTTGGGTATTTTTGTTGAAACGTAAGTCCGAAGCAGGTGCTATCATTAGAACCTTTCTTATTGAAGTCAAGAATATTCTCTCTACAAACGTCAAATTCATTCTTACGGATAATGCGTTGGATTTTTCCACACTACATTTTTCTGAATTTCTAAGTTCTCTTGGAATTATTCATCAAACTTCTTGTAGTTACACTTCACAACAAAATGGTGTGGTTGAACGCAAACGTCGTCACCTTCTTGATGTTACACGTACATTGTTGATACAGAGTTGTATCCCTCACTCTTTTTGGGGGGATGTTGTTCTCACTGCTTGTTACTTGGTGAATCGCACACCGTCCAGAGAAGGTTCCCATATTGATTGTGTTTCCCGAGAAGGAACTATTCTCTCTCACACCCAGAGTTTTTGGATCTGTGGCATTTGTCCACTATTTCACTCCTGGTCGTGACAAGCTCTCACCCAGAGCTGTCAATTGTGTTTTGGTTGGATATTATCGTACCCAAAAAGGGTATAGATGTTTTGATCCTGTTGGCAAAAGATATTATGTGAGTGTTGATGTTACTTTCTTTGAATCCATTATGTATTTCTCTCCCACAGGTGACAGGCTATCCAATATCAATTCTGGGGAGGATGTTGTTGTTCCTCCTCCTCCGTCTCTTCCACCAAATGACCCACATGTTGCACCTCAGTAGTTATCACCTCCACCGCCACCCCCTCCACCTACTATTCAGCCAAGATCCTACCTCTTATTTACACTCGCAGGTCTTCTACTAGCTCCTCTGCTCATAAGCCGGCCACATCATCCAGCACGCCTCAGGTATGTCATGATAACATTGTTTCTACTGATGGCACTGGAGTTCTTTATGATACATAGGACGACTTAGGCCCCCAATACAGAGGCGATGTTTATCTGAACATTCCAATTTCCCTAAGGAAGCCTCGACATAAGTGTGCCACATACCCATTTGCTGCACATGTTTCTTTGGATCACCTTTCAGATGAGTACAAGAGGCTTGTAGTGGGACTCTTCACGGTTACTATCCCACGTACATATATGGAGGTATTACATGACAACCGATGGCGCTAGGCCATGGAAGAGGAGATGGCAGCCTTACGGTCACAAGGGACGTGGAGTGTTGTACCTGCACCCAAGGTGCATCGATTGTCAACTGTAAATGGATATTTTCCATCAAGCACAATGCAGACGGCAGTGTGGATTGCTATAAGCCAAGGCTCGTGGCACGAGGTTTCAGCTAAACATATGGGGTGGATTATATCAGGACACTTTTTCCCCTGTGGCAAGGCATTTGACACTACGAATTCTGCTTATTGTTGCAGTTTCACGGGATTGGTCGTTATATTAGCTTGATGTGAAGAATGCATTTCTTTATGGGGACCTTCAGGAGGAGGTCTACATGCAGCAACCACTTGGGTTTGTTGCTGAGGGGAAGTCCCAGAGTGTGTGCAGGCTACACAAGGCAATTTATGGCCTGAAGCAGAGTTCGAGAGCTTGATATAAAAAGCTGTCGGATTTGATTGAGCACCATGGGTTTGTGAGGTCTATTGCAGACCACTCACTGTTTGTTTAGAAGACAGAGAAAGGTACGTTGTCATTCTTGTTTATGTATATGACATTATTGTTATAGGGAAGTATGCTCAAGGCATCCGGAATAGCCAAGGA
The DNA here is from genome assembly GCA_037367405.1 of Ottelia alismoides. Taxonomy (NCBI): domain Eukaryota; kingdom Viridiplantae; phylum Streptophyta; class Magnoliopsida; order Alismatales; family Hydrocharitaceae; genus Ottelia; species Ottelia alismoides. Next base: position 930,519 of record JAZKJV010003813.1, on the reverse strand, counting down.
GTTCCTAGGTCAACAATTTGTGACTAAGGACCTTGGCACTCTTCGTTACTTTCTGGGGTTAGAATTTGCCAGGAACCAGCGTGGTCTAGTGATAACTCAGAGGAAGTTTGTGATAAATCTCCTTTCTAAGACATGTATGACAGGATGCAAGCCTACTACTACTTCTATGGATCCAAGTATGAAATTGTATGACAATGATACTGAGGAAGTAGATAGTAGGAGATATAGAGAACTGGTTGGGAAGCTCTTATATGTTTCTATCACCACGCCAGATATTATGTTTGCAGTAAGCAAAGTTAGCTAGTTCATGGAGTAGCCCAGAAAGGTACATATGGATGTTATCTATATGATTTTGAGATATTTGAAGAACTCTCCTGGTTCGGGTCTCTTATTCAGTAGGGATGCATCCATTGAGGTGACAGCGTGTACTGATGTTGACTATGCAGGTTGTCCCATAGACAGAAAGTCTACTTCGGGCTTTGTTGTTTTTGTTGGAAACTCACTTGTCTCATGGAAAAGCAAGAAGCAGACAATGGTAGCCATATCGAGTGCAGAATCTGAATACAGGGCCATGGCATAAGGGAGTACAGGGGTGATGTGGATTAGATCGGTGTTGATTGATCTTGCCGTTGAAGTTCCTCTTCCTATGCAACTTTTATGTGATAATCAAGCTGCATTATTTATTACCAATAATCTTGCATTCCATGAGCGAACAAAGCATATTGAGGTAGACTGTCACTATACCCGAGACATGATACAGAAAGGGCTCATATCTACCTATCATGTTTCAACAGAAGACCAGGTAGCTGACATCTTCACCAAGGCTTTATCTTGAAGTCCATTTCAGAAGTGTTGTTCCAAGCTGAGCATGATAGACATATATGCTCCAGTTTGAGGGAGAGTGTTAAGATGAATATATATATTTCTATGTCTATTTCATGTAATCACATTTTCTTTAGGTACTTATCATGTAATTAACCCAAGGACTATTCTCATATATAAGAGAGCCCTCAGTCCATTCTTGTTGAAATCAGAGAAGCGGAAGCGAAATCGATAGATCAAGAAATATAAATATGAACACGAGAGATTTAACGTGGAACCCTACTCCCTAAGGAGCGGGATGAAACCACGGGAGAAGCCATCGAAGGGACGGATATTCTATTGCTTTTCTCAATGGATACATGAGGTCTGGGGCTCCTTATATAATCTCTCCAGAGCCTCCAAGTCCCAGCACTGGATAATGTGGGACTAAACACTGGATGGGGTAAATGGATCTTCTCCAGGATCTATTTACCTTGCTACAACTCAATAGGTGCATAACCAAATACTCCAACACTCCCCCTCAAGCTGGAGCATGTAATGCTCAGCTTGGACAAACATAAAGGAACTCAACTCACATACAGGACACTACGGACAATATCAACCCAACGCGCACAACTGTTGTTGTCAAGGACGTTGCTTCTCATGTCGTGCAGGTGAGGAGGACGAACGAGCTGGAGTGTGAGTCTGCTGAATCTCCTCGTCGGAGAGCATGTGCTCTGAACTGCGCCTGTCAGAGTCATTGCAACTGAAAATGAGTCTCCTCGTTGGAGTACTCTGGCCCTCCACAATAATGTGGACAACTGCTCCAACTCTGAAAAGGGCAAACTGAAAAGGAGCCATGACTGTGCAATCCTCGCCGGAGTCCACGATTGCTGGAGAAATGAGTCTGAAAAGTCTCTTCGTTGGAGAACTGGGTCTCTCCCATCTGGCACAGAGAATGGTGCACTGCTCTAGTGTACGTATGATATCACATGAAAACCCTTGCCAACATGGCATAGGGAATGATCCTTTACTCTGGAGTCCCTATGGCTCACATGAAAACTCTGGCCGAACAACACAAGAAAGATGGGGACCACTATAAAAGATGGCAAACATGTGCTCATCTGAAAATGATCGCAAACTCGTGCGTGTCTGAAACTGGAGTCTCTCTCTAGAGAACTCGAAAATGGGCCTCATCATGGAGTGCCTCAAATTGGACTCTGACCAATCTGTCGAGTCTGAAAAACTGCACATCAAACCGGGACTCGGAATTTGAACGTCGAGTTTGGAATTGAGCATGTAGAATCTTCATCTGAAAACTGTAGAGCTGAAAAATCGGCTGGTCTGACGAATCTCTGAATCTGGAAGAAGACCTGTGACTCTACATAATACTCCCCCTTTCTCCCATACTTGTCAGAAAATTGACATCGACTAAGTTGGGAGAAGACAAGATAGAATGGGGAGAAATAAAACATATTAAAATGCCAATTTCATTTTTTTGACTTTTCAATTTCTTTTTTATAAGTCGTTTCAATTTATTTACATGGCTTTTCCCTTTTCTCTCTCTTTTTTTTGATACTCATGTACGACTTTTTTTCTTGTACGCGCTCTTTTTTTCAAAAAAACCGCCTCACATTTTTTACGTCGTCACTCTTTTTTTAAAAAAAACCAGCACTTGGGCTTTCTCTCCCCTGTCAACTCCATGTGCCCTTTTTTTAACAAAAATGAACGGTCCTCCCCCCTTTTTATTTAATAATGGGGCCCACTACTTAGGGTTCCTGTAGGAACCCTCAACACGCATGATGTCGCCCCCGCTATTTATTTGTTGCCGCCGTCGAAGGACCCTGGAGAGGGAGATCAAGGCCGCTCGGGAGCTCCCCCTGAAGATCGGGCCTTGGTTCAAGAACACGGTGATATCCGTACGTGTTGTTACCGCTTGCGCGAGCTTGCGCATCGTGTTCTGGACCTGCCACCTGCATCTGGCGTGAATGGAGGGTGCGGCTAGGGCTCGTCGCACCTGGGATAGAGCGCGAGGGGTGTGCCGCTTGGACAGCTGAGGCTGCGCGCGTGATGTTTTTTTTTCGGTCGCGTCGCCATATAAGGCCAGCGCCTTGGAGGGTCGCCTAGGCTCCTCCTGGAGGCTGGAAGACCTCCTTTACCGCCTGGAGTCATCACCAGGCCAACCCTTGTCGCATGTACGAGACCATGTACTGCTTGAAGAAAATAGAGGGCCCCGCCTTCGCTGGGACGGCTCCACGGAGAGTTCTGGAGAAGACTGTAAGCGACTGCGCAATGAAGGTTGCACCTTGAAGGCTTCAACAGTCATGCAGAAGTTGATCAAAGAATTGGGAGATCTCGTCGCATCATAAAAAAAACTTCTCTTGTTGCCGATCAGAAACAAGAAATTAGGGTTTCAGTTGAAACCCTAGAACAGTACTGTCTGGAGATACTTGTCGTTCAAGAACTTTCAAGAAACCCTAGATTCTCTCGAACATGAACCAATCTTGATCAATACAAGAATATGATAATCTTTAAGAACTATCGAAACTCGAATAAAATATTGAATCATGAAATCCTCGAGGATCGAACCCGCTCTGATACCATGTTGAGATCAGAGAAGCGAAAGCGGAATCGATAAATCAAGAAATATAAATATGAACATGAGAGATTTAAAGTGGAACCCTACTCCTTAAGGTGAGGGATGAAACCACGGGAGAAACCCTCAAAGGGGCGGATATTCTATTGCTTTTCTCAATGGATACAGGAGGTCTGGGGCTCCTTATATATCCTCTCCAGAGCCTCCAAGTCCCAACACTGGACAATGTGGGACTAAACAGTGGATGGCGTAAATAGATCTTCTCCAAGATCCATTTACCCTGCTACAACTCAATAGGCGCATAACCAAATACTCCAACAATTCTAATGCAAGAACAATTTTTCTCCCATCAGAAGGTATTTAGAAGATGGTTGAGACAAGCCGCACACAGCCTGCCAGCAGGGCATATCAAAGTCCCCCATTTCACTCATATCTAGAGGGGGGAAGAAGGATGTAGTCGATTTCTCTGAGGACTTGATTCCCAACATGGGAATCATCATCGAGAAGTTGACAGTAGTCGAGCAGGCTTGATAGTAGTCTTTTTAAGATTTCGAAACATATGGAGGAACTAATTGAGAAGGTATCTAAGAGGAAGATACATACCATGACTGCATATGCAACTCATGTTTTCCGTGCATGCCATGTACAAGAGCAGCTGATAGCTGGGCCACCCCAACCATGGGTAGAGAGTCAGTTCTACACGTAATCTTGCCAGCAACAGTCGCTATCAGTCAAGACAACACAGAAGGAGCCTCCCCAAGTATAGGAGGTTAATGGTATTTGGTACACACAGGACCCTGCCAGGAAGGTAAGTACGGGGGACTGACAATCTAACCAACGTCCCCCGATCTTTTACAATGCCGCATTCACCCCAACACCTCTTCCTTTATAGCCTAGTCGTAGATCTTACCATCCCCAACAGTAGAGGTAGCAACGGTAGTATGGAAGTCAGCAAACGTACCATGCGAGCCAGCAGGGCCTACCTTACCAGCATCACCTCGAGCCACAGCAGCAGCAACAACAACAATATCAAGGTCATTAGGTCCAGTCCTCGCAATATTCTTTATTGCAACATCCCTCTTCATCACCCCCCATACTTTCAGCACCAGATTCTCAAGGAGCTTCATTCCTACCGGAAGGAGATTCAGGACATGCAGGTGGACATCAACCACCTGTCTCGATGGTAAGATGAGCAGTCGACCACATCTGCCTCCATTCCTATCCAAGTTCAAGCTTACCTCAACAGCCTGAATAGATCGCAGTCACAACAACAGTTTGGTCAGATATACTACTCATATTCCCTTAGATATGAGCATGAGATTCTTTTGCATGATGATGTTAATAATATCTCACTTAAATGTGGAAGGATTGTGGTTGTACTAGACCGGGATAGGGACATGGAAAGGGTTGCCTCTAGAGCTCAACCAGAGGAGACTTTGGATAAGGAAGAGAGGTATTACGTTTCACATCCCTTTCAACAAATAAAGATGATATCCAATCAAGGGACAAAGAGGAGTTGAACACGAGCATAACAACATCAGCATGGAGACACCCTAGAGTCTGTGGAGGACCTTGTATCTCTGATTGTGGAGGATATACTTTCAGCAGATATCCCCCAACCTATAGTAGATAGCGTCCCAACCTATAGTAGATAGCGTAAATTTTGATTCCAAGTCGTATCATAAATATTCATGTATGAAGAGTCATGTTTTCATTAATGCAAAGAATGATATTTTTGATTCAGATTCTTTTTCGTATGTTTCCTTGGCTTCAATCCCTCTCCTCTGTGCTTTTACAACAAGAAAGCGACGCACGAAAAAGATTCAGAATATAACCCCGAAGTGGCACAGTTTTGTAAGGAAATTATCATACTTAAGGTGTCATTTGAAGAGTATGTAGTTACCAATCATGTATTTAAAAAATACATTAAGGTGCGATGTACACCTACTAGGGTTAGTGAGAAGAAACCAGATCATTATGTGAAGATTCACGTCTTATCAGTAGCCACTACCTATTTTCTCAAGAATCATCAACTACCAAGGAAGAAGAGAGACATGGATGCTCATTACGTAGAGAGTCATATAGATGGTATTGCATTTGCACGCACTCTCCTAGATAATGAATCTTCAATCTACCTTCTTCCCTTAGCACTCTATCAGAAATTGGAGTTAGGACTACTTCAGAAATCAAAAGCATTACTCTAATTTGCGGACAAGTCAATGAAAAGGCCTAAGGGAGAAGTGAAGATTGTTGTTATCATGATTGAGCGACAAGACTACAAGGTGGACTTCACGATCTTTGACATGGAAATCCTTAATCATTAGAAAGAATGTCAAATCATTCTTGGACGCAATTCCTTAAAACAATCGATGTTTCTTTTGATTATCAGATGGAAATGATGAAGTTTCATTCTCCAAGCAAAGAAGTGGAACTTCAAATGAAGCAAACGAAGTGGCAGCGACCTAACTCAAAGACCAGGACAGAGTACTCTTCTTCAAAGACATATTGCAAGATGATAAGAACAATTGGGATATAGAGACAAATCCCAACAAGGCAGAGCGAGACCCTCTCATCTAAAGAGTATATAGTGCACGATGCAGTTTGCTAGGTACCCAGATTTTTGAGAGATACATCGCCATATTCCTTTGACGACTCAGAGATCTCTTTGGATCCGTCAGTTCCGTCGGAATGGTCAAGGGAAATAGATGACAAGTCGGATGCGGCTTTGTCCGAACTATCGCGTTTCTTTGACGATGAGCTCCTTACACCTCAGAGTTGGTGGCGAGTAGCATATAATTGGACCCATCTTCACGCAGCATGGAATCAGATTCAGAGGCAGTTCAACCAGACTTGGTCGATGATATAGCACTGCCAAAGTTAAACCACTCCCACCTACACTGAAATATGCCTTTCTTGCAGGGCTCAAAGAGAGATTCATGTCATCATTAGTTATGACCTGACCTTAGAAGAGGAGTCTAGGGTGTTAGATGTCTTAGAGAAGAACCGCAAGGCTATAGGATGGACGGTGTCGGATCTCATGGGATTAACCCCCCTCTCTGCTCGCATTATATTTTTGTTGAGGATAATGTGAGACCTTCTTGTGAGTTCCAGAGCAAACTAAACCCTAATCTACGAGAAGCAATGAAGAAAAAAATCGAGAAGTGGTGCAAAGAAGAATTTATATACCTTATTTTTGACTCCAAGTGGGTGACCCCATTTCATGCTGTCATGAAGAAGTCGAGAATTCATATGGTCATCACGAAGGAGGGGGTAGAGATCGCGACACGAGTACCCACGTCATGATGCGTCTATGTCAACTATATACGCATGAATGTTGCGACTAAGAAAGACCACTTTTCCTTATCAATCATTGATCGGATTTTAGAGAGACTAACAGTGAAAGCATTCTTCTATTTTCTTGATGGGTACTCGATCTACAATCAAGTAGTCCTCACCCCTGAGGACCAAGAAAAGACTACGCATGTCCATTCAGCACTTACGTGTTCAGGCGCATGCTATTCGAACCCTGCAATGCACAGGATTATTTCAGCAAAGTATGATAAATGTATTCGTAGAGATGGTGGGAAATTATCTGGAGGTCTTCATGGATGACTTCTCGATCTATAGTGATTTTTTTATACATGTTCAGAGAAGTGTAAGCCATAATGTGATATATCGACGATATATCAGCGAAATATAAGTATCGACAGATGATCGATATATTGTCGATATGGTCGATATTTGTCCTTTCTAGGCCATTTCCTTTACAAAATCGAGCTGATTTGGGGATGTGGTGTCGGTATATCGTTGATATATCGACGATATATCGTATCGACAAGTATTCGATACCGATACTAATAACGATATTACCTACCTTGGTTTAAAGCACTTGGACTGAGTCATCCAAAGATGTATGGAGGTAAATCTGGTACTCTCCAAGGAGAAACGCCATTTCATAGTGACAGAGGGCATCGTGTTGGGGCATGTCATCTTCAAAAAGGGAATAATGGTTGACACTGCCATGGTAGATGTAATCAAAAAACTTGATCTATCAACCAACGTTTAGTCAGTGAGGTCTTTCTTAGGGTATGTTGGATTTTATTGAAGATTCATTTAACATTTTTCAATGATTTCTTGTCCACTGACTAAGATTTTAGGAAAAGACACCAAGTTCATTATAGACGCAAGTGTCTAGAGGCCTCTAAGCTCTTAGAAAAGAAAATATATGACTCACAGATCCTACAAGCTCCTGATTGGTCTCTTCATGACTGACGCTTCAGATTCTATCATACGAGATGTGTTAGGACAGATGCGAGAAGGGATTCCGTATGCGATTCATTATGCGAGCAAAGTTTTGGACCATGCACAGAAAAATTACACTGTGGTTGATAAGGAAATGCTCACAATAGTATGGGATCTTGAGAAGTTTAGGTCGTATGTTTAGGACTCTAAGGTGACAATTTTCACAGGTTGCACCTAATGGAAAAGAATGACGTGAAGACGCATCTTCTTAGGCGGATTTTGCTACTCCAGGAGTTTGATTTGGAGATTAAGGATAAACCTAGAATGAAGAATGTTGCACCTGATCATCTTTCCCAAATTGAGCAGAAGGATTCTCCTAACATTGAGCATATTAGATAGACCTTCCCAAACGAATCAATTTGCGTTATTGGCTCAATCATGTGGTATGCCAACATGATGAACTATCTTGTCTCCAAGCAGGTTCTCCATCGTTGGACTAGGAGCAGTATTGACTGATTGAAGTCAGATTTAAGGAGATACCACTAGGAGGATATGTTTCTCTTCTTTGAAGTGTCAAAATGTGTTTGGAGAAGGTATATTCCTCATGAGGAATATCAGAGTGTCTTTAGGTATTTTCATTCGCTTGAGGCTAGAGGACACCATTCAAGGAAGAGAACCGCACACAAGGTACTCCAATGTGAATTTTACTGGCCAACCCTATTCAAAGATACTATTGATTATGTACGGTCATGCCCGGTCTGGCAGGGTATGGGAGGGACTATTGGATACAGAGATGAGATACTCATGTAACCAATGATTTTTTGTGATGTTTTTGGTGTATAGGGAATTATATTTTATGGGAATTATATTTTATGGGTCCCTTTCCCAGTAGCCAAGGACATGAGTACATCGTGTTGACAATTGATTACTTGTCTAGGTAGGTGGATCCTATCCTAATCCAAGCCGCAGATAGCGAGATTGTCCGTAAGTTTGTGAAGGACCATATCATTGCCAAGTTCGGGGTTCCAATAGTTTTGATTTCTGGTTGGGGTAGCCAATTTATCAACCGAGATGTGAGATCAATAGCTAAGGACTATGGATTTGAGCACAGAGTTGCTAGTCCTAACCACCCACAGTCTAATGGTATGGCAGAGGTTTCTAATAAGAGGTTAATAGTATTCTTCAAAAGTTGGTTCGTCCCTATAGAAACAACTGATCCCAGCTATTGGACCAAGTTCGGTAGGCCTATAGGACAATCTACAAGACCTCACTTGGTACTTCACCTTTAAGGATGATTTATGACAAGCCATGCCATTTATCCACAAAATTAATTCATAAATCAGAATGGACAATAAAACAAGTGAAGCGTAGTTGTCACTTAGGGAAACTTTGTCATGAATTGAACTTGAACAAACTCATGGAAATTAGAAATCAGACGTATGACAGCAATTTAATCTATAAGGACAAGGTTAAGAAAGCATGATCTGTAGATTAGGGGCAAGAACTTTGTCTCGAGAAAAAAAGGTATGGTTGCTTAATGTCAAGTTGAAGACTTTCACGGGAAGCTCCAATCAAAATGGATGGGTCCCTACATAGTTAAAGAAGTGCACACCAACTAAAATGTAGAGATAGTTGATCTCACAGATGGTGCGCGGTCCTTTCTGGTTAATGGACAACTGTTGAACCACTTCATCGATTCCAAAGAGCAGTTGGTCCAAGTTGCGGTTAAGGACTTCATTTAGATCAAGTACCATGTAGATACTTCAGACCACTCATCATGAAGATGCATCACAAAGATTCAACATCCAAGAAGAATCAGCTAAACTCCACACTTGATTTAGTCATTCTTTTAGAGTTTAGGCTCCCTCGTCCGTAGATACTCGCTCCTTACATAGGCTATTTAAAGCCTACGTATAGGGAGAATATCAGCTTTCGTTTGTATATTCTTGTCAGTCTCCGGAGTCACTCCCTCGGCCCTTCCATTTGTCCATGCATTCTTCATACTCAGGTCATTTTTGGCCTAAGTATCGGGGGGTCAGACTCTAGTTATCCATGTCATTCTATTCTATTTTTTTGAACCCTTACCCTTTTGTGCATTTACCCTATACTTAGGCTATTTAAAAGCCTAACTATAGTAGGATTGTACTAGTTTCCCTCCTCGTATTTCTAATCCTCATTATGCTTAGTACAAGCTGTCTTTCATTCCACTTTGTGCTATGAGGACATAGTACAAGCTAAGTATAGGGGGATGTACGTACGTATTTGTATATATACTTTATACGTAGCTCGTACTTTCACATGTTTTACATATTATTATGGGTTATGGGTATGAGTATTTTGAAACTGATTTATATAAATGATTTGTAAAATGTTTGGAATTTTTATATATCTGAGATGGTTTGTAGAAAAAAGGGTACACTTTGTTTTGACACATTGTTTTGTATTATACCTAAAAAACTAAAATATATAATAACTAATAAGTTGATCCAGTCCCTAACGCTTACACATTCACACAATACTTGAGAAGTTTAAAAAAACTTGGTTTATGAGGTCTTAAGATTCAGAGTTAACCAGCCTTAGTCGTTAGGATTTATGACACATTTTCCTATTTTGAAAGATGTGTGTGCTATATTGCATACTTAGTCTCGACCTTAAGAATATGATCAGCACTTCACATGCATGATTGCAATTATGATGAGATGAGTTGAGGTTTCACTTAAGGGACTTAGATGAGGGATTTGAGTATGGACCTGATTTGATGATGCTCGATGAAATTAAATAAAAATGTTGATCATTGTACGCCAACTCGGTAAAAGCAATGGATCTAGCTGCAAAACTAAAAGAAAAAGGAAAGAAAAGCTCTCTCACTACAACATCAAATTCAAAGAGCTTCCATCAAAGGCGAGCGCTCCCAACCTTTCAAATTGTCCACTTGGACCATCTTTCTAGGCTTTTATGAGTCGAGCTAACACCCAAAAAGAGCTCTACACGTATAGTGATACAAGTCTGAGTGTTGAAAGTATAGACACACCCCGATGCATTCCAAGGAAAACATGTGCAGACAACTTAGCATTCTCTTGACGGATGTATTGATCAACAGCAAAAATAAACATGTGTTTAGTTTAATAAGGCACTCGAAAGGCTCATTGTTTCTATGAGAGAAAGAAAAGAAAAGACACCAGTATATTCCCTCCATTAACTAGCTTTCCATATTCACTTTTAAAACTGGCAACTAAAGAGACAATTTATTGTATGCAACAATTGATTTATTCCCTAGTATTGAGGATTAGGTTCTTAGGAGAGTCTCTTGGACAAGAACTTCGGGTGACGTTTTGACTCTACTCTTGTAACTGCAATCCCCACTTAATTTCATATACCTATTGTATATGTATATGAAGAGATTCTCATGATTAGGGAAGTTGGATACCTTTTGATAAGAGCTAAGTTTAGCTTAAAATTTTAGGATCACTAAAACTGAGAGTTTTTAACAAATCAAGTCTTGTTTTTCACAAGCACATTCAACGGTTAATCCAACTTATTCATTCTTTATTTACTTAAGGACGAGCAAAGTTCGAGTATAAGGGGTAATAAATCCTTGATTTATCATCTTATTTTATAATTATTATTCCTCTTATTTAGACCATTCAATTAGTTTCCTAATTAATTCACTAATACTAACATCTGACCTCTTGTAATTAACTCACCTTAATTAGTGTACATAAATAATATTTATTTATTTTCTTTATTTCTTATAACTCCTTAATATAAAAATACCATAAAATTAGTTTAACATTGCACAAATTTGTTTTACAATTGTTTATAAACCAAAATATCATAAAAGAAATTAAATGAGTATTTTAATTACTTAAAAATAGTTGAAAAAATTATATCTTGTATATATGGTTTATTTTCATTTTGAGTTCTCACGAAAATTGTAGATCTCAAAAATATCTACAACCTTCATGTTGAACATTTTTTAATTTGAGCTCTGCATTTATTTTTTTATTTATCTTTATTTTCCTTCTTTTTCTTTTTCCTCACTGGACCACGCAGCCCCGGCCTTTCTCTACCACGTGCCTGCTTCCCCACCGTTTGATCTAATCTGATCAGGCTAATGACAGATGTCCATCCACGCCTTGCAGTTAGTCATTGGATCACTTGATCCAACGGCTGAGCTTCATCTTCTACCTCCATCTCACACCCTCCCTTCATTCAAAATAACTAATCGTCCATACTCTCACCATTTCCCTTACATCGCTGGTCATCCTCTCACCCATCCAACCATGTCCCATCGTAGACCAATCACTCTTCTTCACGTGCCACATGGCCCTTATTCTCACTCAATCGCTAGTTGTAGTTGCAGCCCTTCACCGGAGCTGCATGAGCTCAACAACCAACCCTCGTGTCGAGCAATGGCCGAGGAGCCTCTGCCTCCTCTCAGTGGCATGTCTCTGCCTCCCCAGTACCTCATCCAACAACCATCTTCTTCTCCAGGTAATGTTCTTCTTTATTTTCTATGCCTTTCTCCTATTTTTCATTGGGCAAACTTACTCTCCTCGCCATATGAGCACGCCACAACCTTCATCATTCTCCGACGATCTTCGTGCCATCATCTTCTTCTTCCCTCCGCTTCTCTATTACACTCCCCGCCTCGATCCATTACTGCCCTTGCAAAGGGCAATAACCCATCAGTCTCTGATGCATTCACCTTTATAGAGCCTCCATTTCGCCCCATTCAGATCCAGGAATATTCACATTGCTCGCTTGTCTATGCTAACTACTGCAGGAGGTAGCTCTAGTTTGATTGATCGGAATTTTGATGAAGCGTCAGTCTCGAGCTTCTTCTCCAATGAGCTTCAATCTTCAGGAGCTTCCAACCCTCCTCCGCCATTGGCAGCACTTCTACCGTCATTGTGAGGGTCTTAAGAAGCTTCTCGGACCTTCACCCAACGCGTTGGAGCGAGGAGGAGGGACCAGCAGCCCATCGAAACTCCATCAAGCCTCTATCGTACACAGAGGAAGGGGAAGAACACAAAGAGAAGTTGTCGTTGGATCAGATTGCCTCGATCTAATCTAACGGACCAGTTCCAGCTCTGGATCCGAGGCAGCGCTTCACTCCTTAAGCTCGGGTGCCCGAACTAGCAAACGAAGCATCTGAGCATGCCACGTAACCCAAGATAGCCTAGCCACCCGAGCCTATCCCCCATATGAGCCACCTCACATGCTTGGGAAAAGTGCATCGCACTGACCCAAACTTAAACGAATTGCATTTAGGTCCAGCGCATGCAGAGCACATGTCGCCTGGAGAATTTGCAGATAAGCTCTGTCAACTTATTATATTTCCATTTATATCTTGTAGATAATTTACACATATACCCTAGAAATTTATATGTATTGCATTTCAGTCTTTTTTGGACCTTTTTGTTATATTTCTTATGTTTTTCTTACAATTTAGTCTCCATCTTGCATGATTAGTATCTTGTGATCCATAATTTCAATTTTAATAAAATTAGTGTTGTTTAAAAGCTTCTTTCGTGCTCTTTAATGTGGCATAGTCAACTCCCTGATGCGACTTGTTGTACATTGCTTAAAACTCAGAGAAAATTCAATCTTTAAACTTGATGTTTTAAATTGGAATTTGTTTTCTTAAGGTTTTAATGCTCAATTAAACTTTCCTAATTTGACTAGAATCATTTTAAATAATCAGGGCACTTGCTTAAACAGACTTTATGTATTAGTTCCTGATTTGGCGATTACTAAGGGAGATAAAATTGAGAATTGATGAATTGGTCATTGAATGGAATTGGAATAACACAAGCATTGAAATGATGGATTATTTAGTGTAACTTTGTACCTTCATGAGCATGACATGTTAATTGAGTGAAGCATTGAAATAAGGATTTTAATTGTACTTGCAAATTTAGGTGTCTTGTGGTGTGATTGCATTTCCATTTAGTTTCATTTTATGGCATAAGATTAACTACATTTAAAAAAATATCACATAAAAATCCATGCATCCATACTTTTGTGTAATTGCATATTTAACCTAGATAACCCCTTAAAGTAGCTTGACCACTTAACTTAGGATCCAATTAGATAATTTAATCAGTAGTTCGGCCCTGGACTTATCCAAGAGAAGATGGACCGAGCCACTGCTCACGAAGATTTTCGCTCGGACTCTGATAGACCCTTAATCAACCAATATTACAATGAGCCGATATTATCATAGACGATTATGATATCATCAAAGACCCGTCTGCAAGCCACTAGTCGAATTCTCCTGGGACATAGCACAAGGTCCCACGTTCCCTTGGATGCGAAAGCATCCATTTCCTCGTTTATTGCTCGTCACTAACCATAATCTTATAAAGCATTGTGATGATCTCGGAGAACTGAAATAGCCATGAAAGCATATGCATATATATTGTAAAAGCATGATAAGCTAGCAGTAAAAGTGAAATAAGACATAAGGTGAAAGATGCATTGCCTCTTAGTTCTACGGTGAGCAATGGGAAGCTCTTGAGGAGCATTCTGGACAAAAGTGGAGGGGGTACTTGTGACGCCCCCCCAGGGATCCAGATACTCAGCAAATACACATCCACATAATATGATTCCACATTCGAAATATCAAGGTGTGACGAATTTGCAGGAGAAAAGTAAAGAAGGGTGGACTGCATTTTTTTCATTCCATTCCATTCATACATCATGTCCACAAAAATTATACAACATGCTTTAGAATTGTAGCAACAAGTATACACTACTATGCACTTATAGGCACGTGCATACATCACCATCATGTCTCTCAAAAAGCACATGTACAAGCAAAACTCAAAGGGATAGGAACTAACTGTACCACAAAAGAGAGTTATAAAAAGTCAACCACGGACTGCCTACTGCTTTGGCTACTGCTCCTGTGAACTTGCCGAATTCACGCAAATAGGTTTATGAGTAAAGCGTCCAATATGGGTATAAAATAACAACTAGAAAGGTAAATAGAAAGTGTTCAAGAAAAAATATGAAAACTCACAAAGTATAAAGAACTTCCATGTTTCCAATATCCACTAAGAAATGACACCCCACAAAGAAAATCGTTCCATGCTAATGCTTCTACCAACTCGATTTATAGTTCCAATCCAAATATAAATATGTATTGTATACCTATTTAACTTACAAGAGTATAGGATCATAATAAAAATGTGCCCCAAGCTTTGTGGATAGTTTGTGGTCTTGGTCCATGTGGGACCTCACACTATGATTCTAAGGCAAGAAAAATGCCCTAGGGTTGGGGTGCCTCTGTAGGCATGCGGTGGGATATAATGCATCTTAACTAAGTTCCCAACACGTCCACTAGCTTCTCTTAACCAGTTGAAGTTCCGATTCCCAATTCAAATTCAACCCACGACTTGTCGTGAACCACCCAAATCCACATACAACAATAGAGTTCCCGATAAAGCATATGATCTGTTTCAATACATTTTATCCTTGATTTTTGCTACTAATCACATAGTTTTATGGCTTTTTATTTAAAAGTCTCGGTGTCTCCTCACAAAGGTGCATCCGGGTACTTATACGTGGGGCCAACACCCATAAGTACCTAGAAGTCACATCGGTAAGGAAAGATGAGCTTCAACTGTAGATTAATACTGCTTAGGGTCATTACTCGCACCCCCTTTTAGTAGCACACATTCCCAAGAGGAGTCAAATAGAACCCGTAAGCCTCATCGTCAGACGGAGAATACAAAGACACATCGTGTAGCACAAAGCACAAGGCGCATAATCCGGGCACAAAGCCGCTCGACGCCATGGTAGAAAAATCACTAAGACGACAAAAGGAGCACTAAGTAGTGCACACAACACACGGTAAGCTAAAGCAGCATTAATCTCTCGACCAGATTATTATTGTTGTCCAAGTCTCTATCCGAATTTCCAAGGAGGCATGTTTCTCCTTAGAGTTTTATTTCTCATTATCAATAAACTTTATAATTGATATGATTCATATGAGATCATCTAGGCACTAAGCCAACTTGAGTCGAGTAGCCGTATCTTATAGCTATTTACTAATTCCCCACTATATGCACATCAGCTGATTAATTCTATATCCATATCTTTTCAATATTGATATTTTATGTTGGCAGTTTTTCTCAAGAACATGAGACTAATCCAGATGACAAAACTGTTATGGTAGTAAATGCCACATAATTCCTCCATCAACTATCGGCTGCTTTGTCAAATGCACTGAAGGCTTTTACAAAGTATATTTCAAATAAGTTCTCATGGGTTATTTTCATGTATCTTCAAGCACTCTGATATTTTTATCCTAAAGAAAACACACTATATGAAAGGCAGATAGACCCACATACTGTGAAAGGTAAACAAACCCTAGGCAAAGAGTCCACAGGAGACTATTTTGGTGACTACCCTCAGTTTAGCAAGGAGTCTCCAGGAGATTAACTCACCGAGTCCTTATTAATATATTGAAGATATCTATGGGATATTGTTTGAATTTGCCAATAGGGAAATGTAGCATGTGCTTTTGGGCATTACCCAACACATCCATGCTTAATTTCACAACCAAACCCAACCAATGTACCCAAAGGAATTTGAACTTGCATCCGTCAAAAAAGTACAAGTAAACCTGATGTGTCAAACTCTAAATTACCTAGAATACAAGAAGTTAAGATCTGCACGTCGAGCATTTTTTTGACATCATTGGCTATACTTTCTTGTGCTCATCGCAACATTTCACTAACATATGCAATGATTTCAAAGATCCAAGATAAGGCAGGAATATTTCACTTTTTACATGAACACATGACAATAGGTTTCGAGTTTTAGAATATCAAACTGATTATTGAACTAGTAGGCCATTAATATTGGTCCACCCGGATTACGCCAATTGTTTCAAGCAAGAAAGAAGGATAGTGAAAAATAACTAAAGGAAATTATTAGCGAAAGAAGAGCAAAAGAAAGTGCCGCCAAAACCATTACCCTTATGGCAACAAAATATCAAATGCAAACTTTAAGATTAGAGCATAGAATAAGACTAGAGCATAGAAAGACCAATTCCATTTTTTTTATGTATGCAATGAAAACGGGTAGAACTAAGACTGATGCCAATATTATAATGTATGATTAGCTCAGGCTAAAATTTATGTATGAAGCTTGTGTGAGCAGCATCATCTGTATAATGAAAAGGAAAAAAAATCCAAACGGTAATGCATCTATACATTATAGTTCAATGGCTCCTGAAGATTTTTTTCTAGATTTGATACATGCCCATAACAATTGATAGCTATGTTCCATGCCAGAGACCAACCAAAGGAATCCTCATGGCATGCATCAGAAACCCATGGCACCTAAATAGTTAATTACCACCAAATTACTGAATAAGGAGAAATCAAATTTAAGTTTGAACTCATTTTGTGCTGGGGATTTCGGCATCTATGTTGTACCATATTTGATAATAGTTACCGCAATATAATAACTAATCATAGTTGGTTGGACAGCAGCAAACATAAAGGAATCCATCATCTTCTTCTTCCAGTTGAAAGTGCAAACTGGATCAGCACTCGCCCCTCCGTATTAGACTCGAAATGAAAGTCCCAGAAAGATCATTATGCAAAAACAAAAAGTGGCATTCGTAGAAATTCAAGCATGACAACAGAGTGTTTTCCAGCAAATGTCCAACAAGGAAAAGAGGATGATGAAACCCCACTACTAATATACTCACAGCATTTAACAAATATTGAAATCTAATGAAGGAAAATGATTAGAAGGGAAAAGCCTTTAACAGAGGTAGGACGAGGTTGGGTGCTACTTCACCGTCACCCACCAGTCTGTTTTCTAAAATATCCGCTTACCATAGGCCAAGCGACATGTAGCCTCCCATTTCAGTATCCTCAATTTAGTGAATAGTCCAAAGATTCAAGTTTGTTGAGATATTGACAAGTGGAAATAATAGGAAAACTTCTTTCAATACCTTCCAAGGAAAATATGATTTGTGTGGCAACCTGTCCAGATTGACGCAATTGCCCCATGGTCCAGGCCCAAATTACCTTTTCACCAATCCAAATCAAGATCCATTAGCCATAAGTAATGAGTATATTGGGTACTTGGTTTGACGCCAAGCCACAAAAATATACATAATTGAATTTTACAAATATTTACATGGCATATAGAGGAGGGTAGAAGTTAAATCGTTCTGTGAAATAATGCATATTGAGGGTCACTGAATATATGGTTATTACATAGCTGTGGTTTAGAAGGAGGTAAATACAAAAGCCATTCTCGGGTTGTGATTCACTGCAAGCTCACACCGCTTCTTTTGTAATAAAGCAAGCCATTCTTTCTGCTATCGTGCATGTAGGTCAATGGTCACCACGATCCCAAGCTTCCATCGCAACTCCCAGCGTCGAACCTATGTGTGTGCGTGATCCGAAGTACATGTACAATGTCTACCCGGTCCCCTACGACTTGCATCCAAAATACGATAAGGATATGTCGCAATAGGATGTCGAAACCGAGATCCAACCAACAGAAATAAAATGTGGAAAACGACAACAATGAGGGAAGATCCGTACTTTGTAGAGGTGAGGAACGAGTCCCCCCATGACGAGATCTTCGCGTGGACGCCTTCGGCTTCGCGATTGGACAATTCTGGCGACCTTGGTGGGCTCCGGCATGCTCCGGGGCGGAACTCCGACGGCTGGGAGGTGGATAAATATGGTTTGATCAACCAAGCCCTAACCAAGCCTCCTTTTATACATGGGTCTGGTTAACGGATCCAGGTTCGGATGCGGGTCCAGTTATTGACTTACAATCGTAAAATTACCATATCTCTCTCGTTCGATGTCGGATTTGGACGTTCTTGGTACCGTTGGAAAGATCTCGACGAGCACTACGCGATAGGCTTCTCAAATAAATTTTTTGGATCCAGTTAATTTTGCAATTTAGCCCCTATTCGGATTTTGGGGGTTTTACAATACTTATAGATGGCATGTTTTCCTGTAAAAAGGAACAAGCAAAGGCATACGAACAGGCGCAGATATTTGCTTGCGCTTATATACGACTGATGGAGGAGGAAGATCCAAAGGAATACCTGTGACAAACTGTGTAAAGAAACTCATTTATTCAAAGAAAGTAACATCAACAAAAATAAAGTATCAATGCTCAGCGGGGTCATAGCACACGTAACCCTTGTGGGTGCAAGAATAACCAAGAAAGACACATTTAATCACTCGAGGTGACAATTTATCAGCAGTATGAAAATTGTGGATGAAATATATACACCCAAAGATTCGCAGAGGAAGCGGAAAGGGCGACTCATTAGGATAGAGTAGAGCAAAAGAAGTGGATCCGTTTAGGGTCAAAGAAAGAACCATGTTGATAAAATGGACAGCACTAAGAACGACATCTCCCCGGTAGGTTTTTGGAACATTCATCTAGGTGAGAACGTGACGAGCAATGGTAAGATGTCTAAGTTTTCATTCTGTTACTCCATTTTGTTGCGAGGTATACGGACAAGATGTTTGGTGGATAGTTCCCTGGGAAGTAAAGAAAGTCGTCAAGTCATGTTGTGTGAATTCAAAGCATTATCAGTACGAATATTTGAACACAAGTGGAGAAAACAGTTTTGACGTACTGAAAGAAATTCTTGACGATTTTATTGATTCTAAACGTTCCTTTAACAAATAGACCCAAGAGGATCGAATATAGTCATCATAAAAAACAATAAAATATTTATGTCCACTCAGAATATGGACCAAAAAAGGTCCCCGTATGTTAGAAAATGAATAATGTGGAAGCGTAATCAGAGATAAATAATAAGAACATGAAGAACACCGGGATTTTTATGTGGAACCCTACTCCGTGAGGGGGATGAAACCACGAGAGAACGCCTCAAAGGGTCGATGCGTTCACTAAACATTCACATCTGATAAAATGGGTCTGGAGCTTCTTATACATCCTCCACCGACCCTCCAAGTCCCACAAATAGTAGATGTGAGACTTAATCATTGGATGTGGTAATTGGACCCTGTAAGGATCCAATTACCCATCTAAATAAGTGATTCATATACACCAACACTCCCCCACAAGCTGGAGCATGCAATGCTCGGCTTAGACAAACATAAAGAAATCACTCAAACTCACAATACAAGACACTACAGACGGTATCAACTCAACGCGTACACAGATCTAATTTTAATTCACGGAATTAATTAATTACTAATTTTTAATTTACATAAAGTACCATAAAATAGTATTTTCTATGTCTAGAACATGAGATCCAACTTTATTATTCTATAACTTAACTTAAATTCAAAACATAACTCAAAAACCCCAAATTAGTTCCCCAAATATCTCACTAAATACTTCAAATCTTACCAAAAAATTATATGCATTATCTAACTAGGAACAAAATCCCTAATAAATTTCGCAATTTCAATAAAAATTTGGAGTGGATCTAGAGTTTACCTAAGGAAGGAAGATTTTTGGAGATGAGCCTGGAGGAAAATACGGGTGAAATGATCAATTTGGGGCAGATATCGGTGGAAATCCTAGCTGGCGGATTCCTCATCTCGATGATATATCGCCGACATACGATATATCGCCTATATATCGACCACATATCGTCGATATCCGGTAAAAGCATATATAAGATAATATAGGTATGTACATCTCAGCGATACCAATATATCACTGATATATCGCGATATTGCCTACCATGGCTGTCCCCAGAAGAGTTCACTCGGAGGTTGGGCCTCACCTTGCTTAGGGTGGATCAACCTTTGGTCGAGATAGTACGTGTTTCCACTTTATCCAAGTGGTGAAAATTTGTTGTCTTGTCCCGCATAAGCAAAAATGTTGGACATTGAGAGAGAAGAAAATGTAACAATTAATTGAACATGAAAATGATTGGACATGCAAACATCTGGTTTAGGATGATAAAACTTATACAGAATTCGGTCATTACGCAACTAAATAGTAGGTTTAACAAAATTTTAAAAGAGGCCAAGTAGAAAAATAACAATGCACTAACTCTACAGCGGAAGAATCTTCTTTATATCTCCCTCATTGAGTGGGAATGAATTTCACACTACATCTGCAAAGCATGTATAATACTTGAGAGCCATGATAAAAACAAGGCAACTCCAGGACATTTTGTTACAAAAATAAATTAACCTAGAAAATATGACAAGCAACAACTCAATAAACCTGCTTCTCCGACTCTTATTCCCTCATTATCTCCCACGCTTCACTGCCAATACCCTTCAGATTTCTAACAGAAGCCTGCTATAAGTATGACAAATCAACCAAGAAAAAGACGCAAACTATGAGAATTCGACCAGGAAAAGGATGCACCTTTTGGCATAAGATAATCAGTTCAAAACATCAACTAACAGATGGTTTATATATTTGTTTTTAGTCTGATCGAAGGAAACAGGTTATTCCATGCATTACCAGACATAGAAAATAAGCGGTAGTAAGAACAAATTTGTTTCTTTTAATGATGATCCTCATCATTAAGATAACTACGAAAAGGGGGAGTCTGGTGTAACAGTGCACTGTACCTATTATATTCCTAAAGAAGCATGCTACTAGCAAAGTTTGTTGGAACAGAACTTCTTTCCATTAACCATAAGAACTAACCGTGGAAAAAACAGATCAAGGGTAAATGAATTGTAAAATAATTAGCGTGAAGATCTAACCTGAAAAGTTGTCTAATCCTCCTCGTACCTCTTTAGTCATACATGGATATGGCAGTCCCCTTCATAATCGCTGGCTCTTTATGAAGCAGAGGAAGGCTGATCAATCATATCCACTTCGATCAAGGGTGTAGAGCAGCAAATGTAGGGCAGTCAACCCAAGTTCATGATATAGAATTAGCTCAAATGTAAAAGGTAGGCATGCATAAATCAGCTGATTGCATCCCAATAAGCATATGATGTGGAACATGCAAAATCAATGCTATTTTTTCTTCAGCAAAAATGTCTCTAGAATAGGTGGTCCAGCTCAAAGAACAGAGAGACTATCACTTCTAACCAGTAATGTACATAGCATACAAATCTTTTCCACATAGAAGTCACTAACAAAAAAATTAAAATAAAGTTGCCACATTGACGCCTAATTAGAGAGCTTCTTTTATCTGAAAGGTCCTCAAAATAGCCCTTGCCTTGTCATATTCATTCAGATCAACCAACATCTTTTTTAAGCGACGAGCTAGACCATGGGTATCTTCAC
Organism: Ottelia alismoides; assembly: GCA_037367405.1. Classification (NCBI taxonomy): domain Eukaryota; kingdom Viridiplantae; phylum Streptophyta; class Magnoliopsida; order Alismatales; family Hydrocharitaceae; genus Ottelia; species Ottelia alismoides. The sequence goes on along the minus strand of JAZKJV010003813.1, from coordinate 908,639 downwards.
TAACCCCAGATGAGTGTCTCTTCTCTAGCTTCCTCCCCAACTCTGCTATATAATCCACTAGAGGCTGCAGCCTTTGACTGTGCTCTCCCTTCGGCCCAGACCAAATACCCGCTAATGAAGCAATAACCCTCTCAGATCTTGTGATTGCATCATGGATGTTTGGCATAACACTGTGCAAGTGGGGTATGATCTTTCCACCCAAAAGTTCGACAAGGGCAATATCTTCTAAAACGGGCATAGCAAGTACATTCTTCCAAAGGCATACATTCTTAAGCAAACGAACAGATGCCCCGAATCGATATGCTGCAACCTGAGCTGCATCTGGCACGAGCCTTAAAACTGTAGTGCTCCATCTCGGGAGAACAAGGTTAATAACAGCTTCTGCCAAACGGCTGCGCACTACAGCCAAGAAATCCCTTAGACCCTCACTGGAAGGTGGGATGTAATTTATAATTAATTTAGCTGCAGAAACAGCATTTTGAGTCATCCTCGTACTAAAAATGTCCCAGCAATGCGCAATCTCATGATGCAATATTGGAAGAGCTACCTTCTCAACGAGTTCTGGGATCAGATTAGCATCGGGATCGTCCGTGTCAAAGTTATCGCCATTTGGAGGCAAGCCATAATCAAATAATAATGTGTGCCATTTCATGTCACTGAAATCTTTGTCTTCATAGAGGGGATCCCATCTTAGAAGCTCCAACCTGACATATGGAGAGAAAATATCTGGAGCACTAAGTGACACGTAAGCATCACGATAGCTTGATGAATACTGATGCTTCCATTCTTCCAGTCGTTCTTTGACAACAGACAAATCGGAGTACTCATCAGCTGCATTACTGAGAATCTGAGCTGCAACTTGTAGTACCTCATCCTGACTGGACCTGTAAGCATCGGTCTCGGAATCGCTTTCATCGGTACTGCATTCACCTTCTACGAGAAGGCAAGTGTCAGAGGTTCCCCTCGACATCCTCTTGCTTTCAGAACGAAGTTTTCTCTGTTTCCTTGCCTCAGCTCTCCTCGCCGCATCCATCCGTTTTTGCAGGTTCAAGTCTCGACCAAACTCGTCCAATTGAACAGGCAGATTCATGCTTTCTCTAGCAGCAGCAGAAGCAGCCTGCGCTGCAGTAGTCGCAGCAGAAATGTAGAAAGATCCAGAACCCTTGCTCAGAACTGACATTGCAGCATTAACAGCGGCGTCCACTTCAGCCATCTCATCAGCTGTGTCAGCATCTCTCCTCTCTTTCGATGCTGTAGCACGATCTTCATGAAGCTTCTGCAGTTGTTCTTCCAATTCCTCGATGTAAGGAGTTTTATCCAGCAAGAAATCACACAAGATGGAGATATAATTGCGAAGCTTCTGCACATACACGAACTTATTCCCAGCATCCTCAAGAGCCTTCTCAAGATCGGTGATGCGTGTCAAGGACTCTGATAAAAAGTCTTCAGTCATGACCAGGGAAGACAAGGTCCTGCCATGAGACTCCTTCAGCCTAGTTAAGACTTCCTGCATAGCCCTTTTTGTAACTTCTGCCTGCTGAGAAAAGGACACAATCTCCGCACTTCGTGAAACTCCGCCAGCTGCTCCAAAAGAATTGCTGCTCAATGGAAGAGCAGGCTGTGGCAATGGAATGGGTGGGGCAGCTACGGCTATTGCATTGGTTGACAAATGTCCCGAGGCATCATCTAATCTCTTGCCCAGAGCCTTCCTGAACTGCTCTTCCTCCCATATCCGTTCCTCGTCATCATCTTCATCGTTGCTATCACCATCCCCAGGCACCGTCCTCGAAACAACAACCCTCTGCTCCACACTCTCGAAAACACCCTTCTTGCTCTCATCGTCAACAACATTCCCAATAAGAGATATCCTCCCACGGAAATCGCTCTCCTCGTCGCTCGATCCACCCGTGCCCGTTGCGCGAGTGCTCATGGACCCTCCATCGTCCAATGAGATATAATCAGGAGCAGCGGCACGTGATTGCCTCAGCCGTTCCCGCTTTGCTCTGATTGCATTAATTGTCGCCTGATCCGGTATTGATCCATCATCCTTCCCTTTTCCATCAATCCCGAGCTTTGCGAACCTCCGGTGCTCAGCATTCCCACCTCCCTCTTTGAACTCAGCATCCTCAATTTCCACCTCCCTGACCTCCCTCTCCTGCTCCGAGGCAACTGGCTTAACAAGTCCCTTGAGCACGACGACCGTCTCGGAGGGGGTGTCAGGCTTAATCACGTCGGGTTCAGAAATAGCGGGTCTCCCAAGGGGACGGGCGTTTTTCTGGAGCTCGAGGAGCCTCTCCTTGGTGTATTCTCCGGCCTGGGGTTGGTAATTGGACGCGACGGGGGGCGGGGGAGCGGCCGAGGAGGCACGGTCTTTGGCGTTGGTGAGCTTGTGCACGGCGTGTTGCCTGGCGGAGGAAGAGATCGGCGGGGGCTTCGGGGCACGGGAAGGGGCGGGCGTGGCGTCCTCTTCGTCGTCGTCGGCGAAGCTCAAAAGCTTGGACTTGGAGGGTTTGGGCTTGAGCTTGGGCGGATTCGAGGCGACGGAAGTGGCTCTGTCGTCGCCGTTGGCGTCATCGTCGGATCGACGGCGGAAGTTCCTCGCTCTGCTGCTCATGGTGACTGCGCGCGCGGAGGGGAGGGGGATTTGCGTAAATTTTGATTTAGGGCTATGTTGCGAGAAGGAAGGTGGAGGGACCGGAGGGAGGGTTTAGAGGCTAGATCGGTCGAGATGCATTGGAGTCGGTCTAGGCGTGATTAGGACTTCGAAACTTAATGAACTGAATTTGAATTTATCTTGCGGATTCGATTCCCAAATGAATTGAATATAAATTAACATGAATTCGTTCGATAATAATTTGATTCGATATTTATATACATACATTTATGTATATATGTATCCATGTATTTATATATGAAAAAAATAGGACTGCCCTTGCCTTATTTTTTGTCAAATTTTTTTATTTTTTTGAAAAATATCACCATGTATATTCATCCCTATATTCCTCCTACATGCTATTCGAATTTCGTTAGAAACATAGACTCCTACGGCCTCCATCGAGATGATGTCGATTTAAAAAATCATGTTTACCGTTAAAAAATGATTGTCTGGATGGAGGTCATAGGGGCCTCTGTTTCTGACGAAATTCGAATGGCATATAGGAGGGATATAGGGATGAATATACATGGCGACATTTTTCGAAAAAAAATAAAAAATGCTGAAATAAGGGTGGGGGCAGACATGTTGGCTGCCCCAAGGGGGCAGCCCCATTGCACTCTTTATATATACATAGTACATGCATATCATGCATATTATACATACATATTTACCTACATACATGTAGCATCCACTCTCGGTCGATTAGGATCTTTTCTGAATAATCTTGTGCAAAAAATTATAGCATAATTACATCAAAAGGTTGACATGTATAAGTAAATAGATGCAGAAAAGAATACATGAATATGCATTAAAAAAGTTACTACGTTTAATTTACATTGAAAGATTCAACATTTGCATTATATCACTAAGCATAACATGCGCAAGCAACTAAAGATATTCTTAAACCAACTTACTATAGTGATTAAGTGGTCAATATTAAATTTATAATCATATAGACTCCATTGATATGATTTATCATGTGCAACATTCACTGTTATGATTTCCATACTCCCATGCTACATCGACATGACTTATCAATGGATAGCATTTATATGCAACATTAGAGCCCTAATGAGAACCAATCTCTTTCCTTTTCTCTTTATAAGTAAGTTCAAATTGTTTGACTACAAAATATGTCATGAATTAGAGATGTGGGTCCCTCATGCATCGTTTATACAAAACATCTAAGTTCATATCTTTACTTCTTATTTTATCCTAGTGATAATAGCCTAGTTATGATTTTGTATAGGTACAATAATCAATCTTAGCGCGCTACTCAGAATTTTTGAGGGTAATAAGATGATACAAAGCATTCTAAGCTATACCCAATTTAATATATGTATATATGTGTATTATCCTATTAGTTAAAGACTAAATATTGAATACAAAAAAGAGTTAGTCATAAAATATAATAGGAAAGATCAAATATTGAAGATTAGTATTCTAAATATACACACACATTTATTTTCATGTTTTCATATTCCTTACACTGCATTTTCCATTCCCCCTTTCATTATCTATCAAATATACTAAAAACCCACATAGATTACGGTGGCATTTCTCTTAGCACATGAAAATGATGGTTTTGCTACTTCGAGTTTCTCCTTAACATTTGTCGTGATTCAAAATTTATCTAGATATATCTCCTTTTCTTTTTTTTTGTTTTGGTTTTCCTTGCATGGCAATATGTGATGATTATAGTTGTCCAGGTGACAATCATCATCACATGAAAGTTTGATATTGTCTTACTTTAACATGCAATAGTAATTATAATGTGTTCAACTTTTTCGTCGATGATATTCTATTTCATTGATAGGCTCATATAATTATATTGTATTTATATATTTTTTTCATCATAGAAAAAATATATATTTCAATTGTAAAAGAGACATAGTAATCGAAAATAATCATAAAAATTAGGTATTTTTATCCATTGTATTGGATATTTTTTCATTGTATAGTTTTTTCAACGTATCTTGGTAATAAACTTTCAAATTAGAATTATACAATAAATTATTTATATTATATTAATCTTCATATAATATTGTTTATATAATCTCCAAAATGTCGATTGACATTTCAAATTCGAAATAAAATTAATCGAATTTGAATATTCGAAATTCAAAATGAATTGAATCTGAATTTAACCAAGTAAATTCGTATGAAATTCGATTCGAATTCGGATTCGAAACTTTTATAATAAATTGAATCAGAATCCCGGTGGATTCGAAGGTATTAGATTCGATTAGCACCCCTAGGCGTGATTTGGGAAACGGGAATGTCCATCTACTCTCTCTTTGTTCTCTTGTTCCGATTTGGAATCTACGTCAGCATCATCCGGATTTGATGGGAAAATCGGGATCATTTTGATCACTTTTTCCATCTTCTGTCCCCTCTTATGTGAGTTGAGCTCTGAGATGGATCTTTCGCTGAAGTAAGTTCTGTAGTAGCAGTTGGAGTCATTCGATCTTGATCGAGTGGTTCGTACGAAATTGTACGGCTTAGACCCACAAAAAGTATGATTTCATGCAAACCGCTCGATCAAGATCGAGCAGCTCCGGCCGCTAGTACAGAGTCTGCTGCAGTAAAGGCTACAGCAGAGAATCCATTCTCGTTGAGCTCTCCACTCCTACCTTACCAGCAACCCAACTCTCTCAATCTACTATGAACCCCCTTACTAGGTTTTTTCCAAGGGACTTCTCAAGTGGGGAATAAGGAAGAATAAGGATAAAGCACCATTTCATGTTTTTATTCCTTTGGATGGAAAGGCATAAGGGAAAATAAAAGAGAATAAGCGGTTGGTTGTTACTTGATATTTTTTTTATTCGATTGGCTAAGAAGGGATATTGTTTATAACTTAGTTAAATTTGTTGAGAGCTATGCTTCTCATTCTTTCGGAAGCATCATTGACCAAAATTGGGAAACGTTGATCACATAAGGGGGGCACACCGATAAATAAATAAGAATGTAATTGAAAAATATTATAAACATCCATGTGCACAGAGAATATATGAAGAAATGTTTTGCATATAAAAATCATTGTGTGACGGAGATAAAATATTGGAGAATTAACTTGTTCTTTTTCTAAATCATGATTTGAAAATCATGATTTCAATTCACAAAAATATCCAAATATGCCATAAAATTGATACAAAAATATGAGCAATTAAATAGTTCTAAAGCATCTAAGGGACATCTACAACATTAATGTATGGATTAAAAAATAATTTGCTTCGGATTACATTATTTAATTGGTCAAATGATGTTTGTTTAGATAAATATATGCATGTGTCTACGAAATACATGGATATTGTATTATTGTTACATGCATTGGAATTGGAGACTTCGAGTGCATGGCGGAATTACGTCAAGGATGAGGAACTGGATGTACGGTGCGTCCATGAAGGATCGAGGGTGTAACAGTGCAACCGACCCAGCGATTCCGAGGGCGAACATGGCACAACACGTTCGAGAGAGAAGGGGCTGTGACAGAGAAAGGGTGGTGGGACGTGCTCATACTCCTTATCGTGGTGCGTCCAAGACTGAAGAGAGCGACAACTTCGTGAGGGAGCCGGGGATGCAGGATGCCGACTCGTGCTCGCAATCCTTGTCTTAGCATGTCGGGGACTCGAGATGAAAGGTGAAGTGGTGGGACACGGTATCATCGCATGGGAGGGAGCTTGAGAAGTATAGTGATCTAGAGAGAATGTGCAGAGCCGAGCGAGTGCGGGGGGTGGAGGGCAAGGGGAATGGGTAGATGAAGGACAAGCTTCCAATTCTTGCAGGTTTTCAATTCCTAATTCGTAAATGATGAGAGGGAACAACTGCGCATTATGACACTTTTTTATTTTTTAAATAAGACAAAAAAGAAGGGAATTTGAGAAGTTAGGGGAGCATGTGCACCCATATTTTAATATCCAAGTTCATTTATAACCAATCTGGGAAGTTCGATTCAGGCCATGTTCAATTCGATTTGAATCAAATTCAACAGGTTTTCCCTTGCACAATCTCATCATGACATGTAACGGAGTGACTAAAGTCGATCAGAATGGTTAACTTGTTTCATCTTGAAGCGATCACCGGAACCAAGAGATTGTTTCCACCGTACATGGATCAAAGTAGACTAGAACATACATCAAATTATGAAATCTACGCCCTGACATGCTTATCATACATAGGCTCGTCGGGCACGTCGGAGGAAGTTGATATGCCAATCAAGTGGAAGATAAGTCTATCCTTTTCACGAAGTAAGTATTATAACTCCTCCAGCTTCTCTGCACGGTAATTTCCTGAAAACTTGAGCAAGTTTATGATGTCCTCTATGCATACCTTCTCCGCAGACAAAGACCCAATCGTTGGGAACAACATTTATAATGTCCGTCAAGAATGCCTTGAATTTGTAGCCATATGGTCTCTAAAATGAAGCAAATCATACATGAGGTAACGCACTTTTGAATTAGAAAATTTTGTATACTGGTGGAAACTTACATCCCATGGGCATGTGTACCACAACCGATCATTGGCATCGTCAAACTTATGTAAGTCATCAAACACAAGAAGAGCATCCACTGGACAATAGCATCTGTGTCTATGGCTTCGAGTTCTCTCTCACCTTAACATCTCCATTCATCCCGGATGATTAAGATGTAAAGGGAAAATGTAGTCCAAATGATTAACATCTGCATCAACGATATTGGTGATGTTTCTCAAGGCATTCAGATAAGCTCGCTCAACAGCATTCACCATGTCCTCTTTTGTAGCACTTAGAGAGACAAAAATCCATAGATGACGAGTGCAACGATGAACCTTGATTAATGGCAATAAAAGAAGAACTCGTTCAATTTGATAGAAATCGTGTATGGGACTTGGTACCCAAACCTTGAGACCACTAGGTGGTTGGAAATAGGTGGAATCGAGAATTTTTGTAGAAACAAAGCAAAACTCATAGCACACTGATACACTTAAAAAGAAGACAATCATTTCGAGGAAATCTATGCACTTTTTTTCATGGAAGCAAATAATAAGCAACAAAATCCAATCAAAAACATCAAACCAATAATCACAATGCATAGTATGTTTACGTGGAAACCCAAGCTAGTAAAATCACGACCCAAGCCTTCCTGGCTTAGGATTTCCGATTAGCCAAGGCAATCAACTATTCCACTATATCCTGAGTTATTTAGACAAACATCTCAACCGATTACAAGCATATATGCTTACAGCTTTAGATCACACACCAAAGTCACAACTTTGTATCAAAGCACCAAGGTCACTATTACAACTGAGCTAGATGCAGTACCGCTTGAGGCTTCACCTCGAGCTTCTTGTAGAGAGAACTTCAAGAGTATACGTAAAACAACGTTAGCTGAATAAGATAAACAATTATCTGAGCTAACAAGATAATATCAACTATAACCGTCATATCAAAACAATCAGATCAATAGATAGATTATATCAACAATATATTACAATACTTGATTCAAATATATATATATATATATAAAGCAATTGAAAGCTATTTAATTGAAAAACATTAACAAAAAAGTTCTATGTAACTTCAAGAGGATCTCTGACTACACATAGAGTACTTGGGGAGCTTTCTATAGATCAAAACTAGCTTTCAACTTGGATTTCTTCTCTCGTGAATGAATGAACACTCAAGAATGAGAGGGAGAAGAATAGAAGTTGTACTCGAATAAATTGTGTGTTGAAATGAGGAGGTATGAGCCTCTTTTTACAGTGAACGTAGCATGTAATAGTCGAAGCAAAAATTAGTAAGTTCCAAACCTGGAATGACTGACTAACAAAGAGCAATAATCAATCACTGCTCTAATGATCGATCGGACAAGGTACTGTGATAGATCATAAGGTCAGTTACAATTATTCAATTTCAAAAAAATGAGCGATCATAAAAGTTCTCCTGTCGATTAATGAGTTGAAACGGTCAAGGGTAGATACCATTCAAATAATGGTTGTTCAAGGAATAATAAATTATCGATCATGCCAACTGGCATGATCAATTAGTTCAAGGTATTCTTCAAGATAATGTAGATGATCGATCAGATCAAGGTCAGTAAGCAATCATATAATGATCAATCAGCAGAAATGCAAAGAGTAATCTACTTGAAGTTTGACTTGAGTTTTAATTTACTACATAAGCTTGACTTGACCACTAACATGATTGACTCTAGTGTAGTTCATCAGAGATGCGCCTTTTGAATACTATTGAGAGTATAATCGAAAAATGCAATACATCTAATGTGTTTGTTATCTTTAAAACAAGAGTAAACAAGATCCCAACACCCTCAACCCATCTTGATTTTGAAGTAGGTGTGTATATAGGTACATTGGTTCATTACTTTATCTAACATCAAATAGTCATAATATCCCGTTTAGTACTTGTCTAGTTACGTATTTTCAAATAGGGCAAAAAAAGAATGTTACTTAAATGCAAAAAAAATCTTTCATTGGTTGCTTTATACTCAAGATTTCAATTGTTTTTATATTAAAATGTAGGGCACTGATCTTTTTGCATACATGCATGCTACCTATGCTGTTATATTGTATAAATAGAAAAAATACTAGTGTCACTTGCCAGTTCATGGAGAATACCCTTATATCACCCTGTTAAATTGTAAATAACTCATTATAGTAGATAAGTTGATCAACGTGGTTGAACATGAATCATAAGTCAAAGACTTGGGGCTTGTTTGGTTGCTGGGTTGGGTTGAGGTACACCGGTGTATCCCTCCTTTGAACCCTCCCAATCCTCCTCACAGTTTACTATTCACAGGGATAACCCAACCCAACCCAGCAACCAAATAGGCCCTTAGATTGTCATATTCACCCTATTATATTTACATGAGAACATCATCGTGCAAGTGGCTGATTATCTGGAATGATCTTAGAGATCATTTCTTATTGCAGTTTGTTCATGTTTTTATTTGGCCATTACTTGTAATATATGCTATTCACCCCAGTATCATGATCCTATAGGCATTTACGCCTTCCACTATAATGTTATTTTGAAATGAAAGTAGCACAATCTCATGAATATTTGTACCATAGGACAACTCTAAGGAAGATTTTATCCCCTGCAAAGAAAGAAAACACAACCGAGGTGCATGCATAACAATAATAAAAAAGAAAGCTTCCTCAATATAAAACCAATTATGCAAAGCTTATAGAGGTTGTTGTGTGAGTCGACAAGGCTAGAGTAGCTCATAAATGATGTAAATGTGTTCTTGATATATTTTGTATGATATATGGTTACTTCTAAGTTATAACATATTAACAAGCTTAGAAGCGACTAACCATCATTTGGGTTAAGTAAAATGAGTTAGTTGGTATTTAGGAACAACTAGCATGGAAATGTCTAGAACATAGTAGAACACATTTTATGGTCTGGTGGTAGAACCAATGAGCTACCACTCTACCCTTAATCATTAAAAAATAAAAAATGTGTAATTAGTCGACTAAATAAGAAATTAACCGCCTAAATAATGTACATTATCGACCAATTTTTGTCTTTAGAAAGTTCAAACTTAATGCCTGATTTTTTGACCATCAGATAAAAGTCAATGGGAATAGAATATCGTAGATCTACATTCAAAACTAGTCGACTAGAGAGGGCCTTTATCGATTGATAAAGAGTCGACAAAAAGATTTTGTTCTATAAGCTTGGGATCTAGGGAACAACTTGTCGACTACTGAGACCATTTTGCAAGCTGAGGAAGATCTAAATTGACTTCGTAGAAATTAGAAGTTGATTAAAAAAAGTGCTAGACTGATCTAGTAGATCTGAGATAACAATTTAAAAATAATCGATTGACGGAACTTATAGTCGACTCAAAGTGTGACTAATCGGCTGGTGAATTAGGATAGTCGATTGATTTGATTTGAAGAGAGCTTTGTGGATACGAGTGATTCAACTTTAAGGCCTTTGCTTGTACGTTGATTCCAAGTATCTAAAAACAAAATTGAAGCTTGCTTTCAATTACTTGGAGCTTGAATCTCTTTAAATTGGGCAAATCACATCCATTCCCCATATAGTGTTGCACTTCTCCCCAAGGCTTTGAACTTCCGACTCTATTATTATTTTGGATCTTCTTCTTGAGTAGAACTTCATGGTTCATTTTGAAATACTGAAGACACCACTTGAACAACTTCATCTTGAGAAAAATCACATTCTTCCATAACTTTAAAGTTTTTCCTCCACAGTTCTGGGTCGAAGATCTTTTTCCTGAAACATTAATATATCCGCGAAACAAATATACAACAAAACCTAATTCACTAACCAATCTTACCTCTTGGATTCAGAACGGTGGAGATGTTTTTTTCCCTTACAACTCTTCACTGCATCATCCGATTATAAAGAACTCCAACAAGCACTCACTAATGGTTCCAACAAGCACTCACTAATGGTATGGTTGGAAGGGATGGAGTTGATTTTGTGAAGGCTTCGAATGTGATGGATTCGGATTTGAAAACCTGAATTTGTATGGTAAATATACTGAGAATATTGTGTTGGGATCTAAGCATAACTGTGCTTCAAAATTCATTAACCTCAAATGTCCTTAACCCTATCTAAATTTCTCTCAAACTCACACAACCCTGTTTAAACTTCTCTCAACTCACACATTTCATCCCTTCCAACCATTACTGACAGATTTGCTTGATAAGCCCTATATGGATGTAAAATGCATCTTCATAAATAGTCGCATTTAACAAGCTATGGAATCAATCTGAGCACACAATTTTGAGAGCATACTCTAGTCAGTAGTCATCCTTGAGCATTACATACTTGAATTAGAAATCAGTGTCATTCTCAAGCAAAAGCAACAACAAGAAACATAAGAAAATACATGAAAGTAGCATTCAATCTCAACTTCTTCAGGTAAAATTCATCACGTAACAATATACTTAAAGTATAGTGGTCTTCATGCAATAAGCGCATAATAGTGTTCAAGTGTACCGGTGTAAAGCATTTCAACTTACAACCAAGGATCCCAGTAGTTCTTTTGTACCGGTATATGTTGAGGTCCCTATATAGATGCATTTATATCAGATGGAGCTTTGCTTTGTACCAGCATAACTAGGCATATATATGTATACGCCTTTGACTTAGACATAGTTTCACTGAAAGAAATAAAGTAAACTTGCACACGTCTGGCATTCCGAATCCAGCATATCAATGTTGTGGAAATGTACTCAAGTCAACGTAGCTAGCTTCAAAATCATAACCACTCACTTATCTCTGTTAAGGAGATAATGATCATATATGAATACTAATTTAAGAATTCAGTATAAGCAGATCTGCCATATTTCTGACACGTCAAGTACCATGATTTACTTTATTTCAATGACTTAATGTCCAAACAGTTAAACATAGAAACAGTTGATGAACAACACGTGCTCTCTATAAGAAAAACCGTTCCAAGTAGGGTTCACAGATCCACACTGTTAGCCAAATAGACGTTGTTTTAGCATGTCCTGTGGACAGATGTTTTTGGCGTGATCCACTCCCCTTCATTCACAGACAAATTTTTGAAAACTCAAGCTTTCTGCAGTCTAACTGCTCTCTATCAAATATTCAATTCCAGTAAGAAAAGAATCAAACGAAGACACACGAAAAGAATTAGCTAGCGGAAGTCGATTCCACCGTGCCAGTTTTGCAGCATTAACCTTTAGCTAATGGACATCAAAAAACTCACCAGAGAGCTTTCTTGTAATCCTGAATATGAATCATAAGCTTGGTTCCCACATAAAATGTTGTAAAAATTCCTGCAAAAACAATCAGGCCATCTTCCTCGAGCAGCCGCTGAAGAAGCACCCTAATGTTGGAAGGTCCAATAACATAACCGACCAAATTGGAGACCATAAGACACGTAATTGTTACAGCACCGGCAATTGCATTCAACTCGCGAAAGATAAACTTGACAAATGGATCTCTGGCCTGAAAGGTCCTGAATGCAGACTTGACCAACATCTCAGGGATCATAAACACACACGTCAACCAGGCCCACGAAACAAGCTTCCATTCCAAATCATGCCAAATAGCGACGAACGTGAATATGACCCATACATTCAAAAGCTTCCTGTCAGACCCTCCTAATGGAATATACAGGTACCTTACAAGCCATTTGTTGAAAGAAGCATGCCAGCTCTTCCAAAATGTCTCCACATCATAACAATTATTGATGCACCTGGGCATGTTCTCAGGAGTCTCAACTCCTCCTACCAAAGACCACAGTCTAAAATAACGCCATATCAGAAGGAACTTCAGCCACATAAAATTCAAGACCCCATATCCAATAATAAAGATGTCCCACGAAGACAACTGCCTCCACACGCCACTCGTAGCGAAGGAATTGTAATACAAGTAGTGCGACATTGCTTCCATTAAGAAAAGGCACATGATGAATCTAAATCCATACCCAAACACTTGCCTGGCAGAGTAACACCTCTGGGGACTGTCCATCTGCGATGCAAATGCGTTGAAGCTCACGATTGGTCCCGCGATATACAGCGGTGCGTAGACCAAATAACAGAGGTATATGGAAAAAGAATACCCACTAACATCAATGGGTTTCTCCTGCAAGAAATGGTAGCATGTTTTACCGGACTGGCAATCATGACATCGACGCAGGTGTTTTTCTTGGTCGAAATGGGCATTTCTGCACATCTGGGAATAGTCATGTCCGAAGCTTATCATGCGAAGTATGACAAAATTGAAGCATATATGCCACCGGAAGGTGCCTCTGTGGTCATCCAGGAAAGCCAAACTGGGCATTATCGACCCAAATGAGTATCCTTCGAACATGCGAGCAGATACGAGACCGGAAAGATTAAAGATCCAGAGGATGCAAGCGAAGTACTTGGATCGCGCCAACGTCTTCACGAGGAGAAAGTTGAGGGTGGCGATGGAGATAAGGAACAAGACGCAGGCTTCATGCAGGTACCACAGATAGCAAAGCGAGAGGAGAAGCCAGACGTAGGACATCCCTCTCGCTCTAAGCTGGAGCGAATGCCTCGAAGCATTGGCCGTGAGGGTAAATATCCCGAACACGAGGGTGAGAATGGGGAGGTTTGCTCTGAAGTTCCTCCACTGGGCATCGGAGGCGTCGTTGAGGCGCCCCCACATCCAGCCGCGGCTCAGCCGCGGGAGGTCCCGGAGGTGGTCGCGGGAGAGCTGGAGGGATCGCCGGAGGACAAGGGCGTAGAAGAGCGATGCGTAGAGGATGAGCGCCAGTAGCTCGGCGCGCTTCCAGGAGGAGGTGGTCGCCGCTCCGCCGCCGCCCATCTCTGCTCCGGTGGAGTGGCACGAGAGGGGTGATGATGATGCCCAACAAATTCCGACGACCGGTTGGAACTCAGGTGGAAAAATGGGGAGTTGATCTTTGGGTTAAATTGGGGGCTCAAGCGAGGGTTAAGAGGGTTGGGAGACGTGGCATTGATTATGCATTAAATTATTTTGTAGTAATTACAATATATTTTTATGTTATTTTTTCATTTGAACATAATAGTTAAAAATACTATAATAAAGAAATTGTGCAGTCCATACTCAATTCCAATCTAAAAATGCAGGAATAGGAAAAAAATGTATGTAAGGTTATCCCGAGGAAACTTGACAACCAAACGAGCTATAAGCATCATCTTATTTACATCACACTATTTGTCTTCTTACTCTGGTTAAGTGCATTTACATCTAGTTGGTCATTATGCAATACTTTGCAAATTGACCTTACTTCCAATGTGATAATGATTTTCCTTCATGTACATCATTCTTTTGTATATTGTTCATCGAATTCACACCTCAGTTTTCTTTAATTCATTAAAGCTGATTGAATGTTTAATTCAATTAAGCTACTTAAGCATCATGCAATCACAAATTGAACTAGACTCGAATTAATATAATTGGATATGGGATTCATATCATGTTTTCAGATTCACTTGACAAGGTTTGATCGATCAATTCGGTTAGTGTCAGCGATCAAACTGTAGGATTAATTGATCATTTCATCATTCACATGTTGAATGTTGATCATATAGGATATATTCGAAAGATAATTAATCACAATTTTCATGGTCTGGAAAGGCTTTGAAACAATGGATAGAAATGGTCAAGGATGATACTCACATGTGCAATATAAATATTGTTTAAGAACAAATGGGGCAACATTGGTTGATCGTTACATACTAGGTATGTGATAATGTCATAGTCAAAATGACATGTGCAGAGGTTCATCACATCAAAGTAGTTGGATCAATGTAATTTCACAAATATGTTAGAACAACATGAACTTCAACAAATTCTAAAAACATTCCAACAACAAAAGAATATGGTTTCATTAGCAATGATTGTGAAACCTAGAATTATCAAAAACTCTAAAACTCAATTTCCAACCTGATACAATATCCAAATTGGATAAATAAGCATTCTATCTTGTAATATTCTTCGATACCTTTCCAAGGAGCTCAAGAATGTTGAAAACAGATACTGTATGCGAAAGTTATATGCGAAACAAGATTGTTTATGGCTTTCGAGCCGCGAACTAGAGCCTATATTAGGGCTAAGTAGCTAAGCTACTTAACCATTACATTCAAGCTCGTCGCTGGAGATTCGCGACCACCAACTTTTCCAGCGCCCGATTGAACGGTCCGAGGGCACCGTCACGAAGAGGGCAACGAGGTCAATGCCATGGAGGCGCGCATCTTGCATGAAGCCCTTTAGAAACACAACTTTCTGGGGAGAGGAGAAATCCGAGGGAAGATCCCCGAAGGTAAGGATTTTGATTTCCTGCATTGCTATTAGATCACACATATTTCGTACACCATGTATTCGTAGTTTTCCCATCAATCTGATGTCTGGATCATATAAAATCTCGCATGCAAAGTCGAATTTCATTACTTATTGTCATCTTATTTCTCTATTTCTAAGGGATCCGTTTGGTAGCAAAATTTTGATTTTTATATCAGATTCATCCTCATGATATGATTTATCAATCCATATGTTTAAATTTGGACTTGGATAGGAAAATTTGACATCTAAATCAAAGTAATAGCTCATTGTTAACAGAATGATCGATCAATACTTATAGATCAATCAAAATGCACGATTGATCATTACTTATAGATCAATGAGAATGTTTGATCGATCAATACTTATAGATTAACCAGAAAGTATGATCGATCAATACTTATAGATTAACCAAAACGTATGATCGATCAATACTTATAGATCAACTATAATGTATGATTGTTAAATACTTATGGATCAATCATAATTCATCACAAGCTTCGTTTCGGAGTCCGATCTCACATAAGCAATGAGGATACTTCAAATTCATAATTAGGGTGGGATTTCATGAAACCGGAACTCACTCTAACTTGCACACATGAATTGAAGCGATCATGAATCCATCCAAGTTTTTTTCTTCCACTATAGTCCAACTAAGCAAGAAAAGAGTTGGGATTGGCCATATATCTACCTATCTATCAATACTTATATATCAATTAGAATGCATGATCTACTATCAGTACTTATAGATTATCCAGAATGCATGATCGATCCATACAGATCTGACTCCAATCCAATAATGTTTTAAATGCAGAAAATAAGATGAAATCATGATAGACATGTAAAAGTCATTATGAGATATAATTATTTGCTTATGAGTCTATTTGTAAGCAACTACATGATGAATTTGGGTTTCGTTGGAAATTACTAAAGAATATCATGTGAGAGTTAATACAAGTGTTTGAGTAGAACAAACACCCCTTATGATTTATCGATTTTTAAATCAAAGTACATAGACGAGCCTTAATGATTTTACAATGATATGTCTCAATAGATATAGCTTTTCCGTATCATGTGGATAGCTAGAGTAGATTCACCTCATATTAGTCATGATCATAACTTTTTAGGATTAGCAGATAAGAAATTCTTGGATTGATCAGATCAACTTAAGAGGATTTTTCTTTATGAGAGCAGTTGAGAGATACTTAGTACACTGAGACATTAATTTGACACACTATGATTCCTTCAAAAGTTAGCATATTAGCTAGTATTGATAGTGAATAGTAATCTAGATAATAGAAGTATAACCTAGTTAAGTGTGATGATTTCATGGGATTAGGAGGCTTGGTGCGTAATGCGAATATACACATTCAATACTTATGGAACCTTAGAAGTATACGTATGGAATTATATGTATGCATATGTGGACGCAAGTGGGAGTGTTGGGAACTTAGATAGGATGTACATACTTAAATGGCATGCCTACGAAAGCACCCGAACCTTAAAGTACTAAGTACTTTGGAGTCATATAGTGAGGCTGTAACTGATCAAGATCGCAAACTTACCATGATATTGAATGACTACACATGGAGTGTTGGGAACTTAGTTCGGATGCACATACCTCAACGCATACCTACAGAGGCCCCCAACCTAAAGGTACCAAGTACCTTGGAGTCACAGTGTAAGATCGAAAATGGATTAAGAGTGTGGACTATCCATGATGTTAAAGTGTGATAACTGAATGAACCTACCATGAGAAGATATGTATTAGTGTCCTAGAGGACCAAATGACTAGATTGTGTGAAACCCTGATGAGGGATGATTTGACTTAGAGCTAAGTACGAATCATATGGATTGAATTTTATGGTGAATTGAGATGTATGAGGATATACTATGGGATGTATGATAATAGAGTATGGGATGTATTAGTACAAGTTCCATTGTTTCAAGAAGATAGTGTTAATCATAAGATCTCTAGACTGCTTGGGATTGATTGAAGGATATGAACAATGTGCGTGATCTTATGCCTTGACTGGTGCCCTACACCATCGAGGGTTTTTGCTGATGGGTAGTGGTTTTGGGTTGTTTCGTGACAATGATCGCATGTGTTGTTGCTTTACCTTACCTATGATTTTATCTTGGTGAGAGAATATGAAAGTGATCCGTTTAATGTAAGACTCATAGAAATATTCCATCTATAAGTTAGTTCGAGTGAGACAAGAATATCCATTAAATGAATTATGAATGTTTGATTGCTTGTGTCAAGCTTAGAGAAGTCGAATACACAGAATAAGGCACAATTTTCGTGGTCCCGATGGACCATAGATGAGTGTTGTCTCGGTCTAGTGGGTCCTTTGATTTTTCTTGTCGCTTGAACGGTGGGATGACCTACCCATCTATAGCTACAATTTTCCCGATCTACAGTTCTACAATGGGTGGCACATTCAGTCGAAGATCCGTACTTTGTCATAAGGATGTACTCGATGTAGTCGTATCTGATCCACAATGTACTCTTTCCCAAGTATTCCTTTGTAGTGGGTAAGATGGGGTTGATGTGTTGAAGTTGGAAATGTGAGGTTTGATTGCCTGAGTCAGGTCTCTAGTGCACTATATGTGACTATCAAGGAATTTTTTATGTGAAGTTGAAACTCAACAAATCAGGTTGACATATGTTTTGTATTGTAATTCACACATACATATATGTATATCATAAGATTAAACCCTGAGGCAATACATGGACAAGCATGATGAACTACTCATATGATGATTATAATGATCAGAAACCTATACACTATAAGTAATGAACCATATGAATATTGAATAATGAACCCTTACAGATAGGTTGTATTAGTGAATACTCATAAAAGAATAATAGCTTAGAAAAATAATATTTATGAGAAATTAACATGAGAACATAATGAGAAAGTAACATGATAACATCTCCTTGTACTTTCCAAGTATTTGAATAAATGAGAAATGAGTTATGAAAAGATAGATAGCCATATCTTTTAGGATTTTGTACCATTGTGAGATCTTACCTATGATCTTTTGAGCTTGGGTTATTTGATAGTGACTCTTGTACACTTGAGTAATTCATCGTATTTTCTTCATCCATGGAAGTAATGGTTCAGTGTGCGTTCATGTTGCACTTTTCGAGAGTGTTTCACTGTCATGGTGCCTTACATTATTACTTCTTTGTAAACATTACATCTCTTACTTTACACTGCTTATTTGATTAGTTCCGTACCGAGCAACTTTGATCATAACGTACTAATCTTTTTTGCGGATCCAAAAGGTATTGTCGGTGTTGCCACGTTAGGAAGAGGCCTTGGGATTAGATTTGGTCTTGTGGTTCTTGCATTGTTCATGGTACATAGAGTTGTACAGTTTGTAGTTGTATATCACTTTGTATAGATTATGCATTTCTTTAATTTTCAATCATGTAAATTTCATTAAGTTGAGAACTCTGTTATAAATTCTTTATTGTATAAACTGTTGGGAACCATGAAAATATATATAGTTGGAAATGTATTTTTATTCCATTTCTTTTCTTGTTTACATTCTTGAATATTAATCATGATAGAAGAATGTGATTATTGATGAGTATATGAATCCTAGGGGTAGTAATGTCATACGGGCATTGAGTTACCATTGGGTTGAAAGGAGGGGGATATCGTAGGGAAATCAAGGGAGCACATGTTGTGATGCAAGGAACAAGGATGCTGGATAGGATGTAGAACCTTGAGGGAAGGTTCGTGACAAGTGATGACGTTCCATTTATTCCTAGGACGAGCACTACAAGAAGAGAGTAGCATTTTATTGGCATATGTTCTACAAAAGCATGTAACAAGGAGAAGAGAGCATGGTCTGCTTGCCAAAGGACGTTAGCATGCTTTCTACTCAAGAGATATGTATGGTGCCATATCAAAATGCACAACACTAAACTGTGTGAGTGTATTTAGGAGAAGGTATGCCGTGGGAATTTAATAATGGGTGTGACATCCAAAGGAAGTAACAACTTGTGAGGTGAGCTTGCAAATGATGAGGATAATCTAATGCATAATCAAGGCAATGTAAAGATGGTGATGGAATTCAACTACAGGGGATGTTATTATGACTAGGAAAAGAGAACATGACATGATAGAGTTGGACTCTATTTAATCCTTGAAAGGTATTTGATTAGATGTGGTCAATCTCACTTGGATCTTGATTGAAGGAGATTGATTGATATCTTGATTGAAGGGACTAATCGAGATCTTGATTGGTTGAAATTAATTGTTACAATCAATCTAAAACTTTATTTGAGCATATAATAGAGAGGGTGAGTGATGACATAACACCACAAGTACAAGAGGGACAACAAGAAGAGAGAACGGGAAGAGAATTGAAAAGAAGGAACATGCGAGGGAATGGAGAGAATTGTACGTGTTCTTCTTCATAGTGATTTTTCTTCTTTGATGGTTGCGAGAGTTCGTCGACTATCATGATATCATATTATCTTATTATTCATGTGCTTTTGTGGTAGGTATTCATTGAAAATTTGGTTCATATCCTCATCAACCGGTATAAAAGTTGAAACAGTACCAATTCATTCAAAACAAATATTTCTTTGGTATCAATACATCACCATTAGGATCCCTAATAGTGTCCGCAAGTGATCTTTCATAGTTCCTTTGGTCTAGTGGATGTTCATGTCATTAGGATTATCACTGATCCTAAAAATACGAACATCAGTCCACTTTCAGCTATTCGTTTTTTTGCTATAAGCTACTCCTTCTCACTGTACTCTTCCATGTTCATTTTGTGCCCAATATTAGGCACCGAGTAATTATATGACAGGTTGTACGAAGAACCCTGACAAAAAATAGTTGAGACATGGTTATGACCACTAGGATATTACCTCTGGATATGTTGATAGTGGGGAGGGATCCTTGTTGGAAGACTAGCTTCATACACAGTATCCTATGCATCACGTTACGTAGGGATGAAAATGAATTTAGATATACATATAACCCCGTATCCTATGCATCGGGCATAGGGTTGAAAATGAATTTTGATATACATATAACCCTATCTTCTATGTATTAGGTAACCTTGTAGCTTATCATGTTTGTTATGCATACACGCACATGCATGCACTCACATACATCTTAAAGTACGTATAGATCGGATATCGTTCTCACATTTGCAAATATTTGTGTTCATATTTATATATTTATTTTAATATACTATAGATTTATTTATAATGTGTGACAAAAATATATAGCTTTTTATTCATCATTGTTGATAAAGTTGTTATGAAATGAATATATTTAGTATATTTGTTTCATTTATAAATCATTCTAAAATAAATATTTATTTAATCTTTAAAGTCTTTCTATTACTATTCGTATATGATTCATATTTGTTATATATTCTTAGTCGTATTTAAGAATACAATAACACATGTTACATATCTGTCAATGTTCATATCCACATTCGTACTTTTCAATGAATAAGGATATGTCTATAATATTCACATCGGTGTTCGGGAGTTTTCATCCCTAATCGGTTGCCACCACCCCATTGATATTTCTTGCTCTAATATATATATATATATATATATATATATAGGTACTAGATCAAATGTAACCACCAGAGCTGCTAATTGAATTGAATCATTCGAATTCGATTAGGATTTATTCGATTAAAAATCGAAAAAAGTTTGATTCGAAACCAAATGAACTGAATTTGAATTTAAATTGTGGATTCGATTTCCAAATGGTTGAATATGAATTAACATGAATTCGTTCAATAAAAAAATTGATTCGATTCGTTATTTATATACATACACACACATATATATATATCCATATATATATATTCATATACATAGTACATATATATACAAGCATAAAATACATACATATTTATATACATACATGTAACAACCCCACTCTAGGCCTACTAGGATCCTTTCCAAATATTCTTATGCAAGAAATTATATCATAATTATATCAAAAGATTGCCATGCATTTATCTGAATTCATTTGTAAGTATATAGATGCTGAAAATAATATATGAATATGCACTAAAAAAGTTGCGCCATTTAATTTACATTGAAAGATTTAGCATTTACATTATATCTCTAAGCATAACATGTGCAAGCATATAAGGATACTCTAAAACCAACTTACTACAGATATTAAGTGGTTACTTTTAAGCTTATAATCATATTTATACTCTATTGGTATGGTTTATCATTTACAGACTTCACCGTTATGATTTCCATATTCCCACAATACATCGACACGACTTTTCGATGCATGACATATCTATGCAACTATGGGCACCAATAATGAGACTCAATCTCTTTCCTTTCCCCTTTATAACTAAGTTCAAGTGATTTGACTCTGAAATATGTTACGAGTCAAAGATGTGTGTTGTTCATTCATCGGTTATACAAAACATCTAAGTTCTCATCTTTACTTTTTGTTTTAATATAATGACAAGATCTTAGATATAAATTACTTTGTATAAGTAATAATCAATCTTAGCGTGCTATTCAGAAATTTTGAGGCATTGAGAGGATTGCAAAGTACTCTAAGTATTCTCGATTAAATATGTATGTATATATGCATGCATAACCCTATGAGTCAAAGACTAGATATTGAATATAAAAAAGATTGAAAAATATGTCTTAAAATCTATTAGGAAAGATCAAATGTTTAAGCTTGTCATTCTAATTCCTCACCTACACATTTATTTTCATTTCCCGCATTCTTTATGCTACCTTTTTATTCCCGTTTCCATTATCTACCAACAATTTCAAAAACCCATAGTAGATTTTGGTGACGTGTCTCCTAGCACATGAAAATGATAGTTTTGCTGCTTCGAATTCCTCAACATTTGTCGTGGCTCAAAATTTATCTAGATATCTCTCCTCTGATTTTTTTGTTTTGATTTTCTGTGCATGGAAATCTATGATGATTATCATTGTCAAGACGACACATCACATGAGTAATATACAAGTTTTTCTCACGATGATGTAAGGTGTTCCTTTGTTTATCAAAAAATATGTATATTTCATTTCATAGCTTAGTTTTTTGATAATGAAGATCATTATGCTTGATGAAGAAGTTTTATATTGCTACGTTGTTTTTTACTATTCCTATTATTTTAAATAATAATGTTATTTTGTATCAACTTTTTATATAAGTTTGATCTTGTCTTGCTTTTAACATGAATGATAATTATAATGTGTTCAGCTTTTTCATCAATGATATTTTAACTCTTTGATAGCCTCATATAATTAATCGTATTTATATATTCCTTCTCATAAAAATTATATAATAATTGTAAAAATTAGATACTTTTTTTATTGTATTGTATCGGTATGATTCTTTCCTTGATTATATAGTTTTTTCAACTTATCTTAGTGATATATATTAAAAAATTAGAATTACACAATAAAATATTTATATTATATTATTATTTGTATAATATTAGTTATAAAAGCTCTAAAATATCAATTCACGTTTCAAATTCGAAATAAAATGAATCGAATTTGAATATTCAAAACTCAAAATGAATTGAATTTGAATTTATATTAGCACATTCATTTAAAAATCGATCCAAGTTCAGATTCAAAACTTTTATAATGAATTGAATCAGAATCTTGATGGATTCGAAGGCATTCAATTCAATTAGCACTCCCAGTAGCCACCACCTTATATAGGGGACAACTAATCCAACTTGAGTAGTTTCAAGACCCTTTGTCATTACCTCCTACCCTTTCCATCTAAAAATTTTCTTATTTCATAAATTCTATTTTTCTTTAAAAAGCATTGAATTATTAAGCTGATTACTTATACATTTGTGTCTAAAGCCAAAACAAAAATCCTCATTATTTAAGCATGGAAGGTCTGTGCAACTAGAATTACATAAACCAATGAACAAGAGCCTCGGGCAAAAACAACTTTTATAAGAAAGAGGAGAGTTGGAGTCCTCAACCTTTATATCCATAATTCAATGACAACAACAAAGTCTTTCCCCGCAATTAAGTAGGGTTGGCGCTACATGAATTTTTTGCCTCTATTTGGATCTATTTCGAGTCATTCTCAGGCTTAAATCCAAATAACTAAGATCCTTCAGATAGGCTCATTCCAACACTTCTTGGGCCTTTCTCATCTTCCCTAAATTATATCAACATCCCCAATCTCGCATCTTCTAACTGGTGCAACAATCGACCTTCTTTGCAAATAGCCAAACACTCTTAAGCAATTTTCTCTCATCTTATTTTTTGTTGGAGCTACACCAACTTTCCTTCCGATAGCATCATTCCAAATTCAATCTTTTTGTATATGACCACTCATACACCCTTAGCATTTTTATTTTGCTGTCATTATTTGCACATGTTTGTAGTTCACATGACACTCACCCACCATTTATATTTGATCCATTATCGAAAAAGTCATTTCGTCAATATCACACACGTAATAGGGTTACCTATTGAAGCGTAATCATGATCCACGAGTCTCTAAAAGAAGAGAACTCATGTCTCAAGTCCGATCTTACATAGAGAGCACTTGTATGCATATGGATGAGACCAAATCAATCAGGATATAGGTTCAATGCTCGACATGTAGAAAATATAACTTCAATTCAAAATCAATTCCAAGTTCTAGTCTAACAATAGCATAGAACACAATCAAAATTTTGTATTAGATGTTGTGCATTCGGCTTGTCACTTTACAATGATATTGTATAGTTTATCTCGAGGGTTACATGAGTGATGAATATGTGATTCATGACTCTAAAAGTTGAAAATTGAGCTTTGTTCTCGAGTAGTTAGATGCATATTTCCACTTATATTGTATAATTAGCATTCATGCATGCATTGATAATATCTGCATTTTAGCATTCATATTTGCATTAAATAAGAAGCTCATTTCACTTGTAAATATTCAACTGTATATTCACCATATTTCACCTATTTGTATATATATTTCATACTAACTCCAAATCCAATAAAATCAACTCCATAGTGTATATATTACTAACACTAATTAAAGAAAAATATCAAAAATGCTAACTTGTAAAATTGACCAATAAAACTCCAATCCATGTTTGAAACTAGGAGTTTTAAAATGCACATATCTCTCTCATATAGTGTCCGATTTAGGTCCACTTACTTTTAAAGTAATATACATTCAGAGACCTTCGAAACAAGATCAATTTCATTAAAATTGGAGCTCGTATGCAAAACTTGGGTTTTGGGCCCCTTTTGTATATTGTACATTTTGACTGTTTTACCCCTGTATTTTATCCTTTTATTTTCTTCATTAAAAATCCAAAAAAAATAGATTAAGTTGTAACTATTCTTCTTATATTTGCTCTATTTTAATTTTAATTTTTCTCTTATTAAAAAATTATAAAAAATTTGCAAAAGGAAAAATGTGGTATTTTATACCTATAAGGTACCACCCAAAAATACATTTTTGTACAGATGATTTCATTTGATTTTCGGCCCTTCACGAAAGTTGTAGATCTCATTGATACGAGGAGCTTTCGTGTTAATTACTTTTTTATTTAATCCCTTTTGTTATTTCTTTTTGATTTTCTTTACTTTTAACTTTTTGAATTTTCTATGAGCAACATGTGGCAGCTCCTGGAACCGCCACATGTCACCCCATTTTCTTTATTTTTGAATTTATTTTATTATTTTCGGATTTATTGTTATTATTTTATTATTAGTATTTTAATTTTTCAGTAGCCTACTATATTATTTTATTATTTTATTTATTTTGCTCCCTTTTACCTCTTCTCCCTTACTTGCCTTCCACTCCAAGCCAATAACTCCCCACTACCCCACTCTCTCCATCCTTCATCAACTTTCCTTTCCTCCTCTTTATATTCTCATCCCCTCCTCCATTTCTCATCATCCGCCATAATTGAGAGAGAAAGGGAACCACCAGCCCAGCCTGCTCGACGGTGACAGCGACGGAGTAAGTCTTCGAGGCGACAATGGTTTCCATCGTATTTGGAGAGATCCGAGGTGGAGAGATCGACCTCGTCGCAGTCGCATCCAAGCTGCATAGCTTCTTCGAATTTTTGCCGAGTCGGATCGAGGTCACAACGGAAGCTGCGCACTGCGGCTCCACTTTCGGCCAATCACAGGTAAGTATCCCTCAACTTGTCCTTGTCATTTTTTTATCTAATATTCTCATTGTTGTCATTCTAAATCATAAAAAAATCACACCATCACAATCAACTATCACGACCACCCTTTCATTTCATCTCTACATTTATTTGTTGTCTACAAAAAAAATTTACAAAAAAAATATAAAAGAAAAGAAAAGAAAAAAACAAAGAAAAAAGTTGCAGGTCTGAGCAACACAACCGCCCTCGCCCTCACGCTCCCCAGCGCCACCGCGAGTGGCCGTACGACCATGCCCATCGCACCCTCGTGCGGCTGCCTCTGCCCCATCCCAGCCACGTCGCTGCCCCTGCAGCCCCTTTGACCGCTCAACGCTGCGGTCGCCTGACCTCCAGCCTCGACCCGCGCCCTCAGCACGCGAGCGCCCAACGTGGCTGCGCGTGGCCGCCGCCCGCGCGCTCGTCCCGTGCCTCACCTCCACCGTCGCACCTTGTGTGCGCCGCCCACGCCAGGCCGCCATCTCCCCGTGCCGCCCGTTAGCCTCCCTCGCAGCTGCTCCACCCTTCCGCTCCAGCGCCGCTTCCCCATGTGCCGCCAACGCCGACTCCTCGTGCACAGGCGCGCGGCCCCATGCAGCGACACCCGCCCTCTGCTGCGACGCCAGCGCCCACCTTGCGCCGCCGCGCGGTGTCGCCCGACCCAACCCCTGGGCCGCTGTCCAAAGTGCCTCCCATGTACTCCTGCCCTAGCTTGGTGGAAAAGGTCATTTTTTATATATATTTTGTGAATATTGCATAGCCACTCTAGCATGTTTATATATTTTCAAAAGTGCCCTTAGGCATATTTTATTGCTTTGCATATTCATTTTTGTATTGCAAAGACACCCCTCCATTTGAGCGTTAATTTGGATCTCAAAATTGCATCATTTTTAATCAAAAAATAGCATATTGTAGAGCAACTAAGTCTTTATCTCCTGGCTATTTATTTGAATTTTTGTGAGCCTTGGATATTTTATTAAAAATCATAGATTGAAAATCAGTGATATTTTGCCCATTACTTCTCTGAAATTCGCACATAGTCATTTATTGCTCCAAAAATTGTGAAAAAGTTTGAATGATGTATTTAAGTGTTATTTAATTACAGTCCAAATTTCTTCCAATTAGAAGTTGTCTTGTGCATAAAATAAATTGTAGGGTGATGTCTGTAAATGATTTTTAATTAAATCCACGAATAAGATTTGTGAGAAATCTCAACTCTTCTGGATTCCTTATTGAAATACCTATTTGAGATAAATCAATCTCTGGATAATTTAACTTCTGGATTTATTAAAAATTAAATACCCACAGTCGCTCTGTTTTCAGTAAAAAATTCATAAAAAATCACAAAGTGTCAAAAAATTCCAAAAATATTAGTGTAGCTTCATTTCATCATATTTAACTTCCAGTAAAACTTTCATAATTTTTGCATATCATTTGCACGAAAAATTGTATAAAAACCCTAAAAAAGTTTGTATTTTTCATTTGTGCTTTTTAAATCCAAAAAATCCAAAAAAATACATTTTGCATTAAATCATTGGATTAGGTTTACATGAAAAATACAATTTGGTCAATTTGGATTAATTTCATATTAAAATTAAATTTGGCTAAGTTGTTGATTTTATTAATAACCTAGTTCCTTCGCATCACTGCATTTGGCATTTTATTGCATAAAAAAATAAAAAATCCCACTTGGAAAACCGCAATCTAATCCCTCTAACTTGATCCCGAGTTGTTCCTTTGCCTCCTTCAGTCGACCCTGGGGCTTGCCCAGGCTAAACAAACATAAAACCGCATATTAAATTCATTCGACGATTCATCAATTTGTGCGGTTATTTTTGATCGATCCGGATTTACCCGACTGCAACGCACTCATTAATTAGACAACACTAAAAGGGTAGATCCACGGCCCGTCAAATGGTGCCGTTGCCGGGGAGGCAAACGACTTAGGATCACTTTAGAAAAATTAGATTTATGCTTTCCATTCACTAGGTAGTCTATCCCCCGAGCCGCATTGTAATTATCCATTTTTTCTTTAATTATTTTTCTGACCATTTCTATATATATCTCTCTCTGACATAAATTTTATCTTTTTGTGCGAGGGCCCGATGGACTTGGAGCGGCTTTCTTGAAGTCGACACATCTTGGAGTACACAGGAGGCTAACGATTCGCGGATCAAGTCGGTTGTTGAGACGCCAAAAAGATTTTTATTAACTTGTAAAAAAGGTGTCTGCATTTACATCGGTTCCCATTTGGGTTCTTGCGCATGTAAACATAGTGGAACCGTGTCCCCGTCTGCTGTGTGGATTGAATTTCTAGACTAGGCTTGCACTAGTGGCTCCTCGAGCCACTCTAGGATTTGCTTGTGCTCGTAATTTTCTAGGACCACACATCACTTAAAAGACGCACTTAGACCGCAGATCTAGTCAAGTTAACCTGTTCTTCACTGCTAATAGAACTGTCTGTCTAGGAGAGGCTTTTCATCGCTTGCATTCCATTTAGCATGAAATTTCAATTCATTCTTGCATCCCACATTGTAGAGAGCTAGAGGCACTGTAAGTATTCTTACTCGAGCATTCATCATCGTTCTCTCAATTGCATCGGCTTTTTCCGATTCTCTCTCTCTCGGTTTTCTAACTTAAGATAAAGGAATTGGGACTGGACGGTAGACGTGATTGCTTGTGTGAATTAAAATTGGTGATAACTAATCTCTAAAATCAGGACTGCTAATTGAATTTGACCAAAAAATTGACTAAATTAACACTTGTTTGTGGGAGAGTAATACCGACCTTGTTTTCAAGCTGAGTGAGGGTACTTGAATGTGTGTGAACTCCTTAAGGCAGAGCCCAAATCCCCGCCTTCCATATCACGTTCCAACTGATCCTAGCAAATAGCACGAGTGAATATTATCAGATTCATCGACTAGTACCAAGTAGCCTCCGCCTGTTTACAGGTAGTCAGGGATGAACCAGCGGTACTCCACGACAAGCTGCTAGTAACCCTTCGGGGCAAAGTTCCAGCCTTGTCAGCCTCCGCTTGCTTGCAGGTAGATAGGGGCATGGTCTTTGAATCCATCAACTTGGGATAGGAGCGAAGAAAGGAAGGACGTGGGTATCTAAGGCGACAGGTTAAACAGGGGAGACGCATCCAGCTTTTAGCCGACTCCCCTATAGGCCGCGTAACCTTTGCTACTTGTCTGAAAATTCACACTTAAAATCAACCAGACTAATCGGACTTGGTTTCGGGTCCTTCACCGTGTTGAGTGTGAACTCAGGGTTTGCTCTTGCGTTTATCTTCGTGTTTGTCCGTGTGTGTTATCCTGTGTAATTGCGCATTTTCTATCTCGTTCTGCTTACATCCTTTCCTCCTCAAGATGTCGGGATATTGGTCCCCATACACCTCTGGTCATTTCTCCTCGACCATATACTGTACATCTTCACCTTCACCTTCTTCCATATATCCTCCACCATCCACCGGAGATCCTTACCCGTGGTCGGTTCCACCTCAACCCGATGATGAAGCAAGAACTTCGATTGACTTCTCTACTTCTTCGCATTTCTCACCTACTCCATATTCTAACATTCCAGATCCACTTCCACCTTGGGCTGACTGTCCTTACTCTCGAGAGCTTGCAGGAATCGAAGAATCGAATGAAGAGCAAGCCACTTCTGAGACAGATGATTGGCAAAATTATATGCCCCCATATACTTCATTCTCACCTCAAGTAGGGACCATACAACAATTTACATATACACATTCCAACTTGACCTTAGGGCATAACTTGGTCGATCGAACAACCCGAATGGAGAGGCCTGAATATCATGTTTTTCCAGACTTGATTGACTTTAGTGATCAAGCTTCCATTAACCAGCCTTCATTCGGAGAGCCTATACATTCACAAGATTGGACTCATGAGCTAGACTTTTTAGTCCCCATTTCATTATATGAGGCTCCGACCAATATTTGCCATCTAGATGGTCCATACTCGACCCAGCATTACATGCCAGAGTCTAGGTATGTTGAGTATGAGATCTCAATATCTCAGCAGTATCCTCCACTTGAGCAGAACTCTCCCAGGATTTGTCATGGAAATTTTGTGGAGGATGACATCTCTAGACTTATTAAGAAAAATGAATCATTTGGTAACAAGTTGAGAGATGTCATGGACATGTTGCACTCAATTTCTGCCAGCCTGGGTATGAAAGTGGAGAAGGAAGTAAGTAGATCTGATGTTGAAAACCAAGCGACCATTGGGGAACCCACACCGTTTGTACAGCTGGAGTCCATTCTATCTCCCGCTTCTACTAACCACTTACCCTCCAATCCAGAGTCTAATCATTCATCCACCAAAAATACCAAAAAAATGAAAAACCAAAAACCCACATAAAAATTGAAAATGAAAAAGACCTAAAAAAATTGGATTCTGTCATAAGGGAAGCACTCGATGAGGAATTGATTTTCAAACTTCCCTTAATAAAGGACATAGATCACTTCCCCGACCTCAAGAGATTTGTAAAGAGTAAATTGATGCCCAAGAGGTCGGGTACTAAGAGAACTAGGACTGAGAGACCCATAGTGTCTATGGCCACCTCCTTGGTAAATGGGGAGAAAGACCAAGAGCCGCAGAGTGAAGCGGTTTCCCCGAGTTGAATGTGAAATCAAAGATACTATCTTTACCCACGGAAGAATCGATGATGACTCCCCGACAAATATCCTCCTGACCTCTGTGTTTGACAAGCTCAAACTCAGGCCAATCAGAAAGACAAGAGAGATCGTTCAGTTGGCTGATCGATCCATCAAACGGTCTAGAGGAAATATTTCAGTCATCGTTACTTTCCAAGGTGCTCTTCTCCAGGTGGACTTCACGATCATTGACATAGAGCACCGAGGAGAGTTTACCCAGTCTCCGATTATTCTCGGGAAGCCGTTCTTAGCCTCAACTAAAACGACTAAAGATTACGAGACTCGGGAGATCGATTTTTCAGCATTGGGAGCACTCCGACCTTACCCATTCTTTGATACACTTTACTCTAAGGTGACCCGCACATCCGCTGATAGTCGTGATCATCGAGAGGTAGATGAGTCCCACCTCTCTGCTACACCTGAAAGACCGACTATCCGGACGACCGTTGGTTCTGAGACTCCCCACACCTCAACTTCATCAACTGCTTGCACCACCACCATGACAGCTTCTAAGGAGGACTCACGACCAAAAGCTATCATTAAGTCAGACACAACCTTTGTTGATTGCCTTGATCATTTGGATGATCCGACACAAGAGCCCCATAATGCCAAGCTGACTGAGACTACTAGCACCTTCCGAAGATATGTGCTGACCCTTCAGGAATATTACAATCTATATGGTGACTCGTCTGATGAGGAACCCATGGTCAGCACCACACCATGTCCCGGACCTTCAAAGGAAACAACCAAGACCAAATTGACTCCACATAAAAGCACGGTTGTTCCCTCTTCGAGTCGGCTATCTAGTGAGAGGAAGTCGAGAATTGATTCCTCGAGGAGTTCCCCCGAACCTCTCAAGGCGCGTCGCTCTCATCTCCCTCCCAATGATTCAGGTTCTAGAAAACCGACTAAGAAGGTTTCCTTCAACACACCGGAGAAGGAATTTTCTAAGGAGTCCTCATCTGGTCCGGACAAGGTAATTTATATGAGTGAGCTCAGTTCGGCTATCTCAAGCCTTATCTAAGCAAGCAGTCGTGTGTCGACCCTCGTTGGACGATCCCTACACCTCACTATTATTCATCTGAGGACGATTCCGACAGCGACACATATGTATATTATCCACCTCCTCGCATCCGCAAGAAGGTTCGTCACAAACCTTCTTAATCCTTGTATATTCTCACTCTTTCTTGTATATACTTTCTCTCCCTCCCTTCACAGTGATTTTAATCACTCGCCCCGGTTCCATAGCGTTTCATTTTATGCCTATACTTAGGATAACCAAATCTTAAGTATAGGGGGGAGAGTGACCCGCATATATTCACTGTACATCCTCCAGATTACATTGGTTCTCATACTCATTCCTTTCCTATACTTAGGCTGACCAGAGCCTAAGTATAGGGGGGACCGATGCCCGCCATGTATATACTCATCCATTTCCCCTCTTGCCCCTCGTTTGCCCCATTTTTTATCTTCTTCTACACTTAGGCTGCAAAGAATTAAGTCAACTAGACCTAAAGTACCAATTCAAGTTCCTATAAAGTTCCTTTTAATTAGGCAGATATAAGGTCCAACCAAGCTCTAATCTTTGGATTTTACTTAGACTTGTTCAATTATCAAACTCAATCCGAAAAATACTAATGCCATGAAAATGCTATGCAGAATGTAGAAAAATATTTTTGTGGTGCAATTTTCAAAGATTTTGAACTTTTTATGGATTTTTGAAAAGATGATGCATATGCATTTTTTATATTTTTTGAAAAGATTTTTCAAATGTTTTTGGTATTTTTTTAATTTTGCAAATGTTTTGGGGGTTTCAAAAAAACAAAAGATTTTGGATAAAAACTAGGTATAAATATTTACATTGGGATGCATCTAATATTTACAAGAATTAGATTTTTAAGAATTTACAAGGGGTAAGTGCTCAATTTTGTAGATATATATAAATAATATAGAATTTTAGGTGAGATGTATATATTCCTCAAATTTATTTGAAAAGGTTTTTCAAACAATTTTTGAAAACTATAGTCCAAAATAATTTTTACAAAGAATTTATGATAAATATGTACATACAATTGAAAATCATTTTGCAAAGGTTTTTAGAACATTATATATAGATTTTTCATAATATTTTTGCAACCATTTTCAAATCTTTCCAAATCGGTTTTCAAACATTTTATTTCACACAAAGAAAATAAACTTTTCAAAACAAAACAATTTTTACAAAGGTTGAAAATATTTAACAAAAAGTTTTCAAAATATTTTTCAAAATATTTTTCAATTGGATTTTCAAACTATTTTTAAACATTTTGCTAAAAAATATTTTTTCCTGATTTATTAATCAGTAAATACAAAAAGAATTTGAGAAATAATCCATATCTTTTTATTTAGTGTTTTTAATGAATTTTAATTAGTATAATTATCCATAATTATTAATAAATATACGAAAGTACGATTTATGGCTAAAGTATATACGAAGTATATACGACCCCCTATACTTAGCTTGAGCTTTGTCCTTATGGATCAGAGAGAAAAAGAGAAGACATAACTCGTACCAAGTATAGAAAAGTCTAATGAATAAATGAATGGAGGAACGAATGAACGAATGAGAAGTTGACCGTCCCCCCTATACTTAGGATCAAATAATTCTAAGTATAGTAGACTGTACACAAAGCAGGGAAGGTCAAGGGTGGGAATGAACAGATCGTTCTCAGATTGTTTCCCCCTATACTTAGGGTAAGATATCCCTAAGTATAGACAAGAAGAGGAGTCAGTGGAGAGGATCAAAGAATAGAAGAAATCTAGGTGCACACCCCCTATACTTAGGACATAGTACGCCATAAGTATAGAAGACTGACAAAAGGCGTGACACCTTTTTGGTATAAGAAGAAATGAGAGAAGGAAAAGAAGAAAAGAAGAAAATAAGAAAAGAGAGATAAATATGGAAGAAGATAGAGAAGGATGTACGCATCACTCCCCCTATACTTAGGGTAAAAGAAGCCCTAAGTATTGGCAACAACAGGAGCAATGAAACAGAACGAAGAACGCTCGGCTTATCCACCCCCCTATACCTAGGACAAAGTACATCCTAAACAAGGCACACACACGAGAATGGGGTGGATGAGCAATACAGGAGATAAACAGAGGGAAAAATGCGAATATACAACAAAATGGATCTACGGAAGATTAAGAAGTTGAAAGTGAACCTTCTTGCGGGACCGCTGAGGGATAGATCTAATATGGTGCAAGTCGCCATTGGGGTCCTTAGATGACACAAACCGATCAGGGTTGACACGCTGAAGCTCCTCAATGGTCCTAGAGTGACGAGGCACGGAGAGGTGAGTAGAAGTAGTACGACTGGGTCCGACCTTGGGAGTCTCGCTAATATCATCATGAAAAGGGACGAACTCATAATCGGAAGAAGTGTAGTCAGTGTCGTCCTGTGAGGTTTCATCAAGGTCAAAACCAAAAGGAACGAACTCATAAGTGAAAGTAGTCGAACTATGTTCGTCTCTACAGTCTCAAACGGATCATCTTTTTCATCAAAAGGCCTGAATTCCTGAATAAAGCAACAAGATCAAATTTGGCCTTAGTCTCATCCATATCTAAATGAACAAGAACAGACTCATCAGTGAAAGTAGTGAAGTCATGTCCGTCTTGTCTAGTCTCTGAATCTGCAATCCGTTCAATGGTATTAATCATGTAAATCTCGCGGATGTCATCAACACATCGCCAAGTCCCAGAAGAAGTAACTCTGAGGTCCATGATTTCCAAGTCTTCCTCCTTGGAGAGGAATTCTTGGGTCTCTGTGGAATCCAACATGCAGCAAAAGTATCTGATCGTCTCATCCAAAAAGACCTCAATGGCCAAATGGCCAGAGATGGAACCTCACGGCGGCGTAGACCACCAGAGATGGAGGTGGAAGTCCCCTCCGCCCTCGCCCGAGATTGCCTCGACTAGCTGGAGACACCCCTATCACCAGCATCGCTCCGGAGCGTGAAGATGGAGTCCAAACAAGGGTAAAGGAGGTTCAAAAATAAAAAGATGCTCGGAGAGGGGTTTTGTACATGATGTCAAGGGGCTCCAAAGATCGACAAGGTGGCAGCAATTCAGTGGCCCAATGGTCGAGGAATCATGCTCACGAGTAATTCCATTGATAGAGGAGCGAAAGTCGCTAAGGATTCAAGGAGAAAAGGTGAAAGATTCGAGCCGCAAAATGGAGGAAAAACAAGTTGAACGAGGTGTGTCAGGGTGCAGGAGGCGGGTCAGAGAGTTGATCCGCGGTCAACTCTTGGACCCTCCGGGTTGGTCCACGTAGACCAACTAGGAAAATCATGTAAAAAGATTTGTAAATTCAATTTAAAATAATAAACGATTTTATTATTTTAGGTTATAAAATTAAAAAATATTTATTATTTTCTAAGTTATTTTATTATGATTTTTATTTATTTTTTAGAGGTAACTAATTACAAGTTACCTTTTAGGGCTATTTATAGGTATATTTGTCTATGTATTTTAGTATTTTATTTCTATTTTATATTTTAATTTTATTAATTTAATTTGTTATTTTATATATTTATAAATTATTTTTTGTAAACTTATAGACAATTCATTTATATGTTTTCTTTACTTATTTGATTTTGTATTTTTTTATGTTTTTATTCATGTTTTAATATATACATGTATTACAAAATAATATTTAAAAAATTATAAAAAAATAAAAAAATAAAAATAATTAATAATAAATAAAATGAATATTTTGATCGATACAAGTATACAATAGGGGTCCAAAACCTAACTTTCAAACTGTAACTCCAAAAAATATGAAACCACCTCCATTAAATAACTTATTAAAAGTTATATACAATTATAGGTGATTTTGATATATTTTGAGTTTTTATTTCAGAGATACGGGTCTGGGAAGTTAGGATTTTGGAAACTTATTCTGAATATATCTTTTCATCTACACATTATTTTTGCATGAAATCAATTTTGTATTTTCTACATTTAATTACTATAATTTTGACTTTAAAAATCGTATTTTATACAATATTTACACAAAGATGCATGAATAATAAAATATCTAAATTAAGCATATTTATACGCATTTACTAGGTTTTTAAGGACAAAATGATAGAATAAAGGTGATGAAATAGAGATTCATCAGTATGGCATTGACAATTTTGGTTATGACATTCGAAAGGGTAAAATATTCAAGACTATAGATGATTCGATTTATGATGTGAAGAAACATCACATCCTTGCCACTACAACTTCATGATTAAAGAATCCACGACATTGGTTTGGTCTATTCTATGCATATACAATCGAAGGGTTTTTGTGGTTTCTACATGGTCATTTCAGGATATTCAACAATTTATGGGTGATCTCTAAGATTAGCGACCAACACACTTGCATAGACCCTTTTATTAATCATGATCATTCTCAACTAGACTGCAACTTCATGGCTAGATCAATGTTAATCATGGTGAATAATAAACCTAATATCCAGGTGTTATGCTTGAGGCTCACATTCACAACACATACCGGTATTGGATTATGAAAAAAAGAGCGTGATATGCTAGGATAAAAGCAATGCAAATAATATTTGGTGACTAGAAGAAATCTTGTGCGGAGATGCTATCTCTACATGCATTGAAGGTTGTCATTCCCAGGACTGAAATAGACATCAACATATCGAACACTCCAACTTGCGAAAACTCCATTATCGTAGATTTTAGCGTTGCCTTTGGTCATTCGACCCTTGCATTAAGACTTTCAAATATTATAGGTTGTTGATAAGAATTGGAAGCACACATTTCTACAATAAGTATAACCACAAACTATTGATTACTTATGCAATGGATGAAGATAACCATGTCATACCTATTTCATTCGAGATAGTTGATGTGGAATCCGTCACTACATGGAAATGGTTACTTTCGCTTGTTCGCATCAAAGTAGTGGGCATGCGTGAAGGGTATATATGCTTCATTTCTGATCGTCATTCTGGTATAAAATTTGCAATTAATGATGTAGATGTTGATTTCCTTCCCCCATTTACGTATTGTTGGATCTGTTCTAGGCATGTCGCCAACAATTTCAATATTGTATTAAAAAACATCTCTATGACGGTGTTGGTAATGGTTGCAGCTCTATAGACGTCTACTAGGAAGTTTGCTTACTTCATAAGGAAGCTGTAGGAATGGATCTTCATTGCAGGTAGATGGTTTTCCATTTATGACTATCGTAGGGAGCAGTGGACTTTAGCTTATGATGGTGGGTATATATTTTGGCAAATGATGACAAATATTAGTGAAAGTTACAATGTGATACTTAAGGATGCATGATGTTTGCCTGTTATTGCACTGATCAAGAAGATTTTCTATAATTATGTCTTATATAGAGTAATCCTAAGGAGATCTGATATGTTGCATCCTATGGCCTTGCGCTTTTCTTAAGATCCTCCATGACATGAGATTTTTGGCCATCAATCAAGACTTAAAGAAATTGTAACTGGAAACATGATGGGTCCACCCACAACGAACTATACTTCATGCTAAAGGGAAGTAGCTTCATCTCTATAAGAGAAGGAATTAGTGGTGTTAGTGAGTGTGCAGATGAGGCTACTACTGCACTCGCGGCAAACCAAAAATTCATGAAAATGCAATAGCTAACCTTCACAGGTGGAGTGCAATTGCAAATGGAAACATGGTGACAAGCATACAAAGGCAACCAAATGTTATATTTGAGGTTGTGAATGGTGTCTAACACAATTTGGAGTTCGAAGCTGTAAAAGGTACATGGTTAACCTGGAGCAACATACATGTACATGTAATAAATGGGAGATATATTGCATTCCATGTTCTCACGCTATCACAATCATTCTAAAAGGCAGTCTGAGATAGATACATATGTTGGTGAATGATACAAGTGAGAGAATCAACTTAGGGTGTATGAAGGGGGGTTTTCCAATTGATGATCGGGATATATGGCCACCATTGGATTACTCAGAATTACATCCCGATAAAAAACTTAAGTGTAGCAAGGGTCGCCCATGTTCAACCACAATTCACAATGAAATGACCTTTTGATAAATTAAGGATTCTTCATGGTTGCGTCGTTCTCGATAGAGACACATGTGTGACATATACCTTTAGACGAGTGCATTCGACCTTACGTAGCCAGGCCAGTTTTGCAGGGATTACAGAGTTAGGAGTTTATCGCCTTGGACTGGCATCTCATTATAGCATTAGTTGAGCGTGGGAGGCTGGAGACGCACACATTCCACATGGCCAATGAGGATATGATCATTACCCTCCATGATATGGTAGTGATCATGAGACTACGTGTTAATGTAGCCATAGTTACGGTGGGGTGGGGGCATCTAGAAGGAATTGGGCAGATACATGCGAGAAGCTGCTAGGAGTATGCCCCACAACATCTGAGATAATAAGAAGCATGGTTCTCGTGACAAGACTACATGCATCTTTTGTAAAAATGCCACCACATGTGAATGATGAGGTTTGAGATATGCACATGCTAACATTTTTCAGTTGTTGGGCAGGGTTTTATTCATGAGCAAGTCTGGGTCATTGATATAACTTATTACACTGCCACATTTGTATGAGCTGGAGCATGCAAGAATGTTGAGCCAAGGATATGTAATTCTTACTTTTATGTATAGACATTTATGTTTTGCAGTAGATATGGCGATTGATGAGATAGGTGGGTGATGACATGTTTTGCGAGGGTCTAAAATAATAACCTCACGGAGAGCGAAGATAAAATGTCGCTAAGGCGATCACTCACAAGACCACGTGATCAATTAACAATTAACCCAGATAAGAAATAAATCAATCAAGCATGGGTCAAAATTTATTATACCCTACAATAGAATGTATAGTGGACAAGCACGTAGGGGTTGAACTCAGGGAACAACAGAGAATAGACAATCAAAATTGGCTAAAAGAAGGCAATACGTGATTTTAGGTTTTTTAGGGATTTTTGTGGATTTTTAATTATTTGATTTTTTAAATTTTATTTTTATACATTTTAAGAGTTTTGATTTCATTTTTATTCTCTTTTGAATTTTTTATTTTATTTTGTATGATAATTAATAAACACTATATAGATATATGGGTAGAAGTGTCCTTTTTATTTATAAATATAGATACAAATATTTAAAATTCACAAAAAAATATTTTTGGCTTTCTTTTATTTTCACTATTTCATATTTTTATTTTTACTAATTTGTTTATATTTTTAATAGAATAAATAAGGCAAAACAATGAGCAGAATAAATGAACCGAATTGTTTTGGAAATTAAAAATAGGTTAAAGCTTCAAATTTCTCCAAAACTATTTTTAATATAAAGTAAATAAAGTAGGTAAAATTTAGAAATAGAAATGAATATTTTAGACTTTTTAGATTTTTTTTACAATTTTGGAAGGATTTTGGAGCTTTTTTATTTTTAGTGTTCTTTTTTTATTTTTATGGATTTTTGGTATGTTGGCTCATAATATAGTGATAAAAATTTTCTATTTTTTGTATTTATTCAAAATATTTTTATATTTTAATTTTTAAAATATAAATTATCCTCAATATACTTAACCAAAAATATATGTGATATACATATGTCAGGTCTTTATAATAATGTTTAAAATTTTTAGAGGCTTGGAACTATTTTTAATAATAAAAATCTACAAAAAAGGAAATACACAATAGTAGGGGAATTTATGTAAATAATTAGAGTTTCTGGACCCTAGCCAAACACCTCAGAAATATTAGGACAAAAATGTGATTTTCTCATAAATATCCAATAAATAATACATGGAGGGGTTTTTCTGCTATTAATACAAAATTCGTGAAGCCAATGAAATTTTCCAAAAATATTACACTATTAATTCAAATAAAAGGACTAAAATGAAATATAAAAAGCCCAGGGACTTAGGTGCAAAATATCTAGTCCCCTCACACGCACGGGCATGTGAGGTGATGTGGATTGGACCCAAATGCAATTACAGAAAGTATAGGGTCCTATTTGCCAATATTACAAACATATTTACGATATAGACAAATATTTATGGACTAAAAATAAAATACAAAAAACCAAGGATGAAGTATGCAACATACCCCCACGAACGTGATCCAACGGTGCAGATGCTTCACTTATCCACGTGGCGTAGTCTGGTCGACCGATGGCGCTTCAGCTGCAACCACTGGGATTAGATCTCCAAAGGAGATCCAACGGTAGAGGTGCACTTGATCTAACGAAAACTGGGCGAACTCGGCGATGTTTCTGATCGGGTAGCTGAGGATGCCTTGGAAGAACGAGTATGGACTGCAACTCTGTTCCACTTTGATCGACTGAAGCTACTGACTCCGACCACCTGGGTGAGCCCCAAGGGGAGTAAAACGTAGCTGGAAGCCCCCTGGAGTAGTTGCAAGCTTCATATAGGAACACAGAGCTTCGACGAGATCTGGCGAGGTCGAGGAAGCACAAGATCTCCAAGTACCTCGTCTTTTGTCAAAATCGACCCGCGGGGGTCCTTTAGCCATCCACGACATGTAGGAAAGTTACATGCACCAAAACGAAGTTTCGGGGGTTGTTTCTAGTCCGGATGAACGGATGAGCAGATCCTTTTGATGAACGATGGATGGTTGATGGCCTGATATGAGTAGGATCAAGGTGTACAGGGGTGTAATGGGTGAAGAGGAGACAAAGGGAAGGAGAATGGAGGTGATTGTGGAATCAGAGGACGGTCGACATGAGTGGAAAAAGAGGAGCCAGAGCTCCGATGACTTGGATTTTGAATTTATACTAAATCAAATGAGATAATAGAGAATGAAATGCTATACTATTCCACTGCTACGCCTAGGAACTAAAAAGAACACAAAAAGAAGGAGCTTTACCTAACTCGGACCGAGTGGAGCGATCTTACGGTATAGCAGGTAGTCGGAGCTCGAATCGACCTCGATTCTACACCAAATGCCTCACTAAATCTTCATAGTAGTTCTCGCTATCATAAGGATTCATAGATTCATGAAGATTAGGGTTCTAGTGGTAGAAGAGGGATCAAAATTGAAGGAAAGTGACAGAGGGGATATGTATAGGGGAGTCTTAATCGGGGAAGGGTGCTCGATACAACGACGCCGCGATTAGAAATCAACTTGGCGTGAAAGCGCAAGGGTCAATGATCAAAATCCAAGAACATCCCGATCCACATGGATGCAAGGATTAGGCGTGAAAATCCTAGGAAGGCATGGTCGAACAGAGTTTGACGCGAGCTAGAGCCTCGGTCAAAGAGTTGACTGAGGTGAGTAGACTACGGGCTCTGATTAGGCCACGTCATTTGCAAGAGGACAAAAACAAAAATAAAAAGAAGAAATTAATAGAAATAAAATAGTAAATTATTTACTTAATTTTTGGTTAAAACATTAAAAATATTAATGATTTTTTATAGTATTTTATGGTGATTTTTATTTATTTTTATGGTTTAATTTATTCTAAGTTGATTTTTAAGGATTCATTTATAGGTATATTTATCTATGATATGTGTAGTTTATTTTTATATCGTATTTTTTATTTAATTATTTTATATACATAATTTATTCAGTTATAACTAATTTAGATGTACGAAAGTATATTTTTATTATATTTTTCTGAGTTTATTTGTATACTTGAATAAATAGAGGTAAAAGTTATATAGGTATATGTATAGTGTATTCATCTTTGTATTTTGTACACTATTTTATCAAAGTCATGAAAATATAAAGAATAAATAAAATAAATACTTTATTTAGGTATATTGTACAATGGAGTTCAAAATCTAACTTTTGCAATTTGACTTCAAATTAATTAAACCACCTTCATTAAATAGAATAATTGAAAGTTATATACAATTAAAGATGATTTTAGTGCATTTTGAATTCATAAGGAGAAGATATGGGTCTGTCAAGTTTCGATTTTGGCTTTTTATTTGAAGTGTAGAATGTAAAGTTTGTATTAATTTTATGTGAAATAAATTTTGTATTTTTATTTATTTTTATCTACGACTTTCATGCACAGTTTCTTTATTTGAAGTATAAATAATCCCAAAATGAATTATTTAAGAATATTAATTATGGGTTTTATTATGTTTTTGGCCCTTATCTCCCCTACTTTATTTCTTGTTGACCCAGTCATCATGCTGCCTAGGTCTTGGGGTTTTGGATCATAAACTACGTTTAGTATTTTATTTTATTTTATTTCTTTTATTTTCTTTATTCTTTTATTTTGGCTTTAAACAATGTATTTTAGACAATATTTATACAATAAATGACGATGTTAATTTGTGCAACATAATGTATATACATGCATTTAGCTAAGGTTTAAAGGCCAAAATGAAAGAATATATCACCCCCATACTTGCCTTTGCTTGTCCCTAGCAAACACTTATGCCTATAAGTGCAAAAAAGAAAATAAAGAAAAGAAAAAGAAAGAACTTAGATTGATTTTAACTCTTAAACTTGTCTTTATTAAATCAAAGTTGGGAGCTCAGTGGACCCTTTGGACATTTAGGTTTGGTCGAAACCTTATTGGGAAACAGATTTGAAACATAACAACTTCTAAGAACCACAACACTTTGCTCAAGTCTCCTCAATAGCCATGTTAGAATAAGTCAACTCATACACAAACCTTTATGGCTATGAATCTATCTTGGACAGTGTGTGTGCTATATATCTCTCCTCGGCTGAAGCGGTAAAACTCAATCTTCTCCAACATGGTTACCCTTATTCCCCAAACACCCCTCAAGAAGCGGAGTATTCCCTTCTAAGTTCAAGTACAAGCAACTCAAGAAGAGGAGATGGAGAGAAGAATGGACGTTATCCAGCGTAGCCACCTATCCTCGGATACTTAACCAGTGTAGG
This sequence comes from Ottelia alismoides, assembly GCA_037367405.1. NCBI lineage: Eukaryota > Viridiplantae > Streptophyta > Magnoliopsida > Alismatales > Hydrocharitaceae > Ottelia > Ottelia alismoides. The sequence goes on along the minus strand of JAZKJV010003813.1, from coordinate 866,417 downwards.
CAAGTCACCTGTCTGTAATCTCTCATGTAATTGACTTTAAAGCTCAAGCTTGCTTATTGACTATACAAATATATACATACTCAGATGGGAATTGATTTTTCTTGATTTTTGTTCGTCTCTTCTTTTTGGAGTTTTTTTTTTTCATTTTTAGAATACTATATACATCAACATTTACATAAGGAATTTTTCCTCTTGAGCCAGTAGACTATTCCTCTTTTGAAGCTTTATTGCAACCCACAACTTCTGTCTTTCAACCTCATCATTTCTGGACTGAGTTGGGGTACAATGGCCATAAATGCGTGACTTCTAATGTTTCCATTAACTTGTGTCTCATGTTGGCAAATCCAACCCTCTACCACTTCAATCGAGGTGAGCAAAGTGAATTCCAGTTCCTATAAGGTTCATGTGATTAAGTAGATTAAGGTCCAACCAAGCTCAAATCTTCAGATTTTATTTAGACTAGTTCTATTATCAACATCAATCCGAAAAACACAAATGCTATGCACAATGTAAGGAAAATATTTTTGTGAAGTGATTTTCTTATTTTTGTAATTTTTATGGATTTTTGAAAAAGTTTTACGAATTTTTATGCAATTTTGAAATTTTTTTACAGATTTTATGGATTTTTAATTTTGCAAAATTTTAGGATTTTCTTGAAAACAAAAAGCTTTTAGGAAAAGAAATATGTGTATATTTACACGGGAGTGCATATTTGTTATTTACAAGAGTTAGAATTTATAGAATCATATAGACAAGGCTTGTAAAGGATCTTTATTTGCTTAAATTATGTACATAGTTCTCAAAATAATTTAAAACTATTTTTGCAAATATTTTGAGAACTTTCTTTTGCAAACTAATTTGACTAATAATTTTTGCAAGCATTTACAAAATTTGAAAAATCATTTTGTAAAGATTTTTCAAACAAGAAATATAATCTTTTCAAAATATTTTTACAACCATTTTCCAAACCATTTGCAAATAGATTTTCAAAACATTTTATTCAAATAATGAAAAGAAATTTTTATAAATAAAATATTTTTATAAATATTGAAAATATTTTACAAAATATTTTCTAGATAGTTTTCAAAATATTTTTCAAAAAAATTTTAAACCATCTTTCAAACATTTTGGAAAATATTTTTAACATGATTTATTAATTAGTTTATACAAAGAATTTTAATGTGTGTATTATTTTTTATTAATTAACCATATTATTATTAAAAATAGGAGAGTATGAGTTATGGCCAAAATATATACAATGTATATACGAAACCCCTATACTTAGCTTGAGCTATGTCCTCATATATCAGAGAGAAAAGAGAAGACATAACTCGTGCTGAGTATAGACACACCTATACTACAAGGAGTAAAGAATAATGAATCAATGAGGAAATGAAGGAATAAGAATTCAACCATCCCCCATACTTAGGATGAAATAATCCTATGTATAGCATATTGTATACAAGGCAGGGAGGGTTAAGGGTGGGAATGAACATATCACAACTCAGTTTATCTCCCCCTACACTTAGGGTAAGATATCCCTAAGCATAGTCAAAAATATCAACATGAGAGGAGATAGTTGAGGGGATATACGAAATCATCATCTCAACATGTCCCCACACACTTAGGGTAGAGTATCCCTAAGTATAGGTAGAATATCAAGAGTTGAGGAGACATGTGAGGAATCACAGATTGAACAACTCAGGGAATACACCCCCTATACTTAGTACAAAGTATGTCCTAAGTATAAAAGTGATGAAAGAGGTGACACCTTTTCAGAAGAAAAAGAAAATGAAAATGAAAAGAAGAAAAAAGAAAACAAAAACCATTCAAAAATATTTTAATCTGATTTATCCGATTCATCGGATGTGGTGATTTTTGTTCATCTTCATACACAACTTGAATGGAATCTACAAGGAACAGGAAGGTGTCATGTTCTATGTACGGTTTCAGTGGTTGTCCATTGATCACCAAGGGTTGTGCATCAACTGACAATCCTGATATCATTACGTTGTTGTTGTCATGCACATGCTTTACTATAAATGGCCTAGTCCATTTTCTCTTCAATTTCCTTGTAAAAGCTTCAACTTTGCATCGAACAACAAGACCTTTTGTTCGGCTAAAAAGTCTTTAGGCAGATGTGCTTGTCATGTCACTTCTTGACATTTTCCTTGCACATCTTATATTTGTCATATGCGTAGTCACAGAATTCATGTAGCCTGTTCATATCCAACTTTTTTTACTTCCCGACCTTCTCGGAATCTAGGTTACAAACATTAATTGCCCACAAAGATTATGAATGAGTTCCACGGGTAGATGGCATGGCATGCTGTAGATGGCATGGAATGCTGTATATCGTGCAGTAGGGAGACATTCCCAAAGGTGACTTCTATGTTTTTCTGTAAGCCCAAAGAACTGAATCAAGCAACTAAGACCAGTTCTTACGATCCAAACACACAAGCTTCTAAAGAGTTGTCTTGATCTCCCCGTTTGATCATTCTGCCAAGCCATTAGATTGTGAGTGGTAGGGAGAAGTGACATAGTGTTCAATGCAGAATTCTTGAGTTAGATTCTTCAACTCTTTATTGATAAAATGGCTACCACCATCATATATAAGAATCTTAGGAATCCTGAACCTTGAAATGATATGATCCTTCAGAAAATGACAGACGGTGCGACTATCGACGACTCAAGTTGGGATAGCCTCCACCCAACGGCCGACGTAGTCTACAACCAACATAATGTATTCGAATCCCTGACTGTTCCGAATTGGGCCCATAAGTCAATGGCCTACACATCAAACACGTCTAAAACCAGAATAAATTTAAGGGCATTGTGTCTCTCATTCTGATTGTTCTGTCAATCTTCTGGTAGTCAGTGTAGTGCTTTACGTAATCTTATGCATCTTTGAACACGATAGGCCACCAAAGGCCGCATCGGAGTTCTTTCGTTTCCATTCTTCTGCCTGAATGGTTTCCTCCGGATTCTCGATTATGGCAATGTGCGAGGACACTTGCAAATTCCTCTTTTGGAATGCACCTCCTCCAAACACAATCTACCCCCTCACGAAATAGATATGGATCCTCCCATTGGTAGAAATGGATATCAGATAGGAATTTGTCTACTTTCAATTTTGACCAATCTTGTGGAGTTCTCTTGGATACAATATAGTTCACAAGATCAGCATACCAGGGGAATGAGGTGTCTGACAATGTGGCTTTGTTTGGAATGGTTTCAGTGATCAGACTTAAATTCTGTTCAAGAGAATCAGTTTCGGGTAATAGATGATCTGCCACCATATTTTTTACTCCAGGCTTGTATCAGATTTCTAAGTTAAATTCCTGAAGTATAAGGATCCATCTAATAAGGCATGGTTTGGCATCCTTCTTCTGTTGCAAGTAACAGAAGGCAGAATGATCAATGTAAACTAGACTCTAAATCCAAGGAGATGGGATCTGAACCTTTCCAGGGTAAAAACTACTCCTAACAGCTCTTTCTCAGGGACAGTGCAATTCTTATGAGCTTCATCTAACGTTCTACTAGCATAGCTAATAGCAAATGACACAATCTTTTCTCTATCCCAACACGACACCGATGGCATAATCTGACGCATCCATCATGATCTCAAATGATAATGTCCAATCTGGTGGATGCAGGACAAGGGTCTGGTTGATTAAGTCTTCCCCTACGTAAAAGCTTGGAGCACATAGTCATCAAAAATAAAATTAGTCTCCTCGTCAAGCAATTCAGTCAACGATTGGGTAAGCTTGCTAAAATCTTTAATGAATCCTCGATAGAAATTGACATGCTCTAAGAATGACCAGACTTGTTTGAGATTGATAGGTGGCTCTAATTTTAAAATTACCTACACCTTAGATGGGTACACTTCCATGCCACATTTCAATACAACGTGACACATCACGATCCCTTCAGTCACCATGAAGTTTATCTTCTCCCACGACAGTACAAGATTCACTTCATAGAATCTCCGTAGTATTCAGTCTAAATATTCCCAACATTAATCAAATGAATCTCCATAGATTGAGAAATCATCCATGAATACCTCAAGAAGACTACCAACCATGTTGGCAAGAGCAATACATCACTGGAATGTAGAGGGTGTATCGCACAGCTCGAACAACATCCATCGAAAAGCGTACGTCCCAAATGGATAAGTGAATGTAGTCTTCTCTTGGTCTTCATGCTTGATTATGACTTGATTGTATCTAGAATAGTTGTCCAAGAAGCAGAAGTATCCCTTCACGGCCAGCCTCTCGAGAATCTGGTCGATGAAGGGCAATGGAAAGTGGTCCTTCTTTGTGGTGAGGTTTATATGTCTATAGTCAACACAGACTCACCACGACAGTACACGATTCACTTCATAGAATCTCCTCTCCCTTATCATTGGTAACAGTGGCGATCCTAGACTTTTTGGGCACTACGTGCAGGTGACTCACCTATTTACTATCGGAGATGGGATATATGAATCTCATATCACACCATTTCTGAATTTCTTTCATAACAACCTTCCAGAGGTTTGGATTCAGTCTTATCTGGAATTTGTGGGAGGGCCGACTATCATCTTTGAGGTAGATGTGATGCGAGCACAAGGATGAATTGATCCCATTGAGATCCGATATCTTCCGACTTATCAGCTTGCATTTGCGTTCAAGAACCTCCATCAAACGAGATTCTTGGATTAATTATGACCGAATACATGTTCTCCCACAAGGAAGGCATACTTCATGTTGGAGGGCAGATGTTTGAGCTCTAACGGAGTGTAAGATACTTCGATGGTGATTTCGGTGATCACGACATGTATTGACTCTTTCATTAATTCATTGTCCACCATTTACAGTTTAGCGTATTCATTCAGTGATTCACAAAAATTTTCAATTATACCCTCATGATTGCATAAACCCTCGATAATCTGCTCTGGGTCTTCGAGACTGAATGGGAAGGCGATCATTTTAACCACCCCTAGAGGAATATTGGGGTAGTGTCTGGTTGCACAGATGCAGCTGAATTGTTGCTGGTGGATGTATGGTTCTTTTGTTGTGTTCCCATGGAAGGATGAGAGTAGAGGCAAAAATTACGGCTTCATCTAGAAGTGGGCATGGATTGATGGAATTTGAATTCACTCAGTAACATGGCCTGCCCCAGGGTTGTAAGTATGCTTCAGAGTGGGCTTTGACTGCGGTGGTCTTGCCTCTCCTCTTCCACCATGAGTTCCACCTACTGATAGGTTATCTTCAGTATCTTCTCTGTTCAGATCATCTTCTCTGTTAAAATCATCCTCTTCTCAGGCTTCTCTCTCATCGGTCCTCCTCTTCAAGTCATTCAACATTTATTGAAATGCGACATGGCTAATCCTTGGTCCGTCAACTGCTGCTGGATTGCTTGAACTGATTCTAGGAGCTGGTTGTTGAAGTCATTATAAGTCATATACCACCCATAACCCTATTTTGGTTGCTCGGCATGTTAGGTTGTGGTCCCTTTCCTCTTCATGTAGGAGCCATTTCTGGTTCTTCCTATAACTCTAGCTCTAGATCATGTTCTTGATATGCATAGTTGAGATAAACCCTGATCAGTCTCTATCTAAGCACCAAATGATGAGATAAGTATGAGATTAAGGTCGATCCCAGATGTTTGTAAATGGAGCACACGATATTGATTGAAATCGATCTCCATCCACAAAGGGTTGGTTCTAGGTTAAGAGTAATCCCAGTGTATTTGAAGAGAAAGAGATAGCTTGGGATGCGAGTCTATCCTAAATAACATATTTATTGGAGAAAAGTAAGTGTTAAAAGAAGAGAGGATCAGAGAGTCCAAGGAGAAGTTTGCAAGATTCGAACAAGTTTCCTGTACATTGCCTCGAATTATAGATGTTGATGTCACAGAATCGATGTGGGCGTCTGATGAATCTCGGATTCATCACTCTAAATCTCATTTATTAAGCTCAAATCCCTCAAAATCAACAGCATTTCTGCATATATTCTGCATAATTAGCATTCATGCATGTTTTCATAAGAATTGCATTTTAGCACTAATTTCTGCACAAAATAAGAAGCCAAAAATCCAAGTCAAAAATGACTTGTATATAGACTAACTTCCCGTATTTTTAACTCATTCATGCTAACTCCGAATGACACAAAACTACCTCCACTGTGTACATATCACTAGAATAAATGAAAATTACAAAAAAATCACTAACCCAAACAAGTGGACCAACCAAACCCTATTTCAGGATTTCCGGACTTAAAACCTCATATCTTCCCCATCCAGTGTCCATTTTAATTCTACTCACTTTTGAAATGTACATTCAATTACCTTCCAAACAAGATCAAGTTCAAGTAAATCGGATCTCATATGTGAAAGTTGGATTTTGGACCTCTCATGTACATTTTGTATTTTAGCGATTTTTGACCTGATATTTTATGTATATATTTAACCTATTAACAAAAATCCAAAAAAATTAGATTAATGTGTAATTATTTATTTATGATTTTACCATATTTTTCTGTATTTTTATCTGGCTTAAAAATGACATAAAAATCACAAAACCCAAAAAAATCATGGTATTGTATGTACATGGGATACCCCAAAATATCACTCTGTGCATTTGAACGATTTTGATTATGATGTCTTCATGAAAATTGTAGATCTCATCGAGACGAGAAATTTTTGTGAAGAAACCTTTTCGATCCGATGTCGTTTGCTATTTATTTTGCATTTTACAAAATCTTTATATCTCGAATTTTCTGGTGCTGACACGTGGCCGCCCCTGGGGCCACCACGTGTCAACCATTTTTGGCCCTTTTATTTACTCGCTTTATATAAAAAAATTAAAATTAAAAATTTACCCCGCATGTGCGTCGCAAGTGCCTCCCAGGCACGTGCCATGCACGTGCAACTCTCTTTACACCAGTCGTCGCCACGTGGTCATATCGTGGTCGTCCGATCTCGGCCAATCGGACGGCCACTGCCCTTCGTTCTCCTAGAGACCTTCCCCATTTGGTCGCCGCTCGTGATTTTTGTCGCCGCCTCCGAATACTCCGTCGCACATCTCTCGCGCCGCCTTATCTCCGATCTCTTCCCTCTTTCACCTCCAATCTCATCAACTCCGATTCCCCCGCATCTCCATTTCCGATCCTCCTTCAAATCCCGCGTATCTCACCCCCAAATCTCATCTCCGGTGCACCACCCATCGTCCTATTTAAGAACCAACACCGCACAATCGCCCTTCATCCGTCGTCCAACTCCTAAGGACAAACCCCCGGAAGTGACAGCCCGGTCGCCATCCTTTACGGCATGATCCGAGGTTCTCGAACCTCATTGCGGCCCCGCTTTCGAGCCGCTGACTTGCTTCGGTTATGTCATCGAGCACCCCTCCTCCAGGTATACCCTCCGCTATTGTGCATCACCATCTTCTCCCGACATCATCCTCGATCACTTCGCTTCTTCGCTCCGCCCATTCTCCTCTCCTCGATCGCATTGTCCATTGCACTCCATCTTCATCTCCGGTATCGTGACAGAGCTCTATGTCTAGGAGATTTGATCTCCACCCTCCGATAGCCTACGCCTTCATCATCGACAACCGTCACCACCACCGACGACAAGCAGCTCCAAGCCGCAGCCCCGAGCTCCTTCGACCGTCCAAGCTCCTCCTGAGTGCCTGCATCATCGGTCGTCTTCATCATCAACACCGGCATCAACGTCGACGACAAGCTATGTCACCGCCACCGCCCCGACGCCCGTCGGTCATGTGTCGTCCAACCACAGCCGTCGGATCAGAGCGGTGAAGATCTGACCGTCCAAAGCTCAATATCCTCAAGCCCCAGATCAAGGAGAATCAGCGGTCCTAATTTGCTCCGAACCAACCTTCCAGACCTCTAGCCCCGGGCCGCCCGATGCGCACGACATCAACACATGGAGCACCAAGCCTTGTCTCTACCCGAGTCTGTCAACGCACACGTACATCACGTGACGTGTGGGAATATTACGCGGAAGCCCCTGGACACTCAGTTATCTGCATATAGCCCCCGTCGACCAAAGGGGCACGTGCCACGCACGTGCTCTCTGGAGATTTTGCAACGCAACCCCCACCAGCACTGGTAATTTTACCTTGGTTCCCCACTGCAGTTTCTTTATTCATTTATATTTATTTTATTGCATATGTACCCATGTATTCCTTATTAATTTTAGACCTCTACATGATATTATTTTATTATTCAAAAAATAGCATGATGTTTGCCATTTAATTCTCTATATGTTGACATATTGTGGATATTTTTGTGATCGATGGTCAATTAATAATTAATTATTTTGTGGAAAATTAATTTTGCTCATTCCGTTCTCTTAAATTTGCCATTGATTAACCATTGCTCTAAAAATTCTCGAAAAATCATCTATTATAGAGTTAATTACGCTTGACATTGTGCCCAAAAAGAATTGAATTTGCATGCATAATTTGTCCTATAAAAATCATTTTGCATATTTCGGTGTTTGATTTTTAATAGTTATTACATCTCACATTTTCGAGGTTTAGGATTTTTCTGAGATCAATCACATAGTGATAGATCTTAGGTAATTTTGTTCCTTGAAAATAATTAGGTGTAATATTTATAATAATTAAATATTGAAATTCATTCTGTTTGCATTTGAAAATTCATAAAAAATTCATATTGCATCCAAAAAAATTCCAAAAAAAATTACAGTGCATTTATTTCATCATATTTTGCATTGTGGCCGAATTTCATATTTTTCGGACATCTTTTGAACGTAATTGACATTTTAGTCCCTAAAATAGGCCAAACTTGCATATTGCATCCTTTATTGCATTGAAAATTCTAAAAAAAGACCGCCTTGAAAACCGCGCATGAATTTTGATAGACATAATTATATATTGTTCCTTTGCATCCTTTTGATCGACCTTAGGACTTGCTCAAGTAAAATAAACATAAAACCGCATTGAATAAAACTGACAAATATATTGTTTGGTTATTTTCTTGACCGATTCCGATTGCCGCCTACAACGAATGGCAAATCACATTATTTTAGCACGAACATAAAATAAAACATCATCCTTAACAAGCAAATTTCAGACTCGTCAGATGGCACTGTTGCCAGGGAGGCGAACAACTTAGATTTTTGTCTTGAAAATTTTCATTTGGTTTTCCGCATTCGGGTAGTCTGACCCTCGAATTTTTCATTTCCATAATTTTTCTGCATTTGTTTTTAGCATTATTTTTAATAATTTATTGAGTCACTCTCTTACATTATCTCTCTTATTTTCTTGTGAGGTACCCGGCGTAGGTGGAGCTGTTTTTCAAGAAACCGACACATCTTCATCGACTTTCGAAAAGCCGCAATTAAATTAAGATCGAGTCGAGTCGTGAGAGAGCGTAAAATCTAGGTTTTTAATTTCTACAAATTTTAAATTTCTTTAATTAATCGCTCTTTCACAGTGGTGTTCGTTTGGACTCTCGCGTGTGTCAAAAAGACTCTGAACTTTCTTCTATGGTGTGTCGTGGCCTGTTTCACTCTCCGGTGAGGGTGGGGCCCGACTTGAATGGCGATTAGGATAGACTTGCACATACGACTCTCATAGCATTTTAATTTTTAATTGTGCTCATACGATTAGGTCACATTTCACTATTAACTGAGACGCATATAGATCGTTCAATTTAGCAAAAAAATTAACTCAATTCTTCCGCGCTAATAGAACTTCCTGCTTAGGTGCGGTTTTTCATCGGCTTGCATTCGTTTAGAATAATTTTTCAATTTCTGTCTAGCATCCCGCATGATGATTGCGAGGATTCACTGTAAGTCTTCTAACTGAGCATACATCATAGTTTTTAACGTGCATCAGCTTTTCTCGAACTTCTCCTTCTTGTTTTATCACATAACTCTAAAGGAAATTGGGACTGGACAGTAGACGTATATTTGTGCTCATTTAAATCCTTCAGTGATCACCTAATAAAAATTGAGACTGCTAAATGTAGCGATCTTAAGATCCCATAAACTCAAGAATTCTTGCGGGAGAGCAACCCTGACATTGTTTGTTTTTATCTTGTAGCGAGAAGAGAGACGTACACTAGGATAGAGCCAAGCCAAGATTTTCGTATAGACTACTGATTTTAAAAACGATTAGCTACTTCTCAGTGAGGAATACGGGTAGCCAGTAAACGGTCCGGACTTCCTTAGCAGAGTGGGTGGTTTAAAGGCCACTGCGTAAGGCTCCGTCCTTAAGTAACACGGGTAGCCGTTCTACGGTCCGTACTTACACCTATACTGGCTGAAAGTAGATGAAACTAGTCGTACGAACTTGGGATAGTCTTTAAGAAAATTTCAGCACCTAACAGCTCGTTAAACGGTTTGCAAGATTTAAATTCTCACCAATTTTAAAATTGACAAGATAATTGGCCAAACTCTTACGGCTTTCACTGAGTGAGTTGGTGAAACAAAGCTCTGAATTGTGTTTGATTTTTGCGTAGAACTTATTTAATCATCGAATACCGCACACTTGTGCCTAGATCATGAACCGTACACCTCTTGTTGATCTTTTGAAATCGAGAATGGAAGATTGTGGTAATTTTTGTTTGGACTCCACGAACCCTTCTCTGACCGCCACAAAGTTTCCAGTCTCAAAGGTTCAAAGGCACTCTTACTCAGGACCACCTTGGGATCCGGGACACCTCTCCTGTAAACCCTCCTCTTATGACTCTTTCAAGACTATTGACCTCGATTTTTCACAATCTGAAGGTGAAGAGAAGAACTCACAAAAGATGCCTCCCAAGAAGAACAATCATGAAGATGAACTCAATGAAGATCCAATGCAAATGATTCTTGCGAGACTAGCCGCATCTAAGCAGCAGCAACTTTTACTGAGAGAGCAGTTAGAACCGTTGAATGCAGGAGGAGAAGAGCCAATGGAAGCCGTATACAATCCTGGGCAATACAGAGTTAGAAATTACTTGCAGCCACCTCAGCCTGAGGTTCACCATGAACTGAAGCCACACTTCCTAAGTCAATTACCACAATTCCATGGTAATGCAAATGAAGAATCATATGAATTTTTGCGAGACTTAGAGCTGATATATTCTAATCAGAGGCACCCATAAGTTAGCGAAGACTACATTCGTCTCACTGAACTACCTTTCGCCTTGAAAGGAAAGGCAAATTACTGGGTGAAAAACATAGGAGTGACTGTGACTACTTATGATAGGTTCAAAAACCTATTCTTGAATAAATTCTACCCTCTGAGTCGGACATATCAAATGAGGACTCGCATCACCAGTTTCTCTCAGCTGCCTAATGAACCACTTTGTGATGCATGGGATGGATTCAAAGATCTACTGCAAAAATGTCCCTGCCACGACCTGGATAATAACATCTTACTTCAGTCACTCTGCTCTGGCCTCAACTATGAGACTCAGGGTTTAGTCAGCGCTGCCTGTGGAGGCAACTACATATCTCGAGGAGCTGAGACCGTCTGGAAAATACAAGAGCAGATGGTGGAGACAAGTCGTTCACAAATTGCCAGTAGAGCTTACACTGATTCCCTAAACACCTTTCAAGCCAAAGGAGGAAAGCAAACTGTCGCAGAGATAGCAGAGGATATGATTTCGAACATGAACATCATTGCCGATAAATTAACGATTGTGGATCAAATTCATAAGAGGATGAATGATATCTGAACATGAGATCCTTTCGTTTGACAGTATCAATGCCATGTCACTCAGGAGCGAAAGGACCGTGGTCGTACCTGATCAGGCAAGGGAATCAGACCACGAAGACTCGGAAGATCAACCGGAGGATGCTTCTGAGGATGAAGAAGAAGGACGCCTGAAGATCCCAGCATTAGATAAAGGAAAAGCATCTATGGAGTCTGTAGAGGACCTTGAACCTCTAGTTGCTGCAAAAATACCTTTGTCACAATTTCAGCAACATGATTATTATCAGAAAACTTATGATTGTAATAAGAACTCCAAATCTAATAAAGATGCTCTTATTTATGATTCTGGCTCTCTTTCTCCTATCTCAAATGCTTCTATTCATTTCCCTCATGCTCTTAAGAAAGGAAAACAAAAGAAAAACATTCCGAATGACCCAGTGATGGAAAGGTTCTGCCAGCGAAATATCACAGTCAAAGTACCCTTTGATCAATATGTGGCCAGTAATCCAGCATTTCAGAAGTACTTGAAGATGAAATGCACTCCCACTAGGACTCGAACAAAGAAAACAAGTCAATTTGTGGAGACTCATAACCTGACAGTTGCCTTTACCAAATGTGTCAAAAATCAGCATTTACAAAGAAAAAAAGGGATCTGGGTGCTCATTATGTGGAGAGTCACATTGGCAGCATTGCGTTCGCACGCACACTTCTCGACAATAGTTCTTCCATCAATCTGCTACATTTAGCCTTATATTACAGATTGGAGTTAGGTCCTCTCTAGAAATCATTATCTTTACTCCAATTTTCTGATAAATCCACTAAAAGACCTAAGGGAGAAGTGAAAAATGTTATCATCGTGGTCGAGGGTACGGAATACAAAGTAGACTTTACTGTCCTTGATATGGAGACCCCGAACCATTGGAAGGAATCACAAATCATCCTTGGAAGACCATTCTTAAGAACCGCCAAAACTATATTCGATTACGGTACTGGAATGATGAAATTCCACTCCCCAGGCGGAGAAGTGGATTTGGAGATGAAACAAACAAAGTGGCAAAGATCAGATTTCGAATCCACCACTGAATATGCCGAAACATCAGAATGTAATCTCATCAGCACTTGGACCGTGGGACCAGCTGCTAGACTTTCAGATTAACAACACCACATCAGAAGAAGAAACGGTGCACTGTGCAGTTTGCAAGATGTTGCCAGACATATCTAGACACCCAGATACTTATAACCTTGATGAGACAGAAATCCTTTCGGATTTGTCAATCCCATTTTCTTCGGGAAAATCAAGAAATATTGATGACGAGTCGGACACGGCTTTGGTCGAATTACCGCACTACTTTAGCATTCCGACTCACCTTCCTTCGGAATTAGTGACTAGCATATCACAAATGATTCACCGCCAACCAACACAGAGCCATATTAAAAAGTCATTCAGCTAGACTTAATTGATGATTCAGATTTGCCAGAGCTGAAACCTCTTCCTCCCACTCTGAAGTATGCATTTCTTAATGGACCCAAAGAAAAATACCCTATGATCATTAGCTCATTGTTAACCATGGACCAAGAATCTAGACTACTAGAAGTCCTTGAATGAAATCGAAAAGCCATCGGTTGGACTGTGTCAGGTCTCGTAGGAATCAACCCCGCTCTCTGCTCGCACCAAATTTTTGTTGAGGATAACGCAAGGCCTTCCCTTGAATTTCAAAGAAGATTAAACCCCAATCTTCGGAAAGTAGTTAAGAAAGAGATAGAGAAATGATGTAAAGCAGGTTTTATATACCCCATTTCTGAATCCAAGTGGGTGGCTCCCCTTCATGTCGTCCCGAAGAAGTCGGGAATCCAGATGGTCACCAATGAGGAGGGGGTGGAGATCGCAACTCGAGTGCCCATGTCATGGCACGTCTGTGTCGACTACAGGTGCTTGAATGCTGCGACCAAGAAAGATTACTTTCCACTGCCATTTATTGATCAAATCTTGGAGAGACTTTCAGAGAACGCATTCTTCTATTTTCTTGATGGGTACTATGGCTACAATCAAGTAGCTATCGCTCCCGAGGATCAGGAAAAAGCCACATTTACATGTCCCTTCGGTACCTACGCATTCAAGTGCATACCATTCAGGCTTTGTAACGTCCCATGCACATTTCAGCGGTGCATGATTGCCGTATTTGCTGAAATGGTGGGTGATTTCCTGGAAGTCTTCATGGATGACTTCTCGGTTAATGGTGATTCATTTGATACATGTTTAGCGCACTTGGACCGAGTCCTCAAGAGATGCAGGGAGGTTAATTTGTTACTCTCTTGAGAGAAGAGTCACTTTATGGTGATTGAGGGTATCGTGTTAGGGCATGTCATCTCCAAAAAGGAAATGGAGGTCGACCCTGCCAAGGAGGATGTGATCAAGAAACTTGAGCCACCAACCAACGTCAAGTCAGTGAGGTCTTTTCTAGGGCATGTTCGATTTTATCGAAGGTTTATCCCTGATTTTTCAAAGATTGCCCGCACACTGACTGAGCTCTTAGGAAAAGACACCGAGTTTATTGTAAATCAAAAGTGTCTTGAGGCCTTCGAGCTCCTGAAAAAGAAAATATGCGAATCGCCGATATTACAAGCTCTCGACTGGTCTCTTCCCTTTGAGATCATGACTGATGCATCGGATTTTGTTGTTGGAGCTGTGCTTGGACAAAGACGAGATGGAATTCCTTATGCGATTCAGTACACGAGAAAAGTAATGGATCCTGCATAGAGAAATTATACAGTGACTGAAAAGGAAATGCTCGCGGTTATTTGGGCCTTTGAAAAATTCAGATCATACATATTGGGCTCCAAGGTGACAATTTTCACAGATCACACGGCAATTAGATACCTCATGCATAAGAAAGATGCCAAGGCACGACTTTTGAGGTGGATCTTGTTAATCTAGGAATTTAGTTTGGAGATCAAGGATAAACCTGGAATAAAGAATGTTGTTGCTGATCACCTTTCCCGAATTGAGCAAAATGATTATCCTGACACTGGACCTATTAAGGAGACTTTTTTAGACGAATCTGTTTACGTTATTGATTCAACCCCATGGTATTCCAACATCGTGAACTATCTTGTCTCCAAGAAGGTTCCCTTTGGTTGGACCAAGAGAATGATTGATCGATTGAAGTCGGATTCGAGAAAATACCATTGGACGATCATTTCCTTTTCTATGAAGGAGTGGATTGTGTCTGGCGAAGATGTATTCCTCATGAAGAATACCAGAGTGTCCTCACGCATTTTCATTCTCTCAAGGATGGAGGACACCATTCGGGAAAGAGAATTGCGCACAAGGTACTCCAATTTGGATTTTATTGGCAAACCTTATTTAGAGATGCTAATGAATTTATACGGCCTTGCTCGATTTGCCAAAGGATGGGAGGGACTGTTGATTATAGAGATGAAATGCCCATGCAACCAATGATTTTCTGTGATGTTTTCGATGCATGGGGGATAGATTTTATGGGTCCCTTTCCCAATAGTAATGGATTTGAGTACATCTTGTTAGTAGTGGATTATTTACCAAGATGGGTAGAGGCTATTCCAACCCGAACCACAAATAGCAAAACCGTATGTAAGTTTATCAAGGATAATACCATTACAAGGTTTGGGATACCAAAAATTTTGATTTCTGATGGAGGAAGCCACTTCGTGAATAAGGAGATGAGATCTTTGGATAAGGAGTATAAATTTGAGCATAGAATAGCCAACCCATATCATCCACAATCTAATGGCATGGCAGAGGTTTCTAATAGAGAGGTGAAGGGCATTCTTCAGAAGTTGGTTCGTCCAGATAGGAAGAACTGGTCAAAACTATTGGCCCAGGTTCTATGGGCCAATAAGACAACCTATAAGACTCCACTCGGTACTTCACCTTTTAGGATAATCTATGGCAAGACATGCCATCTACCTGTAGAATTGATTCACAAATCAGAATGTGCGATCAAAAAGTTGAATTGGAGTTGTCACCTTGGGAAATTATGCCGAGACTTAAATCTGAATGAGCTAATTAAAATCCGAAACCGGACATATGACAACAGTATGATCTATAAGGACAAGGTCAAGAGATGGCATGTAGACACATTTGAGATAAAACCTTTGTCCCTGGGAAGAAAGTGTGGTTTTTTAATGCTCGGTTAAAGATTTTTCATGGGAAACTAAAATCAAAATGGTCGGGTCCCTATGTTGTCATCAATGTGCATACCAATGGAAGTGTGGATATTGCAGAACTCAAAGATGACGCACAAACTTTCTCAGTGAATGGACAATTGCTGAAGCCATATATAGAATCACCCAAAGGGCATACAGTTCAAGTTGAGGTCATCTACTTCATGCAGAGCAAGGACATTGAAGATTCATCAGATCAATCCCACCCTCCATCCCGACCACATCGGTCTCCTTGTACAGCTTCTTCCTCTACTTAGGCCAAGGCCTAAGTATGGGGGGGATCGATGCCATATGTATAAACCATTTCTCTTATCACATTTTTCCTTCTCGATCACTCTATTTCCACCCTTCTCCTATACTTAGGCTAACCAGAACCTAAGTATAGGGGGAACTGACACCCACCTATATATACTCTCCTCATTCACATATCCCGCCCGCTTCATTTTTCCGCCCTTCTTCTATACTCAGACTGTTCACAGTCTCAGTATTGGGGGAGGACCTGTATATCTTGTTCTTTTTCTTGTCCTTTTTACTCTTTTAGGCTTAGCCCGAGCTATGTCTTCTTTATGCTTCTTGTGCTCTGAGGACACATCACTCGCTAAGTATAGGGTGGTCTGTATATATACTGTGTATATATTTTAGACATACCTCGTACTTTCACGTAAGTCTATATGTATTTATGGGGTGGGTAATTATTCAATATATATATATATATAAATAACAAAAGAAAAGAAAAAGAGTTTTGCTACTAACACTGACTGTGCCCAAAAATTTTGAAAAAAATGGCTTCTTATTCATTTTTTGCATTAAAAAAATTCCCTTGCATAAAAAATCACAAAAAAATGTGTCTGCATTTCACACACATTCACTTCATCCAGCATCGCATTCATTTGCATCTGTGAAAAGTTATCGGGTTCTGAACCGAGTTATAAGCGGAAACCGAGAGTGGTCTGGACTTGTCCTTAATCCACCTAATTTTTAGAGGAACTTCACCGAGAAATATGATTATAGAAACTTCAGGTCTTTGACTTAATTCTTTAAGTTCCACATGACAATGTGCAACATTTGACTCTTAGTGTCTAACCTGGTATCTTCATTCTGGGTACAACTCTGGAATAAGGAATTAATTTGTACTCTCACACTATGAACTTAGCTCAACTCAAACAGGATGTTGAAAAACCGTGTGAGTTTCTTTTCTGGTAGCGTAGAAATCTAAAGACTGGAGTACGGGTTGAAATAAAGCTTCGGAAAAGGGAGGACGGTGGGCACAATTTTTTCTAAGACCCCAAAAAATGTACGGAAATAAAAAGATTCTATATCCGTAGCGGCACAACAAGATCCAAGCAGAACCACCAAAAATTCCACATACAAAGAAGCAACTACCAAATAAATATCTGACCAAAAAGATCCAAGCTTCAAGAAAACCTGCAGATCTTGGTGGAGACTTGGCTACACTGACCAGCTTGACAAGGAGAGGTGACTACACTAGACACCCTCTAGTTCTTTTCTCCTTCTTCTAACTTCTCCCCCAATTCGATTGTGAACACAACGCG
The DNA here is from genome assembly GCA_037367405.1 of Ottelia alismoides. NCBI lineage: Eukaryota > Viridiplantae > Streptophyta > Magnoliopsida > Alismatales > Hydrocharitaceae > Ottelia > Ottelia alismoides. Next base: position 848,984 of record JAZKJV010003813.1, on the reverse strand, counting down.
TCAGACCTTAGAAGGAAATACCTGACTCCCCGAGGACGAGTTACTGGAGAGGAGGTTTGCGTAGTAGTCCGACATTCTGGGTGGAAAGAGCTAAAACCTCTCACACACATGAGTCGATTATTCAATGTTCATAGGGTATGCTTTGGGAAGAGGATTGATCTAAGATGACTTCTGAGCCGAAACTGTAGCAATGATGTGTAGAACTTGAGGGCTGTTGATTTTAAAATTCTAAGTCTCACATAAGTTCTGCCAAACTATTAATCCAAAGGTCGAGTCTAGTCTCATTTTCACCTTCAGCTCAGGGTCTTGGTATGGAACCCAATCTCATTTCACTTCATGTCATTTCTTTTTGATGCTCAGGGACGAGCATGGTTTAAGTATAGGGGGATGATGAATCTCGGATTCATCACTCTAAATCTCATTTATTAAGCTCAAATCCCTCAAAATCAACAGCATTTCTGCATTTATTCTGCATAATTAGCATTCATGCATGTTTTTCATAAGAATTGCATTTTAGAACTAATTTCTGCACAAAATAAGAAGCCAAAAATCCAAGCCAAAAATGACCTGTAAATAGCCTAACTTCCCGGATTTTTAACTCATTCGTGCTAACTCCTAATGACACAAAACCACCTCCACTGTGTACATGTCACTAACAAGAATAAGTGAAAAATACAAAAAAATCACTAGCCCAAATAAGTTGACCAAAAACACAAACCCTAGTTCAGGATTTCCAGACTGAAAACCTCATATCTTCCCCATCCAGTGTCTATTTTAATCCTACTCACTTTTGAACTAATGTACATTCAATTACCTTCCAAACAAGACCAAGTTCAAGAAAATCGGATCTCATATGTGAAAGTTGGATTTTGGGCTTCTCATGTACATTTTGTATTTTAGCGATTTTTGACCTGGTATTTTATGTACATATTTAACCTATTATAAAAATCCAAAAAAATAGATTAATGTGTAGTTATTTATCTTTGATTTTACCATATTTTTTTCGGATTTTTATCTAGTTTAAAAATGACATAAAAATTACAAAACCCAAAAAAGTCATGGTATTCTATGTACATGGGATACCCCAAAAATATCCCTCTGTGCATTTGATCGATTTTGGTTTTGATGTCTTCATAAAAGTTGTAGATCCCATCGAGACGAGCAATTTTTGTGAAGAAACTTTTTCGATCTGAGGTCATTTTCTATTTATTTTGCATTTTACAAAATCTTTATATCTCGAATTTTCTGGTGCTGACACGTGGCTGCCACGTGTCAGCCATTTTTGGCCCTTTTATTTACTCGTTTTATATAAAAAATTAAAATTAAAAATTAACCCCGCACGTGCGTCGCCCGTGCCTCCCAGGCACGCGCAATGCACGTGCATCTCTCTTTACACCAGTCGTCGCAACGTGGTCATATCGTGTCCGTCCGATCTAGGTCGATCGGACGGCCATTGCCCTTCGTCCTCCTCCAGACCTTCCCCATTCGCCCGCCGCCCGCGATTTCATCACCGCCTCCGAATACTCCATCACACATCTCTCGTGTCGCCTTATCTCCGATCTCCTCCCTCTTTCACCCCAATCTCATCAACTCCGATTCCCCCGCATCTCCATTTCCGATCCTCCTTCAAATCCCGCGTATCTTGCCCCCAAATCCCATCTCCGGCTCACCACCCATCATCCTATTTAAGAACGAACACCGCACAATCACCCTTCATCCACCGTCTAACTCCTAAGGATCAACCCCCGGAAGTGACAGCCCGGTCGCCATCCTTCACGTCGTGATCCATGGTTCTCGAACCTCGTTGCAGCCCCGCCTTCGAGCCGCTGCCTTGCTCCGGTTACGCCGTCGAGCACCCCTCCTCCAGGTATACCCTCCGCTACTGTGCATCACCATCTTCTCCCGACATCATCCTCGATCACTTCGCTTCTTCGCTCCACCCATTCTCCTCTCCTCGATCGCACCATCCAATGCACTCCATCTTCGTCTCCGGTATCGCGACAGAGCTCTACGTCTAGGAGATTTGATCTCCACCCTCTGACAGCCTGCACCTTCTTCATCGATAATCGTCACCACCACCGATGACAAGCAGCTCCAAGCCGCAGCCCCGAGCTCCTTCGATCGTCCAAGCTCCTCCTGGGTTCCTGCATCATCGATCGTCTTCATCATCAACACCGGCATCAACGTCGACGACAAGCTACGTCACCGCCACTGCCCCGACGCCCGACGACCGTGTGTCGGCCAACCACAGCCGTCAGATCAGAGCGGTGAAGATCCTCCCGTCCGAAGCTCAATATCCTCAAGCATTAGATCAAGGAGAATCAACGAACCTGATTTGCTCAGAACCAACCTTCCAGACTCTAGCCTCAGGCCGCCCGAAGCGTATGACATCAACACGTGGAGCACTAAGCGTTGTCTCCACCTGAGCCTGTCACCGCACATGCACATCATGTGACGCGTGGGAATATTACGCGGAAGCCCCTAGAGACTCAGTTATCTGCATACAGCCCCCACCGACCAAAGGGGCACGTGCCACGCACGTGCTCTCTGGAGATTTTCAATGCAACACCCCACCAACACTGGTAATTTCACCTAGGTCCCCCACTGCAGTTTATTTATTTATTTATATTTATTTTATTGCATATGTACCCATGTGTTCCCCATTAATTTAGACCTCTACATGACATTATTTTATTATTCAAAAAATAGCATGATGTTTGTCATTTAATTCTCTACATGTTGATATATTGTGGAAATTTTTGTGATCAATGGTTAATTAACAATTAATTATTTTGTGGAAAATTGTGAATTTTGCCCATTCTATGCTCTTAAATTTTCCATTGATTAACCATTGCTCTAAAAATTCCCAAAAAATCATTTATTGTAGAGTTAATTGTGCTTGACATTGTGCCCAAAAAAATTGAATCTGCGTGCATAGTTTGTCTTATAAAAATCATTTTGCATGTTTCAGTGTTTGATTTTTAATAGGTATTAGATCTCACATTTTTGAGGTTTAGGGTTTTTCTTAGATCAATCACCTAGTGATAGATCTTAGGTAATTTTGTTCCTTGAAAATTATTAGGTGTAATATTTATTATAATTAAATATTGAAATTCATTCTGTTTGCATTTGAAAATTCATAAAAAATCATATTGCATCCAAAAAAAATCCAAAAAAATACAATGCATTCACTTCATCATATTTTGCATTGTGGCCAAATTTCATATTTTTCAAACATCTTTTGAACATAATTGACATTTTAGTCCCTAAAGTAGGTCAAACTTGCTTATTGCATCCTTTATTGCATTGAAAATTCTAAAAAAAGACTGCCTTGAAAACCGTGCACGAATTTTGATAGAAAATTCTAGGTTGTTCCTTTTCCTCCTTGTGATCGACCTTGGGACTTGCCCAAGTAAAATAAACATAAAACCACATTGATTAAAACTGACAAATATATTGTGTGGTTATTTTCTTGACCGATTCTGATTGCCACCTACAACGAAATGACAAATCACATTATTTTAGCATGAACAAAAAATTAAACATCATCCTTAACAAGCGAATTTCGGACTCGTCAATGTCCGATGAGTCCCGACTAAATCATTCGTGGGATGGCATCTGAGAGGGTCAAAAATGATATAGATGATGGATGAAAGATATGAAGATGAACAAGAAATAAAAGGAGTGTAAAATAGTAGATGGCTCAAAGTGAGCGAGGGTCAAAGAGGAAAAGAAAATAGACATAGTGAAAAATGGTGCAAAGGTGTGATATTTATCTTAACTTCAACAAAACTAATCAATTAAACCACAATACAATGGATTCACCAACACGACCCGTGAATCTATGAAGGTTCGATAATTATCTTTGTAATTTTTAGATTAATTTCCAGAAATTATCTTTGAGAAAGTCCTTAAGCGTTGATCTTATTGGAGCGAGAGTACTGCCAGAAAAGTATTGCATACTTGTCCTCCTCCTTGGTAACACGCATCCTGTACTTTTTGAGGTCCTCACATATGGATCTAGATTTCCTACTCAGCCAAAGAATAAGAGTGAGGAAATTGATAGTGGCAAAGTAAATACTTCAGGTCAAGTCTGCAATAGAATCACATGCGAGCGGTCAAGAGCCAACTCGAATGCGGGACGATGAGACAGACACCCCCGTGAAGGCATGGCCTAAGCTCAAATATTTCAGAAATGGTCGGTGTTCTACACAAGGCAAGAACACCGTCGACGATTAAATCCTACTCGCCCACGTACAATAGCAGCGTCAGTACTTCGGAAATCCAAGCATACAATAAGGCAATATCCGGGATGGGTTTTTTGTTCTAATCCTTACAATAACACTTTCTCACTTGGGAAGGACACCTCCTTCCATCAATAGTACCTGAAAATAATGAGGGCTTTGCTCACCCAATGCAATGAATCTAATTAATCAATTTTATTTAGGTCAAGTATTTTTAACAACCTTTTTTTATTTTTTTTCTGTTATCACTTGCGTTGAATAGATTCAATACAACCACCTAACATTTTTATTGATTTTTTTCTTTTTTCCTAGGTTCTCAAAATCAGGGGGATAAGGCGAAAATGCAATGCAAATAAAAAAAGATGATGAATGCTCAGATAGAAGACTCATGATGGTTCCCAACGCTCTCCATGTGGGATGCAAGTTACAAATTTTTAATCCTAATCTATATGCAAATGCAACGATGAAATATCCCTAAGAACATGAAGTGTTATTAGCATGAAGAACTAATGCCGATTGTTAGAATAATCACCCAAAAGTTTGGTCTTGGAGACAGCCTTAATGCCCACCACAATGGGTCCTGCCAGCATTGTATGGTGCCTCTCTCGACCATCGATGATCTTTCTAAGTTCTAATAATTGATTTGGAGCTAAGTCCAATTGAAATGTAATCTACAAGAATGTAAATTGCCTTTGGAACGTCGACCTAGCTACCGAGCAAGCACACCTAGATCTAAGGGCTCAATTATAGAAGACAAATAAAACAACGACAAAAAATTTGAAACACCGAAAATAAATAAAATAAAGGCAATAAAAATCACAAAAACCCGGGTGAGCCCCCAAGTGAACAAACACTTGGAAATTGGACCCGAATGTTCAAGAGTCCAAGTACATGTTTTAGTACAAATTAATTTACATAAAAATAAATGCACTCTCTCACCAAAAACAAAAATGAAGGTCCTATGCTAAAATCCTCGCTCTTTCACTTGTTCTCTCCGCTTGGTCCATAAGCAGAAGGACCAAGTCTTCTCGACTCGAGTGCCTCAACCAACTAGGCGGTCATCGTCATCTCGAAGTCCATCACAAGAAAAATATAAGAGAAATAAAAGAGATAAACATTAGCACAATAGACAAATATATCAAATGAGAGAGAAAATAAATAAAGAAAAATGACCCAAAATTCTATCCAACACATTTCTCCTCGACAACGGTGCCATTTGATGACACAGACTTTGCGAGGGTCTAGAATAATATCCTCACGGAGAGCGAAGATAAAATGTCGTTGAGGCGACCAATCACAAGACCACGTGGTCAATCAATAATTAATGCACACAAGAAATAAATCAATCAAGCAAGGGGTCAAAATTTATTATACCCAACAATTGAATGTATAGTGGAAAAATACAGTAGGGGTCGAACTCAGGGAAGAATGGAGAATAGACAACCAAAATTGGCTAATAGAAGGCGATAAATGATTTTGGGGGTTTTAGGGATTTTTGGATTTTTGTGGGTTTTTAATTATTATTTTTTTGAATTTTTGTTTTCGTAATTTTAAGAGTTTTAGTATTACATTTTTTATTCTCTTTTTTAGTTTTCTGATTTTTAGTTTTTATGGTAATTAATAAATATAATCGAAATATGCATATGTATATGTAGGTAGAGGTGGCCTCTATATTTATAAATATAGCTATAAATACTTAAAATTCACAAAAACAAAGTATTTTTGGTTTTTTATATTTTTCTCCATTTTTGTATTTTTGTTTTTATTTTTACTTATTTTTATTTTTATTTGAATAAATAGGGAAAAATAATGAACATAATAAACGGGCCAGATTGTTTTGGAAATTAAAAATAGGTAAAATCTTCAAAACTCTCTAAAACTATTTTTAATATAAGGTAAATGTAGTAGGTAAATTCAGAAGTAGAGAGGAATATTTTTGGAATTTTCCAAAAATGTTTACAGTTTTTAGAAGTATTTTGGGGCTTTTTAAAAGTTTAGTGTTTTTTCTTTTTCTATTTTTATGATTTTTTGGTCTATATGATCGAAATATAATAATAAATAAATTCTATTTTTTATATTTTTTCAACATATTTTTATATGTTTTTTGTATTTTTAAGACACAAATAGCTCAATTTTTTATTTTTAATAAATAGAAAATATCCTTAGAATACCTAACCAAAAATAGATGTGATATATACATATATATTAGGTATTTATAATAATTTTCTACAAATTTTTATTAGCTTGAAGCTATTTCTATAACACAAAATCCACAAAAATAAAGACACACTAATAGTGTTATTTATGTAAATAATTAAATTTCTGGACCCTAGCCTAACACTACAGAGAATATTAGGGCCCAAATGCAATTTTTCCAAAAATATCTGATAAACAATACTCAGATGGGTATTTTTGTAATTAATACAAAGTTCGGGAAGTCAATGCAATTTTTCCAGAAAATATTACACTATTAATTCAAATAAATGGACTAAAATGAAATATAAAAATCCCAGTGGCTTGGGTACAAAATATCTAGTCCCCTCACGTGCTCGGGTACGTGAGGTGATGCAGATTAGACCTAATTGCAATTATCAAAAGTATAGTGGCTAATTTGCAAATATTATAAAAAATATCTTTTCCATAGATAAATGTTTATGAAATAAAAATAAGATATGAAATGAGGGTGAAGTATGCAAAATTCCCCCACGAGCGTGATCCAACGACGCGGATGCTTCACTTATCCATGTGGCACGATCTGGACGATCGATGACGGTTCAACTATGATAGCTGGGATTAGATCTCCAAAGTAGATCCGACGGTAGAGGCACGCTTTATCAATGGAATTTGGCGAATTAGGCAATGCTCCTGATCGGACGGCTGAGGGATCCCTTGGAAGAATAGATATGAACTGTAGGTTTGGGCCGCTTCGATCGGTTGAAGTTGCTGACTCCGACCACCTGGGTGTGTCCCAGGGGGCGTAAAACGTAGTTGGAAGCCTCCCAGAGTAGGTGCAAGCTTCAGATAAGCACCTGGAGCTCCGACGAGGTCTGGCAAGGTCGAGGAAGCACGAGAGCTCCAAGTACCTCATCTTTTGTCAAAATCAACCCACAAGGATCCTTTGGACCTCCACATCATGTAGGAAAGTTACATGCGCCAAAATGAAGGTCAGGGGGCTTGTTTAATGTCAGGATGAGCAGAGATGAATGCGGGCGGAGCCCTTCAGCGAATGACGGAGGAAGGAAGGTTGATTGCCTGATCTGAGTAAGATTAGGGTGTACAGGGGTGCGTGGGTCGAAGAGCAAGCGATGAGAAAGAGAATGGAGGCAAATGTGGAGTCGGAGGACGATCGCCACATGGAAATAGGAGATTTACCTGACCTGGATCGAGTGGAGAGATCTCGCAGCGGAGCATGTGGTCGGAGCTCGAATTGACCTCGAATCCACATCAAATGCCACACAGAATATTTGTAGGAGTTCCTGGTGTCACCAGGATTCGCTAGATGCACGAAGATTGGGGTTCTAGTTGCAGAAGAGGGATCAAAAATTGAAGGAAGGTGACAATGGGGTTATGTACACGGGAGTCTTCATCGGGGAGTGGTGCTTGATACAGCGACACCTTGATCAAGAAATCATCTTAGCGTGAAAGCCTAAAGGTCGAGGATCAAAAGTCAAGAACAAATCAATCCACAAGGATGCAGGGATTAGACGGGAAAATCTGAGTAAGGCGGGGTCAAACGAGGTTTGACATGAGCTAGAGCCTCAGTTAGAGAGTTGAGCAAGGTCAGTGGACAAGGGGCCATGATTGGGCCACATCATACGCAAGAGGAAAAAATGAAATAAAAGGAATAAAATAATAAACGATTTATTTAATTTTTAGTTAGAACATGAAAAATGTTAATTATTTTATGTAGTATTTTATATTCATTTTTATTTATTTTTATGACTTAATTTATTCTAAGTTGTTTTTTAAGGAGTCATTTATAGGTATATTTATCTAGATATCTGTATTTTATTTTTTTTGTATTTTATATTTTATTATTTGATATACATAATTTATATAATTATAAATAATTTATATATACACAAATATATTTTTATTATATTTTTTGAATTTATTTGTATATTTAAATAAATAGAGATATAAATTGTATAAGTATTTGTATAGTGTATTCATCTATGTATTTTGTATACTATTTTATTTTACTGTATTTTTTATGGTTTTATTATATTTTAAATATGTACATATACTATAAATATTATTCATAAAAATATAAAAATATAAAATCATGAAAATTATAAAGAATAAATAAAATGAATATTTTATTCAAGTATATTGTATAATAGGGGTCCAAAACCTAACTTTTGCATCTTGATTCCAAATTAAATCAAAACAATGCATTAAATAAATAATTAAAAGTTATACAATTAATGGTGATTTTGGTGCATTTTTAGTTCATATGGAGAAGATATGGGTCTGGGAAGTTTTGGTTTTGGTTTTTTATTTTGTGTAGAATGTACAATTTGTATTATTTTTATGTGAAATAAATTTTGTATTTTTCTATGTATTTTTATCTATAAATTTCATATAAAATTTTCTTTATTTGAAATAGAAATAATAAAGAATAAAATAGATCCTAAAAATACATTATTGAAGAATAATAATTAGGGTTTTTGTTGTATTTTTGACCATTATCTCCCCCTACTTTATTTCTTGTCAACCCAATCATCATGATGCCTAGGTCTTGGGGTTTAGTGTCATAAATACGTTTTAAATTTTATTTCTTTTATTTTGGCTTTAAACAACGTATTTTATACAATATTTATACAATAAATGATGAATGTTAATTTGTGCAAAGAATGATATATACATGCATTTAGCTAGGGTTTAAGGGCTAAAATGAAAGAATAAAGGTGCTGAAATGGAGGTTCATCAGTGGGTCAGTGATACTACTATGGTTGCGGAGCTTGGGAGAACTTCCCACACATTGATCGAGTAATCAGAGACAGACCATAGTGGCACGATAGCTAACAAAAAGTGTGGGGGTTGCAACGTTCGTACACCATAGGCATCCAACTCATTTTGTTAGATTGTATCATCATGCCTTTGACATGTAGTCGCCTGAACATGTACGTAAATATTTTAGAATTTATAATTATAAATGATTATCTTCTAATAATATATGATTTTTTGTACAGGTGTTGTAGACGCCATATAGCAACGATGTGATCGCTTCCCTTCTCGAGTGTTGTCTCGACGAGCATATTATCTGGAGGTCACATGCCCATTGATTTACTTTCACATTATGGAGTATTATTTCTCGTATCATGTTCTGTGCCATTTTAGCGGCTGCTAAGGTATGCATGCATGTTGCAATACATACGAGGAACTCCATGCCATTGACTTGAAGGGGAAAGTGGATATCAAGTGGAGTAGACACGATTTGAAAATTCATGAGTGAGACGCATGTGACGAACAAGTTGTGTATGTCGACCAATACAACAGGATTTGTATGAATTTTGGCTACGTGGATTGGTACTTGAAGGCTAGGGTTTGGGCCTTAAGGCATCACAGAAGCGTGAATATCACATCACATGCGATCCACAGCGACTAGTCGTACTAGTTGCTCGGGGCAGTAGAATTTAAATTTTTTAAATAAATGAAACCATGATATGAGAACACTTTTCATATCAGTTCATCAAGATCATGAACAAGTAATAAGATCACCTTTTGAAGCGTGTTTGCAATCGTGTATGTCTCTAAGCGAAGAGACCTGCTTCCTTAAGTCCGATCCGATAAAGGTCGTACTTGTGGGTGCATGGATGAGACAGTGCTTCATGCAATCCAATCTGATGATTCGAGCAAGGAGTCTCTTGATTTCATTTCACAAAATACGACACCTTCTTCATGAGCAAGAAACACTAAAGATGAAGGAGATCCATGAGCAATCGATCTGGCAACACAACGTCTCGATGACTGCGAGTCTCTTTATGTCAATAAGTTGGACAACTATATTGTTGAGAGAGAGAGAGAGAGTGAGAGGATGTGTGAGAGAATGTAGAGAGATGTTGCTCTTCAATTTATGTAAGTAGAAAAGGCTAGGGTTACCCCTCCTTTTATACTAAATTGGATGTCTATGGATCTCAGTCCACATGCCCTCATAATCAAGGGTCTAGATTAATTTGTTCTTTTAATCAATTGCCATGATTTTGTTGCATAAATTTGCAATAACAAACAATAAAATTAAAATAAATTAAATATGTTGCAAATAATTTACAACACATTCAATTTATTCAGAATTGATATCATGTGGAAATAAAGAAAAGACGACAAGCCTTCTTCCCTTAATAGAGTGAACGAAGCATGACTCCATGGCCATCCACCCTCTTAAAGGGGAAGGTGTCTCTCTTCTTCCTTAAATGAGAGATCTCATATCTCTTCAAATATTCCACATGTGCAATAACTTTTATTGCAAAATTATTCACCAAAATAATTCTAAATGATTTGTGATAATTTCAGTCATGCCATTAACAATTATGAATCATATTCACACATATAATATAAGATGTAAATTGCATTTACAATTAATTGGTCAATGTGAATCTAATTCACATCAACATGTAGTTTGTAGATATAATTTACTCCCCATCATATTATAAATCATGTTTATAATAGTCGTGATTATTATGGACAGTGATATCCATAGTAATCATATCCTTGATAATTAAAGCATATTTAATTATCTTGAAAGACTATTTTCATGTATCCAAATAATATGAATAATATCCATGCCATTGTTGATAATTAAATAACATTTAATCATCAATTTCCCAATGTTCTAATCATCAATTCCCAACGTTCAGATATAATTTCAATAATGAAATTATTCTTGAAATCTTTCAAGAATAATGTGCTTTCTCTGTGGATACTTAGAGATAATGATAGGGTGATTGTACATTCCATGTATAGTGACTTGGATTGAGATGATATCTCAAATGTAGATTTCGAGGACCTCTCAAAGATGTTTGATTAAATAAAATGGTAAATCTAATCTTTCTCATTACATCTGAATCACATTTAGATCAATGTCCAACATTTGGACTAAGATTGGATTACTAATATACTGAGAGGAAGTCACTAAAATCCAAACATGTTTCATTACTCCCTCAGAATGGAAGTGTCATAGTTATGTACATGTTTACGATCACATCAACATTTGAGTATTCTTAATACCCATATATCCTTCACACTGGAAAACCTAGAATATATCCAAAGTTTTAGATCGCATTTAGAATGTCTTCTTCAAGGTTATCATTAAATTTCTCATTCATAATGACCATGTATGGAATTTGATCGGTCCCAATACCTCATGAGTGAGCTCATGTCTTCCGGTTTAGTAGTGAGCATGTATGATCCCTTTAAGAGATGGTATTACTCATATGCCCTCATATGCACACTAGCTAGCCGGTTTATAGACCTTGATTAAATCATCGACCTAACGGTCTGTGTAATGTACATACTCAGACATATAGCAATACATCTATCTTTAATTAGATGATGTATTTCTATATCATGACAGTATACGACATAGGTCTTGGTTATCACGATCTCATTAAGTCAACTCTTTGACCTAAGTTATCTGACACATCTGAATTTCTATTCATATGTAGAGGACCAGCATCAAGAGGTCGATCAGATATCAATCCTTCTTAGGATGGAGATCATCTCTTAACAATCATTTAATGGTGCTTGATGCGTCCTCTATCTAACTCTTTAGATATCATTTAAGCACCAGCCTTTGTGATTCAACCATTGAATAAATAGTTGTACATTTCCCTAATTGTACTAAGGAATCTTGTAAGTGCATTCATTCATTTATTCTCAGAAAGAAGTGAAATAAATCAATAACCTTTATTGATATATCAAAGATTAAAATAACATTTATTGTAGAAATGGTTCGCCCCGGGTTCACGTGGCTAGCAATCTCCCACTAGCCCGCAGAACCATTCAGGTACAATCTTTAAACCCGTGCTCATTACATGTTGGTCGAAAATTTTTGGGGGTAAAGATTTGGTAAGGGGATCAGTAATGTTGTCGGCAGAGGTCACTTGGTGATGATGATGTCACCACTCTTTTGAATATCTCGAATGATGTGGTATTTCCTTTCCACATGCTTGCTCTTTTGATGCCATCTAGGTTCCTTGACCTAAGCTATGCCCCTTGTGTTATTGTAGAGTAGTGGGATGGGAACATCAAAGAAAACTATGCCAAGCTCTAGGATAAACTTGCGCAACCACACAACCTTCTTTGCGGCATCTAATGTGACAATGTATTCAACTTCTAATGTTGAATCAACCATAGTGTCATGCTTCTTGCTTATCCAGCTCACCACACCATCATTCAACAAGAACACAGACCCTGAAGTTGATTTGCAGTCATTTATATCTGATTGGAAGTCTGAATCTGTGTATCTTAAGACTTGGAGATCACCATTTTCATAGACCAAGATATAATCTTGCATCCGTCTTCGATACTTGAAGATGTTCTTAACAGCTAGTATTGGCTAACTACACCTATTGCATGGCAAATATCTGACCTTGTGCACATCATAGCATACATTAGGCTTCCCACAACTGATGCATAGGGGCATCCAGCCATGGCTTTCTTATCCTCAATAATTTGAGGAGCCATCCCTTTAGATAGGTGGATACCATGTCTTAAGGGAAGGAAGTCTTTCTTGGAATTCTCCATATGAAAACACTCTAAGATCTTCTTAATGTACCCTTGTTGTGATAATCCTAAAATCCTATTTTTTCCGTTTCTGAACATCTTCAAACCCAAGATATAAGCGGCTTCTTCAAGATCTTTCATCTCGAAGGTATGGGACATCCAAATCTTAACACCAATCATCATACATGTATCATTCCCAATGATAAGGATGTCATCTACGTATATTACGATGAACACAATGGTGCTCCCACTAAGCTTCTTGTACACACATGGTTCATCATGATTCTGAATGAAATCATAACTCTTTATGGTTTCATCAAATCTAATGTTCCAGCTACGAGAATCTTGTTTGATACAATAGATGGATTTCTTCATCTTGCGTACTTTACCTTCTGCATTTATGAAGCTTTGGAGTTGCTCCATATAGTTATCCTCCTCGAGGTATCCAATGAGGAATGTCATATTGATGTCCATCTGCCAGATGTCGTAATCAAGACATGCATGTATAGCTAATAGTGCCCTAATGGGTTTAAATATAGCCATAGGAGAGAATGCCGCATCATAGTTGTTGCCTTCTCTGTGTGTGTAGCCCTTGGCTACGATCCATGCGTTTAAGGTTTCTACTATCCCATCAGGTCCCCTCTTTCTCTTGAAGATCCATTTACACCTTAAGGGTTTTACTCCTATAGGTGAATCATCTAGGGTCCATACACCGTTCTTGTACATGGAGTTTATTTCAGACCTCATCGCTAGCATCCATCTATCCATGTCATGTTCTGCGAGTTCTTCATCAAATGAAGTTAGATTATAGTCAGTTTCACCTGACACATGGAATTCATACCTTTCAGGTAATGCAACCACCCTCAAACTCCTTCGAGGAGGTAGGGATGTTTCATCTTTATTCACATCTTCAATTTCTGGTTCAAGAAGCTCAATATCCTTAGGGAATTCAATGAGTTCCTTTACTTCATTTTTATCTTGACCCTTAAGGAAATCATCCTCTAGAAATTTAACATCTCCAGAGATGAAAATATTTTGAGTCTTAGTGTCGTAAAGTTTGGTATACAATACCGTCCATTACATACCCAATGAAGTAGCACTCTCGAGTACGAGATTTCATCTTACTTGCATTCACGTTCTTCGCATGGAACAGGTAAAAACCCCGAATCCACAAGTGTTTAACACTGGGCTCAGTTCTAAACCAAAGCTCATGAGGGGTTTTAGATACTAGTTTGCTAGGAATCTTGTTTAGGATATATCTCTACTACATATCTTAAGAAACTAAGAGGTAAATGTGATTTACTCATTAAACGGACCATGTCCATGATGGTCCTCTTGTGTCTTTTAGCAACACCAATTAGTTGGGGAGTTTCAGGAGGAGTGAGATTGGATACCCTTTCTCTCTTTGAGATATTCCTTAAATTCTCTGAGAGATACTTGGCATCTCGATCAGATCGAATCCGTTTAATCTTCCTGTCAGCTTAGTTCTCAACCAAACCCATGAATTCTTTAAACTTTTCAAGGTTTCATATTTATGATGTCATATGATGATAAACCTGTATCACGAATGGTTATCAATAAACGTCAAATAATATCTATATCTACTTTGGGTCTCTGTACTGAAGGGACAACATACATCAATATGTATTAGGTCGATGATACCCTCACATCGTCTAACCTCGTTACGAAAGGGCGCTCTGATCATTTTACCTTGATTGTAGTGTTCACAGATAAGTAAAGTTTGCACATATAGAAAATTTAAGGGTCCATACTTTATCAATCTATTGATCCTATCAACAGATAAATGACCAAACCTTTGATGCAAAATCATGTTTGAATGATTCCTGTCCTCTTTGGTTCTTTTAGGAGTTTTATCAATCGGTGTTACATTCATGACATATTCATCACTACACAATTCATATAGTCCACCGGAAATTAGAATACCATTTGTAATATATTTATCATAATGACTTATGATAATTTTGTTACATAATAAGAATGAATATCCATTTCTAACTAACTTAGATACGTATAATAAGTTCCTTCAAACATCTGAAACAAAAATATTCTTTAAGTACTAAAACTCTCCCACTAGATAATGAGAGTCTGCATGTCCCAATGACAACTGCTGTAACAATTGCACCAGATCCCATTTGGATGACCATCTCCCCTTCATCACGATTCCTATTTTCCTGAAACAAATGTAACAAATTGCATACATGAAGAGAAGCACCGAAATCAATGATGCAACTATGTTCTCGTCCTATGAGAAAATTAGTTTCAATGATGAAAGATTTTATACCTTATGGGACTTTACCTTTCTTGCCGTTTTTTAGGTATTCTAGACAGTTACGCTTCCATTGCCCCAACTTCTTGCAGTGATGATAAACATCGGTCTTCTTTGATGCTATCAGTGTATAAGGACCATAAGCTGAGCCAACATCTTGGCTCTTCTTCTTATTGGTCGGACCCTTCCATGCCCCATGATTCTAACCACGCTTCCCTTTGACATGTGTGATCATTTCCCTACTAGTAGGATTTCTTTCTTCGTTATGTCTTATGCATACTTTAATCAAGACATTAACTCAGTGTTAGTCAAGCTCAACTTGTTCATGTGGTATGATACCACAAAGTTGCTGAAAAACTTGGGCAGAGATAGCAGAATGAAGTCAGACTGCATATCCGTGTCCATCTGAGCCTCGAGAGTATCCAGTTTAGAGAGAGAACCAGACATTTTGATTACGTGCACACGAACTGAAATCCCTTCCACATTTTGCAGCGAATAATTTCTTTCATGATATTAAAACGTTGAGTGTGTTTGTCCTATATTGTGTCCATGTTCACATGTTGCTTCTAAAGCATATTGGACAAAAATCCCAGAATATAACACCTAGCCAATGACCAATCTTCATCATAATTTTCATTGTACTTAAGCTCTTCCAATGTTGTAGGGTTTGTGTTCTTGCTCTTAGTGAGAACATAGCTGATGTGCTCTGCATAAAGAACAAGTTCCAAATTATACCAATTTGAATATTTTGGTCTAGTCAACTAGTTGACTTCCATAATCCCATTGAGCGGGTTAATGGGTTTCATGTCTGAAATTAAGAATACGCTATATTAGAACATATAAATAATTATATTCTAAATTTAAAAATATTTGATTAAATATTTTAAATCAAATTACTCTTGTATCTTCAACTTTGAAAGTCCATTCCCTTATTAAACTTTCAAAGCAAGAGATATACATACCATAATATCTCTATCAAGATATGAGATCTCCTTTTCTACCTTTGTTACATCTCAATTATATGAGAAATTGTAACTTAGGTAAAAAAAGCGGGAACTCATTCCTCCTTACAAGTCCAATTTGCATTTCCCAATTCGATCTTCAACACTCGGGCCCTCCACCCCAAAGGTGTCATTGACCCATTGTTAATTGAATCGACCGTCAACATGAATAGAACTCGTTATACACAATCCAATACCACATAAATTATATGAGGAGTAATATTAGGGTTATTATAAATACAACTTTACTCTTTTGAGAAGTAAAGAGCCCGATCCATGTGCGCTTGTATGTAGGAGCTATCACTTCGGATAGATGTCTCCAGCATACAATCCATGGCAACGGAACTTTTCATCTTGACGGGAAATCATGGATGTCATTTATATGATCCTTCATATCTCATTCAAATTTTAATTAATTATTATGAATCATATCATATAATCAATTCTTCCAAGTCAATTACATCTCTATTCATAATAGAGTATTATTTTAATTGGATCTAATTAATTTAATCATATTAAATTAATCAACATTCCAATTCAACCAACAAATAATAAGGGTTTGCTTGATATTACTATATAGTATATACCCACACATTGTACAATTGTATTATTCCAATTAGTTGATTAAAGTACGTAGAGACTTCTCATGCTACACGTCCTTGAAAAGGGTCAAGACAAGGTCATACAGATTATGCTAACAGGGAGCTCTTCCACTACAGTGCATGGTGCCAATTAAGTAATCTATTAGCATATCCATGACCTAGAAACCATCACCAAATCAATTCAAGAAAACATAATTGGTACAAATTGTACTGAGATTTTATCGATCACATGCTCTTAGTGTCCGACATGATACGTATATAGTAATCACTCAGAAATCTTAGCCTAATTTCTAGTCATATCAAGCAAAACTATTTTTCATGTAAAAGTTGACCTACAACTATTGTAGGTTAAACTAGAATTTTCATCACGAAACAATCATTCATGGCAATTAATGTTTAATCAAACAATTCATAAATATTAAGCATCAATTAATCATGGTAAATTCATAATTTTCTTTATTTACAATGAATGATAACACGTTAAGAAAGTAATCTTGATGATCCAATCACATCTGACCCATCTCCACTAAATATGGAATATTTAGGGCAATCAGAGTCGGAATCATGTGAAACAAATTGAAGCAATTTATTGGTTTAATTCTCTACTTAATTAAAATTTTTATTTCATATTTCATGACATAAAAACAATAACTAAAAATTGATTTGTTACATATCCGTGAATACATGCAAAAACAATGCCATTGCAGGAACATTTCGAATTTTATTACCTTTGATGCCAAAAATTGGATAATATTTTGGGGGCATATTTAGACATTCTAAATGTATTTTATTTCCAAAAAATCATCGAAACAATGCACTAACATGTGTTTTTAATTTAGAGAAAAACAACTCAAATTTTGCATCTTATGCAAAAACTATGAGTCCACGATATACAAAACCTTGTTCCCTTAAGGTTTGCATCACATCCAAGACCTTTGACCAAGGATGTGATACCACTTGAAGGCTAGGGTTTCCGCCTTAGCTCATCACGGAAGTGCGAATCGCATCGCATGCGATCAAGAGCGGCTAGTCGCACTACTTGCTCGGGGCAGCAGAATTTAAAAATTTCAAATAGATGAAATCACATGATATAAAACAATTCTCTTATCATTTCATCAAGATCACAAACAAGTAATATGATCACCTTTTGAAGCATGTTTGCATTGCATATGTCTCTAAGTGAGAGATCTCCTCCCTCAAGTGTGATCCGACGAAGGTTGCACTTGTGGGTGTGTGGATGACACATGTACTTCCTGCAATCCAAGTTGGAGGAGATCCACGAGTCGATCCGGTAACACAATGACACCATGATGACTGTGAGTCTCTCTAGGTCAATAAGGTAGACAAACACAATGTTAATGGGGAGAGAGGGAGGACATGTGAGAGAATGGAGAGAGAGAGAGAGATGTTGCTCTTCAATTGATGTTTAGAAAAATCTAGGGATACCCCTCCTTTGTACTAAATTGGATGTCCATGGATATCAATCCATTTGCACTCATAATCAAGGATCTATATTATTTTATGGTTTCAATCAATGATCGAGATTTTATTGCATAAATTTCCAACAAAAAATAATCAATTTAAAATAAATTAAATATTTTGTAAATAATTTACAACATATTAAATTTAATTCAAATCAATCTCATGTGGAAATAAAAGAAACAGGATAAGCCTCCATCTCTTAATAGAGTGGACGACCATATATGGAGTAGGACTCCATGGCCGTCAACCCTCTTAACGGGGAAGGTGGCTACCTTCTTCCTTAAATGAGAGATCTCATATCTCTACAAATATTCCACATGTGCTATAACTTTTATTGCAAAATTATTCACCAAAATAATTCCAAATTATTTTATGATAATTTCAATCATGTCATTTGCAATTATGAATCATATTCATACATCCAATATAAGATGTAAATTGCATTTACAATTAATGGTTTAATGTGAATCCAATTCATATCAATATTTAATTCGTAGATACTATTTACAATTAAATCCCTCCCTCATATTATAAATCATATTTATAATATTTATGATTATTTTGGTAGTGATATCTACATTGATCATATCCTTGATAATTAAATCATACTTAATTATCTTGGAAGACTATTCTCATGTGTCCAAATAATATGAATCATATTCATATCATTCATGATCATGAAATCATATTTAATCATCAATCTCCCGATGCTCATATATAATTTTAACAATGGAATTAATTTTAAACTCTTTCAAGAATATTGTGCTTTCTCCGCGGATACTAAGAGATAAGGATATGGTGATTGTACAATATATAGTGACTTGGATTGAGATAATATCTCAAATCTAGATCTCGAAGACCTCTCAAAGATGTTTGATTAAATCAAACATTAAATCTAATCTTCTCATTGCATCCGAATCACATTCAGATCAATGTCCAAAATTTATACTAAGAATTGGATTTCTAATCTACCGAGAGGAGTCGCTAAAATCCAAACATGTTTCATCACTCCATCAGAATGGAAGTGTTATGGTTATACAATCGTTTACGATTACATCACCCTCGAGTATTCCTAATACCTATACATTCTGCATACTAGAAGAACTAGAATAAACCTGAAGTTTTAGATCACATTTAGACTGTCTTCTCAAGGATTTTATCATTAAGTTTCTCTTTCGATCATTGGGATTTGGTATCAACCATATGATTTCCAAAAGTATATACCCTACCTACAAATTCTTGTCATGTTTCTAAAGCAAGATGACCATGCATGAAATTTGATCGGCCTTATGAGTGAGCTCATGTTTTTCGATTCAGTAGTAAACATGTATGATCCCTTGAGAGATCGTATTATTCGTATGCACACCAGCTCACGAGTGTATAAACATTAATTAGGTCATCAACATAATGGTATGTCTAATGTACATACCCAGACATATAGCAATACATTTGTCTCCATTTGGAGGATGTGTTCCTATATCGTGACAATATATGACATAGGTCTTGGTTTCTCGATCCCGTTAAGTCAACTCTTTGACCTAACACCTCTGAATCTCTATTCCTATGCATAGGACATACATCAAGAGGTCGATCAGATATCATCCTTTAGAAAAGGATTGTCGTCTCCTTGTGAGGTGAGAGATCATCTCTTAACAATCAATTGACGGTGTTTGATGAGTTTTCTATTTAACTCTTAAAGTATCACCCAAACACCATCTTCTATGATTCAACAATTAAATTAACAACTGTATGATCATTAAGATGGTCGTGGTACATAACCTTAATTGTACTAAGAGATCTTATAAGTGCATTCATTTATTTAATCTCATATAAGGAGTGAAATAAATCAATAACCTTTATTGATATATCAAATATTACACTAACATTTATTGTAGGAATGGTTTGCCTCGGGCTCACGTGGCTAACAATGCCTGACCATTAGGCTCATGTCCTATTGATTTACTTCCACATTATGGAGTATTATTTCTCGAATCGTGTTTTACACTAGTTTAGCGGCTGCCAAGGCAAGCATGCGCGCAGTAATACATACGAGGAAGTCCATGCCATTGACTTGAGGGGGAAGTGGATATTGAATAGAGTAGACACGATTTGAAAATTCGTGAGTGTGACACACATGATGAACGAGTTGTGTATGTTGACCGATCCAACATGATTTGTGTGGCTTTTGACTACGTGGATTGGTACCTAAAAATTACTAGGAGATTTGTGGGGAGGTTGGGTGTTGCTTTGGCAAGTAATGTAAAAATCACTGCTTTTTAATATGATAAGCTTTTACATTGACAAATTTATTTTTTGATTTTTTTAATGATCATGAAGTTTCCTAGATGGGACCTCATGGTTGAGAAGGGAGACTTGGAGGGGAGGGAAAGTACTGTCCAGGAAAGGTCTGAAATGGAGCACTGATTTGCAGATGCAATGACAATACATGAGGAGCATGGCAACCAAGCTCACGCACAAGCTAGAGGGAGAGGAAAAGATCGCACTCGAGCGCATGGAACGAGGCTTGGATGAGGATGCAAACATAGTTATCAAGCTCTCGCAGAGAGGTTGAATAAGAAGCAATTGTTCCTGACATGGAACATGTTCCATCGCTTGAATTGGATTCATCGCTTGAATTGGATTCTCAGGAACTGCCAAATTTTGTGTTGGAGACTCAATTTGTTACACCTGTTGTTGAGCCACCCACTGAAGAAATGCAAACACCGCATGCCCCTAAGAGAAACTTGATGTGGGAGAATCTAAAGGGGTACTCAACCCACTTATACATACTTATGCCAACCCTAGTGCCAATTTTCAAGGACGACAGTGTCGAAACTTCCCACCAAATATCAATGATTGATGGTTCACGCTTAAGACCATTTGACCTACCAAAGGTTCAAAGGACGGTCCAATGGAGGAGATAGAGAGGGAGGAAATTTGTAATGTAACATTATGTAACACATGTTAGCAATGACTTTTTATAATGAAATGTGTGTAACTATATTGCGATTTCAATGTATACAATGTTTGTTTGTGTGGCATATGATGGATTTCAAATTAAGACGGACGTTTTTTTGGTGTACTAGTAACACAAATTTGCCACACAATACTACACAAATTTTATCGCACAATAATATTAACACAGCACCAACAAAATGGATAGCGCATAAGCCAAATTCATTTCCAGATCTTTTGGTTTCCACAGCACCAACAAAATGGAGAGTGGACATTTTGGTTTCCAGATCTTTCCATGGATAGCGCATAAGCCAACTTCATTTCCAAGAACTTTTGCGGATGTCGTAGAAAGCATATGTGATATACGTGGTGGCTTTTTCGTTTCCAAGATTTTAGAGCATGTCACTATCTCCAACATGGGGCATGAGCTTGTCGCATTCACAAAGTGTGATAGTAGAGGGCGTATATAGGTGCGACACCAGTACAGTATTGAAGTAGCAAAAACATTGTACACTATCATGTGAATAATGTATTCCCGGGATATTACTAAGGCATTTGCCTCTCGTGGTGGGTCCTCAAACATACGATTAACCACCACACTCGCAACAGGTTAAGCTTTTAACTCCTCACCAATGAGTTTGAAGCACAATAGATGCAGAGAAACATTAAATATGACCCATACTTCAACACGTATAATCTGAGCTGGAAGAAACATCCTAGTCCCCCCTGAAAAAATCAATAACAGACGTAACAGTGCCGGGACCTATCGTCATGTGCATCCCAACCATGTCTACTAGCCCTATCCAAAACCAAAATATAATTTGTTGTCTCACTGACTTTAACCTCAATTTGATACTGATCCTGGCTTACAATTCAAACAACAGGCCAGGGAAGATTAAGGATTAATACAATTGATCACCTTATTCAGTTCCATCCAAACCACTCAAACTAAAAGCGCTCAATTTCTTTTTTTTTTACGACATAGTCCGTCTAAGCTTGTAATGAGATAAAGAACACTGATTAACGATAACTTGGCTAGAAATGTAAATTTCTCTAAATTTCTTAATTGCATCACCATTGCTCACAAAGCAAACAGAACTGATGTGTTCAATGAAAAAGTGAATATGTACACCTTTAAATCAAGGATGCACTCTGGTAGATTGTAAGAGAAGTTGAGAACGGCGTTCCACTACTTGCAGCATCAAGACAAGAGTTGCAACGCTTTTGGGCAGCACAGAGAGAGAACAAGACGTTCTCTGAAAGATCAAGTGCCACGGAGAATCATCTCTTATACTTCAGAAGGCAAATAGTCAGACGTAACCCTTGCCGAGGCAGTTCAGACAATGTTGTACTCTGCAAACGAGAACCACAGTCGAGTTTCAGATAATGCGATTAGCCAATCTTGATAGATATATATGTCAAAGTCAATGTTCGAAGCAACAGCTTCCCAGAAAATGGCAGCTTCCTCTACACCCAACATTCTTACAAAACCAATAAACCCATCTTAAAACCAGTACAAAAAAATCTACGTATCAAATGTTGATTTTCCTCTTTTTTGACTAAGAAAATGACAACTCCCTCTATACGATGGCACAGACACCTCCTTACTAACCTGAAAGGTAATGATTCACACACTAGTTATGCAGTAAACTACTACTTTATGCTAATGAAGTTCTAACCCTACTTTCCTTAATGTTTCTCCAATTAGCCCAGATTACTGAAGTTAGTAGGTTGGAACCTGTTTCCATCACAAGTAGGGCAAATGCAGGGATTGATGGCAATTGGATCATGCAAAGGCGACCACTCAATTGTAGAAATCCCTTTGCACAGCTTGCAAGAGTAAAACCCTTTCCCTTTGCAAATGTTGCAACGGGGAGCAAGCTTTTTCTGCAAAAAAAAGGAAAAAGTCAGATAGAGAAATGAACTTGCAAGAAAACAGGTTTCTCCTAAAATATCAAGAAAGCGCAACAACCTTTTTCTCCTCTCCAACAGCATTGAATACTCCAACCAATGCAGATACTGCAAGTGTGCCTCCAAGGAGGAGAACATAGGCTGAACCAACTACACGCAGAATTGGGCGAAACTTGCCAGCCATAACCTGCGACAGCACTACCATGGGTTCGAATAAGGTAAGGCGTTCCACATACGACTAGCAGTAATCTAATAAGAAATTACAAAGAGTAGTGCTTATTTGGGGTAGCAGCTTTCTGAACCTCAAGGACATAAAGATTACCAAAGGTTGATGCTATAATGAAGAACTCTGTGCACAAGTCAAATTACGAATATCCTTGCAAACTTACATCTCAGTCAAGCCGCTATCAACATCTCTACTGATATGACCTAGTAGATGAGAAGAATTTGAAAGGTCTGCAAGAGCAAATTCAATAATCGATTCAATAGACCCATATGATAAGATCAACTCAATTAAATACATCTTTGCCATAACCAATGAATTCTAGGTAATGATTGCTCATGACGCATTGTGTCACACAAACCTTGTAGATTACCAAGACCTGTAAAGCTAAAACCATGTACATGTATCCGAAAGATCCATATGTATAAACATATCACCAGACAGAGCGAGATCGTGATAAATTAATCAATCTCCAAAACTATTTCATGTTTATTTAGGCTTCTCATGTAATTGAAAGCCCAGAAATATCTCCAGCAGTGACGTAATTCCAAAGTCAATTGTATCAGCAAGTGCTTGATCGTGCATTTATTAGACAATATTTGATAAAAGTGACGAGTGCCCTGCACAGAGTATCTACATATATACCTCACAAGTCTTAGGATTTATACAGGCACCCTGGAAGCTTGAATCACAATATATATTTCACTGCTCTTAATTTTCATCCCTGGGGGGACCCTAACCAGACCAAAGTTAGCATTTTTTAATGCAAATATTGTGGTAGTGGCATAAGAGGTTATAGGGGTTAGGTGGGAAAGCTATGATGATGCAGAGAGAAAGGTTAGAGGTCACACTGACTTGAGGAACTAGGAGGCCATGATGATGTGGGGAGATGCAGTGGTTGGGAGGGGCAAATTGTGACAAGGCGGAGGTTGCCGGGGTTGGGATGTGGAGGTTGAAATGGTGCGCAGAGGTGAGGGTTGCTGGGAGGATGTCACAGTGGCGTAGAGAGCTGATATAGGGAGGTTGCAAGGTTGCAGGGGCTGGGAAGGGGAGGCCATGATGGCAAAATGGGGTTCTCACGCTGGGTTGTGAGGGCATGGAGCTTGCTCACGATGCATTAGGTCACAACCCTCCGTGTTACCGAGGCCGCAAAGCTAAAATAAAGTGTACATGTTACCTGACCAATAAAGCTAAAACAAAGAGTACATGTTATCGGAAAGAACATCCATATATAGGAGAATATCACCAAAAGAGAATAAGATCGCTGTAAAATTACTCGATCTCTGTATTCAATCCTTTCATGTTAATTTAGTCTTCTCGTGTAGCTGAAAGCCAAGAAATATCACGAGTCTCCAGCTGTGGCACTGAAATTTCCGGAGTCAATTTTATCAACAAATGCTTGCACATTCATATGTTAGACATAGTTGGATAATGTGGAAAGAGAATTTGTTTATTCATGAGATCCTAGGGTACTCTTATATAGAGAGGATAAACCTTAATAGGAAAATTATATAATAGAGATAAAGGAAATATAAAATACATAAAACATGAAAAGATAAATCTCTCAACACTCTCCCTTAAGTTGGAGCATAGATGTCAATCATTCTCAGCTTGGAACATCTCTGTAATGACCCTCTAGTTAGAGCCTTGGTGAAAACATCTGTTGTCTGTTCACCTAAGTTGACGTGGGAAGTAGAGATAAAGCCCTTCTAAATCATGTCACGTGTATAGTGACAATCTACCTCAATGCACTTGGTCCATCACTGAAGGCAGGATTGTTTTGACAATGAAAAGAGCAGTTTGGTTGTCACGCTACAGATGCATGAGAAGAGGCGTGTCAATAGCTAAGTTAGTCAAAACAGATCTGACCTACATCATCTCAATGCTCCCCCGCATCATGGCTATGTACTCGAACTCAACACTTGATCTAGCAACCACGTATGCTTCTTGCTCTTCCATGACACCAACAAGCTCCCCATGAACAATGCAAAGCCGGAGATAAATTTTCTGTCTTAGGGGTATCCTACAAATTCCGCTTCTGCACATGATGCTATGATGGCAAGAATATCTCTCTGCTAAAGAGAAATACAATACATGGAGAGGACTTTAGATACATTAGAATCATGTGAATTGCATATATATGTGTTTGTATCGATTGCCCCATAAATTGGCTAAATTTGCTCATAACAAAGGAGATGTCAGGCTTGGTAATGGTTATATAGAGGAGCTCCCCAACGAGCTCTCTATCTCCTCTTGTCCACCTCCTGCATCATCATATAACTTCATGTAGAGATCCATGAGAGTAGTGGCAGGTCTGCAATCTGCCATGCCTCTCTCAGAAAGAAGATCAGTAACGTACTTCCTTTGAGTCATCACAAGACCATGTTGGTTCCTAGCGAACTCAAGCCCTAGGAAGTATCGTAAATCGCTATGGTTCTTGGCGACAAGTTGTTGTCCAAGGAATTCCTTAGTCGCATTAATACTATGCACATCATCTTCTGTAAATATCGTCAACATAGATCAGTATAACAACGATACCTCTTTGAGTCCTCTGAACAAACAGTGATGATCTGCAGTTGATCTCATGAAGTCA
Organism: Ottelia alismoides; assembly: GCA_037367405.1. NCBI lineage: Eukaryota > Viridiplantae > Streptophyta > Magnoliopsida > Alismatales > Hydrocharitaceae > Ottelia > Ottelia alismoides. The sequence goes on along the minus strand of JAZKJV010003813.1, from coordinate 822,959 downwards.
CATTGCTCTATCAAGTCCGAGAGCTTCTAAAACCATACTTTCGAACTCTACTTAAGGACCTAGATAGCCTTATGAAGTCTACAAACCTTCTGACACTCCCCCTCAGCCGCGAACCCAGGAGGCTGGTGTATGTAGACTTTTTCCTGCTGATAGGGACCAATCGTGTACCAATGCAACAAAGAGAAGGATCTGAAGGGTAGAATGTCGTGCCATGAGAACGTATCCTATTAGTCCACCCCATAAGTCGGGGTGAACCCATGAGCTGCAAGCCTAGCCTTGTTGCGATCAACGTTGCAATTTGCACGGTACTTCATTGTAAACAATCGTTTACGCCAATCATAGAAGCCCATGTAGGTGTAGTAAATGAGCTCCATGTGACATACGACTGTAGTGTGGTCATCTCCTCCCCCATAGCAAGATGCCATTGATTCTCGCATGGCCTCATGATATGACTGTGGGATCTCTACAGCTAAGAGACACATGACAAACCTCCTGAAATCCGTTGAAAGACGCCTTAAAGAAACATGGGCAGCAAGAGGATACATAGCATAGCTATGCCTCTGCTTTCAGAGAGCAATGGCCATCTGCAACTTGTAAAGTAGCCTCCCAAGGAGGTACATGCTCGTCCTGTAACATAGCATGTTGTTAGACAAATCAACAATGGCATCAATAGAAACAGAATGCTCAGAACATACCATACCTGAGGTTTGTTGGATGATGGAGAAGGTCCACTAGCAGGGGGTACAGAAGGTGGCCTGTGAATGTAAAAATATGTCAAAAACGGTGCCAAAGTACTAGGAGGTGGGGGCGTAGGAGTAACCACAGTAGGAGATGGGGTGGTGGAGGTGATGGTGGCGTAAGAGGAACCATAGCTAGAGGTGGAGTAGGAGTAGACCTCCTTTCCATAGACATACGGAGTCATTTTGTCACATGTAGGAGAAAAATACATGACCGACTCAAAGAATGTGACATCAGAACTAACACAGTATCTTCTGTCTAGCCGGGTTAAAACACTAGTACCCATTCTGAGTCCATGAATATCCCACCAAAACACACTTGACAGCTCTTAGAAAGAGCTTGCCATGGCTAGGAGTCAGATGATGAACAAATGTCAAGGAAGCAAAGGCATGGGGTGGTAGAGAGAAAAGGTCCCTATCGAAAAACAACAAAGTTTTTTCCAACATTAAGTAGGGTCGACTACATGTAATCTTTTCTTCCATTCAGATCAATCTTGGCACATTCTCGAGCTTAGATCCAAATAACTAAAATCCCTTTGGATAGTCTCATTCCAACACTTCTTGGGCCTTTCTCGCCCTCTCTTTAGTCGGTTTAAAATCACAAATCCAACATCTTCTAACTGGTGCATCAACCAACCTCCTTAAACCATCTTAAGAGGCTTTCTCTCATCCACTATTGGAGCGACACCAACTTTCATTATGATCGCATCATTCCGAATTCGATCTTTACGTGTATGACCACACATCCACCTTAGTATTTTCATTTCGACTACAATCATTCTCTACGCATGTTTATGGTCCACAGGCCAGCATTCGGATCCATAGAGCATAGCAGGTCTCACGCAGCTTTATAAACTTCCCTTTGATTTCTGTTGGAATTATTATATTTACATTTATGTTTGTAACCCTTTGGGTTACGTAACCCCCCGTAACCCTTGTACTCTCTAGGGTTTTCTCTCTATATAAGAGACCCTACCTTTATGGAATAAACATCTCATTCGTTCCTCTTCTCAACATGGTATTAGAGCAACTATCCTAGATCGGGGCCTAATATCCTAAATCCATCGCCGCCACCAGCCCTCTCTCCACCGACAAGGAGAGAGGGCTGGACCTCCTGCGTTGTTCGTGGATTCGATGATCTCGGGCAAGGTAGTCCGAGTCCCCAGCATCACCAACAACACCTAAAGCGCTACCCGAGGCTCCAGTAGCACCTCCTGCGTCGTCGACACCGCCTGGAGCTCCCTCTCTCTCCAACAACCTCTGCTTCACCACGACTTGTTTCTCCCAACTTGATGTTTCATACTCTTTATTCTATCAAATACATCAGAAAGGAGGAGTCAGAGATGATTCTTCAGGATGTTTGTTGCCCTACCATGACTGACAGATCGACACTCTAGACTACTACTCAAATCATCCATCTTCATCGAGCATCGAATTCCTCATCAGGGCATATACTTCTTCTTTTACGACCCGACTACTACTTCGTGCTGGACTTCTTCTACAACGATTCTTCTCCAGGCACGACAGAGATATGTTCCGGTGACCTGCAGGCACGACAGAGATATGTTCCGGTGACCTGATATCGCAACGACTCTACAGGCATGGCAGAAATACGTTCCGGTGACCTAAAAGTCGCAGACCCGTCCTCGAGCGAGGTCTTCTACCAGCAGCGGACATATGTTCTTATGATGCATCGTGTGAAGATGTGGTGTATACTTTTTCTTTTTGTTACAAGTTGTAGCTTTCTCAGCTCCAACTTGAGGGGGAGTGTTGGAATTATTATATTTACATTTATGCTTGTAACCCTTTGGGTTACGTAACCCCCCGTGACCCTTCGGGTTCCGTAACCCTTGTACTCTATAGGGTTTTCTCTCTATATAAGAGACCCTACCTTTATGGAATAAACATCTCATTCGTTCCTCTTCTCAACAATTTCAAATGAATCTTGTCACCTAAAACACAATCGAAAAATGAATGTTTTCACCTAAAACGAAAGATGGCATACGATTGACCAGGTAGTATGCAATGAGTACTGCATCACCCCATAAAGAGCGGGAGCACGACTCTGTATAAGAAGGGTTCCGGTAACGTCAAGAAGATGATAGGGTTTGAATTCAACAACACCATTCTACTGAGAAGTGCATGCACATGAGGTCCAATGTATAATTAAAGGGACTAGAATAACTAAAAATGTACTAAGCCTTCTCCCACTATAAGTAGGGTCGACTACATGGATTCTTGCTCAAATCCATGTTGAAAGATTTGACTATTTTTTATGATGACCGTCGACTACCTAACGCAACCCCTGCAAGAGTGGGATTTGAACACTGGTCTTTTGTGTGGTAGACACACTATACTACCACTAGACCATTAAGTGGGTACAAAACTCCAAGGCGTTGTCAGAGCGACCATGTTATAGTAGCAGAAAAATGTCCTTTTTTATGAAAGCAGAAAATGCCCTTTACCTCATTAATGATAGTTTGAATGACAGAGCCAGCCTTAAGCTAGTTTTTTAGAAGAAAACCCAAGAAAGTCTAGAATAATCATCAATGGTGATAAGATAGATTACGTACCCTTGGTGATCAGAAACATGATTGTGACCTTAGACATCAAAATGAACAAGCTCAAGTAAAGAACTGCTACTATGACTCTGACAAACATGAAAAGTAGAGTGGTGATGCGCTTCCTAAGCTGGCAAGCCTCATGTTGGTATACCTTGAACCCTAACCATCTGGCCCAGGTTGAAGAATCGTCGTATGCACGCCTTTCTACCGTACCCAAGGGCTTAAATATCGGTATCGGCTATCGTATCAACACCATGTCGATACAATATGTCGACGAAGTTTCGCTTATATCGACTAGTACTATTTGTGAAGGAACGACGTAAAAAGGCCATCATATTGCCATTTCGCTTGAAATTTCAGTTCCATATCAAACCCAAAATTTCGGTGAAATTTCGTCGAAATTTCGTGAAATCTGAAACATTGGCCACACCATACCCCCAACAAGATAGGGATCTCGTTGTCTGACCCAATGTTTTTGAAACCGAACCGGACATTGAACCTAACGAAATGGTCGGATCGGGTTGAACCATGTAATCAAACCAGTTCAACTGGATGATGACATCATCATTATCTAAAACCGGATTAAACCCGACCGGTGAAAAAAAAGTGGTTGAACCAGCTAATTAAATTAAAATAAAATAATATATATATACATATAATATACACTTAAATATACTTGAAATATAAATAAAATACATAGATAATGTATATTTCACACTATACATAAAATATTTTTATTTTTCGTATACACCATCAAATAACATACATATCATTTATATATATATTATTTGGACTAGTTACTCTATAACATGATAGTAGTTTAATTATTTTTAAAACCAATACATGCGAAAAGTTGTGTTAATATAGTTGATTAGAAGTTTGAAATAGGTAACCAAAGGTCACGGGTTCAACTCCCACTACCAACAATATTTTTAAATAATTTAAAAAATAAATATGGTTCAACTTCACTTGAACTTGGTTAAATCGGGTTAAAAAATAGGTTGAACCGGACGGGTTAACTAAAATTTGGATAATCGAACCGAACTGCATAAACTGGTTAACTGAACCGGTCCAACCTGGTTTACCGGTCGAACCAGTCGGACAGGCTGGTCCGGTCCGATTTTAAAACATTGGTCCGACCTACAAACCTGTGGAAGGGGTGGGGGTTTGGGGGGTGCAGATGCGCTCCCCCTGTGGGGGTGTAGGGGCAACGCCCTCGGTAAAATATTTTATTAACAATTCTATTTTTATTTGAGTATATGGATCCACTTGTATCAGGGGTCCGTCAGTACGGAAGTAGTATATAAACTCCCTTAAGGTTAACATTCTCTGAATTCTATATACTTTCTTCTTTCTCCATATAGTGAAGACCAACAGTCCCTGCCCAAGGATGTAACCCGGTTCTGAGTGAACTTTGTAAATTAATGTGCCTTCTCATGCTTGCATCACTGTTGTAAAAGTCGACCGACTAGTCAGCTTGACTACTCGAGTCATGGTAGTAATCAACTCGACTAGGCCAAATCGACCTATAGACGGGTCAACCCAATTACGCGGGCGATTAATCGATCTAGTCAACCGACTAATCAATCAACTTTTGCATTAAGATTTCGAACGGAAAAAAATGAGAATCGGATATCCAAATACCCGAATACCTGAAACCTATATGGAGGGATTTTAGGTTACTGTAGAACAATAACCCCAATCCTAAAACCCCTTGCACGAACCCCCCCACCCTAACACACCGACCCCAACTCCCGAACTCCGTCGATCGATACTCCTCCGACTCCCGAGCTCCATCAAGTCATCTCCCCCTCCTCCGTGTCGTCGACAACCATTCGGCTAGCCCTTTTGGTGTCGGTCCTCTATCGCCCGCTCTTACATGTCGCAACTCCCTCTTCTCCACCTATTTCCACCCAGACTGGTTAGGTTTTTTAAAAAAAATCATTTGCTGTGCTAGATTGGTTTAATGCTTGATCTTAGATATTATTTCTGAGATAATCTTGCTAATTTGTATGTTGCTTAGCTTGTTAGGTTCTTTTAGGAGTAAAAACTTAGATTTTCTTGATGATTTGGATGGTAGTTAGTGTCACAGGGTCAAAATCCCGCTACTAATTTCGACATGTGTGGCTTTAGACAACTCATAGCTAATCACTCTTCCTGAGTAGAACGGTCACAAGAGTGTTCCAACTCTTCTCGTACTCCCACTTACTAGCGTACCAATGCTTCCAACACAAGCACAAGCACGAACTCCGGATCGCTCAAGAATACTATCAAGAACTCGCTCAAGAATGCTCAAGAGCACAACAACGCAATCAAACAAGCACCGGTACTGAACTTCTCTTAATAGAAGGGGAGACTCGCTCTGGAGTGGATGATGACACTGTACACTTGTGTGTTTACAAATGAGCCACCACCCCTCCTTATAAACAAGACTCAAGGCAACCCAAGGGACACTCATTATTATAATTACAATAATGACACATAAAGCCATAAGAGACCATTCGAGTTCGTCGGCAACCCATTGCGTCTGCAGCAACTCTTCGTCTTCATGTCTCTTCGACTCCCTCGTTGTCCTTTCGTCTTCCCGTACATTTGACATCACATCAACCACACAATCATCAATACATTCGCGCTCCAACGCTTTCTGATGCAACTTTGTCGGGATTCATCGAGTGCCACTGAACACTTGGTCTTGTGCCAAAGGGAACCCACAACCTCCAGACCCCCGTGTGGTAACCTTTCTTAGCATTTTGCATGCTAAGGGGAAGTCCTCCAGAACTCCACTAATGTGGCCTCCAGACCACGCTTGTACATGTACTGCCGAGCATGCTCGACAATGCTCGTACTCAGCACCTGCAATGCTACATACCTTTGTGAATCGCCATGCATCGATACCGATACCGTGTGCCTTCGTGTATACGTCTATGTGATCGTACTGCATTGCTTCTCAATACGTATTGCTTCACTGTAGATCGCCCTTCTGCGCTCGCATATGTACCCGTTGCGTGCATACACCGTCATGTCTTACACTGTTGTATGTACTCGTTGCTCGCACTGCTACAAGCTCCACGACACTCTGCTACCAAGCTAGTGTCCTGTGCGATGCTTCTCCCTTGTCACGTACGGTAGAGCCTCTAGACTCCGGTGGATAACCTCCATAATACCTAAGAATCTCTAGACTTCTCCTGAAGTTAGCTTCATCAATCATTCTCGAGCATCCGCTACCGTGTCTGCGCGATCATTCTTGATCACGAAATTTGAGGGTGTGACAAGCCTCCCCCGCCTGAAGAATCAGTTGTCCTCAACCGAGCATTCCCTCTTCAGCTGGCGTCCCGTCACGATCCTCCATCCGATGTGCACCTCTTAATGCTACTCAGTTCGAAGGGTGGTGCAATCGTGCACCGCCTCCCTTCCTGCACCTGTTCTTCTCACGAGTAACCGCGTCACTCCATGACTTGGCCTTCGTTGTGATAAATAGAGCTTACTTGGCATCTCTCGTTCTCAGTGTATCCCTCCTGGATACAACAGCTCCATCACTGGTGTGTGAAGTACTAACCTCTGCGCTTGCTCGTTGCCGATCTCGATCGTTCCCTGTGGACGTATCCGTGTCTTGGGAGATGAGCACCTCTTGCGCTTCGAGCATCTTCTATGTCTTGCCTTGCCATATACCATCACAAAAGAAGCCGAGTACATGGGCTTGGTCTCAGAGGATGTCATCTTCGTCACGAAGGTCATGAAAATTTGATCTAGAAGAAGACGTTGTTTCAATCAAGCATACGTGTGATCTAAATCATTGTTTCATCCCTCTTTCGGGCTTCTGCAGCAGCAAACTGTGCTTGTGATACCACAAATCAGACCCGATGGATACCGTGGTGCAGCCCAACAACGTTGACAAGGGCTAAGGAGTAGCCTAGGGACCCTAGCGAAGGTCCTAGAAGGCTGAAGTTGAGCCAAGCCTCATTCAGAGGCTTGTCGAGGCCCATTGGAGCCCTAGCATGGAGTCCAGGCAGAGGCCTATCGAGGGTCGTCGAAGCCCAAGAGATGCCAAAGGAGGCCTGACGGAGGATTATCAAGGGTCGATGGAACCCAAGCAATACTGAAGGAGGTCTGGCAGAGCATGCCGAGGGTCAAGGAAGCCCTATCGGGGTAGGAGGAGGCCTAGTGGAGGCTTGGGAGGCCTCTATGGCACTGGCCAAGGCTGTGAAGGCCCTAGCTATGCGGGAAGAGGGCTTAGGTGACCTTGCGCGGGACCCTACACGTTGCTGAGGGCCCACACAAGGGCTCGAGGCAACTGTGGAGGGGCAAGGGCTAGTAGTGGCAGCGAAATCTAGGTTAGAACATCAGTCTAGGACCGCTGCTCAGATACCATGCGGAGAAAGATAAAAGAATGTAATGAAATATTTTTTATTAAAGATGTCTAGGGGTTCTTATATAGACATGAACCCTATAGCACACATCAACGAGAAATTACATAAAATTACCCCGAGGGGTTACAATTAAATAGAATAAAACAAAGTCGTCTCTAATAGTAGTAAAGATGCCATACTAGAGCAGAAGAACCGTTGTCTCATTCTTCACCTGGAAAATGTGGTGGCAAGAATATCCCACGAGACCTTTATTGTGGGCTAATATAGAATGTTATTGGCTATCATCGTTGTGAGAGTACCAAAGAACCAAGAATGTGCCTATGTATTGTCCTAAATCCATGAAGTGTTGGCTATGATATTGTCGATTAGCTCAGGTTTCGTCAGGATGTACTCTTTATTGTGGAATCCTCGTGATGTGCATGAACTACATATCCCACAACTTATAGTTAGACCCATTCATCTTTATGATGGAACATGGGCCTTTGAATGATCTAGAGGACAAAGTAACATCGACATTGTCTTTATCAGGACGAAAGGAGGTTGGGAACCGCACGACTACAAGATAGAAAACCAATCTTAGTCTACACAATCATGTAAGAAACATGTTGTATGTGCATACCTAGAGAACAACCTTTTCTACTTTTTTGCCAGTGCTTTAGGACTGACGAATCCGATTTAAATAATAAAATATGAGCTGGATTGTCTAAAATCAACATGCAAACGACAAGGAGATATGCTTGCATGTTGCGAACAGGCACAAAATCCCATGTAAGGGTCTTAGGCGTGGTACATGCTATTGGACGATGCTATATACACACACGAGGGCTACTGCATATAGCAGTAACCGCATGTGCAGCAACATCAAAGCTGTTGGGCAGCATTTGGGCCCGCATGAAGTCGAGGGAGGTGTCATGCAAGGTTGAGGAAGAAGGGGGTCGCGTGGGGGTCGAAGTGGAGGAGGTGGTGTCATACAGAAGAGCAAGATGAAGAGAGAGAGAGAGAGGCTAGCGGGTGGAGTTTAGGATATCAAAGAGATACCATACCAGAGCGATGATCCAACACCGTCACTCTAATACCATATAGAAAAGAAATGAATGACTTAGTCTAAGGCCATAGGGATCCTTTATATAGTGGAGAAACCTTATAGGGCAATACATGAAAAAGGAAATATATAGAAAAGGAAATAACATATGTGAGAAAATAACATAATAAATATATCATATAACACTCTTGAGTTCCCTCTCAAATCATAAAGTGAGTTTATTAATATCTTGAGAGACCATGTCAATTTTGAACAAATCAATGGCTATTATATTGCGAAGAGTTTGCAGGGTTTGCATATGTATTAGCCATGAGCAATGGGGATGATATCATGGACAAGGATGATTCCAATGTCTTCAAAGAAATGCCTGAGTGGGAATATTTCCTTGCATTGTATATTTATAATACAAAAGTGGTGATCACCCTTGGTGAGTGCTCCCTCGCATTGAAGTTTTGGGAAAAAGGGTACGAAGTCGTAACGAGAAGCACCTACCATTGTATGTTTTAATAAGAAAAATAGAGAACTAATTGAACAATTGATTGTCTTATTGATTGTCTTGTTGTTGTGAATCACATAGGTATTAGAGGGTGAAAAGTAGAAAGGACAAGGAACATAGTGACCTTACCCCATATCAAGGTAGGGGACAAAGAATGAAAAGATGCTATAAGTACATGATCTAATAACTCCTACTTTCTTCTCTTTCCCACATTTGTAAAGGATGAAAGATAGCATAACATTTTCTTAAGAATGGCGGAGTAAGTTTCTATTATATATTATTCCACAACTACCATGCCCGATGTCTTTATAAACCTAACCATCGAAAAGAAGAGGAATAACAATGGGTTATTCCTCCACATCTTTCCATATATAGAGCTCATTCTACTACAACCAAAACTGAGTCTCTATATCCAATTTCCTTGACCAAACATGCACTTGATGGTTCGAATGATTCTTGGCATCTGTATTCCTTGAGCCAAGGCCTCTTTTATATGTGGGTAATACAACGGGGTAGAAATAAAAAGACTAAAAAAATGACTAAGAAAAATAAAAATGGCAGAGCCTTCTCCCATTTTAAGTAGTGTCTGCTACATGGATTCTTGCTCAAATTCACGTTGAAAGATCCGGCTATTTTTTACGATGTTTTTCGGTTACCTAATGCAACCCCCACAAGGGGGGATTTGAACCATAGTCTTTTGGCTGGTAGGCACACTGCACTACACTAGATCATTGAAGTGTGTAGAAATAAAAATGCTTTTCTAGAATAATATGCCCTACTAGAAAAATGAAGAAAATATAACGATATATACAATCATGGACATAAGGAGGAAGATGATTCTAAATGATTTCCAATCCGTGATTAAAATAAAAATACAAATTCCAATAAAGTCCTTCAACATTCAAGATTTATGCATGCCCTAAAAATCTCAAAATACTTACTATGTTGCAAATAAAAATACCCCATAAAGACCCTACCTAACCTAGCTCCATGCTTTCTCTCGCCAATTCCAGCAAAAAAAATCATCTACTAGATGGCGATTGGACATGACGACAACGATTTGAATAAGACAAGGCATGAGATTAGAGTGAGAAAGAATTCTTCTATGACACTTATACCATAACAAAAAAGGAGATTTTTTCTGTTTTAATATAAACATGAGAAGCTAAATTAGATACACGTTGAGCCTCAGGTAACTGATTAAATTTACTCTAAGGTAAGATGTCATCTTATAAATTTTGAATGCATTTAGATATAAAAATATAGACATCTAACAGGGAAACCAGAATATTTCATGATATTCACAATCCCTATGAGCAACCACATAATCTGAACAACGTTCCAACAGAATCCATCATACTACCTACCTGACTCTGCGTCACTTTCATAACCCCTCATCATCTTCCTAGGCAAACCTTCCAAAGCATCACACTTCCATGAAACTAGAATATTTCATGATATTCACAATCCCTATACTGTTTGGTTGCAGGGTTGGGCAGGGTTGCGTTGGCCCAACCCGAGATACCCCTCCTTCCAACCCTCTCAATCCTCCTCACAGTTTACTATTCACAGGGGTACCCCAACCCAATCCAACCCTGCCCAACCCTGCAACCAAACGGGAGCAACCACATAATCTAAACAACATTCCAACATAATGCATCATACTACATACCTGACTCTGCGTCACTTTCATCATTTTCCTAGGCAGACCTTCCAAAGCATCACACCTTCCATCAAATTAGTTGTATAATATTTACTTCTTTAACCATAGAATATGCTTATTTAGAACTGAAACCATGGAAGATATTCTGCATCTGTTTTACAAGCAGCAGCAAACAATAACAACAACAAAGCCTTTTCCCACAATTAAGTAGGGTCGGCTACATGGATTCTTCGCCTCCATTCAGATCTATCTTGGATTAATCCTGGGCTTATATCCACAAAACTAAGATCCCTTCATATGATCTCTTTCCAACACTTCTTGGGTCGTCCTCGCCCTTTCTTAGGCGGCTCAACATCCTAACACTCGCATCTCCTAAATGGTGCATCAGCTGATCATCTTTGCAAATGACCAAACCATCTTAAGCGATTTTCTCGCATCTTATCCTCAATCGGAGCTACACCAACTTTCTTTATGATTACATCATTCTGAATCTGATCTTTACGTGTGTGTGTGTGTCCACACATCCACCTTAGCATTTTCATTTCTGCTATAGCCATTCTCTGCACATGTCTATGGTTCACATGCCAACATTCGGATCCATAAAGCATAACAGGTCTCACAGTTGCTTTGTAAAACTTTCCTTTAACTTTTAAAGGAATTTTTTTATCACAGAGAACAACGGAGGCTCCTCTCGACTTTAGCAAGCCTGCATTTATTCTATTAGTAACATCTCCATCAATTTCCTCATCATGTTGCAAAATAGATCCCATATATTTAAAAGAATCTCTCTTCCGAATATCTTTCTTCCGAATGTTATCATCACCAATCTTCACCTCGGTTCCTTCACCATTGCTTCCATCAAAGCTACACTCCATATATTCCGTCTTAGTCATACTTATACGAAATCCTTTACTCTCCAACTCATGTCTTCAAACCTCAAACTTCTCATTTACTCCATCTCTAGTATGGTCAATCAACACGATATCATCAGCAAATAAAATACACCAAGGTAACTCATCATGAATGTTACTTGTCAACTCGTCCATAATCAACATCCCAACACTCGCATCTCCTAATTGGTGCATCAGTTGATCATCTTTGCAAATGATCAAACCATCTTAAGCGATTTTCTCGCATCTTATCCTCGATCGGAGCTACACCAACTTTCTTTATGATTGTATCATTCCGAATCCGATCTTTACGTGGGTGTCCACACATCCACCTTAGCATTTTCATTTCTGCTATAGTCATTCTCTGCACATGTCTATGGTTCACAGGCCAACATTCAGATCCATAAAGCATAACAGGTCTCACAACTGCTTTGTAAAACTTTCCTTTAACTTTTAAAGGAATTTTGTTATCACAGAAAACAACAGAGGCTCCTCTCGACTTTAGCAAGCCTGCATTTATTCTATTAGTAACATCTCCATCAATTTCCCCATCATGTTGCAAAATAGATCCCAGATATTTAAAAGAATATATCTTCCGAATATCTTTCTTCTGAATGTTATCATCACCAATCTTCACCTCAATTCCTTCACCATTGCTTCCATCAAAGGTACACTCCATATATTCCGTCTTAGCCCTACTTATACGAAATCCTTTACTCTCCAACTCATGTCTTCAAACCTCAAAGTTCTCATTTACTCCATCTCTAGTCTCGTCAATCAACACGATATCATCAGCAAATAACATACACCAAGGTAACTCATCCTGAATGTTACTTGTCAACTCGTCCATAATCAACGTAAACAGAAATGGACTCAAAGCTGAACCTTAATGTAAACCAATGTTGATGTCAAAATAGCCAGTCTTCCCAGACGGGGTTCTTACACAAGATAAAGCCCTATCATACATGTCCTTTATGAGGTTAATGTATAGGATATGTACTTATCTCTGCTACAAAACTCCCCACAATATCTCTCGTGGGACAGAATCATAAGCCTTCTCCAAATCAATAAAGATCATATAGAGGTTCTTCCTTTTATCTCTATAAATCCCCATTATTCTCCTCAGCAAATGGATGGCTTCAATAGTTGAGCGACCTGGCATAAATCCGAATTGGTTTTCTTTTACGTTGGAAACTAGCCTCGACCTTCTTTCAATGACACGTACTCAAATTCTCATAGTGTGATTCATCAGCTTGATAACCTATGTAATTTGAACAATTTTGAATGTCTCCTTTATTCTTATAAAGAGGCACCACGATACTCCTCATCCAATCTTCATACTTCTTATAATCTTCAAAGCCAACCCGCGCTCACCTAAAATTCTCCATACTTCTACAGGGATGTCATCCGGTCCTACACCTTTCTCAGGTCTCATAATCTTCAAAGCCTCCTCTACTTCCTTTCTTTGTATCCGTGTATAGCTTGCACGATTCAACTAACTTTCACTACTAGCTAGGTCACCTAAAGTGATCTCTCTATTTCATTCCCCAATGAAAAGTTTATAGAAGTACTGCTCCCATCTAGTTTCTATATCCTTATGAGTAACAAGCACGCGACCTTCCTCGTCCTTGATGCATCTCACTTGAGAAAGGTCTTTGATCTTTCTTTCTCTTGCTTTGGCCAACCTGAATATATCCCTCTAGCCCTCTTTAGAGTCGAGATTTTTATACAAAACTTAAGATTTTGACTTAGCTTCGCTTACAGCCTTTTCTGCTTCCTTCTTCGCTATTTTGTAGTTTGTGGCAGTTTCCTCTGTTCTATCCTTAGACATAGCTTTAAAGCATGCTATTTTAATTTTTAGCTTCTCTTGCACCCCTTCACTCCACCACCAAGCCTCCTTTTGACCTGGGGCTCCTCCCTTTGACTCGTCTAACATCTCTTTGGCTACCTTTCGGATACGAGATGTTATTGCCTCCCACATATCGTTTGCACTTCTGATACAATCCCAAGATAAGTCTTCTAAAACCTTCTCCCTGAAGCTCAATTGCTTCAGTGGAAGATTCCACCATCTAGTTCTAATGATCTTAGGAACCCTCCTTTTCTTTATCAACCCTTTTATTTGTACAACCAAGACTAACAAGAAATGTTGGGTTGTCAAACTCTCTCCTGGGATTACTTTGCAGTCTTTACAATACAACCGATCTCTTCTCCTCAACGCAAAGTAATCTATCTGTGTTCTAGTTGACCGACTCTTATAAGTAATTAAATGCTCCTCTTCTTGAAGAGAGTGTTTGCTATGAAAAGATCATATGCCGTTACGAAATCCAGGATGACTTCTCCCTCTTCATTTCTATCCCCAAAACCATGTCCTCCATGAGCATTAGCATACCCTGCAGCATCTTTTCCCACACGTCCATTAAGATCTCCGCCTATGCAAAGCATCTCTTTGTGGGATTCCTTGTAAAATCTTACCTAGATCCTCCCAAAAAGCTTGGTTAGTCTTTTCATTTAAATCAATTTATGGTACATAAACTGAGACTATATTCAAAATTTCTTAATCAAGCACCAATTTTAGTAAAATAATCCGATCCCCGAATCTTTCCACCTCAACTACACAACCCTTCAAATCCTTATGAACAACCACTCCAACATTGTTTCTACCATTATCTTTACTTGAATACCAAAGTTTAAAGCATGTCTTCTCGATCTTAATCGCTTTCTCTCCAACCCATTTAGTCTCTTGAAGACAAAGTATATGAATCTTCATTCTTTCCATCGTATCCACTATTTCCATCAATTTCCAGTTAAAGTGCCAATATTCCAACTACCAATCCGCAACTTCCGTTGCAATCTCTTTTGGACTAGCTTTTTTACTCTCATGCATCCATTATGAGAGAACCCTTGTAAATTTTGAACTGCATCCGGGCGGTGATGCAGTGAAACTAGCTTACTTACCTGCATGTGTTCCTTGTGCGAGAATTCTTGCAAATTTTGAACTACATCTAGGCTGCGATGTAGCGGCCATTGCCAATTTTTCATTGCATTCGGGAAATGCAACGAGACGCAAGTAGGGAACGCCCCAACGAATCTGTATGTTTGCTTAAATCCATGTTGAAAAGATCCAACTATCATGAGGCAACTTCCTAAATAGTTTTTATTTAAAAAATAGTATTTAGGACGTTGCCTCATGACAGTTTTACGCTGGTTGTCAGCTACCTAACACAACCCTCCTCAAGCAACAACAAACCACGAAAAAAAAGAACAGCGAGAACCAAACTGAACAAAAAACTAACACGGGTATCATGCAGCAAATTCAAGCCAATGGCAATTCAGCATCACCCTATTAGGCACATTAACAAGAAGAATACTGAAACATCGCAACTTGCTTCTTGATAAGATGTAACTAAAGACCCTTATTTTAAAAAGCGCGCCTCGAGGCGGTGAGGCATAAGCCTCAAGGCATTTTTTGACAAAAAGCGCCTCGAGGCTTGAGCCTCACCCAGAAGTTCTGAGGCGTAAGCCTCTGGGTACTGTAAGGCGTATGAGGCGGTGAGGCGGTCGAGGCGAGGCGGAGGCATAAGACTCAAGTGCATGTCTTTTTTTATTTTTAGGTTATTTACTTTGCATGACCTTGTTTTACCATAAACATTATACTTTTTTTGCTAGTATTGTTGTTTCTATGTTGAACCTTGCATATTTCTATAAATATGTCCATACAAAGAGAAGAGATTTCTTGAAACAAGTGAAGCTCAATGATCTTGTATACATCATATTCAATTTATCATATTGCATCCACACATACTAGTTGTATTGTATACAACGTACACGATTGTATTTGAATTGTAATAAAATTATTATATTACTTGTAAGTTTGCAACTTGATGTTGTTATTTGTTTGTTATTAAAATAGTTATCACATATACGAAGAAGCACAGTTGAAAAGAAACACATGGAGTAGAATAATTATTATGTTTTCTTGTGAATAGCGGAAACAATCATGTGCCTAATATTAGTTTTCTGAACTTCTATCCTTTCATCGTATATGTGTTGTACCTTTTACTAGTGTGAAATTGATTTTAAATATGTTTTTGGCAAAACTTATTATTATTATATATATTTTAGTGTATTTTGCTTAATTTTAATCTTTAATTTAAAAAATTGAGGCTTACGCCTCGAACCGCCTCGCGCTTTTTTAAACCTTGCTAAAGACGAATGTGTTTGAATAAGGGCAAGCAGAGGCTTAATTAACAAAATGCTCAATTGAATTGTAACTGTTGAGAAGCTTATATCTCACAGTATTATGTTTATAGTTTATCTTTTCTTTAGGTATCACTTATGTAATTAACCCATGCCTCTTCTCCTATATAAGAGAGCCCTGGGATCCCTTTTATCATATGAATAATTTTTATCCCAACATGGTATGAAAGCAACGGTCCTATACCGGGGTTCTTGTACCAAAACCCTAACTCTAGCCCCACCCGCCAGCCCCCCCTCTCGGCGCGTCGTCGCCTTCTTCCAGCAGCGCCGCCGCGCCCTCCCTGCGGTGCTACGTCTTCCAACACCGCCCTAAGCGCCTCCCCGCGCCGCCTCGTGCTCACGCACTGCCCTCACGCCTCCGTTGCCGCACCTCCACGACCCATCCAAGGTTCCTGCGCTCCTTTCGAGGCACCAGGTCATTGATATGAGTCCGGTGGACCCATCTTCTGTCGCATCGAGGTCTGGCCTGGTTTGCGTGAAGTAATATCGTTTGACTTGTCACCTCCTTTGCAGCCTTAGACCTCCACCGCAGCATTAGGGATGAGTGTATAAGTCTACAGATACAATTCATCCCTTATATGATATTGTAGACAACTCTACTATTGAAATATTCCCCTCTTGTTCCGCATTTTTGCCCTATTAAAGAATGACAGAAAACAAGGGTGACGTGTTCTCCTCTTCTGGTGCCTTCAAGTGACCGGCACCTATCGTGAAGATGGACGGGACCAACTACGAGTTATGGTCCATGCAGTTTCGTACCCTAATGCAATGACAACAAGGAGCATATTTTGACTGACTCCGAGCTGGCGAACAAGACTGGGGAAAATGCATCGTGGAAGCAAGATGATGCCTATGCTCGTATCTGGCTCTCTGGGACGCTTAGCACAGAGATTGCTAATGATATAATCAATCAGCAAACTACAAAGGCCATGTAGGATATATTGGCCGCTACCTACGGTTAGATGAAGAATGAAAGCAAGATTCTTCAACATCAGTTTTACATTTTCTCGACCAAGCAGAATGGTCGACCTCTCCATGCACATTTTTCACATCTGAGAGGCATGTTTGAACGCCTCCATAGTTTCATTCCCATTACTACCAGTGTGGAACAACAACAGTCGTATCAGAATGCCACTATGACTGGAGTTTTCCTGTCATCCCTTGACTCAGAGTATGATGTCGCTCGTACTCAACTTCTGACTGGCGAGATCATACCACCAATGGAAGAGGTCTACAAGCAGCTTAACAGGATTACTACCACACCTACTTCTACGCCTCAGCCGACGTCCTTGGCTATGGCTGCTTCTCGTGGATGAGGCAATGCGTCCCAGTTCCGTGGTCGTGGACTTCGTGGTAGAGGTGGAGGCCGTCAGTGAGGTCCCTGTTCTTATTATCGTCGTCCTGGCCACTCAGAGGAGACATGCTTTCACAAGCATGGCTTTCCAGCATCTGCACGTGTTACTGAGCAGACTGACTCTTCACTGCAGCCACTACTGATGCATATTTTGATGATCTTGTCTCAAGACTTCGAGAGATGGTGAACACCCCTATGACTCCGACTGCAGGACCATCAGATGCAGCGGCCACCGCCAGAGCACTGCCCAGTTCCTCAGGTATTTCATATGTGCTTACCAGTAGTAGTAGTTCTTATGGGACAGATTGGATAATGATTTCTGGAGCATCTCATCACATGTGTGGAGATCGGACACAATTTACCTCGTACAGGGCTATACCTCCTGGGAGATCCGTGATCATAGCCAATGGAGTTCGGCTACCCATTATTGGCCAGGGGGAGATTGTTTTAGCCCCTTCCATATATCTTCAAAATGTTTTACATGCTCCAAACTTTCAAATGAATCTTTTGTCTATTAGTCATATTACAAAAGATTTACACTGTCGTGCCATTTTTGACCCCTCTTCTCTTATGTTTCAGGACATACTGACTGGCAGTATTATTACTCATGGCCGTGAGCAGAGAGGATTGTATAATCTTGTTGTTCCATCATGTGCTGGAGTGGCCTCTATTCCCTCTTGATCAGTTTCGCCTTTCACGTGGCATCTTCGCTTTGGCCACCTTCCTCTACAAAAGATGATACGGGTTCTTCCGTAAATATCTACTCATACTACTTTGGACTGTGAAGCTTGTCAGCTTGGGAAATACCATCGCTCCTCCTTTCTGAGTCGTCTCAGTCATAGTAGTAGTCGGTCTTTTGAGTTGATTCATTTTGACATTTGGGGTCCGAGTTGTGTTCTTGATCATCAGGGGCACATATTTTATATTGTTGTTGTGGATGGTTTGTCTCTAGATTGTCTTGGGTTTTCTTGCTTAAACATAAGTCTGAAGCAGGTGCTATAATTAAGACTTTTCTTATTGAGATTAACAATATCTTCTCCGCTAAAGTCAAATACATTCGTACTGACAATGCCTTGGAATTCTCTACTCTACAATTGGCAAAATTTCTCCAGTCTCTGGGTATAGTTCATCAGACTTCATGCACTTATACATCACAACAAAATGGGGTTGCTGAACGCAAACATCGTCACCTCTTAGACATCACAAGGACCTTGTTGATTCACAGTCGTACAACTCATTCTTTCTGGGGGGATGCTGTTCTAACCGCTTGTTACTTGGTAAATCGCATGCCATCCACTATTCTTGGAGAGAAGAGTCCTTTCTCGATTGCGTTTCCCGAAAAGGAACTCTTTACACTTACACCACGAGTCTTTGGATCGGTGGCTTTTGTCCATGACTTTACTCATGGCCGTGACAAGCTCTCACTTAGAGCTTTCAAATGTAACTTTGTTGGTTATTCTCGTACCGAAAAAGGGTATAGATGTTTTTATCCTGTTGGGAGAAAATACTATGAGCGCTGATGTTACATTTTTTGAGTCTATTATGTATTTCTCTCCTACAGGTGACAGGTTGTCCAATACTGGTTCTAGAGAGGATGTTGTGGTACCTCCACCTCCATCCTTTACTTCTCCTGCTCCTTGTGATGTTACTCAGTCTTCAACACCTACACAACCACCACCACCACCACCTCTATCTCCTCCTACAGAATCTACTTTATTACCACATGTTTATACTCGCAGGTCTTCTACTCGCCCCTCTGCTCATGTGTCGTCCACATCATCCATCATGCCTCAGGTATGTCATGAACATATTATTTCTACTGATGGCATTGGAGATTTGAATAATGAACATGAAGAGTTGATTCCAGAAGACAATGAAGCTGATGACCTGGAGATATCGATTGCTCTAAGGAAACCTCGTTGCAAATGTGCCACATACCAAATGGTTGTACATGTTTCCTTGGATCATCTGTCAGAGGACAACAAGAAGTTTATAGTGGGGCTATCTGTGGTTACTATCCCACGTACGTTTCAGGAGGCATTCCAGGACAATAGGTGGCGCCTTGCTATGGAAGAAGAGATGACGGCTCTGCGATCACGTGGCACATGGAGTATTGTCTCTGCTCCACCAAGTGTGTCTGTTGTGAGTTGCAAATGGATATTCACGATCAAGCAAAGGGTCGATGGCAGTGTCGACCGATTCAAAGCAAGACTTGCGGCTCGGGGGTTCACCCAACCTATGGAGTGGATTATCAGGACACCTTCTCTCCAGTAACAAGACATTCGACACTACGCATTCTGCTATCTGTTGTTGTTTCACGAGACTAGCCTCTGTACCAACTTGATGTGAAGAATGCCTTTCTATATGGCGATCTACAGGAGGAAGTTTATATGCAACAGCCACCAGGATTTGCTACTGAGGGGAAATCTCAGAAGGTGTGTCGACTTCATGAGGCAATTTATGGCCTGAAGCAGAGTCCGAGAGCTTGGTATCAAAAGCTATCGGAGGTGATAGAGCAGAAGGGGTTTGTGTGGTCTACAGCGGACCACTCATTGTTTGTACAGCGGACACCTAAAGGTACTGTGGCTATTCTTGTTTATGTAGATGATATTGTCATTACAGGAGATGATGGGCAGGGTATTCTTACTACCAAGCATGGAAGGCCATATCCCGATATATCGGCGATATATCGGTATCGATAGGCGATGCAGTCGGGAAAATCCGACGGTCGAAAAATATAACTTTGGTGGAAGAAATTTTGAGAGGACAGGAAGAAGGAGAAAACACGTCGGCTACATGGGATTTTGGAGGGGAATCGTGAGGATCACGTTGGAAGAGGAAAATAGAGAGACAAAGAGAGATAATGAGATGAATCTCAATTTTCATATCAACTAAACTGTCCCAAAACAATAGCCTATCATCCCTTTATATAGGAGGGATGAGATTACAAAAATAGAAATTCAAATTCAAACTTAAAACTACTTATCCTAATTTGACTCTAACCGACTAACTAATTGACTTGAAATAAATTCAAATCTTTAATTGACTCTAACTAACTAAATTGAGATCACACGTGATCTCTTTATTTAAATAAAAATGCGACAATCGAATAAACGAAAATAAAATTAACGGATAAAAATATCAAGCCCTATATTTTAATTTGTGTTGCATCAATTCTCCTCTGCTTGAAAAATTCGTCTCCTGACGAATTACTTTATCTTCGTTCTGACGGTGGAGAATCCCATCTGGATTGGTTGAGCAAAAATCCTCAATTTTGCTCCTTTTCCATGTTACTTTTGTAGTTTCTTTCCACTGAGGGGTATGGATGCAAATGTTCTACACCTTCACTTAAAATGCCTCTATAACATAGCTTAACCTTCACTTGGCCCTTTAAGTAAAAACTCTTGTCAGGAGGGACTTGCTTGTAATTTATCTAAATTATCTCATCCCTTATTTTGAGGGACTCGGTAGGAGGGAGCTCCCCAACTCCCGTTAGGGTTTCATGCCTCCAGGATAAAAGGTGGCGGCGGCGGTGATCTGGATCGGAAGGCCGTGAGCGACGACAACGCAATGGCCAGGGAGGCCTTGAGCAGCCGCCCCAGCGAGTACTGCAGACGCGCGAGTAGCATCGAGGGTGCAGGGTTGCAGACAAGCAGCGTCGACGGGCTTGCACCAGGCGCGCACGAGGAGGTACGCATGAACTCGGGAAGTGGAATCCCTGGCCCACGAAAGGGTTGTTCCGACCAAAGCCATGGGTTTGAGGCCTTTGAACCTTTTGCCGATGGAGCTGCTGGCGATGCGGGCATGGCTTGGAATGGCAACGACGAGTTCGCCCTGAGGTGTTGACGCGTTTTGCGGGGAGGGATTGTGCGTGCCTCGTGTCGTGTTCGCCCAAGCCTCGCGCGAAGGGAAAGTAGTAGGTCGATTCCGGCGATGGTTGCAAGTCTGAATCTGTTTGGACAGCAAGCAAATTTTTGTCTTAAAGAACAGTAACGTCGTCACCGAAGAGGTCTAGGGTTTCATATCCCTCTTCCACTAGTTCTTCATCAAATATTGACCCCAGAACTTTATTTTTTCCATTTTTTTTTCCTGGACAGCAAGCATATCAAATTTTTGAGGATCAAATTTGGACACGCAAATTGAAGAAGATTCGCTCGACAACGACAAAATTCAGAGCATAGAAGTTGTTGTACAACCTACTTTTGATCAAGAAAACTAAGGTACTTTCATGCAAGACAAATATTTTATTAATACAACTTCGATACAAAACGAAATCGAAGACTTGGACCCCATATTTGATGAAGACCCTACAGAAGAAGCATGGGAAATCGTCGATCAGTTTGATGTCCAGGAATATTCAGACCTACAGTCATTGGAAGAACCGATTCCAGTGCCACCCACGACTCCCTCCTGGGTCCCTGTTGCAGCCCCCGCACCTCCGACACCCCCAATCTCCCAGTTGCAGCCCCCTGCCGTCCTCCAAAGTGCCACACTACCTCTCCTGCAACCCATCTCCGTCACCCCGGCAACCCTCCCAGCCCCAACGCCCCCACGGGCAATCCTCGTGCCCCTAGCTACAGCAGAAGATATAGAAACGTCCCCTCGGGCAACCCCATCACCACAGGTACACCGTCTTCGCCGTCTGCAGTGCCACCGCCCCTCGATCTCGAGCTACAGCGGCCGTCGCGCACACGTCAGGCACGGTCGCCACTGCATGCACGAGATGGGGTCGTCGAACCTCCTTCCTCGTCGTCGGTCGAAGCCTCCCTACTTGTTGCATCGCCGCTACTACCGCACTTCAAGAAGCATCGCCGCCTAATGCTTCAGGTGAGAGGAACCCTAACGAGGGATACCTCCTCAATCGAATGCCTTAAAAAAGGATGAGATAATTTGGAGGAATTACAAGCAGGCCCCTCCTCACTATGATCTTTATATAAAAGGCCAATTAGAGAAAAAATTATGTTATTGGTACATTTTAAGTGAAGGGATAGAACAATTGCAGCCATATCCCTCAATGGAAAGAAACTACAAGCCTAACATGGAAAATGATCAAAATTTGGGTTATCTACTCAACCAATTCAGATGAAATTCTCCACCGATGGAACAAAGATCAAGCAATTCATCAGGAGACAAATTACGGAGGAGAATTGATGCAATTATTTCCAAATTGATAGGGCAACCCGAATTGAAGAAAAGGCTGGTTTGGGAATTTTTTAAAATTAGGGATTTCCATCCTTAATTAGTTATTTTAATTAGTTTGTTTATTTAAATAAAAGAGATCGTGTGTGATCTCCAATTAGTTGGTCAATTTTAAATTTGAATTTTGAATTTCGAATTAGAGTTAAAATAGTATAGAGGTAGATTTGAATTTTTATTCAAATCAATTAGAGTCAAATTAGGATAAGTTGGGATTTGAATTTGATTTGTTTCTAGTTTTGTAATCCCATCCCTCCTATATAAAGGGATGGTAGTCTATTGTTTTAGGACAATTAAGATTATATGAAAAATTGAGTTATCTCATTATCCCTCTTTATCGTCTCTCTTGTTATCCTCTCTCTCAACGTGGCCTTCACGATTCTCATCCCAAAACCCCGCGCATCCGGCGTGTTCTCCCTCCCCTCTCTAAATTATATTTGTCAACCGTTGGATTTTTTGTTTGCATCATTTGGTATCAGAGCATGGAAATTGAATCGTTCCTACGATTCGACGATCCTGTCGCATATTGGCGTTTGAAGTTCAATCTCAGTTGCATATCTCATAGTTCGCATGCTCGTTCGCGGCAACGAATGTTCAAGAAACGACTTATATCAAGCGTCAAGGTACAAGCATGGCTGGGCACGGCAATCGATGACGATTCGCTTGTCGACAACCAAATTCAGTTCGTTGTAGCTGCTGTTCAACACGATGTTGGTCAAGAATATGAAGGTATTTTCATTCAAGATGAAAATTTATCTGCCGCAACTTCGTTACAAGAAGACAAGGAAGACTCGAGGCTCATATTTGATGAAGATCCTATGGGGGGAAGAATATGAAATCGTCGAGTTTTTCGAGGTTGAAGTTGCTGTCCAGAATTCAAAAAATAAGAAAAATGGAGATTTGAGGCTCATATTTGATGAAGAACCAGTAAAAGAAGGTTATGAAATCCTAGATCTCTTCATTGACAACGTTATTGTTCTTCAAGACAAAAATCTGCTTGCTGTCCATACAGATTCAGGCTTGCAACCATCGTCTAAATGGACCTGTAGCTCACGTAGGACCCTCTCGCTGCTTCCCTTCCACCACGGCCCTGCACCGCCAACATCCCCTCTCCCCACCACTCGCACCACCACTCGTCCCCTCCTACCCCACGACCCAGCTCGATGCCGCCAGCACCTGCATCTCCTCCGCAACTGTATGTCCCGTTCGGGCCCCCTACGTTGCCGCAGCCGATCCATGTATCGACCGCCAACGGCATTCTCGTGCCGCCGCCTGTGCTCCCATCACGCGGTCGCCGCCAACTTAAGAAGAGGGAATGCCCCCCTTACAAACATTTTTATCAAAAGGGGCAATTGGAGGATATGTTATGCTATGGAACCCTTTTAAGTGAAGGGGTACGAAAATTGCAGAGATACCCTTCAATTGAAAGAAATTACAAACGTAACATTGAAAAAGATCTTATTGGGGAATTTGAAACTACAATTTCAACATCGAATTCTCCACCGACAGAATGAAGATCAAGCAATTCGTCAGGAGATGAATTTTTCAAGCGGAGAAGAATTGATGCAATTATTTCCAAATTGATAGGGTAACTTGAATTGGAGAAAAGGCTGATTTGGAGATTTTTTAAAATTAGGGATTTTCATCCTTAATTAGTTATTTTAATTAGTTTGTTTATTTAAATAAAAGAGATCGTGTGTGATCTCCAATTAGTTGGTCAATTTTAAATTTGAGTTTTGAATTTCGAATTAGAGTTAAAATAGGATAGAGGTAGATTTGAATTTTAATTCAAATCAATAAGAGTCAATTAGGATCGAGTGGGATTTTAAATTTGATTCGCTGTCTATTTTTGTAATTCCACCCCTCCTATATAAAGGGGTTGGTAGTCTATTGTAAAGACATGACAGATTATATGAATTGAGTTATCTCTCTTGTTATTCTCTCTCTCTCTTAACGTGTTCTTCACGATTCTCATCCCAAAACCCCGCGCATCCGGCGTGTTATTCTCCTCTCCCGTCCTCTAAATTCCTCTCCATCAATATTTCCACCACCATCAAAATTTATCATTCACCATTGCAAATTTTTGTTTGCATCAACAGGTCACCGATATATCGTCGATATGGTCGATATCGGTATCGACGGGCCATTTTATTCACAATCTCGGTTCGATGTCGACGATATGACGTCGATATATCGTCGATATATCGACGATATATCGTATCGACATGGTACTGATATCGATACCGATATCGATATGTCCTTCCATACTACCAAGGAGTTCCTTGGTCAACAATTTGTGACTAAGGACCTTGGTAATCTTCGCTACTTTCTTGGATTAGAGTTCGCTAGGAATCAGCGTGGACTCGTAATGACTCAAAGGAAAATTGTTATGGATCTTCTATCTGAGACAGATATGACAGGACGCAAACCTGCTTCTACTCCTATGGATGCAAACGTGAGATTGTATGATGAGGACACCGAAGAGATTGACAGGAGAAGATACAAAGAGCTTGTTGGGAAGCTCCTATACACCACTATTACCAGGTCGGATATTGCTTTCGCAGTTAGCAAAGTCAGTCAGTTCATGGAGCAACCCAGTAAGGTGCATATGGATGCGGTCCATATGATCTTGAGGTATTTGAAGACTTCACCAGGCTCTGGCCTTATATTCAGTAGGGGTACATCACTTGACGTGACAGGATGTGCAGATGCAGATTATACTGGTTGTCCAAGGGACAGAAAGTCTACTTCTGACTTTGCTATCTTTGTAGGCGACTCGCTTGTTTCATGGAAAAGCAAGAAGCATACAGTGGTGGCTAGATCTAGTGTTGAATCTGAATACAGGGCTATGGCACAAGGATGTACTGAAATGATGTGGGTTAGATCAGTATTAATCGAGCTTACTATCGAGGTTTCTCTTCCTATGAAGCTTTTATATGATAATCAAGCAGTTTTGTTTATTGTCAATAACCCTGCATTTCACGAGTGTACAAAGCATATCGAGGTGGACTGTCATTACACTAGAGACATGATTCAGAAAGGACTTATATCCACTTCTCATGTTTCCAGAGGAGATCAGACGGCAGATATCTTCACGAAGGCTCTGGCTAGAGGTCCATTTCAGAGATGTTGTTCCAAGCTGAGAATGATTGATATTTATGCTCCAGCTTAAGGGGGAGTGTTGAGAAGTTTATATCTCACAGTATTATGTTTATAGTTTATCTTCTCTTTGGGTAGCACTTATGTAATTAACCCATGGCTCTTCTCCTATATAAGAGAGCCCTGAGATCCCTTTTATTATATGAATAATTTTTATCCCAACAGTAACAGAAGGCAGTACACACTTTGACTACCCGTTATTAGGCATCAAATTCCGGTATTTATGTGACAAAGAAGAGGATTTGATATAATTCAATATCATCAAAATTAGCTTAAGAAAAACTAGTGCACACATGTGCAATGCATGGGGGCACAAACACAATCTGCATACGTATTGGTCAAGGTATGCCTAGTTCACATATCGTGAATAGTACACTTCACTTACATTAAAGAAAGGGCACACAAACACAATCTACATAGGTATGAGTCAATGTATGCTTATTTTACATTTTGAGAATAGTACATTTCACTTATGTTCTAAATCTCTTCAAATAAATTGATAAAGTTAACATTTAAATGGATAATTAGTAATTTAGAATATATTTATTATACAATCTTTAGCATATTTTACAACTTGGAATAGTAGCGATGACAGCAAAAAATTGCCTAAAAAAATAAAATGCTTAAGACATAATTATCAAGTAATAATCCCCAACTCTCACCCTCCATCACTTATATGTGATTTCCTCGTTGCAATATAAGCGCAATGTGATCAACCAGTGCAAACGGTAGAAGATCTATATTCTAGAGAACACTTGACATAATTTTCTAGTTGCGAACAACTACCTCAAATATAGATAAACCTAGAAAACTTTCATTACTAATCATGTCCTTCACCTTCTAGCTAGCCAAAGCAAAGACTCGTGAAACTCGATGCCACCAACATGGCAACAACAATGCATTTCCAAAAGAACACTTTTACCCATACATATCTTAGAATGTGCACATTTTAATCCCCCATGGAAATGAGCCATATTCTTCAGTTCGAGAACAAAAAGGCACTACAATATCCAGCCACAACTCAACATTCAATCTTAAATGGAATCAAACTGCACATAACATACAGAATAGAAAACCTCTGATCATGGGCCACCAAGACTATCATTCATACCTGAAATAGCTGAGTACAAAGCAAGAATCTGACAGAAAATGCCAACATTACCAAGAGAATGTTGAATCCAAAATACGTACACTGCTTCTGGTCATTGAAACCTTCTCAAAATACGTACAGTGCTTCAGGTCATTGAAACCTTCTCGGAAATTCAATTAAGAGTTTACACGATATAAAACTTCATAATATCCTATCAAGCGGAGTTTCTACACAACAATATTATCAATCTTTTTTTTACGAAAAATATTATCGATCTTAGCCTTTTCTAGCAGATATAGATGCAGTCCCTCGTAAACTTGCAGTCCTTCTATAAGGTGCAGTTGTTGAATATCTTTTGAAAACCCTTCGAAATGGCTTGTATTCACTTTCATATATCTAGAAAATAGAATAATTCGGGATATTTCTGATTCCATCATAAACTAAGAATGAAGAAATTATATAGTGCTTAGCAAATTGCACCTTTAACCTAGAACAGTAAAAGATAATGAGTTAAAAAAGGTACAACGGATTCTTCAAGTGGTCTAGCACCCCCCTTTCTAGTTACAGAACTCTATTAAATTAGTATCCAAACAACTGATGAGATCATCCAGAGGAGACTGGCCTTTACTCACTTGATACTATGCTATGATGGATTTTTTTTGAAAATCCATATTTTGTGAAGTGCGAAGGCTTACAGGGAACAAATGGTCAAACAGGGAGAACTTTATACCTAACAGTCCCCATATTTGATATCGGAAAGCCAGAGTCCTATCATACCCACTATGTAGCTTCTGTAGGAGTAATGGCAAACCTGTAAGAAAATTAATGAGGTGTCGATGACGACGAGGGACACTGAATACAGCGTGCAGACGGTTGAGGGGCACCGCGACCAAGCGACGCCGCAATGGTTAGCGTAGAGAGAGCTGAAGAGCACTGGCAGTCATTGTGAAGAGAAACCCCAATGACGGAGTGGCGGTGTGCAACCTGAGAAGGACTGGATGGTGACGGTCAAGCAGGGCCAGATCGCGGGTGAGGAGTTTCGGTGGTCCAGGGCCGTCGCCTGGGGCTCGATCCCTCGCGGCGGAGGAGAAAGGTGAGGGCAGTGCTCGTTGGGGAAGAAGCCGATGTTGGGTTCGTCCTCGTATCTGGAGCCCTAGTCCGTTTGTATAGCTGTCGTCGACGGCGTTACGACAAGGAGTGGAGGAGTTGGAGAGGCGAGCTCATAGAACTGGAAGCGGGATAGCGGGGTCGGTGGCGCGGGGCGGAGTTGGAGGGACGCGATGGAGGAGTTGGCAGAGGAAAGGGGGAGGAAGTCTCCTGCTCCGGACAGAACGTCGTGGCAACTGTTGCAAGGGCAAAATCGGAATTTGCGATGAAAAATTAATGAGCGTCGGTGGATCGCTCCTCCATGGAATATGTTACGGAAGGTTGTATTCCTAAATTTGTGCACGCCCATTAAATATATCAAAAAATGATCACACTACCATCTACAGAGCCCGAGACACACAAAGAACCTTGCCATGTTTCGAGAGCATTCTCCATATATATATATATATACAGAGAGAGAAAAGGGATCCTACTCCATGGAGTTACCTACTCCATTTTCTTCTTTTTCAAATTTTTTTTATTTTTTTTGAAAAATGCTTCAATGGATATTCATAACTATATCCCTCTAATATGTCATTCAAATTTCGTCAGAAACAGAGACTCCTACGGCCTCCATCCACACGATCATTTTTTAACGGTCTCAGATTTGTTGTATTTTTCGCGTTCTGGATGGAGGCCATAGGAGTCTCTATTTCTGACGAAATTTTAATGCCATATTAGAGGGATATAATTATGAAAATCCATGGAAGCATTTTTCAAAAAAAATAAAAAAAAATTGAAAATAAGAGAGTGGAGTAGGTAAGTTACCTACTCCATGGAGTAGGATCCCCTTGCTCATATATATATATATATATATATATATATATATATATATATATATAGGGTTAAATGAGGCTACACCCAGGTTGTAGCCAATTGGCTACTCCCACCCATATTTTTCCCTCATTTTTTTATTTCTTTGGAAAATAAAAATTTGTATATTCATCACTATATCCCTCTAACATTCTACTAAAATTTTGTCAGAAACAGAGACTCCTAAGCCCTCCATTCATACCTCATTTTTTTAATGGTCGCAGGATTTTTTAAATCGACCCTGTTTGGATGGAGGCCGTAGGAGTCTCTGTTTCTGATGAAATTTTAATAGAATGTGAGAGGGATATAATGATGAATTTACAAATTTTTAGTTTCCAAAGAAATTAAAAAATGAGGGAAAAATAATTGTGGGAGTAGCTAAGTTGGCTACAACTAGGGAGCATACTCCCTTTTCCCATATATATATATATATACTATAAAGGACTCAAGCCCATTAATTTCCTGCCCTTCAATTCCGAATTTACCCTTCCAATCTTCCGTCTTCTTTCGTCATTCCGGAAATGCCCTCGACAATTCTGCAATTCAAGAAATCCCCTCGCCTCTTCCCTTCCCCACCAAGGAAACCCTCCCATCGATGGATTCGCCTGCCTCCACCACTGACATAAGAATGCCACCCCGACCCTCAACGCCACCCCGACCCTCAATCCGCCTTCGCGTCGCCTACATCATCATCTGCTTTGCCGACTGGATTGGAACCGACTGCCGTACCGGATATCTCCTCAAAGATCTATGCCTCATATAAACTCGCCTCTCTGACTTCTTCCCTGCTTGCCGCAACGCCTCTGAGGCCGCCAGGTTCACCGACGCCGCCGGGTGGCTTAAGGTCGCCGGCTCCGTCTGGAGGGTTCAGGCCGCTGGCAAAAAGGGGCAACTGCCACCGTCGTCTCGGCTGAAGCCACTGCACTGGGACAAGATGCATATGGGGAACATGGGGCACTCCATGCTTTGGGATCAGTTGCATGACGGCTCCTTCCGGTACGCGCTTTTCCCTTCTTGCTTATATTTTCAATCTTCATTATTTAACTTTTAATGCTAGATTAATCGATCCTTAATTCTCTATTTGATTTTGAACGGTTGTCTATGCGTTTTAAATGTAGTTGTTTAGGCACTCAAATCGTAGTCAACTATGACACATCAACAATAAGACGTGCAATCAAACTACTGATTTGATCTATTTTTGATCATAATAGAGGTCAGTCAAAATTACAACAGTTGCCGTTCAACCGTCCATCAGAGGCTCTCAGTTGCCAAAGATGTAGTAAAGTTAGAAGAGTACGACCTTGGTGGTCATTAAGGCCATGCTTGAGTGGTATATATGGATGATATTTGGTTGGCATCATCAACAAGATAAAGAGGAACAGGTATTGTGACAGCAATTGATGTGATTATATTGTTACTATATTATTATTGGGTTGCTGATGTCAGGACTTTCAGGAGATAAGACAACCATATCCCTCATCCAAAGGCATATGAACATGGTTGAAATATTCAAGTACGTTCTTGGTAATAAATCTGTAAAAAAATCCAAGTAAAATCAAATTGGATTGCAACATAAAATGAAATTTTGTTAACTTGCCAAAACTAAATTTATTTATATTGATGGAGGCATAAGAAAAAGAAGAATGAAGCTCATGGGTACCCCGATGGAGTCCCCAATCTGCGAAGGCGATCTCACCTTCACCCTCGACGGCGATGCACTGGCTGTGGCTGCCGATGCGAAGACAAAGACCCACGAGGTGGAGGACTGCCGTTGGAGGTGGAAGCATAAGAAGAACGAGAAGGCATAGGCTGGGCAGCAGGGTGGAGGCGAAGACATCGATGTCGAAAATGACGAGGGAGAGATGAAGGAGCACACCACTACTAGCTCGAAGGTCGATCTGTGAACAAGATCAACCCCTCCCTCTAGGCCTCCTATGGGTGGACCCCTTTCGAGGAGCCCCACCGTCGCTTGCCCGCTCCCTCTTCCTCCTCCTCCTCCGGCACCACCACCTCTCTGCCACACGACCTCCCACCACTCGGGTTGGAGATCGATGTTCATCGGCATTTGCTTTGTTGGGATCAAACCACATCATCTGTGCGAGGTTCATTGTTGAGATTGCCTAGATGGAGATCTAGAGCACCACCTGCTCTCAAATCGGCATCTGGAGACCCTTATCATACATACAGATCTAGCACTTTGTTATGTTGTAGCTTTAGATCTGTTCATCAGATCTTCTAATGTATACCGCATGAATGCATTTTAACAAAGAAAGCACTGACCTTAGGACCATAGTGACAACAAAAATAAAGTGCAAATATACAATTACTTTTATACTTTTGAAAGTCTCATTTCTATTGTAGTTGAGACAATATTAACTAATTAAAGGTCTTTTGAAAACTTAATGTTAATATTCCTATCTATTACCAGCTCTTCACTTTATTTAGCATGTTTATAATATGTCCCAGAGAAATAACTTCCCTAAAATATGCTCTTTATGATTATGTGCCTAACATACTTTCGTCATTCAGAACTCATAAAGATACAGACTCGCGGCCACAATTTCTCACCTCGAGAAATTTAATATGACTGTTGCAAAAACATAGGCAAAGAAATGGGAAAGAGTAATCAACACTTTCATGAAGGCATTCATAATGGGTGTAATAAACCCTCTTCTGTAAATCTAGATAGTGGAAACCTATATTACTGTACAATACCATAAGAAGATATGACTTTACATCACATGTATGCTCACAGTTTGTGCTTGGAAAGCGAACATCTCCTCTCTTCTAATGGAAAAGAGATGAGTAATCTTTGGTTTACATAGATACTATAGAACTGCCGACAAGATTTTGACATAGATAAATCTTATTGCTTTCTGCATATAACTGAAACATTAAAAAAATACACGACAAAATTTCAACAACGTCGAGAACAATCAGAAGAAAATTGAAGTACTAGATAAGAATTTCTACCCTTCGAATCTTTATGATTAATCAGGGCATTCCTTTACTTAAAATATGCAAGTATTTAGCTGTAGGAGATCACGCACAAAGAACTAAAATTTTCATATTATGAGTAATTCATATGGGAACTTATATTTATGTTCGCGTATTAAACATTAAAATAAACAATGCACAACCCGCTTTTTATTCTCGAAGATACCCAAGTACTTATAGTAGCTACAGTCGTTACCGTGAATACTTTGAGCGTAGAGTTAAATAATAATAATATGATCATTACAGAAAATTTGAGGGTAAAGCATGCAAATGGTTATTCGACCTATTAGAAGTTGTCCATCAAATTATAAAATAACATTATCTACATATGCACATTTTGGTTATAATTCTATCGTTACTTATCATCTACTTTCTTGGAATATTTATAATATGAATAATACTTATATCTAATTATATTTGTATGTCCCAGATGATAGAATTTTTGCTATAATTACAATTGATTATATAGAAAAGTCGGTTAGTTTATTTACTAAGTTTATATACATAAATTTCCCTTTCCCGTGCACCGCACGGGTTCCCTACTAATTATATCTAGATATATATAATTATTTATTTGTTTATATAATGATGAAATACCACCTCAAATCGTGCCATCTAAACCGCCTATTGAGAAAAAAGGGCATGTGGAATCACAGTATGCAATATAAAGCATGCCGACTCAGAGTATTCCCAAAAAATGCCTTAGCACAAGTGGAGTCCAACCAATCCATCATCAACCTAAGCTAAATCTATCGAGACTGTGTGCAAGTGAAAAGATATGATTTTGCATCATTGCCGCATAATAGCTCTGTGCAGCATGGAGATCTCACCATAGGGCAACCCGACATGTTTTTTCTTCTAATGACAACAATGGTCTTTCGATGGTGAACCAGACTCGTCGAGGGCAATGGGTGCTCTGATGCTGTGAGAAGTGAGAAGCGGTCTGATGATGGCGGCGGGACTATTGTTTTGGGAAACCCATCTTATGATGAGTTGGAGGCATTTGATCGATTCTGATAGACTCCCCTATGGCAACAAGGTCATTTTCAGCATGACCGTTATCAAATGGCACTAAAGATAGTAGCTATATCACACACCCCTTTCGACTGACATCTCTTGTCGTAGAACACAAAATTGTAGATCCACAAAGTCAACACACAGTGCTTGGGGTTTTTAGAGCTCTTTGGTTGTTGTAAGGAGGAAATGGAAAAAAAAGTCCAAGCACTATTTACGACAACAAATTTTTATATAATAGATTATTCTCGAGAATGATAAATAATTCCAAGATCAATCTACTATGATTATGGACAAGATATTGACATGATTGCAAGTCTTGAACTTGATATGACGATGGATCGATTTGTGTGATGACCATCCTCCTAGGATCTGAGTACTCGATAAACCAATTCCATGCACACGAAACACATGCTATAAATATAAGCAGGAAAAAATAACATAAAAAAGATTAGAATTTACTATTGCTTTCTATTCATTTCCATTTCACATCATGCCCATCATTCATTACAATCCATGTCCACAAAATATAATATCATATATCCTCAAAGAGTGTGCCCATACATACATATTACATCACATGTCTCTCAAACCAACAAGATAAGTAAAAGCAATCAAAGCTACAAATGTAAACAATAAAAGTAACTAATGTGATCCACCACAAAAATTGTAGTTGTCCAAAAAAACTCCAACAAAACACTAGCTTCTCACTACTACGGTTGCTTCTGAGAACCTGTGGATCCAACTTAAACGTATGTTGTGAGCAAAGATGTCCAGTACGGTGCAAAAACTACAATAAGATACTAAAGAGTTGTGCAAAAGAAAACAATTGGGTAAAATGTCCTCACAAAGAAGACAAAACTCTAGTCATTATCATTAGCCATGAATAACCCAAGCTTCAGGGATAACTGCGGTCTTGGTCCACGTTAAACCTTACACTATGACTCTAAGACAAATAAGAGGCATGTGATGGGTACAATGCAACCTGACTAAGTTGTCAACATGTCCACTTAGCTTCACTTACCAAACATAACTCAATCTTAAATCTCCCAAATATTGCACATGATATACAATAACCATGACTCCTTAATCATTTTCCAACATGTGAATCTTCGCAAACCATCCAAATCCACTACTCGCACATAAGATTCCACGATGACGTAGGACACAAGTTATGGCATAAGTCAGTAAGATCATCCATCACCATAGTTAGAAAAATCCATCGATTGTCGCCCATTCCCCCTTATACACAAGAGACTTGATTCATTTTCCAACTTCAATAACCATCATTTCTCAGAGAAATCCCTCTTAGTGCTCCGACTCAGAATTCCAACCAATATATCCTACACCAGTCAGTACACAAGTGTTAACCATAAGTGAAAAAAGCGAAGCAATATACCACCAAACATGACTACTTGGATGTTCTCTAAGTACTAGGCTGAAGGCACACATGTATTTTGAACATCAGCATGGTGAATCCTTGGTGTGCCAAGCAACATGTCCTCCAACTGTCACAGTTACATAGTAGAAGTTGGGATCACGGTCGTCTAGTCTTCTACCCTGGGCCCCAATAGCTCTATACTACCCTGTCATCATGAAATTTCAC
This sequence comes from Ottelia alismoides, assembly GCA_037367405.1. NCBI lineage: Eukaryota > Viridiplantae > Streptophyta > Magnoliopsida > Alismatales > Hydrocharitaceae > Ottelia > Ottelia alismoides. Next base: position 788,568 of record JAZKJV010003813.1, on the reverse strand, counting down.
CAGAAATTTCACCACAAGATACATAACCCGGATCATAGCCTTAATCATTTTTTATATGAGCAAATCATGATATGTTCGGAATTAGATCATTGGTACTCTAATAATATCGATCTTAGATCCCTATGACACATGGATTTATTACTTTGTAATCATCTTGAAGGAGAGAAGATATCATGAAACCAAAAGGGCGTCCTGATGCAAATATTGGTGGCCTATTGTATGCGGCGTAACATTGGCAACCTTACCCATAACGTTGACCATGTTACATGCATGTCTATAAGGTATCCTACCATGGGGCGACATGTTATGGTGAAACTTGCCATGGGTGACCCGCCATAAGGTGACCTGTTATGGGCTATGGGGCGACCTACCGTTGGCTATGAGATGACCTGATATGGTGCAACTTGTCATAAGGTGAGTTGTGGCCAGCATGTTATGTCACAACCTGCCATAAGGTGACTTGGTGTGGCCAACCAACTATGGCCACGGGATGACCTGTGATAAACACGGAAATCGATCGGTCTTGTGTTCCGCACAAGGCGGGAACACCGTCAAAGTGTCGACCAATCAAAATCCGCGTTTAATCAACAATTAACCCACACTAAAGATCAACAAATTAGAACTAATGTGGAGTTAAAATTTATTTTTAACTCTGCACAAATGGTGTATAGTGACAAGTATGCAGAGAGTTCGAACACAGGGAGCAAGCAGGGTAATTCAAGCAGATGTAAGCACAAGTGTGTGTGTAAAGTGTCTACACTAAGCAAGCAAGCAACTACAATTTTTGTGGGTTTTTAATTTTTAATTTTTTTATTTTAATTTTTTTTAATTTTATATTTTGGTTTTTAATTTTCTGATTTTTATATTTTATATTTTATATTTTTCTTTTTCTTTTTTCAATATTGGAATTCAAAGACAATGGAATAAAAGGCAAGGTAAAATATTTATAAAACTAAGTAAAAATTATCAAAAATTCAGCAATAAAATCTTTTTGGTATTTTTGTGGTTTTCTACTGTTTTTGTGATTTTTGGGGATTTTTCAAGGTGTTTTTGATATTTCTTTGAATAGCAAAACAAGGCAAAACAGTGAAATATGTGCTGGTTGTGAGTAAAATGGGATTTAAAAATAGCAAACAGCAACCAAAATTTTTCACACTATTTTTCAAATAAAAAGGACAAAATAAGGAACAAACAGAAACTGAGTTTTTGATTTTTGGAATTTTCTACTATTTTATATATTTTTTTGAAGTTTTTGAGTGTTTTTAAATTTTTAGTGTTTTTCTTTTGAACTTTTTAATGATTTTTGGACTGACACTAAAATAGGATAAAATAGACACTAGGTAATTTTTTTGGAGTTTTTAGAGGTATTTTACTATTTTTTTGGTATTTTCTAAACTGGACAGTGCACAAAAAGCAAGTTTTTGATTTTTAGTAAATATGAAAATATAACAAAATCAAAAACTAAAATGGTGGCGTTAAAGTACACATGTCCAGGAGCTAAACCCTATTTTTGGGGAATTTTTGGACTTAAAAAGATGGTCGAATTAATTCATGCAAAGATCCAAACATTCAACCAGCCTGGCAAGGACCATTTAGCAAATATACAAAAAGATGGGGACAGGGCTGCAAATTTGCCACAAAATTTGTGCTAAACAAAATAACTTTTAGACTACACACAAATAACCAAAACCCGCAAGGGTGACCTCGCAAAATTTCCAACCACGCGCGTGACTAGCACGCGCTTGGCAGGGACTTAAAGGCAATTATGCAAAACTGCGGGGGAGTCGAATATAATTATTACAAAGTTAATTAAACGACAGATGAAAGCTTGAGTGCTAGTAATTAAATACAAAACGTGACGGGTAGAAATTGCAAAATACCCAGTCAAAGGCGGGCGTCGACGGTTCTGATCCAACCACTTATGCCACGTGTCGAACCCGCAGCTCGCGATACCCCTTCGCACGGCCGGTGTGGATTAGATCATGAAATCAATCGGACGGCAGGAGGGCATGCTGCATCCAACGACTGCTGAAAGATCTGGAGCTCCTCTCGGATCGGACGGCGGGAACCTCTCCCGCTAGAACAGGGCAGAACTCCCCCCTTCGCGAACTTCGATCGGCTCACAGGCGTTGCTCCGGCCTTGGTTCTCGTCGCTGGAGGTTCCTGACGATGCCTGGAAGGTTCCCCAACCTCGCGGCGGGGCCAAAATGGGTCGCTGAGCCCAGGTGCGCCGCGACGAAGTCGGAGGGGCGATGGGGCTCCAGGTGCCACGTTCCTCAAAATCGACCCTCCAGATGGGGTCTTCTGCCTCCAGCAACCTGCAAAAAGGGTTAGGGAGAGCTCGGGCAAAGTGCCGAGCATCACCCAGCAGTAAAAGAAGGCGGGAGGCGGTGAGGGAGAAGCTCGCCGGAGCTTGCTCCGGCGAGGTGGAGTACGGAAGTGATCGGAGGTGGGATGACCGATTGGTGAATGGCGATGCGTTCCTATTGCTACCAGAAACTAAAGTAACCAAAAGAAAAAGAGAAGAAAACGTACCTCGAGCCCAGATTGGCGAGGTTTAATACCTCACGGCGGCGCAGCCGCCGGAGATGGCTGGGACGCGCCTCGGCCCTCCGCTGCACCTCGACGAGGTCGGGGATCAACCCCCTGTCACCGGGGATCCCTGGATAACCCTCGGATGCCTCAACCAAGGCCTGAATGCGGTCCAAGGGGAAAAGGAAGAAGGGGGGTTTGGTTTTGAAGAATGGCGAGGGGCGATTTTCGAGGGCCGATCACGGGCGGGACATGAAGATCTGGTAGGATCTATTAGGTCGGCGAGCTAGGTGGTTGTACAGGGTACAACTTTCATGAAGAGATCGACTACCCTCGAGCAACGCATCATGGCGAAAAAAATCGAGAAAGTAGGGGTCTTAGGCGTTCTGACAAGCAGCAGGCAAGGGGTCAGAGAGTTGACCCAGGTCAACTCTCCAGCCCTCCTGGTTGGTCCACGTGGACCAACCAGGAAAAAGCCTGGAAAAAAGTATTCTAAAATCATTTAAAAACGGTAAACGATTTTATTAATTTTTTATTATAAAATAAAAAATGTTTATTATTTTATAAATTATTTTATGGTGATTTTTATTTATTTTTATGAAGTATATTTTTACAAGTTTGCATTTATACCCCTCTAGGTATATATATCTATATACTTAAGTATTCTATTTTTATTTAGGTATTATTATTTTTATTTATGATTTTATAAAATTATAAAATACTTTTATGTATACAAATATATTTTTATTTTATTTTTCTGATATGTTTTGTATAGGTAATAAAATACAAGTATGTTTTGTATAGGTATATGTATAGGTAATGTACCTATGTATTTTATTTTTAAGTATTTTATTTTTGGTTTTTATTTAGGTTTTTATTCTTATTTTAATGTACATAATTATTATAAGTAATATTTACAATATTATAAAAATATAAAATTATAAAAATAACAAATAATTAATAAATTGAATATTTTAATATGTACAAGTATACAACGAGGGTCCAAAACTCAACTTTCAAACCGTAGCTCCGCCAAATGCGAAACCACCGCCATTGGATAGATTATTTTATTCTATATACAATTAAAGGTGAGTTTGATGCATTTGGAGTTGTCGTTTGTGAGATACGGGTCTGGAAAGTTGGGGTTCTGGATTTTTATTCAGACCATAACTTTTTATCTGTACATTATTTTTCTGTGAAATCAATTTTGTATTTTCCTTTATTAAATTATCTACAACTTTCATGTACAAAGTTTCTTTATTTGATGTATAAAAAGTGGAACCAAAAATAGGTCCCAAATTGAATAAAGAATGAATAGAATGTATAGGTATTTTATCTGTATTTCTGACCTTATCTCCCCCTACTTTATTCCTTGTCGACCTATTCATCAAGATGCCTAGGTCTCGGGGGTTTTGGGTCATAAAATATTTACAATATTTTATTATTTTTCTTTTCTTTATTTATTCTATAATTTTGGCCTTAATTACAGTAATTTATACGCTGTTTAGATGCATATGCATGAATGCTAAGATGATGATTTTAATGCTATTTACAGGCATTTGCTAGGGTTTTTGGTGCCAAAATGATAGAATAAAGATGATGAAATGTGGATTCATCATCCCCCTATACTTTACCTTTGCTAGTCCCTAGCAAACACTTATGCAATAAGTGCAAAAAGAAAAGAAAGAAAAGAAAAAGAAGAAAATTGGATAAAGTTTAATTATCAAACTTGTCTTCACAAAATCAAAGTTTGGAGCTTAAGTCGGACCTTTGGAATTTTAGTGTGGTCGGAACCTTAATGAGAACCAAGTTTGAAATCCTACAGTCCTTGAGAATCCCAAAACTCTGTCCAAGTCTCCTCAATAGCCAGGTCAGAAATACTTCAACTCATACGCAAACTCTTATGACTATGAATCTGACTCGTACAGTGTAAGTGATATGTAGCTCCCCACCTCAGAAGTGACAAAGAAACAACCTCCCCAACCTGGTAACTCTAATGCCTTGGTCTAGCAACTCTTTCCTCGAGAAGCGGGGTATTCCCTACTAAGTTCAAGTGCAACCGGCTCAAGAAGAGGGGGAAGAAGTATAGACTTTTGGAAGCTCAGCCAGTGTAGCCAAGTCTCCCGCTGCAAGCTTCATGAGATGTAACGTGGATACCATAAGCTTTTGCTTTATTGGACTATATACACTCCGGTGGGGTTATTAAATTTTCAATCCGACCCACCACTTTTTTGGAGTTCTTTTTTTTCCCTTTTTTTTCTTTTTTCTTTTTTTTTCAATTGCATCTGTACAACATATCTACATGGTGCAGCATATATACAAGAAATTTTCCTCTTGAGCCAGTAGACTATCCCTCTTTTGAAGCTTTATTACAACCCACGGCTTCTGTCTTTAGCCTTCATCACCACTAGACCAAGTTGAGGTGCACTTCCTTCACTAGAAGAAGAAGAGAGGTTCCGCCTATAAGTACTACCCTCATATGCTACCCCAAGCCAAAGGAAACTGCCTCCTCACCACCTCATCCGTGGAGAGCTATGTGAAAGGTGCAGGTGTCCAAGTTAGGTCATTATCAACAAGAGTCGTGCGTGTGCTCCGAAATACTCTACTTAGGCAGTCAAGAATACATTGAACCAAGTCCCGTGATCCTCAAAGAATTAAGTCAACTAGACCTGAAGTACCTCAAACCCAGTTCCTCTAAGGTTCCTGTTATTAGGTAGATTTTAAGGTCCAATCAAGCTCCAATCTCCGGATTTTACTTAGACTTGTTCAACTATCAAACTCAATCCGAAAAATGCGAATGCTATGCAATGCAATGCGGGAAATATTTTTGTGATGCAATTTTCAAAGATTTTGAACTTTTTATGGATTTTTTTAAAAATATGATGCATGCATTTTTTTTATTTTTCAAAAAGGTTTTGTTTTTTTTCAGATGTTTTTGATTTTAGTTTTGCAAATGTTTTTGGGATTTTTGAAAACAAAAAGATTTTGGCTAAAATCTAGGTTAAAAATATGTACACGGGAGTGCTTCTTATATTTACAAGAAATGGATTTTAAGAATTTACAGGGTAAGTAGTTAGTTTTATACACACACATATATATATATATAGTGGATTTTGGCGTGATGTAAATATTCCTCAAATTTATTTGACACAAGCTTTTCACACCATTTTTGAAAACTATAGTCCAAAATAGTTTTTACAAACATTTTACAAACATGTACACACATTTGAAAATCATTTTGCAAAGGTTTTAAAAACAGTATATATGGATTTTTCAAAGGATTTTTTTGCAACCATTTTTCAAACCATTTGCAAATCATTTTTCAAATCTTTTATTTCACATAAAGAAAATGAATTTTACAAATCACACATTTTTACAAAGGTTGAAAACATGTAACAAAATATTTTCAAAATAGTTTTCAATAGATGTTCACAAAGGTTTTCAAACTATTTTTCAAACATTTTGCAAAAAAACATTTTCACCTGATTTATTACTCAGTATGTACAAAAAGAATTTGAGGAATAACCACATCTTTTTATTAAGGATTTTTAATGAATTTTAAAGAACTATTAGCCATATTATTAGGAAAATACGAAAGTACGAGTTATGGCTAAAGTATATACGTAATATATACGACCCCCCTATACTTAGCTTGAGCTATGTCCTCATAGATCGGAGAGAAAAGAGAAGACATAACTCGTACTAAGTATAGGCAAGTCTAAAGAATGAATGAATCAATGAATGAGAAGTTGACCGTCCCCCCTATACTTAGGATCAAATAATCCTGAGTATAGCAGACTGTATACAACGCAGGGAGGGTCAAGGGTGGGAATGAACAGATCGTACTCAGATTGTCTCCCCCTATACTTAGGGTAAGATATCCCTAAGTATAGACAGAAGAGGAGACAATGGAGAGGATCAAAGAATGGAGAAACTCGGGGTGCAGGCCCCCCTATACTTAGGACAAAGTACGTCCTAAGTATGGAAAACTGTCTACAAGGGCGGCACCTTTTTGATAGATGAAGAAGATAGAATAGGAAAAGAAGAAAAAGAAGAAAAGAAAAAGAGATGAGATCATGAGAATGTACACACCGCTCCCCCTATACTTAGGGTAAAAGAAGCCCTAAGTATAGACAACAACAGGAGCGATGACACAGAACGAAGAAGGAACACTCGGCTCGTCCACCCCCCTATACTTAGGACAAAGTACGTCCTAAGCAAGGCAAACACGAGAATGGGTGGTTGAGCAATACGGAAGAAAGAACCGAGGTACACAAGGGAATATACAACAGAGATGGATATACACATGATCAAGAAGGTGGAAAGCTGACCTTCTTGCGAGACCGCTGAGGGATAGATCTGATATGGTGTATGTCGACATCGGGGTCCACAGTGGACAGAAGCCGATCAGGGTCGACACGGTGAAGGCCCTCAGTGGAATCAAAACGGAAAGGGACGAACTGATCAATGGAAGCGGTATGGCTGGGTTCTCCCTTGGTGGTCCTAAGGTGTGAAGGCGTAGACGGGTGAGTGGAAGAAGTACGACTAAGTCCGGCCTTGGAAGTCTCGCCGATATCAAAGTGAAATGGGACAAACTCATCATCCTCGGAAGAAGTGTAATCGGAGTCGTCCTGCGAGTCCTCGTCCAGGTCAAAATCAAAAGGAACGAAAATCATCAGTGGAAGTATACGAACTCAGATCGTCCTCAAGACTCTCACCTGAATCCTTGTCTTCAACAAGAGGTCTGAATTTATCAAAATAAATAGCAGCATCAAAACCGACCTCAATCATCTTGACCTGTGAAGGGCCAGGAACGGATTTATTAGTGGAAGTAGTCAAACTAGGTCCGTCCTGTCTAGTCTTACCTGGGTCATTTGTTGCCTTATGCGGTCTCTCAAAGTAATGGGCAACTTCATAAGCATCCTCAATTATCTTGGTATCTGCCCCCTGATCAAATGGTTCAATCACATAAATACTCTGGATCTCATCAACACATCGCCACACACCAGGAGGAGGATCAGTGAGGTCCATGCTTTCCGACTTCCTCCCCTTTCGGGGGATCTGTCGGGGCTCATCAGGGATCGCTAAGGAAGTATCTCTAATATCATCAGATCTGTCATGGGCCCCAGAGTCAGCTATAATCAGTGGAGGTGCATCAGGTGCAGGTCTCTGGTCAACTGTGGGTGCGGTGATCAACACTTCGCTCTCGTCAACAGGACGGAAGCGAATCTCTCCTGATCCATAGTCAATAACGACCCTCGCAGAGGCGAGAAATGGTCGTCCCAGGATGATTGGAGATGGCTCCCCTGTGGAGTTCTCCATGGGCAACACGACAAAATCAACATGGTGGCTCGTGCCCTGAATAGAAATGACGGCGTTTTCAAGGATACCCTTCGGCCTCTTGATGGATCCATCAGCAAACTGAACGATCATCCTGGTTTTCTTGAGAGGCCCTAAGTGAAGAGACTGTACCAGCGAGAAGGGTAGTATGCTAATCGAAGCACCACCGTCTAGGAGAGTGCGATCACATGTATAGTCAGAGATGGTGCAAGTGATGAAAGGTGTAGCTGTGTTCTTCTTCTTGGGAATGGGACGGTGTGTGATGGCGAGGGCAGTGGCCATGGTCAGAATGTGACGCTCGGATCTGCTCCTCCGCTTTCTCTTCTTGGGAAGAGGAGCAGATAATTGGGTCATGGCCTGCTGAAGTGGGGCACGGATAATCTCATGAATAGTGGCCACCACTTCGGGTTCAGATAACATTTTTTTGAATTTTTGGACTTCCTCCATACAAGGGAGGAAGTCGGAATCAGCATATACACGAGGCATGCCAAGAGCAGTCTGTACAGCGGCATCCTCGGGGTCAAAGGTGGGACTGGATGTGACTGGGTGTGTGGTCCAGGGTTCTGGCAAGTGGACTCTCTCCTCAAAATCTTGATCAACCAAGTGTCTCCCGAAATCTTTTTGGAATTTTAAATTTTTCTCATTTTTTTGTATTTTTGGCGATTGCAAGCTCCCATGATCACCTACAAGTGAAGCCGTATTCCCAACAAAAGGAGCATTAATCTGATTCTTCCTCAAGAAAGCAATATCATCATTCATCAAATCAATGCGCTTTGTCATCCGATTCAAGATATCACTCATAGAGATCGAGGGAGGTGACTCCATCAGATCAAACTCGGGTGGATGTGAAGGTGGAGGTGGATAATACACAGGTGGGGGTGGATGTGGGTAGAAGTCCGAGTCGTGATACTGTGGATGAGGCGGGTATGTACAAAAATCAGAAAAAATAGGAGGATGATCCTCCTGATAAAAGGGAGGTAGACCGGCTGGAGCAAGCAAGGGGTCCGCAAAGTCCGGATAAAATGCACTCCAGGGGTCCATCTCGAGACAAGAGAAATGATCGGGGGAGCACGACGGTCAAGTCAAGAGATGTGAGAAAAGAAAGGCGCAAGTGCGCAGAGATGATCTAGGACACACACAACAATCACAGTCAAAAATGAAAAGAATACAAACCCTCAATTCACCTACTCAACTCAGTAGAGGCCGCAAAATGCGGTCTTTTTATCTTGTCTGTTTTAGAGTTAGGTGAGAAGTCAAGAAGTTGCGCAAACACTTAGGGGGCTGAATGGGATTTGGGCACTAACCTTAGTGTGTGCGCGAGCAATGTAAAACGAAGACAATGAGGGGGATTACTCGCCCCAATACAAGATTTTTCTTTTTGGTCGATTTTAGGGTCGAGTAATATTAGCAGTCCCAATTTTATTGGTTATCACTTTTTTTGGATTTTTAATGAAAATGCACGATCCTAACGGGGAATCAATTCCTTTGAGCACCTAGGTTGGCAAAATCAGAGGGAGAGTCGGAAAAGCAATGCAAGCGGCAAACAATGATGAATGCTAAAGCGTAAATGCTCACCTTGCCTCCAGCACTCTACATGCAAGGATGCTCAGCAGAATTGAAACCTATCTATATGCAAATGCAAGCGATGAAATTGCCCTAAGTTCAGAAATTGCTATTATCGTGAAGAACCACAAGTCGGCCACTTATCTTTAACCTAAGAGTCCGGTCTTGGCTTACCCCTCCTCTTCTCGACACACTCGAGTTCAGGAGTAGCGCTTAATGGGGCTTCTTCACAGCACACGGGTTAAGAGATAAATGAACAGACTGTTTAAACTTTGACTAAGTCCAAACGCGGCTATAGGTACATGCAAGATATATTAGGTGTTTGGCCTTAATCTATCGCAAGCAATCCTAAATCTAAGGGCTCAATCACACAAAGTGAAGAAAACAAAACCGGAAAACAAAGTAAAAAAAATGCGATGAAAAGCCGATGGAAAGCCGCGGTGAGCCCCCAAGTGAACAAACACTTGGAAATTAGGCCCGAATGTCCAAGAGTCCAAGTGTACCTGTATTATTACAAATTAATAGTCTCTCTCTCACAAAAATAAATGTAAGCTAATCTAATCACTCTCTCTCACTCCTCCTGCTCTCTCCTGCCGGCTTGGCCCAAGAAGGCCGGCTCCGCTTCCCAAGGATGCTCCGGATCACCTAAGCAATCCGCCTTGCTCCGCGGTCCCTCGCAAGAAGATAAGAAAGGAAATGGTCAGATAGCTCAACAAGATATATCAAAACTGCAAGAGATAGAAAGTAAGGCTATGGTAGACAATCAGCACAATCAAACAAAATGCGAACTACTCGCTGTTGCTCCCCGGCAACGGCGCCATTTGATAAACACGGAAATCGATCGGTCTTGTGTTCCGCACAAGGCGGGAACACCGTCGAAGTGTCGACCAATCAAAATCTGCGTTTAATCAACAATTAACCCACACTAAAGATCAACAAATTAGAACTAATGTGGAGTTAAAATTTATTTTTAACTCTGCACAAATGGTGTATAGTGACAAGTATGCAGAGAGTTCGAACACAGGGAGCAAGCAGGGTAATTCAAGCAGATGTAAGCACAAGTGTGTGTGTAAAGTGTCTACACTAAGCAAGCAAGCAACTACAATTTTTGTGGGTTTTTAATTTTTAATTTTTTTTATTTTAATTTTTTTTAATTTTATATTTTGGTTTTTAATTTTCTGATTTTTATATTTTATATTTTATATTTTTCTTTTCTTTTTTCAATATTGGAATTCAAAGACAATGGAATAAAAGGCAAGGTAAAATATTTATAAAACTAAGTAAAAATTATCAAAAATTCAGCAATAAAATCTTTTTGGTATTTTTGTGGTTTTCTACTGTTTTTGTGATTTTTGGGGATTTTTCAAGGTGTTTTTGATATTTCTTTGAATAGCAAAACAAGGCAAAACAGTGAAATATGTGCTGGCTGTGAGTAAAATGGGATTTAAAAATAGCAAACAGCAACCAAAATTTTTCACACTATTTTTCAAATAAAAAGGACAAAATAAGGAACAAACAGAAACTGAGTTTTTGATTTTTGGAATTTTCTACTATTTTATATATTTTTTTGAAGTTATTGAGTGTTTTTAAATTTTTAGTGTTTTTCTTTTGAACTTTTTAATGATTTTTGGACTGACACTAAAATAGGATAAAATAGACACTAGGTAATTTTTTGGAGTTTTTAGAGGTATTTTACTATTTTTTTGGTATTTTCTAAACTGGACAGTGCACAAAAAGCAAGTTTTTGATTTTTAGTAAATATGAAAATATAACAAAATCAAAAACTAAAATGGTGGCGTTAAAGTACACATGTCCAAGAGCTAAACCCTATTTTTGGGGAATTTTTGGACTTAAAAAGATGGTCGAATTAATTCATGCAAAGATCCAAACATTCAACCAGCCTGGCAAGGACCATTTAGCAAATATACGAAAAGATGGGGACAGGGCTGCAAATTTGCCACAAAATTTGTGCTGAACAAAATAACTTTTAGACTACACACAAATAACCAAAACCCGCAAGGGTGACCTCGCAAAATTTCCAACCACGCGCGTGACTAGCACGCGCTTGGCAGGGACTTAAAGGCAATTATGCAAAACTGCGGGGGAGTCGAATATAATTATTACAAAGTTAATTAAACGGCAGATGAAAGCTTGAGTGCTAGTAATTAAATACAAAACGTGACGGGTAGAAATTGCAAAATACCCAGTCAAAGGTGGGCGTCGACGGTTCTGATCCAACCACTTATGCCACGTGTCGAACCCGCAGCTCGCGATACCCCTTCGCACGGCCGGTGTGGATTAGATCATGAAATCAATCGGACGGCAGGAGGGCATGCTGCATCCAACGACTGCTGAAAGATCTGGAGCTCCTCTCGGATCGGACGGCGGGAACCTCTCCCGCTAGAACAGGGCAGAACTCCCCCCTTCGCGAACTTCGATCGGCTCACAGGCGTTGCTCCGGCCTTGGTTCTCGTCGCTGGAGGTTCCTGACGATGCCTGGAAGGTTCCCCAACCTTGCGGCGGGGCCAAAATGGGTCGCTGAGCCCAGGTGCGCCGCGACGAAGTCGGAGGGGCGATGGGGCTCCAGGTGCCACGTTCCTCAAAATCGACCCCCCAGTTGGGGTCTTCTGCCTCCAGCGACCTGCAAAAAGGGTTAGGGAGAGCTCGGGCAAAGTGCCGAGCATCACCCAGCAGTAAAAGAAGGCGGGAGGCGGTGAGGGAGAAGCTCGCCGGAGCTTGCTCCGGCGAGGTGGAGTACGGAAGTGATCGGAGGTGGGATGACCGATTGGTGAATGGCGATGCGTTCCTATTGCTACCAGAAACTAAAGTAACCAAAAGAAAAAGAGAAGAAAACGTACCTCGAGCCCAGATTGGCGAGGTTTAATACCTCACGGCGGCGCAGCCGCCGGAGATGGCTGGGACGCGCCTCGGCCTCCGCTGCACCTCGACGAGGTCGGGGATCAACCCCCTGTCACCGGAGGCTAACCCTCGGATGTCTCAACCAAGGCCTGAATGCGGTCCAAGGGGAAAAGGAAGAAGGGGGGTTTGGTTTTGAAGAATGGCGAGGGGCGATTTTCGAGGGCCGATCACGGGCGGGACATGAAGATCTGGTAGGATCTATTAGGTCGGCGAGCTAGGTGGTTGTACAGGGTACAACTTTCATGAAGAGATCGACTACCCTCGAGCAACGCATCATGGCGAAAAAAATCGAGAAAGTAGGGGTCTTAGGCGTTCTGACAAGCAGCAGGCAAGGGGTCAGAGAGTTGACCCAGGTCAACTCTCCAGCCCTCCTGGTTGGTCCACGTGGACCAACCAAGAAAAAGCCTGGAAAAAAGTATTCTAAAATCATTTAAAAATGATAAACAATTTTATTATTTTTTATTATAAAATAAAAAATGTTTATTATTTTATAAATTATTTTATGGTGATTTTTATTTATTTTTATGAAGTATATTTTTACAAGTTTGCATTTATACCCCTCTAGGTATATATATATCTATATACTTAAGTATTCTATTTTTATTTAGGTATTATTATTTTTATTTATGATTTTATAAAATTATAAAATACTTTTATGTATACAAATATATTTTTATTTTATTTTTCTGATATGTTTTGTATAGGTAATAAAATACAAGTATGTTTTGTATAGGTATATGTATAGGTAATGTACCTATGTATTTTATTTTTAAGTATTTTATTTTTGGTTTTTATTTAGGTTTTTATTCTTATTTTAATGTACATAATTATTATAAGTAATATTTACAATATTATAAAAATATAAAATTATAAAAATAACAAATAATTAATAAATTGAATATTTTAATATGTACAAGTATACAACGAGGGTCCAAAACTCAACTTTCAAACCGTAGCTCCGCCAAATGCGAAACCACCGCCATTGGATAGATTATTTTATTCTATATACAATTAAAGGTGAGTTTGATGCATTTGGAGTTGTCGTTTGTGAGATACGGGTCTGGAAAGTTGGGGTTCTGGATTTTTATTCAGACCATAACTTTTTATCTGTACATTATTTTTCTGTGAAATCAATTTTGTATTTTCCTTTATTAAATTATCTACAACTTTCATGTACAAAGTTTCTTTATTTGATGTATAAAAAGTGGAACCAAAAATAGGTCCCAAATTGAATAAAGAATGAATAGAATGTATAGGTATTTTATCTGTATTTCTGACCTTATCTCCCCCTACTTTATTCCTTGTCGACCTATTCATCAAGATGCCTAGGTCTCGGGGGTTTTGGGTCATAAAATATTTACAATATTTTATTCTTTTTCTTTTCTTTATTTATTCTATAATTTTGGCCTTAATTACAGTAATTTATACGCTGTTTAGATGCATATGCATGAATGCTAAGATGATGATTTTAATGCTATTTACAGGCATTTGCTAGGGTTTTTGGTGCCAAAATGATAGAATAAAGATGATGAAATGTGGATTCATCAACCTGCTATGAGCTATGGGGCGATGTTTAAGAGCTTTTGCATGGGTCTGCTGATCCAACAAGATCAGCCGTCGCTGCATTGACCAAGTGTCTCTTAAGCAACAATTAATCTACAAATGAATTAAGCGATCAAATCGTATGAGTTAAATTTATTATAACTCTGCTAAAAATGTATAGGCATAAGTAGTCAGAGTGTCAAACATTGGGAGCTAAATCGGGGTAGTAATTATTACTAATTATTGCTAACAAATAATAATCATTATTATATTTTTGTTGCTTTATGCTTTTCTTATTTTTGTAGGTTTTTTATTATATTTTTTGATGATGTTTAATTATTACATATTTTTAAAATTTTATATTTTATATTTTCTTTTTAAATTCTGTAAAATTTTAATTTATTTTTTGGCTTTTAAAATAAAGTAATCAGTAATTGATGTATAGCCACCTTTATTCTTTCATTTTGCATTTAAATTCTTATCAGTATAGATGTAAATACATATAAATGGTACAAATTGACATCTATTATATGTCTACAAATTCTTGTATTTAAATTATAAAAATAAAAGAATAAAGAAAATAAAAGAAAATTAAATGAAGTATCAAAGATACATAATAACTCTAAACCTCGAGACTAAGTCAATATTAACTTGGTCGATAAGGAATAATAGAAGGAGATAAGAGTCTGTACTGAATAAAGAAACCCTAATTTTCATTCCCCAAAAAATACCCATTTTACTTGATTTTATTCTTCAATTTTTAATCATAAAATAATAAAATTTTTAATATGAAACTTGCACATAAAAATACTTAGAAATAATTGCGCATAAAAAAATGCATCGTGCAACCGGAACACACAGATGAAAAAGTTGTAAACAAACTTCACAGATATGTATATTCTCCATACAATCTCAAAATTAATCAAACCTATGTTCATTTTATTTAAAATTAAATTATCTATTTAATGAAGGTGGTTTCATTAAAAATAGAGTTAAGATGCAAAAGTTGGTTCTAGGTTCCCATTGTACTATATACATGTATATTTTATTCATTTAATTCACTCTTTATATGTTTACTATTCTTATATTTTAAATACTTGTATATATTATTTGAAATATATTAAAAAATAAACATAAAATAAAGACACTAAAAATACATTAAAATAAATACTACATTAAAATATATAGGTATATTATACCTACCATGTGCATACATCTATTTTATTTAAGTGTATAAATAAAATCATAAAAATAAAATAAAAATATGTTAATATGTGTTTAAATATATTATAAATATATAAAATATGTACATATGATATAAAAATAAAAAATAAAAAATAAAAAATACTTAAAATATATGCAAATATACCTACATACACTTGTAAAAATTAGCACCCAATAAAAACGATTGTAAAAATACATAAAAATATCAATAAAATAATTTATCAATTCAGAAATTAAATTTTTATGTTTTGAGTGTTAATTAATGAATTCATCTACTATTTATTATAGAATTAATGAAGGTTTTTGTACATTCTTTTTCCTGATTGATCCACGTGGACCAATCATGACCCTTGGACTGTTGACCTTTGATCAAATGTCCTTCCCTCCTTCTGACACAAGCACCCCCCTCTTCTCCATTTTTTGTCTCATCCTCCATCTCTCCATCTTCCTCGAGACCATCATCAATCTTCACCTCCCTTAGTCCTAATCCACGCCCATCACTTAGGCTCCACCAACCACCCTCCGTCGTCAAGCAATCAACCCCCCCACCCCCCAAGTCACCTATCCTTGTTCTATAAATAAAACCCCAAATTGAACTTTTGCTTTTGATCTTCCTCCATCTACATCAACCCCAAAGGTATCAATATGGAGTATCTCCTTGGTGACATCAAGTGAAGCCCAACCCTACTGTGTGGACAAGGCAGAGTTCTTGGTCGATCCAGCCATTGTCGGAGCCTATCTCAAGCGAGGTTGCCCATTTGCTCCAAGTACTCTTGTTGAGCTGGCAGGATTAGTTTTTAGTTTGCATTTAATTCTAACATAATAGTTTAGGTTTTTATTTCAAGCATTTGATCCTTAGTTTATCATAGTTTCCAATCTTTTCGTTCGTTGGATCTTAGAGCTCCAGCTATTGTATCATCATAACCTTATTTCAACTCACACCACCCTCCATCTCCTTCCCCATCATCTATTCTATCATCCAACCACTAGACACCTCTGACCTCACTCAGATCAGGGAGTCTGATCTCCTCCTCCACCTATCAACGGAGCTTGCCACCCACTCCATCTCCACATCCTGTGCAACTTCAAATAGGGTCAAAGTTGTTCACCTCGAGCCCACGAAACTTCTTGAGCAGACCCAAGGCCTGAAACATCACCTGGAGCAAAATCAAAGTAGGATAAGCACCTCAAGGTCATTTGGAACGATAAAAGACTCCATGTCCCCATCTTTGGGACATGGACACCATTCGAGTCTCTTGTTGGTGCGATTGTGTCCCAAAAACACATGGAACTGATCGAAGCAGACGAAGGTCATTGGAGCACAAAGAAATCAAAGATCAAAGGGATGCTAGGGCTTCATTCTTGGTTGTTCTTCATGAGCACCTAGGCAACGCCAGATCAATAACACAACCCACATCTCTAATGTGGATCGTTCATTTGAGGCAGTGGTATGCAA
Organism: Ottelia alismoides; assembly: GCA_037367405.1. NCBI lineage: Eukaryota > Viridiplantae > Streptophyta > Magnoliopsida > Alismatales > Hydrocharitaceae > Ottelia > Ottelia alismoides. The sequence goes on along the minus strand of JAZKJV010003813.1, from coordinate 771,992 downwards.
CTAAAGCCATCCGATCGACTTAAGTGCGCCCACACGACGTGTATCTGTTGCTCATCTCTGTACATTTTAGGTAAACTGTAGAGACCTACTCCCACCTTTTGTACTTATTAAATATCCCTATAAATATAAGTTTTAGTGTAAAAGTTTTGTATAAATTGCATCAAAGGGCCCAAACTTTCTAGATATTGCAGATAGGTCCTTCCGCATCATGTGTGGGGGCATGTGTGATGCTGTAACATTTGCGTGCATGCCTCTAAACTATTTGAATATGTTATTAAGTAGATTAAATGTTTTATTAAGTTGCAAATAGGTTCCTATAAACTAGAGCTTTTATTTGTGTGAATATTTGCCTTTATAAATATTTTCATAGCTCCAAAATTTACAGGAAAATTAATTTAAACGCATTCTATTGTGCTTGATGCATATATTTTTCGCATGACATTTTAATTAATTTTCATATTTATTAAAGATATAAAACATGCATTTTTTTGTCTAATTACTAAAACCCATAAAAAGATAAATTACCTCCAAAAATTACCAAAAAAATATATTACATATATTATATTATATATTAACACATATCCAAAAGGACCTAAAAATTTAAAATATTAAAAACTAAAAATTGTAAAACCCTAAAAATCATATAAAAATTAGAAAAAAATAAAAAATCCAAAAAATATGTCTTTATATTTCTGATTTTTCTATATAATATATACTATATGTTAAAAATAGTTTTAGGTTAATTTTGGACTATTTATATTTATTGAACTTAAAATAAATTCTGATATTTAATCTATGTTTTGTATACTTTAATAAACTAAAAATATATAAAAATTTGGAAAAATATAAAAAATTATCAAAAATAGAGAAAAATATTAAAACCGCAAAAACATTTTATTTTTCTTATTTTGACTCTTTATATATATAAATATAATACCTATTATATAATATATACTCTTTATGTTAATTATATATTTGATAATATCATTATTATTACATAGAATTATATATTTTATTTTAAAAATAAAAAGAAATGAAAATTTGCAAAATTAAAATAAAATGGAAATAAAAAATTAAAAATAGAACAATTAGAAATCCATAAAATTCGCATATAATTAAAAAACCCACATAAAAATTAGAAAAGCTAAAAAAGTACAAAAATAATTATTAATTAATTAGCAGTATTACTAATAATTATCCTACCTACCAAATTTCTCCCCGGAGTTCGACACTCTACTGCTTGTCAACTATACACATTTTGTAGAATTAAATAAAATAAAATTTGGCTCACACTTATTTTGATTGCATTATCATTATTGTGGGTTGATTATTGATTGATTCGACTGGATCAGGTGCCGCATACCGTGAGAGAAATCGATACAATGATTGTTGGATTTGACTTTTCGGATACTACATGTCCTCCATGACTGTATCATGGTACCCTGGTTCAATTGAATTATCAAATGGTGTCGTTGCCAGGGAGCAACACATAAGATAGTTGTGCATATTGGATATATTATTTTCTATTTTATTTTTTTCATTTCAATAATTGTTTGTCTGTTCTGACCACTCTCTTTTGTTGACTTTTCTGTGAGGGTCCTCAACTGAGGAGGACTTTTTAGGAGCATCTGTGCAGCCTTAAAAGGTGGAGATCGGCTTTTCTGACCAAGCCGTCAGGAGAAAACATGGAAGAAGACTGAGGAGAAGAGTAGCATTAGCATAGATTTTTATTTTTATTTTATGATAGATACTTTATCATTATTACATAGGGACAAACTTTGGACACTTGGACTTTATACATGCCTATTTTACCGAGTGTTTGTTCAATTGGGGCGCTCGATTTTCTCGCGTTTTCACCGCATTCTCTATTTTTTTCTCACGATTTTCTCTTTGTTTCTATTTATTTCTCATGATTTGTGTTTTTCTACTATTTCTATTTATGTCTTGTGTGAACGAGCACACAACTTTAAGGATTCTTGACTTGGTAACTAGGCCCCAAGCCTAATTATTCGCATATGCCTATAGTCTGATATGTTTAGACCGAGTCAAACTAATCTAGTTTTTCATGCTAATAGAAATTATTGCTTAGGGAGATTTCATTTATTGTATTCACATGTAGTGTAATTTAAATTCTTGTCTTGCATCCCGCATGAAGAGCACTGGGAAGCACTGCGAGTCTTTTTACTGAGCACACATCATTCTGACATGACGATGAGTTTTCCACCATCATGTGACTTGTATTACTTTTCTGCCTTCTCCCTCTTTTTGATTACTTAGGCTTAAAGAAAATCTAAAAAATCATTAGGTGTTTATTATTGAAAAATACTCAAAAAAATTGAAAATCCATAAGTAAAAACAAGGGGGTGATAAATAAACTTTGACCATAATTAAAATCTATAATGGACTTCATTATAAGGGGTTCATAAAACCCACATTGTTTTCATGTACATTCCAAAAAGAGTAAGGCACAACCCTAGGAACTAGTGATGAAATCCTAGCCTGGGTACCGCCTTGTTGTTGATTGGATTCACGAAGTATTAGTGCTTTTATCGGTAGGTAGGCAAGTAGGGCTGAGTCTGCTTGCAGTTTTAGTCTGAAGTATCGGGGAACTATGACAACATGTCCCTATCTCATTGTACCACAATCGAGTACCCCGCAAGGGGGAAGTATTAGTTTCGCATGTTATATTCCTCGTCTATTCTTTGGTTGAGTAGTGAATCCATATCCAACATCATGGATTCTCTTAAAAAGTACAAGCTATATGTTACAAAGAAAGTGAGAAGTAGTTGCCACTTGTTTGCTAGTACTCACTCTCCTATAGGGTTAGCAGATAAGGACTTGCTATAAGATTGCCTAAAAAACAACTAATAAAAGTTACAAAGATAATAATCGAACTCTGATGGCTTCACTTGTGTTGTGTTGGTGATCCCGATTATTTTAGTGTTTGTTTGGATCTAGATTTAGGTCAAAGATCACAGTCTCTCACTTGTTCCCTTTTCTTTCACTTCTTGTACCATTCCCTTGTTATTTGCTCATTTGAGACTTTTCTCATTTTCCCTCCATTTTATTTCTTGTTCCACTCTATACTCATTATTCTTCATCTCTACCTCTTTTGTCTCTCACGATGTCGCATACAAGATGATTTAGTCTAGACTTCGAGGACACCTACATCAACTCCTTGATGTCGAAATTTCCAATAATTCAGGGTGATTGCAAAGAGAACGGTTCAGATTTTACGAGGCCCTCTCAAGACTCCCCGTCTTCTTCATCTCTAATAAATTGGGATCACTCTTGTCTCAGCATTCATCCTTTGTGGATGGATATCAACTTGTCTCCATACACATTGATTGATTCAATAGACCTTAGAATTGACCCTAAATCCGAGCATCTATCCACATCTGGTGCACCATCCATAACTGATCAGGATTCGTTTCATTATGCAGATCCGTGACCCGATCCAGACTCCATTCACCCTGAGTCTTATTCAGAGATGGCTCTACTGAAAGAGAAGGCATCACAAGTTGAGCATAATGAAGTGAACTCTCAGATGCCTGCTTCTATTCAGGAGATTCAAGAACAACTGACTGCATAGGCCGACACTCAGACTGCCTTCCAAGATATGCTCATGGAGATGAGGAGAGACAGAGAGAATATAGGAGGAGGAGGATATGCAGGAGGAGAAGCTCAGGGAGATGGAGACCATGATGAGGAAGAGGAGGAAATAAGAAAGGCTCCAAAGCCTACACTAAATGAAACCAGTAATCCTAACAGTAGCCAGATGACAGAGTGGATCCGGATTCCATCAATCCATGGACATTTAGAGCTGAAGTCGTAGCTCTTATATCTTCTTCCATCATTCTACAAGAACACGAACGAGGAACCTTATATCCATCTTCAACAATTGGTCGAATTTGTTGCACCTCCACTACCCTAACATCTCGTTAGATGTAGTCAAGGTGACTGCATTTCCCTTCATCCTTAAGATAAGGCTCTTTACTGGATACATCATTTGGGAAAGGTAGTGATGACATGGGAGGAGCTCAAGTCAGCATTCCCATACAATTTTTACCTTCTTGGTCTTCTAAATCAGATGCAAGCCTACATCTCAAACTTCTTCCAGGGACTACACGAGTCCATCCATGAAGCTTGGGAGAGGTTTAAAGACCTATAAGAAAAGTCCCCCCATCACAATATCTCAAGAACCATCCTGGTCCAACATTTCTTCGGGGGCTGAATCGAGATCTAGAAGCTAATCGATGCCACATGTGGCATATCTCATTTTAGCAAGGATGAAGATGTTGTATGACAGATCTTTAAAGAAATGGTCGAAGTAGAGGCCATTGTGTCTTCATACCACGCATACCAAAAGCAGCGCAGATCCATCACAAGAACATCAACACTGTGAATTTCATGATGAGGATAGGGATGCGAGTTTCAATCTCGTCATCATAAGGAGCCACCTGTCCAAGTGGACATCATTGAAAAACAATCACATGAAATTGAAAAACTATCTGTGATCGAACAAAGAACAAAGAATCAGGATAAATTTGATCAAATCATGAAGCAGATGGAGCTCTTGGTGAGAACCATCATCTGTCAGTCTGCGAGTGCATCAACCATGACTCATACAGAGCTGAAATAACCATCATCTTCGTAGAGTCAAGTCATCTCCCATCCAGCACGTATACTACATGCATGCTCCAAATCGGGCACTGCCGTCGTAGTAGCTGCAACAACAGATGATAGTGTATCATCCGGAATACCAACCTTTCGCATAGACATTGTTCCCATGTCCACACCAAATTCATGAGGTAAACGATGCTTGGAGCAATGAATAATAACTGATGTGTCCTAGCAGACCTCAGTAGGGTCAGTCTTCTTCCATTCGATCGTACCGCCAATCTCACGTTGGGAGATTAGTCCAGGGTCAATCTCAACAACAACAGTCTCTACCTAAAGCTAATACTTAGAGACAATCATACCAGCAATCGACTTACTGTCAACAACAATCGTATCACCATTAAGTGGTTGCTCAGTACAATCAGTATCCTCTCCCTCCTCCATATCACCAGTAATAGTTTTCTCCTCAACATCATTATTAGAATAACCAGTCACAATTAGGGATGGCTATTGAGTCAAGACTCGATGATCCATGCTCGGGCTTGACTCGATAAGGACTCGTGAGCATGTCTCATTAGGCTATTGAGTTGAGCCCGAGCCAGATTTTTGGGCTCGATAGCTTAAGGAGTCGAGCTTGAGTCGAGCCCTGCTTGGCTTGATAACTCAACAAGGGGCTTAATAAGGAATATATATTCTATTTGTGAAACTTTATGAACCTTTATTTTTATTTGTATTAATTTTACAACATTACGAATGGTAGACTATGTGTCTAGGTGGTTTATGTAACGACAACGTTGGGTGGATTATGTTATAGACATGGATATTATACCCTTTATATATGCTGGTATAGGTTATAATTAGATAATTAGTATTTTTCCTTTTTATTATTAAATAGAATGTTATAATATATACTATAATTTAACTTTTTTATATAACTTGGATAGTGGCCTACTAGTAAAGAAGGTGGTCTTCAAAGAAGAGGTTGTGTGGTCGAGCCCATGTAGCAACACTTTTCCACCAAAAAATATTTATTTTCCTTTATGAGCTTGACTAGACTCGATCCCAGACTAGGCTCGATAAGTTGCTCGGGCGTGATAAGGGGATCAGCTCGAGCCTTATCGAGCTTGAGCTGGCTCGATAAGAGTTTCGAGCTCACCGAGCTCGAGCTTAGCTCGACTTATCGAGCACGAGCCTGAGCCTGAGCCAAGGCATGGCTTGGATCATTGGGCTCGATAGCCAGCCCTAGTCGTAGCCTCTACAACACCATTACCAGTCTCAACATGGTCAACATGTTGAATCATCAAAGGTTGCGCCCGTCAACCTCGCTTTGGACTGTTTGGCTCAGTTGGTGAAGGGCCTAGTCGAGATGAACTAGAAGTTAGATGACCTCACCTCCACTAAAATGATAATATCGGTGCAGGTGGAGGCCAACCCCAATACTTTCAAACAGAAAGAGCAGGTATACCATAAAGTGCCATCCAAACCCCATGAGTTAGGTATCCATGATTTTTTGTTATCTAGTATTTTGACTCTCACGAGAGATAGGACATTGCAGCCGTCTACAGCCACCAAGGGGAAGAATAAAGCACCATCTGACGAATCATCATCTTCAACATCAGTAGAGCTAGGTGACAAAGAAGGAGTTGCACAAGATAATAAACAATACCAAAAAATTAAGAAAAAGAAAAGGACCAAAAACTAGGGATGAGCATTGGGCTAGATCGACCCGGCCTAACACAAAAAGCCCAACATGACCCACGCCCAAATAAACACCTGTCTGGGCTTGGGCCTAATATTTAAGCCTGATTTTTTGGGACGAGCTCGGGCTTGGCTCGACATAGCCCAACCTGGCCCAAGGGCCCAACTCGAAGAGGGCCCAAACCCTTTCCCACATCATACACACATGAAAACTCCAACCTATTTCATGTGCATTTTTGTATCCCGTCTTCATACAATGTTTATAAATCAATAAAGTCAAGCATGTGACATATGATTTGATGATCATTGTATTTCAATCCATAATTAATTTTCGTATTAGTCTTTGATTTAGATTCTGTTGGTTATTCTTGAATTTGTTAGTATTTATTTTTTCAATTAGAATATTTTCTATTATTGAATATTTACCCATCATGGGCCTTATGCTCATTTTTTAACATATAGGGTCTGATGCACATGTTATTGTTAAATGGGTAAGTTTTTTTCCACTCCTTCAATTTCTATAAATGAGGAACATTCATGGTATCTAGCATTAAGTGCATGTGTGTAAAATAAGAAATCCTCAGATTTGGTAGAATTGAGTTTTACATATTTCACAAGTATTATGACACATATTTTAAACAATTTAGGCTTATGTAACTTGAGTTGAGATCAACTTGAAATAAAAGACTCAAAGTCAATAACCTCTAATGGGTGGAGATGGGCTGTCCTGTCCCAATGGAATTAGGTTGGGCTTGGTCTTAGGCCAAAGAAAAATTTATGGGCATAAGCCCGGCCCAAGGCCCGAATTTTTTCAATGGGCTCAGGCCTGGGCCCTTCAGGGCTCGGTCCAGCTCGGCCCATGCTCAACCCTACCAAAAAAGAATAAGAGTCGAAGCAGAGCCGATTCAGCCCTAAATAAAAATACATAATCAACCTACCTCGAGTCGAACGATGAAGTCGAAGCTCCTATGAAGTCATTTTTGCATGTGTTTAAATGATTGTGGACCTCCTAGCCAGTCATTTGTAAATAATGATGTAAATAAAAACATTTCTTTTCAGTATGTAAGTATTCCTTTTTCATATGCTTTGAAAATTTCAAAAAAATAGAAAATTAAAAACTACATTATATGATCCTAACATTATTGAGATTTTTCAAAAAAAATTTCTTGCAATGCCATTATTGAAAGCCATGGAATACATGACTTCTATGAAGAAAGGATTAAAAAAGGCATGTACATCAAAGCATCGATTATAAACTGTAAATTCGATCCTTTAAAAGTGTGGAAATTAACACTCTCATGTCATTGCAGTTGGGCTGAATAGGATCCATCAAAAACCACTTGGAATTTGTCAATTAAATCAAAGCGGTCGAATTTATTTTACTTGGGCAAGTCTAAGGTCGAACTCAGCAACACGAGCCTCGTAAGTAGCTATTTAGACTCTCATTAATCATTTTAAGCGAGAAATAAAGAAATCATAGGTCAAAATGCAGAAAGACATGCAAGGATAAGTGATTTTGATGAGGTAGACACACGTAGAACACTTTTTATTTGATTTTAAAAATGCAACATAATGCAAATGTAAAGTTATACAAATATGCCCTAATTAGATAGAATCACTGAACAATTAATATACGATCAATTTAAGAAATAATTTGCAATGCAACCTTACTTGAGAAATCAACCAACAACATTAAAATCATCAAGCAGTTGACACCACATAAGTTTAATTAATCATCTAGATTCTAAGTGTCAAATAAGAAAACAATTCATTCCAATAGATAAACAAGTAAGCAAGCTTTGAAACGAAACTGAAATCGACTAAATCAGAGCTCAGATGCTCAAGATATTAACAAAAATGTTCAGGGCCATAAACGCAAAGAAAACATGCAAAATAACTAGAGAAAATACTACAAACAGGTCCCTGGAAGGACTTAAATGTAAATATGAAAAGTCGCAGACCTTCCCTGTAATTTACCCAATACACAGGGGCTAAATTGTAATTATTAAAACCTTGAGAAGTTCAGGTGCAATTAACCCCAAGCACACGTGGTATGCACGTAATATGAGGACCTATCTGTAAATTGGAGAATCTAGCAGGACCTCCCTACAAATTACCCAACCCCCACGTGACAAAGCATGTGAGGACATGCTCAGACATTGGTGCAGGCTCGGTGCACGGTTTGGGAGACATGGCTGAGGCTCGGACCACATGTCATCAACTGGAGATCTAGCTTGGCTCGGGCATCCCGAGCTTGGAGACTCGAAGTAGAGGCTCGATGAAGACACGTGGCATCATGGAGGTCATCCGATCATGGTGATCGGATGGCATATGTACATCCTTTGGGCAGTCAACGTGGCCCAATGTAAGCCATTGGATGAGCATCGAGTTGGTGCCATCTAACGGCACATGTTCAATCTAGAACTGCCTCCTCCTTCGATGGTGGTGGCGCTACCAGGGCTCTGGCAAGATGCTTAGAGCTTCACCGTGCTTCATCATGTCCTCTGACTGTCCAAGAAGATCCATGGCAGCCTCACGAAGAAGTCCATGGCTTAAAGGAGATGTCGGAGTGGTTGGACTCTCTAGTCGATGGTACTCCGTCAGAGGCGTAGATGGAGATCGGAGCACAGCCTGCAGCTCCGTCTATTAAACCATAGTATACCTGCAAGATTAGTAAATAGTCGAAGCATGTGATTCTAGTGTGGGGTGAATGGAATGAGTCCTTAGTGTGTGGAGTAGAGGACTTATGCTCTGTTTCCGACGAACTGGAGAAAAGATGGATCGAAGGTGTTCATGCGATGGAGAAGAGGAGAAGGCGAGTGAGACGTGCTGCTAGGATGAGCGTGGAAAGGAGAAACTGAGTATATGGTCTATGGAGGGTGGGAATGTAGGGGAATGCTTAATTAATTGAAATAAATTACGAGGAAAATGCAAAGAAGGATTGAAGAGGCTTACCTGGAGAGTTTGCAGACACAAGGCAACTTGGGCTGAGCATCAGTGGTGCTTTGGTCATCGCCGGACTCCCCAACCATGGGGAGCAGCTTACTATCGTTCAACAAACAAAGGCAAGTCCTACCATAGCTAGGGGTCATCACCGGGGATACGGTCATCGTCACGTCGTCAATCCGGCCTCCCCATGTCACGGGGAGGCGGAGAGAGGCTGGGTCGTGGCCCGCATATAGGTGGACCGGGAGCATTTGCGATGGTGATGGTTTATTTGAGGTGGAGAAGGTCGGAGTGCAGGTGATGACCAACGTGGGTTGTGAGGGAAATGTGGAGCGAGAGAGAGGGAGACGTTGAGACCTAAGGGACTCGCGAGGGTCACGGACGAGTGGGCTTGGACCAGACACGATGAAAGAGGTGATGGGAATGTTGGGAAGTTGGAGAAAATAGGAAGGGGGCGGGTGGTTTGCTTGGTGGACGACATGGGAGAGAAGGGACTTTGGAGGAAGGAGACGAGGCCTCAACTGTTGGATCTCGCGATCCAACAACTGAGATGGAGGAGCTAGATAACGGTCCAGATCTAATCAACTCAGAATGCGATCGATGGCTAGGGGCAAGGCACGTGGGGCCGTTGGATCTAATGATGCAACGACTGAGGAACCGGTGAAAAAGATCATTCCAGATGACATCTGGAGGATGATCGGAGGGTGGATGATGGAGTGGGTACGTACGGTGGAGAATGAGGATCTAGGAGGAGATTAGATGGTTGAGGATGGAGAAGGAGCTAGCGACTAAGATTGACATGTGCTAGAGATGATCGAACGATGCGATATGGAGGCAGCTAGCACAAAGTCAGTGGGCCACGTGGCTCAATGAGAAAGAGCCACGTGGTCCAATCAGGTTATTCTGAAAATAAAATAAGAAAAAGAAAGAGAAGGAGTCCGAATTTGAAAAAACTCAAAACATGAAAGTGGTATATCTTAATGAGATCTATAAGTTTCATGTTGACTAAAAATGCAAATGAGGTCAAACAAAGGGAGAAATAATTTTGTGAGAAATTTTAAAGGTATAAAAACACTATAATGTTTGGTTTTGTCATTTTTTGTATTTTTAATATATTTTGAGACGGATATATATTATTATTAATCTAGTTTTTTGACACTAATTTAAGTTAGGGGGTTAACATAGGAAAATTAACATGATGAAACTAAGGTTCATCAGTTAACCCCATAGGAACATATGTAGTAGAGCAAAAAAACACATCCTCACCTGGCTACAGTAAATGCGATCGGTGATCTCCTAACTAAGAAGTAAGAAAGGGAGCCCCTTTAATCAGATGTGAAAATTTTGATAAGATATTTGAGCAAACTCTTCTTGATAGCGGTTCATCTCTTAACCTCATTCCTTCATCATTGCTTAAGGAATTTGGGATGGGTCCACTTAAACCTACACACATGGTCCTTCAGTTTGCTGATCGATCTATTAAGCAACCTAGAGGTTTATTAGAGGACATTATCATATCAATGCAAGACATGAGATTCCTTATGGACTTCATTATCCTAACATGGATTCTCCTACACTATTACCCCAAATCCCTATTATTCTTGGTCGGTCGTTAGTTCGAACAACCAAAGTGGTAGTTGATTATGGATCTGGGAAGATCATGTTCTGCTTCTGTAGTAAAAAAGTTACCCTAGATATGACCACCACATGCCATCTAACACAAGAGCTTGGCACCTTGATCATCGAGCCCGAAGCTGAAAAAAGTACATTTAAGAGAAGAGAGCTAGCACCGCCTGTAGAAAACTATGATATTGCTAAACATATTAGAGAACCTAGCTTATTAATGGATGATATTGAGACATAGTAAATCCTCTTTCCAATATAGGACATGGACAACACAATCTATTCTGCTCCTTGCAGACAGAGAGGCTGATTTTGAACCATCGATCCAATTATTAAAATAAGATTCATGCCAAATTGAACAAGAAGAAATCATTGTAAACATGTTCGGTATATTGTCGGAGCCACAAGTGACAGAGGTGAACAACACTTCATTGTTATCAGATTATTCACCTACCAACTTAGCTTCAGAAGTAGCTGAGAAGCCGACTCAGCAATTACCTAAATTAAATCCGCTTCTGGTAGATCTTAAGTATGCTTTCCTTGCACGTGAATAGTACATGTATCCAGTCATCATCAATAGCAGATTGACCATGGGTCAAGAATATCGCTTGCTAGATATTCTAGAGAAAAACCGCAAAGCACTTGGTTGGAATGTTTTGGATCTCTGAGGGATAAATCTGGCCTTGTGTTCACACCAAATCTACTTAGAGGATGACTGTAAACCGTCCCATGAATTTTATAGAAGGTTAAACCCTAATCTTTGGGATGTCGTCATGAAAGAGATCATGAAGTGGTGTGAGGCTTGCTTTATTTATTCTATCTCCAACTTGAATTAGGTTAGGCCATTGCACGTAGTTCTAAAGAAATTTGTAATTATGGTGATCACAAATGATCAAGGAGAGAAGATTTCTACCCGAGTACCCACTTCATGGTGCATATGTGTTGATCTTGAATTCAACGACCAAGAAGGATCACTTTGCTCTGCTTTTATTGATGAAGTGCTTGAGAGGTTGGCAAGGAAAGAGTTCTTTTGCTTCTTGGACAGGTACTCTGGGAACAACCAAGTGGCAAAATCTTCTGAAGATCAAGAGAAATACTTTCACCTGTCTGTAAGACACCTATGCTTTCAAGTGGATGTCGTTTAGGTTATCTAACGCACATGTTGTTGGAAATGCGAGCCCACGGCGAGCCATTATGCAATAAATGTTATTGCACATATCATTCCCTGATCTGAAATGAAGAATGAATAATTTGTATAATAGGTCCCTTAGTACAATTAGGGTTATGTACCATGGCCATCTTAATAATCATACAACTGTTGATTCAACTATTGAATCATAGAGGCTGATGCTTGGATGAATATCTAAAGAGTTAGATTGAGGACTCATCAAGCACCGTCAAATGATTGTTAAGAGATGATCTCCAGCCTGAGTAGGAGATGGCAATCCTTATCTCTGAAGGCTGATATCTGACCGACCTCTTGATGCAGGTCCTCTGCATAGGAATAGAGATTCGGAGGTGTCAGATTAGTTAGGTCAAAGAGTTGACTTAACGAGATCGAGATAACCAAAGTCCTATATCATATGCTGTCATGATATAGGCACGCATCCTCTGACCGAAGACAGATGTGTTGCTATATGTCCAAGTATGTACATTTGGCAGACCAATAGGTTGATGACCTAATCAAGGTCTATACACCGGCACGCTGGTGTGCATATAAGGGCATATGAGTAATACGATCTCTCAAAGGGATCATACAGGTTCAGTTACTGAACCGGAAGACATGAGCTCACTCATGAGATATTGGGAAGAATCAAATTCCATGCGCATGGTCGTCTCGCTTTGGAAGCTTGACTGAATTTGTAGGTTTGATATATACTTTTAGTATATGATCAAGACCTAGGTATGATATACACTTTTGGAAAGTGTATGATCGATACCAACTCCCAATGATCGAATGAGAAACTTACTGATAAAACCACGAAGTAGACAGTATAAAGTTGATCCGATACTTCGGGTTTAATCTGAGTCTTCCAGTATGCAGGATGTACAGGTATTGGGAATACCTGAGGGTGATTTGATCATAAACGGTTGTATAACCATGACGCTTCCATTCCTAGGGAGTGATGAAACGGGTCTGGATTTTAGTGACTCCTCTCAGTAGAGAAGTGATCTGATCTTGGTCCAAGTATTGGACATTGATCTGAATGTGATTCAGATACAATGAGAAGATTAGATTTACGGTCTTGATTTAATCAAGCATCCATGGGAGGCCCGCGATCTGGATTTGAGATATGATCTCAATATCCATGTCACTATACGTGGAACAATACAATCGCCCTGTCCTTATCTCCAAGTATCTGTGGAGAGATCGCATTATTCTTGAAGGGTTCAAGAATAATTCCATAAGATCTAAGCAATGAAGAAATAATGATTAAATGTGATTTAATCATCTTGATGTGTGAAGAAATTATCCAATTTAATTAAATGTGATTTAATTAATGTGGATAAGAATAATGTGGATAGAAATATCCAATTATTCATAATATATTATAAATGTGATTTATAATGTATTAGAGAGAGCTAATTATAATTTATATGTGTTGATTAATTATTATGTGTATTGGATACACATTGTGTAATTAATTAACAATATGAATTATATGTTGTTTTGGGTTGTGAATATGATTCACAATTTTTTCCATGGCAAGAATGCAATATTCTCAAATATAATTGTGAATTATTTTTGAAGAATAAAATCCAACAAATTTGTTGCAAATAAATAAGAGAGAAAAATCAAGGAGATATGCAATCTCATAGGAATCCATGAGATTGCCTCCTTGGACTCCCATAGTGGGCGGCACACCATTCCTATATGGAATGGGTGGCCGTCCAACATGGAAGGTGCATGGAGATGAAATCTCCATGCACATTCTCTCCTTATTTATTGGGTTGATTTAGGACTAAATTATATTTGATTTTTTCAAATATATTTTAACCTAAATTTGTTGCTTTTGACAACAACAATCTTGGCCATTGGTTTGACACAAATCAATCTCATCCATTGATTTTATGTGTCCCATGGATTGAGATCCATGGATCCCAAAACCCTATAAATAGAGAGGCATTCTATGCTCTCTAATGACTTGCAATATTGGAGCTCTCTCTCTCTCTCTTTCTTCTCTACACACGTCAGCCCTCTCTCCCTCTAATTGGTGGCCGACCACCAAACCCTAGAGGAGAGAACCGTCGTCGCCTTCGCCACCGCGTCGCCGCTTCGACGTTCTTCGGTTCTCCGTCTTCTTGGAGAGTTCCTCTCATGAAGGAGACGTTTGATCTCGTACGACGAGATCAGGAGCAACCATGCTTGGATCATCTTCTTGGATTGCGAGGACAACGCGGTTCATCCCCGCTCTCGCAAGCAGTCTCGCCGACGATCGGACTTGAGACAGGAGGTCTCTTTCTTTAGAGATTTGATCAACCACGCTTCAAGAGGTATTGCATTATACTTGTTGTGGTTATAGATGAAACGATATGAGAATGGTTCTCGGATCATGTGGTTTCATCGAATATTTTTTTTTTAAATTCCGCTGCACCGAACAACTAGTACGACTAGTCGTTCTTCGTCATATCCGATACGACGATCACGCTTCCGTGATGCGCTTGAGGATAATTCCATATCCTTCAAGTGGTATCAGAGCCTTAGGTCGACGGTTTCGAATATGATTCGAAAAACCGAGGACGACTTGGGTTCGTTAAGGTCGCGAAAGTTTTTATCGCATTTGATTTCGCAGATCTGTTTAGTAAATAAATTCGGCACTGTTTAAATTGTTTAAACACGAATTTAATACTTGGATTTTGTTCCCCATTAAATAAGGAAACCATAGGATCTGAGTTTACGTAAATCGGATTTCGTATGCTCTAGATATGGTTGTTTTAATGAACATGTATGCACTGTTGCGGGAACTGTAGATCTGAACGTGATTAAATTGTTAATTACTGTTTAGACTTGCCTCGAAATGCGTGTAACATCACTTGGATTCTGTCCTAAATCAAATTAGCAATATATGAAAATTGATTTTGTCTAATTTGGATTTAATATGATTGAGATATGCTAATTTTAGTAAGAAGGGGTCACTGCTGAAATTACAGTCCTAATCAAGAACCAAGTGATTGTCAATTAGTGAAATTAATTGTTAATTTCGTGAAATAATCATGAAAAATATTTTTGAAATATTTGAAGATGATTATTTACATAATTGACTTGGCCTCATCCAATTAATTGATTAGATTTGATCTAAATCTTAATTGGAAACACATTCATCAAACTTAATGTTTGATTGGTGATTGTCATTTAATCATTTAGTGAAATTAAATTGTTTAATTTCCTAGAATAATTGTGCATAAATATTTGTGAAATATTTGATGATAATTATTCCCTTAAATGACATTGCCTTAACCAATAATTGATTAAGATGTGATCTAAATCATAATTGGAAACCACAATCTTTCAAACTTGATGCTTGAATAGGATTTGGGAATTTGTCTAGCAAATTTCCTTATAATAAAAAATGTTTTGATTATTACTATATGGTACAATTTCGGTTGAAGAACCGATGATCATCTCAAGTACAAATTAATCAATTTGGCATTATCCTTTCCCGAGGCGGATATGGTGCCTAGTCGGAGAGCATTGGGGTTGCGGGTTGCAACGTATGTGGTCCGTCCCACTCTCGTCGGTACTGGCCATGACAGCGGGTAGGGCCGGGATAATGTCCGAGGGATTAAGATGTATTTTTCTAATTATTAAAATTCGAATTAATACGTATTTTGAGATATTACCATATATATTCAAGTAAAATAATCAAGTTTGATTGATTGAATTGGATTGATAATTAATTTAATATGATTAAATTGATTATGTCCAATTGAAATACTCTAATATGATTAGAGATAATAATTCCCTTGGAAGAATTAATTATGTGAATATGATTCACGATAATTAATTAAAATTTGAATATGATATGGAGGATCACATAAGTGACATCCATGGTCTCCTGTCAAGGCGGAGGGTTCCGTCGCCAGGGATTGCATGTGGGAGACGCCTGTCCGAAGTGACAGCTCCTGTATGCAAGCGCATCTGGATCGGGCTCGTCGCTTCTCGAAAGAGTAAGGACGTATGCACAGTGACCCCAATATCGGGTCCTCATATTATTGGGGCGATATTGGATTGCGCATAGCGAGTTGTATTCCTGTTGACGGTTGGTTCAATTAATGACGGGTCAACATTGCCTTAGGGGTGGTGGGCCCGGGTGTTAAAGATCGAATTGGGAGATGCAAGTTGGACTTGCAAGGCGGAATGTGTTCCCGCTTCTTTTTATCCGAGTTGTAGGTTCTCATATTATTGGGATGCAACAAAGATAAGGAAGGAGATCCCAGATCTTGCTTGAGATATAATGGTAAGTATATATCTTACATTGAAAATGATTAAGGGAATGAACTTTCAATGTTGACATGGCAAGACAATTTTGATATAAAAATTCCTAAATCAAAGTAAAATATGTATATATAAATACATATATCTATGCAAATTTCTTATTTCAGATAATCCTTCATTAAAACGCACTCAATGAAATACTCAATAGTAACCAGTGAAATATCTTGGATTGGACTCATGATCCAGATATTGTACTTGCAATTGAACACATAATGTATGTGGTTGCAATGTGCAAATTTCCTCATAATATTGAGAAATGACAATTAAATAGATGATAGGACTACAACCCTAGGGTTTGTATGTCTCTATAGTCTTGGTATCATCAAATGTACTTTGGAAGTGACATGTTGATGATGATCATAATTGTCATATAATCCTTATAAAATCAATGATTATTTTCTGGCATACATATGTGCTCTTGACATTTAATCATGAGTGACATGGTTTTCTACATAATGTAGAATGGTAGCTCTATAAAGAGATGATGTATTCAAATTGTTTGAGTACCTACCTGAACCTATGTTTTATGAGTTTAGATGGATGTAGATGATGAGTGTCATTACTCTACTGTCTATACTCTAGTCATTCATGAAGCTTCATAGTATTCATATTGTGTGAATCTAATGAAGCATAAATAAATGTTGAAATACTCTTATTTTGAATTCTTTTTGAATTTATTGTAAGAGATCCTTAGTCTTAAGCAATGGTTGCTTATAGATAAAGGGAGCGCAATGGAAGCATGGGTTGGACCCAAGAAAGAAGGAAAGTCAAAGAGTTGACTGGACTTCTGTGACTTCCATATGACATCCAAAGAGTTGGATGAGTGCCAATACTGCAATAAGTTGATGTGTTGATAGTATGACTATCAAGTCTGTCTAGAATCCTTAGAAAAGGACTCGGATGGAGCATCAGAATAATCTACATAAATAATTGATATTGACTTACTTATTGAACAAGATAAAGTCAAATAATTGTATCTCAATCTTCTGATGACATTTGCAATGGGTTGCATATGTTTTAGAAGACTGGAAAATTTGGTCTTAAAGGTTTATAGTTGTCCACATGAATATTGATGCAATTGTTGCAACAATCTCTGTTGGATTAATAGACTTGTTAATTTCAGTGGGAGAGCCCTTAGTCTTAGAGAATGTCTCTATGACCTAGATATAAGAATACACTCATTGTTTGTTTCTAAATATTGGAAATAAACATGAATTCTGAGATAGAACTATCATAAAGAGTTATGATGGATATATTTCAGATAGTAATCTAATAATCTAGTGGACTCCACTAAATTAGAAAATTAATGAATGGTTCATTAACATTTCTAAATACTGAAATTAAACCTTAATATCAATAGGAGGATGAAGATCATTTGACAATGATCTAGAATCAAGCCTTGGACATTTGTCTATTGATTTGATCAATAGACTAGTAAGAGATGAAACTTTAGAATGTCTAAAATTTCAAAACTTACATACTTATGAATATTGTATTCAAAGTAAAATGTCCAATACACCCTTCTTTGGGAATGGTGTAAGATGCCAAGGTATTCAGGATCTCATACATATTGATGTATGTGGATCATCTATATCATTATAAACATGGTGGATATGTGATATCTATTGATGATTGTGTATGATATGAGATTTCTTCTCTTCACCTAAGAAACTTTTGAAATGTTCAAAGATTTCATTAATTTTGGTTTAGAACCAAAGTTTGAAGGAAGATAAAATGAATTTGATCTAATCTAGGTAGCAAGTACCTACTAGATAAATTCGAAGAATACCTTATGGAGATATGAATATCATTTCTATCTCAAACCTCCTAACACACCTTAACTCAAAAGAGTTATAGGTAGATACAATTAGATCATGTGTGACATGATCTTATCAATGTTGAATTTTTAGCATAATTATCCCTTAGTTTCCAGGTATATATGTGTAGTAGAGACTACAATGTATATCCTTAATAAGGTTCCATGTATATTGGAATCTAGCACTTGAGAGTGCTGCTTCATTAGGAAAATAAAGGATGGTATTGGATACCTACTTTATGACCTTGAGATTCTTAAAATATCTCATCTTGGAGAATGTGATTCTTAGAGGTTGAGACTCTTGAGAATCAAGATGAAAATGAAGTGTAGGAACACATTTATAATGAGACTCATGAAATTGGAAACTAAAAGGACAATTAAAGATGAAACATTAATACCTCTTCAAATAAGTTTGAGGATGGATTCCATGTGTTAGAGAAATCTGACAATGATCGAACTTCATATGATGAAGCTTCTGAAGATCATAGCATGGATAGATGGATAGCAATAAAAGTCTAATGTAGACTTCATATACAAGTGTTGTATATGGACCCTCGAGGATCCACCTATATGGGTAAGACCTGTAAAGGTGTAAATGGATCTTCAAGAGACAGGGAACCTGATGAGAAGGTAGAGATCTTCAAAGCACGGTTCGTAGCCATAAGCTACACACTGGAAGAGAAGACATTGCTTGCAATGAGACTTGCTCTTCGGTGACCATGCTTAAAACCATCATAATATTGCTAACCTTAGCTACATAACTTGACTATTGCATCTTCAAGATGTAAGTCAATATTGCATTCCTCTACGAATGCCTCTTTGAGGATATTCCTATGAAGTAGCCCCAGGGCTTCATGGTTGAGGAAAGCAAGGTGTGCAAGCTAAGGAATCCATCTATGGACTCAATTAAGCTTCTTGAAGTTGGATCATAAGATTTGATGAAATTATAAATGTTATGATTTCAGATAGAATCTTGATGAACCATATGAAGCTTAGTGGGAGTGCTTTTGTGTTCATCGTGATAAATGTAGATGATATCCTAATCATTTAAAAATGATATAAGGATAATAATTAGTGTTTTATAATCTGGTTGTTCCATAACTTGAAATATGATTTCAAAGATGCCTCTCAGATCTTAGTTCTGAAGTTGTTCAGAAGCAAAGAGAAGAGGATAATGGGACTGTGACATTTATAGTACATCTTGGACATATTCCATTTTATGGAAAATTCCAGTAATGGCTTCCATCCCTTAAGATATGGTACTGACCTATCTAAAGGGATAGCACCTCAAAGAGTTGAGGAAGTGAATGCTAGAACTACTTGCCTTTGGGCATCAGTTCTGAGAAGCCAAGTGTGTGCTAGATGTGCACAAAAGCCAGATGGCTGCCATGCAGTGGGAGTAGTAAACTGTTGCTAATCCTACTATGGAAATAAAACACTTGGTTGCAGTAATGACAAAATCTTTATAGATGACAAGATTTTTGAGATAGTGATCTCAAAGTCTTATCTTCAAAAACTTAAGACTTTATAGATAGAGATCTAAAAGGTCTTAACTGTGGATACCTTAAGAGATAGTGATCTCCAGGAATAAGGATATTCTGATAAGGATTATGGAAACACTGGTTATGATAATTGTTAAGTTGTAGTGTCAAGGACTCTATAACTAACAAGATTGAGTATTAGTTGCATAAGATGCAACATTCGCATTGGATGCGAGCACTGTTACTGGGGATATGCAAGTGCCGTAAAAGGACTTGGCGTAGTCTCGCGGGAATAGAGTGACTGATCAGCTTACCTAGCTATTTTCTAAATAGCCTATGATTGTCACATGAGTGTGAGTTTAAATGATTAGCCCATTAATGGCTCTTTGGGCTAGTGGGAGATTGTTGGAAATGCGAGCCCACGGCGAGCCATTATGCAATAAATGTTATTGCACATATCATTCCCTGATCTGAAATGAAGAATGAATAATTTGTATAATAGGTCCCTTAGTACAATTAGGGTTATGTACCATGGCCATCTTAATAATCATACAGCTGTTGATTCAACTATTGAATCATAGAGGCTGGTGCTTGGATGAATATCTAAAGAGTTAGATTGAGGACTCATCAAGCACCGTCAAATGATTGTTAAGAGATGATCTCCAGCCTGAGTAGGAGATGGCAATCCTTATCTCTGAAGGCTGATATCTGACCGACCTCTTGATGCAGGTCCTCTGCATAGGAATAGAGATTCGGAGGTGTCAGATTAGTTAGGTCAAAGAGTTGACTTAACGAGATCGAGATAACCAAAGTCCTATATCATATGCTGTCATGATATAGGCACGCAACCTCTGACCGGAGACAGATGTGTTGCTATATGTCCAAGTATGTACATTTGGCAGACCAATAGGTTGATGACCTAATCAAGGTCTATACACCGGCGCGCTGGTGTGCATATAAGGGCATATGAGTAATACGATCTCTCAAAGGGATCATACAGGTTCAGTTACTGAACCGGAAGACATGAGCTCACTCATGAGATATTGGGAAGAATCAAATTCCATGCGCATGGTCGTCTCGCTTTGGAAGCTTGACTGAATTTGTAGGTTTGATATATACTTCTATTATATGATCAAGACCTAGGTATGATATACACTTTTGGAAAGTGTATGATCGATACCAACTCCCAATGATCGAATGAGAAACTTACTGATAAAACCACGAAGTAGACAGTATAAAGTTGATCCGATACTTCGGGTTTAATCTGAGTCTTCCAGTATGCAGGATGTACAGGTATTGGGAATACCTGAGGGTGATTTGATCATAAACGGTTGTATAACCATGACGCTTCCATTCCTAGGGAGTGATGAAACGGGTCTGGATTTTAGTGACTCCTCTCAGTAGAGAAGTGATCTGATCTTGGTCCAAGTATTGGACATTGATCTGAATGTGATTCAGATACAATGAGAAGATTAGATTTACGGTCTTGATTTAATCAAGCATCTATGGGAGGCCCGCGATCTGGATTTGAGATATGATCTCAATATCCATGTCACTATACGTGGAACAATACAATCGCCCTGTCCTTATCTCCAAGTATCTGTGGAGAGATCGCATTATTCTTGAAGGGTTCAAGAATAATTCCATAAGATCTAAGCAATGAAGAAATAATGATTAAATGTGATTTAATCATCTTGATGTGTGAAGAAATTATCCAATTTAATTAAATGTGATTTAATTAATGTGGATAAGAATAATGTGGATAGAAATATCCAATTATTCATAATATATTATAAATGTGATTTATAATGTATTAGAGAGAGCTAATTATAATTTATATGTGTTGATTAATTATTATGTGTATTGGATACACATTGTGTAATTAACTAACAATATGAATTATATGTTGTTTTGGGTTGTGAATATGATTCACAATTTTTTCCATGGCAAGAATGCAATATTCTCAAATAAAATTGTGAATTATTTTTGAAGAATAAAATCCAACAAATTTGTTGCAAATAAATAAGAGAGAAAAATCAAGCAGATATGCAATCTCATAGGAATCCATGAGATTGCCTCCTTGGACTCCCATAGTGGGCGGCACACCATTCCTATATGGAATGGGTGGCCGTCCAACATGGAAGGTGCATGGAGATGAAATCTCCATGCACATTCTCTCCTTATTTGTTGGGTTGATTTAGGACTAAATTATATTTGATTTTTTCAAATATATTTTAACCTAAATTTGTTGCTTTTGACAACAACAATCTTGGCCATTGGATTGACACAAATCAATCTCATCCATTGATTTTATGTGTCCCATGGATTGAGATCCATGGATCCCAAAACCCTATAAATAGAGAGGCATTCTATGCTCTCTAATGACTTGCAATATTGGAGCTCTCTCTCTCTCTCTCTCTCTCTTTCTTCTCTACACACGTCAGCCCTCTCTCCCTCTAATTGGTGGCCGACCACCAAACCCTAGAGGAGAGAACCGTCGTCGCCTTCGCCACCGCGCCGCCGCTTCGACGTTCTTCGGTTCTCCGTCTTCTTGGAGAGTTCCTCTCACGAAGGAGACGTTTGATCTCGTACGACGAGATCAGGAGCAACCATGCTTGGATCATCTTCTTGGATTGCGAGGACAACGCGGTTCATCCCCGCGCTCGCAAGCAGTCTCGCCGACGATCGGACTTGAGACAGGAGGTCTCTTTCTTTAGAGATTTGATCAACCACGCTTCAAGAGGTATTGCATTATACTTGTTGTGGTTATAGATGAAACGATCTGAGAATGGTTCTCGGATCATGTGGTTTCATCGAATAATTTTTTTTAAATTCCGTTGCACCGAACAACTAGTACGACTAGTCATTCTTCGTCGTATCCGATACGACGATCACGCTTCCGTGATGCGCTTGAGGATAATTCCATATCCTTCACATGTTACATTCTAGAGGTACATGTTGGTTGTTTTACCAACATGGTGGGTAGCTTTCTCGAGGTTTTCGTGGACGATTTCTTAGTCTATGGTGATGGTTTTGATGTTTGTCTTGTGCACCTAGAAGGAGTACTTACGAGACACGTGAAGTCAATTTGGTTCTCATGGGAAAAAAGTCACTTCATGTTTACATAAGGAATTGTGTTGGGCCATGTTATCTCTACGCATGGAGGTCAACCCGACAAAGGTGAATGTTATTGAAAAACTCAATCCACCTCGAACAGTGAAGAACGTGAAGTCATTTTTAGGGCATGTAGGTCTCTATAGAAGATTCATCAAACACTTCAGCAAAATTGCCTGACCTCTCACCGAATTGCTAGGCAAGTAGGCCGATTTCATTGTTGATCAGAAGGCCTCCAAGCCTTTAATCAGCTAAAAGCACTAGTCACTCAGGCTCCCGTCCTACAACCACCTGATTGGTCTCTCCTATTTGAGATCATGATGGATACTTCAAACTTTGTAATTGAGGTTGTTTTAGGACAAACAAGAGATAATATGCCCTATTCCATCCATTATCCAACATAACACTTGAAGATGCACAGAAAAAATACATAGTTACATAGAAAGAGTTGTTGCTAGTGGTATTCTCCCTTGAAAAGTTCAGACCACATCTTCTCATTTCTAAAGTAATTGTCTACATTGATCACTCTGCTCTATGGTACCTACAACAGAAGAAGAATGCAAAATCATGTTTACTCAGGTGGATCCTTCTCCTCCAAAAATTTGATTAGGAAAGTTGAGACAAACTTGGAGTCAAGAATGTAGTAGCAAATCACCTGTCCAGAATTGAACTGTCAGATACTCAGGGGAGGAATGTGCCGATATCAGAAACCTTCCCTGATGAATCCATTCTCAATGTTGTTTCCCTCCCCTAGTATGTCGATATTGTAAACGATCTCATTTTTGAGAAAGTTCCACAAAATTGGACTAGAGTAAAGAAGGATAAATTTCAGTTTAATTCATTTTTAACAGCAGGAAGATCCATAAATTTTCAAAGAATGTATGGATTTCATTTAGAGTCGATGCATTCCCCAAGAGGAGTATATTAGTGTCCTCAACCACTACCATAATCTCAAATCTGGAGGACACCATTCTCTAACCAGAACGACAAAGAAAGTATTGTAGTAAGGACTCTGCTGGCCGACTGTTGGACATGTGAGCCCATAGAGAGCCATTATGCAATAAATATTATTGCGAATATCATTCCCTGGTCTGAAATATAGAATAAATAATTTGCATAATAGGTCCCTCTGTACAATTAGGGTTATGTACCATGACCATCTTGATGATCATACAACTGTTGGTTCAATAATTGAATCATAGAGGCTGGTGCTTGGATGAATTTCTAAAGGGTTAGATTGAGGACTCATCAAGCACCGTCAAATGATTATTAAGAGATGATCTCCAGCCTGAGTAGGAGATGGCAATCTTTTCTCACATAGGCTGATATCTGACCGACCTCTTGATGCAGGTCCTCTGCATGGGAATAGTGATTCGGAGGTGTCAGATTAGTTAGGTAAATGGGTTGACTTAACGAGATCGAGATAACCTAAGTCCTATGTTGAATGCTGTCACAATATAGGCATGCATCCTCTGACCGGAGATAGATGTATTACTATATGTCTGAGTATGTACATTTGGCTGACCGAAAGGTTGATGGCCTAACCAAGATCTATACACCGGCGAGCTGGTGTGCATATAAGGGCATATGATTAATACGATCTCTCAAAGGGATCATACAGGTTCACTACTGAACTGGAAGACATGAGCTCACTCATGAGATATTGGGAAGAATCAAATTCCGTGCACGGTCATCTCGCTTTGGAAGCTTGACTGAATTTGTAGGTATGATATATGCTTTTGGAAAGTATATGATCGATACCAAATCCCAATGATCAAATGAGAAACTTACTGATAAAACCCTGAAGAAGACAGTATAAAATTGATCTTGATCTTCGGGTTGATCGTAGGTCTTCGAATATGCAGGATGTACAGGTATTGGGATACCTGAGGGTGACGTGATCATAAACGATTGTATATCCATGACGCTTCCATTCCGAGGGAGTGATGAAACAGGTCTGGATTTTAGTGACTCCTTTCAGTAGAGAAGCAATCCGATCTTAGTACAAGTGTTGGACATTGGTCTGAATGAGATTCATATTCAATGAGTAGATTAGATTTGCGGTCTTGATTTAATCAAGCATCTGTGGGAGGTTCGTAAGATCTGGATTTGAGATAAGATCTCAATATCCAAGTCACTATACGTGGAATAATACAATCGCCCTGTCCTTATCTCCAAGTATCTGCAGAGAAAGCACATTATTCTTGAAAGGGTTCAAGAATAATTCATTTGATGAAATGCATATCTGATGAGTCGCTAAATATGATAAATAATTCGTGTTCGTTGTGGTACGTGTACTTAGCGATTCAATCAAAACCGAGAGAAGATCTCCGTGAAGAGTGTCTCGGCTTTAATTTATTTCCCGGGCAAGTCTGGGGTCGAACAAAGGGAGGTAAAGGAACAACTTCGGGTTAATTTGAAAATGTAGTTTTAGAATTCCAAGCGGTATTTTTTTTAGATTTTCTAATGCAAAAACAAATGGTAATGCAAAATGCGAGTGAATTAAGACACTAAGAAAACACACAACAAGGCCAAATTAATTTTAATGTCAAATTAGTCCAATTCAGCCAAATTATATTTTTCCTAGAATCCTAATCCAGTGATGAATGCAAGACACATTTTTTTTGTATTTTTAGGAATTAAAATGCAACAAATAAAAATGCACACTTTTTATGGATTTTTTCGTAATTTTTTAAACAAACATTAAGTAAAAATTATGAAAATTTTACTGGAATGAAAGCATGATGCAAGGAAGCTACCATACTATTTTTGGTTTTTTTGACAAAGTATGAATTTTTTATGGAATTTTTAGTAAAATCAGAGTGACAGTGAGTAAATAATTCCTAATTAATCCATAATGTCAAATTAATCCAATTGCGAATTATCCTAAGAAGATATTTTCATATAGAATCTAGGAGATTTGAAATTTCGCAAAAATGATATACATGGATTTAATTAAAAATCAAATACTAAAAAGACTCCACAATTTATTTTAGATATAGGACAACTCCACTTTGGATGAAATTTGGAAAGTAAATTAATCACATATCAAAGCATCATTCCTAATTTTTTTTGGAATTTTTAGAGCAACCGTGCGAGAGATATAAATTTAAAAGGTCAATTTGGGTAAAATATGAAATATTTTCAGTTAAACATTTTTAATTAATTACCCAAAACTCACAAAAATAAAAATAAATATTCAGAATGTAGAAAATTAGTTTCTCGACATAAAGGCATTTTTCATTGAATACAATGATGTAAAGTTGAAGTCCAAATTAAAATGTAAACACAGGGGTGTCTTTGCAAATTAGAAACAACCTAAGCATACACACAAATATATACATGAACTGACTTGTAATTACATAAACATATAATAAAAATAATGCAAGTTTTACATTAAAAAAATAAAGGAAAAAGTAGACCTTCTTCTTTGGCTGGAGATGAACGATGGTGAAGAACCCAATTAAGGCGTGGTCGGCGCAGCCGCGAGGAGGAGGCGGCGCTGCGGAGGATGAGGGGGGGGGGTGGTAGGTCGGCGGAGAGGACGTGCGGCGCGGCGCGGCGCGGGGGCAGGTTGGACGACGGAGGGCGGGGCCGCGTAGCCGCGCACGGTGGAGTCGCGCGCGCAGCGCGAGGCGGGCGCACACTGGCGGCGGTCGGAGGCGTGGACGGGGGTGCG
The DNA here is from genome assembly GCA_037367405.1 of Ottelia alismoides. Taxonomy (NCBI): domain Eukaryota; kingdom Viridiplantae; phylum Streptophyta; class Magnoliopsida; order Alismatales; family Hydrocharitaceae; genus Ottelia; species Ottelia alismoides. The sequence goes on along the minus strand of JAZKJV010003813.1, from coordinate 745,518 downwards.
GCGACCGGCCGGGGGGTCGGTGGCGGCGCCGCCCGTGGAGGAATGGGGGAGGGGCGACGGGCGGCTGCCTGCGCCTGCTGCCTCTTCCGATTTTTTTTTATTTTTTTGATTTTTTGAATGATTTTTTTACTGATGTAATAAAGAAACTTCTTTTTTTTGTTTTAGTTTTTTTATTTTTTTTAAAATTTCTTAAACAAGAACTAAATATGGATATATACAAAAGGGGAAGAGGACAAATTGGTGGTGGTGATGGTGATAATGTGGTAAAAAAACTATGGTGATGATGTGATACAAGAAAAATGCAAAAATACAAGATGATAAAATGAGCAGAAAAATTACCTACAATGGAGACGGTCACCTATGGTGTGCTTACGAGAGCACAGTCTTTGCTCAAATCGTTGGCGCGCGATGAGCTCAAGCAGCGCGTGGTTGCGGCTGCGATGTTGGCCAAAAAAAACCAACGGATCTCACCGGAGAGAGGGCTGTCGTCGCTCGACCGCGGTTGCGTCGCTGTCACCGATTCAACTCTGGGAACTAGGCTCTCCTCACATAAAGATAGATCAAAGGCAAATTGAGGAGGATGGGATGTATATATAGATGATGAAATGAGAGGTTATTAAAATGGTGGGAGGTTATTTTATTAATGGAGTTGAATGGGAAGTTTAAAAAATGGTGGGGTTGAATGGAGGTTGGTGGTAGGATGAGTTGAATGATGGTTATTGTAGAGAATGTAAAATAAGTAAATAAATGAAATAAAGTAGGCTACTTTAATTACAATAGAATAAAAGAAAAGAAAATAAATAGTGGAGAATTTATAAGGGAATACATACAACATGTACAATTTTTTGGTTTACTTTTCTAATTTGTATTTTTTTTCTTTTTAATAAGAGATATTTACAACGGAAAAATACTAGAAAATAATATAATTAAAATACAACATAACAACGATAAATAAAAAAATGAGGAAAGAATGAATATATACAATGTACATCTAGGTCCCAAAACCCAACTTTTACAAATGAGCTCCGATTTTAATGAAACCACTTCCGTTGGATAGATAATTTTCTAACTTGAACTTTAAAAGTGAGTTTGGTGAATTTGGAGTTCATACGGAGTGGAAATTTGGCTTGGAAGTTGGACTTTACGACTTTTTCAATTTGGGATCTAGGAGCATTTATTTGAGGTAAAATTTGTTTTGTATTTTTGTATTTTTATATACATGGTTATGAACAAGTTGGTGAAAGAATTAGCCAAAAGGAGTTGAAATGAAATTATTAAAAATACATGAAGTTTTGGGCTATTTACAAGTGAGAAACTCCCTTGATTTTGTGGCTTTATATTGTTAATTTATTTTGTACAATCTAATATATAATAATTAGTGTGTTTTATTTACAAGAGTTATTTTGTTAATTTATTGATTTTATGGACATTTATTTGGGATTTTACTCGGGGATTTTGCTAAGGTCAAGATATTAAGATGATGAATCGTGGATTCATCACCCCCTATACTTAAGCTTTGCTAGTCCTCGAGCAAATAAAGAATGAATAAGTTGGTTTAACCCTTGACTGTGCATGTGAATACAAGACTTGATCCGTTCAAGAACTCTCGATTTTAGAGATCCTAAAATTTTAAGCTGAACCAAGCTCTAGTCAAAAGGTATCCAATTTCCCTAATCATCAGACTCTCTTTGTATACATATATAATAGGGATATGACTTTAAGTGTTGACCGCAGTTACAAGAGTAGAGTCACAACGTCACCCATGGTTCCAGTCCAAGAGACTCTCCTAAGGACCCGATCCTCAACACTAGGGAATAAACCATTTCTTCATCCAATTCACCGTCCCTTTAGTTGTCAGACTTGAAAGTGTAGATGGAAGGCCAGTTGATGGAGGGTATGGGATTGTGTCATTTCTTCTCTCCCTCTAATTGGAACAAGGATCCTCTCAAGTGCCTTATTACACAACGCATATTTTTGGTGTTGATCAGTGCGTCCGTCAAGAGAAGTTGGAGCCTTATGCACTTGTTTTCCTGGGAGTACACCGGGGTGTGCCTTTTTTGAGTACCTATCGTACCTTCTAGATCCAGACTTGTAGCATTTACGATGCAGAGCCCTTTTTTTGGTGCAAGCCCAACTCCTGGTCCTAATAGCGGTGGTCCAAGTGGACACTTTGAAATGGTTGGGAGCGCTCGCCTTTGGTGGAAGCTCTTTTGATAATTGACTTTGTGTAATGAGAGCTTTTCTTTAACATTTCATTGATTTGTAGTATTTTTGGCTAGCTCCACTGCTTTTACCAAGAGTTGGCGCACACTGCTCAATAATTTTTTATTTTATCACACCCTGGCACATAGGTAGATGTCAATAGATAGTACAAGAATCATGTTCTCATACTGGCTAAAGATGCTAACAATCAGATTTCATGAAGCCTTCATTGAATTTATCCCATCCTCGAGCATCATCAAATCAAGTTCAAACTCAAATCCCTCATCCCAGACCCTCAAGAGAAATTTCAACTCATCTCATCATAACTGCAGTCGTGTATGTGAGGTGCTGATCATATTCTTAAGGTAGAGACTAAGCATGCAATATAGCACACAAATCTTTCAAACTAGGGAAATGTGAATAATTAAGTCCAAGACCCTAATGACTAAGGCTGGTTAACTCAAAATCTCAAGACCTCATAAACCAAGTGTTCTTGAACATCACTAATCTTGTGTGAAAGTGAATTGTGTCAGGGATTAAACCAACTTATTAGTTAGTTTTTTTTGTGATTTTTTTTAAAGTTTCAGAAAAAAAGTTTTTTTTTGACAAACAAAGGCAAATAAGATTTTTTTTAGAAAAAAGTTTTGCTTTTTTTTGTGTAAGAAAAAGGGTTTTTTTTGAAAAGATTTTTTTGAAAAGGTTTTTTCTTTCTCTTTTTTTTGGAAAATATAGGTAAATAGGAAAGGACACTTTTTTTTAAAAATGTTTTTTAGAGCAAATAAGGAAAGAGAACAAAAAACATTTTTTTGAAAAGTTTTTTTAAGAGAATTTTTTTTGGAAAAGATTTTTTTTACCCACCCCTTAATTATTGTATAATATATACAAAAATACGTGAAAGTACGAGCTATGGGTAAAGTTTATATGTAATATATACACGCCCCCTATACTTAGCACGTGTTATGTCCTCAGAGCACAAGAAGCGAGAAAAAGACATAGCTCGTGCTAAGCGTAGGATGACTAAAATAATAAATAGTATAGAATTCGATCCGCCCCCCGTATACTTAGGCTCTAGTCAGCCTAAGTGTAGAAGGAGAGCAAAAAATGGGGCGGACGAGGTTAAGAAGAGAAATAGATGAGTATATATACATGGAGGGCATCAAATCCCCCTATACTTAGGCTCTGGTCAGCCTAAGTATAGGACAAGAGTAAGTGTGAGAATCGATGTGATCTGGAGAATATACAAAGAAGGGAGAATGTACAAGAGTGATTGGATCTTCTAAGATGTTGAATCTTGATGCTGCATCTTCATGACGAGTAATAAGATGTATATGCTCTGTGCTCACTCTGTATGAAGTTGATGACCTCGACTTGGACTAACTGCTCTTTCGAATCAACAAAATGCTTCAACAGTTGTCCATTCACCACATGAGATTGTGCACCATCTGTAAGATCAGCTATCTCTACACTTCCATTCTCGTGCACTTTCTTAACAACAAAGGGACCCGTCCATTTAGATTTGAGCTTCCCATGGAACATCTTCAACCGGGCATTGAACAACCATACCTTTTGTCCAGGGACAAAGTCTTTGCACCTAATGTGCTGATCATGCCATCTCTTTACTTTGTCCTTATAAATCAAACTGTTGTCCTATGCCCTGTTTCGGATTTCCACGAGCTCGTTCAAGTTCAAGTCTCGACAAAGCTTCCCTAGGTGACAACTCCAGTTAATCTTCTTAATTGCCCATTCGGATTTATGAATCAATTCTGCAGGCAAATGGCATGGCTTGCCATATATAATTCTAAATGGTAAAGTACCCAATGGTGTCTTGTAGGCTGTCCTATAGGCCCACAGAACTTGGTCCAAGAGTTGAGACCAGTTCTTCCTATCAGGACGAACCAATTTCTGCAAAATACTCTTCACCTCTCTGTTCGAAACCTCTGCCATGCCGTTGGACTGTGGGTGGTAAGGACTAGTAACTCTATACTCAAATCCATAGTCCTTAGCTAAAGATCTCATATCTCGGTTCACAAAATGGCTACCCCCATCAGATATCAAAACTTTTGGCACCCCGGACCAAGCAATAATATGGTCTCTCACAAACTTACAGACAGTCTTGTTGTCTGCGGTTCGGGTTGGGATAACCTCCACCCACCTGGATAAATAGTCAACCGCCAACAATATGTACTCGTGTCCTTGGCTGTTGGGAAAGGGACCCATAAAATCTATGCCCCATGCATCAAAAACATCACAAATAATCATTGGTTGCATGGGCATCTCATCTCTCTGTCCAATTGTCCCTCCCATCCTTTGACAAATCGGGCACGATCGCACAAAATCAATAGCATCTCTAAATAAGGTCGGCCAATACAATCCACATTGAAGTACTTTGTGAGCGGTTCTCTTTCCCGAATGGTGTCCTCCAGCCTCAAGTGAATGACAATATGTGAGGACACTCTAGTATTACTCCTGAGGAATACACCTTCTCCAAACACAATCCGGTCCTTCGAAGAAAAGGAAGGATCATCCCAGTGGTATCTCCTCGAATCTGACTTCAGTCGATCAATGCTGCTCCTAGTCCAACCATGGGGAACCTGCTTGGAGACAAGAAGTTCACCATGTTGGCATACCACAAGAGTGAGTCAATAACACAAATTGACTCATCTGGGAAGGTCTCTCTAATCCGCTCATAATAAGGAGAATCCTTAAGTTCAATCCGAGAAAGGTGATCAGCCACAACATTCTTCACTCCAAGTTTATCTTTTATCTCCAAATCAAATTCTTGGAGGAGTAAAATCCACCTAATAAGACGCACCTTCGCGTGTTTCTTTTCCATTAAGTATCGAATGGCTGTATGATCTGTATAAATTGTCACCTTAGAGCCCAAAATATATGATATGAACTTCTCGAGGGCCCATACTACCGCGAGCATTTCCTTTTCAGTCACTGTATAATTTTTCTGTGTAGGATCTAAAACTTTGCTCGCATAATGAATCGCAAACAAAATCCCCTCTCGCGTTGTCCTAACACAGCTCCTATAGCAAAATCTGAAGCATCGGTCATGATCTCAAAGGGGAGAGACCAGTCAGGAGCTTGTAGGATAGGCGAGGCACAAATCTTCCTCTTCAAGAGCTCAAAGGCCTCTAGACACCTGTGATCTACAACGAAATCTGTGTCTTTCCCTAAGAGCTCAGTCAGTGGGCGGGCGATCTTTGAAAAATCCTGAATGAATCTCCTATAGAATCCAACATGCCCTAAGAATGACCGCACTGACTTGACGTTGGTAGGTAGATCGAGTTTCTTGATCACCTCCACCTTGGCTGGGTCAACCTCCATTCCACTTTTGGAGATGACATGCCCCAACACGATACCCTCCGTCACCATAAAGTGACTCTTCTCCTAGGAGAGTACCGGATTCACCTCTCTACACCTCGTGAGGACTCGGTCCAAGTGCGCTAAACATGTATCAAAAGAATCAACATGTACCGAGAAGTCATCCATGAATACTTCCAGGAAATCTCCCACCATCTCGGCAAATATGGCTATCATGCACCGCTGAAATGTGCCCGGGGCATTGCAGAGCCCGAATGGCATGCGCCTGAAAGCATAAGTGCCGAATGGACATGTGAATGTGGTCTTTTTCCTGGTCCTCAGGGGCTATGGCCACCTGGTTGTAGCCTGAGTACCCATCAAGAAAACAGAAGAACTCTTTCCCTGCGAGGCTCTCCAATATCTGATCAATAAAAGGCAAGGGAAAGTGATCTTTCTTGGTCACGGCATTCAAGCGCCTGTAGTCAACACAGACACGCCACGACGTAGGTACTCGTGTCACGATCTCTACCCCCTCCTCATGGGTGACCATCTGAATTCCCGACTTCTTCGGGACAACATGAAGTAGGGCCACCCACTTGGAGTCAGAAATAGGGTATACAAACCCTGATTTGCACCATTTCTCAATTTCTTTCTTCACTACTTCCCGTAGATTGGGGTTAAGTCTCCTTTGGAACTCACGGGAAGGTCTCACATTATCCTCAGTAAAAATGTGGTGCGAGCAGAGAGTGGGGTTGATGCTCACGAGATCCGACACTGTCCAGCCTACTGCTTTGCGGTTCCTCTCTAAGACTTCTAACAACCTAGACTCCTGTTCTAAAGTCAAGTCTGAGCTAATGATGACATGATATCTCTCTTTGGGTCCCGCAAGAAAGGCGTACTTGAGTGTAGGAGGTAGTGATTTCAGTTATGGCAATGTGGTATCATCAAGCAGATCTGGCTGAACTAAATCTGAATCTGGTTCCGTGCTGCATGAAGGTGGGCTAAGCTGAGTAGTACTCACCACCAACTCAGAAGTAAAGGGAGTCGAATCTCCAAAGAAATGTGGTAGTTCGGCCAAAGACGCGTCCGACTCATCATCTATATCCCATGATCGTTCCTAAGGGATGGAACTGACAGATCCAGATGGATCTCTGTGTCATCATGGAAATAGGTAGATGCATCTCTCACAAGATCAGACAACACCTGGCAAACTGCATCATCCACTATACCCTTTCCAGATGAAAGGGACTCGCTCTGTCCTGAAGGAATCTGTCCCCAAATCCCAACTGTGCTAATCAAACTGCAGTCTGCCTCTAAAGATGAGTACTCTGTGCTACTCTCTGAATCGGGTCGCTGACACTTGGTTTGCTTCATCTCAAGGTTTACTTCTCCGCCTAGAGAACAAAACTTCATCATTCCTGTACCATAATCGAAAGTTGCGCATGCGGTCCTAAGAAAGGGCCGCCCAAGAATGATCTGAGATTCTCTCCAATGATTGGGGGTCTCCATGTCCAAGACTGTGAAATCAACTTGATAGTTCTGCCCCTCAATCGAGATAACTACGTTCTTCACTTCTCCATTAGGTCTCTTCACTGAACGATCTGCAAATTGGAGTAAAGCTCTAGATTTGCGAAGTGGTCCCAACTCGCAAGGGAAGTAAGTTAATCGAAGAACCGTTATCCAGGAGTGTGCGTGCAAACGCAATGTCGTCAATACGACTCTCCACATAGTGAGCACCCATGTCTCTCTTTTTCCTTGGCAAAGTCTGATTCTTGAGACAATAGGTTGTGGCTACCGATAAAACATGTGTCTTTATATTTCGATTATCTTTCTTCCTGCTAACCCTTGTAGGTGTGCATCTTACCTTAAGGTATTTTTGGAAGGCAAGATGGTTAGCCACATATTCATCAAATGGCACCTTAACTGTGATATTTTCTTTACAAAACCGTGCCATATCAGGGTCATCTTTCTGAATCTTTCTGATGCGCTTTCCTACCGTAAGAACACGGGGGAAAGGGATGGAAGCTAGAGAAATAGAAGATGAAGAGTCTGAATCATGAACTGAAAGATCATTCTTGGCATTAACGGAAACAGAGTCTTCATACATGAATCTTTTTGATGCAACATGGGATCGAAATCAAAACTATCTACTATAGGTTGTGGAATAGAAGCTGGAGTGGTATCAGCCACAACCGGAGATGCAAGGTCCTCCATAGACTCAGAAGTGTATCCATGCTGCCGATGCTGCATACGTGCTCTCCTTCTCCTCTCGGCTCCCTAAGTAGAAATCCTCGAATGATGTTGATGGGGATCCGAAATATGATGCCTCTCCTCCTCATCCTCTGAAGACTCCTCAGGTAGAGCTTCAGAGATGCCCCTCCTCGTATCCCTCGCCCGGTCAGGTACGGCCACGGTCCTTCCGCTCCTGAGTGACATTGGGTTAGCCTCGTCACACGAAAGAATCTCATGTTCAGATCTAGGAGATGCTGAATAGTATACCTGACCAAAGTGCTGCTGAGAACCAGATCGGTTCAGGCTATTGGGGTTAGACTGAACTTGGGCTGGGATAGAGGTAGAGGGTGCAGTATGCTCGTCTCGCCATCTGGACAGGCGGTTGACATCCACCCGTAAGTCATGAATCTCGTTTCTGTAGGAACGTAGCTCGTTGAGTATATGCTGCTGAGTATCCACGGGACTAGACGAAGAAGGAAGTGGATAAGACTGGGAAGAAGAACGGGAAGACTGGCCCTGCTGGCCAGAATACTGCCTCTGCTGCTGCTGCTGCTGCTGCTGGGGTTACGGACCCTACTGGCCCGCCTGGTAATGGCCCTATCGGCCATACTGCTGGTACTGCTGCCTCTGCTGCTGGGGTGGATGGAATCCAGGGCTCTGTTGTGAAGGAGGTGGTGCGAAGGTGAATGCGGTGTTGTGAAAGATCGGGGGACACTGGTAGGTCTGTCAGTCTCCCGTACTTCCCTGCCTGGCAGGGTCTTGAGTGTACCATACTCCATTCACCTCCCAAACCGGTGGAGGCTCCTCCTGGACTGTCTCTGCTAATGGAGGTGGCTGCTGGAAAGAGTGGGTGTAGGATTGGTCCTGCTCCCATGGCTGGAGTTGCCCTGACACCAACTGCTCCTGAACATGGTGAACTCGGTATACGGGAGCAGATGGTGCAGTCACGGCAGGTATCTTTATCTTAGATACCTTCTCGGTCAACTCCTCCATATGTTTTGGAAGTTTGGAGATGCTCCGGTCTAACTCATCAATCTTCATGTCGATCCGCTCGACTACAGTAAGCTTGTTAGCAAGGAGTCCCATGCTAGGGATCACATCTTGAGAGAGATCGACTACAGCTGGTTTTCCCCCTCTAGATGAGAGTGAACTGGGGGATGGTGTATAGACCCTGCTGGCCATCTGTGAGCGGCTAGTTTCAGCCATCTGCTCGAATACCCTCCAGACGATATCCACTCCTCGTGATGTATAGCTGCCTCCACAGGCAACGCTCACTAAACCCTGCATCTCAGGGTTGAGACCAGTGAAAAATGATTGGACCAAGATGTTATCATCTAATCCATGATAAGGACACTTCTGCAGGATGTCCTTGAATCTCTCCCAAGCATCACAAAAGGCTTCATGGGGTAATTGGGAAAAACTCGTAATGCACGTCCTCATCATGTTAGTTCTACTCAACAGGTAGAACTTCTTTAGGAATAGGTCCTTGAACTGGGCATAAGTGGTGACAGTGATTCCAAGATTCTTCACCCAATAGTTGGCTTTTCCACCCAAGGCAAATGGAAGGGCTTGGAGCCTAATATAATCTTGGCTAATATTATTATGTTTGAGGTTAGCACAGATGAGCTCAAAGTCCCTTAGGAATGTATATGGCTCCTCAGAAGCATTCCCATCAAAATGTGGCAGCATGTTCAGAAAATGCAGCTTCAATTCAAAATCAACATTAGGTTCGGCCGTACTCAAGTGTTGTGAATCTGATATTGTCCGGGGTTATATGCCGCATCCATTGGTGGTTCGACCCCAACATTTAATTGTCCTAACTGAGCACTCAGTAATGCATGTTGCTGTTTGAATGCAGCTAATCTAACAAGTATCATTCTCATTGGGTCTTCCTGGTTCTCTTCTTCATCGTCTCTCTTCTTTGGAGGCATTTTCCTTGAATCTTCTTTAGGTTCTGAATCAGCAATGTGTTCTGGATTAGAAGAGGATTTTTGAATCATGATATTCTCATCGAGACGAAGGTCTTCCTCGGTGAGGTGGGAAGAGAGAAAGGGAATGGTTTGAGAGTAACCATCCCGAGAGTTGGTGATCCTGGGCTCAAGAGGGTCATGAGTCCAGGTTGGTCCATGTTGCGCATGGACCTGTGAGGACATACTTCTTGGAGGGTTCAACGGGAAATTCGCAAAGTCTGAATAAATATCCCCCAATCAGTCATCTTTGATGTCAAAAGAACCGATTAGAACACGATATTCAATGAGGCACTAGTCCTATGGTGCACGTAAATGTGCGGAGTAAACTCACACAATACAAACACAATTCAAACCCTCGGTTTCACCAACTCAACACATGAAGGCCGTAAGAGTTTGGCCGAATTATCTTGTCAATTTTAGTTGGTGAGAAATACAATCTTGGAAAGATTAACGAGCTGTTAGGTGCTCGTATTTTCCTACAGACTGACCCGATTCTTACGACTATTTTGGCCTACTTTCAGCCAGTATAAGAGTAAGTACAAGCTGAAGCCCGTTCCTTGAGGACTAAAGCGCCCTCTAAACCTCCCACTCTGCTAAGGAAGTCCGGACCTATAAATACGGCTACCCGTATTCCTCACTGAAAAGTAGCTAATCGCCTGAAAATAAAGAACCAATAGTAAGTAAGAAATCCAGACTTGGCTCTATCCTAGGGTCGTCTCTCTCTCACTTGCAAGTAAAACAAACAATGAGGGCTTTATGCACCCGAGAACAGAGGTTCTTTTTATTCCAATTATTTTAAGTCGACCTGCTCAATTCAGTCCCAATTTTAGAGTTAGGTTATCACTTGAAATTTATGTGAACACACAAGCACGTCTACCGCTCAGTCCCAATTTCCTTTTGACCTTAAGTTGTAAAACAAGAAGGGAATCGGAAATCAGAATGCAAATGAGAAACTATGATGCATGCTCAGAAGAAGGTATACTTACAGTGAATCCCAACACTCTCCATGCGTTATGCAGAACAGAATTTATAAATTTTACACTAAATGCATGCAGATCGAGAAAAAACGCACCTAAACAGTATACTATTGGCGGGGAAGAATTGATTTGATTTTGAGCTAAGTAGTACGTTCTATGTGCGTCTCATTATGAATCTTATAAGATAAGTGAATCTTCTAAGATATGTGTGGCCTAAATTACGATGGGCACAGGCAAATTTGATACTAAACTACCATGTGCCTAATCCTTAGATTCGCCACTCAAGTCGAGCCCCACCCTCACCAGAGAGTGAAACAGGTCTCGACACACCACAAATAATGTCTAAGTCTTTTTACACATGCGAGCTCTCAAACAAGAGCCGCTATAAATGAGCAACTACCTAAATAATTACAACAATTTACAAAAGCTCTCTCGAAAAAAAATAAATTCTCCAAGCTCTTTAGCAGTCGGCACACGTCGTGTCCGTTGACCGCCGATGCACTCCAAGTCCATCGGGCCCTCACAAGGAAAATGAGATTTATATTAGAGAGATAAACAACAAAATATATACAAAATATGTAGAGAAGAATGACAGAAAATAGATTAATTACAAAGTGGCTCGGGGGTCAGACTACCCGAGTAAATGAAAATCTAAATCCAAAATTTTAAACTAATCCCTAAGCCGTTTGCCTCCCTGGCAACGACGACATCTGACGAGTCCCTAAATACGATAAATAATTCGTGTTCATTGTGGTTTGTGTACTTAGCGATTCAGTCAGAACCGAGAGAAGATCTCCGTGAAGAGTGTCTCGGCTTTAATTTATATCACGGGCAAGTCCGGGGTCGAACACAGGGAGGCAAAGGAACAACTTCGGGTTAATTTGAAAATTTAGTTTTAGATTTCCAAGCGGTATTTTTTTTAGATTTTCTAATGCAAAAACAAATGGTAATGCAAAATACGAGTGAATTAAGACACTAAGAAAACACACAATAAGGCCAAATTAATTTTAATGTCACATTAGTCCAATTCAGCAAAATTATATTTTTCCTAGAATCCTAATCCAGTGATGAATGCAAGACACATTTTTTTTTGTATTTGCAGGAATTAAAATGCAACAAATAAAAATGTACACTTTTTATGGGTTTTTTCGCATTTTTTCGAACAAACAATAAGTAAAAATTATGAAAATTTTACTGGAATGAAAGCATGATGCAAGGAAGCTACAGTACTACTTTTGGATTTTTTGACAAAGTATGAATTTTTTTATGGATTTTTTAGTGAAATCAGAGTGACAGTGAGTAAATAATTCTTAATTAATCCACAATGTCAAATTAATCCGATTGCGAATTATCCTAAAAAGATATTTTCATATAGAATCCAGGAGACTTGAAATTTCGCAAAAATGATATACGTGGATTTAATTAAAATTCAAATACTAAAAATACTCCACAATTTATTTTAGACACATGACAAATCCACTTTAGATGAAATTTGGATAGTAAGTTAGTCACATATCAAAGCATCATTCCTAATATTTTGGAATTTTTATAGCAACCGTGTGAGAGATATAAATTTAAAAGCTCAATTTAGGTAAAATATGCAATATTTTCAGTTAAATATTTTTAATTAATTACCCAAAACTCACAAAAATAAAAATAAGTATTCAGAATGTAGAAAATTAGTTTCTCGACATAAATGCATTTTTCATTAAATACAATGATCTAAAGTTGAAGTCCAAATTAAAATGCAAACACAGGGGTGTCTGTGCAAATTAGAAACAACCTAAGCATACACACAAATATATACAAGAATTGACTTGTAATTACATAAACATATAATACAAACAATGCAAGTTTTACATTAAAAAAATAAAGTAAAAAGTATACCTTCTTCTTCGGCTGGAGATGAACGATGGTGAAGAACCCAATTGAGGAGTGGTCGGTGCGACCGCGAGGAGGAGGCAGCGCCGCGGAGGACGGGGGGGCACGATGGTAGGTCGGCGGAGAGGACATGTGGCACGGGTAACCTATCCAATTTCTTCTCCATCTTCACTAGAAAGGGTAATTAATCGCCTTGCCTAAGTCTACTATGTAGAGATGTGGGGGCCGCGGTGGCAGGTTGGACGACGGAGGGCAGGGCCGCGCAGCCGCACACGACAGAGTCGCGCGCGCACTGGCGGCGGCCGAAGGCATGGACAGGGGTGCGGCGGCCGGCCGTGGGGTCGGTGGCGGCGCCGCCCGTGGAGGAATGAGGGAGGGGCGGCGGTCGGCTGCCTGCGCATGCAGCCTCTTCCGGTTTTTTTATTTTTTTTGATTTTTTTGAATGATTTTTTACTGATGTAATAAAGAAACTTCTTTTTTTATTTTAGTTTTTTTATATTTTTTTAAATTTTCTTAAACAAGAACTAAATATGGATATATACAAAAGGGGAAGAGGACGAATTGGTGGTGGTGATAATGTGGTAAAAAAACTATGGTGATGATGTGATACAAGAAAAATGCAAAAATACAAGATGATAAAATGAGCAGAAAAATTACCTACGATGGAGACGGTCGTCTATGGTGTGCTTACGAGAGCACGGTCTTCGCTCAAATCGCCGGCACGCGATGAGCTCGAGCAGCGCGCGGTTGCGGCTGCGATGTTGGCCAAAAAAACCAACAGATCTCACCGGAGAGAGGACTGCCGTCGCTCGACCGTGGTTGCGTCGCTGTCACCGATTCAACTCTGGGAACTAGGCTCTCCTCACATAAAGATGGATCAAAGAAAAATTGAGGAGGATGGGATGTATATATAGATGATGAAATGAGAGGTTATTAAAATGGTGGGAGGCTATTTTATTAATGGAGTTGAATGGGAAGTTTAAAAATTGGTGGGGTTGAATGGAGGTTGGTGGTAGGATGAGTTGAATGATGGTTATTGTAGAGAATGTAAAATAAGTAAATAAATGAAATAAAGTAGGCTACTTTAATTACAATAGAATAAAAGAGAAGAAAATTAATAGTGGAGAATTTACAAGGGATTACATACAACATGTACAATTTTTTGGTTTACTTTTCTAATTTGTATTTTTTGTCTTTTTAATAAGAGATATTTACAACGGAAAAATACTAGAAAATAATATAATTAAAATAAAACATAACAGTGATAAATAAAAAAACGAGGAAAGAATGAATATATACAATGTACATCTAGGTCCCAAAACCCAACTTTTACAAATGAGCTCCGATTTTAATGAAATCACTTTCGTTGGATAGATAATTTTCTAACTTGAACTTTAAAGTGAGTTTGGTGAATTTGGATTTCATACGGAGCGGGAATTTGGCTTGGAAGTTGGACTTTACAGCTTTTCTCTTTGGAATCTAGGAGCATTTATTTGAGGTAAAATTTGTTTTGTATTTTTGTATTTTTATATACATGGTTATGAACAAGTTGGTGAAAGAATTAGCCAAAAGAAGTTGAAATGAAATTATTAAAAATATATGAAGTTTTGGGCTATTTATAGGTGAGAAACACCCTTGATTTTGCGGCTTTGTATTTTTAATTTATTTTGTACAATCTAATATACAATAATTAGTGTGTTTTATTTACAAGAGTTATTTTATTATTTATTGATTTTATGGACATTTATTTGGGATTTTACTCGGGGATTTTGCAAAGATCAAGATATTAAGATGATGAATCGTGGATTCATCAATATCCAAGCAAGAAAGACTTGATGATTAAATGAGATTTAATAATCAAGCATAATATGAATGGGATTCATATTGTAAGAATAATTATCCAAGATAATTAAATAGGATTTAATTATCAAGGATTAGAGAATGTGGATAATACTATCCATAATATTTGTGTATAGTAAATATGATTTATGATATACATATATTCAAGAGAGAGAGAAATTTCGTAAATAGTATTTGTTAATTATTAAATGTGGATTGGACTCACATTTATTAATTAATTGGAAATTTAATTTACAAATTAGTTTGGGTTGTGAATTTGATTCACATATTTTTTTGATGGCATGATTGAAATATTCACAAATTAATTTGGAATTAATTTGGTGGATATTATTGAAATAATAGAGATAACAAGATAAAATAAAAGGAGACAAAATAACCACTTAAATAAAAGGTGGTGTCACCTATGACTTATTCATAGGTGACGCCCCCTATAATTTAGGGTGGTTTGTTGCCTCCCTTTTTTGTTATCACATTATCTCTTGATAAATTTATTTATGTTGAACTAAAATGTGTTGATAATGTTGCAACATATATTTAATTTAAATATAAATAAATGTTGTTGGTTTTAACCAACAACAATCATAGCCATTGATTATTACATAGACCAAGCATGGACGTTGGATCTATGTGTCCCATGGATTGAGATCCATTGGATCCTAAACTAATATAAAAGGAGGGCTAGCCTAGCCTTTCTTGACACATCATCAAGAGTTGTAGAAGACTCTACTCTCTCTTTCTCTGTCATTCTCGTCTAGCCTCTCTCTCTCAATTTCAAGTGGCCGTCCACTTTGTGTATTGAGGAGGAGAGCATCTTGCCTTCGCCTTCGACGACTTGAGGATCTCCTTCTTCTTTGGAGTTGCTTACTCTAAAGGAAGACGACAGATTTCGTTTGATGAAATCAGGGGATCCATTGCTTGGATCTTCATCGAGGATTGTGGGAGGAACGCGACTCATCATCGTGCCCGCAAGTGCGTTCTTCGTGGATCAGACTTGAGACAAGAGGATCTCTTGTTTGGGATCTCACGATTACAACCACGCTCCAAGAGATATTCCTTATACTCTGTGGTTTAATGAAACGATCTGAGAAGTGTTCTCGTGATCACGTGGTTTCATATCTAGTTTTAAAAATTTTAATTTCCGCTGCATCTAGCGACTAGTGCGACTAGTCGCCCCGATCGCATACGATGCGATCAACACACTTCTGTGATGAGCTTGAGGATTCACAATATCCTTCAAGTTGTATCAGAGTCATAGGTTGAATAAGGTTTTGGATATGATCCATAGACCTAGGACGACTTGGGTTTGAAAGGATCGCGAAAATTTTATCGTATTTCAATTTTCGCTCCTCTGTCTAATTGAATTTTTCAGTACTATTTAAAATGTTTAAACACAAAATTTGCAATTGGATTTTGTTCCCCATTCATTAAGGAAATCATATGATATGAGTTTATGAAAATTGGACTTCATTTGCTCAAGATATGGCCATTTGAATATGCATGTATTCACAGTTGCGGGAACTGCGGATCTAATCATGATTAATGAGTTAATTACTATTTTGATCTGCCTCGAAATGCGTGAATTATCACTTGGGTTCTTTAATAAATCAAATTTACAATTTAGGAAATTGATTTGCATTTTTTGGATTTTAATTGATCAAGATAAGTTAATTTTAGTGATTAGGGGTCACTGCTGGAAATTGACATCTTTTGATCATGAACCTTGTGATAAGTCATTCAAATATGATGACAAAAATTAATGGTTAATTTTCTGAAATAATTAGTGATAAATATTTGTGAAATATTTAAAGATATAATTATTTCATTGAATGATATTTGCCTAAACCATAATTATAAGATAATTGATCTTGATCATTGATTGATATGAATTCATCAACAAACATTGATTTCATGAAAAACCTTAGTTTATCCTACAATACTTGCAGGACAACTTTTACATGAAAAACCCTCTTGCTTGAATAGGATTGGGGATTTGTTTATCAAATCTCCTTATAATATAATCAAAAATTGTTTTGATGTATATTATAATGTATATTTCGGTTGAAAAACAGATTAGCATCTCAAAGTACATGACAATCTATCTGGCATTATCCTTTTCTGAGGTGGATATGGTGCCTAGTCGGAGAGCATTGGGGTTGCGGGTTGCAACGTATGTGGTCCGTCCCACTCTCGTCGGTACTAACCATGACAGCGGGTAGGGACTGGATAATGCCGGAGAAGTCAGAATATATTTTTCTAATTATTAAAATTCAAATAATACGTACTTTGAGATTATACCTACTATTCAAGTAATAATCAAGTTTTTTGATTGATGATTGGATTAATGATTAATTTAATGTGATTAAATTAATTATATTCAATTAACACTCTATTATGAATAGATGTGCATTTCCCTCGGAAGAATTAATTATGTAAATATGATTCACGATAATTAATTATATAATTTGAATAAGAGACGGAGGATCACATAAGTGACATCCATGGTCTCCCGTCAAGGCAAAGAACTACGTCGCCAATTGTTGTATATAGGAGACGCCTGTCCGAAGTGACGGATCCTATATATGATTTAATTGGATCGGGTTCTTTGCTTCTCGAAAGAGTAAGACCGTATACGTAGTGACCCCAATATCGGGTCCTCATATTATTGGGACGATGTTGGATTGCGTATACCGAGTTTTAAGCCTGTTGACGGTTGGTTCAATTAATGACGAGTCAACATCATCTTAGGGGTGGTGGGTGCGGGTGTTAAAGACCGAATTGGGAGATGCAAGTTGGACTTGCAAGGCAGAATGTATTCTCGCTTTTTTTATCGGAGTCGCAGGTTCTCATATTATTGGGATGTGACAAAGATAGGAAAGGAGATCCAGATCTTTCTAGAGATATAATGGTAATTATATTTCTTACATTGAAAGTGATTAAGAGAATGAACTTTCAGTGTTGACAAGGCAAGACAACTTTGATATAAAATTCCTAAATCAAAGTAATATATATATATATAATATATATACACTTATGCAAATTTCTTATTTCAGATAATCCTTCATTAAACCCACTCAATATTATACTCAATAATAACCACTAAAAATATCATGGATTGGACTCATGATCTAGATATTGTACTTGCAATTGAACACATAATGTACGTGGTTGCATTATGCAAGATTCCTTAACATAATGAGATATGACAATTAAATAAGACAATAAGACATCACCTTAGGGTTTGTATGTCTCTATAGTCTTGATCTTTCATCGAGTGTACTTTGGAAGTGACATGTCGATGGTGATCATAATTGTCGAATAATCGTTATAAAATAAAAGAAGATATTTTGGCATACATATGTGCTCTAGACATTTAATCATGACTGACATGGTTCTCTGCATTATGCAGAATGGTGGCTCGAAAGAGATGATGTATTCAAAATGTTTGAATACCTACCTGAACATGAATATCTAAGAGTTAAGATGTATGTAGATATGATGAGTGTCATCATTCTACTATCTATACTTAAGTCATTCATGAAGCTTCATAATAATCATTTTGTATGAATTTAATGAAGCACGTATAAATGTTGAAATGCTCTTACATTGAATTCTTTTGAATTTAACATAAGAGATCCTTAGTCTTAAGCAATGGTTATTTATAGATGGAGAGAGCACAGTGGAAGCATGGGTTGGACCCATGTAAGAAGGAAAGTCAAAGAGTTTATTGTACTTCTGTGACTTCCATATGACATCCAAAGAGTTGGATGAAAGCCAATACTGCAATAAATTGATGGGTTGATAGTATGACTATCAAATCTG
This sequence comes from Ottelia alismoides, assembly GCA_037367405.1. Lineage (NCBI taxonomy): Eukaryota > Viridiplantae > Streptophyta > Magnoliopsida > Alismatales > Hydrocharitaceae > Ottelia > Ottelia alismoides. The sequence continues at coordinate 727,268 of JAZKJV010003813.1, read as the reverse complement.
TCTAAAATCCTTAGTGAAGGACTCAGATAGAGCATCGGAATAACCTACATATAATCATTGACTCTGACTTTCTTATTTCATAAGATAAAGTCTGACAATTGTATCCCAATCTTCTAATGACATTTGAAATTGGTTGCATATATATATTAGAAGATTATAAATTTGATCTTAAGGTTTAGTAGTCATCTACATGGATATTGCTGTAATTGTTGCAACAATCTCTATTGGATAGATAGACTTCCTATTCTCAGTGGGAGAGCCCTTAGTCTTGGAGAATGTCTCTATGACCTAGATAGTAGAGTACACTCATTGTTTGTTTCTAAATGTTGGAAATAAACATGAATTCTGAGATAGAACTATCATAAAGAGTTATGATGGAAATATTTCAGATAGTAATCTAACATCTAGTGGACTCCACAAAATTAGAAAATTAATAAATGGTTCATTAAGATTTCTAATACTGAAAATCAAACCTTATAAGATCAATAGGAGGATGAAGATCATTTGACAATGATCTGGCGTCAAGCCTTGGACATTTGTCTGTTGATTTGATCAATAGACTAGTAAGATATGAAACTTTAGAATGTCTAAAATTTCAAATCTTACATACTTGTGAATATTGTATTCAAAGTAATATGTCCAATACACCCTTCTCTGAGAATGGTGTTAGATGTCGAGGTATTCAAGATTCATACATATTGATGTATGTAGATCATCTATATCATAGTAAACATTATGGATATGTGATATCTATTGATGATTATGTATGATATGAGATTTCTTCTCTTCACATGAGAAACCTTTGAAATGTTCAAAGATTTCACAATTTTGGTTTAGAACCAAAGTTTGAAGAAAGATGAAATGAATTTGATCTAACCTAGGTAGCTTGTACCTGTTAGATAAAATTCAAAGAATACCTTATGGAGATATGAATATCATTTCTATCTCACTCCTCCTGATAAACCTGAACTCAATATAGTTGTAGGGAGATACAATTGGATCATGTGTGACATGATTTGATCAATGATGAATTTTAGCATAATTATCCCTTAGTTTCCAGGTATATATGTGTAATAGAGACTACAATATATATCCTTAATAAGGTTCCATGCATGTAAGATGGAATCAAGCACTGGAGAGTGCTACTTCATTTGGAAAATAAAGGATGGTATTGGATACCTACTTTATGACCTTGAGATTCTTAAAAGATCTCATCTCTGAGAATGTGATTCTTAGAGGATTGAGACTCTTGAGAATCAAGAAAAAATGAAGTTTAGGAACTCATTTGATCTTGAGAAGATAATGAGGCTCCTGAAATCGGGAACTAAAAGAACAATTAAAGATGAAGCACTAATACCTCTTCAAATGAGTTTGAGGATGTATTCCATGTGTCAGTTAAGTCTGACAATGATCGGACTTCATGTGATGAAGCTCCTAAGGATCATGACATGGAAAGATGGATATTAGCAATAAAGTCTAAAGTAGACTTTGTATACAAGTGTCGTATATGGACCCTCAAGGATCCACCTATATGGGTAAGACCCATAAAGGTGTAAATGGATCTTCAAGAGAAAGGGAATCTGATGATAAGGTAGAGACCTTCAAAGCTTGGTTCGTAGCCATGAGCTACACACTGGAAGAGAAGACATTGCTTGCGATGAGACTTGCTCTTCTGTGACCATGCTTAAAATCATCAGAATATTGCTAACCTTAGCTACACAACTTGACTATTGCATCTTCAAGATGTAAGTCAAGATTGCATTCCTCTAAGAATACCTCTCTGAGGATATTCACATGATGTAGCCCCAGGGTTTCATGGTTGAGGAAAGCAAGGTGTGCAAGCTAAAGAAACTCCATCTATGGACTCAAATAAGCTTCTTGTAGTTGGAACATCAGATTTGATGAAATCATAAGTGTTATGATTTCAGATAGAATCTTGATGTACCATGTGAATCTTAGTGGGAGTGCCATTGTGTTCATCGTGCTAAATGTAGATAATATCCTAATCATTTGTAATGATATAAGGATGATAATAAGTGTTTTATAGACTGGCTATTCCATACTTTGAGATATGATCTCAAGAATACCTCTTAGATCTTAGTTCTGAAGTTGTTTAGAAGCAAAGAAAAGAGGGTATTGGGACTGCCACATTTGTAGTACACCTTGGACATATTCCATTCTTGGAAATTCCAAGAAAGGCTTCCTTCCCTTGAGATTTGGTACTGACCTATATAAAGGGATAGCACCTCAAAGAGTTGAGGAAGTGAATGCTAAAACTGCTTGCACTTGTGCATCAGTTATGAGAAGCTAAGTGTATGCTATATGTGTAGAAAAGCAAGATATTTGCCATGCAGTGGGAGTAGTAAAGTGTTGCTAATCCTACTATGGAGAGAGAAAACACTTGATTGCAGTAATAACAAAATCTTCATAGATGACAAGACTTAGAGATAATGATCTCAAAGTCTCATCTTCAAAAGCTTAAAACTTTATAGATAGAGACGTAAAAGGTTTTAACTGTGGATACCTTGAGAGATAGTGATCTCTCGGAGTAAGGGTATTCTAAGGATTATGGAAATACTTGTTATAATAATTGAGAAATAGTGTCAAGGACACTATAACTGCTTTGACTAGATTGAGTATTGGTTGCATAAGATGCAACATTCGCATTGGATGCGAGCCCTGTTACCTAGAGATATGCAAGTGCCGTAAAAGGACTTGGCATAGTCTTTTGGGAACAGAGTGACTAATCAACTTACCTAGCTATTTTCTAAAATAGCCTATGATTGTCACATGAGTGTGGGTTTAAATGATTAGCCCAATAATGGCTCTTTGGGCTAGTGGGAGATTGTTGGACATGTGAGCCCACGACGAGCCATTATGCAATAAATATTATTGCATAATATCATTCCCTGATCTGAAATGAAGAATAAATAATTTGCATAATAGGTCCCTCTATACAATTAGGGTTATATACCATGGCCATCTTGATGATCATACAACTGATGGTTCAATAATTGAATCATAGAGGCTGGTGCTTGGATGAATATCTAAAGGATAGATTGAGGACTCATCAAGCACCGTCAAATGATTATTAAGAGATGATCTCTAGCCTGAGTAGGAGATGGCAATCTTTTCTCACATAGGCTTATATCTGACCGACCTCTTGATGCAGGTCCTCTGCATGGGAATAGTGATTCGGAGGTGTCAGATTAGTTAGGTCAATAGGTTGACTTAACGAGATCGAGATAACCTAAGTCCTATGTTGAATGCTGTCACAGCATAGGCACGCATCCTCTGACTGGAGATAGATGTATTACTATATGTCTGAGTATGTACATTTGGCAAACCGATAGGTTGATGGCCTAACCAAGGTCTATACACCGGCGAGCTGGTGTGCATATAAGGGCATATGATTAATACGATCTCTCAAAGGGATCATACAAGTTCACTATTGAACCGGAACACATGAGCTCACTCATGAGATATTGGGAAGAATCAAATCCCGTGCACGGTCGTCTCGCTTTGGAATCTTGACTGAATTTGTAGGTATGATATATGCTTTTGGAAAGTATATGATCGATACCAAATCCCAATGATCAAATGAGAAACTTATTGATAAAACCCTAAAGAAGACAGTATAAAATTGATCTTGATCTTCGGGTTGATCATAGGTCTCGAGTATGCAGGATGTACAGGTATTGGGAATACCTGAGGGTGATGTGATCATAAACGATTGTATATCCATGACGGTTCCATTCCGAGGGAGTGATGAAACAGGTCTGGATTTTAGTGACTCCTTTCAGTAGAGAAGCAATCCGATCTTAGTCCAAGTGTGGGACATTTGTCTGAATGAGATTCAAATTCAATGAGAAGATTAGATTTGCGGTCTTGATTTAATCAAGGGTCTTTGGGAGGTTTGTAAGATCTGGATTGGAGATAAGATCTCAATATCCAAGTCACTATACATGGAATAATACAATCGTCCTGTCCTTATCTCCAAGTATCTGCGGAGAAAGCACATTATTCTTGAAAGGGTTCAAGAATAATTCATTTGATGAAATGCATCCAAGCAAGAAAGTCTTGAAGATTAAATGAGATTTAATAATCAAGCATAATATGAATGGGATTCATATTGTGAGAATAATTATCCAAGATAATTAAATAGGATTTAATTATCAAGGATTAGAGAATGTGGATAATACTATCCATAATATTTGCATATTGTAAATATGATTTATGATATACATATATTCAAGAGAGAGAGAGAAATTTCATAAATAGCATTTGTTAATTATTAAATGTGGATTGGATTCATATTTATTAATTAATTGGAAATGTAATTTACAAATTAGTTTGGGTTGTGAATTTGATTCACATATTTTTTCGATGGCATGATTGAAAACAAATTAATTTGGAATTAATTTGGTGGATATTATTGCAATAATAGAGATAACAAGATAAAATAAAAGGAGACAAAATGACCACCTAAATAAAAGGTGGTGTCACCTATGACTTATTCATAGGTGATGCCCCTATAATTTTGGGTGGTTTGTTGCCTCCCTTTTTTGTTATCACATTATCTCTTGATAAATTTATTTATGTTGAATTAAAATGTGTTGATAATGTTGCAACATATATTTAATTTAAATATAAATAAATGTTGTTGGTTTTAACCAACAACAATCATAGCCATTGATTATTACATAGACCAAGCATGGCCGTTGGATCTATATGTCCCATGGATTGAGATCCATTGGATCCTAAACTAATATAAAAGGAGGGATAGCCTAATATTTCTTGACACATCATCAAGAGTTGTAGAAGACTCTACTCTCTCTCTCTCTCATTCTCGTCTAGCTCTCTTTCTCAATTTCAAATGGCCGTCCACTTTGTGTATTGAGGAGGAGAGCATCTTGCCTTCGCCTTCGACGACTCGAGGATCTCCTTCTTCTTTGGAGTTGCTTACTCTAAAGGAAGACGACGGATTTCATTTGATGAAATCAGGGGATCCATTGCTTGGATCTTCATCGAGGATTGCGGGAGGAACACGACTCATCATCGTGCCCGCAAGTGCGTTCTTCGTGGATCGGACTTGAGACAGGAGGATCTCTTGTTTGGGATCTCGCGATTACAACCACGCTCCAAGAGGTATTCCTTATACTCTGTGGTTTGATGAAACGATTCGAGAAGTGTTCTTGTGATCATGTGGTTTCATCTCTAGTTTTAAAAATTTTAATTTCCGCTGCATCTAGCGACTAGTGCGACTAGTTGCCCCGATCGCATCAACACGCTTTCGTGATGCGTTTAAGGATTCACAATATCCTTCACCGACACTATTCAAGGATGCCATAACTTATGTGAAAGGATGCACCGATTGTCAGAAAAGGAGAGGAATTCTCTATTCCAAATATTCGATTCCCCTCAAGTTCAAGCAGATCTCATATTTTTTGATGCATGGGTAATGAATCATAAATCAACTATATTAACATGCACTCATTGTAACACATGCCAAATGACAATCAACAGAACTGAGAGATCTGTATGACAAGATATCAAATTTAATATATACCTGGGTAAGTCCAGGGTCGAACACAATGATACGAGCAATTATTTAATTAAACTTAGTGATTAATTAGTTATTTAAGTAATTCATAATATTCTTGGTTAAGCGTAATGCACAAGACATACAAAATACATATTTTTTAAATCAATTTTTATGGATTTATTTAGTATGACAAATAATGAACTAACAAGTACATATAACACCAATTATACTCCTGATTAGATAAAGAACTACTTATGATTTAAGTTAAATTACTTAATGATAACTCAGTGTCAATAAGCAATTCAACCTATGTATAATTCATATTAACTCAATATTAAGACTGGATGTTCAAAATTAATACTCTAAGATTCAATGCATGAAATGTAGAAAGATGTGATTTAATTACAACAAATGAAAGAGCATCAAATGAGCTTTCCAATGACACCAAATTTATAAAAATCAGAGCTATGGCTGACAAGTTATTACTAAAACCTTATAGGGGTATAAATGAAGAGAAACATGTTTATTTAAATACAAAAAAGTCCAAAATGGACTAATATGCAAATACAAGAACCCTCTAGGGGAATTTTACAATTTTTCCAGAGATGCAAGGGGTTATCTATAATTTCTGAGAAATATCTGAGCTTCGTTGCAATTAATCCACAAACATGTGCATTTCACATTTTCAATTGGAGGTTGGGTGATGGCTCGGGCACGCTTGTCATTTGCAGGAGATTTGGCTTAGGTTCAGGTGCTCCGAGCCTTAGGCTTGAAGCGTTGCATCGTGTTTTAGGGTTGGAGTAAATGATGGCCATTAAATATGATATGGTGAGTCAAATCCAAAGGTAGATGCTGCGAGGCATTCTTCCCTCTCCTCATGCTGAGGCGGAGATATAGCAATGCTCTAGCGGGTCCTGTTGCTCTCCTCTGTGCATCTCCGTGTGTTACAAAGGCTATTGGATCTCTGTGGAGGCTCATCGAAGATGATGGTGTCCTACTTAGCAGCTCACAACGATTAGGAAGATCAATAAATATAGCATCATTGGAGGAAAATGGCTTGATCGGAGCCTCTTCAGAGCTTGGCATCACCTGCATTTGTTAGATAAACAAAGCTCAAGGTTTTGCAACTCTCATGGGATGCTTAAGTGACAATGGACGGAATGGAGGGCTTCCTAGAGGTGACGTATCAAGCCTTACGGTGGGTTCCTCTTTGTGCAGAAGATGGTGGATCGCAATGGTCACGACTACAGAGAAATGGAGGGATCAGCTGGAAGGAATGCGTGAAATATGGAGGATCAATGAGTCAATTCTATGGTTTATATGTGTGAGAGATACAACATAATATTAGGGTTAAATCATATAAACTTGAGGATCATGATGATCAGGAAATCTTACCTGAGATGAACTAACAACAATGAAGGTGTTGAACGGGCTTGGAGTTGGAGCACAGAGCTTCGTTCTTATCTTATCGGGCCTAAGGCTATATGCATGACTCCGGGCAATTATGGAGCCGCAACTCATCGAGGAAGACAAGGATCTCGTTGGAGGTTGTTGTTCTATGTGGCTCTAGAATTCTCACTCTCTCTGTCACAAGAGCAAGAGCAGGCTAGGAGAAACCTTGTAATAGTGGTGGATGCGATTATAGGAAGTCGGAGGAAGGGTTTTGAGGTGGAGGAGTTAGGCAGTTGAGGTGGTGGAGAAGGTAGTTTCAATCACCGATAGGAAGGAGCATGTAAGGAGGAAGACATACCCAAAGGATGGGCAAGGATGCCCGATGATCAAGGAAGGGATATGTGTTGGTTCCAGGAACTTGTAGCATGTGGAGAGGTTGGGAAAAAGGTGGTAAGTTGGATAGTTGGGAATTTGGTGGCAACAAGGATGAAGGGTGCGAGGTAGACGAAGACTCTAGGCCATCGGTCCAGAGAGGGGGGACTTTATGGAATTTTTAATAAATAATAAACACATAAAATATAATACTATAATAGGCTAGATAATATACAATAATTAGGGTTATTTATTTACAAAACATACTCAATTAATTAAGAATTTTTGTCAGCTATTTCTTAAGCAAGAGAGATAATAATGGAGAATAAAATGGATAAACCTGGGATATATCACCCCCTATACTTAAGCTAAGCTCGTCCTCAAGCGAATAAATAAAGAATAAATTAGAGAGTTTGTGATTTTAGTTAATTCCCCTAACATGTGCATGTGCAAGAACAAGGCTTAAGGAAACTAGAACACATGGTTTTAGAGATCCCAAGACTCTAAGCTGAACCTATCCTAATCAAAAGGTATTCAACTCCTCCCTTTATCAAACTCTCAATGTATACATTTATAGTAAGAGATATGACTTAATGTGCTGACTGTATTCACATGAATAGAGTCAATATGTCACCCAAAGTTCCATTACTAGAGATTCTCCTAAAGACCCAACCCTCAACACTAGGGATTAAATATATTCTTGCTTCAATCCACCATCTCTTTAATTCGTCAGACTACAAAGTGTATATGACAGGATAAATGATGGATATAATATGATTGCATCATTTCTTTTCTCCCTCTCATTGGAACAAGGTAACTCTCAAGTTTTTGTACTCAGCACAATTGTATATTTCTAATTACAATCAGTGTGTCCATTAAAAAAATGGAGCTGTTTGTACTTGTTTTCTTGGGAGTACACTAGGGTGTGTATTTTTAAAGTATCTAATATACTTACACCCGGACTTGTAGTGCTAATGATGCAAAGTCCTCTTTGAGGTACTTGCCCGGCTAATAAAATCCTAATGATTTGATCCAAATAGATAATTAAAGGTTGGAAGCACTCGCCATTGGTGTAAGCTCATATGATATAACTTGTAATGCTTTGAGATTTTATTTTTATCATCATTTTTTGTCTAGCTTGACTATTTTTACCTAGGATTGGTGCATACTGATCAAAAATTTAATTTAATGTCTTCACACCTTGGAACTTAGGTTTTAATCAAGAGATTAGTATGAGAACCAAGTCCCATACTGGCTAGATGCTAACACTTAGGTTTCATGAAGCCTTCATTAATTTTGTCCCATCCTCAAGTATCATAAGATCAAATCCAAACTTAAATCTTAAATCCCAATTCCTCAAGTGAAATCTCAACTCATCTCAATCATGAATGCAGTCGTGCACGTGAATGATGGTCATATTCTTTAAAGGCAAGATTAAGCATGCAATATAGCACACAAATCTTTCAAACTAGGGAAGTGTGAATTATTAAGTTTAAGACCCTAACGATGAAGACAAGCTAACTCTATGTCTCTGGACCTCATAAACCAAGTGTTAAAGAACATCTCAAGCTTGAGTGAAAAGTGTGAGTGCCAGGGAAAAACACCAAATCAAAAAGTTAGCAAGTTAAAAGGTTAGAATTTATTTGAATAGGATTTATTAAATAGGACAGATACCCTTTAAGACATAAACACACAAAAAGAAATAAGACTGACAACACAAGGATACCCAAACACAACTCTACTTCAGTTCCTTAACAACAAAAAACTAGTTGAATCTCCGGGGTTTGAAATCACAAGCTGGCCTATGTTTAACTTGCTTTCTCCTCACAAAGTAAACCTCAGAATCTGAATAAGAAGGATCGTCATCAACTTGGATAATGACTTGCCCAGAATGATGCCATTCTTCCTCAAAGGTAATACCCTTATCAACATGGGAAGACCTAAAATTCTCCAGAATAGAGGGAAGACATATCAAACCCTTGGCTCTTGCAATAGACCTATGGCCTTTCCTCAATAGAGAAAAACTAGACACAGAAGAACCTAATTTACAAGTAAGATGACAATCATATAACTGAATATCCTCAAGAAAAGGTGTAGGTTCCTACATATCCAACTCTTCTAACAAAAAATATCTTCCTCGAGAGGCATCACTCTTTTCAAAGAACTCCTTATCAACCTGATTTTCCAAAATATCAAGGCTAAGTCCAGACTCTCATACATGCTAGACTCTGCAAAAGGACCTAAGAGTAGACAACCTTATATAGCCTAAAAACCTCTCAGTTTGGTGAACAATGACACCCTTTCAGAAAGCCAAGACACCAGGTAGAAACTGAAGAGACAAAAGAGTTAGTCTTTATTTACAGGTTAATTCCATTTTCAAACAATTTCAAAAACAATTTCAAAAATAATTACAAACCATGTCAAATAAGTATAGGTTTTCCAAACATTTTACAAAGATTTTCAAAACAAGTCAAATCTTATTTTCACAAACCCATGTAAAACACTTTGCAAACCATGTAAAATAGGTATATAATTTTTTTCAAATAATTTTTTCAAAAGTATCTATACAAAACTCAGTTCAAAAATTATACGATACCCATAACCCCAAGATTTTGAAAAATTTAAAACCATGAGCTATGGCTAAAGTATATATGAAATATATAAGGTACACCCCTATAATTATATTTTGCTATGACCTCATAGCACAAAGTGATATATAGCCATAGCTCATGCTAAATTTGACAAAATATACAAGAACTGAATCAAGAATCAAGGTGTAAATAGGAGTAAAAAGAATTAGTCAACAAAGAATAGAATGAATAGGTTCCCCCTATATTAGGTTGAAAATAGCCTAAGTATGAATAAGAAAGGGAAAATACAATAGTGAGACCAACCGAAAGGAATGCGAATAAGATACAAGATATGGCCCGGTTCCTCCTATACTTAGGATGAAAGTAACCTAAGTTAGGAGTAAGAGTCTATATACATGAGATACTAAACCCTAAAAGAATAGAGTAAGAATGAATAAGAATCTGTATGATGCTGAATCTGACGGATGTGAATCTTCAAGCTGCAACTTCATGTTGTATCAATGTCTAAAAGGCCTCTTTTGGCATGAAGTAAATGACCTCAACATGAGTTAGTCATTCTTTGAATTCGATGAAGTGCTTCAACAACTGGCTATTGGCCAATAAGGAAGGTGCGTCATCTAAAAGATCTACAATCTCTACATTGCCATTTCCATGCACTTCCTTACCTATGTAAGGACCCATCCATTTGGATTTCAATTTACCATGGAAAATCCATAACTTCGCATTAAACAACAATACCTTTTGTCCATAGACAAAGTTCTTGCATCTAATATGCGAATCATGCCACTTCTTAATTTTGTAGCACTCATTGTTGCATCGATTTCTGAGCAATATTTGGGCTTCTTTGTAATTAATCCACAAACATGTGTGTTGCACGTGGTCGATTGGAGGCTCTGATGGTGGCTCGGGCATGTGTGTCACTTGCAGGAGATTTGGCTCAGGTTCGGGTTTTCCGAGCTTTAGGCTTGAAGCGCTACGTCGGGTGCTAGGGTCAGAGTAAATGATGGTAGTTAGATATGATCTGGTGAGTCAAATCGAAAGGTAGCTACTGCGAGGAGTTCTTCCCTCTTTGCCTTCGGAGGTGGAGATATATAGGAGCTTTAACGGGTCCTGTTCATTTCCTCCGTGTATCTCCGTATGACACCAAGGCTGCTGGATCTCTGTGGAGGCTCGATGAAGATGATGGCGTCCTCCGAAGTGGCTCACAATGACTAGGAAGATCAATCAATGAAACATTACTGGAGGAAAATGACTTGATTAGATCCACTTGTTTTTTCCCATCATTCATAGCTTGGTATTGATGAACGTCAAGTTTGCCTCTTTAATAAGGTTGTGTTATCAAAGTACAAGAGGCAAATTTGGTTCAACTTAGACCACATTTTCAAATATGCAAAAGTTATTTTATTTGGCAAGCAAACCAATGACTAACTCAAGGACACAAGCATCTTCATCTATATATCAAATTTGTTGATTAATTAATGTGTGAGTATAATCTCATTTTATGTCTTCACGCAATTGTGATGTGAAATGCAGAGAAAATAATGCAAATCAAATTAGAATGACACATGACAAAATTTTATTTGATTTTATGCGAGTTAAAGATAATGCAAGATGATTGCTATGCTAAAATAGAAATGATGAATGAATATGCCCTGAGAAGATCAAGTAAATGAGCAAAACATTATGTTTTACTTTCAGATTCAAATGGAGCATGAAAATAAAAAGCAAACATCTATTAATGGTAAATAATTATAGATCAAGATATACTATATAACATTAAAGTTTATCATATTTCATTTAGTTTAAATTAGGAATCCACTAGATAGAGGGTAAAACAAGCAACAAAATGAAATTGAAATCGTGCAAATTGGAATTAAAATGCTCAGGATATGGAAGACACAATGCAAGGACATAAATGTTATAAAAATGCATGAAAAATAAAGATAACTATTGTAAATAGTCCCCTAGAAGGACCTATTTGCAAATACTAAAAATCGATGGGGTCCTTATGTAATTTATCCTTAAGCGAGGGGAGCATTTTGTAATATATGAAACTTGATGAGGCCTTGTTGCAAATTATCCCAGGTGTGCACGTGAGGCACATGCCTGGGACCTTCTTGTAATTATGGAAAGGTCAGAGGGATCTCCTATAAATTACCTAGCCCCTCATGTGTAGGGCACACGAGGGGACAGGCTCGAGCGGCTGCAGCTTTGGGTGGATGACATGGCGGCTGATGGTGCTTCGGGTGAATGGCTCGGTCTACCTGAACCTGAAGTTTAGGCGTGAAGGCTCGAGTGTGATCTCAGCCATCAGATCAAGATAATCCAATGGCTAAGATACGTGCCGTGGATGGACGGTGATGACACTGCAAGATCAGATCAATGGTTGGTATCACTCAGATTCAGGATTCCTTGTATGACGATCCGAGGACAACTACTCCTTCTTCCTCTACCGCAGGTGGCGGTGAGGTGACTTGGCTCCGGCGACCCCAAAAGCCATCCACCTTGCTCTTACAACTCCTTCAAAGGTCGTGGCAGCTTGCTGGAAGGTTGGCGGAGAAGCGGGAGATAAGGCAGAGGCCCACCACTGACTGGAGAATCTGTTGGACATGCGAGCCCACGACGAGCCATTATGCAATAAATGTTATTGCACATATCATTCCCTGATTTGAAATGAAGAATAAATAATTTGCATAATAGGTCCCTCTGTACAATTAGGGTTATGTACCATGGCCATCTTGATGATCATACAGCTGTTGATTCAATAATTGAATCATAGAGGCTCGGGCTTGGATGAATATCTAAAGGGTTAGATTGAGGACTCATCAAGCACCGTCAAATAATTGTTAAGAGATGATCTCCAGCCTGAGTAGGAGATGGCAATCCTTTCTGACATAGGCTGATATCTGACCGACCTCTTGATGCAGGTCCTCTGCAAGGGAATAATGATTCGGAGGTATCAGATTAGTTAGGTCAATGGGTTGACTTAATGAGATCGAGATAACCTAAGTCATATGTTGAATGCTGTCATAGCATAGGCACGCATCCTCTGACCGGAGACAGATGTATTACTATATGTCTGAGTATGTATATTTGGCAGACCGATAGGTTGATGGCCTAACCAAGGTCTATACACTGGTGAGCTGGTGTGCATATAAGGACATATGAGTAATACGATCTCTCAAAGGGATCATATAGGTTCACTTATAATCCGGAAGACATGAGCTCACTCATGAGGTATTGGGACCGATCAAATTCCATGCATGGTCGTTGTGCTTTGGAAGCATGACAGGAATTTGAAGGTATGATATATGCTTTGGGAAAGCATATGATCGATACCAACTCCCAATGACCAAGATTGAGAAACTTAGTGAACAAACCATGAAGAAGACAGTATAAAATTTATCTTGATCTTCGGGTTGATCATGGGTCTTCCAGTATACAGGATGTACAGGTATTGGGAATACCTGAGGGTGATGTGATCATAAAGGATTGTATAACCATGACTCTTCCATTTCGAGGGAGTGATGAAACATGTCTAGATTTTAGTGACTCCTCTCAGTAGAGAAGCAATCTGATCTTGGTCCAAATGTTGGACATTGGTCTGAATGAGATTTAGATACAATGAGAAGATTAGATTTGCGGTCTTGATTTAATCAAGCATCTGTGGGAGGTACGCAAGATCTGGATTTGAGATGAGATCTCAATATCCAAGTCACTATACTCGGAACAATACAATCGCCCTGTCCTTATCTCCAAGTATCTGTAGAGAAAGTACATTATTCTTGAAGGAGTTCATGAATAATTCACGATGAATTATATATATCCAAGCAACAAGATAATGATAATTAAATGAGATTTAATTATCAAGAATAATATGAATATGATTCATATTGTGAGAATGATTATTCAAGATAATTAAATGGGATTTAATTATCAATTAAATGCAAATTATGGATAGTGCTATCCATAATATCTGAGCATATATTATAAATGTGATTTATAATATATTAGAGAGAGAGAGCACCTTTGTAAATAGCATTTGTTAATTGTTAATGTGAATTGGATTCACATTAAGCAATTAATTGGAAATGCAATTTACAATTTAGTTTGGGTTGTGAATATGATTCACGTATTTTCAATGGCATGATTGAAATATTCACTAATTAATTGGGAACTAATTTAGTGGATAATTTTTCAATAAATATTCACTAATTAATTAGGAATTGATTTAGCAGATAATTCTGTAATAGATATACACTAATTTATTTGAGAATTAATTTAATGGATAATGTTGCAAGATAAACAAGAGATAATGATATGAATTAAAAGGATGAGATAATCCACAAAATCTCATGGGTGGATAATTATCTTTTTTTAATTATCTGTGTGATTTAGGTGAATAATTATCTTTTAAATTATCATGTCATTATCCTATATTTATTGAATTAAATTATGTTTATGATAATGCAACATAGATTTAGTTTAATATATATTAATGTTATTGGTTTTTAACCATCAACAATCATGGCCATTGACTAATACATAGATCAACATGGCTGTTGGATATATGTGTCCCATGGATTGAGATCCATTGGATCCTAAACTAATATATAAGGAGGGCTAACCTAGCCTTTCAAAGTTACATAATTTTTAGAGTTGTAGAAGCCTACTACTCTCTCTCTCTCTCTCTCATTCTCGCCCTCTCTCTTTCTCTTGTCCAAGAAGTGGCCGTCCACTTTGTGTTGAGAAGGAGAGACTCTCGCCTTCGCCTTCGACGACTCGAGGATCTCCTTCTTCTTTGGGGCTACTTGCTCTAAAGGAAGATGACGGATTTTGTTTGACGAAATCAGGGGATTCATTGCTGGGATCTTCATTGAGGATTGCGGGAGGAACACATCTCATCATCGCACCTACAAGTGCGTTCTTCGAGGATCAGACTTAAGACAGGAGGATCTCTTGTTTGGGATCTCACGATTACAACCACACTCCAAGAGGTATTCTTTATACTTTGTGGTTTGATGAAATGATCCGAGAAATGTTCTCTTGATCATGTGGTTTCATCACTTGTTGAAAACAAAATTTAATTTCTGCCGCATCCAGCGACTAGTGCGATAGTTGCCCCGATTGCATATGACGCGATCGACACACTTCCGTGATGCGCTTGAGGATTTTCAATATCCTTCAAGTGGTATCAGAGCCTTGGGTTGAATAAGGTTTTAGATATGATCCATAAACCTAGGACGACTTGGGTTTAAAAGAGTCGCAAAATGTTTTGTGGCATTTCAATTTTCGCACCTCTGTCTAATTGGAATTTTTCGGCACTGTTTAAATTGTTTAAACACAAAATTTGCAATTGTATTTTGTTCCCTATTAATTAAGGAAACCATAGGATCTGAGTTTATGAAATTTGAATTTCATTTCCTCAAGATATGGCCTTTTGAATACGCATATATTCACTGCTGCGGGAACTGCGGATCTAAACGTGATTAATGAGTTAATTACTATTTTGATCCGCCTCGAAATGCGTGAATTATCACTTGGGTTCTTTAATAAATCAAATTGACAATCTTAGCAAACTGATTTTGCAATTTTTGGATTTAAATTGATCGAGATAAGATAATTTTGGTGATTGGGGGTCACTGCTGGAAATTGACATCTTTTGATCATGAACCTTGTGATAAGTCATTCAAATATGATGATGAAAATTAATTGTTAATTTCCTTAAATAATTAGTGATAAATATTTGTGAAATATTTAAAGAGATAATTATTTCATTGAATGACATTTGCCTAAATCATAATGATAAGATAATTGATCTTGATCATTGGTTGATATGAATTCATGAACAAACTCTTTTTTCATGAAGAACCTCGGTTTATCCTACAATAGTTGTAGGACAACTTTTACATGAAAAACCCTCTTGCTTGAATAGGATTGGGGATTTGTTTAGCAAATCTCCTTATAATATTATCAAAATTGTTTTGATGTATATTATATGGTATAATTTCGGTTGAAAAACCGATGAGCATCTCAAAGTACATGATGATCTATCTGGCATTATCCTTTCCTGAGGTGGATATGGCGCCTAGTCGGAGAGCATTGGGGTCGCGGGTTGCAACGTATGTGGTCCGTTCCACTCTCGTCGGTACTGGCCATGATAGCGGGTAGGGACTCGATAATGTCGGAGAAGTCAAATTGTATTTTTCTAATTATTAAAATACGAATAATACGTACTTTGAGATTATAGCTACTATTCAAGTAATAATAAAGTTTGTTGATTAATGATTGGATTAATGATTAGTTTAATGTGATTAAATTAATTATATCCTATTAACACTCTATTAAGAATAGATGTGTATTTCCCTTGGAAGAATTAATTATGTGAATATGATTCACGATAATTAATTATTGCAATTTGAATATGAGGTGGAGGATCACATAAGTGACATCCATGGTCTCCCGTCAAGGCAAAGGATCCGTCGCTAGATATTGTATATAGGAGACGCCTATCCGAAGTGACAGATCCTATATATGATTTATTTGGATCGGGTTCTTTGCTTCTCGAAAGAGTAAGGATGTATACCTAGTGACCCCAATATCGGGTCCTCATATTATTGGGGTGACATTGGATTGCGTATAGTGAGTATTAAGCCTATTGACGGTTGGTTCAATTAATGACGAGTCAACATCATCTTAGGGGTGGTGGGCCCGGGTGTTAAAGACCGAATTGGCAAATGCAAGTTGGACTTGCAAGGAGGAATGTGTTCCCGCTTCTTTTTATCGGAGTCGCAAGTTCTTATATTATTGGGATGTGACAAAGATAGGAAAGGAGATCCCGGATCTTGCTAGAGATATAATGGTAAGAATATCTCTTACATTGAAAGTGAT
The DNA here is from genome assembly GCA_037367405.1 of Ottelia alismoides. Classification (NCBI taxonomy): domain Eukaryota; kingdom Viridiplantae; phylum Streptophyta; class Magnoliopsida; order Alismatales; family Hydrocharitaceae; genus Ottelia; species Ottelia alismoides. Next base: position 710,477 of record JAZKJV010003813.1, on the reverse strand, counting down.
TAAGGGAATGAACTTTCATTGTTGACAAGGCAAGACAACTTTGATATAAAAATTCCAAATCAAAGAAAAATATGTATATATAATATATATACCCTTATGCAAATTCCTTATTTTAGATAATCCTTCATTAAACCCACTCAATGTTGTACTCAATAATAACCGGTAAAATATCATGGATTGGACTCATGATCCAGATATTGTACTTGCAATTGGACACATAATTTATGTGGTTGCAATGTGCAAGTTTCCTCAACATAATGAGGAATGATAATTAAATAAGACAATCAGACATCACCTTAGGGTTTGTATGTCTCTATAGTCTTGATCTTTCATCGAGTGTATTTTGGAAGTGACATGTCGATGATGATCGTAATTGTCAAATAATTATAAAATTTAAGAAGATGTTCTGGCATACATATGTGCTCTAGACATTTAATCATGAATGACATGTTTCTCTGCATTATGCAGAATGGTGGCTCGAAAGAGATGATGTATTCAAAATGTTTGAATACCTATCCGAACCTAAATCTCTAAGAGTTAAGATGTATGAAGTTATGATGAGTGTCATCATTCTACTATCTATACTCTAGTCATTCATGAAGCTTCATAATATTCATATTGTATGAATTTACTGAAGCATGTATAAGTGCTGAAGTGCTCTTGTATTGAAATCTTTTGAATTCAACACAAGAGATTCTTTGTCTTGAACAATGGTTGTTTATAGATGAAGAGAGCACAAAGGAAGCATGGGTCGGATCCATGTGAGAAGGAAAGTAAAAGAGTTGATTGTACTTCTGCGACTTCCATATGACATCCAAAGAGTTGGATGAATGTCAATACTACAATAAGTTGATGTGTTGATAGTATGACTATCAAGTCTGTCTAAAATCCTTAGCGAAGGACTCAGATAGAGCATCAGAAAAATCTACATATAATCATTGACTTTGACTTACTTATTTCATAAGATAAAGTCTAATAATTGTATCTCAATCTTCTAACAACTCTTGCAATGTGTTGCACATGTATAAAAAGGCTGGAGTTTGATCTTCAGGTTTAATAGTCATCTACATGGATATTGATGTAATTGTTGCAGCAATCTCTGTTGGATAGATAGACTTCATATTTTCAGTGGGAGAGCCCTCTGTCTTAGAGATTGTCTCTATGACCTAGATATTAGAATACACTCATTGTTTGTTTCTAAAATGTTGGAAATAAACATGAATTCTGGAATAAACCTATCATAAAGAGTTATGATGGATATATTTCAGATAGTAATCTAACATCTAGTGGACTCCATAGAATTGGAAAATTAATGAATGGTTCATTAAGATTTCTAATACTAAAAGTTTAACCTTGATAGATTAATAGGAGGATGAAGATCAATTGACAATGATCTGGCATCGAGTCTTGGACATATGTCTATTGATATGATCAATAGACTAGTAAGATATGAAACTTTAGAATGTCTGAAACTTCAAATCTTACATACTTGTGAATATTGTATTCGAAGAATGTCCAATACACCATTCTCTTAGGAAAGGTGTAAGATGTTAAGGTATTCGGGATCTCATACATATTGATGTATGTGGATCATCTATATCATAGTGAACATTATGGATATATGATATCTAGTGATGATCATGTATGATATGAGATTTCTTCTCTTTACTTGAGTAATCTTTGAAATGTTCAAGATTTCACAATTTTGGTTTAGAACCAAAGTTTGAAGGAAGATTAAATGAATTTGATCTAACCAAGATAACAAGTACCTATTAGATGAATTCAAGGATCATGACATGGAAAGATGGATATTAGCAATAAAGTCTAAATTAGACTTCGTATACAAGTGTTGTATATGGACCCTCAAGGATCCACCTATATGGTAAGACCCATAAAGGTGTAAATGGATCTTCAAGAGAAAGGGAATATGATGATAAGGTAGAGACCTTCAAAGCTTGGTTCATAGCTAAGAGCTACACACTGGAAGAGAAGACATTGCTTGCGATGAGACTTGCTCTTCAGTGACCATGCTTAAAATCATCAGAATATTGCTAACCTTAGCTACACAACTTGACTATTGCATCTTCAAGATGTAAGTCAAGATTGCATTCCTCTAAGAATACCTCTCTGAGGATATTCACATGAAGCAGCCCCAGGGCTTCATGGTTGAGGAAAGCAAGGTGTGCAAGCTAAAGAAACTCCATCTATGGACTCAAATAAGCTTCTTGTAGTTGGAACATCAGATTTGATGAAATCATAAGTGTTATGATTTCAGATAGAATCTTGATGTACCTTGTGAATTGTGATATGATCTCAAAAGATGCCTCTTGGATCTTAGTTCTGAAGGTGTTCAGAAGCAAAGGGAAAGAGGGTATTGGGACTGTCACATTTGTAGTACACCTTGGACATATTCCGTTCTTGGAAATTCCAAGAAAGGCCTCCTTCCCTTAAGATTTGGTACTGACCTATCTAAAGGGATAGCTCCTCAAAGAGTTGAGGAAGTAAATGCTAGAACTGCTTGCACTTGTGCATCAGTTACGAGAAGCTAAGTGTATACTAGATGTGTACAAATGCCAGATGTCTGCCATGCAGTGGGAGTATTAAACTATTACTAATCCTACTATAGAGATAGAACACTTGATTGCAGTAATAATAATATCTTCAAAGATGACAAGATTTTTTGATATAGGGATCTCAAAGTCATATCTTCAAAATCTTAAGACTTTATAGATAGAGATCTAAAACGTCTTAACTGTGGATACCTTAAGAGATAGTGATCTCCCGGAATAAGGGTATTCTGATAAGGATTATGGAAATACTTGTTATAATAATTATTGAGCAATAGTGTCAAGGACACTATAATTGCTTTGACTAGATTGAGTATTGGTTGCATTAGATGCGACATTCGCATTGGATGCGAGAACTGTTATTGGGGATATGCAAGTGTCGTAAAAGGACTTGGTGTAGTCTCGCGGGAATAGAGTGACTGATCATCTTACCTAGCTATTTTCTAGATAGCCTATGATTGTCACATGAGTGTGGGTTTAAATGATTAGCCCATTAATGGCTCTTTGGGCTAGTGGGAGATTGTTGGACATGCGAGCCCACGGCGAGCCATTATGCAATAAATGTTATTGCACATATCATTCCGTGATCTGAAATGAATAATAAATAATTTGCATAATATGTCCCTCTGTACAATTAGGGTTATTTACCATGGCCATCTTGATGATCATACAGCTATTGATTCAATAATTGAATCATAGATGCTCATGCTTGGATGAATATCTAAAGGGTTAGATTGAGGACTCATCATGCACCGTCAAATGATTGTTAAGAGATGATCTCCAACCTGAGTAGGAGATAGCAATCCTTTCTGACATAGGCTGATATCTGACCGACCTCTTGATGCAGGTCCTCTGCATGGGAATAGTGATTCAGAGGTATCAGATTAGTTAGGTCAATGGGTTGACTTAACGAGATCGAGATAACCTAAGTCCTATGTTGAATGCTGTCATAGCATAGGCACACATCCTCTGACCGGAGACATATGTATTATTATATGTCTGAGTATGTACATTTGGCAGCCCGATAGGTTGATGGCCTAACCAAGGTCTATACACCAACGAGCTGGTGTGCATATAAGGGCATTTGAGTAATACGATCTCTCAAAGGGATCATACAGGTTCACTTATGAACTGGAAGACATGACCGATCAAATTCTATGCATGGTCGTCGTGCTTTGGAAGCATGACATGAATTTGAAGGTATGATATACGCTATGGGAAAGCATATGATCGATACCAACTCCCAATGACCAAGATTGATAAACTTAGTGATCAAACCCTGAAGAAGACAGTATAATATTGATCTTGATCTTCGGGTTGATCATGGGTCTTCCAGTATGGAGGATGTACATGTATTGGGAATACCTGAGCGTGATGTGATCATAAACGATTGTATAACCATGACGCTTCCATTCCGAGGGAGTAATGAAACATGTCTGGATTTTAGTGATTCCTCTCAGTAGAGAAGCAATCTGATCTTGGTCCAAATGTTGGACATTGGTCTGAATGAGATTAAGATTAAGATACAATGAGAAGATTAGATTTGCGATCTTGATTTAATCAAGCATCGGTGGGAGGTACGCAAGATCTGGATTTGAGATGAGATCTCAATATCCAAGTCACTATACTTGGAACAATATAATCGCCCTGTCCTTATCTCCAAGTATTTGTGGAGAAAGCACATTATTCTTGAAGGAGTTCAAGAATAATTCACGATGAATTATATATATCCAAGCAACAAGATGATGATAATTAAATGAGATTTAATTATGAAGAATAATATGAATATGATTCATATTGTGAGAATTATTATTCGAGATAATTAAATGGGATTTAATTATCAAGGAAATGTAAATTGTGGATAGTGCTATCCATAATATCTGAGCATATATTATAAATGTGATTTATAATATATTATAGAGAGCACCTTTGTAAATAGCATTTGTTAATTGTTAAAGTGAATTGGATTCACATTAAAGAATTAATTAGAAATGCAATTTACAATTTAGTTTGGACTGTGAATATGATTCACATATTTTCAATGGCATGATTGAATGCAATAAATATTCACTAATTAATTGGGAATTAATTTAGTGGATAATTTTGCAATAGATATACACTAATTGATTTGAGAATTAATTTAGTGGATAATGTTGCAAGATAAACAAGAGATAATTATATGAATTAAAAGGATGAGATAATCCACAAAATCTCATGGGTGGATAATTATCTTTTTTTTAATTATCCATGTGATTTAGGTGGATAATTATCTTTTAAATTATCATGTCATTATCCTGTGTTTATTGATTTATTTATTGAATTAAATTATGTTTATGATAATTTAATTTAATATAAATTAATGTTGTTGGTTTTTAACCAACAACAATCAAGGCCATTGATTAATACATAGATCAACATGGCCGTTGGATCTATGTGTCCCATGGATTGAGATCCATTGGATCCTAAACTAATATATAAGGAGGGCTAACCTAACCTATCAAAGGTACATTATTTTTAGAGTTGTAGAAGCTTACTACTCTCTCTCTCTCTCTCATTCTCGCCCTCTCTCTTTCTCTTCTCCAAGAAGTGGCCATCCACTTTGTGTTGAGAAGGAGAGACTCTCACCTTTGCCTTCGACGACTCAAGGATCTCCTTCTTCTTTGGGGCTACTTTCTCTAAAGGAAGACGACGGATTTTGTTTGACGAAATCAGGGGATTAATTGCTTGGATCTTCATCAAGGAACGCAGGAGGAACGCGTCTCATCATCGCACCCGCAAGTGCGTTCTTTGAGGATCAGACTTAAGACAGGAGGATCTCTTGTTTGGAATATCACGATTACAACCACGCTCCAAGAGGTATTCTTTATACTTTGTGGTTTGATGAAACGATCGAGAAATATCCTCGTGATCATGTGGTTTCATCACTTGTTGAAAACAAATTTTAATTTCCGTCGCATCCAGCGACTAGTGCGACTAGTTGCCCCGATTGCATACGATGCGATCGACAAGCTTTCGTGATGCGCTTGAGGATTCTCAATATCCTTCAAGTGGTATCAGAGCCTTAGGTCAAATAAGGTTTTGGATATGATCCATAATCCTAGGACGACTTGGGTTTAAAAGAGTCGCGAAATTTTTTGTGGCATTTCAAATTTCGCACCTCTGTCTAATTGGAATTTTTTGGCACTGTTTAAATTGTTTAAACACGAAATTTGCAATTGTATTTTGTTCCCTATTAATTAAGGAAACCATAGGATCTGAGTTTACGAAATTTGAATTTCATTTCCTCAAGATAAGGCCTCTTGAATATGCATACATTCACTGTTGCGGTGACTGCGGATCTAAACGTGATTAATGAGTCAATTACTGTTTTGATCCACCTCGAAATGCATGAATTATCACTTGGGTTCTTTAATAAATAAAATTGGCAATCTTAGGGAACTGATTTTGCAAATTTTGGATTTAAATTGATCGAGATAAGTTAATTGTGGTGATTGGGGGTCACTGCTGGAAATTGACATCTTTTGATCATGAACCTTGTGATAAGTCATTCAAATACGATGATGAAAATTAATTGTTAATTTTCTGAAATAATTAGTGATAAATATTTGTAAAATATTTAAATAGATAATTATTTCATTGAATGACATTTGCCTAAATCATAATGATAAGATAATTGATCTTGATCATTGGTTGATATGAAATCATCAACAAACTCTTTTTTCATGAAGAACCTCAGTTTATCCTACAATAGTTGTAGGACAACTTTTACATGAAAAACCCTCTTGCTTGAATAGGATTGGGGATTTGTTTAGCAAATCTCCTTATAATATTATCAAAATTATTTTTATGTATATTATATGGTATAATTTCGGTTGAAAAACCGATGAGCATCTCAAAGTACATGATGATCTATCTGACATTATCCTTTCCTGAGGTGGATATGGTGCCTAGTCGGAGAGCATTGGGGTCACGGGTTGCAACGTATGTGGTCCATCCCACTCTCGTCGGTACTGGCCATGACAACGGGTAGGGACTCGATAATGTCGGAGAAGTCAAATTGTATTTTTCTAATTATTAAAATACGAATAATACGTACTTTGAGATTATAGCTACTATTCAAGTAATAATCAAGTTTGTTGATTGATGATTGGATTAGTGATTAATTTAATGTGATTAAATTAATTATATCCAATTAACACTCTATTAAGAATAGATGTGTATTTCCCTTGGAAGAAGTAATTATGTGAATTTGATTCACGATAATTAATTATTACAATTTGAATATGAGGTGGAGGATCACATAAGTGACATCCATGGTCTCCCGTCAAGGCAAAAGATCCGTCGCTAGATATTGTATATAGGAGACACCTGTCCGAAGTGACAGATCCTATATATGATTTATTTGGATCGGGTTCTTTGCTTCTCGAAAGAGTAAGGCCGTATACGTAGTAACCCCAATATCGGGTCCTCATATTATTGGGGCGATATTGGATTGCGTATAGCGAGTATTAAGCCTATTGACGGTTGGTTCAATTAATGACGGGTCAACATCATCATAGGGGTGGTGGGCCTGGGTGTTAAAAACTGAATTAGGAAATGCAAGTTGAACTTGCAAGGAGGAATGTATTCCCGCTTCTTTTTATCGGAGTCACAGGTTCTCATATTATTGGGATGTGACAAAGATAGGAAAGGAGATCCCAAATCTTGCTAGAGATATAATGGTAAGAATATCTCTTACATTGAAAGTGATTAAGGGAATGAACTTTCATTGTGATAAGGCAAGACAACTTTGATTAAAAATTCCAAAATCAAAGAAAAATATGTATATATAATATATATACCCTTATGTAAATTTCTTATTTTAGATAATCCTTCATTAAACCCACTCAATGTTGTACTCAATAATAACCAGTAAAATAACATGGATTGGACTCATGATCCAGATATTATACTTGCAATTGGACACATACTTTATGTGGTTGCAATGTGCAAGTTTCCTTAACATAATGAGGAATGATAATTAAATAAGACAATCAGACATCACCTTAGGGTTTGTATGTCTCTATAGTCTTGATCTTTCATCAAGTGTACTTTGGAAGTGACATGTCGATGATGATCGTAATTGTCAAATAATCCTCATAAAATTTAAGAAGATGTTCTGGCTTACATATGTGCTCTAGACATTTTATCATGAATGACATGGTTCTCTGCATTATGCAGAATGGTGGCTCGAAAGAAGAGATGATGTATATAAAATGTTTGAATACCTACCCGAACCTAAATCTCTAAGAGTTAAGATGTATGTAGTTATGATGAGTGTCATCATTCTACTGTCTATACTCTAGTCATTAATGAAGCTTCATAATATTCATATTGTATGAATTTACTGAAGCATGTATAAATGTTGAAGTGTTCTTGTATTAAAATCTTTTGAATTCAACATAAGAGATTCTTTGTCTTGAAAAATGGTTGTTTATAGATGAAGAGAGCACAAAGGAAGCGTGGATCGGACCCATGTGAGAAGGAAAGTAAAAGAGTCGATTGTACTTCTGTGACTTCCATATGACATCCAATGAGTTGGATGAATGTCAATAAAGCAATAAGTTGATGTGTTGATAGTATGACTATCAAGTCCGTCTAAAATCCTTAGTGAAGGACTCAGATAGAGCATCAGAAAAATCTACATATAATCATTGAATTTGACTTACTTATTTCATAAGATAAAGTCTAATAATTGTATCTCAATCTTCTAACAACACTTGCAATGTGTTGCACATGTATTAGAAGACTGGAATTTGATCTTCAGGTTTAATAGTCATCTACATGGATATTTATGTAATTGTTGCAGCAATCTCTGTTGGATAGATAGACTTCATATTTTCAGTGGGAGAGCGCTTTGTCTTAGAGAATGTCTCCTTGACCTAGATATTAGAATACACTCATTGTTTGTTTCTAAAATGTTGGAAATAAACATGAATTCTGGAATAAACCTATCATAAAGAGTTATGATGGATATATTTCAGATAGTAATCTAACATGTAGTGGACTCCTCAGAATTGGAAAATTAATGAATGGTTCATTAAGATTCTAATACTGAAAATTAAACCTTGATAGATCAATAGGAGGATGAAGATCATTTGACAATGATCTGGCATCGAGTCTTGGACATATGTCTATTGATATGATCAATAGACTAGTAAGATATGAAACTTAAGAATGTATGAAACTTCAAATCTTACATACTTGTGAATATTGTATTCGAAGAATGTCCAATACATCCTTCTCTTAGGAAAGGTGTAAGATGTCAAGGTATTCGGGATCTCATACATATTGATGTATGTGGATCATCTATATCATAGTGAACATTATGGATATATGATATCTAGTGATGATTATGTATGATATGAGATTTCTTCTCTTCACTTGAGAAACCTTTGAAATGTTCAAAGATTTCATAATTTTGGTTTAGAACCAAAGTTTGAAGGAAGATTAAATGAATTTGATCTAACCAAGGTAGCAAGTACCTATTAGATGAATTCAAAGAATACTTTATGAAGATATGAATATCATTTCTATCTCAATCCTCCTAACACACCTAAACTCAATGGAGTTGTAGGAAGATACAATTGGATCATGTGTGACATGATTTGATCAATGATGAATTTTAGCATAATTATCCCTTAGTTTCCAGGTATATATGTGTAGTAGAGACTAAAATATATATCCTTAATAAGGTTCCATGCATGTAAGCTGGAATCTAGCACTTGAGAGTACTACTTCATTAGGAAAATAAAGGATGGTATTGGATACCTACTTTATAACCCTGAGATTCTTAAAAGATCTCATTTCTGAGAATGTGATTCTTAGAGGATGACTCTCTTGAGAATTAAGATGAACATGAAGTGTAGGAACTCATTTAATCTTGAGATGATAATGAGATTCCTGAAATCGGAAACTAAAAGGACAATTAAAGATGAAGCATAATACCTCTTCAAATTAGTTTGAGGACGTATTCCATGTGTCATTTAAGTCTGACAATGATCGGACTTCATGTAATGAAGCTCCTGAGGATCATGACATGGAAAGATTGATATTAGCAATAAAGTCTAAAGTAGACTTTATATACGAATGTTGTATATGGACCCTCGAGGATCCACCTATAAGGGTAAGACCCATTAAGGTGTAAATGGATCTTCAAGAAAAGAGGGAACCTGATGAGAAGGTAGAGATCTTCAAAGCAAGGTTCGTAGCCATGAGCTACACACTGGAAGAGAAGACATTGCTTGCAATGAGACTTGCTTTTCGGTAACCATGCTTAAAATCATCAGAATATTGCTAACCTTAGCTACACAACTTGACTATTGCATCTTCAAGATGAAAGTCAATATTGCATTCCTCTAAGAATACCTCTCTTAGGATACACATGAAGTAGCCCCAGGGCTTCATGATTGGGGAAAGTGAGGTGTGAAAGCTAAAGAAATCCATCTATAGACTCAAATAAGCTTCTTGTTGTTGGAACATAATATTTGATGAAATTATAAATGTTATGATTTCTGATAGAATCTTGATGTACCATGTGAAGCTTAGTGGTTTGCCATTGTGTTCATCATGCTAAATGTAGATAATATCCTAATCATTTGGAATGATATAAGGATGATAATAAGTTTTTTGATCTGGCTATTCCATACCTTGAGATATGATCTCAAAAGATGCCTCTTGGATCTTAGTTCTGAAGGTGTTCAGAAGCAAAGAGAAAGAGGGTATTGGGGATATCACATTTGTAGTACACCTTGGACATATTCTGTTCTTGGAAATTCCAAGAAAGGCTTCCTTCCCTTAAGATTTGGTACTGACCTATCTAAAGGGATAACACCTCAAAGAGTCGAGGAAGTAAATGATAGAACTGCTTGCACTTGTGCATCGGTTACGAGAAGCTAAGTGTATACTAGATGTGTACAAAAGCCAGATGTCTGCCATGCACTGGGAGTAGTAAACTGTTACTAATCCTACTATGGAGATAGAACACTTGATTGCAGTAATAATAATATCTTCAAAGATGACAAGATTTTTTGAGATAGGGATCTCAAAGTCATATTTTAAAAATCTTAAGAATTTATAGATAGAGATCTAAAAGGTCTTAACTGTGGATATCTTAAGAGATAGTGATCTCCCGGAATAAGGGTATTCTGATAAGGATTATGGAAATACTGGTTATAATATTTATTGAGCAATAGTGTCAAGGACACTATAATTGCTTTGACTAGATTGAGTATTGGTTGCATTAGATGCGACATTCGCATTGGATGCGAGAACTGTTACTGGGGATATGCAAGTGTCGTAAAAGGACTTGGCGTAGTCTCGCGGGAATAGACTGACTGATCATCTTACCTAGCAATTTTCTAAATAGCCTATGATTGTCACATGAGTGTGGGTTTAAATGATTAGCCCACTAATGGCTCTTTGGGCTAGTGGGAGATTGTTGGACATGCGAGCCCACGACGAGCTATTATGCAATAAATGTTATTGCACATATCATTCCATGATCTGAAATGAAGAATAAATAATTTGCATAATAGGTTCCTCTGTATAATTAGGTTTATGTACCATGGCCATCTTGATGATCATACAGCTGTTGATTCAATAATTGAATCATAGAGGCTCATGCTTGGATGAATATCTAAAGGGTTAGATTGAGGACTCATCAAGCACCGTCAAATGATTGTTAAGAGATGATCTTTAGCCTGAGTAGGAGATGGCAATTCTTTCTCACATAGGCTGATATTTGACCGACCTCTTGATGCAGGTCCTCTGCATGGGAATAGTGATTCGGAGGTATCAGATTAGTTAGGTCAATGGGTTGGCTTAACGAGATCGAGATAACTTAAGTCCTATGTTGAATGCTGTCATAGCATAGGCACGCATCCTCTGACCAGAGACAGATGTATTACTATATGTCTGAGTATGTACATTTGGCAGATCGATAAGTTGATGTCCCAACCAAGGTCTATACTTCGGCGAACTGGTGTGCATATAAGGGCATATGAGTAATACGATCTCTAAAAGGGATCGTACAGGCTCACTTATGAACCAGAAGACATGAGCTCACTCATGAGGTATTGGGACCGATCAAATTCAATGCATGGTCGTCGTGCTTTGGAAGCATGACATGAATTTGAAGGTATGATATATGCTTTGGGAAAGCATATGATCGATACCAACTCCCAACGACCAAGATTGAGAAACTTAGTGATCGAACCCTGAAGAAGACAATATAAAATTGATCTTGATCTTCGGGTTGACCATGGGTCTTCTAGTATGCAGAATGTACAGGTATTGGGAATACCTGAGGGTGATGTGATCATAAATGATTGTATAACCATGACGCTTCCATTCCGAGGGAGTGATGAAACATGTCTGGATTTTAGTGACTCCTATCAGTGGAGAAGCAATCTGATCTTGGTCCAAGTGTTGGACATTGGTTTGAATGAGATTCAGATACAATGAGAAGATTAGATTTGCGGTCTTCATTTAATCAAGCATCTGTGGGTGGTACGTAAGATCTGGATTTGAGATGAGATCTCGATATCGAAGTCACTACATGTGGAACAATACAATCACCCTGTCCTTATCTCCAAGTATCTGCTGAGAAAGCACATTATTCTTGATGGAGTTCAAGAATAATTCACGATGAATTATATATATCCAAGCAACAAGATGATGATAATTAAATGAGATTTAATTATCAAGAATAATATGAATATGATTCATATTGTGAGAATGATTATTCAACTTTGTAAATAGCATTTGTTAATTGTTAGTGTGAATTGGATTCACATGAAGCAAATTAATTGAAAATGCAATTTACAAATTAGTTTGGGCTGTGAATATGATTCACATATTTTCAATAGCATGATTGAAATATTCACTAATTAATTGGGAATTAATTTAGTGGATAATTTTGCAATAAATATCCACTAATTAATTGGGAATTAATTTAGTGGATAATTTGCAATAGATATACCCTAATTGATTTGAGAATTAATTTAGTGGATAATGTTGCAAGATAAACAAGAGATAATGATATGAATTAAAAGGATGAGATAATCCACAAAATCCCATGGGTGGATAATTATCTTTTTTTTAATTATCCATGTGATTTAGGTGGATAATTATCTTTTAAATTGTCATGTTTAATATAAATTAATGTTGTTGGTTTTTAACCAACAACAATCATGGCCATTGACTAATACATAGATCAACATGGCCGTTGGATCTATGTGTCCCATGGATTGAGATCCATTGGATCCTAAACTAATATATAAGGAGGGCTAACCTAGCCTTTCAAAGGTATAGTATTTTTAGAGTTGTAGAAGCCTACTACTCTCTCTCTCTCATTCTCTCCCTCTCTCTTTCTCTTCTCCAAGAAGTGGCCGTCCACTTTGTGTTGAGAAGGAGAGACTCTCGCCTTCGCCATCGATGACTCGAGGATCTCCTTCTTCTTTGGGGCTACTTGCTCTAAAGGAAGACGAAATATTTTGTTTGACGAAATCAGGGGATTCATTGCTTGGATCTTCATTGAGGATTGTGGGAGGAACGCGTCTCATCATCGCGCCCGCAAGTGCGTTCTTCGAGGATCAGACTTAAGACAGGAGGATCTCTTGTTTGGGATCTCACGATTACAACCACGCTCCAAGAGGTATTCTTTATACTTTGTGGTTTGAAGAAACGATCCGAGAAATGTTCTCGTGATCATGTGGTTTCATCACTTATTGAAAATAAATTTTAATTTCTGCCGCATCCAGCGACTAGTGCGACTAGTTGCCCCGATTGCATACGATGCGATCGACATGCTTTCGTGATGAGCTTGAGGATTCTCAATATCCTTTAGAATCGGGGCGGTGTTGGCACATTAAAGGCCACACACGAAATTGGAGGCTTGTTGATATCTCCGATCATTGAAGAGATAGATGACTTACATGTGTTAGAAGAATGTGTTGGGCGAAGTGGAATGAAGGAGAGGTCTCTTGTGGATGTAGAAGTGGGAGACCTTGGTTTCCAACTCTAGCGAGCTGAAGAGAAATTAGGTGAGTGTGACAGTGGTTATGGAGAAGGTAAGATGGTAAACGGAGGGGTTGACGAAGATGAGGGTGATATGGTGGAGCTTGTAGGGTGATCGGTGGTTGGTGAGGGTGAAGGTAGGTGTCAGAAATAATTTGATAAACACGATAAAAATCAAGGGAGAGAGAGGAACCTGATCGGAGTGAAAATTGGTGGAGGAGGTGCATATGCAAGCATCAGAAGATGCTCGGGGTCATCGCCTGGCATGCACGGCCATGCACTGAGCTTGGGCTAACTCTAGGGTGGCGGAGTGTACATGGCTGATGCTATGGATCACACCTTGGGCCTTAAGCTGTCGTCACCTCAAGAACCTCCCTTTGCTGTCACAGGAGGGTGGAGGAAGCTGGGAGTCGATCCCTTAGTGGTGGATGGGGTGATGATGAGGCAGATAGGAGGGATTTATAGGTGGAGGTGGTGGCATTGCAGGTGGTCACGATGGGGGTTTCCAATGGGGGCCTTGATGGCGTAGAGTGATGGATGGAGCTCTGATGATGTGGGCGAAGGAGGTGGAGGTAACAGATTTGTGGAGGTGGAGTTATGGAGCGGAGAGGAGTAATGACGAAGGAGCTAAATTAGGAAGGGGGTAGCAGTTGCGAGGTGTAACGCCTGGGGGTGAGGTTCGTGGGAGGAGATTGATGACATGAGCCATTGGATCATGTGATCCAACGGGTGAGATTTGGGCACGGGTGAAGGGATTGGATCTGATCCATCAGATCAGATCGAGCAGTGAGGGGAGAGGTGGAAGCATGCAATTGTGATTGAAGTGGGGGTGTGTTCCAAGGGTGCAGAAAAATGGGTCGACATGGAAGGTTTTCGGCCGTTGGATGGGAGGGTTATCGGGCGACTGAGTTTTAGGTGCGAAGGTGTGGTGGAGATCTCATCCAGAGGAAGATCTAACGGCTGAAAATGGAGCGGGGATCAACGATGGAGATAGAGGTGATCCAAGGGCGGATAGAGGTGGCGGGTGGCGCAAGAGGTAGTGGCAGCTCCAGAGAGCACCAAGTGGCTGCCCTAGAAAATTCAATAAATAATAAAATTAAGATAAATATAAAATAAATAAAAGGAAACAAAATTAGTAAAATGTAAAAGCATGAAAGTTGCAGATCTCGATGAGATCTACAAGTTTTATGTTGGACAAAAAGTCAAAAGAGGTAATTCCTACAAAAGTGTGTGTGTGTGTGGGGGGGGGGGGTTAATGGGATAAAAACACCGCTTTTAGTCTTTGTTTTTTTTATATTTTTAATTTCTTTTAATGGCCAAATAAATATAGAAAATTAACTAACCTAATTTTTATGGGTTTATCATAAGAAGGAAGTTAGTAATTAAATACAATAAATAAAGTATTAATTGTACACATAATCTATACATTATAATACAAGATAAGATTAATGAATTTTTAGTGATTTTATTGAACTGTTTAAGCGAGGAGATTAATACGTGAATTTTAACTCGATGAATATGAGATTCGTCATACCCCTATACTTAAACTATACTCATCCTTGAGCATCTAAAGGAGTCGGATTAATTCCTGACAGTGCATGTGAAAATTTCAAGGCTTAATTCTTTGAAGACCCTTAATTTAAGTGATCCTAAAATTCTGAGCTCAACCATGCTCTAGTCAGAAGGTCTCCAACTTCTCTAATTATCAGACTCTCTGTTTGTACGTAAAATATAAGGATATGACTTTTAACGTTCTGCAATCATGAGAGTCGAGTTGAGACATCACCCAAAGTTCCAGTCAAGGAGACTCTCATCTAGACCTATTCCTCAACACTAGGAAATAAGTCTATTCTTGCTTCAATCAACCATCTCATCAGTTTGTCAGACTTGAAAGTGTATATGGATAGCCAGATGATGGATGGCATAGGACTGTGTATATTTTTCTTTCCCTCACATTGGAACAAGGAGCCTCTCGAGTGCCTGACTACTCAACACTTGTATATTTTTTATTTTGTTGATCAATGTGTCCATCAAGAGAATTCGAAGTTGTCTGCACTTGTTTTTCTGGGAGTACACCAGGATGTGTCTCTTTTGAGTATCTAAGATTCCTTCGACACCCAGACTTGTATCACTATACGATGCAGAGCCCTTTTGTGGTGCTAGCCATTCTTTTTGATCCTATCAACGTTTGGTCCAAGTGGACACTTTAAATGATTGGGAGCGCTTGCCATTGGTGGAAGCTCTTTTTTTGAATTTGACTTGTAAGGATAGAGTTTTTTCTTGATATATTTCTTTCTTTTCTTTTCTTTTTATCTAGCTCCACTACTTTTATAAAAAGTTGGCGCACATTGATCAACAATTATTTATGTTTCATCACACCTTGGCACATAGGTAAATATCAAAGATAGAATCGAACTTGTTCACATTCTGGCTAGGGTTTTACTAACACTCAGGTTTCTTGAAGCCTTCATTAAATTTATCCCATCCTCGAGCATTATTAGATCAGGTCTAGCTCAAATCTCCAGGCCTTGCCATCAAAAAAAAAATCTCCAGTCCTAGTTCCTCAAGTGATAACTCAACTCATCTCATCAATCATGCAATTGTGAGTGTGTTGTGCTGATCATATTCTTTAGAAGGTAGAGAAGAAGAGTGCAATATAGTGCTTAAATCTTTCAAACTAGAGAAGTATGGATTATTAAGTTCAAAAACCATAATGAATAAAGCATGTTAACTCAGACTCTCAAGATCTCATAAATCATGTATCCTCAAATCCTCAAGCCTTCAATGAATGTGAATGTGTCCGGAATACATTAACTCATTGGTTAGTGAATTTTTGTTATTCTTCTTTTTTTTTTCAAATTTTTATGGATTTTAATGTTAATTTTTTTAATTCTTTAGAGAGATAATGACTGGCCCAAGTTGATATGAATAGTTGCATCTACTTCTAGCCAGTATGGGTGTAAGTTTGGAGTGTTAGATGAACCCTTGTTACTTAAGGACGGATCCATATACAGTGTCCTCTACCACCAGCTCTACTAAGGGAGACTGAAGTTCCCTCATTGAAGAGTAGCTACTCATTTTTAAGCCTAGTTGTTAGAGCATCTACCAAAGAAAATTTTTAATTTTTCAAAATTTTATAATGTTTTTTTAAAAGTTGATTTTACAAAAATTTAATCCCTCAATTTTTAAGAAAAAGTTTTTACAGGAATTTTTACAATACAAAACTTAGTTCACAGGTCAACTTGAACCAAGCCCAAAAAATATTTTCAAAAAATTTAAAACATGAGCTATGACTAAAGTATGTATACAATAATATATGGTATAACCCCCTATACTTAACAATTGTTATGTCATCAGCACAAGTGATATGAAGCCATAGCCCTTGTCAAATATAGGGTGATATAGCAGAACTGATGAGGAGGGTCCCCCATACTTAATTCAAAATGGCCTAAGTATAAGAAGACAAATGGATGGAAGAATGAATGAGTCGGATTCCCCCTATACTTAGGCTGAAAATAGCCTAAGTAAAGATATGGAATTTGGTTGAGGGCTCCGTGGTTGTTAGGGTTCGAAGGGAATTTATACAGATGATTGAAGGGGGGTGAATTTTACAGATGATTATGAAGAATATGAGAGGGAAGGGTATATGTGAATGTACCGAAATGGTGGGGGGAGTTGATGAACCTGGAAATTTCCCTCTTAATAATGTCAAATTAACATTCAAGTTTTGTTGCAAGAAGGCGATTTTGGATCGATAAAAAAACTACTTTGATTAATTTGTCAATTAAATACAAGAGGTCAAATTTATTTACTTGGGCAAGCCCAAGGTCGAACTTAAGTTATTTTCAGACTCTTAATACTCAGCTCAAGTGATTTAATTAATAACAAATTGGTCATCTCATAAAACAACATGATGCAATTGATGCAGATATATGAATCATGCACAGAGGATATTTTTTTGTTTGGTTTTATAATGCAATGTGATACATATGTAATAATATGCAATTATTCCCTACATAAATAAATTCAATGAGAAATGAATGTGTGATCAATTTCATGATCAATTTATGAAGCAAACTTAATTGATAAATTAAGCAATGGCTTTAAAGATCATTAAGAAGATGACACTACATAACTAGAATTAATCAATCAAAATTTTAAGTATTAAATTAGGGAATAATTCATGCCAAAGGATAGATAATGAAATAAGCTTCAAAATGAAACTGAAATCGATAAAATGGAGATCATATGCTAAAAATACATGCAAAGTAGTCCAGGGCATAAACTTTAAGAAAACACGTAAACAGTGAGAAAAACATTACAATCAGGTCCCTGGAAGGGAATAAATGCAATTAAAACAAAATATGAGGCCTTCTCTATAAATTAACCATATGCACGGGGGCTATAGTGCAATTATTAAAACCCATAGGGGCTAGAATGCAAATAACCCCAGGCGTACATGCTTTGTACGCACCTGGAAGGATCTGAATGTAAATTAGAGAAGTAGGTGAGGCATCGTTGCAAATTACCCAACCCTCACATGCTCTCATTTGATAAACCCGGAAATCGCCCTCTTAATAATGTCGAATTAACATTCGAGTTTTGTTGCAGGCAGTCGATTCTAGATCGATAAATGTCGCTAGAGGGCACACATGATAAAGTGAAGATCGACGATGGAAGGAGTGATGTTAGATGGAGGGCTATGTAACCGAGGTGTATGGGAAAATAAAGAGAAATGCGAGAGATAAAAATTTGAAGCTTATCTAGAATGAGGGAACACATAAGAAGGTGAATTGGATTCCTACAGTACTGGTGGAGTAACTAGAAAGCTTCTCTGTATTTTCGTGGATCTCGAGGGCCTAGTGGTATAAATCAAGCAACACCAAAGATGTGGAAGGCTTGTGCTATCTCTCGCCGATGGCGATTCTGGAATGCAGAGATAAGGCTTTATGTGAAGGAGATAAGAGGTTAAGTGGTCTCCAGGCGTTGGTTTCAACCACCTCCAATTGGAAAGGGAGTTAGAGTTAGGTTCGAAGAGGAAGTTAGCGTGGAAGATGGGGGTTAGAGCTACATCAGGTAGTGGTAGGATGGAGGGGATCGACATCGGAGAGGTTAGGGAAAAGGAGATCGCACCTCTTCACAGTGGTGGAGCGGGAGGTTGATGAAGCACCTTCACCGTCTGATCATGCGATCAGACAACTAATGTTTTGGTGTACTTGGATGGAATAGACACCATCCGATTAACACGTTCAAACAATTGAGAATTAAGGTGCTAAATAATGAAGAGCCATATGAGGTGGCTGAAGATGGTTTGGGCCACATAGCCTAATCAGAAAATAGGAAAAATGAATGAATCAATGATAAATGTAATTTTTTTTATAAATAAAATTAAAAAAGTGTTCAACGTGGAAGTTGTAGATCTTTTCAATATCTAGAACTTTTGTGTAGAACTTAAAATAAAATAAGTCAAATATACAAAATAAAATTTTTGAAAGTATTTTTATAAAGACAAAAATACTTATTTAATTCTTTATTTTTTTGTATTTTCAATAATAGATAATATACGTAATATTATCTAAATCACTATGCAATGTTTAAGGGATTTTTAAGGAACACAAAGACTAATTATTAAGAATCAATAATTATGATTAATTACTTACAAGAATGAATTGGTAATTAAAATTATTTAATGATTAACTAGTTAGTTTTATTTAAGAAAGAGGGATAATTAATAGAATTTAATATGATAAATTAGATATTTTACCACTAGCTCAATTAAACTACATGTTTTTTTGGCCGGAACAAAATAGGATGACTTGATTAACGGGTCAACTATCACCCATATCACATCATGCCTGCCCGAGATGCACGACAATGACGTGATAAAATCAGTGGAGATGCTCTCCCACTTCTACAAAAGAAGGGGAAGACGATGTATCAAACCACTGGGTCTCCGGTGCGATGCTTTCACCATCTAACAAGCAAGTCATCAACTGACGTACTCAGCTATGTCCCTCTTCATTCCCTCCCACCAAAAGCACTAGCGGATGTCTCGATACATCTTGGTTCCACCTAGATGAATAGAATGTCCCGAACTATTCACATCATCCAAAAATATCACTCCTCAACTCCTCGTCATCTGGGACACACACATGGTCCCTCTTTCAGAGTATGAATTCATGAACTCGGAATCCGTCGAACTCATTCTTCAAGCATCTGTGATACACATCCTGTATCCCTTGATCTATCTACTACCCTGGGATAATATTATCCCACATGCTAATGTATTTTTTTAGTACAATTACTGCATTAGATGTGCTCTCGAATGGATTCCACTCACTAAGTGTAGTAAGGACATCCCTAGTCTGCAACCAAGATACTGAACCCTTTGTATGTGGTCACCTACTCAAGGCATCTGCTACAACATCCCCCTTACCAGGGTGGTTGGAAATAATATAGTAGTAGTCCTTCAGTAGCTCCATCCACTGCCTCTGACTCATGTTGATCTCCCTATGATAAAAAATATACACCCCATACAAATAGTGGCACCATATGTTCAATGCAAAGCCTACATGCACCAACTCTAAGTTTCGAATGGGGTAATTTCACTCATGGATCTCTAGCTACCATGACGCGTAAGCCACAACAAGTCCTTGTTGCATCCTCACATCACCCAACCCTTCCTTGTAAGCATATGTGTAAATCATGAAGTCCAAGGTACCCGAAGGAAGGGTGAGAATGGACACAGCTGTCAACCACTTCTTGAGTGTACGGAATCTCAACTCACATTTGTTGCTCCAAAAAAAATGGAATGTCCTACGTAAACTGGGTGAAGGGTAGGGCCAACTGATAGAACCCTCTAGTAAATCTCTTGTAGTACTCAACGAGGCCAAGGAAACTACAAGCCTCTCTAACTGTCTTGGGCTGCTCCCAAGACACAATTGCCTCTATCTTGGTGGGGTCAACTGACACCCCCACCACTGAGATCACGTGGTCTAAGAATGCCACCTCAGAAAGACAAAAGTCACACTTGTTGTACTTTACATACAACTGTTGCTCTCGGAGTATCTCTAGCACTGTGTGAGGATGGAACTCATGCTCGTGCTCAACATGAGAGTACACCAAGACATCATCTATAAACAGAATTACGAAACAATCCAAGTATGGACATAATACTCGGTTCATCAAGTCCACGAATGCAACAAGTGCATTTGTAATTCCGAAAGTCATCACCACGAACTCATAGTGACAATATATAGTACAAAACACAAACTTCATCATGTTTTCATCCTTGATCCTCAACTAGTGATATCTAAATCATATATCGATCTTGGAGAGCACCACTGCTTCCTATAACTGATCGAACATATCATCAATCCATGGGAATGGATAACGGTTCTTGACCATTTTCTTGTTCAGCTATTTGTAGTCTATACATATCCTCAAGGATCCATCCTTCTTCTTTACGAAGAGGATTGGTGATCCAAATGGTGATCTACTAGGGAGGATAAATCCCTTCGTCAATATCTCCTAATGCACTTGGGCTCTATGAGCTCAACACATGCCAACCTACATGGAGGGATAAAGATCAGTTGTGTACATAGTAATAGCAAGATCTCAAACTCTATCTCTCTCAATGGTGGTAGCCTAGATAAAATCCAAAAACTCACGTGCTACTCAAACATTCTCGATCATTTGATTCTGTGCGAATGAGTCTACAACGTAGGTGAGGTATCCTAGACAATCCTGATTGATAAACCGTTGTGCCTTCAAGATGGATATGCACTCAATCCTACCATCGGAAATACATCCATCAAACTAAAATTACAGCACTCCAAGTAAATGGAAGACCACTATCTTCACAAAATAGTCTAGGCATGCATGGTACCTCTCCAACCAGTCCATGCTTAGGATAATATCGATGTCCTCTAATTGAATCAGTAGAAGAAATGTAGGCATCTCGTTCCCACCTATTTGTACTTGTACATCCTCAACTTCCCGTCAGATGATAAACAAGTGCCCCCCTCTTGCCCTTACTTTAGTAAGGGGATGGAACAAGTGACACAGACTTTCCCAATGAGGGTACCCATTGGTATGCAAGGAAAGAATGTGTAGCCCCTAAATCAAACAATGCATGTAAACAAATCCCATGGGCCAAAATAAAATCATTCCTCTAACGACCCATCCATAAGCATGAGCCTGCTCCCTCGTCACTACATTCAGTTGACCTTGTGGTGGTGTGCTAGATATCATGGCACTAAATGCCAATTGTGGGGCTCACTGAAAGTCATGGTCTCCACTTCAGAATCTCATGCCTTGAAAATGTATGGAAGACCCATCTGGTCTTCCACTATGTTGTTGTTGCATGCCCGAGCTGTTGGCATGCAATGGGCACTAGGCCTTGAAGTGGCCCAGCTGTATGCAAAGGTAACATGTACGGCTACCTGCATGTGATAAACTCCCTCTAAAAGCAAAAATCCCATCCCTAGACCTACGACTGTGTGTCTGAGTAGGGGTACAAGAAGAAAGTGAACCATGACCTACCAAGACCAACCCCAAGGTAGCAGATGGTGTGAACCTATTGGTCACTAGTGTTGTCATGGTCAGGTGGTGGCAACGGTCTCTACATATTTGAGAGAAGTCTCAATGTGCTATGTTAGGTTGGTGTGGAGGCAATTGTTATTGACCTCTATGTAATTAGCTCTATGCAGCCTCCCAATTCAACACCTCCGTAGTGTCCTCCTTAATGGAGGTAAGGTCAAAAGTAGGGAGTCTATCCTGGACCTCCTTGTGCATCCCTCGGATGAACTTCTACAAGTTCTCATGTGGGTAAGATGTAGTAGCAAGGGTATGGTAAGACAACTAAGTGTAACAAACCAAGTACTCGTGAGTTGTCATCGACCCCCGGGTCAGCTCCACGAACTCTCTCCTCTGATCCTCTACCCAATAGTTTGGGTGGAACTCGATATAAAACTTGTCAAAAAATACCTCCCAAGTGATGGGATCAATCAGGCGCCCTTGGTTGCATTCCACCACCGCTCTGCATACCTTCCTAGTAAGTACTCTGTAAAAGAATACCCATGTATCTTCAGGTGCATTGATCATCCTTATATCCTTCACAACTTGTGCCATCCATATATATGTATCATTAGAGGTGGTGGTACTGAAGAACTGTGGTACAAAAGCCCTCTGATATGCTACATATGTGTTATGATGCCTATGTAGGCATCATCATCCTCCATATGCTCAGGCTCTATATAGATTGACAGGTGGACACTCTCCTTCCCATCGTGAGAAGGATAATAGGAGGGGTCATCTTCCTACTGGAGTTGTTACTCAAGCACCTCGATGCTTTGGCATGCCCTGTACAACCTATACAAGGAATGTCATGAAGGATATGGTATTATCCTCAAGCGCATCACGGAAGCGTGATCGTTGTATCAAATACAACGTAGAACGACTAGTCGTACTAGTTGTTATGTGCAACAGAATTTAAAAAAATTTCATGCAATGAAACCACATGTTCCAAGAACGATTCTCGATCATTTCATCTAGAACCACAACAAGTATAAAGGAATACCTCTTGAAGCATGGCTGATCTAGTCTCTAAGAAAAGGGACCTCCTGTCTCAAATCCGATCATCGGAGAAGACGCTTGCGAGCACGAGGATGAACCGCGTGATCCTCGCAATCCAACAAGATGATCCAAGCATGGTGAACTCTTGATCTCATCGTACGAGATTGAACTTCTTCTTCGTGAGCGTAGCAATCCAAGAAGATGGAGAACTGAAGAACGTCGAAGCAACGACGTGGTGGCGAAGGCGACGAAGAATCTCTCCTCTAGGGTTTTGGTGGACGGCCACCAAGGAGAGGGAGAGAGAGTTGATGTGTGAGAGAAATGAGAGAGAGAGATGTGCTCTAAAATTGCATAGACCTAGAGAGCATGGTATGCCTCTCTATTTATAGGGTTTTGGGATCCATGGATCTCAATCCTTGGGATACAAAAATCAATGGATGACATTGATTTATATTTAATCCAATGGTCAATATTGTTGTTGGTAGAAATCAACAATTAATCAATCTAATTTAAATCAAATATTGACATGTCAAATATAATTCAATCCTAAATTAGATCAAGCAATTAAGGAGAGATTATCATGGAGATCACTCCCCATTAGGAATGGTGGGGACATCCTCCACATTCCTTGTGGGAATTGGTGGCCGTCCACCATGTCCCCATGGTGGAGGCAATCTCATGTAATCTCATGAGATTGCATATCTCCATTAATTTCTCCCATAATTTCCAACAACGTTTTTTGTGATTTATTCTCTAGAAATAATTCATAATTAATTTTGAAAATATTGCAATCTTACCATTAGAAATTTGTGAATCACATTCACAACCCAAAACAAAATATAATTTAAATTTTCAATTAATTACACAAAGCGTATCCAATGCACATTAATAATTAATCAACAAATATAAATTATAATTAGTTCTCTCAAATACATTATAAATCACATTTATAATATATTATGAATAATTAGATATTGCTATCCACATTATTCTTATCCATAATAATTAAATCACATTTAATTATATTGGATAATTTCCACACACATCAGGATGATTAAATCACATTTAATCATCAATTCTTCAATGCTTAGATCTATGTAATTATTCTTGAACCCTTTCAAGAATAATGCGATTTCTCCGTAGATACTTGGAGATAAGGTTAGGGTGATTGTATTGTTCCACGTATAGTGACTTGGATGTTGGGATTACATCTCAAATCCATATCTCATGGACCTCCTACAAATGCTTGATCAAATCAAGCCCGTAGACCAAATCTTCTCATTATATCTGAATCTCATTCAGATCAATGTCCAATACATGGACTAAGACTAGGTTACTTCTCTATTGAGAGGAGTCACTAAAGTCCAAACCTGTTTCATCTCATCACTCCCTCGGAATGGAAGCGTCATGGTTATACAATCGTTTATGATCACATCACCCTCAGGTATTCCCAATACTTGTACATCCTGCATACTGGATGACCTATGATCATCCTGAAGATATCGATCACTTTTACACTGTCATCTTCAGGGTTTGATCATTAAGTCTCTCAATCTTGGTCATTGGGAATTGGTATAGATCATATGCTTTCCCAAAGCATATATCCTACCTTCAAATTCATGTCATGCTTCCAAAGCATGACGACCATGCATGGAATTTGATCAGTCCTAATATTTCATGAGTGAGCTCATGTCTTCCTGTTCACAAGTGAACCCGTATGATTCCTTTGAGAGATCGTATTACTCATATGTCCTTACATGCACACTTGCTCGCCGGCGTATAGACCTTGGCTAGGTCATCAACCTATTGGTCTGCCAAATGTACACACTCAGACATATAGCAACACATCTGTCTCTGGTCAGAGGATGCATGCCCATGTTGTGACAACATTCAACATAGGTCTTTGGTTATCTCGATCTCGTCAAGTCAACCCATTGACTCAACTAATCTGACACCTCCGAATCACTATTCCCATGCAGAGGACCTGCATCAAGAGGTTGATCAGATATCAACCATATGAGAAAGGATTGCCATCTCCTACTCAGACTGGAGATCATCACTTAACAATCATTTGATGATGCTTGATGAGTCCTCTATCTAACTCCTTAGATATTCATCCAAGCATCAGCCTCTATGATTCAAGCAATGAATCAACAGCTGTATGATCATCAAGCTGGCTATTGTACATAACTCTTATTATACAGAGGGACCTTATAGTGCATTCATTCATTTAATCTCAGAAAAGGAGTGAAAATAATCAATAGCTTTTAGTGATAAATCATTTATTACAATAACAATTATTGTACGAATGGTTCGCCTCGGGCTCACATTGCGAACAATCTCCCACTAGCCCTCAGAACCATTTAGGAACAATCCTTAAGCCCATACTCATTACATGCTGGTCGAAAACCTTCTGTGTCGGTGGTTTGGTAAGAGGATCATCAATGTTGTCGGTAGAGGCCACGTTGGTGATGATGATGTCACCACGCTTTTGAATCTACCGAATGATGTGGTATTTCCTTTCCACGTGCTTGCTTTTCTGATGCTATCTGGGTTCCTTTGCCTGGGAAATGGCTCCCGTGTTATCGCAGAGTAACATGATGGAAGCATCAGATGAAACTACACCAAGCTTCAGGATGAACTTGCGTAACCACACTGCCTCTTTTGCAGCATCCAATGCGGCAATGTACTCAGCTTCTGTTGTTGAATATGCAATAGCTGCTTGTCCATCTCACAACACCACCATTCAACAAGAATACGAACCCTGATGTCGAATTTCGATCATCGATATCCGATTGGAAGTCAGAATCTGTATATCCCAAGACTTGGAGATCACCATCTCCATAGACCAAGATATAATCTTGCGTCCGTCTTAGATATTTGAATATGTTCTTTATTGCATTCCAGTGTTGTTCTCCATAGAAGGATTGGTAACGACTTACCACTCCCACTGCATGACAGATACTTGGCGTAGTACACATCATGGCAGACATTAAGCTTCCTATAGCTGATGCATAAGGACATCTAGCCATGGCTTTATTTTCCTCAACAGTTTGAGGAGCCATTCCTTTAGACAGGTGGATACCATGTCTTAAGGGTAGGAATCCTTTCTTGGAACTATCCATACGGAATCGTTCAAGAATCTTCTTAATGTATCCATGTTGTGATAATCCCAAAATCCTCTTTTCTCGGTTTCCGAACAACTTCAGGCCTAAGATGTAAGAGGCTTCTCCAAGATCTTTCATCTCAAAGGTATGTGATAACCAAATTTTCACACTGGTCATCATCCCTGTATCATTCCCAATGATAAGGATGTCATCTATGTAAAACATGATGAACACAATGGCACTCCCACTGAGCTTCTTGTACACACAAGGTTCATCAGGATTCTACACAAAATCATAACTCTTTGTGGTTTTGTCAAATCTGATGTGCCGGCTACGAGAAGCTTGCTTGAGCCCATATATGGATTTCTTCAGCTTGCATACTTTTCCATCCTCAGTTATGAAGCCCTGAGGCTGCTCCATGTAGATATTCTCCTCGAGGTATCCATTGAGGAAAGCCATCTTGACGTCCATCTGCCAGATGTCATAGTCAAGGTACGCAACTATAGCTAGCAGTGTCCTGATGGATTTAAGCATAGACATAGGAGAGAACGTCTCATCGTAATCGATGCCTTCTCTCTGTGTGTAGCCCTTGGATACGAGCCGTGCCTTGAAAGTCTCTACTTTCCCATCAGGTCCCCTTTTTCTCTTGAAGATCCATTTACACCCAATGGGTTTTACCCCTTTAGGTGGATCCTCTAGGGTCCATACACCATTATTATGCATGGAGTCAATTTCTGACTTCATTGCTAGAATCCATCTATCGATGTCATGATCTGCGAGTGCTTCATCAAATGAAGTAGGATCAATGTCATTCTCACTTGACACATGGAATCCATACCTTTCAGGTGGTGCAACCACCCTCCAACTCCTTCGAAGAGGTATGGGTGTTTCATCTTTATTTATCTCTTCAGTTTCTGGTCTAGGAAGCTCAGAATTCTTAGGGGATTCAATGAGTTCCTCTACTTCATTTTTGTCTTGACCTTTAAGAAAATCATCCTCCAGAAATTTCACATCTCTAGATACAAAAACCTTTTGGGTCTCAGGCTCATAGAGTTGGTATCCAATACCATCTTTAATATACCCAATGAAGTAACACTCACGAGTGCGAGATTCTAGCTTACTTGCATCCATGTTCTTAGCATGAACCAAGCAACCCCAAACTCTCAAGTTATTAACACTAGGTTTGGTTCCATACCAGAGCTCATGAGGAATCTTAGGCACAGATTTGCTAGGAATCTTATTCAGGATATAAATTGTAGTCTCTACTGCATATCCCCAGAAAATAATAGGTAAATGTGCTTTGGACATCATTGAACGGATCATATCCATGATGATCCTGTTGCGTCTTTCAGCAACACCATTAAGTTGGGGAGTTCCAGGAGGAGTGAGATGGGAGACAATTCCATTCTCCTTAAGATATTCCTTGAATTCATCTGAGAGGTACTCGCCACCTTGATCAGATCGAAACCGTTTAATCTTCCTACCGGTTTGGTTCTCAACCAAAGACTTGAACTCTTTGAACTTTTCAAAGGTTTCAGATTTATGACGTAATAGGAAGAGAAACCTGTATCGCGGATGGTCATCAATAAACGTCAAATAATATCCATATCCATTTCGTGTCGCGGTACTGAAGGGATCACATACATCGGTATGTATTAGGTCAATAATACCTTCGCATCTTGTAACCTTGTTACAGAAAGGCATCCTAGTCATTTTACCTCAAATACAATGTTCACAGGTAGGCAAAGATTGAACCTGTAGAAAATCTAAAGGTCCATCCTTTATCAATCTGTTGATCCTATGAACAGACAAATGACCAAGCCTTTAATTTTAAATCATATTCGAATGATTTTTATTCTCCCTGGATCTTTTAGGGGTTTTATTAGTGGTTGTAACATTCATGACATGCTCATCAATGCACAATTCATAGAGTCCACCAGAAGTTAAAATACCATCTGCAATATATTTATCATAATGATTTATGACTAATTTATTACAGAAAAGGAATGAATATCCACTTCTAACTATATTAGATACAGATATTAAATTCCTTCTAACTTCAGGTACATAAAGACACTCTTTAAGTACTAGGAATCTACCGCTAGATAATGTTAGTCGACAAGTCCCGACGCCGACTGCTGCAACACTTGCATCAGATCTCATCTGAATGACTATCTCCCCTTCTTCAAGATTTCTAGTTTCCTGAAACAAATGCAACAAATTACGTACATGAACAGAAACACCAGAATCTACAACCCAACTTCCTTCTCATCCAACGAGAAAGCTAGTTTCAATGATGAAAGTAGATTTCATACCTGCTGGAGCATTATCTTTGTCTGCTGACTTCAGGTAATCCAGGCAATTACGCCTCCAGTTCCCCGGCTTCTTGTAGTGGTGACAGACATCGGATTTCTTTGACGCTATCAGTATGGATGCAATCGAAAATGAGCCAACGCCTAGACACTTCTTCTTTCTCTTCTGGGTCGGGCCCTTCCGAGAACCTTTCTTCTCTGACCTGTGCAACCATTGCACTGCCAGCGGGACCATCTTTCTTCATTACATCTTCTACAGACTTTAATGCAGCAAGAAGACCAGCGTTCGACAAGTCCAACTTATTCATGTGGAATAAAACCACAAAATTATTGAAAGACTTGGGCAAAGACAATAGAATGAAATCAGCTTGCATGTCTGCATCCATATTTACCCCAAGAGTCTCCAGTTCAGACAAGCACCGAAACATTTTGAGTACATGTTCTCAAACCGAAGTTCCTTCCTGCATCTTGCAGCGAACGAGTTCTTTCATAATATTGTAACGCTGGGTGCGGTTTATGTCACCAAACATATCTTTCAGATTCTGTATTATTTCCTGGCGTGTGCTCATCTCCACATGTTCCTTTTGAAAAACATTGGAGAGAGAACCTAGGATATAGCATCTAGCCAAGACATGATCTTCATCATACTTGTCATTGTATGCCTTTTCTTCCTTGGATTTAGGGCTTTCATGCTTGTCTTTGGAGAGCACGTAACTTATGCGCTCAGCAGAGAGAACAAGCTCAAAATTACGGATCCAATGTGAGTAATTTGGACCAGTCAACTGGTTGACCTCAAGAAGCCTGCTTAGTGGGTTCAAGGACTTCATTTTCTGAAATTAAGAATGCACTATATTAGAACATATAATCACATATATTCAAGTTTATGATTTTTGATTAAGGCATTTTAAATCAAATTGTTCTTGCTCTATCAACCTTGAAAGTTTATTCCCTTAATTACTTTCAAAGTAAGAGATATACTTACCATTATATCTCAAGCAAGAACTGGGATCTCCTCCGTATCTTTGTCATATCCCAATAATATGAGAACCTATGACTCCAATAAAGAGAATCGGGAACACATTCTGCCTTGCAAGTCCAACTTGCATTTCCTAATTCGGTCTTTAATACTCGGGCCCACCACCCCTAAGGTGATGTTGACTCGTCATTAATTGAACCAACCGTCAACAGGAATACAACTCGCTATGCACAATCCAATATCGCCCCAATAATATGAGGACCAGATATTGGGGTTAGTACACATACATCGTTACTCTTTTGAGAAGCAACTAGCCCGATCCAAATGGATTGTATGCAGGAGCTGTCACTTCAGACAGGCGTCTCCTACATACAATATCTGGCGATGGAACCCTTCGCCTTGACGGGAGACCATGGATGTCACTTATGTGATCCTCCACCTCATATTCAAATTTTAATTAATTATTATAAATCATATTCATATAATTAATTCTTCCAAGGGAAATAACAACTCTATTCATAATAGAGTGTTTCAATTGGACATAATTAATTTAATCATACTAAATTAATTATCAATCCAATTTAATCAACAACTTGATTATTTTACTTGAATATATATATATATATATATATGGTATTATCTCAAAGTATGTATTGATTTGAATTTTAATAATTAGAAAATACATCTTGATTTTCTCCGGCATTATCGAGTCCCTACCCGCTGTCATAGCCAATACCGACGAGAGTGGGATGGATCACATACGTTGCAACACGCTACCACAATGCTCTCCGACTAGACACCATATCCACCTCAGGAAAGGATAATGCCAGATAGATTAATTTGTAGTCAAGATGATCATCGGTTCTTCAACCGGAATCATACCATATAGTAATAATCAAAACATTTTTTATTATAAGGAAATTTGCTACACATATTCCCAATCCTATTCAAGCATCAAGTTTGCTGTTTGTGTTTCCAATTATGATCTAGATCAAATCTAATCAATTAATTGGTTGAGGTCAAGTCAATTAAGGAAATAATCATCTTCCAATATTTAACAAATATTCTCCATAATTATTCCATGAAATTAACAATTAGTTTCACTAATTGACAATGACATGGTTCTTGATTAGGACTGTAATTTCAGTAGTGACCCCTACTCACTAAAATTAACATATCTCAATCAATTTAAATCCAAATTAGACAAATTCAATTTTCAAAGATTGATAATTTTATTTAGGATAGGATCCAATGATATTTTACACATTTCGAGACAGATCAAAACAGCAATTAACTCATTAATCATGTTAAGATTCGCAGTTCCCGTAACAGTGAATACATGTTCATTAAAACAACCATATCTCGAGCAAACGGAATCCAAATTACGTAAACTCAGATCCTATGGTTTCCTTATTTAATGGAAAACGAAATCCAAGGGATTAATTTGTGTTTAAACATTTTAAACAGGGTCGAATTTATTCACTAAACAGATGTACGAAAATCAAATGCGACAAAAAACTTTCGCGACCTTAACGAATCCAAGTCAACCTAGGTTTGCGGATCGTATCCGAAACCTTCAACCTAAGGATCTGATACCACTTGAAGGATATGGTATTATCCTCAAGCGCATCATGGAACCGTGATCGTCGTATCAAATACGACGCAGAACGACCAGTCGTACTAGTTGTTCTGTGCAGCGGACTTTAAAAAATTTTCATGCGATGAAACCACATGATCCAAAAATGATTCTCGGATCGTTTCATCTAGAACCACAACAATTATAAAGGAATACCTCTTGAAGCGTGGTTGATCTAGTCTCTAAGAAAAGAGACCTCCTGTCTCAAGTCCGATCGTCGGAGAAGACGCTTGCGAGCGCGGGGATGAACCGCGTGATCCTCGCAATCCAACAAGATGATCCAAGCACGGTGAACTCCTGATCTCGTTGTACGAGATCGAACATCTTCTTCGTGAGTGTAACACTCCAAGAAGACAGAGAACCAAAGAACGTCGAAGCAGCAGAGCGGTGGCGAAGGCGACGACGAATCTCTCCTCTAGGGTTTTGGTGGACGGCCACGAAGGAGAGGGAGAGAGAGTTGACATGTGATAGAAATGAGAGAGAGAGGTGCTCCAAAATTGCATAGCCCTAGAGAGCATGGTATGCGTTAGTGTTGTAAAAGTCATCCGACTGGCCCGACTAGTAGGTCCGACTAGTCTAGTCAGTGAGGTGGCCGATCGAGTACCGACTAATTCCGACTAGGTACACTAATCAAACAATTTTTTGCTTGGAGATACCATGTTTTTTTAATGTTTTGTTTTTTATAAGCAAACTTATTATAATATGCATACTGTTTTATTTAAATTGAATCACTTCTTTTATTTTATTATGGTTGTATAAAAATGTACAAAATCTATGTAAATATATATATATATATATATGTGTGTATATATATATAACTGAGTTATATATTTAAAATAATCATCAAATTCAAAGCTGATTAAAGTCCGACTAAATCTGATTAGTCGCCCGATTGCCGATTAATCCTTAGTCAGTGACCTAACCGACCGAGTACCGACTACCGACTTTTGCAACCTCGGTATGCATCTCTATTTATAGGGTTTTGGGATCCATGGATCTCAATCCATTGGATACAAAAATCAATGGATGAGATTGATTTATATTTAATCCAATGGTCAAGATTGTTGTTGGTAAAAACCAACAATTAATCAATCTAATTTAAATCAAATATATTTGACATGTCAAATATAATTCAATCCTAAATTAGATCAAGCTATTAAGGAGAGATTAGCATGGAGATCACTCCCCATTAGGAATGGTGGGGACGGCCTCCACATTCCTTGTGGGAATTGGTGGTCGTCCACCATGTCCCCATGGTGGAGGCAATCTCATGTAATCTCATGAGATTGCATATCTCCATGATATTATCCCATAATTCCAACAACTTGTTTTATGATTTATTCTTCAGAAATAATTCATAATTAATTTTGAGAATATTGCAATCTTACCATTGGAAATTTGTGAATCACATTCACAACCCAAGACAAAATATAATTTATATTTTCAATTAATTACACAATGTGTATCCAATACACATTAATAATTAATTAACAAATATAAATTATAATTAGCTCTTTCTAATACATTATAAATCACATTTATAATATATTATGAATAATTGGATATTGCTATCCACATTATTCTTATCCATAATAATTAAATCACATTTAATTATATTGGATAATTTCCACACACATCAGGATGATTAAATCACATTTAATCATCAATTATTCAATGCTTAGATCTATGGAATTATTCTTTAAACCTTTCAAGAATAATGCGATTTTAGGACGATTGTATTGTTCCACGTATAGTGACTTGGATGTTGAGATTACATCTCAAATCCAGATCTCATGGACCTCCCACAGATGCTTGATCAAATCAAGGCCGTAGACCTAATCTTCTCATTGCATCTGAATCTCTTTCAGATCAATGTCCACTACATGGACTAAGACTTGGTCACTTCTCTATTGAGAGGGTCACTAAAATCCAAACCTATTTCATCACTCCCTCAGAATGGAAGTGTCATGGTTATACAATCGTTTATGATCACATCACCCTCAGGTATTCCCAGTACCTGTACATCCTGCATACTGGAAGATCTATGATCATCTTGAAGATATCGATCACTTTTACACTGTCATCTTCAGGGTTTGATCATTAAGTTTCTCAATCTTGGTCATTGGGAATTGGTATAGATCATATGCTTTCCCAAAGCATATATCCTACCTTCAAATTCATGTCATGCTTCCAAAGCATGACGACCATGCATGGAATTTGATCAGCCCCAATATTTCATGAGTGAGATCATGTCTCCCTATTCACAAGTGAACCCGTATGATTCCTTTGAGAGATAGTATTACTCATATGTCCTTACATGCACACCTGCTCGCTGGTGTATGGACCTTGGCTAGGTCATCAACCTATTGGTCTGCCAAATGTACACACTCAGACATATAACAACACATCTGTCTCTGGTCGGAGGATGCATGCCCATGTTGTGACAGCATTCAACATAGGTCTTTGGTTATCTCAATCTCGTCAAGTCAACCCATTGACTCAACTAATCTGACACCTCCGAATCACTATTCCCATGCAGAGGACCTGCATCAAGAGGTCGATCAGATATCAACCATATGAGAAAGGATTTCCATCTCCTACTCAGACTGGAGATCATGACTTAACAATCATTTGATGATGCTTGATGAGTCCTCTATCTAACTCCTTAGATATTCATCCAAGCATCAGCCTCTATGATTCAATCAATGAATCAACAGCTGTATGATCATCAAGCTGGCCTTGATACATAACCCTTATTGTACAGAGGGACCTTATAGTGCATTCATTCATTTAATCTCAGAAAGGGAGTGAAAATAATCAATAACTTTTATTAATAAATCATTTATTACAATATCATTTATTGTAGGAATGGTTCGCCTCGGGCTTACATTGCTAACAGGTCAGCTGCTACGCCACATCAGGATCCATACGAGGTGGCTTGGTTCTGCATTAAGGAACACAACATTAGTACTTGCTTTCACTTAAAGAGAGACATATGGACATGGATATAATTAATGCTATTCTCCTTAGGACTTGTATCATGTCAGAAGATTCTCAAACACTATCATGTATCTCGATTACCGATGAGGAAAATATATGCCTAAAATAGAATGAAGTACCGCAACTCTACCAAACTATGATGACCATGCCCCTAGGATCCAAGTACTCAGCCAAATGATTCCACACACATACATTCCACATTTGAAATAAATGACATAAATATAAGCTGAAGAAAATAACATAAAAAGATCATGATTTACAATTTCTTTTTATTTACGTCATATTCATCATTTCTTACCGTATATCCACAAAATATAACATGTATCATGTATGCCTCAAAGAGTGTTCCCATACATACTTATTATATCACATGTCACATGTCTCTCAAACCAACAAGATAAGTAATAACAATCAAGGCTACAAGTTCAAATAATAAAAGTAACCACCGATGAATAGTCATTTATTCACCTTTATTCTTCTATTTTGGATTTAAATTCCTATTAAAAGACCTTTAAATATCATTAACTTACATGAATTAGTGTCTAACATTAATTTGTAATCAGCATGTAAATATCTGTATTGAAATTAAAAATAAAATAATAAAGAATAGAAAAATAAATGAGGTATCAAAAGATACTGGCTGACCTTGATCCCCGAGACCTAATCAAACATTGATTGGGTTGACCGGGAACAAAGTAGGCGGAGATAGAGCAAAATAATGTACATAATGCACACCATACCCTAGAAACACTAGGTACACAATACACTGCATATGGCTCAAACTTACAACATTTGATTCGTAATTTCATACTCTTCAAATAAAAATATTTTTCAACATGAAACTTGTACACAATAATATATAACAAATAACAGAATTATTGGCACAAATAAATCATGCACAAGTCACTATGTATACTTAGTTGAAACAACCACAAATAAAACTTCATTGATCAATATCTCCTTCATATGAGCTCAAAATATATCAAACTCACCTCCATTGTATTTAAAATTAAATTATCTATAAAATGAAGTGATTTCATTTAATTTGGAGTCAAGATGCGAAGGCCGACTAATTGAGGTACTATGGTACTTGTACATTTGCATATAAAATCAACATATTCCGCTTTTTACACTTTTAACTTCTTTATATTTTTCATTAATTCCACATATCATTTATCACCTATATAAAATACAAATAAAGTTAAAAGCATTCACAATACAAAAAAGTATTAAAATTTAAATACATAAGTATAAGTTACATATACTGTAATTATATAAATTTATTTGCTCATAAATCAATCAATAAAAATCCCATAAAAATTACGTAAATATGTATTAAATAATACTATAAATAAGTACTGTAACTACAATATTATGTATAAAAATAATAAAATAAAATTTAAACATAAAGTATGTATATATATAAATACCTATAAAGTATGTAAATAATAATCTACACTATGAAATTAGTTGAGTTTCTATTATTAAATCATCATCTATTTTATTTTTGCATCATTTCTATTATTGTCTCTATTTTATCTTCTTCTGGTTCATGTGGACCAATCAGGTATCGATGCCCAATGAACCAGGTCAACTATCCCCTTGCCACCATCGGACCGATCCCTAGCCTACGACTTCTCCATTTCAGTATTTTTTTGATCCTGATACGGATCTCCTCTATGCTCGACTGCATGAAAATCATTCGCATCATAGCCCCCTTTCACGTGTATCCAAGCCCATTCTTAGTCAACCCTCTATTCACATGGAAAGCCTAATTGAAGGGGGGCTCTCCAATCATTTGTTATATAGTTTCTTCTCCACCTCTAGTCAACCTAATCATTCTTCGTTCCTTCGTAATCCCTAAATCAGTGTCTGGAGTAGTCCCTAGTGACATTAGGTGAGCCCCCATCGATCCAAGATGAGGAGAAGGTGGAACTGAACCATCGTAGAAGTTGCTCCAGATGGTTCTATGATCCCAGTCATTTCTGGTTAGGTGGATAGGTATTTTTAATTCTTTTGATTTGCAGATTAATCTTTAGCATAGTTTAGGTTTTTAGTTCATTTGATTTCATCCATTTTAGCTTCAAAATCGAAAAATTGCTT
Organism: Ottelia alismoides; assembly: GCA_037367405.1. Taxonomy (NCBI): domain Eukaryota; kingdom Viridiplantae; phylum Streptophyta; class Magnoliopsida; order Alismatales; family Hydrocharitaceae; genus Ottelia; species Ottelia alismoides. The sequence goes on along the minus strand of JAZKJV010003813.1, from coordinate 674,142 downwards.
CACTCCTGCCCCGGCCAATGTTCCATCGTGCAACACCCTTAATCCGACATATCTGACCATCAGTCAGTTCCCTTATCACCTTCCCCATCTATTCGATCCATTTTGACCCCCTGCTCTTGCACATATATGGTTCTCTACCTCCATCCAACACTTATCATCACATGTCCATACCATATCATCCCCATTATTTTACTCTATTTTTGTGGGTCGAGATTGTGCCTCTCGAGCCCATGTATGTTTTGAGAAGGTTCAACGACTGAAAGATCGCTTCTAGGTAAGGATAGGACACCTACTAAGCACTTCCTGGTTGCATGAGCAACCTCGGCCTCAAAGACTTTTCCAGCGAGACCTAGACCTTTTGAGTGATTCTAGATGACACGGGCCACCTCCAACAACCTTCTAAACTTGACGAGAAGTCGAACCACTGTCAGAGGAGGGGTTTAGATCTGATTGAAGGTTGGGGAAGGCTATGTTCTTCCCTGTTCTTTGTGTAGATTCTATAACCGTCATATTTTGAGGAGGCTCCAGATCTAATTGCAGCTATCTAGATCCAATAAAGTGATGCGCGAGTGGACCTGCTGATTGCCTTAAGTAAAGTGTAGAGAGCCTTTGATGAGCACGTACATGGAGGAAATTTTGCACCGCACACCCCTCATCTTTTTTTCCCTTATTTTTAATCCTTAAACATTCATCTATAGTGCAATAAGTTCAATAAAGTTTACCTAAGGACCCCCGAACTATCTACTATTTACACTTAGGTCCTTACTAGGTTACCTCACGTGGTGGTTCACGCGAGGTGCTTTCGAGATATTTTGTAGCAGATCCCTCTATATTTCTTGGACTTGTTACAAATTACATTTAACTTTTTGTATAATTGCATTTTGGTCCCAACCGGACACATTTAACTTATATTTTGGATTTTAAATTAGAAATATTGCACGTTTGACCCATGGATTTTGCAAACATGTTATGAAATTCATGGAAAGTTTATTTAAATTGTATATTGGTACATATGCTATAGATTAATTTTATTTCTGTTAATCCTAAAATTATAGGAAAATTACACTAAGTGTCTGGAGACATATTACATCACATATATTTTAACTTTAGCCTTTAAAATTATTTTTCTATTTATAGAAAAAAACATGTTATTTTCGCTTTTTAAGCTATAAAAATCCATAAAAAATCCAACATATATCTAAAAATTCTAAAAAATCATTGTAGTTGTAGTTCAATATGTTTTAACACTACTGTTAGAGCCTCTTCAAGTTCCTCAGGTATGGCCTATGCTTTTACTAATTGTAGCATGGTAGATATGACAGTGGATCGTGGACTCGAGTGCTTTTCACCATCTGTGTGAAGACAATACAATTCAGTTCTAACAGATATATCCCTAAGTAGATGGGTCGTTATTGTGAATGGGGTTTACTTACCCATTATAGAACAAGGGGAGGTGAATTTGATGCCATACATGCGCATGCAAAATGTTTTATATGCTCTTTATTTTCTAATGAATTTTCTTTCTATTGGTTAGGTCATGAAGGATATGCATTTTCGTGCCATTTTGAAACGTCTTCTCTTATGTTTTAGGACATATCCAAAAATCACATAAAGATATTAAGATGAATACCTAAAAATCACAAAACCCTAAAAACATTATAAAAATTTGCAAAGATCCTTGGAAATTACAAAACTTGTGTTTTCTATCTCTAAATTTTCTTTATTCTATATAATATATATTAAATTAGTATAGGATCAATTTTGAACTGAAATCCTTTTTAAAAGTCCTAAACAAGTTTTTGGAATTTTATATGTTCACTGTTTTGTGTATTTCAACTTTAAAAATTCATAAAACTAGAAAATTATTACAAAAACGACCAAAAATAGAGAAAAAATATTAAAAAGACAGAAAACATCTTATTTTCATCTTTTTGACTTTATTTGACAATTAAAAAAAAATTCAAAAGACATTTTCTCCTTATATTATCTATATAGTATATATATTATCTATACCTTAATTATTATTTATCTTATTTTTTAAATATAAAAGAAATAAAAAATTGCAAAATTAAAAAATATAAAACATTTATACATCACAAAAAAATTAAATGTAATTATAAACCCCTAAAAACATAAAAAAATCACATAAAAACTAAAAAAGCTAAAAATCCAAAAATATTATTAATTAGCAATAGTTAATCTTTCTCTATCCTTGTTATGTTTCCCTAAGTTCGACAATCTACCACGCTCACACCTATATATATTATTATACAGTTAAAAAAATTTTGGCTCACACACACTTGAATTATTTAGCTAAATCATGGAGTTGATTATTGATTTGAAGGATATTTGATCAATACAACGATTATTGACCATGTTTGATTAGTAGACCAGTGCAAAACCCCCCTTTCAAATGGCACCATTGCCGTGGAAGCAACAGTTATGGTATATTGTATATATTTATAGTTTCAGCTTTTTATTTCTCTTTATTTTATATTTGCATAAATATTCTGGCCATCTCTTATTTCACCTATGTTGCGAGGGTCTGTGAAGTGAGGGAGGATGAATTAGGGAGTCCGGAGCACCCACGTGTGGCGGAGACTGACTATTCAACCTAGCCAGCATGGGATAGTAACTGAGGAGGACAAGATCCACAAAGAGCATTAGTTGTAGTTTAGCTTAGTGTAGCTTAGTTTTATTTCTAGTGAGAGAGACTCATTTATTAATTTGTAATAACTAATTAGACTTAGAAACTTAGACTCTTTCACGGATCCATTTCATCAGGTGTTTGTTCACCTAGGGGATCCCCCAGATTTTATTATGCTTTCATCGCTTCTAAATTTATTTCTTCCTATTTTTCTCGTTGTTTTGTTTCATTTCTCATTATTTGAGTTTTTCACTTTATTTTTCATTTACATCTTCATTGATTGATCCCTTAGATTTTTATGTTGGTTGCTGAGTACTTAGGTCCAAACCTAACATATTTCATGTTTCTATAGTCTTATTATGATTAGACTTAGTATCAAAATAAAACATTCGTCACATTAAGAACAACTCCTGTTCTAGGGTGATTTCAAGATTGCATTTGCATATAGATTAGTTTAAAGTCTATGCACGGATCACTTGCAAGTAGAATGTTGGTGTAAGGTACACATTTCTTTCTCTAGCATTTGCATTAATCGCTTCTCAAGCATAAGTTTTTCCGATTTCTTCTCCTTATTTTCTTTAACTTAGATAAAAAGGAAATAAGAAAATTCATTAGGTGTTTATCTGAAAAATACTCAAAAAAGGTGAAAACCAAAATATTTAAAAATGGACTGTTAATATCACTTTGACCTAAATAAAATATGTTATGGAATTCATTGTTCTAAGTTCCTAAAGTCATCATTGCTTTCAGGTACCTTCTAGATCAAGTGAGAAACAACTCGTAAGGATTATAATAAAAAATCCTAGCTTGGTTACTACCTTTTCTATCACTTTTTTCTATCGCTTGGGCTTATCAAGTATTGGGGCTTTTCCTCAGTTCAATGAAGCGGGTTTCCTGTTCTCATGACATCTCAGCCAGCGTGACATCGCAGTCCCGATAGTGTGTCATCGCCGCCTCCTCATTACCCCGTTGTCAATGATGCATCTTGTCGCCTTTGAAGCCATTTGACCCCGCATCATACTGTAGTCCTTCAGTTATTGTCACTCCCCCACAAAGCTCTCCAAGCCCTAGGTAAAGACGAATCTAATTGGTGTTAAGGTTTGGGCGTTTTATAAATCATGTTATTTTCCACCAAATTGAAATACATGTGATGTTAAGGTTTAGGGGATGAACATTTTCTACTTACAAGTCCATTGTTCACCCATATGTTATATGGAACAGATTCAAATTATTGCATGTTCCATTTGAAGAGTACAATTTGGGAATCGTCGAACATCAATGTGTGTGGCTTAGGCTTAATGCTTACTGTTACATATGATGAGTTGTTAAATCTAGTTCATAAAAAGTTCAACTTCGACAAGAACACCCACCAAACTAAATTGTCACATCACATCCCAAGCAGGGAAAGTGAAGAGCATATTTTAATGTCAATTGTAGCCGATGATGGCTTGCAAGGTATTTTTATATACGCTAGTACAATTAGGAAATCAACATCCACTGAGATTATTATTATTAAGAGTCATTCGAGTTTGGTTGTGGCATCAAATCTGATGATTTTCATGATCGCTTCATGTGATGTCCTTATATAGTTCGGAGTACCAATGATCCTATAACACAACCCACACAAGTTCACGAATTAATGAGTGATTTTTCTTGAGAGAAGTTAACCTTTCTTTGAATGACAACATTCCAAGGGTAACAACGATGAGTTGAACCATGAAAGTGATCAAGATCTTGAGGATAATGATGTTGTGAACAATAAAACATACAATGACCCCATTGCTCAAACAATTATTCCTCATGTACCTTTTTTGGAGTTAGAGGCAGTGACACCCATGTAACATCTGAGGATGATTTCGGAAAGAAATATGTGTTGAAGCCGAAAAATTGAGCGGTCTTGTGTTCCACACAAGGCGGGAACACAATCGTTGAATCGACCACACAAAATCTGGAGTTCAAACAACCATTTTCCCACAATAGATAATCAAACAATGAAAAGCAATCGTGGAATTCAAATTTATTATAACTCTACAACGAAGATGCCTATAGGTGCAAGTACGTGTAGAGTGTCGAATATAGGGAACAAACAGGTAGATTGGGGCAAAGAATGCTAAAAAATGAATGTGATGTATTTTTCTATATGTGCTATTTTTTGTGGGTTTTTAATTCTATATTTTTTTATTTTTATTTATTTGGTTTTTAATTGTCTGATTTTTTGTATTTTCTTTTTGTATTTTATATTTTTATAATTTTCATTTTCTTTTAATATATAAATAATATATAAAAATAGATAAAAATATTCAAACTACAAGGAATAAAATATTTTTGGGTTTTTGATATTTGTTACTATTTTTGTGATTTTATAAAATATTTTGCCAATTTTTATATATTTTTAAACTAAAAATACTCAATATAGGGAATAAAATAAATACCCAAAATTAAAATGGAGATGAAAAGGAATAAACATAGTAAAAAATTCTCCAAATTAATTTAATATATTGATAATAGTATAAAGAAAATTCAAAGATAGAAAATATATTTTTAGAATTTTTTAAGAATTTTTTATATTTTTATAAAAGATTTAGGTTTTTTCTATTTTTTAGTGATTTTTGGTTTGGAAGTTAAAAATACACAAATAAGCAAAATATATTTTTCGAAAGTTTTCAAAAAGTTTTTATATTTATTTAGGCATTTTCTTTTAAAAATGGGGACGAAAATGACACTTTTCGATTTTTTATAAATAATAAAAAGACTCAAATGCAAAATAAAAATATATGCGTAAAAGTACAATGCTTCAGGAACTTAAGTCTATTTTTTGAGATTTTTGAAAGTTTCATAGATGCATAAAATAAATAGAGACAATAAAGAGAAACTACACTACTAGCAAGGGCATAAGTGTAAATAGCAAGAAATCCATGGGTCTAAGTGCAATTTCTACAAAAATATATAACTGAATATTCAAGTTACATGGTCGATTACAATATTCAAAACCCGTAGGGTTATCTCTGCAAAAAAACTCCAAAATCACATGTATAAACACGTGCACCCTAAGCGGGGTCAAAATGTAATAATACAAAAATGTAGCACTAAACTACAATTTAATCAAAAATATTATAACGTGCAAAATTTTTTTTGGACTAAATAACAATACCAAAAACCCTAGGGGTCTAGCCACAAAATCGCCACCGACTGGAAAGTAAATATGGAAAGTTCAGGGGTCGTGCTATAAATATTACACAAATATATAAATGACAGATGAAAGATTGTATTCTAATAATCAAATAGAAAATCTCTTTGGGTGAATAGGCAAAATACTCAAAGAAGGGGCAGGGGACGACGATGGATCTGGATCCCCTAATGTCACATGTTGACGTTCGTGCACCTGATGACGTTTTGGATTCGACGACTGCGATTAGATCTAGACGATAGATCTGACGTGATGCGGTGGATGGATCCAACGACATCTGTATGTCTCCAAGAACAGGGCAGAGTTCAATGACTGAGGTGGTCGATGGAGGAACAAGGAAGCCGTCCCACCGAGGCGAACTTCCCCGACCTCCCCTTCTCTCCCACGACGGTTGTTGACGCTCAAAATCGCCAAGATCATTCCCTGTAGGTTTCCTCTAATGACTGGTGGTGTCCAAACACGATGGTGACCACTGGAGCTCCTCCACGACGTCGGAGAAGAGAGGAGGTTTTGAGTGCCTCCAGCGAGAAGACAAAAATGCCCTCAGGTGCATCTTTCGCTCTGGGTACCTGCAAAGGGAGTTATACCAAAAATGCGGTGCTCGGAGGAGCTCCTAGAGGTGGAATAGGTGTAGGGTGTGCGAGGTGGAGTGAGGCAGAGGTTCGCCGGAGCTCAGCTCCCGCAAACTTCGAATGGGAAGATCTACGGTTGGAGTGTGCGACTAAATATTACTTCTAAACTAAAAATCGATGTAGGAATTAAAATGCAATGGAAAAGTGACAAATAAGACCTCAATGTCCAGACGACCATAGATGGAACCTCACAGTGGTGTAGACAACCGGAGATGGAGGTGGAAGCCCCCTTCGCCCATGCTTGAGCTTGCCTTGACTAGCTGGAGACGCCCCTGTCACCGGCGTCGCTTCAGAGCGCGAAGATGGAGTCCAAACAAGGGTAAAGGAGGTTCAAAAATCAAAAGATGCACAGAGATGGGTTTTGTACAATATGTCGAGGGGCTCCAAAGATCGACGAGGTGGCAACGATTCAATGGCTCAATGGCCAAAGAATCATGCCCACGAGTAAGTCCATAGATCGAGGAGCGAAAGTTGCCAAGGATTCAAGGTGAAAAGGTGAAATATTCGATTCACAAAAATCAAGGAAAATGATTCGAACGAGGTGTATATGGGTGCAGGAGGCGGGTCAGAGAGTTGACCGTGGTTAGAGAGTTGACTCACGGTCAACTCTCAGTCCCTCATGGTTGGTCTACGTGGACCAACCAGGAAAAATCCTAGAAAAAGATTTGTAAATTAAATTTTAAATAATAAATGATTTTATTAATTTTAAATTATAAAATAAACAATGTTTATTATTTTCTAAAGTTTTTTATTATGTTTTTATTTATTTTTTAGAGGTAATTAATTACAAGTTACCTTTTAAGGGCCATTTATAGGTATATTTGTCTATGTATTTTAGTATTTTAGTATTTTATTTTGTCTTTTTAATTTTATTGATTTCATTTATTATTTTATATATTTATAATTTATTTTTATAAACTTAAATATATTTTAATTTTATTTTTCTTATATGAAATATACAATTAAATAAATATATGTATAATTTATATAGGTATATTATAGACAATTCATCTATTTATTTTGTTTGCTTATTTTATTGTTGTATTTTCTTTATGTTTTTATTCCTGTTTTAATATGTATATATATTATAAATAATATTTAAAAAATTATAAAAATATAAAATTATGAAAATAATGAATAATAAATAAAATGAATATTTTAATCGGTTTAAATATACAATAGGGGTCCAAAACCGAACTTTCAAACCGTAACTCCAAAAATATGAAACCATCTCCATTAAATAGCTTATTAAACGTTATATCCAATTAAAGGTAATTTTGATATATTTTGAGTTTTTATTTGAGAGATATGAGTCTGGGAAGTTGGGATTTTAGAAACTTATTATGAGTATATCTTTTTATCTGTACATTATTTTTTTTGTGAAATCAATTTTGTAATTTTCTATATTTAATTATATACAACTTTCATGTAGAAAGTTTCTTTATTTGAAGTATAAAAAGATGAATTAAAAATAGGTCCAAAAATGAATAAACTAAAAAGGTATTTTTATTGGTTTTTTGGCCCTTATCTTCCCGAACTTTATTCCTTGTCGACGTAGTCATCGAGATGCCTAGATCTCAGGGTTTCGGATCATAAAATATTTGTAATATTTTATTCTTTTTCTTTTCTTTTATTTGTTCTATAATTTTGGCTTTAAAAATTGTATTTTATACAATATTTACACAAAGATGCATGAATGATAAAATGCCTAAATTAAGCTTATTTACACGCGTTTACTAGGGTTTTTAAGGCCAAATGATTGAATAAAGATAATGAAATGGGGATTCATCATCCCCCTATACTTGCTTTGCTAGTCCATAGCAAACACTTATGCAATAAGTGGAGAAAAAGAAAAACAAAGAAAAGAAAAAGAAGGAAATGGATTAAGTTTAATTATCAAACTTGTCTTCATAAAATCAAAGTTTGGAGCTTAAGTTGGACCTTTGGAATTTAAGTGCGAGCAAAACCTTAATGGGAATCGGATTTGAAATCTAGCAACCTTCGAAAATCCTAAAGCAAGGGTCAAGTCTCCTCAATAGTTAGGTCAGAATACTTCAACTCATACGTAAACCCTTATGACTATGAATCTGACTCATACAGTGTAAGTGATGGTGGCTCTCCCCAACTGAAATGACAAAGAGACTTATTTCTCCGACATGACAACACAATGACTCCCCAATCCAATAACTCATTCCTCGAGGAGTGAGGTATTCCCTTCTAAGTTCAATTGACAACCAACTCAAGAGGAGGGGGTGGATAGAAGAATGGACGGTAACCAATGTAGCTACCTATCCTGATGCAAGACCAGTGTAGTCAAGTCATCCAGCTGCAGGCTCACATAATTTGACTATCTCAAGCTTGCTTATTGACTATACAAATATATACACATATTTTTTCGGAGTTTTTGCTTTTTTTGAAGTATTATATGAAAGAGCTTATGAATTCTATGATGTAAAAATAAGAGTGAAAGTTGCCTCTTCTTTTATAATATTTTGGGATTCCATGGACCTCAATCCATGGACAACACAAATCCAATGGTAAAGATTGATTTGTGTTTATTTAAATGGCCATGACATTATTGTAAAAACACAACAATAATTAATTAAATTAAATTAAAATTATATCGAATAAATCATCAATATAAATTGATTCAATCAAATCAATAAACCATGTAGGATTAGGAATGAGACAATGCTCCTTCTAATCAAGGGGGCAACCACATTTTGAGTCCTAAATCAAGGTGGTCGTCCACCCTCCTTGAATGGTGCATTCCTTCTTCCTTTTACATGAGATCTAATTCTCATATAATTTTAGATTGTATACAACAACTTTTATTGTATATTATTTCAAAAATTAATTCTAATTTTTTTGTGAAATATCAATCATGCCATTTGAAATTTGTGAATCATATTCACACCCAAAATAAAATGTACATTACGTTTTCAATTAATTATCCAATGTGAATCCAATTCACATCAACATTTAAATTTTAAATACTATCTATAAATAGCTCTCTCTTATATAGTATAAATCACATTCATAATATATGTGATTAATATAGACAGAGCTATTTAAATTATTCATATCCATGATAATTAAATCATATTTAATTATCGTGGATCATCATTCCCATGAATCTTAATAATATGGACCACATTCAAATTATTCATTATAATTAAAACACATTTAATTATCAATTTCTGAATGCTTGAATACAAATTTATTTATGGAATTATTCTTGAACTCTTTCAATAATAACGCGCTTTCTCCACGGATACTTGGAGATAAGGACCGAGCGATTGTACGTTCCACGCATAGTGACTTGGATATTGAATATCTCAAATCCAGATCTCGGGGATCTCTCATAAATGCTCGATTAAATCAAGGCTATAGATCTAATCTTCTCATTGCATATGAATCACCTTTAGATCAATGTCCAATATTTAGACTAAGATCAGGTCACTTCTCTAACGAGAAAAGTCACTAAAATCCAGATCATTTTCATCACTCCCTCGCAATGGAAGCAGCATAATTATACAATCGTTTATAATCACATCACCTTCATGTATTCCTAATATGTGTACATCCTTCATACTGGAAGACTTAGAATAAACATGAAGATAAAGATCAATTTTATACTGTCATCTTTGGAGTTTTATCGTTAAGTTTCTCATTTGGTCATTGGGAGTTGGTATCGATCATATACTTTCCAAAAGTATATATCATACCAACAAATTTTTGTTATAATCTCAAAGCAAGATTACCGTGCATAGAATTTGATTGATCCCAATACCTCATGAATGAGCTCATGTCTTTCGGTTCACAAGTCAACCTATATAATCCCTTTGAGAGATCGTATTTACTCATTTTCCTTTGTATGCACACCATCTCGCCTGTGTATAGACCTTGATTAGGCCATAAATCTATGGGTTTGCCAAATGTACATACTCAGATATATAACAATACATCTGTCTTCAATCAGAGGATGTACGCCTATATCATGACAGTTGACGACATAGGGCTTGGTTATCTCGATCTCGCTATGTCAACTCTTTGATCTAACTTATTTGACACCTATGAATCTATATTCCTATGTAGAGGACTTTAATCAAGAGGTCGATCATATATCAGCCTTGAGAGAAGGATTGCCATCTCCTTCTCAGGCTGGAGATCATCTCTTAATAATCATTTGACGGTTCTTGATTAGTCCTTAATCTGACTCCTTAGGTATTCATTCAAGCTCCAACCTCTATGATTCAACCATTGAATCAACATCTATATAATCATGAAGATGGCCATGGTACATATCCCTAATTGTACTAAGGGACCTTATAGTGCATTCATTCATTTAATATCAGGTAGGGAGAGAAATAAATCAATAACTTTTATTGATATATCAAACATTACAATAAAATTTATTGTAGGAATGATTCACCTTGGTCTCACATGGCTAAAAATATCCCACTAGCCCTCAGAACCATTCAGATACAATCCTTAAACCCATACTCATTACATGTTGATCGGAAACCTTCTATGTCAAAGGTATGGTAAAAGGATAGGTATCGTTGTCGGTAGAGGCCACCTTGGTGATGTTGATGTCACCATGCCTTTGAATCTCTCGAATGATGTGGTATTTCCTTTCCACATGCTTGCCCTTTTGATGCCATATGGGTTCCTTCGCCTGAGCTATGGCTCCTGTATTATCGTAGAGAAGCAGGAAGGGAGTATTAGAGGAAATTATGCCAAGCTCCAAGATGAACTTCCGCAACCACACTGCATCCTTTGCAACATTTGATGCGCCAATGTATTTGGCTTATGTTGGATGTACTATCTTGCTTCTTGCATCTCCAGCTCACAACACCATCGTTCAACAGAAACACATACCATGATGTCAACTTTTGATCATCAATATTAGATTGGAAGTCAAAATCGATGTATCCTAAGACCATCTCCATAGAATAAGATGTAATCTTGTGTCTGTCTTATATACTTGAAGATGTTATTCACTGCATTGTAGTGATGCTACCCATAGTAGGATTGGTAACGACTTACCACTCCCACTACATGGTAGATATCTGGCCTTGTGTACATCATGGCATACATTAAGCTTCCTACAACGGATGTGTAGGGGCATCGAACCATGGCTTTCTTATCCTCAACACTTTGAGGAGCCATCCCTTTAGATAGGTGTATACCATGTCTTGGAATTCTCCATATCAAAACGTTCTAAGGTTTTCTTAATGACCCATGTTGGGACAATCACAAAATCCTCTTTTCTCAGTTTCTGAATAGCTTCAACCCAAGATAGAAGAGGCTTCTCCAAGATCTTTCATCTCGAAGGAATGGGATAGCTAAATCTTAACATTGGTCATCATCTATATATAATTTCCAATGATAAGGATGTCATCTATGTAAATCACAATGAACACAATGGCACTCCCACTAAGCTTCTTGTACACACATTGTTCATCAGGATTCTATAGAAAATCATAACTCTTCATTGTATGAGTTCCACTGATTCAAAAATGAAGGGCTAGGATTATATGTCTCTACACGACATGGATTGCTTGATCGTGCCACATGTCGTAAGCCTGTACTATCTGGAGGTGAAGAATGTTCTCCAATCTAGGGAAGAATGATGGACATATATGGTAGATCTTGATCTGGCAATCCACTCAGCGATGTCTGATCGGAGGTGGGGCCAAAGAGGGTACTCTCCACCCTCTCTAGCATGCCCACTGCAAAAGGATTCGATGAAGAAGATGATGAAGTCGAGGACATTCTAGGGTTTCGGACTGAAGAAAGCCTCCAGGTGCGGGGATGATCTAGCATGATTTCGATCACCAGATTATGTGATGAACCACTTGAGATGCTCCCACGATCTGCAAATTAAGATTCTATTAGTCGATTTGTAATGAATCGAATAAGAGTGTGATGAAATAGCAGGTCACATAAAATGGTTTCTAGGAGGGATTTTATGGGTAAAATTGGATGGATTTTGATCGAATCGAGATGAGATTTGATGCATGATTTACAAATGGTGACTAATAGGATCTAATCATGCAATTAAACACTCTAAACAAGCATGGAATACAAGGAATTAAAAGATGAAGGATGATGCACCGGTTATTTAAGGTATAAGACCTCAGTTCTGGATTGACAAGGTGGTGTCCTTCTCGAAGCTTGATGTCGCTTGTGGCGATAATGTAGAGCCAAGAAAGGCTCTGGAACATCTCCCTAGTCACTCTCCTTCCACAAAGAGACCTCTCCAGGTGCTGTCACCACTAGGATTGGTTGGAATCGGGAGAAGAAATTAGGTGGCTGGCCAATTAGTTCTGGATGAGGAAGAGCTAGTTCTGAAAGTGGGTCTTTGGGGAATTATATAGAGATGATGGGAGGATGTTAGGGATGATCGGAGGATAGGTGTAGGATTTGGATGGGTTAGATTAGGTTTAGGTTGTTAGGATTGGCGAGAAAAATTAGTTGAAGTGGAGGTAGTTGGAACAAAATTCAACCAACTTCTTCTTGAAGAAAAAGCTCTAAGTGTTGACACTTGTGAGCACGTCGTAGGCTAATATGTGTAAATAATATTTAAATTAGTTAATAAATATAAACAAAATTATTTTAAAAAGATATAAAAACATAAGTTATTTAAAATTAAATTATCTAATTTATTCTATACTTTGTTTTATAAATAATAAATATTTAATACAATATAAATATAATATTAATAAATATGTATATAATACACTTAATAAATATATTTTTAATTTCTAATTTAATAAATTAATAAAGAACATGACATTTTTATATTTTTATTAATTATTAGAATAATAAATAAGGTATATGTGAATGTTTAGGGACTTTAATAATTTATATATATATATATATATATATAGATATATGTTATACAGTTCAAATTCATATATAAATTAGGGTTTTTGATTTATTTAAAATACTAAATAGTGTCTAAAAAGTCTGAAATAATTTATATATAATCTACAAAACAACAACAACAAAGCTTTTTCCCACAATTAAGTAGGGTCGGCTACATGGATTCTTCGCCTCCATTCAAATCTATCTTGGGCCAATCCCGGGCTTACATCCACAAAACTAAGATCCCTTCGTATGGTCTCTTTCCAACACTTCTTGGGCCGTCCTCGCCCTCTCTTAGCCGGCTCAACATCCCAACACTCGCATCTCCTAACTGGTGCATCGGTTGATGTTCTTTGCAAATGTCCAAACCATCTTAAGCGGTTTTCTCGCATCTTATCCTCGATTGAAGCTACACCACCTTTCTTTCTGATTGAATCATTCCGAATCCGATCTTTACGTGTGTGTCCATACATCCACCTTAGCATTTTCATTTCTGCTACATTCATTCTCTGCACAGATCCATAAAGCATAGCAGGTCTCACGGCTGCTTTGTAAAACTTTCCTTTAATCTTTAAAGGAATTTCCTTATCACAGAGAAAAGCAGAGGCTCTTCTCCACTTTAGCCAGCCTGTATTTATTCTATTAGTAACATCTCCATCAATTTCCCCATCATGTTGCATAATAGATCCCAGATACCTAAAGGAATCTCTATTCTGAATGTTATCGTCACCAATCTTCACCTAGATTCCTTCACCATTGCTTCCATCAAAGGTGCACTCCATATATTCCGTCTTAGCCCTACTTATATGAAATCCTTTAGTCTCCAACTCATGTCTCCAGACCTCAAGCTTCTCATTTACTCCGTCTCTAGTCTCGTCAATTAACACAATATCATCAACAAATAACATACACCAAGGTAACTCATCCTGAATGTGACTGGTCAACTCGTCCATAATCAAAGTAAAAAGAAATAGACTCAAAGCAGAACCTTGATGTAAATCAATGTTGATGTCAAAATATCCAGTCTTCCCAGACGGGGTCTTTACACAAGATAAAGCACTATCATACATGTCCTTTATGATGTTAATTTATAGGCCATGTATTTGTCTCTTCTCCAACACTCTCCACAATATCTCTTGTGGGACAGAATCATAAGCCTTCTCCAAATCAATAAAGATCATGTGGAGGTTCTTCCTTTTAGCTCTATAAATCTCCATTGTTCTCCTCAGCAAATGGATGGCTTCAGTCGTTGAGCGACCTGTCATGAATCCGAATTGGTTTTCTTTTACATTGGAAATTTGCCTCAACCCTCTTTCGATCACACGTTTCCAAATTTTCATAGTGTAACACATCAGCTTGATACCTCTATAATTTGAACAATTTTGAATGTCTCCTTTATTCTTATAAAGAGGCACCACGATACTCCTCCTGCAATCTTCAGACATTTTCTTGCTTCAGGCATTTTCTACAAAATTAAGAAAATAATAAGAAATTATAAAATCACTAAAACTATACATAATATGGTCTGAATAAAATAAATAGCTTCGGAACCTAGTTATCAATAGGTCCTAAAAACGGCCTTTTGCAAATGGACTCCGATTTTAGTGAAATCATCTTCATCAATTAGATAATATTATTTTATGAACTTTAAAGTGATTATTGTGAAATTGGAGTTCGTGTAAAGAAGTTATGATGTTTGGAAGCTGAGAAATTGACAATTTAAATGTTGGATTTCTTAGCATATATACATGCTGGAAATTTTTTAGGCTTTTCAGTTTTTATAAACATTTTTAGAAACAAATAAGAGAAGAGTTGGTGAAAAATATATACAAATGAATTAAATAAAAATAATTAAGGTTTTGATAAATATAAGATAATTAATGAATAATTTGTAGAGCTCATAATTTATTTTTTTGGTTTTCTTCCTTTTCTCCCCCTACTTATTTGTTTGTCAACCAATCCATGCTGACTTGGTCTTAAGGGTTACGATATATAAATATAACTTTCTGCTATATTTATATCTATTTAGTCATACTATACATATATACATATTTACAATCTGCTTCTTTTTTTTGTTTTCTTTCTATTTTTATTCTTTTATTTATTTACATGTTTTTGATGCATAAAATTGTATTTTTATTTATAGTGATGTTTTTATAAGAAGTGTGAATTAATGGATATTTACATGCATTTGTTAAGGATTTTAAGATAAAATGCGATAAAATTATTAATGAATAATGGATTCATCAACCTCCTATATTTAAACTTTGCTACTCCCTTAGCAAACTCTTATTTGAAAAATAAGGGAAAAAGAAAGAAGGTTTGAATGAATTTGTTTTCCTAGACCAATTCATGAGAACAAACAAAGGACATAGCTTCCCAGGCCAAAAACAAGCATTTTGTTGGAGCCTTAACAATGATTAGGAATTTAATCTCAACAGTCCTCAAGTTCTACAAATCCTTATTTAGGTTTACCTCAACAACCAACTCATATCCACTTATCCATATCGCTAACTCCATTAACCTTGAATTTGTACTGTGTCTGAATTGTGTTAGATCTTCCTGCTTAAAGAAGTGAACCACCCATCCCAATAATACACTCACATTGGTTCCTTATCCAGCCACTCTTTCCTCGAGGAGGGGGTATTTCCTTCTAAGATCAGATCATGTTGTGTCCATAATCGAGTAGGGAAAAAATGTAAAAGAATGAGAAGAGAATTGGAATGTGACAAGTGTAGTCACATCTCCTTGTGAAGGCCAACCAGTGTAGTTAAGTCTCCACCAAGATGTGTAGGCTTTTTGGAAGCTTGGATCATTATGGTTGAAAACGATCGAGATAATCCCAAGAGTGGCCTTGTGGTCTACACAAGGCAGGACCACTAAGTCGCTTTGTTAACCATTAAATCAACATCTATATAATCATGAAGATGGTCATGGTACATATCCCTAATTGTACCAAGGGACCTTATAGTGCATTCATTCATTTAATATCAGGTAGGGAGAGAAATAAACCAATAACTTTTATTGATATATCAAACATTACAATAAAATTTATTGTAGGAATGATTCACCTTGGTCTCACATGGCTAAAAATATCCCACTAGCCCTCAGAACCATTCAGATTCAATCCTTAAACCCATAGTCATTAGATGACACACATGGTTCATCACAATGAACACAATGGCACTCCCACTAAGCTTCTTGTACACACATGGTTCATCAGGATTATGAAAAAAATCATAACTCTTCACTGTAAGAGTTCCACTGATTCAAAAATGAAGGGCTAGGATTAGATGTCTCTACACGACATGGATTGCTTGATCGTGCCACATGTCGCGAGCCTGTACAATCTGGAGGTGAAGAATGTTCTCCAATCTAGGGAAGAACGATGAACATATATGGTAGATCTTGATCTGGCAACCCACTCAGTGATGTCTGATCGGAGGTGGGGCCAAAGAGGGTACTCTCCACCCTCTCGAGCACGCCCACTGCAAAAGGATTCGATGAAGAAGATGATGAAGTCGAGGTCATTCTAGGGTTTCGGACTGAAGAAAGCCTCCAGGTGCGGGGATGATCTAGCTTGATTTCAATCACCAGATTATGTGATGAACCACTTGAGATGCTCCCACGATCTGCAAATTAAGATTATGTTAGTCGATTTGTAATGAATCGACTGAGAGTGTGATGAAATAGCAGGTCACATAAAATGGTTTCCAGGAGGGATTTTATGGGTAAAATTGGATGGATTTTAATCGAATCGAGATGAGATTTGATGCATGATTTACAAATGGTTACTAATAGGATCTAATCATGCGATTAAACACTCTAAACAAGCATGGAATACAAGGAATTAAAAGATGAAGGATGATGCACCTGTTATTTAAGGTATAAGACCTCAGTTCTGGATTGACAAGGTGGTGTCCTTCTCGAAGCTTGATGTCGCTTGTGGCGATAATGTAGAGCCAAGCAAGGCTCTGGAACATCTCCCTAGTCACTCTCCTTCCACAAAGAGACCTCTCCAGGTGCTGCCACCACTAGGATTGGTTGGAATCGGGAGAAGAAATTAGGTGGCTGGGCAATTAGTTCTGGATGAGGAAGAGCTAGTTCTGAATGTGGTTCTTTGCGGAATTATATAGAGATAATGGGAGGATGTTAGGGATGATCGGAGGATAGGTGTAGGATTTGGATGGGTTATATTAGGTTTAGGTTGTTAGGATTGGCGAGAAAAATTAGTTGAAGTGGAGGTAGTTGGAACAAAATGCAACAAACGTCTTCTTGAAGAAAAAGCTCTAAGTGTTGACACTTGTGAGCACCTCGTAGGCTAAAATGTGTAAATAACATTTATATTAGTTAATAAATAAAAACAAAATTATTTTAAAAAGATATAAAAACATAAGTTATTTAAAATTAAATTATCTAATTTATTGAATACTTTGTTTTATAAATAATAAATATTTAATACAATATAAATATAATATTAATAAATATGTATATAATACACTTAATAAATATATTTTTAATTTCTAATTTAATAAATTAATAAATAACATGACATTTTTATATTTTTTTATTAATTATTAGAATAATAAATAAGGTATATGTGAATGTTTATGGACTTTAATAATTTAATTTAGATATATAAATAAATATAGATATATGTTATACAGTTCAAATTCATATATAAATTAGGGTTTTTGATTTATTTAAAACAATAAATAGTGTCTAAAAAGTCTGAAATAATTTATGTATAATCTACAAAACAACAACAACAACAAAAAATCCTTTTCCCACAATTAAGTAGGGTCGACTACATGGATTCTTCGCCTCCATTCAGATCTATCTTGCGCCAATCCCGGGCTTACATCCATAAAACTAAGATCCCTTCGTATGGACTCTTTCCAACACTTCTTGGGCCGTCCTCGCCCTCTCTTAGCCGGCTCAACATCCCAACACTCGTATCTCCTAACTGGTGCATCGGTTGATCTTCTTTGCAAATGTCCAAACCATCTTAAGCGGTTTTCTCGCATCTTATCCTCGATTGAAGCTACACCACCTTTCTTTCTGATTGAATCATTCCGAATCCGATCTTTACGTGTGTGTCCACACATCCACCTTAGCATTTTCATTTCTGCTACATTCATTCTCTGCACATGTCTACGGTTCATAGACTAACATTCAGATCCATAAAGCATAGCAGGTCTCACGGCTGCTTTGTAAAACTTTCCTTTAATCTTTAAAGGAATTTCCTTATCACAGAGAACAACAGAGGCTCCTCTCCACTTTAGCCAGCCTGCATTTATTCTATTAGTAACATCTCTATCAATTTCCCCATCATGTTGCATAATAGATCTCAGATATCTAAAGGAATCTCTCTTCAGAATGTTATCGTCACCAATCTTCACCTCGATTCCTTCACCATTGCTTCCATCAATAGTGCACTCCATATATTCCATCTTATCCCCAATTATACGAAATCCTCTAGTCTCCAACACATGTCTCCAGACCTCAAGCTTCTCATTTACTTCATCTCTAGTCTCGTCAATTAACACAATATCATCGGCAAATAACATACACCAAGGTAACTCATCCGGAATGTGACTGGTCAACTCGTCTATAATCAAAGTAAAAAGAAATAGACTCGAAGAAGTACCTTTATGTAAATTAATGTTGATGTCAAAATATCCAGTATTCCCAGACAGGGTCCTTACACAAGATAAAGCACTATCATACATGTCCTTTATGAGGTTAATGTATAGGCCATGTATTTGTCTCTTCTCCAACACTCCCCACAATATCTCTCGTGGGATAGAATCATAAGCCTTCTCCAAATAAATAAAGATCATGTGGAGGTTCTGCCTTTTAGCTCTATAAATCTCCATTGTTCTCCTCAGCAAATGGATGGCTTTAGTCGTTGAGCGACCTGGCATGAATCCGAATTGGTTTTCTTTTACATTGGAAATTTGCCTCAACCTTCTTTCGATCATATCTTCCCAAATTTTCATAGTGTAACATATCAGCTTGATACCTCTATAATTTGAACAATTTTGAATATCTCCTTTATTGTTATAAAGAGGCACGACGATACTCCTCTTCCATCTTCAGGTATTTTCTTGCTTCAGGCATTTTCTATAAGATTAAGAAAATAATAAGAAATTATAAAATCACTAAAACTATACATAATATGGTATGAATAAAATAAATAGCTTCGGAACCTAGTTATCAATAGGTCCTAAAAACGGCCTTTTGCAAATGGACTCCGATTTTAGTGAAATCATCTTCATTAATTAGATAATATTATTTTATGAACTTTAAAGTGATTATTGCGAGATTGGAGTTCGTGTAAAGAAGTTATGATGTTTGGAAGCTGAGAAATTGACAATTTAAATGTTGGATTTCTTAGCATATATACATGCTGGAAATTTTTTAGGCTTTTCAGTTTTTATAAACATTTTTAGAAACAAATAAGAGAAGAGTTGGTGAAAAATATATACAAATGAATTAATTAAAAATAACTGAGGTTTTGATAAATATTGGATAATTAATGAATAATTTGTAGAGTTCATAATTATTTTTTGTGGTTTTCTTCCTTTTCTCCCCCTACTTATTTGTTTGTCAACCAATCCATGCTGACTTGGTCTTAAGGGTTACGATATATAAATATAACTTTCTGCTATATTTATATCTATTTAGTCATACTATACATATATACATATTTACAATCTGCTTCTTTTTTTATTTTCTATCTTTTTTATTCTTTTATTTATTTACATGTTTTTGATGCATAAAATTGTATTTTTATTTATAGTGATGTTTTTATAAGAAGTGTGAACTAATGGATATTTACATGTATTTGTTAAGGATTTTAAGATAAAATGCGATAAAATTATTAATGAATAATGGATTCATCAACCTCCTATATTTAAACTTTGTTACTCCCATAGCAAACTCTTATTTGAAAAATAAGGGAAAAAGAAAGAAAGTTTGAATGAATTTGTTTTCCTAGACCAATTCATGAGAACAAACAAAGGACATAGCTTCCCGGGCCAAAAACAAGCATTTTGTTGGAGCCTTAACAATGGTTAGGAATTTAATCTCAACAGTCCTCAAGTTCTACAAATCCTTATTTAGGTTTACCTCAACAACCAACTCATATCCACTTATCCATATCGCTAACTCCATTAACCTTGAATTCAATTTGTACTGTGTGTGAACTGTGTTAGCTCTTCCTGCTTAAAGAAGTGAACCACTGTTGAGTCGGAATTTCTAGAGTTGGAAATTTGATGTAAAAAATGTAGGGTCGTTTATCCCCAAAATCCCGTGTCAACAAAAGATATTTTTTTTAATTTTTGCTACTTATTAACCTGTATAGCGGACAGGGTCGAACTCAGGGAGGCTACAATTCCCGAGGGTTATTCAATTAATCAGAAACTAATTAAAAGAAAACAGGAATCTCAAAGGACAACTATCCTTGGTTTTTGTGATTTTTTTAATATTTTTATTTTTTTATTTCTAATTTTTTTTATTTTCTGATTTTCAAATTTTTAGTGATTTTGATTTTGCAAATTTTTTTTAATTTTCAAAAATAATGTGAAGCAATAGGAATAAAAATCAAGAACATACACACACCAACTCTTTTTGCAATTTTCAGTTATGCAAAAAATGCTCAGAAAAATTCAAAGAAAATATTTTTGGGTTTTAAAAGTTTTGAAATGTTTTTGAGAATTTTTGTGGAATTTTCAGATGTTTTTGTATTTTTCTAAAAATCAAACAATGAGGAAACAAGAAAATGTGGACAGCCTGGAGTAATTTGCAATTTAAAATACTTTTAAATGCCCAAAACTCCTTGCTACTATTTTTAAGATAAAGTAGAAACAATTATCTACAAACGGGAACTAAAATCACAATTTTTGAATTTTTGTAGAATTTTTTATGATTTTTAGAAGATTTTTGATATTTTTCATTTTTTTTGGGTTTTATAAAAAATAAAAGATTGAAAACTGGTCAGAAATTAAAAGACAATGAAATACAATTACTCTAATGTTTTTAGTATTTTTGGAGCTATTTTCGAATTTTTATGAATTTTCCGATTTCCAACAATTGAAAAGACACTATTTTTGATTTTTTAATAATACCAAATGAAATCAAAATGCAATCAAAAATTTATGCTAATAAAATAATCACATTAGAAGCATAGCACAATTTTCTCAAAATTTTTGGATCACAAATAACATTTATTTCAATGAAAAGATCAAGCAAGTACTTGTTATCCAATTTAGGGACCAAATTGTAAATACTGCCAAAGGTTTGGACTGAACTGTAAAGTTTCAGAGTTTTAGCCTCAAATAGATAACAAAAAGATAAATGACAGGGGAGAAAGCACAATTTCACCAATATTCCTTGTGCATACCATGTGCTTGAGTCTGGCAAGGACCTTTTTATAGATTTGAGATCCTCCGGGGCGAAACTGTAATTTTTCCCTTTATTTTTTTTAACTCAAGAAAGAGCCCTAGAGGGCTTTCGTTTCAATCCAAAGCAAGAGGGACCAAAGGGCGCCGCCTTCTTCAGCAAGGCGGTAATGGCGGTGGCGTGCGGACTTCAGGAGCAGCGCGTCAACGCAGCGCCACCCCCACGCGGCGGAGGAGGGCTGCGCGTGCGCGGTCTGCGGCGGTGGAGGGCGCTGGCGAGGTCGGGTCGCCTAGAGAAGGCGTCAGGCGGCTGGAATCGTGGAAAGGGCGCCAGAGGGGGGGCGGATGGCGCCGCGCGCGGCGATGCGCGGGGCTGGAGGTACGACGGGACGTGGGCGGCGATGCGGGCTCGGAGCGGGGGTCCCGTGATGGCGATGGAGCGCCGCTCGGATCGCGGCCTGGAGAGATGCTCGGAAGGTCCTGCGGTGGTGGCGCGCGATCAAGCGCGGCTGGAATGGGGCGAAGTTGTGCAGCGGTGGAAAGGAGATGCGGCGGCGTCGAGCGGCTGGTGGCGGCCGCGTGATGGCGCGGCTTCAGCAGGAGGAGGAGACGGCGGCCCTCCTGGCTGCCGTTTTTTTTTGTTTTTTATGTAAACAGTAAATAAAAGAAGAACAACTTTTTTTTATTTTTTTTAAATCCGAAAAACAGGAAATAAAGGAATAAAGAAATGTTTTTTTTATTTTTTTTATTTATCCTGCAAAACAAACGTTAGAAGTAAAGGAAAAAAATTTATTTATCTACAAAATCGGAACATGGATGGGGATTCGGCGAGAGATGAGGGACTCGAATCCGATCTCCGGCCACCGTACGCGGCCGGAGTTGAGAGATCGTGAACGGTAGAAAATAGAACGTGGAGAGTCTGCGAAGATGAGATGGAAAATCGAGTCGATGGCGGATCAAATCGAGATGGAGAATTTTTTTTTTACGATCTAGACGAACAAAATGACAATAACAAAATGCGATAAAATAAAGAGCGATTAAACTACGATAAAGATGCAAAGAAAAATACGGATCTCACCTTAGGAGCGGAAAATAGACCGTGATCGCCTCGACAAGGCCGACTCGCTGTCACCGGACGGCTCGGAGGCTAGGCAACTTCCTCGACGAAATTTCTCTCGGAGATCGGGCTCCTCTCTCTAAAGATTGATTAGGTTGGAATGAGGGAGATGGAGCCATATAAATAGAAAAGAGATGAATTTTGAATTTTGAATTTTTTGGATAAGAGATTAATTTTTGATTTTTTTGGTGGAAGAGATAACATGAGAGATAAAATAGAAGGATAAAATTATTTACAAAATTATCTATTTTTTTGAATTTTCGTCACTTTATTTATTTGAATTAAAAAATGTTAATTTTTTATTTTTTTAAGATGGTTAGTTAAAAATAACAACTATATACATGTACTATATACATATATGGTATTATATACAAGGGTTAAATGAGGAAATTAACCTTTTTTTTGTTTTAACAATGTTATTATTATTTTTTTATTTTTATTTTACATAATTAGTAAAAATATTTACAAATATATATACAAATACAATATGCACAAAATACAAGGAAAAATTGCACAAACCACCCCAGAAAACCAACTTTTCAACCGTAACTCCAAAAATTATAAAATCACAATCATTTTGAAGATAATTTAATTTAGAATTCAATGGAAGTGATATTTGTTCAATTTGAGATCATATGGAGCCGGAATTGATCTTTCAATTAGTGCTTAGTGGCTTTTTCCAAGTGTGGCTACTTTTATTCTGTACATGATTTAATTGTGCAATCAGTTTTATTAATTAGGACCCATTTTTATTTACAACTTTGATTTTGAATGTTATTTGATTTGGGGTCAATTAAGGTACAAATAAATTAGTGTTAGTTTTATACAGATATACATAAAATAAGTGAGAAACACATTTTTTTAGATTTTCTGGTTGAGGACCCTATCTCCCCCTACTTTATTCCTGGTCGATCAGGTCAAGTCTTGACCTTCTCTCGGGGTTCAGGTCAGCCTGTATACAGTCTTCCTTTTTTTATTTTCTTTTCTTTATTTTTCCTTTCTTTCTTTATTTATTTATTTTAGGTTAAAATTAGTAAGAAATGTACAATATTTACACACAAATGCAAGTTAGTAAGAATATGGAGTTAGCGTTATATGCAGGTGTTTTATAAGGGATTTTAAGCTAAAATAAATGAATAAAGATGACGAATCGCAGATTCATCATCCCCCTATGCTTTACCTTTGCTAGTCCCTTAGCAAACACTTATTTGAAAGAATAAGTGAAGAAGAAAAAGAAAGGGAAAATAAAGAAAGTAGGACAATATTGAGTATTAAACTTATCTTCATAAAATTGTAGTTTGGAGCTCTGTCGGACCTTTGGATTATTTGTGTGTCGGAACTTCTGTGAGACTTAGAATTTTAAAACCAACAGCCTTCAAGTTCTACACATCATTGTCACAGTTTTGGCCCAGAAGTCATCTTAGATCGATCCTCTTCCCAAAGCATACCCTATGAACATTGAATAATCGACTCATGTGTGTGAAAAATTTTAGCTCTTCCCATCCAGAATGCCGGACTACCATGCAAATCTCCTCTCCAACTCGTCCTCGGGGAGTCAGGTATTTCCTTCTAAGGTCTGTCGTGCTGTGTTCACAATCGAATTGGGGGAGAAGTTAGAAGAATGAGAAAAGAACTGGAGGGTGGTTTGGTGTAGTCACCTCTCCTTGTGAAGCTGGCCAGTTTAGCCGAGTCTCCACCAAGATCTGCAGGTTTTCTTGAAGCTTGGACCTTTTTGGTCAGATTTTTATTTGGTAGTAGCTTCTTTGTATTTGGAGTTTTGGTGGTTCTGCTTGGATCTTGTTGTGCCCCTACGGATATAGAATCTTTTTTTTTCCGTACATGTTTTGGGGTCTTAGAAAAAATTGTGCCCAGCCGTCCATCCCTTTTCCGAAGCTTTATTTCAACCCGTTACTCCGGTCTTTAGATTTCCACGCTACCAGAAAAGAAACTCACACAGTCTTCCAACATCCCGTCTGAGTTGAGCTAAGTGCATAGTGCGGGAGTACAAATTAATTCGCTATTCCAGAGTTGTACCCAGAATGAAGAGACCAGGTTAGACACTAAGAGTCAAATGCTGCACATTGTCATGTGGAACTCAAAGAATTAAGTCAAAGACCTGAAGCTTCTAAAATCCTATTTCTCGGTGAAGTTCCTCTGAGAATTAGGTGGATTAAGGTCCAACTAAGCTCCATTCTTCAATTTTATTCCAGACATAGTTTAAATATCAATGCTATCCTGAAAAATGCACATGCAAATGCAGACTATGAACAATGCAGAGAGTTTGTTTTTTTTTGAAGAATGATGCACATGTGAAAAGAACCATTTTTTTAAACAATTTTCTAATTTTGAACTTTTTATGGATTTTTGGAGAAAAATGCAGATGTGAAAGAAAGTTTTTTTTTTGCAAATTTTTATGATTTCTGGTTTTGTAGTTTTTTTTAAAGGAGAAAGGGTTAGTAATATATACAAGTATATACAAGAGACTTTTTTTTGTTTTTCTTATGTTTTTTTTTGTTTGTTTTTTTTGTTTTATTATTTTTTTGTGTTTTATTTTTTTATTTTCTTCTTTTTTTTGTTTTGTTTTGTTTTGTTTTGTTTTGTTTTTTTTATAAAATATACACATAACCCCTCAAATAAATGTATTTAAAAGTACGAGTTATGTCTAAAGTATATATACAATATATACGACACCCCCCTATACTTAGCTCGAACTATGTCCTCATAGTGATCAGAGAGCGACAAAGGAAGACATAACTCGTGCTAAGCAAAGAAAGGTGAAAAGACTCCTATGCTACAACGACTCAAAGAAAAGATAAAATGAAGAGAAGTTGGTGATCCCCCCTATACTTAGGATCAAGTAATCCTAAGTATAGTGGAATGTACAAAGGGGAAAACCGATGAAGAGAATGTACAGACTCACAGAGACACGATATGAACAACATCACCCCCCTATACTTAGGGTAGAGTATCCCTAAGTATAGGCAACAACAACAAAGGTGATAAACAGGACGAATATGAACAACACAAATCCTTCACCCCCCCTATACTTAGGATAAAGCACATCCTAAGTATAGCATATATACACACACGGAAAAGGGGTGAATGATAAAACGGGAGAAGACAGAGTGAAACGAAAGGATATACAAGAGGAGTGGATGTACAAAGGTTAAGAAGGTCGAAAACGAACCTTCTTGCGGGACCGCTGAGGTATGGATTTGACAAGATGTAGGTCGATATTGGGATCATCATTAGACATAAATTGAGTAGGATCAACCAAAATTATATCCTCAGCGGTTTCAGTTTGTGCAGGCCTAAACCGATTATTGGAAGTAGTGTGGTCATGTCCTGCCTGGGAAGTCTTGTAAACCTCAAAGTAAAATGGCTCGTAATCATTATCAGAAAAAGTAGGATCAATTTCAACTTGGCGAGCCTCTACTGGATCATCATCTTTATCAAAAGGCCCAAATTCCTTTATAAAAGCAATCAAATCAAATTTGGCCTGATCGGTCTCTTCTTTATCAGGGTGAGTAGGAACGGACTTATCAGTGATAGTAGTCAAATCGTGTCCGTCCTGTCTAGTCTCAGAGTCTGCCTTCCGCTCTAGGGTGTCTATCGTGTAAATCCCGCGGATGTCGTCAATGCATTGCCACATACCAGAAGAGGGAACTCCAAGGTCTATGCTTTCCGAGTCCTCCTCCTTGAAGAGGAATTCCCGGGTCTCAGTATCATCCATCATATAGCAAAAATCTCTGGTATTATCATCATAATCAAAGTCCTTGGGGTTGTCTAACACGGGTGGGATCTCATGGGATGCGGGTTTCTGGATGGTAGTGGGTGTAGTGATTAACACATCGCTCCCTACATCAGACCGGAAGCGAATCTCTCCTGAACCATAGTCAATAACGGCTCCTGCAGAGGCAAGGAAAGGCCGTCCCAGGATGATTGGAGGGTGCTCCACAGGGGTGGAGGTCTCCATGGGCATTACAACAAAATCCGAAGTAAAATCCATGCCTTGAATAAGAATGACAACGTTTTCTAAAATACCCTTCGGCCTCTTGATAAATCCATTAGCAAATTGAACTATCATCCTGGTTTTCTTGAGAGGCCCAAGATGAAGAGACTGTACCATAGAGAAGGGTATTATGTTGATTGATGAACCACCGTCAAGGAGAGCGTTATCACAGGAATAGTCAGATATGGAGCAACTCACAAGAGGTGTGACCGTGTTCCCTTTCTTAAAATATGGACGGTGAGAGATGGCGTAGGCAGTGGCCATGGTCAAGATATGACGCTCAGATCTTCTCCTTCGCTTTCTTTTCTTGTGTTGAGGAGTAGATAAATCTGTCATGGCCTGTTGAAGTGGGGCTTTAATGATCTCATGAAGGGTGGCCACCACTTCGGGTTTAGTCAACATTTTTTTGAATTTTTGGACCTCATCCATACAAGGGAGGACGTCAGAATCAGCATTTACATGAGGATTGCCAAGAGCAGTCTGTACAGTGGCATCCTCGGGATCTAGGTTGGGACATGGCTGTGTGGGTGAATGATCGGGCATTTGGGTTCTTTTCTCACAAAATGAATCAATAATATGTCTCCCAGAATCTTTTTGTATTTTCAAAATTTTCTCATTTTTTTGTATTTTAGATGATTTCAATCTCTCATGATTATCCTCAAGTGAATCAATATCCTCAAATATTGGAGCAGCGTTCTGTCTCTCATTTATTTTAATAAAATTGGAAATCTTCGAATTCATATGCTCCACCATTTGATTCAATGTGTTAAGTGTGGAAATCATGAAAGGTGACTCCAAAATCCCAGGATCGGGTGGGTTGAATGAGGGTGGGTGAAAATCAAAGTCCTCCGTCTCCTGAAATAATGGGTTAGGCGGATATGCACAAACATCAGGAGGAAGATCCTCCTGGAAAAGGGAAGGTGGATCGTCTGGAGAGTACGAGGTATCTGCGAAGATCGGATTAGAATAACTCCAGTCGGCCATCTTTGAAACAAATGATGGGAGAGCACGAGGGTCAAGCCAAAAGATATGGAGAAAAAGGCGCAAATGCACGGAAAAGATCTAGTATGCACACAAACAATCAAACACAATACAAACCCCCAATTCACCAACTCAACGCAATGTGAAGACCGTGAAGGTTCGGTCTCTTAATCTTGTCTGTTTTAGAGTTAGGTGATTATCACAAAGTTGTACAAACACTTAGGCTGAATTATGGGATTTGGGCACTAACCTTAGTGTGTACGCGAGCAAGTTAAAACGAATACAATGAGGGGGTTACTCTACCCAAAACAATGATTTTCCTTGTATTTTTTTAGGGTCGAGTTTTCTTTAGCAGTCCCAAATTTTAGGCAGTTATCACTTGGTTAAAATATTTTCAAAGAATCGCCTACCGAGTGTCCAATTTCCTTTTTAACTTATGTGAGTGAAAACAAGGGAGGAGATCGGAAATGCCAATGCGCGATTAAAAACGATGATGCATGCAGGGGTTAGAGATGCGTACCTTGTCGCCAGCACTCTACATGCAAGTGATCCGCGCAGAATTTAAATACAGAAAATAAACTAACCTATATGCAAATGCAAGTGAACCGTCCTAGATGATAACTTCTATTAACGGGCAAGAACAAGTTAATTTGACTAAGTCCAAATTACGCTCTACTCTATAGGTACAGAAATTCTTGTTTAAGGTGTTTGGACCTAATTAATTACCTGGCTCAAGCAAATTAATAAAAGAAATCAATAGGTGGCTTTCGAAATCCGCGAAAAACAAAGAAAATAAAGGCGATGAAAACAAAACCGGTGAGGTCCCCCAAGTGCACCGGCACTTGGCGAAACAGACCCCGCAACAAATGAATGTCCGTTTACAAAGTTCAAATGATAAAAAAACTCTCTCTTTTTTTTCTTTTTCTCTCTCTTTTTTTCTTTCTCTTTTTTTTTTCGGCTCTTTCAATTTTCTTCTCCTCTTCTCACGCTACCTACGGCTTGGTGAAGAATCAAGCCGCCTCCACGTCGCTTGGGTGCTTCGGCTCTCCTAGGATCGCCTCCTTCGCTCCGCGGGCCCTCGCAAGAAAAAGAAAAAAAAGAATGTGTAAGAAACACAATTTTCAAATATGAGAAATGATGAAATGAATGCAGTGGATATAAACAATGAAGTAATGTGGAAAACAGATAAACAGATATTTACAACCAAGAATAGTAGGTCAAAAGAGAAACCTAACTACCCTCGCCGTGCCTCCCCGGCAACGGCCCCATTTTGTTGAGTCGGAATTTTTAGAGTTGGAAATTTGATGGAAAAAAATGTAGGGTCGTTGTTTATCCCCAAAATCCCGCGTCAACAAAAGATACGTTTTTTAATTTTTGCTACTTATTAACCTGTATAGCGGACAGGGTCGAACTCAGGGAGGCTACAATTCCCGAGGGTTATTCAATTAATCAGAAACTAATTAAAAGAAAACAGGAATCTCAAAGGACAACTATCCTTGGTTTTTGTGATTTTTTAATATTTTTATTTTTTTATTTTTTTATTTCTAATTTTCTTTATTTTCTGATTTTCAAATTTTTAGTGATTTTGATTTTGCAATTTTTTTTTAATTTTCAAAAATAATGTGAAGCAATAGGAATAAAAATCAAGAACACACACACACCAACTCTTTTTGCAATTTTCAGTTATGCCAAAAATGCTTAGAAAAATTCAAAGAAAATATTTTTGGGTTTTAAAAGTTTTGAAATGTTTTTGAGAATTTTTGTGGAATTTTCAGATGTTTTTGTATTTTTCTAAAAATCAAACAATGAGGAAACAAGAAAATGTGGACAGCCTGGAGTAATATGCAATTTAAAATACTTTTAAATGCCCAAAACTCCTTGCTACTATTTTTAAGATAAAGTAGAAACAATTATCTACAAACAGGAACTGAAATCGCAATTTTTGGATTTTTGTAGAATTTTTATGATTTTTAGAAGATTTTTGATATTTTTCAATTTTTTTGGGTTTTATAAACAAGAAAAGATTGAAAATTGGTCAGAAATTAAAAGACAATGAAATACAATTACTCTAATGTTTTTAGAATTTTTGGAGCTATTTTCAAATTTTTATGAATTTTCCGATTTCCAACAATTAAAAAGACACTATTTTTGATTTTTTAATAATACCAAATGAAATCAAAATGCAATGAAAAATTTATGCTAATAAAATAATCACATCAAAAGCATAGCACAATTTTCTCAAAATTTTTGGATCACAAATAACATTTATTTCAATGAAAAGATCAAGCAAGTACTTGTTCTCCAATTTAGGGACCAAATTGTAAATACTGCCAAAGGTTTGGACTGAACTGTAAAGTTTCAGAGTTTTAGCCTCAAATAGATAACAAAAAGATAAATGACAAGGGAGAAAGCACAATTTCACCAATATACCTTGTGCATACCATGTGCTTGAGTCTGGCAAGGACCTTTTTATAGATTTGAGATCCTCCGGGGCGAAACTGTAATTTTTCCCTTTACTTTTTTTAACTCAAGAAAGAGCCCTAGAGGGCTTTCGTTTCAATCCAAAGCAAGAGGGACCAAAGGGTGCCGCCTTCTTCAGCAAGGCGGTAATGGCGGTGGCGTACGGACTTCAGGAGCAGCGCGTCAACGCAGCGCCACCCCCACGCTGCGGAGGAGGGCTGCCCGTGCGCGGTCTGCGGCGGTGGAGGGCGCTGGCGAGGTCGGGTCGCCTGGAGAAGGTGTTGGGCGGCTGGAATCGTGGAAAGGGCGCCAGAGGGGGGGCGGATGGCGCCGCGCGCGGCGATGCGCGGGGCTGGAGGTACGGCGGGACGTGGGCGGCGATGCGGGCTCGGAGCGGGGGTCCCGCGATGGCGATGGAGCGCCGCTCGGATCGTGGCCTGGAGAGATGCTCGGAAGGTCCTGCGGTGGTGGCGCGCGATCAAGCGCGGCTGGAATGGGGCGAAGTTGTGCAGCGGTGGAAAGGAGATGCGACGGTGTCGAGCGGCTGGTGGCGGCCGCGTGATGGCGCAGCTTCAGCAGGAGGAGGAGACGGCGGCCCTCCTGGCTGCCGTTCTTTTTTTTTTTATGTAAACAGTAAATAAAAGAAGAACAACTTTTTTTTATTTTTTTTAAATCCGAAAAACAGGAAATAAAGGAATAAAGAAATGTTTTTTTTTTATTTTTTTATTTATCCTGCAAAACAAACGTTAGAAGTAAAGGAAAAAAATTTATTTATCTACAAAATCGGAACATGGATGGGGATTCGGCGAGAGATGAGGGACTCGAATCCACTCCGGCCACCGTACGCGGCCGGAGTTGGAGAGATCGTGAACGATAGAAAATAGAACGTGGAGAGATTGCGAAGATGAGATGGGAAATCGAGTCGATGGCGGATCAAATCGAGATGGAGAATTTTTTTTTACGATCTAGACGAACAAAATGACAATAACAAAATGTGATAAAATAAAGAGCGATTAAACTACGATAAAGATGCAAAGAAAAATACGGATCTCACCTTAGGAGCGGAAAATAGACCGTGATCGCCTCGACAAGGCCCGACTCGCTGTCACCCGGACGGCTCGGAGGCTAGGCAACTTCCTCGACGAAATTTCTCTCGGAGATCGGGCTCCTCTCTCTAAAGATTGATCAGGTTGGAATGAGGGAGATGGAGCCATATAAATAGAAAAGAGATGAATTTTGAATTTTGAATTTTTTGGATAAGAGATGAATTTTTGATTTTTTTGGTGGAAGAGATAACATGAGAGATAAAATAGAAGGATAAAATTATTTACAAAATTATCTATTTTTTTGAATTTTCGTCACTTTATTTATTTGAATTAAAAAATGTTAATTTTTTATTTTTTTAAGATGGTTAGTTAAAAATAGCAACTATAT
This sequence comes from Ottelia alismoides, assembly GCA_037367405.1. NCBI lineage: Eukaryota > Viridiplantae > Streptophyta > Magnoliopsida > Alismatales > Hydrocharitaceae > Ottelia > Ottelia alismoides. The sequence goes on along the minus strand of JAZKJV010003813.1, from coordinate 642,391 downwards.
ACATGTACTATATACATATATGGTATTATATACAAGGGTTAAATGAGGAAATTAGCCTTTTTTTGTTTTAACAATGTTATTATTATTTTTTTATTTTTATTTTTATTTTACATAATTAGTAAAAATATTTACAAATATATATACAAATACAATATGCACAAAATACAAGGAAAAATTGCACAAACCACCCCAGAAAGCCAACTTTTCAACCGTAACTCCAAAAATTATAAAATCACAGTCATTTTGAAGATAATTTAATTTAGAATTCAATGGAAGTGATATTTGTTCAATTTGAGATCATATGGAGCCGGGATTGATCTTTCAATTAGTGCTTAGTGGCTTTTTCCAAGTGTGGCTACTTTTATTCTGTACATGATTTAATTGTGCAATCAGTTTTATTAATTAGGACCCATTTTTATTTACAACTTTGATTTTGAATGTTATTTGATTTGGGGTCAATTAAGGTACAAATAAATTAGTGTTAGTTTTATACAGATATACACAAAATAAGTGAGAAACACATTTTTTTAGATTTTCTGGTTGAGGACCCTATCTCCCCCTACTTTATTCCTGGTCGATCAGGTCAAGTCTTGACCTTCTCTCGGGGTTCGGGTCAGCCTGTATACAGTCTTCCTTTTTTTATTTTCTTTTCTTTATTTTTCCTTTCTTTCTTTCTTTATTTATTTTAGGTTAAAATTAGTAAGAAATGTACAATATTTACACACAAATGCAAGTTAGTAAGAATATAGAGTTAGCGTTATATGCAGGTGTTTTATAAGGGATTTTAAGCTAAAATAAATGAATAAAGATGATGAATCGCAGATTCATTAACCACCCATCCCAATAATACACTCACATTGGTTCCTTATCCAGCCACTCTTTCCTCGTGGAGGGGGTATTTCCTTCTAAGATCAGGTCATGTTGTGTCCATAATCGAGTAGGGAAAAAATGTAAAAGAATGAGAAGAGAATTGGAATGTGACAAGTGTAGTCCCATCTCCTTGTGAAGCCCAACCAGTGTAGTTAAGTCTCCACGAAGACGTGTAGGCTTTTTGGAAGCTTGGATCATTATGGTTGAAAACGACCGAGATAATCCCAAGATTTGCCTTGTGGTCTACACAAGGCAGGACCACTAAGTCGCTTTGTTAACCATTCTCGAGGACCAATAGACTGAATCAACAATTAATCCACACAATAATATTTGGTAATGAATACGCATGCATGAATCAAAATTTATTATACCCTACAAACAAGTGTATAGTGGACAAGCACGTAGGGGTTGAGCTCAAGGAACACAAGTGGTAGCACAGAGTATTATTTATAAATGAATACTGAATAAATAATATAGGTATGGATGCATTTAGATATGCATACTATTTACTTCGGTTTTTGTGGAATTTTAATTTTTATTTTATATATTTTTTATTTTAAAATAATTGCAAAATATTTATAATAATGATTAAAATTACAAGTTATATATACTTAGGTATAGGTATATGTATGGTAATATAGTTATAAATATAGGTAAAATAGTTAAAAATAACACAATAAGATGTTTTTGTATTTTTTGTTTTATACTATTTTTGTGATCTTTTAAATATTTTTACTAATTTTAAAGTAATTTTAAAGTCCAAAATATCCCAAATAAGGATTACGTAAATACCCAGAATTGATTTGGGGACTAAAAATAACAAAAGACCTCAAAATTTTTCTAAATCAATTTTAATATTTACTAATATATTGGTAAAAATATAGGATGAAGAAGTATTTTTGGGTTTTTTGTATTATATTTTTATAGGATTTCAGAGCTTTTTAATTTTTATTCATTTTCTTTTTCTATCTTTTGGGACTTTTGATTTGGGGCACTATATAGTATAATAAACACATTTTATTTTTTTTGAGAATTTTTAAAGATGATTTTATAATATTATTTTTGGATTTTTAAAGCAAACAGGAAATATCCGTGCAATATATGATTTTTAATAAATATGAAAATATATAAAATGCAAAACTAGTTACATGGCGTGACAAAGCATGAATCTGTGTACCTCATTCTAGTTTTTCACAATTTTTAGAGGACATATGGTATTTATAAAAGATAGACAAACATACATAAAATACTTGAACTGGCATGGGTATATTTGCAATTAGAAATAATTTTGGGAGCATAGTGCAAAATACCCAGAAATTTTTAACTAATATTAAAACTTTTAATATTAAAATACAATTACAAAATTCACAGGGATATGCATGCAAATTTCTCATGCACATGGTCTCTACATGAGATGCCGTGGTAGAGGAATAAAATGCAATATTTAAAATATCTGAGGGATTACATGGATATTATCCACAAGTTTATAAACGGTATAAAATATTTACAGGACTACTAATAAATTACAAAATGGAGGAGGGGGTGCTTTGAAATTTACCCACTAAATCTGATCGATCCATTCTTGGAGGAGGTGCCACGTTGTCCCACTCAAGATGATCGTGCAGTCCTGGATGGCTTCATTTCGATTTTTCTCCAACTGCCCAGATTAAATCTGAGCCCTCCTTCTTAATATGACGGTGGTTAATGGGTCTTGAGGAACATGAAGAACACTGTGGAGGTCGAGTTTCGATCATCGAGTTCTCCTTTTTCCGACAACGATTCGCTCCTCCAATGGGTCATCCACTTTCCTAAGAATGCTCCGCATCTATAGGGGGCCTTGAATAGCTTCCAGATCCCTACGATGGGCATATGGGGATCGTTCTTGTTCTGCATCACATGGAGTCCCAAGGGGGATCAAACCCTCCATTCCTGGTGTTCTCTTGGGCCAGAAGTTGCACAAAGGGTATGCTTTGCTTAAGATGACCACCTTGACCTGCAAAGGGAGACTCAACGCCTCATGGATGGCGAAATGGGTGCAACTCTGGCAACACAGAAGAAAGGATCTTTGAACTCACGAATCTGTGCAAGATTCAAGGGGGAAATGGGTTGATCAGGTGGACAACGTCATCAGGAAAAATGATAGGTGTGATGCTGATGAATCCATGATTCATTAACGTTATGTTTTCATTTTGTCTTAAAACCCTTAACAAATACATGTAAATACCTATTAATCCCATCTTTTATCAAAATCACATTCATGAATAAAAATGCACTTTTGCATATTTAAAACATGTAAATAAATAAAAGAATAAAAATAAAGAATAGAAGGTAGATTGTAAATATGTATACATGTACAATATGGATTATAGAATATAAAATATAGATGCAAGATGGATTTATATAACCTAACCCTTGAGACCAAGTCATCATGTATTGGTCAACAAACAAACAAGTAGGGGGAGATAAAGAAAGAAAACCATAAAAAGAATTAATTATACACCATACATTATCCACTATTTATCCAATATTTATCAAAACATCAAAGATGTTTAATTAATTAATTTGTACATTTTTTCACCAAATGTTTTTCTTATTTATTTGTAAAGATGTATAGAAAAATATATAAATAAGTTAAAAATATTAACTTGTATATATGCCAAGAAATGCATCTATCAAATTGTCAATTTCTCAACATCCTAACATCATAACTTTCTCATACGAACTTCGAATTCACTCTCCTTACCTTTAAAGTTCGTAAAATATTATTCTCTAATTAGTAGAGGTTATTTCTCTAAAATCAGTATCCGTTTGCAAAAAAAGTCATTTTTGGGTCCCAATGACAATTGGGTTTCTGGGCTATTTATTTTATTTAGAACACATTATTTATAGTTTTAATTATTTTAAAATTAATAAATTTTTTTAATCATGAATTTTAATAATGATTTACTTTAGAATTTTTTGACACTATTTAGTTTTTTAAATAAATCAAATAACTTAATTTATAGATAAATTTGACCTGTAGAGTATATAGCTGTATTTATTAATACATCTAAAGTAATTTATCAAAATCTGGGAAAATTCACATATACCCTATTTATTATCATAATAATTAATAAAATATACAATTAGTATGTTATTTATTAGATTATTAAATTTAAAATAAAATGCTATTTAATAAGTATACTATATATTTAATAATATTATATTTTTATTTCATTAAGTATTTATTATTTACAAAAATAAATTATTTTATATTTCAACTAATTCAATTATCTATATATTTCCTTTTTATACATACTTAAAATAATGTTATTTATTAATTATTATCTAATTTATAGTGTAATTCTATGATCTGACGAACTAGGTGCTGACACGTGTGAGCGCTTGGTTCATCTTCCTCATGAAGCTATTATAGCTTCTCTGTTCTAACTACCCTTATTCTTCTAATTTTTCCGACATCGTCTTGCATCCTAAATTCCATCTGAACCTTTGATTCCATCCTCCTAACAACCTCCATTCACCACAACCCTAGGATTCATTCCAACTACCTCTAGATTATCCTATAAATCGACCCAAAGATGGTCCATTCATGCTAACTTTTCCCTAACTACCATATCCAGTAGCCAACCACCACCTACTCCATCGTGCCTAGGCCGTGTCCTGCTATGATAAAACTTCTTCGCCGCCCCACGTGGAAGGAGGGTGATCGGAGGAGGGTTCCAAGGAGGATCTCTGCCTTGAATCACTGCCATCTGCAATGCCAAGCTCTAGGAAGATCACCGACCGTCGAGCTACGACTAAGGATCCTATATCCTTATTCCTAGGTGACTACGTACAAATGTTTCATTTCTCTATTCTAGTTCCCAATTAGTTTGATTAATCTGTTGATTAGGATCATTAATGTTCCATATCCATTCCAGTTCAAAAATCCATTCTCAATTTGACTCAAAGTTCACTTCAATTAGATATGAATACCCCAATTCTGGAATTCATCTGTGCTGCTGCAAGAAACCTTAATTTCTTGGACGATTCGATTTGAATGGAGCAAAACCATATAAATTTTAGGTCGCGGACATCATATGGAATCGCCATATTAAACTACTTCCATCTGGAGCCTCGACACAATATTTATCTTCATTAATTGAGCAATAGACCTGGAACTAGGGTTTGAACCCTAATCGTGATTCGATCCATCACCGCCGACCATCGCCTTGACACCTTCCACCTTGCCACATGCGAGCTCGAAGGGGGAGGATCCCCCTGCAGGAGTGCTACCTTCGCTAGTAGCCCCAAAGATCGATCTTCAAATGAATCATCGCCACTGCACTTTAGGAAAGAGGGAAGAACACAGGAAGGAACTCGGATAGCAATCGTGCACCATGTGTCCATATCCCACGGTCGAGATTCACGCTCGACATTCTAATCGCGACCGTTCTTTATGAAATTATATTTTGTAGCCAAGACCAGTGAAGTCTTCAGAATTTACATGTGTAGCCTAATTTTCTCGTATTTACATTTAGGTCCTTGAGCGTTTACCTAAGTGTAAAAAAACTTAGTTTTTTTATGTTTTAGTCCCTAACCAGGGACCAAACTATAGAAATCTTTATTTTTTTTATTTCTTTTGTACCCATGGATTGAAAATCTTATTTGGACACTTTATTGACATTATTCTGTGATGATTTTCTTGGGGTAGTAATACAACTAACCTAAATTTATTTCTGGTCGATTTTCGAGAATTTCTATTAAGATTTCATCGAGATTTAATTCTTTGATTTATGATTCCATCTTGATTTATTTTTGCATAGTTCTCAAGCCCATTGCTCGAGCTCTTCATGGATATACTATATAGTATCACTATACATATTTTTACTACATCAAACTATATTGTAGATCTTCATTGTTTGAAAAATATCCCTTTAAAAATTCAAAAAAATTATAAAATAAAAATTAAATAAAAACCACAAAAATTAAAATTGATAAAAAGAGTTTTTCTCTTCCTTCGAGAAGAAATTAAAAATCACAAAATACCCTTTTTCCTCAAGCATCTAGGTGTTGTTATTCTGCTTCCTCGAGTTTGACCCAGGGACACTTACCTGGTTAATAATTAGTATAGATAAAATATGAGAGCGCTTCTTTATTTATTATTCTTATTCACTTCTCTCTCTCCTATTTTATTGACATTGTTTGATCAAAGAGAGTTTTGTTTTGAGTGGTTCCTCTACACCGACATTACTATTTGCCGCTTGCAAAACCCTAGTTATCAAAATGGCACCGTTGCCGAAGAAGCATTAGCCATACTTCAATTTTTGATCATATTTTTGTGATTTTTATTTCTTCTCATTTTCTTGGTTTTTCTCGAGTCTTCTTGGTTTTTCTAGATTTTATTCTAATTCTATACTTTTTTTCGAGTTTTTATCGATTTTCTTGATTCTTATTTGATTTTCTCATTTTTTATGGTTTCTCAATTTTTTGGTTTTGTTTGTTGACGAATTTTGCATGGACTGCAGGACTAGACATTTTCTTAGGAAATCGACTCAGCTTGGAGCATAGGTATTAGCTTCTTCTATAGGACCCGATTGGAGTGGCATATAGAGAAAGTGGTCATATTGTTTATTTTCACATTTTTTGTTTTTTTTTGTGAGAGAGGGAATTTGCCCATTTTCTATTTTTGTGAGAGAGGAAGGGGAGTTTTCCCATTTTGATTTTTTTGTTGGAGTCCACTAAGGACATCCCGACTTGTAGATTGGACTTTTGACTTTTTTGGGGTCTGTTTCACTAGGTGTCGGTGCACTTGGGCGACCTTATAACGAGTTTTGGTTTTCTACTGATTTTCATTGTTTCACATGATTTCGTGGAGCTTAGAGTTGCATATTTGTTTGTTTAGACAATTAAAAGTAAAACACATCTCCCTAATCCACACTTAAGCGTAATTCACAGATTTGAAAAATTAATTCATTCTTACCTTAGAGCTGCTAGTTTAGGATTCAGTTTTCATCACTTTTGCTTGATTAGCCTAGGTTTACAATTTCTACGCGAATCACTTACATGTAGACTACTGACGTAAGGTATGATTTCTATCTTTGCACACATCATTGTTTTCCGTCGCATTCCATGATTTTCCCTCCATGAGACATGTTTCAAAAACTAAAAAAGAACCAACATCCCATTAGATATTTTTGAAAATATCTAAAAAGTAAAAACCCTCAAAATTTTAAAAATAATTTGCTTTTTAAAAACTTGACAACAATAAAAAAATACATGGACTTAAATTTGTTTTGGGAGAGTAACCCCCTCATTGTATTCAGGTACAACTCTAGACAGAGTGGGTGAGGAAGCAACCTTAAGTATTAGAGCAAAAAATCCCTGGACTTGTGCCTTAAGTACATGTACATCACTTTTTGGTCTTGGTTGCAACTGTAAGTGCTTGCCTCCAACCATATAATGCCATTTTTGTGCTCATACATCGCAGTCAACTTTGGGCATGATATAACCTGACAACCTTGGCAGATGGTACCAATGTTTGGGGGGGTTGTGAGCATGTACGCTAGGCAACATGCAACATCCTCTTTGAGTTTGCTTAGTACAACTGATTGATCACCAAAATAAAATTAAAAAGATAAAAGATCGAACACTTACGGTCTTCACTATGTGAAATTGGTGAATCAGGGGTTTCCATTGTGTTTGTATGCAAGGTGTGCGCTATTCCGCTTCTTATACTCCTTCACAATTATGTTCTTGATTTGAATTTATATTCTCTCACGTACTTCCTTTTGACATCGAAGATGACAACTAGACAGATTTTCCACTCAGACTCCGTTAGCTTTAAACATTCCATCATTCGTCATATGTCTTCACAGACTCGGGATGACCCTCTTCCTGAGTTGGTACCACTTAGTCAGAGGAGAGTCATACCTAGACTTCCTTAACACCTAGCCCTTCAGTTGAGGCAGATCCCTATCTCAACTCTATTTCTCCTGTATTTTTTTGTAGAGTTCTTATGAGACATTTTCCTTCCTAGAGGAGTCAAAGATCATGGCTAGAGGAAAGGGACTAGTTAAGGACATAGATATTGAGGAGAGACTGACTAATGAGAGACGAATTTATGGGAGACCTGATCTAGCTTCATATATAACTGAGGGGATTCTAGACATACTGCAATAGATGAGTTTACAGCTAAGAGATCAGTGTAGAGTCTAGGATGAGCTTAAAGCTGAGATCAGTACGTTGAGAGCAGGAGCTGAGAACCCACCACCACCTGTAGTGGTTCCTGCTACTTTTAGAGATGAGTATGATGCGGTATCTAGGAATGCTACACCATTGGATTCTGTAACCACCAAATCAAGGGTCATACGAGTTGAACCATCCTTCATTTCTTTGCTTCCCAAGTACTATAGGAACACTTCATAGGAGCCATTTACCTTCTTACAATAGTTCGAGATGATTTGTGGTATGGCTAGTTATCTAGGAGTTACAAAGGATGTCATAAGCCTCAAGGCCTTCCCATTCTCCTTAGCAGATAAGGCGATTTACTGCTTGAGTCAATTGGGGAGGGAAATTCTACATGGTATGATCTAAATTCCACATTCTTGTGTAAATATTTTCCTCTGGGATAGACGAATATGACGAGGAGTCAGTTCTTCAATTTTACACAGTTACCACATGAGTCATTCTATGATGCATGGGATTGATTCAAGGATTTGATAGGGAGATGACCTCACCACAAGATACCATTGAAGGTGCTTGTGCAGAATTATTTTGGAGGACTCCAGTTAGACATCAAGAGCCTAGTAAGCATTGCAAGAGGTAGCAATTATTTGAAGAGTACGCCAAGTCAGTTTGGTCCATCTTTGAGGGGATGGCGGAGAATTCACATGTTGTCGATTCCACTCCGGCATTCCAGAAGGGCCCATAGCCATCACACCACCGATAGCATGATAAGGTGGTGCATGTTTTTGAGTCTGATTTATGGTCTGACATGGGATTTATTAGTGAGAATCTTACACTAATCAATGTGATTTTGAAGCAAGTCCAAGAGCTACAACCGTTGTAAGACTTGAGAAACTCTCATCACTTTCTCAGCTATTGAGTGATTTGACGAAGAAGTGACCGAGTTGCAACTTCTAGTAAAAGTAGTCTCTCACTCCTTCTTCCACTTCTCTGCCTATTTGGAGATCTTTACTTGCTCCTCGCACCCATCCGATACAGTTTGTTCAGAGCGAGCTGGTACAGCTTTCCGATACTCCATATATTGATTGGCATGATGATCTGTCCAATGCTAACCCAAGTTAACCCTGAAAATGTTGATGTCGATTCTCATGCTACTCTTGAGATCAACGAGATATGGTACACTCATGTTCATACTTCACCATACTTACTCCTCAGATCATTCACCACCACCACCAACAACAACATCATCAGTATAGTCATCTGCAACATGAACATCCACATTTTCAACATCACCAGCATTACACACAACAACAGTCTCATAAGTACGCATATCAAAGACCACATTCACATCAGTATCATGCTACTGACGAGTCCGATATTGCCGTGTTAAAAAGATGTTTTTATATTGTTCGTGCTTAAAAAATAATGTGTCGTGCGTTGTAGGCGGCAATCGGAATTGGTCAAGAAAATATCTACACAAAATTTAATCAATTTTTAATCAAGTGGTTTTATGTTTATTTTACTTGGACAAGTCCCAAGGTTGATCACAAGGAGGTAAAGGAACAATCTAGAATAAGGTCTATCAAAATTTGTGCACGGTTTTCGAGGCGATCTTTTTTTTGGAATTTTTAATGCAAATAAGGGATGCAAGATGCAATTTTGTCCTATTTTAGGGACTAAAATGCAAAGTACATTCAAATGGTGTCCGAAAAATACGAAACCTGTTCACAAATTATGATGAAATGAATGCACTGTACTTTTTTTGGAATTTTTGGATGCAATATGATTTTTTTTATGAATTTTTAAATGCAAACAAAATGAATTTCAATATTTCATTATAATAAATATTAAGCCTACTTATTTTCAGGGGATAAAATTATCTAAGATCTATTACTAGGTAATGGACCTCAGAAAAATCCTAAACCACGAAAATGTGGGATTTAATACCTATTAAAAATCAAATACCGAAATATGCAAAATGATTTTTACAGGCAATCTATGCATGCAGATGCAAATCTTTTTGGGCACAATGTCAAGCACAATTAAATCTAAAATATGTGATTTTTCGGGAATTTTTAGAGCAACGGTTAATCTATAGAAAAATTGAGAGCACAAGATGGGAAAAATATGTAATTATCCACAAAACAAATAATTATTAATTAACCATTAATCACAAAATTGTCCACAACATGTCAAAATGTAGAGAATTAAGAGATGAACATCATGCTATTTTTGAATAAATAAAATATGCAATGTACGAGTCTAGAATAATAAGGGAACACATGGGTATTTCTGCAATTAAAATATAAATAAATCGAAATACATGGGGCCTACTTGTAATTACCTACAGTTGGGGACCTTTTCTGCAAAATTTCTACAGTCTCGTGCAATGCACGTGACCCAATGGTCGGCGAGACTCGTGCATAGAAAGGAGGAATGGTAAGGGCGGCTTTGCAATTTACCCAAGGGCATGTGCACGACACGTGACCCCTGGATGTTGATGTCTTGCTAACGTCGTTCCCCCGACACGTGCCTCGCACGTGAGGCGGGGGCCTCGGGCTCCGTGCCCGGCAGCAAGGGGCGATGGCGAGGCGGATGGGGAGGGCGGCTGAGGCGAGGCGCCACCGCTGGTGGAGGGTCCTAGCTGCTGTCGATGATGCGTTTGCGTAGGGCCGACACACGACCATGGGGCGGCGATGGAGGTGCGTGGTCGATAACGTAGGCGGAGGAGGGGCCGACTCAAGGCGGAGGCGAGGTGGAGCTCCGATGGTGTTGCGAGATCGGTCAAGGCGAAGGGTGGCATTGTGGCTATTGTCGAAGGAGATGGAGCGTTGGCGATGAAGATGGCGTGTGGCGTAGCTCTGGGCGGAGAGGAGCTCGACAGAGCAAAGCTGCGCGAGAGGCTCGGAGGCGTAGTCAGAGAAGATGAAGTAAACAGAGGTGACGGCGGACGTGGGTGATCGAGAGAGAAATCAGAGATGGAGGGCTTGATGAAGGAAGAAGGGTGTTGACGCGGAGGAGGAGATACCTGGGGGAGCGAGGGCTCGACGGAGGTGATTTCGGAGCAGAGCAGCGGGCGGAGGATGCTTGGGCTGCAACAGCGTCGGGGATGACGCCGGTTCTCACCGCGAGGAGGCTGACGTCGGGCTGTCACCATCGGAGGAGGGTCCTACTTCTAAGAATCGACGGATGAGGGAGATGGAGGTCGATGATGCCTTTAAATAGGAGAGAGAGAAGGAAGGGACCCATGCAAGAGAATTGGGAGTGGCGGTTGGTCGTTGGCGACAAAGGCGGGGGCGTGATTGGTGAAGGGGTCAACGGCAGAGAAATGTGTGTGTGTGTGGGGGGGGGAGATGGAAGATGAGTAGGCACTGTTCGATCAAACGAGATCAAACGGCCGTGGAGGCGCCACGTGGTGGCTGAAAGGGAGAGGGTGGGGCACGTGCGGAGCACATGCCTGGGGGCACGTGCGACACACGTGTGGTTATTTTTATTTTATTATTTTATTTTTTATATTTTTTTATAAAAATGATAATAAAAAAGGGCAAAACAATGCTGACACATGGCACATGGCAACCCCAGGGGCTGCCACGCGTCATCACTAGAAAAATCGAGGATGAAGATTTTGCAAAATCAAAAATAAATAGCAAATGACTCGGATCGAAAAAGTTCCTTCACAAAAAATGCTCCTCTTGATGAGATCTACAACTTTCATAAAGACATCAAAACCAAAATCGATCAAATGCATAAAGTGAATTTTTGCGGTATCCCATGTACATAGAATACCTATATTTTTGGGTTTTGTAATTTTTGTTTCATTTTTTTAAATCAGAAAAAATCCGGAAAAATATGGTAAAAATCATAGATAAATATTTACACATTAATCTATTTTTTTGGATTTTTATTAATAGGTTAAATATGTACATAAAATATAAGGTCAAAATCGCTAAAATACACAATGTACAAAAGAGGCCCAAAACCCAACTTTCACATATGAGCTCCGATTCTCTTGAACTTGGTCTTGTTTTGAAGGTAATTGAATGTGCATTGGTTCAAAAGTGAGTAGGATCAAATTAGAACTCGATGGGGAAGATATGTGGCTTTTAGTCCGAAAATCCTGAAACTAGGGTTTGGGTTTTCGGTCCACTTATTTGGGTTAGTGATTTTTTTGTATTTTTTACTTATTCTTGTAAGTGATATATACACACAGCGGAGTGATTTTAGATCATTCGAAGTTAGCATGAAGGAGTTAAAAATTAGGGAAGTTAGGCTATTTACATGTTATTTTTGGCTTGGATTTTTGGCTTCTTATTTTGTGCATAAATAATGGATAAAATGCAATTCTTATGAAAACATGCATGAATGATAATTATGCAGAATAAATGCAGAAATGCTGATGATTTTGAGGGATTTGAGCTTAATAAATGAGATTTATAATGATGAATTCGAGATTCATCTTCCCCCTATACTTAAACCATGCTCGTTGACGCGGCTAAAATTCGATTGCAGCTTTTGATGTAATAAAGTTATCGGTGTAGAAAAGCCGCAAAGAGAACCCAGTCGATCAAAAAAATTCAGTTTTTAAAGAATAAAAACCTACACTATTTATTTATCCAGGTAAGTATTCCTGGGTCGACCTCAAGGAGGCAGAATAGACTATCTTGATTTTTTAAGAAAATATTTTCGTGATTTTATTTTACCTCTTCTTAAAGTGATTAAAGAAAAGATACAATATTTAGGGATTTTTTTTATTTTAAATTTTTTTTGATTTCACTATTTTCCAATTTTTATTTAATTTTTCAAAGTGATATTTTTCACAAGATTTATTTATTATATAATAGGTGGAATATAGGTGAAAATAGATGATACTATATAATAGGTGAACGGGACGAGCAACGAATTCGACCAAGCACACGAAAACAAAGCAAAACTAAGATGATTTGCGACGAACCAAAACACAATAAAAACACGAGAAAACTACAAGAAAAATTAATGAAAAACTCACGGAGGTAGTTGTATAACTACCCCAAGAAAATCTACGAAAAATGAGGTCAATAATAGGTCCAAAAATCCCCTACAGCCTAGGGGTATAAGCGCAAGAAAAGTAATTAAAACATGTTGCAATCAGGTCCCTGACAGGGGCTGTTCTGTAAAGGAAATAAAATATTTTACATTTAGGTCCCTGCGGAGGGACTTAAATGCAAATACTGGAAACCTTTAGAGGCGCGATTGAATTACTGGAAGTCTTCGGGTTTAATATGCAATATTTCCACCATTTCAGATTGAAGGGCTGAGATTATAACGTGCGATCGAATCTTGACCATCCGCTTGAGACATGCGTCGAAAGCCTGCGCAACCTGGAGTTCTTGAGTCGATTGCGTAACTGCCGACGAAGGCTTCTTCAACAAATTTTCTCAGACTATTGGCGGCAAGCTTGGACCTCCGACGGGGCCAGAAGGTTAGCTCCTCTAACCTTCGAGCTCGCCCGCGGTGGACTTCAGGTGATGTTGGATCTGAGCGTCGACTACAACTCGACGAAAGTGGCGGATCTTGATGGTCTGTTCTGGAGTTAAGTTGATGCGCCTCATTTAAATTGCAATTTCTTTGAGGATTGAAGCTTCCAAATACTTTGATTCTGCTCCTGATTGAAGATGGATCTGCAAACAACATGTTTATGTGCTCGATTCCCAAGGAATCAGCCAATGGATTAAGAGTTCACAAGATCAAAACAGTGGTTTCCAGACTAAATGCGACTAAATGCAAACAAGCGTAAAAACTTGAGAAACGTAATGTGATTTGGTGCAAATTTGAAATGAAGGAGAGGTGAGATATGATTGAGCGTCTAAGCTAAAATAAACTAACTAATCATGGGATTAGCCACACTAATCGTAGCACGATGTTTGAGAAAAAATTTGAGAAAGGTGAATGAAGAGGTCTGTGGTTTCAGAGGTGTATTTACCTCTAAATGATGCTCGACGGTCGACCTTTGCGGGAACTGAACACGACGCTTTGGCGGCGATGCAAGGCAGCAAGGGGCCTTGGAAACCTCCTCCGATGATCCCTCCTCCACACGGGCTTTCTTGGGCGGAGCTGTCACCTCCATTCAGGCGAAGCAAGGCTAGGAAGAATGGGGGTCGGCCACTGGAGCTGGGGCTTCAGGTGGTTGGAAAGTTAGTTGCAAAATGGCGAATTTGAGGGCTTTTTATAGATAGATTTCGTGGGCTCCAAGTAAAATCCAAGGATGGGCGATGGAGAAGGTTGTTATGAGAAGAGATCTAATGGCTTGGATCGTCGGAAGGAGTTAGGAGATGTGCGGGAAAATTCGGTGAAGTTGGCCGGCCAGAACAGAAAGGCTAACAACCCTTCTTGGAGAAGATGACCAGGTGCTGACACGTGTCAGCACCTGGTTGGCCAGATGACGACAATTGCTTATAAATTCAGTATTAAATAGTAAATGAAGTTATTTTAAATAGGTATAAATATAAGAAATATAAATAATTAAATTATTTAATTTATGGAATAAATATTTTTATAAATAATAAATATTTTCAAAATATGAATATTATATTAATAAATATGTATAAATAGGTTTTGGATTTTTAATTGAATAAATAAATACTTTAAAATTAATTTTATATTTTCTTAATTATTAGAGCAATAAATAAGGATTATGTGATTTTTTTGGGGTTTTAATAAATTAATTTACATATATTAATAAATGCGAGTATAAGTTATCCAGTTCATTTTTACCTATAATTTAGGGTTTTGGATTTTATTAAAATAATAAATAAGCTCCAAAAATTGAAATAAAATAGGGTTAAATTACAAGATCATGAAAATAATTATAAATTATAAGATTAATAAAATTATAAATAATATGTTCCATTAAAAATAAATAGCCCAGAAACCCCGTTGTCTTTTGGTCCCAAAACCGACTTTTTTTAAACGGACCCCGAATTCGATAAAACCACCTTTATTAATTAGAGAATATTATTTTATGGACTTTAAAGGTGAGTAATATGAAATTGGAGTTCGTATGAAGAAGTTATGATGTTCGGAAGTTGAGATTTTGACAACTTAAAGGCTGGGTTTCTTGGCATATATACACGGTAGTATTTTTAACTTATTTTTATATTTTTATATACATTTTTAAGAATATTTAGGAGAAGAGTTTGGTGAAAAATATGTACATATGAATTAACTAAAATTCATTGATGTTTTGTATTTATTTAATAATTAGTGATAAATATATAAAGTGGGGTTTAATTTATTTTTAGGGTTTTCTTTCCTTATCTCCCCCTACTTATTGGTTTGTCTAACAATTCATGCTGACTTGGTCTTGGGGTTTAGGTTATATAAATATACCTTGCAGTTATATTTATATTTATAAGTCATTTTGTACATATTTACATATTCACAATCTACCTTCTTTTCTTTTCTTTATTTTTATTACTTTATTTATTAACATATTTTTATGCTTAAAAGTTAATATTTATTTATGAATGGAATTTGGATAAAAGATGGAAATTAGTGAATATTTACATGCATTTGTTAAGGGTTTTATGACAAAATGCGACAGAAAAGTTAATGAATCATAGATTCATCAACCCCCTATACTTAAACTTTGCTAGTCCCTTAGCAAACACTTATTTGAAAAATATGGAAAAAACAAGAAAGTTAAAATGAATTTGTTTTCCTAAACCAATTCATGAGAACAGACAGAGGACAGAGCTCGATCGGGCCTGAAATAAGCATTTTGTCGGAGCCTTAACTAGGATTAGGATTTTATCCTCAACAGTCCTCAAGTTCCAAAAATCCTTATTCAAGATCACTTCAACGGCTATTTCAGACTCACTTATTCATATCGCAAACTCTATCATCCTTGAAGTAAATTTGTACAGTGTGTGGATTGATTTAGCTCTTTCTGATTAGAGAACCAAAGAAACCGTCCATCCCGGCTATACACTTCTATTGCTTCCTCATCTAGCTACTATTTCCTCGGGGAGGGAGGTATTCCCTTCTGAGGTCAGTTCTGCTATGTCCACAATCGAATATAGAGAGAAGATAGAAGAATGAGAAAAGAAGTGGAGTGCGACCAGTGTAGACGCATCTCCTTGTGAAGCTCAACCGGTGTAGTTAAGTCTCCACTAAGATGTGCAGGCATTTTTGGTGGAAGCTTGGACCATTGTGGTCGTATTTGTATTTGGTGGCTTCTTCTTGGATTTGACTTTGTAATTTTCTTGCACTGCATTCATCTTTTTCGTGCCTCGGCGGATATAGCATCTTTTGTTCCGTCCCTTTTTTGAGGTCATAGAAAAATTGTGTCAGCAGATCCTTCCCTCATCCGAAGCAACTATCGCAACCCCAATCTCTTCCATCTTTAGACTTCAATGCCACAAAGACAAGGATAGAAACACACTACTAAGATGTACTGCCCTTCGCAACTCTATGCAAGTCGAGCTAAGTGCAGAGTGCATGTGTTCAAGATTGGTTCACTGGTGTAGAGTTGTACGGATGACACCAAATGGTCTACTTAAGCACAAATGACTTGATTTC
Organism: Ottelia alismoides; assembly: GCA_037367405.1. Taxonomy (NCBI): domain Eukaryota; kingdom Viridiplantae; phylum Streptophyta; class Magnoliopsida; order Alismatales; family Hydrocharitaceae; genus Ottelia; species Ottelia alismoides. Next base: position 625,798 of record JAZKJV010003813.1, on the reverse strand, counting down.
CCGAATATGGTCTTATGGAACCTAAAGATTTTAAGTCACAGGCCTGAAGAGTCTAAATTCTAGATCCTAACTAGGCTCCTTACAATGGAAGTTAAAATCCGTGATCGAGCTCCATCCTTTAGACTAGACTCAATCTTTAGTTATAGAAATTAAACTTATTCTGAAAAATGCGAATGCAAATGCAACCATATTTTTGTGAAGTATCTTTTCTGAATTTTACTCGTTTTTATGGATTTTTACGGCTTTTGTAATTTTTATGATTTTTTAGGACTTTGTATTTTTATGGATTTTCTGATTTTTATAAACAAGTTATTTTTATACACGAGTTTTACAAGATATATTTTATTTAGGTTAAATATCTAATGTATTTTACAGATTTTATTTACAAGGGATTTTACAAGGATTAAATAATTTTTACACGTGTTTTAATAAATAGGATTTTAAGTAAGTATTATACAAATTTTAAATACATATTTTAATTCTAGATTTTAAATACAAGTTTTAAACATATTTTACTTATTTACAAAGATTTTATAAGTAATAAATAAATTTATAAATAGATTTTAATATTAACCCTCACCCACTTTTTATGGATTTTATAGGTATAGAAAATACATAAAAGTACGAGTTATGGACAAAAGTATATATACAATATATACACACCCCCTATAGTTAGCTTGAGCTATGTCCCCATAGCGTCAAAAGACAAAAAGGAGGACATAACTCGTGCTAAGTAAAAGTGGGTGAAAAGAATATACAAGAACAAGTTAGTCAACACCTCCTATACTTATGATCAGGTAATCATAAGTATAACAGGAGAGCAAAAACGAGATGACTGAGTGAAAAGAATAAATAATGAAAGTTCAAAAGGAATAAAGAATACGAAATCATCGAAATTACTCAATCCCCCTATACTTAGGATAAGGCATCTTAAGTATAGAAAAGAGTGTAGCCAAAAATCGGAGACCAGTGATTTGTGAAGAAGACATGATATACAAAAGAATCAGAACAAAAAATAAAGCGTTAATCAGCGAACAATCAATCCCCCCTATACTTAGGATCTGGTATCCTAAGCATAGAAGACGAGCAAAAATTGGGATGATTGTGGTCTATGAAGAATATACAAGTGTTGCGGCTATCTAGAAATCGAGTGGCTCAAAAGTGTTTGTTCAGGAGGAGGCGAAGTGAAAGAATGATCATGATTCCTGTATAAAATAGACCACTTCAGTACATGCCAGATGATCAGTAATCTCGACGAAATGCTTCAGCATCTGCCCGTTAACCACGAACGGTTCCGCACCAGGTGACACATCTGATATCGCTATACTGCCATTGTCGTGCACCGTTCTGACTATGTACGGTCCTTCCCACTTGCTTTTTAACTTACCGGGAAAAATTCTCAACCTTGCATTGAACAACCAGACTTTCTGCCCAGGGACAAACCTCTTGTGCCGAATATGTATGTCATGCCATTTCTTCACTTTGTCTTTATAAATGAGAGTGTTCTCATATGCTTGATTTCGAATTTCTAACAGCTTATTCAGATCGATGTTTCTTTTGGCTCCTACTTTCTGCGTATCTAGTAAGATTTCTCGAATTGCCCATTCAGATTTGTGCATGATCTCTACGGGTAAATGGCACGGCTTTCCATAAACAAATCTAAACGGTGAAGTACCTAAGAGAGTTTTGTAAGCAGTACGATATGCCCAAAGAACCTGATCTAGAAGCAGTGACCAGTTCTTTCTATCGATCGTACTAATTTCTGGAGAATTGATTTCACCTCCCTATTTGAAACTTCAACCATGCCGTTCATTTGTGGGTGATAAGTAGAAGCTACTCCATGATCAATGTCGTATTGCTTCACTAGATTTTTAACCTCCTTATTGATAAAATGGCTACCCCCATCTGAAATAAGAATACATGGGATCCCAAACCGTGAAATAATGTGTTCCCTTAGGAACTTGCAAATGGGTTTACTGTCTGCGGTTCGTGCGGGTATAGCCTCCACCTATCTACTAACATAATCTACAACGAGAAGGATGTACTCAAAGCCGCTGCTAGAAGGAAATGGTCCCATGAAATCTATGCCCCATGTGTCAAAAATATCGCAAATGATAACGGGTCGCATCGGTATTACATCTCTAGCACCGATTGTCCCTACTACTCTCTGACAATCTGGGCAACTCTTTACGAATGTACAAGCATCTCTAGTAAGAGTCGGCCACCATAATCTGCTCTGGAGTACCTTTTGCGCTGTCCTCTTCCCTGAGTGATGTCCTCCTGCTTCTAAAGAATGACATAACATGAGTACACTATTATATTCCTCCTGAGGAATACAACGCCTGTAAACACAATCTGGTCCTTCACGAAAAGAATCGGATCCTCCCAGTGGTAATATCGTGCCTCAAAAACTAGTTTATCAAATCGGTTCTTTGGCCAACCTTGAGGACTTTTCTGTGTAACCAGAAAATTTACTATATATGCATACCATGGAAGTTCAGTAACTGCAAAGATGCTCTCGTCAGGAAATCTCTCTGCGATCTCTGACATGTACTCATCTGAAGTCTGATCTAACTGTAATCGAGGGAGGTGATCAGCTACCACATTCTTTACTCCAGGTTTATCTTTGATGTCCAAATCGAATTCATGAAGTAATAGAATCCATCGAAGAAGGCGTGCCTTAGCATCCTTCTTTTCCATCAAAAATCGGATATCAGAATGATCTGTGTATACTGTGAATTTTGAGCCAAGAAGATATGATCAGAATTTATCTAAAGCAAACACTACTACCAACATCTCCTTTTCGGTTACTTTGTAATTGTGATGAGAATCGTCTAAGGTTCTGCTGGCATAATGAATGGCAACGAGAAGTCCATTCCTCCTCTGTCCTAAAACAACCCCGACCGTAAAATCTGAAGCATCCGTCATGATCTCGAAGGGTAGAGACCAATCAGGCAGGTGTAGGACAGGAGCACTGATAATCTTGTTTTTTAATGTGAGGAAGGCATTAAGACATTTATCATCTAACAAGAACTCGATGTCTTTGCCTAACAATTCAGTTAACGGTCGGGCAATCTTAGAGAAGTCTTGGATAAATCGTCGGTAAAAGCCGACATGCCCCAAAAATGACCGTAACTATTTGATGTTGGATAGTGGTTGGAGTTTTTTGATGACATCCACCTTTGTAGGGTCGACCTCCATGCGTTGTTAGGAGATGACGTGCCCCAACACGATCCCGTGGGTAACCATAAAATGGCTCTTTTCCCAAGACAGAACGAGATCTACCTCACAACACTTTTTAAGAACTATGTCTAGGTGCTAAACAATTGTTAAAGGACTCACCATAGACCGAAAAGTCATCCATGAAAACCTCTAGAAAATCACCGACCATGTTCGCAAAAATAGCAAGCATGCACCTTTGGAAAGTGGCGAGAGCGTTGCACAATCCAAAGGGCATCCGTCTAAAGGCACACATGCCGAACGGACATGTGAAAGTGGTTTTCTCCTGATCTTCAGGAGCAATTGATACCTGGTTGTATCTAGATTAACCGTCAAGGAAACAAAAGTACTCCTTCCCTGCCAACCATTCTATTACCTGGTCTATAAAAGGCAACGGGAAGTGGTCCTTCTTTGTCGCGGTGTTCAATTTCCTGTAGTCAACACACACCCGCCACAACGTGGTTACTCTCTTTCGAATCTCCTCTCCATTCTCGTTCTTAACCATCTGAATTCCCAACTTCTTCGGGACAACATGTAATGGGCTGACCCATTCAGAGTTGGATATGGGATAAATGAACCCTGCGTCACACCATTTTGTAATCTCTTTCTTGACTACTTCTCGTAAAACCGGATTCAGCCTACGCTGAAACTCTCTGGAGGGTTTGCTGTCATGATCGAGATATATATGATGCGAACACAAAGCAGGATTAATCCCGTGGAGATCGGATACAATCCACCCAATAGCCTTGCGGTTTCTTTCTAGAATCTCTATCAGACGAGACTCTTGATCATAGGTCAAAGATGAACTGGTAATGACCAAAAACTGTTGATGTGGACCTGCAAGGAAAGCATATTTCATGTTTGGTGGCAAAGTCTTTAACTCTGGTAAAGTAGATTCTGGTTCTGCTGAAACATCCTCCATATGAATAATGGGATCTGTATTGGTTGTGGATTTGTCGGCTTTCTGATTATCCACCATGTCAATGTGCTCTACAGTCGGACTACAGAAGATGTTCAGAACATCATCCGACTCCTCAGAATGATCAGAGGAAAATAACTCAGCTAAATTAAAGTATGTCTATGGATCATCTGAGACGGAGGAATCGTGTAAAGTCTCTGTATCTGAAAGGTTTGCAATAAGTTCATCAACCTTCTGATCCCTTTGCTTCTCATCATCCAAACTGAAATATAAAGTACCTTATGAAGAACCGCCAACCGTAGTCTCGAACCCATCCTCTGTTAAGCATTCTTGAGTCTCTACTTGATATCTTTCGAGGTCGTCAAGACGGACCTCATCCATATAATTGTAGGTGGCCAAAGAACTCAAGAAATCCGAAGATGCATCACTAGATGTGTTCGAATCTCTCACCATCTCTACATGTACCTTCTCGCCCTCGGTGCGAAAAGATACCTTCCCTGTATCATAATTGAAGAGAGCCTTTGCGGTTTCTAAGAAAGGCCTCCCGAGAATAATCGGTATAAGGTGTAACTGTGTAGGGCAATCCATGTCCAGGACCGTAAAGTCCATTGGGAATTGCAGAACCTGCATGGTTACGATAACGTTCCTTAATATACCCTTAGGTCTCTTTACAGATCTATCAGCAAATTGAAGGATCGCGCAGGATTTGTAAAGAGGACCTAACTTGAGCCTATTGAGTAAAGAAGAGGGTATCAAGTTAATCGAGGAATCGTTATCTAAGAGAGTGCGATCGAATTCGGCTTTTGCGATCTCGCATCTGACATAATGTGTACCTGAGTCCTTCTTCTTCGGTAACTTATTCTGAATAGCACAAGATGTAGCCTTAGTCAGAACAAGTTTCTCTGTGCGGGATCTCTTTCTCCTATGTGTGGTGCATCTGTTTTTCAATTAATTCTTAAGCGTCGGAAAATGATCTAAGGCATCATGAAGAGGGATTTTCAAAAAGATACGATCTTTAAGTAGATGTTCAGTCTCTGGAGTCACAACGTTCTTTTTGTTATTTTTCTTTCCTTTTCCAAACAAAGCATCGGGAAAAGGAACAAAGTCAGGAGTCAGAAAATTAGAATTTTTATTCATGACAGAATCAACTTGTACATCGAGAGTTTCAGAATTATGTACAAAACTCCCTAAGACAGGGGAAGATATATTTTTCTTAGGATTCTCTGCATGATCTGGTGTGATGTCGTCGTCTGATTTGCCAGTGTCCATGTCTATTGTATCGGCATCACTCTCGGCTCTCGGATCGGCAAAGTGGTCCTCATCAACATTCTGGCTCTCCTCCTCAGCATCAGATTCTTGCGGCTCATGGATTTGCTCCTTCTCCTCGTCAAGTGACCGTTCTTCTCCTCCAGCAGGTGCCCGTGGCGATCTACCGCTCCTGAGACGAATGATGTTAGATAAAAATTCAGGAAAAGTGATCATACCTGAGTGTCGTCTACCTGGTCTGGATGCCTCCTCTTGTTGTTCGGGTTCATTTGAGGTTGGGCTGGAAGAGTGGTCTTTGGTGCGGTTAACTCGTCCAGACGATAGTTAACCTGCTCCATCTCGATTTTATGTGCGATATGGAGTGTACTAAGCATATCCATGATCTGATTCAGAGCCTAGGCCTGTGAAGACATCTCAGGTTCGGTGTGGTGGTTCTGGCTTGGTCCTCTCTCCTGCCTTGGCGTGTATTGCTGAGAGGTGGAAGGCTGAGAGGATCTCTACGGTGCGAAGGAAGACTGTTGCGGCTGCTGATAAGAATAAGTATGTGAATACTGAGCAGGATACTGGTGTAATTGTGATCTCTAATATACATTCTGGTGAGACTGCTGCTGCGTGAAATTCTGGCGGTGCTAGAAGCGTAGACGTCCATGCTGCGGCTGTCCGTACATCTACCGTTGATGATTTGGTATACTCGGTTACTATATCGGAGTATACCAAATCCTGTTTATCTCGAGAGTAGCTTGCGGCTCTACCTCCATCTTTGGGTACTGGTGATCTGACCGGGATTGGCATGAGACTGATCCTCATGCTAATCAAGATGCGGAGTCCCTGGCTCGCTTTGGACGTAGTGGACCTGACGGGTGGGCGGAGCGGGTAAGATCCTCCGTTCTGGTTGTGCGGTCGAAGAAGATTGGCTCTGCTGGTACTGGAGCTGAAGATCGGTAACCTTCTTCGAAAGATCACTCAACTGTTACGGTAGAGATGAGAGTTTCTCCAACTCTCACAGCGGCTACAAGTCCTGAACTTGCTTCTGAATCACGTCCACCAACGTTAATTTCTCGCTAATGAAGCCCATATTGGTGTTGGATTCAGATTCGGCGATATTAGCCACCTTGTGATGCTCTCGGTGATGTGGTTGCTGCGGGGCTTTCTGAAATGCCCGAGTAGAGTCGAAGACTCTTGAATTCTCGGCCATCCCTTCGAAGATGGCCCAGATTGACTCGTCATCTTTGTTCAAATAACTGCCGCCACATACGGCACTCACGAGCCCCTGGATGTCCAGCTAGAGTTCTCCAAAGTAATTATGCACTAGCACCTTCATCGGTATCTCATGGTGCGGGCATCTCTCCGTAAGATCTTTGAATCTATCCCATGCCTCATGGAAAGATTCATGCGGATGCTGTATGAAGTTGGAGATCTGAATCCTCATCATGTTCATCCTCCCCATAGGAAAATATTTACGCAGGAACGCGGACTTTAGATCGTCCCACGTAGAGATTTCCCTTCCCAGATGACTCAGCCAATAAAGTGCTTTATCGGCTAAGGCGAAGGGAAAGGCTTTGAGACGAACAACCTCCTACGTAACTCTTTCATAGCTAACCATACCACAAATGATCTCGAATTTCTGTAGAAAGGTAAACGGCTCCTCTATGGCATTCCCGTAGAACTTGGGAAGCAGTGAGATGAAGGACAGTCTTAATTCGTACATCCCTTGATTCGGCGGTAGCCGAATCCAATGATGGAGCATTCTCGCACCCGGGTCATTGATGAATCTGTGATTCATCACTCTAAAAGTTAAAAATAGAGCCTTGTTCCCGAGTAAATAGAGGCATATTTCCCTTTATATTGCATAAATAACATTCATGCATGCATACATAATACATGCATTTTAGCATTCAATTTGCATTTAAATAAGAAGCCAAAATTCCTTGTAAAATGTTCCCTCATAAAAATAACCTCTCCCTTATGATATGTACTCCTTAGTTAATAATATAGGGAAGAAAGCCAGAAAGACCCTTGTAAAATAGCCAATAAAGCCCTAGAATCCCTGGACCATAAAATAGCCATAGATCCTTCATACTAACTCCAAAATAGGTCTACTCACTTTTAGAATAGTACACATTAAAAGCCTTTAAAATGAGACTAATTTAATCCAATTTGGAGATCGTATGAAAAAGTTGGGTTTTTGGGCCTCTTTGTATACTAGATGTATGTATATTTGTATCTTTGTATTTTTTGTATCATATTTGACCTCATTTCTGTCTTTGAACATGAAACTTGTAGATCTCATCGAGATCTACAACTTTCATGTTTTGAGTTTTTCCAAATTCGGTCCCATCTTCTCTCTACCCTTATTTCTTTGTCCAGCCAATCACAGCAGGCCACGTGGCGCCATCTGGTTGCGCCACGCGACCCACCCCCTTTGCCCTAACCACCCGCGCCCACAACCGTTGGATCTTCTTCCAGATCCAACGGCCACACTGCCTCCACGTATTCCTTTCATCTCAACCGCCAGATCAAGTCCCCCGCTTCATCTGACCCGCTCACTAGCGTCTCGCCCACAGCTCGACACGTGTCACATGCTACGCCATCAGATCACGCCTCAGCCCTTCCATATGAGCCGTTAGCTCTATAGGAATCTCAATCGCCCGATCAAACTCCCACGCTGATCGCATCCGTCCGCTCGCGCCTCGACCCCATCACGCCACGTGTCGGCTCCCTAACCCTTCGATCGCATCATCTTGACCGGATCTCAGCCGCTCGCTCGCACTTCGCCCAGCTCACTCCACGTGGCGCCATCCTGACCCTCAGAACATTTCACCCAGATCTAATCTTAACCGCTCCATCCCGCTTCGATCACCACCGTTGGATCACAAGATCCAACGGTGGAGACTTCGTCTTCCACCTCCAAGCACCCCTCTCTCCCACGTTCTCCGTCGTGCGGGAGGGGCACCCCCTTCCTATTCTTGGCCGCGCCTCCTCCACCGTCGCAGACCACCACCACCTCTACGATGATCCCCACTCATTCATCAACCTCGCCAGCCACTTCATCTCCCACGTCGACCACCAGCTACGCCCGACTACCTCCATGAACTTCGCTCCATCACCAGGCCGGTCATCTATTTCACCCTTTAAATACTCCGCCACCGGCCATCGTCACCTCTATCCGCCACATCAGAGAGATTCCCCGAGCTCGGAGCATTCCATTAGTGACAGTAATTGCGCGATTCCTTGAGCGAAGACGGTCGTCTTCTCCGGCGAGATCCTCGGCCACCGCCGAGTCGCAGCCCTCCTCCGCCGAGCTGCTGCTTGAGCTCAGGGACGCACCGACCCTTCGAGCGACGACCTGGACCTCGATCTCAAGCTCCAAGCCCCAAGTGAACACCTCCATCCCTGATTGATCTTCATTTTATTTTTTGCTTCGTTTTCTCGCATTTTATTCGCCGCCCACATCCACCTTCTCGCCTCGCTTCCACTCCGCCGAGCTCCGCGTCGGAGCTCTCATCTTCGTGGTACCCTCTACGCCCGCCGACGACGCACTTCTCTATCCAACATCTCCAACTCCTCCACTTGGCCGGAGAACTGTCGCCAGACCACCTCCCTCCGCCTTAGGCCTCGCCGACCACTCCCTTGTCTCCACAAGCGCACCCGTGCTTCGTCTATACCTCTAACACCTGCAGGTATCCATCTGTGCATTGGCCGGAACTTCACCGGAGTCATCCTCGAGCTTCGTCGCCAGCGAGCTCCGAAGACCCTCTCCAGCTCTTGAGACCATCAACATCTTCGCCGCATCACCACGCTGCTACTGGGATATCTCCGACACCTCGGAGAGCTTCATCGACACGAGGAGGGACGGGCGGAGCGAAGGCCCATTTGCCGGAGCCCTGCCATCTCCTCCACAGGCGGTGGAGGACCATCAGAGGAGAAGCCCCAGTTACCGTTCGATCACCTCGATTGAACGGTCGATTTCACGCCACGTCGCCACTTAGCTGAGCCTCCAGGTGCTGTTGGATCCTTCCAGATCTAACGGTGCTTAGCGAGCCACGTGTCCCACATATGGATCAGCCAGGAGCCGTTGGATCAACATAGATCTGACGGCCTGCGAGCTCGCCACGCGTATTCACCGCGATCCGTTGGATCGAGCTTGATCCAAGGGTCCGGAGCATGCCACGCATCCCTTGGTCCGAGCTTCTTCCCCGACCCTAGACTCGGACCACCCGAGGCTAAGACGAGCCTCCAACCGAACCTCCAGGAGCATCCGAGCCGAGCCCCAAGCCTCGTACGCCGCCCGAACCTAGGCCGACACGTGAGGCACACGTGCGGCCTGGGAATTTTACACAAAGGCCCTCGAACTTTCTGAAATTGCAAAAGGTCCCTGTGAAGCAGACCCCACGTGAGGAGCACAAGCCTAGTGGAGAATTTGCATATCATTCCCCTGCATTATAGGTAATTGCATTTAAGTCCCTGTCAGCATATTTCTTTTATGTAATTTTATTTTCTTGCATTGCAAATATACCCATGTCTTTGCACGCATCCCTAGGTCGCATTTTACATCATTTTTGAATTCTAAAAATTGCATTTTGTTGAGCAACTTGTCCTCTATCTGTTGTGCCGCTTGTCACATTTTTGTAATTGTACTAGAATTTTCAATGAATTAATTGGATGATTTGTGTAATATTTTGCCCAGTGAGACCTTTTAAATTCTAATTAATTTTCTGTGACTCCAAAAATTCTCAAAAATTCACAGTAGCTCTAGGATAGTGAATTCAACATTGCATAAAAATTTCATGTCATTTACACACATATCGAGTCCTGAATAATTTGTTTAGTGATTTTCTTATTTTAATTCTAATAAATTCATTCACATTGAAAATTAAATCTGTCGATTTTCCTAGATCCATCATAATTATAACTATCTAGGATAATTTTATTTCCTGAAAAAGATGTGATTTGTTATTTATTAAAAATCAATTAGTGAAAATCACCCTGTCTTCATGTTTAATTAACTGTAAATTCATCCATGCATCAAAAAATTATAAAAAATTAGGGTAGCTTAATTTCATCCCATTTCTTAATCTGACCAAGTTTCATAATTTTTGGAATTAATTGAACCATCTTTCTGAATTCACGTTTAAACTGGCCTGATTTTGCATGTGTCTTGCATAAAAATTCGAAAAAGACCAAAAATGTTGTTCCTTGAAAATCTCACACATAGACTTTACTTCAAATTCATCTAAGGAGATAGATGCCTCCCTGAGTTCGACTTTGGACTTCACCAAGTAAAAAAAAATTGCCGCTTGAAATTGACTTGAATCTAATTAAAAGTGGTTTTTGATACGCTCTCATTATCCGACTGCAACGAACATTAGTAATTAATTTGGACATTAATCTGACCGAATTAACCAAGGGTGCGGGAGCGGTTATCAGTCATACTCTTCCCGTAAAGTAGCAGGAACCGCAGGCGGTAAATGGTTCCCGTCCCCTACTCTCAGTGCGGCTATCTCAGCCCGCAACTCATTCTGAGTTTTGAATTGTTCTCGGATCTATATATTCATCTGTTGGAGAGTCTCAAGAATACCTGCAGTTATATCTACGGCTGGATATGGTCTTTCGTCATCTTGCTCCTCAGCTTGTGGTCTCTCCTCTGCTGCTGGTCCTTTGCCATGAGCCATCGGCTTCAAATCATATGGAAAAGAGAAGCTCTCGTAAGAACTCAGCGAAAATTCAGCTGGTATTGAGACGATGGTCAGTCTCAATATTCTGTCTAGGAGGCGAGGGAGTCTGGGTCTGACTCTCCTCGAGATCAGATGGGACCAGCTTGGGAAGAGAGTCATCCCAAGCTTGTGAAGATGTACGAATGATGGTGGACGGTCGAAAGCTCACAGAGTCTGAGCAGAAAAGCCGTCGAGACCTCATCTTCGATGTCAAGAGAAAGGAGGATCACGAATTGTGATTCAAGAGAGAGAGAAATACGTAAAGCCACAGAAACTCACGTCCCGCAAGCAAACACAAAGCAAACCCTGTTTTCACCAACTCAACCCGATGATGATCGTAAGAGTTCGGTCTTTTTATCTTGTCGGTTTTAGGGTTGTAATTAGCAAACAAATATTGCGGTTATCATCCGCTGTGCGAGCTGATAGGTGCCCGATTTTCCCCCGCGATATTGTCCCGAGTTCTTACAGAGAATCACTTGCTCTCAGCCAATATGGTGGCTAGTATGGATCGTTTCTGGCTACCCTGTGTTTCTTGAAGACGGAGCCTTATGCGGTGTACTCTAAATCCCCCACTCTGCTAAGTAAACTCGGGCCGTTTCCGGCTACCCGAGCGTACCCATTGAAAAACAGTGATTAGGTGTATGAACTAAGTAGTATTTTGAAAGAGATCAGGTTTATATTAAGGGTCGGCTCTCACTCGCGCACTCTGAGAAATTGCGGGGATTACTCTCCCAAGTCAAATGAATCTTACATTTATTTTAGATCCGATATATTTAGCAGTGTGATGAATCTCCATTTCATCACCTTTATTCTATCATTTTTGGCCTCAAAAACCCCAGCATATGCATATAAATAGCATTAATTTGTACAAATTAGCATTCATTATTTATTGTATTAAATGTACATAGAATAAAGTTTTTAATGCCAAAATTATAGAATAAAGGGAAGAAAAGAAAAAGGAATAAAATATTGCAAATATTTTATGACCCGAACCCCGGGACCAAGGCCAGCATGGAATTGGTCGACAAGGAATAGAGTAGGGGGAGATAAGGGCCAGTATACAATAAATACCTCATTTATTAATTCATTTATTTATGCATTTTTGGCACCTATTTTGTACATAATTATTTATTCATCAAATAATGAAACTTTGTACAAGAAAGTTGTAGATAATAATGTAAATAAAAATACAAAATTGAGTTTGTGTAAAAATAATACCCAGTGTACATTTTATACACAGAATAAAAAGCCAAAATCTCAACTTCACAAACCCATATCTTGCAAATAAAAACTCCAAATCACCAAACTCACCTTTAATTGTATATAGCATTCCAAGAACTATTTTATAAAACTGGTTTCATAATTTTTGGAGTCCATATGCAGAAGTTAGGTTTTTGGCCCTTCTTGTATATAGGACTGATTAAAATATTCATTTTATTCAATATTTATTCTTTGAATAAATTCATATTTTTAGAATTTTGCAAATAATGTATATAATGCATACACATATTAGAAGTTAAAGAAAACCAAAAATAATTTGTAAAATAAAATAAGTCTACAAATTCATAGACAAAATACCTATGCTATATACCTATATATAAATAAAAAGGATTTTATTCCTTGGTTCTTTTATTCTTTTATATTTTTATAATAATGTATACATTATACATAACTCATTAAAAATATAAATCCAGAATAAAAATCAAGAAAATACAATAAATAAATTAAGTGTATAAAATACATAGATGAAACACCTATAAGTATACCTACATACACCTATACCTATTTATTAAACAATATAAATAAACTCATAAAAATCAAACAAAAATACCTTTATACTCACAAAAATAAATTATAAATTTATAAAATAAGCCAATAAAATAATAAAAAAAGAAAATAAACAAATTAAAAATAAAATACATAAAAATACATGTAAATACATACATATACACATTATTCAAATAAAACTATAATAAAACACCTCGAAAAATTCAATAAAAATCATTAATAAATACTAGATGACATAATAAACATTTTTTATTTTATAAGAAAAAATTAATAAAATCGTTTAAGGTGTCAAATAAATCAATGTCCAATCAGATTTTCTGTTTTGTCTTGTAGCGGCTGACGTGGCCCAATGAGGCGCCGGCCTTCGTTGACCCCCCCGGTCAACTGTCCCATCCCTTGCCTGGCGCCTCTGAACTATCAAATCCCCGATTTTCCTCCATTTTTCACGGCCATCCCTTCCATCATCCTGGCTCGCTTCCTTCACACGATTTGTCCTCTGATCATCCATGATGCCCGCCAAAATCATAGATCAACGAGATATTCATTGGATAAGTCAATAATCGTCAGGTAATAAGGCCTCTTGCCAATGTTTATAAATAATTAGCTCCGCCTCCTTCCTCGAATTTGGCCATTTTCATTCCACCCAAACGCCTTGATCTTCCTCCTGGACCATTCCTCGTGACAGGGGGAGTGACCCAGCGCCTCGACTCAGCCGGAGGATGGAGAATTTTGACGCGGCGGAGCTCCGGCGTCCGCCCTGCTCCCTGGAGGCCCCAAGTATAAGAGCTGCCCTTTTATGCGTTTTTAGTTAGCTTTTAATGTTAGCTTTCCATTCCAGTTATTAGATTAGGTTCTAGTCAATGCCCTTAGCTTAAAAATCAAAACTCGAAGTTCGTCGGAGCTCCGCTCCAACGACTTCTCCACCATCGTCTCGACTGTTTCCGCTCGCCATTCGCATCCCATCTCGTTCCTCGTCGTATTCTCCATCAAACGCACACCTCAGATCAACCCAGGACCCTCGGTCTTGGCGAATCGGGGCTCCTCCTCCGTCGTTCGCCGGAGCCCCTCCGCCCACCTTCATCTTGCATCGCAGCTTCAAAACCCCGGGTCGAGGAGATAGCTCTCTCGCCCGCGGTTCTTCCTGTGCAGGTACATCGAGGAATCGAGCCCAACTAGGCTTGCATTGAACCAGGAAGAGGTTCCTGGAGGTCCTCGGCTTCATCGACCTCGACCTAGTGACTCGAAACTCCAGGAGCCATGAAATCACCATCAGTCGATGCGGGATCCCTCCAGCTACGTGTAGACCACCTCAGACATGCCAGAGAGCCTTGGAGGAGCCCGAGCTCCTCGATCGAAGCTCGCCAGCCCCGAGCTTCTTCCCCATTTGTCTAGGGAGCTTCAACACCGTCGGATCAGGAGGCGAGGCCCAGATTGAAGGAGAACCGTCCGATGAAGCCACGTGCCAACCGTCAGATCAGCCCGGATCGTCTAATCCAAGCCCTTCATCGCCGAACCGGTATCCACCGTCGGATGCGTGACGCGTGGATAAGTGGCGCCTCCAGCGCCGTTGGATGACACGCCTTATTTAGGGGTAAATTTCACATTTAGCCCCCGCGTTTTTGTATTTATAGTTTAATACCTAAAATAAAAAGTCAAGTTGTAAATAAAGTGTATAATTTGCAGTTGGGCCCCCCTGATGTTTCTATTTTTACACTTTAGTCCCTCTACGCCTCAAGTGCAGCACCCACGTGAGGCGCGTGAAAATTGCAAGTAAACCCTGCCGTGTTTCTGTAATTACAAAATGGTTCTGAAAATAAAAGTTCACGTGTATTTTTATTGTGATTTTTGCATGTATGCCCCTGTCAACTATTTTAATTGCAAAAATACCCCTGCTAGGCCATTTAGTTTTGAATGTTTTGTCTATTTATTTTGTGCTTCATATTAAATTGAAATATCTTGCAAAAATAGACTTAAGCTCCTGTTTGGTTGTGCTTGAACGCTATATTTTTAGTTTCTCATTTTGTTGCATTTTTGCATTTATTGAAAATCAAAAACATGTCTTTTATTCACTATCTAACTTATAAAATCCTAAAAAATATGAAAATGCCTCGAAAAATGCCAAAAATATTCCCTATGGTGCATTTTGACCTATTTTTAGTGTCAGTCCAAAAATCCCTAAAAATATCAAAAGGAAAACCTTAAAAATCCAAAAATACCCAAAAAACTTCAAAAAATATAAAAACTCAAAGAAAAATCAGAAAAAATATGAACTCAGTCCCTGTTTCTGCTATATTTTATTATCTTTATTAGAAAAATAGTGTGGAAAATTTTTGAGGCTGATTGCTATTTTTAATGTCTTTTTTTATCACAGCCAGACCCTATTCCACTGTTTGCTCCTATTTTGCTATTAAAAATAAAAAAAATTTCAAAAATGCCCAAAATTCACAAAAACAGTAAAAAGTCATGAAAATCCTAAAAAAAGACTTTATCCCTGAATTTTTGACTATTTTTAAGTATTTTTGTAAATATTATAGTATCCCTTTATATATATACATGTACTCCTTAAAATATATATATATATATATCACTACTTATATGTATTTCTATATACATGTTTATTAATCCTAAAATATAAAAAAAATAATTAATAATAAACAAAAAAAAGACAAAATTCAAAAACCCACAAAAATAGATTTCGCACTTGGATGACTCTGAGATACATGTAGGCTACTGCATTTTTGTATTGCTCTCTGTGGTTCGACCTCTACATGCTTGTCGCTGTACATTTTATGGTAGAGTAAATAAAGATTAATTCACATTTCTTCTTGGATTTAATTTATACATTCTTTCATTGTGGGTTAATTACTGCTTAACTTGGGTATTCTGCGAGTGGTCGCCTCGGCGACAACTTGTTTACATTATTCATGGTGACCCTCGTGGAAAATCCTCGTTATCAGAAGGCGCCGTTGCCTGGGAGCAATGAGTATAGCCTAATTTATTTTGTCATTCTTGTGTACATTTTTGATTCATCATTGATTTTGTGAGCAGCTATTCTTATTGTCATTAATCACCATGCTATATTGATTGATTCATTTATTGTGATTATTTTATATCTGCTCTATTTTGATTGGTTGAGCTATACTTATGCAATCTTTTTGTGACTTTGATGCGAGGGCCCGCCACGCGAGGATGGCTTCTTAGGAGGCCAAGGCAGCCGAGCTTGGAGGAGGGTGGTCTTCACCTCATGACCACCTGGAGAGAGCATCAAGGAAGCAAGGAGACGTGGATTAGATAGGCTTAGAACACTTAGGATTATTTCTGTAATTTCTGGTGAGAGAGAGACAATTTTGGCATGTAATAATTAGCAGGACTCTACTCTTCACAATGAGGTCCAGTGCTCGGGTGTTTGTTCACCTGGGGGCCTCATCGTTGTTTTCCGCGATTTCTACCGCTTTCTTTTCTTTGTTTTCCGTTGTTTTGTGCTTCCTGCCTTTATTTTACTTTGTTTTGTGTGCTTGGAGCCCCTAGATATAGGTTTCTTGACTCGGTAGCTAGGTCCAAACATTAATAAGAATGCATGTTCCTATAGTCTACTTCGTATGGATCTAGTCAAACTTAAACGTTCTCATTTATCTCTTAACCCATGTGTCATGAGCGAGCCCCATCAAGCGCTACTCCTGAACTCGAGTGTGTCGAGAAGAGGAGGGGTAAGCCAAGACCGGACCCTTAGGTTAAAGATAAGAGACCAGCTTGTGGTTCTTCACGTTAATAGCAGCTAATGTTTAGGGCGATTTTGTCGAATGCACACCGCCATGTAGATAGGTTTAAAAATTCTGTTTTGCATACCACATGGAGAGAGCTGGGATGCACTGTAAGTCTTCTAACTCAGCATGCATCATTCGGTTCAATGGTGAGATTTCCATCATAGAACCACTTGCACGGCTTTTCCGCTATCCCCCTCTGATTTTGAGCACCTAGGACTTAAATGAAAATCTACCAAAACGTTAGGCGCTGGTATGAAACAGATCCAAAAAAAGTGAAAACCCAAAAATTAAAACTAGGGGACTGCTAATAAACTTTGACCTTAATTAAAATCCGTAATGGACTATCATTGTACCGGGTTCATAAAGCCCTCATTGTTTTCAGGTACCTTGGAGGGGGGCCAAAACCCTACTCCCTTGAGCGAGTGCGACCCCCTAAGGATTAGAGCCAAAAACCCAGTCTACAACTGCCTTGTGTATCGCTTGGATTTCCGAAGTAATGGCGCTTCTATCGTACGTAGGCAAGTAGGGCTTGGTCACCAATGATGACTCTCTGTTGTGTAGAGCATCGATCCTGTCCGAAGTATCGAGCATATGCCACGCCTTCACGGGGGTGTCTGTCTCATTGTCTTGCATCCGAGTAGGTTCTTGTACGCTCACGGGTGATTCCGTTGCGAGCGAGGACCGAAGTAGCGGTTTCGCCTATCGTCTTCCTCTCTCTATTTCTTTGGCTGAGTAGGGATCCAGGAAGGGTTACAAGGACTCCAAAAAGTACAGACTACATGTTACATAGGAGGAGGACAAGTATGGGATACCCTTCCGGCAGTACTCTCTCTCCTATAGGGTAGCGTACTAAGGACTTGTTATAAGATATGCCTGAAATAACAACTCTAAAACTGAAAAGATAATAAGTAGCCGAACCTTTACGGCTTCACATGGCGTAAGTTGGTGAACCCGATTTTGTATTGTGTTTGTATGGATCTAGATTAAGGTTCAAAGATCAAGTCCCGCGCCTTTGCACAAATTTTGTTGTGTCACTCCTCTTTGACCCCCGCTCAGTTTGAGCCTTTCTACTGTTTTGCACTCCTTTTTATTCCTCGTTGACCATCGTAGCTTTCATCCAACATCCTATCTTCTCTTGTACATCACGAAGTTGATCCATGGATGGTTTCCGTCGGGACCATGCCGACACCCACATCGATTCCATGGACTCAACTCCGCCAATAACTTCAAGGCGATTCCCGAGAACCCGATCCGGACTCTGTGGTCTGATCTCTAGACTCCTCGTTTTCTACCTTTCTCTTGGCCACCCAATAAACTGGGATCACCTTTGTCCCACTTTCGCCGTTGTGAATGGAAGTTGATTACAGTCTACATCCTTCTCCATTCACAACATGCTGGGGTTGACTTGAATTCCAGCTTCATCTCGGCAGCTGAACATTAATTGCAAGAAGTCTGATCAGGACTATCTCCTCATGCAGATAGAAGACAGTGCGAGCCCTGGAGACTACTCCGGAGTTCATCTCTTCCGACTCAGACCCTGACATGGCTCCAGGAGGAAAGGGCAAGGGTCAGCACCCACCCCAACCAGAGGGACAGGTGCCAGATCAGAATCAAGTGAATGCACAGTTACTGGCATCTATCTAGGCCATCCAGCAGTAGCTGACCGAGCAGGCCCTCACACAGACAGCCTTCCAGGATATGTTGAATGATATGATGAACCGAGACGATGGAGGAGGAGGCAGAGGCAGAGGAGGCAGGGGAGGAGGAGGTGGAGGTGGTGGTGCAGATGATGATGATCTAGAATTCCCACCACCACCAAAGCCAACACTTAAAGAAACATACAATCCGGGAGACAGCCAGATGACCGAGTGGATTATCATTCCACCGGTACACGCTCACTTTGAGCTGAAGCCCCAATTCATTGCTCTTCTCCCTGCGTTCCATGGAAACACCAGCGAGGAGCCATACATTCACCTGCACCAGTTCTCCCACATTTTCCCTACTACTCACTATCCCAATGTCCCTCTGGACATTGTCAAGATGATGGTTTTCCCTTTCAGCCTACAGGACAAGGCCCTCTATTGGGTCAATCATCTGGGGAAGTTGTGACGACCTGGGAGGAGCTGAAGTCCGCCTTTCTGCACAAATATTACCCTCTAGGTCGGCTCAACCAGATGCGAGCCCGTATCAGTAATTTCTCCCAAGGACCCCATGAGTCGATACATGAAGCATGGGAGAGATTCACTGACCTGTAGGAGAAGTGTCCCCATCATGATATTCTGAAGACCAGCTTGGTCCAGCATTTCTTTGGGGGACTGAACATTGAAAGCCAAAGGCTCGTAGACGCAGCATGTGGGGGCTCCCATTTCAATAAGGATGAAGACGTAGTCTGGCAGATATTTGAAGAAATGGCCGAGGGAGAGGCCGCCCTCTGTTCATCTAAGGCATATCAGAAGCAGCCCCAGATCCTTCAAAAACAAGTGCACATGGCAGCGTCCAAGGAAACAGAGAGAGATGAGAGCTCCAACCTCAGCATCATTGGGGGCCATCTTTCTAAAGTTGACATCATCGAGAAGCGATCACAGGATCTCGAAAAACTCGCTGTGATCGAGAAGAGGACTCAGAGTTTGGACAAGCTGGATCACATCACCAAGCAGTTGGAACTGCTGGTAGGTACCATCAATTCTGTTCAGTCGGCAGCACCACTCGAGGCTCCAGCTGAGAGGAAAGACGAGCAACCCCCGCTACATCAGCCTCAGCCGAGCCAACAACCACCGGCAATCCAGCACGTGTACTACGTGCAGGCACCTGATCAAAGCCAACCGCAACAGCAGATGGTTGTGTATCAACCGGAGTTTATTTCAGGATCTGATTTAGTATTCCCACCACCACCCCTGGTCCAGGAAGTTAATGGGGTTTGGACTCACGATGCACAGCCGACCCGTCCTACGGGACAACCACAGGGTCAGCCATTTGCCAACCGGCAATACCACCAACCTCAGGGTGGTCGCTTTGGGCAGTCCTCTCAGCCTCATCAGCAGTACCATCAGCCTCCCCAGTATGCAAACCAGTGGAGGCAGAATTTTCCACAACAACAGCAACCGCAGTACCGTCATCCACAGCCGTTTCACCAGTATGCGGCTGCCCCGCCTCAGCAATACCAGCAGTATCCTCCTCCGTCTTATCAGCAACTTCAACTTCCTGCCCCGCCTCAGCATCACCAGCAGCAGCCTCAGCACCAGCAGATGCAACAACAGCGTGGTCTGCACGCTGACACCACCGAGGCACCTCCAGTGAATCCCTCCATGGATTGTCTAGCCCAGCTCGTCAAAGGTCTAACGGAGATGACCAAGCAGCTTGATGACCTGACCGCCACCCGAACTACCATTCTTGCTCAGGTCGAAGCCAACCCCAATAATTTCAAGAAAAAAGAGCAGGTAGAAAGTAATGTCTTGTCCGTGTCAGAAAATGATATTACTGTATATTCTAATGCCGTTACTCTCAGGAGCGGTAGGGCCTTGCCTCCGCCTGCTACAAAGATTGGGGTGAATAAAGAAACAGGTGGATCGTCATCTTCCGCATCAGCCGTGCCAGCTCCAGGGGCGGGTGAGGAGGAAGAAGAAGGAGAAGCCAGTCCAGCCGTCGTGCCATGTCATCACCAACCTCAGCACAAAATACAAAAAAATCAGCAAAAACAAAAACAACAAAAAGAAGCTTGTAGACGAAGCGAAGCCGCGCCAGCATTGGAGGAGCCGCCAGTAGCAGCCGATCCCTCGCCAGCCGATAGAGCAGACGCTACCCTTTTTGATCGCCCAACAACACCAGCATGCCAAGATCCAGCTCATACTCCTTTTTGTAGTTCGGATGTACAACATCCTGTGTGCAAAGATTTTGATGTAAATAAGAACTCTCATTTTTCTGCCAGTGGTGTAAATGTCCCTTTTCCTTGTGCAATACAAAAATCCAAAAAATTGCAAAACGAAAAAAGGCATTGTCTGATCCAGGTGTTGTGGATATCTTGGATAAATTGACTGTTGAGATTCCCTTGTTGAAGGCCGTGGAATACATGCCAGCCGTAAAGAAAGGACTGAAGGAGGCATGTACTAACAAGCATCGCCCAGTGCAAGAAAACAGACGCCAGCAAGTAGAGAGGCATGTCCTCACCTTGGCCACGGTAGCAGCTATCAGCAATCTCCCCCAGAAGAAACAGGATACACGAGCACCTCTGATCAGTTGTGAGATCTTTGACCAGGTCTTCGAGCGCACTCTCCGGGATAGTGGATCTTCCATCAACCTTCTGCCCTCGTCCATAATGCAAG
Organism: Ottelia alismoides; assembly: GCA_037367405.1. Lineage (NCBI taxonomy): Eukaryota > Viridiplantae > Streptophyta > Magnoliopsida > Alismatales > Hydrocharitaceae > Ottelia > Ottelia alismoides. The sequence goes on along the minus strand of JAZKJV010003813.1, from coordinate 604,809 downwards.
AATTCGGGCTGGGATCGCTCAAGCAGACACGCATGATCCTTCAGTTCGCTGACCGATCCGTCAAGCGGCCCCGAGGTCTTTTGGAAGACGTCATAGTTAAGGTACAGGAAATGGAATTCCCAGCTGACTTTGTAGTCCTTGATGTGGACTCGCCTGCGCCCCTGCTCCAGACCCCTATCATCCTTGGCAGACCATTCCTTCGCACTTCAGGTGCCGTGGTTGATTACGGGTCTGGGAAGATCACGTTCAGCTCGAACACCCAGTAGATCACGATGAACATGAGCAGTGAGCCGAATGCGGCAACTGATGTGAGCCAGGCAGCATCAAAAGTAGACTGTGATTTTATTGTAGAGATCAGAGAATCAGCTTTATCATTGGATGATTCATGGACCCGAGAAATCCTCACTCTTGAGGAGGACTTGGAAAGCGCAGTCAGCATATGCTCCGATGATTCCTGGGAGGCAGATTTTCAGATGCAGGCGCATCTCCTTGAGCATTCACTCCAGACCGAACATGATCAGCTTAGCGCAGAACCGTTCGGTGCATCACCAAGATCTCAACAGGATTACGAGGATGGTAAACATCTCAAAGAAGTACATTCCACCACCAGCATGGTATCTGAAGTTACAGATAAAATGGACAGGTCAAAACCAGAACTCAAGACACTTCCGGCAGGCCTAAAGTACGCTTTCCTTGCGGGTAAAGAACAAATGTATCCGGTCATCATCAGCAGCAGGCTAAATCCGGATCAGGAATTTCGACTTCTCGCGGTTCTAGAAAAGAACCGCAAGGCACTTGGTTGGAGCGTATCAGACCTCCGAGGGATAAATCCAGTCTTGTGTTCACACCACATCTATTTGGAAGAAGATGCCAAGCCGTCCCGTGAATTTCAGAGAAGGCTGAATCCTAACCTCCGGGACGTCGTAATGAAGGATATAACGAAATGGTGTGATGCAGGCTTCATCTATCCCATCTCCGACTCGAAATGGGTAAGCCCACTGCATGTAGTTCCGAAGAAATCCGGGCTTACCGTGGTGACAAATGATAAAGGAGAGGAAATTTCTACTCGGGTACCAACCTCCTGGAGGGTGTGTGTTGACTACCGCCGTCTTAATGCAGCGACCACTTTCTGGATGGGTACTCCAGGTACCAACCTCCTTGCCGTTCATTGATCAAGTTTTGGAGAGACTCGCAGGAAAGGAGTTCTTTTGCTTTCTGGATGGGTACTCCGGGTACAACCAAGTGGCGATCGCCCCTGAAGACCAAGAGAAGACTACCTTCACTTGCCCGTTCGGCACCTACGCCTTCAAGAGAATGTCCTTTGGTTTGTGCAATGCACCGACAACCTTCCAAAGATGCATGTTAGCAGTCTTCGCCGAGATGGTAGGCAGTTTTCTCGAGGTGTTCATGAACGACTTCTCTGTCTATGGTGATAGTTTCGATTCTTGTCTTGAGCACCTGGACAAGGTGCTTCAGAAGTGCCGAGAAGTCAATTTAGTGCTCTCATGGGAAAAGAGCCATTTTATGGTCACTGAAGGTATTGTGCTGGGCCACGTCGTTTCCAAACGTGGCATGGAAGTCGACCCGACGAAAGTGGATGTCATTTCAAATCTTCAGCCACCTCAGACCATGAAGAATGTGAGGTCATTCCTGGGGCATGTGGGATTCTACAGGCGATTCATCAAGGATTTCAGCCGCATTGCCCGACCTCTAACCGAACTCTTGTGCAAGGAGACTGAGTTCACTGTTGATCAACCGGTTCTCCTTGCTTTCAATCAGCTGAAGGAGCTTATCACTTAGGCTCCAATCTTACAGCTGCCCGACTAGACTCTCCCTTTTGAGATAATGACTGATGCGTCAGATTTTGCAGTCGGAGCTGTCCTTGGGCAGAGAAAAGGCAGAGCGCCCTATGCCATTCACTATGCCAGCAGAACATTAGACGAAGCATAGAGAAATTATACAGTGACAGAGAAAGAACTGCTGGCTGTGGTTTTCGCCTTAGAGAAGTTCAGATCCTATTTGTTGGGATCAAAAGTCACCATCTTTACAGACCACTCTACTATCCGGTACTTACAGCAGAAGAAGGATGCCAAGCCAAGACTGATTCGTTGGATCCTGCTCCTCCAAGAATTTGATTTGGAAATAAAGGACAAGCCTGGAGTTCAGAATGTGGTAGCAGATCATCTCTCCAGAATAGACCAGCATGAATCTCCTCTAAGCAATGCACCTATCACAGAAACCTTCCCTGACGAAGCCATCTTAGCTGTGGATTCTCTTCCTTGGTATGCAGATATAGTCAATTACCTCGCCTCTGGGGTAATACCTTCGAATTGGACGAAGAACCAAAAGAACAAATTCATGTCGACCGCCCGCTTCTACCAATGGGAAGATCCTCTTTTATTCAGAGAAGGAGCAGATTGTATTTGGCACAGGTGCATCCCTCAGACGGAGAAATCAAGTGTCCCCGAGCATTGTCACTCGCTCGAATCTGGTGGACACCACTCTGGAGATCGGACGACAGCCAAAGTACTTCAGTGTGGCTTTTGGTGGCCCACTTTATTCAAGGATGCAGCTGAATTTGTTAAACGATGCACTGACTGTCAGAGAATGAAAGGTACACTCGCTGCCAAAGATTCTATGCCCCTGAAAATTATTCAAATAGCAGACGTTTTTGATGCATGGGGCATTGACTTCATGGGACCTTTCCCTAACGGTCAAGGATTTGAACACATCCTTCTCGCCGTCGATTACGTGAGTCGTTGGGTTGAAGCTATACCCGCTCGAGCCGCCGACAGCCGAACAGTATGCCAGTTCCTAAAGAAGAACATCATCTCGCGGTTCGGGATACCGAAGATTCTCATATCAGACGGGGGAAGCCACTTCATTAACAAAGAGGTCAAGAAGTTAACGAAGGAGTACGGCATCGACCATCGTGTCGCACCTCCTTATCATCCTCAGACCAATGGCATGGCGGAGTTATCAAACAGAGAAATCAAAACTATCCTGCAGAAACTTGTTAGGCCAAACAGAAAGGACTGGTCTCAACTCTTGGACTCGGTCCTATGGGCTTACCGAACCGCCTACAAGTCTCCCTTGGGCATGTCGCCCTATCGTCTTGTATATGGAAAACCGTGCCATCTGCCCATGGAATTAATTCACAAGTCTTTGTGGTCTATCAACAGTTGCAATTTGGACTCACGGAAAAGTGGTCAGAAGAGAAAAGATGATCTGAACAGGCTCTTGGAATTCCGAGACTATGCATACGATAATACCTTGATGTACAAGGAGAAGGTAAAACGCTGGCACGACCGGCACATCAGACGAAAGACCTTTGACATTGGACAGAAAGTGTGGTTATTTGATGCAAAGTTGCGGATATTTCCAGGCAAATTAAATAGTAAGTGGACAGGGCCCTTTCGAGTTTGTGAAGTGCGTGACAATGGAAGCATTGCTATATCAGAACTGTCTCCTGACGCACAGCCATTCGCCGTCAACGGCCAACTCCTGAAGCCGTACCTCGAACCAGACACATTCTTGGACATTTTTGACTCCGTTCAGCTCATGCACCATGATGACATCTCCTCAGCACCTGCGACATCGAAAGATTCAGACTATGCAATCCAACAACTGTTTATCTGATTTTCTTTGCTTTTCTTCTTTTCATTCTCTATTTTCTCTTTGTATCTAAAAGGTGCCGCTCTTGTAGACAGTTTTCTATACTTAGGACGTACTTTGTCCTAAGTATAGGGGGGTGTGCACCCCGAGTACTTCCATTCTTTGATCCTCTCCATTGTCTCCTCTCCTTGTCTATACTTAGGGATATCTTACCCTAAGTATAGGGGGAGACAATCTGAGTACGATCTGTGTATTCCCAACCTTGACCCTCCCTGATTTTTGTACAGCCTGCTATACTTAGGATTACTTGATCCTAAGTATAGGGGGGACAGTCAACTTCTCATTCATTCATTCCATTCATATTTATTCTTTAGATCTGTCTATACTCAATACGAGTTATATCTTTGCTTTTCCTTTTGATCTATGAGGACATAGCTCAAGCTAAGTATAGGGGGTCGTATATACCATGTATATACTATAAGCCATAACTCATACTGAATAATAGATTACCAATCCAATCTAAAGAGCAATAAGTATCTTTATAATAAAAGATGATTGTGAGCTCCTCAGGTTCTTTGTACTTATACTGATTATTAAGTCTGAAAAATGTTTTGTGAAAGAAAGTTTTTTGTGAAAAACCTTGTGAAAACTATTTTAAAATAGTGTGTACAAGTATTCAACCTTTGAAAAATCAGTTTTGCATGTAAAATTTATTTCCTTTGCGTGAAAACAAAATGTGTGAAAATCAGTGTGCAAATGATTGTAAAGATTTGATTGTCAAAATTGTTTTGAAAAATCTATATATGCTGTGTAAAACCTTGGTAAAATCATTTTCAAAGACATGTACATATTTGCAAAAATTATTTTGGACTAGAGTTCTCAAAATTCTTCTGAAAAGGATTCTAGGGTTAGATCTGAGGAGTCTGCACAAAAATCTCTTATACAAAAATAAGCATAATCCCAAATAAAGCTTATAAGAGCCAAAACCGTATACAGTTTTCTTCTTTTGTATATTCTGATTAATAAATCAGGTGAGATACTTGTACAGTATGATTTGAAAATTAATGTGACCAGATTTGAAAATTTTGATGTGGAATGATTTCAACCTGTGTGAAACTGTTTGGATTGCAAAAATTCTTCTTTGTGTGAAAGAAATGATTGGAAAAACCTATGTGCAAATGTTTTGAAAAATGTTTGTCAAAATTATTGAGGAAAATGTATATATAGTGTGAAAGACCTTTGCAAAAATAGTTTTCAAAATGTGTGTAAATGATTGCAAAAATTATTTTCAAACTAGATCTGAAGAATAAGAGCACCATTACAAATACTTGTAAATCATAAATAAGACACACACAATTCTTTCTGTACAATGCTAAATAAACTACTCCATTCAAACCTGTAAAGTCTTTATAAACTCATACAATTTGTAAATAAAGCAGTACGCCCGTGTAAATAATTGTATGCACCTTTTTATTTGCAAAAGTTTCTTTTTGTAAAAATATTCTTTGATTCTTTTTAAATCCTCTGTGAAAATTTGCATCATTCATTGTGCATAGCATGAGCATACCATGCATATTCTTTTTGAGTGAGCTTGATGATTGAATCAGCCTAATAAAGTCTCAAATTGGAGCTCGATTGGACCTTAATGCACCTAACCGCACTGGAACCTTATGGGAATTAGGTTTAAGGTACTTCAGGTCTATTCAGACTTAATTCTTTGAGAAATCAGGGCTGGGTTCAAGTCACCTCAGTGGACTAACTAGAACTTTTCGAAACACACGCATGACTTTTGTCGGCCGTGACCTAACTTGGACACTTGCACCCTTCACTTGGCTCAACTCAGTTGGAGTGGTGAGGGGGTTGGATTTGCCAGTCTGAGACGCACATGGGTGGAAACATTCGTCCTCGTCTAGGGAGGGAAGTGCACCCCAACCTGGTCCTGTTTCAATGAATTCGAATGACGGGAGAGTGTGGGTTGCAATAAAGCTTCAAAAGAGGGATAGTCTACTGGCTCAAGAGGAAAATTTCTTGTATATATGCTGCACCATGTAGATATGTTGTACAGAAGCACTTGAAAAAAAATGCAAAAATAACTCCAAAAAAGTGGTGGGTCGGATTGAAAATTTAATAACCCCACCGGAGTGTATATAGTTCAATAAAGCAAAAGCTTATGGTATCCATGTTACATCTCATGAAGCTTGCAGCGGGAGACTTAGCTACACTGGTTGAGCTCCCAAAATTCTATACCTCTTATTCCCCCCTCTTCTTGAGCCGGTTGCCACTTGAACTTAGAAGGGAATACCCCGCTCCTCGACGGTAGAGGGCTGGATTGGGGAATCATTGGGTTGTCATTCTGGAGAAGCTAGTCTCTTTGTCATTTCAGTTGAGGAGAGACACTATCACTTACACTGTACAAGTCAGCTTCATAGTCATAAGGGTTTGCGTATGATGTAGGCTGGTTCTGACATGGCTGTTGAGGTGATTTGAACTAAGTTCTGTAACTCTTGAAGGCTGTTGTGTTTTAGAGCTGGTTCCCGACTAGGTTCCGCACACATCTACACTCAAGGTCTAGCCGGAGCTCCAAATTCTGATTTTGTAAAGGCATGCATTGCACTGAAAGCACCCTTATTCACTCTATCCTTCTTTAATTTTCCCTTTTTTCTTTTCTTTGTTCGTTTTTTGCACTTATTGCATAAGTGTTTGCTAGGGACTAGCAAAGGCAAGTATAGGGGGGGTGATGAATCTCCATTTCATCACCTTTATTCTATCATTTTTGGCCTCAAAAACCCCAGCAAATGCATATAAATAGCATTAATTGGTACATATTAGCATTCATTATTTATTATATTAAATGTACATAGAATAAAGTTTTTAATGCCAAAATTATAGAATAAAGGGAAGAAAAGAAAAAGGAATAAAATATTGCAAATATTTTATGACCCGAACCCCGAGACCACGGCCAGCATGGAATTGGTCGACAAGGAATAGAGTAGGGGGAGATAAGGGCCAGTATACAATAAATACCTCATTTATTAATTCATTTATTATGCTTTTTTGACACCTATTTTGTACATAATTATTTATTCATCAAATAAAGAAACTTTGTACATGAAAGTTCTAGATAATAATGTAAATAAAAATACAAAATTGAGTTTGTGTAAAAATAATACCCAATGTACATTTTATACACAGAATAAAAAGCCAAAATCTCAACTTCACAGACCCATATCTTGCAAATAAAAACTCCAAATCACCCAAACTCACCTTTAATTGTATATAGCATTCCAAGAACTATTTTATAAAACTGGTTTCATAATTTTTGGAGTCCATATGCAGAAGTTAGGTTTTTGGCCCTTCTTGTATATATGACTGATTAAAATATTCATTTTATTCAATATTTATTCTTTGAATAAATTCATATTTTTAGAATTTTGCAAATAATGTATATAATGCATATACATATTAGAAGTTAAAGAAAACCAAAAATAATTTGTAAAATAAAATAAGTCTACAAATTCATAGACAAAATACCTATGCTATATACCTATATATAAATAAAAAGGATTTTATTCCTTGGTTCTTTTATTCTTTTATATTTTTATAATAATGTATACATTATACATAACTCATTAAAAATATAAATCCAGAATAAAAATCAAGAAAATACAATAAATAAATTAAGTGTATAAAATACATAGATAAAACACCTATAAGTATACCTACATACACCTATACCTATTTATTTAACAATATAAATAAACTCATAAAAATCAAACAAAAATACCTTTATACTCACAAAAATAAATTATAAATTTTTAAAATAAGCCAATAAAATAATAAAAAAAGAAAATAAACAAATTAAAAATAAAATACATAAAAATACATGTAAATACATACATATACACATTATTCAAATAAAACTATAATAAAACACCTCGAAAAATTCAATAAAAATCATTAATAAATATTAGATGACATAATACACATTTATTATTTTATAAGAAAAAATTAATAAAATCGTTTAAGGTGTCAAATAAATCAATGTCCAATCAGATTTTCTGTTTTGTCTTGTAGCGGCTGACGTGGCCCAATGAGGCGCCGGCCTTCGTTGACCCCCTGGTCAACTATCCCATCCCTTGCCTGTTACCTCTGAACTATCAAATCCCCGATTTTCCTCCATTTTTCGTGGCCATCCCTTCCATCATCCTGGCTCGCTTCCTTCACACGATTTGTCCTCTGATCATCCATGATGCCCGCCAAAATCATAGATCAACGAGATATTCATTGGATCAATCAATAATCACCAGGTAATAAGGCCTCTTGCCAATGTTTATAAATAATTAGCTCTGCCACCTTCCTCGAATTTGGCCATTTTCATTCCACCCAAACACATTGATCTTGCTCCTGGACCATTCCTCGTGACAGGGGGAGTGACCCAGCGCCTCGACTCGGCCGGAGGACGGAGAATTTTGACGCGGTGGAGCTCCGGCATCCGCCCTGCTCCCTGGAGGCCCCCAGGTATTAGAGCTGCCCTTTTATGCATTTTTAGTTAGCTTTTAATGTTAGCTTTCCATTCCAGTTATTATATTAGGTTCTAGTCAATGCCCTTAGCTTAAAAATCAAAACTCGAAGTTCGTCGGAGCTCCGCTCCCACGACTTCTCCACCATCGTATCGACTATTTCCGCCCGCCATTCGCATCCCATCTCGTTCCTCGTCGCATTCTCCATCGAACGCACACCTCAGATCAACCCAGGACCCTCGGTCTTGGCGAATCGGGGCTCCTCCTCCGCCGTTCGCCGGAGCCCCTCCGCCCACCTTCATATTGCATCACAGCTTCAAAACCTCGGGTCGAGGAGATAGCTCTCTCGCCCGCGGTTCTTCCTGTGCAGGTACATCAAGGAATCGAGCCCAACTGGGCTTGCATTGAACCAGGAAAAGGTTCCTGGAGGTCGTCGGCTTCATCGACCTTGACCCAGTGACTCGGACCTCCAGGAGCCATGAAATCACCATAAGTCGATGCGGGATCCCTCCAGCTACGTGTAGACCACCTCAGACGTGCCAGAGAGCCTTGGAGGAGCCCGAGCTCCTAGATCAAAGCTCGCCAGCCCCGAGCTTCTTCCCCGTTCTTCCAGGGAGCTTCAGCACCGTCGGATCAGGAGGCGAGGCCCAGACTGAAGGAGAACCGTCCGATGAAGCCACATGCCAACCGTCAGATCAGCCCGGATCGTCTAATCCAGGCCCTTCATCGCCGAACCGGTATCCACCGTCGGATGCGTGACGCGTGGATAAGTGGCACCTCCAGCGCCGTTGGATGACACGCCTTATTTAGGGGTAAATTTTACATCTAGCCCCCGCCTTTTTGTATTTATAGTTTAATACCTAAAATAAAAAGTCAAGTTGTAAATAAAGTGTATAATTTGCAGTTGGGCCCCCTGATGTTTCTATTTTTACACTTTAGTCCCTCTACGCCTCACGTACAACACCCACGTGAGGCGCGTGAAAATTGCAAGTAAACCCTGCCGTGTTTCTGTAATTACAAAATATTCCTGAAAATAAAAGTTCACGTGTATTTTTATTGTGATTTTTGCATGTATGCCCCTGTCAACTATTTTAATTGCAAAAATACCCCTGCCAGGCCATTTAGTTTTGAATGTTTTGCCTCTTTATTTTGTGCTTCATATTAAATTGAAAAATCTTGCAAAAATAGACTTAAGCTCCTGTTTGGTTGTGCTTGAACGCTATATTTTTAGTTTCTCATTTTGTTACATTTTTGCATTTATTAAAAATCAAAAACATGTCTTTTATTCACTGTCTAACTTATAAAATCCTAAAAAATATGAAAATGCCTCGAAAAATGCCAAAAAAATTCCCTATGGTGCATTTTGACCTATTTTTAGTGTTAGTCCAAAAATCCCTAAAAATATCAAAAGGAAAACCTTAAAAATCCAAAAATACCCAAAAAACTTCAAAAAAATATAAAAATTCAAAGAAAATCAGAAAAATATGAACTTAGTCCATGTTTCTGCTATATTTTATTATCTTTATTAGAAAAATAGTGTGGAAAATTTTTGAGGCTGATTGCTATTTTTAACCCTATTCCACTATTTATTCCTATTTTGCTATTAAAAATAATTTTTTTTTAAAAATGCCCAAAATTCACAAAAACAGTAAAAAGTCATGAAAAATCCTAAAAAAAGACTTTATCCCTGAATTTTTGACTATTTTTGAGTATTTTTGTAAATATTATAGTATCCCTTTATATATATACATGTACTCCTTAAATATATATATATATATATCACTACTTATATGTATTTCTATATACATGTTTATTAATCCTAAAATATAAAAAAAATAAATAATAAACAAAAAAAGACAAAATTCAAAAACCCACAAAAATAGATTTCGCACTTGGATGACTATGAGATACATGTAGGCTACTGCATTTTTGTATTGCTCTCTGTGGTTCGACCTCTACATGCTTGTCGCTGTACATTTTATGGTAGAGTAAATAAAGATTAATTCACATTTCTTCTTGGATTTAATTTATACATTCTTTCATTGTGGGTTAATTGCTGCTTAACTTGGGTATTCTGCGAGCGGTCGCCTCGGCGACAACTTGTTTACATTATTCATGGTGACCCTCGTGGAAAATCCTCGTTATCACAGTGCCGGTTTTATTTTGTGATTTTATATTATTATTTTTTTTGAATTTTTTCAAACAAACATCTATTTTTTTTTATTTTCTTAATCCTAAAATCATGCACCTAGGTTGCAAGTCCTAAAAATAACTATGTAAGCATAATCAGATAGAATAAAAATCTAATCAAGCATCTATCGGAAAAGCCGCAGAAAAATCGTCGAAGCGAGAAAACCACGGTGGTTCCCCGATCCACCGAATACACGGTACTCGGCGAATCATACCCAAAAAAAATGGGGAGGGGGAGTTACAAGTCAGGATGTCCTTAGTGGACCCCTTCTAGTAGAGTCTGATACATCTTTCTCTCCCTTTCCCTCTTCTTTACAAAATTACACTAACACCTTTCTGCCCTCTACAACTGACTCGTAAAGAAAGAGTCGGCCTCTACTCTTTCAACTGACTCGACTTCCTAAGAAACTGGTTGATCCTGCAGGCCCTGCAAAAATTAGTTAGTGGCTTAAAGAAAATCGAGAGATGAGTCGAGAAAAGCTGGAAGAAAAACCGAAGGAAAAACTACGAATGACAAAAAGAAGAGAAAAAAAATAAAATCACAACGAGATAACAAAATCAAACTACTCTAATGCCTCCCCGACAACGGCGCCATTTTGATGCGGCTAAAATCTGATTGCGGCTTTTGATATTATAAAGTTGTCGGTGTAGAAAAGTCGCAAAGAGATCCCAGTCGATCAAACAAATTCGGTTTTTAAAGAATAAAAACCTACACTATTTATTTATCCAGGTAAGTGTGCCTGGGTTGAACAAGGAGGCAGAATAGACTATTTTGATTTTTTAAGAAATTTTTTTCGCGATTTTATTTTACCTCTTCTTAAAGTGATTAAAGAAAAGCTACAATTTTTAGGGATTTTTTATTTTAAATTTTTATTTGATTTTACTATTTTCCAATTTTTATTTAATTTTTCAAAATGATATTTTTCACAGAATTTATTTATGATATAATAGGTGGAATATAGGTAAAAATAGATGATACTATATAATAGGTGAACAGGACGAGCAACGGACTCGAACAAGCACACGAAAACAAAGAAAAATGAAGACAATTTGCGACGAATCAAAACACGATAAAAACACGAGAAAACTACATGAAAAATTAATGAAAAAATCGCGAAGGTAGTTGTATAACTACCCCAAGAATATCTACGAAAAATAAGGTCAAAAATAGGTCCAAAGATCCCCTACAGCTCAGGGGTATAAGAGCAAGAAAAGTAATTATAAAATGTTGTAATCAGGTCCCTGACACGGGCTATTCTGTAAAGAAAATAAAATATTTTACATTTAGGTCCCTGCAAAGGGACTTAAATGTAAATACTGGAAACCTCCAGAGGCGCGATTCAATTACTGGAAGTCTTTGGGTTTAATGTGCAATATTTCCACCGTTTCAGAATGAAGGGCTGAGATTAGAACGTGCGATCGAATCTTGACTGTCCGCTTGAGACATGCGTCGCAAACCTGTGCGACCTGGAGTTCTTAAGGTTCTTGAGTCTGTTGCGCAACTGTCGATGAAGGCTTCTTCAACGAATTTTCCCATACGATCGGCGGCGAGCTTGGACCTTCGACGGGGCCAGAAGGTTAGCTCCTCTAACCTTCGAGCTCGCCCGCGGTGGACTTCAGGTGATGCTGGATCTGAGCGTCGGCTACAACTCGACGAAAGTGGCAGATCTTGATGGTCTGTTCTGGAGTTAAGTTGATGCGCCTCATTTAAATTGCAATTTCTTTGAGGATTGAACTTTCCAAATACTTTGATTCCGCTCCTGATTGAAGATGGATCTGCAAAAAACACGTTTATGTGCTCCATTCCCAAGGAATTGGCCAATGGATTAAGAGTTATCAAGTTCAAAACAGTGGTTTCCAGACTAAATGCAAACAGGCGTAAAACTCGAGAAACGTAACGTGATTTGGTGCAAATTTGAAATGAAGGATAGGTGAGATATGATTGAGCGTCTAAGCTAAATGGATAAACTAACTAATCACATGATTAGCCACGCTAATCGTGGCACGATGTTTGAGAAAAAAATTGAGAAAGGTGAATGAAGAGGTCTGTGATTTCAGAGGTGTATTTACCTCTAAATGATGCTCGACGGTCGACCTTCGTCGGAGCTGAACGCGACACTTTGGCGGCGATGCAAGGCAGCAAGGGGCCTTGGAACCTCCTCCGATGATCCCTCCTCTACGCGGGCTTGCTTGGGCGGAGCTGTCACCTCCAATTCAGGCGAAGCAAGGCTAGGAAGAATGGGGGTCGGCCACTGGAGCTGGGGCATCAGGTGGTTGGAATGTTAGTTGCAAAATGGCGAATTTGAGGGCTTTTTATAGATAGATTTCGTGGGTTCCAAGTAAAATCCAAGGATGGGCGATGGAGAAGGTTGTTAGGAGAAGAGATCTAATGTCTTAGATCGTCAGAAGGAGTTAGGAGATGCGCGGGAAAATTTGGTGAAGTTGGCCGGCCAGAACAGAAAGGCTAACGACCCTTTTTGGAGAAGATGAACCAGGTGCTGACATGTGTCAGCACCTGGTTGGCCAGATTAAGAGAATTGCTTATAAATTTAGTATTAAATAGTAAATATAGTTATTTTAAATAGGTATAAATACAATAAATATAAATAATTAAATTATCTAATTTATGGAATAAATATTTTTTATGAATAATACATATTTTTCAAAATATGAATATTATATTAATAAATATGTATAAATAAATAGGTTTTTGATTTTAGTTCAATAAATAAATAATTAAAAATTAATTTTATTTTTTATTAATTATTAGAAAATAAATAAGGATTATGTGAATTTTTTGGGTTTTAATAAATTAATTTACATATATTAATAAATATGAGTATAAGTTAGCCAGTTCATTTTACCTATAATTTAGGGGTTTGGATTTTATTAAAATAATAAATAAGCTCCAAAAAATATGAATTCAATTAGGGTTAAATTACAAGATCATGAAAATAATTAGAAATTATAAGGTTAATAAAACTATAAATAATATGTTCTATAAAAACTAATTAACCCAGAAACCCCGTTGTCTTTTGGCCCCAAAACCGACTTTTTGCAAACGGACTCTGAATTCGATGAAACTACCTTCATTCATTAGAGAATACTATTTTATGAACTTTAAAGGTGAGTAGAGTGAAATTAGAGTTCGTATGAAGAAGTTATGATGTTCGGAAGTTGAGATTTTGACAACTTAAAGGCTGGCTTTCTTGGCATATATACTGGGTAGTATTTTTAACTTATTTTTATATTTTTATATACATTTTTAAGGGTAATTATTAACTTGTTTTTATATTTTTATTTATTAACTTGTTTTTATGCTTAAAAGTTAATATTTATTCATGAATGGAATTTGGATAAAAGATGGAAGTTAATGAATATTTAGATGCATTTGTTAAGGGTTTTAAGATAAAATGCGATAGAAAAGTTAATGAATCATAGATTCATCACTCATCCTTGAGCATCAAAAAGAAATGCCATAAGGTGAAATGAGATTGGGTTCCATACCAAGACCATGATCTGAAGGTGAAAATGAAACTAGACTCGACCTTTGGATTAATAGTGTGGCGGAGCTTCTGTATGACTTAGAATTTTAAAATCAACATCCCTCAAGTTCTACACATCATTGTCACAGTTTCGGCTCAGAAGTCATCTTAGATCAATCCTCTTACCAAAGTATTGCCTATGAACATTGAACAACCGACTCATGTGTGTGAAGGGTTTTAGCTCTTCCCATCCAGAATGCCGGACTACCATGCTCCTCTCCTCTCCAATAACTCGTCCTCAGGGAGTTAGGTATTTCCTTCTAAGGTCTATCGCACTTTGTTCACAATCGAATTGGGGGAGAAGTTAGAAGAAGTGGAAAAGAACTGGAGGATGGCCAGTGTAGTCACCTCTCTTTGTGAAGATGGTCAGTGTAGCCGAGTCTCCACCAAGATCTGCAGGTTTCATGAGGCTTGGACATTTTTGGTCAGATTTTATTTGGTAGAATGCTTCTTTGTATTTGGAATTTTTGGCGGTCATGCTTGGATCTTGTTGTGCCCCTACAGATATAGAATCTTTTTATTCCGCATATTTTTTGGGGGTCTTAGAAAAATTGTGCCCATCCGTCCATTCCTTTTCCGAAGCTTTATTTCAGCCCGTACTCTGGTCTTTAGATTTCCACGCTACCAGAAAAGAAACTCACAAAGTCTTCCAACATCTCGTCTGAGTTGAGCTAAGTGCATAGTGCAGGAGTACAAATTAATTCCCTATTCCAGAGTTGTACCATGAATGAAGAGACCATGTTAGACACTAAGAGTCAAATGTTGCACATTGTCATGTAGAACTTAAAGAATTAAGTCAAAGACCTGAGCTCTTAAAATCCTATTTCTCGGTGAAGTTCCTCTGAAAATTAGGTGGATTAAGGTCAAGTCCAGACCACTCTCGATTTCTGTTCATAACTCGGTTCAGAACCCAATGACTTTTCACATATGCTAATGAATGCGATGGTGGATGAAGTGCAGGTGTGTGAAATGCAGACACATTGTTTTCTTTTTATGCACGAGTTTTTTTATGCAAATAAGAAGCCATTTTCAAAATTTTCGGGTAAAGTCAGTAGCAAAATCCTCTTTCTTTTCTTTTCTCTTTTTCTTCTTTTGTTCAAATTAATTACCCACCCCGTAAATAAATATAGACTTACGCAAAAGTATGAGATATGGGTAAATTATATACAAAGTATATATACAGACCCCCCTATACTTAGCGAGTGTTGTGTCCTCAGAGCACAAGAAGCGTAAACAAGACATAGCTCGGGCTAAGCGTAAGAGAGTAAAAAATTGATATACAATGGTCCGCTCCCCTATACTTAGACTGTGAATAGTCTAAATATAGAAGAAATGCGTAAAAAGAGGCGGTCGAGATATGTAAATGAGAAGAGTACATACAGGTGTGTGTTAGTTCCCCCTATACTTCGGCTCTGGTCAGCCTATGTATAAAGGTGGAAATGGAGCGATCGGGAGAAGGAATGTGATGCAGGAAAATGGTATATACAAATGACATCGGTCCCCCCTATACTTAGGCCTTGTACTAAGTAGAGGAAGAAGCTGTACAAGGGGAACGACGTGGTCGGGAGGAAGGGTGGGAGTGATCTGATGAATCTTCAATGTCCTTGCTCTGCGTGAAATAGATGGCCTCAACTTGAACTATCTGCTCTTTGGGTGATTCAATATATGGCTTCAACAGATGTCCATTTACTGAGAAAGGTTGTGCATCTTCTTTGAGTTCGGCAATATCTACACTTCCATTGGTATGCACATTGATGAAAATGTAAGGACCCGTCCATTTTGATTTCAGTTTCCCATGAAAAATATTTAACCGAGCATTAAACAACCACACTTTCTGCCCAGGGACAAAGGTCTTGTCTCGAATGTGTCTATCATGCCATCTCTTGACCTTGTCCTTATAAATCACACTGTTGTCATATGCCCAATTTCGGATTTCAATTAGCTCATCCAAATTTAGGTCTCAACATAATTTCCCAAGGTGACAACTCCAATTCAACTTTTTTGATCACCCATTCTGATTTGTGAATCAATTCTGCAGGTAGATGGCATGGCTTGCCATAGATCATCCTAAACGATGAAGTACCGAGTGGAGTCTTATAGGCTATCCTATAGGCCCATAGAACTTGGTCCAACATCTTCAACCAATTCTTCCTATCTGGATGAACTAACTTCTGAAGAATACCCTTCACCTCTCTATTAGAAACCTCTGCCATGCCATTAGATTGTGGATGAATGGGTTGGCTATTCTATGCTCAAATTTATACTCCTTAGCCAAAGATCTCATCTTCTTGTTCACATAGTGGCTACCTCCATCAGAAATCAAAACTTTTAGTGCCCCGAATCTTGCAATGATATTATCCTTGATAAACTTACAGACGGTTTTGCTATCTACGGTTTGGGTTGGAATAGCCTCTACCCATCTTGATAAATAATCAACCGCTAGCAAGATGTACTCAAATCCATTGCTGTTGGGAAAGGGACCCATAAAGTCAATACCCCATGCATCGATAACATCATAGAATATCATTGGTTGCATGGGCATTTTATCTCTATATCCCACAGTCCCTCCCATTCATTGACAAATCAGGCATGACCGACAAATTCATTAGCATCCTGAAATAAGGTCCGCCAGTAAAATCCACATTGGAGTACCTTGTGCGCGGTTCTCTTTCCCGAATGGTGTCCTCCAGCCTCGAGAGAATGACAATGTGTGAGGACACTCTGGTATTCCTCCTGAGGAATACATCTTCTCCAGACACAATCCGATCCTTCATAGAAAAGGAAAGGATCGTCCCAATGGTATTTTCTCGAATCTGACTTCAATCGATCAATCATTCTCTTGGTCCAACCCAAGGGAACCTTCTTGGAGACAAGACAATTCACTATGTTGAAATACCACAGGATTGAATCAATAACGCAAACTGATTCGTCTGGAAAAGTCTCCTTAATAGGTCCAATGTCAGGATAATCGTTTTGCTCAATTCGAGAAAGGTGATCAGCAACAACATTCTTTATTCCAAGTTTATCCTTGATCTCCAAATTAAATTCCTAGATTAACAAGATCCATCTCAAAAGTCATGCCTTGACATCCTTCTTATCCATGAGATATCTAATTGCCATGTGATATGTGAAAATTGTCACCTTGGAGCCCAATATGTATGATCTGAATTTTTCAAGGGTCCAAACAACCGCGAGCATTTCCTTTTCAGCCACTATATAATTTCTCTGTGCAGGATCCAATACTTTGCTCACGTAGTGAATCGCATAAGGAATTCCATCTCTTCTTGTCCAAGTATCGCTCCGACAGCAAAATCCGATGCATCAATCATGATCTTGAAGGGAAGAGACCAGTCGGAAGCTTGTAATATCGGTGATTCACATATTTTCATTTTCAGGAGCTCGAAGGCCTCTAGACATTTATGATTTACAATAAACTCGGTGTCTTTTCCTAAGAGCTCAGTCAGTGGGCGGGCGATATTTGAAAAATCTGGGATAAACCTTCGATAAAATCCAACATGCCCTAAAAACGACCTCACTGACTTGACGTTGGTTGGTGGCTCAAGTTTCTTGATCACATCCACCTTGGCAGGGTCGACCTCCATTCCCTTTTTGGAGATGACGTGCCCCAACACGATACCCTTAGTCACCATAAAGTGACTTTTCTCCTAGGAGAGTACCAAATTAACCTCCCTGCATCTCTGGAGGACTCGATCCAAGTGCGCTAAACATGTATCGAATGAATCACCATGAACCGAGAAGTCATCCATGAAGACTTCCAGGAAATCACCTACCATTTCGGCAAATACGACAATCATGCACCACTGAAATGAGCCTGGGGCATTACAAAGCCCGAATGGCATGCGCTTGAATGCGTAGGTACTGAAGGGACATGTCAACGTGGTCTTTTCCTGATCCTCAGGAGCGATAGCAATTTGATTGTAGTCGGAGTACCCATAAAGAAAACAAAAGAATGCTTTCCCTGCAAGTCTCTCCAACATTTGATCAATAAATGGTAGTAGAAAGTAATCTTTCTTGGTCGCAGCATTCAGGCGCCTGTAATCGACACAGACGCACCACGAAGTGGGCACTCGGGTCGCGATCTCTACCCCCTCCTCGTTGATGACCATCTGGATTCCTGACTTCTTTGGGACGACATGAAGGGGGGCCACCCACTTGAAGTCAGAAATGGGATATATAAATCCTGCTTTGCACCATTTCTCTATCTCTTTCTTAACCGCTTCCCGAAGATTGGGGTTTAATCTTCTCTGAAATTTAAGGGAAGGACTTGCATTATCCTCAACATAAATTTGGTGCGAGCAAAGAGCGGGGTTTATTCCTACGAGATCTGACACAGTCCAACTGATGGCTTTTCGATTTCGCTCAAGGACTTCAAGTAATCTAGATTCCTGGTCTATGGTTAATGATGAGTTAATGATCACAAGGAAATTTTTTTTGGGTCTATTTAGAAATGCATACTTCAGTGTGGGAGGAAGTGGTTTCAGCTCTGGCAAATCTGAATCATCAATTAAATCAGGCTGAATGGTTTTTGCATCTGGCTCACTGTCGGTTGGCGGTGAATCACTGTGTGAGGTGTTGGCTACCAATTCTGAAGAAAGGTGAGTCGGATCGCTAAAGTAGAATGGTAATTAGACCAGAACTGCGTCTGACTCGTAATCGATATTTATTGATTGTCCTGAAGACGATGGGACTGACAAATCCGAAAGGATTTCTATGTCATCAAGACTGTAGTAATCTGGGTGACTAGATATGTTTGGCAATATCTCGCAAACTGCATTGTGCATTGTTTCTTCTTATGATGATGTGCCTCCAATCTGCATGTCTGACAGTTGGTCCCATGGTCCAGTAGTGCTGAGGAGATTGCATTCTGATATCTCGCCATATTCAGTGGTGGATTCGGAGTCTGGCCTTTACCACTTAGTTTGTTTCATCTCCAAGTCTACTTCTCCATCTAGAGAATGATATTTCATCATTCCAAAACCGTAATCGAATACATCTTTGGCAGTTCTTAAGAACGGTTTTCCAAGAATGATTTGCGATTCCTTCCAATGGTTCGGGGTATCCATATCAAGGACAGTGAAGTCCACTTTATATTCCGTACCTCGATCACGATGATGACATTTTTTACTTCTCCCTTAGGTCTTTTAGTGGATTTATCAACAAATTAGAGTAAAGATAATGATTTCTTGAGAGGACCTAGCTCCAATCTATATTATAAGGCTAAGGGTAGAAGATTTTATGGAAGAACCATTGTCAAGAAGTGTGCGTGCGAACGCAATGCCGCCAATGCGACTCTCCACATAATGGACACCCAGATCCCTTTTCTTTCTTGGCAAATGCTGATTTTTGACACATTTGGTCGTGGCAACTGTCAAGATATGAGTCTCCACAAATTGACTTGTTTTCTTTGTACGAGTCCTGGTGGGAGTGCATTTCACCTTCAAGTACTTCTGAATGGCCGGATTACTGGCTACATACTGATCAAAGGGTACTTTGACTGTGATATTTTGCTGGCAGAAACTTTCCATTACTGGGTCATCCTGAATATTTTTCTTTTGTTTTCCCTTCTTAAGAGCACGGGGGAAAGGAATGGAAGCATTTGAGATAGGAGATAAAGAGCCAGAATCATAAATAAGAGCATCTTTATTAGACTTGGAGTTCTTATTACAATCATAAGATTTCTGATAATAATCAAAATTAGGTTGCTGAAAAGGTGACAAAGGTGTTTTTGCAGCAACTAGAGGTTCAAGGTCCTCTGCAGACTCCATAGATGCTTTCCCTTTCTCTTGTGTTGGGATCTTCAGGCGTCCTTCTTCATCCTCCTCGGAAGTATCCTCCGGCTGATCTTCCGAGTCTTCATGGTCCGATTCCCTTGCTCGGTCAGGTACGATCACGGTCCTTCCGCTCCTGAGTGACATGGCATTGATATTGTCAAACGAAAGGATCTCATGTTCAGATTTGGAAAAATCTGAATAGTATACCTAGTCATTGTGTTAAGATGATTGAGATTGTTCAGGATATTGGGGTTAGCTTGAACTTGGGCGGGAATGGTTGTGGTTGGGGCTGTCTGCTCATCCTTCCAACGGGATAAAAGATTGACACCGACCCGTAGATCGTACAGCTCATTTCGGAAGTTGCGAATTTCTTCAAGCATTAGCCTCTGGATATCGTCCGGTTCTTCTGGAGGGTTGGATGATTGAGCTGATTGTTTGGGAGCTTGATATTGCTGATGGTATTGCTGAGGTTGGTTCTGGCGATTATAGGGCTGTTGCTGCTTCAGATGCTGGAGAGATGCAGTGTTCTGAGTGTGCTGTGGAGGCGGAGGAAATGCGGCATTATAAAAAGTGGGCGGACGTTGATAAGGCTGACGGTCCCCCAAATTACCCTGTCGGGTAGTGTAATGTGTGTACCAAATTACGTTTACCTCAAATGTCAGAGGCGGGGCTTCTTTGACTGTCTCGGCCAGTGGGGGTGGCTGCTGGAAAGTTTGGACATAGGATTGGTCATGTGCCCATGGTTGCTATTGTTCTGACCCTGACTTCTCCTGGACATGATGCACATGATAGATCAGAACCGTAGTTGCAGTAGGCATCCCCATCTTGGACACCTTCGTAGTGAGCTCCTCCATCTGCTTTGGGAATTGGGAGATTCTGTTGTCGATGTTGTTCATTCTCTTATCTACTACTATCAATTTATCAGCTATGAAGTTCATGTTTGGAATCAAATCCTCTGCTATTTCTACGACAGTCTGCTTCCTGCCTTTGGCTTGAAGGGTGTTCAGGGAATCGGTGGATGCTCTACTGGCAATATGAGAACGGCTTGTTTCTGCCATCTGCTCCAGTACTTTCTAGACGGTCTCAGCTCCACGCGATGTGTAATTCCCTCCGCAGGCAGCAATAACTAACCCTTGAGTCTCGTAGTTAAGGCTAGAGTAAAGTGGCTGAACTAGGATGCTGTTATCCAGGTCATGGCAGGGACATTTCTGTAGCAGGTCTTTAAACCTATCCCAAGCCTTACAGAGTGGTTCATTGGGCATCTGAGAGAAACTGGTGATGCGGGTCCTCATTTGGTTGGTCTGACTCAAGGGGTAGAGTTTCTTCAAAAATAGGTTTTTGAACCTCTCATAAGTAGTCACAATCACTCCTAAGTTCTTCACCCAGTAGTCTGCCTTCCCTTTCAAGGCGAAAGGTAGTGCAGTGAGACGAATGTAGTCTTGGCTGACTTGTGGGTGCCTCAGATTAGAACATATCAACTCCAAGTCATGCAAGAATTCATATGGCTCTTTAGTCGTATTACCATGGAATTGGGGTAATTGACTTACAAAATGTGGCTTCTATTCATAGTGAATTTCTGGCTGTGTTGGCTACAAATAATTCCTCACTCTGTACTGTCCAGGGTTGTATGCGACTTCCATTGGCAGTTCTTCCCCAGCACTCAACTGCTCAAGTTGTTCTCTTAGTAACATCTGTTGCTGCTCAGAAGCGGCTAATCTTGCCAGAATCATCTGAATAGGATCGTCATTGGGTTCATCTTCAGGATCTTTCTTGGAAGACATCTTGAGAGGCATCTCTTCTTCTTCACCATCAGAATATAAGGGGTTTGAGTTAATAGATTGGAAAGAATTGAGGTAAGAGTTTTCTTTGATCTATTTCGATGAGAGAGAGAGAAATGGTGTGGGTCTGTCCTCCCTCCAGAAAGAAGAAGGAATCGTAAGAATAGGGTTCTTGGGAAGGGTTTCCCTGAGGCCAAGGAGGTCTAGAGAACGAGTCTCTCTGGGCTTTTGATATTGGAGAGTTTGTGGTAGCGAGAAAAGGGTTCGCAGACTCCGAACAAGAATTGCCACAATCTTCCATTCTCGAGGTCAACAAGAGGTTCACGATTTATGATGTAGGTACAAGTGTGCGGTATTCGTTGATTACTTACTTTTTACGCACAAACCAAAAACAATACAAGGATTTCTTTCACCAACTCACTCAGTGAAGGCCGTAAGGGTTCGACCAATTATCTTGTCAGTTTTAAATTGGTGAGAATTCAAATCTTGCAAACCATTTACCAAGCTGTTAGGTACCAAAATTTCCTTAAAGACTGTCCCAAATTCGTACGACTAGTTGCATCCACTTTCAGCCAGTATAGGTGTAAGTACGGATCGTAAAATGGCTACCCGTGTTACTTAGGGATGGAACCTTGTGCAGTGTCCTTTAAACCACCCACACTGCTAAGGAAGTCCGGACCGTTTATCGGCTACCCGTATTCCTCACTGAGAAGTAGCTAATCATTTTTAAAATAAGTAGTCTATCTGAAAATCTTGGCTTGGCTCTATCCAAGTGTGCGTCTCTCTCCTCGCTGCAAGACAAAATCAAACAATGTCGGGGTTGCTCCCCCGCAAGAATTCTTGATTTTATGGGTTCTTAGGATCGGCTATATTTAGCAGTCCCAATTTTAATTAGGTGATCACTGAAGAATTTAAATGAGCACAAATACACGTCTACCGTTCGATCCCAATTTCCTTTAAAATTATGTGATAAAACAAGAGGGAGGAGTTTGGAAAAAGCCGATGCACGCAAAAACAATGATGTATGCTCAGTTAGAAGACTTACAGTGTTTCCTCGCAATCTTCAAGTGGGATGCAATACGGAATTGAAAAGTTATTCTAAATGAATGCAAGTCGATGAAAAACTGCACCTAAGAAGAAAGTTCTATTTGCGGGAAAGAATTGAGTTAAATTTTGGCTAAATTGAACACTCTAATGTACATCTCAATTAAAGTGTAGTGTGGCTTTTAGATCCTACGAGCACAATCAAAAATATAAATGCTCTGAGAGCCGTATGTGCAGGTCTATCCTAATCGCCACTCAAGTCGGGCCTACCCTCACCGGAGAGTGAAACAGGCCACGGCATATTACAGAAAAGTTCAAGGTCTTTTTACATGTACGAGAGTCTGAACGGACACCGCTGTAATGAGCAATTGCAGAAATTAAAAACCTAGACTCTACGCTCTCTCACAACTCGACTTGATCTTAAATTACTTGCGGCTTTTTTCGGATGTCGGTGAAGATGCTTCGGTTTTTGAAAAACCACTCCACGTACGTTGGGTACCTCGCAAGAAAAATAAGAGAGAGAGAGAACGTAAGAGAGTGACTCAGCAAATCAATCAAAAATAAAATGAGAGAAATAAATGCTGAAAAATAAATGCAGGATATAAAATAGTATTTACAATGAAAAATTCGGGGGTCAGACTACCCGAATGCGAAAAACCAAACAAGCAATTTCAGAATACAAAACTAAGCCGTTTGCCTCCCCACCGCATTAAAAAGATGTTTTTATATTGTTCGCGCTTCAAGAATAATGTGTCGTGCATTATAGGCGGCAATCAGAATCGGTCAAGAAAATATCCACATAAAATTTAATCAATTTTTAATCAAGTGGTTTTATGTTTATTTTACTTGGGCAAGTCCCAAGGTCGATCACAAGGAGGCAAAGGAACAAACTAGAATTAGGTCTATCAAAATTCGTACACGGTTTTCGAGGCGGTCTTTTTTTGGAATTTTTAATGTAGGATGCACGATGCAATTTCGGCCTTTTTTAGGGACTAAAATGCAAAGTACATCCAAATGGTGTCCGAAAAATACAAAACTTGGTCACAATGTAAATTATGATGAATTGGATGCACTGCACTTTTTTATGGAATTTTTAAATGTAATATGATTTTTTTAAAAATTTTTAAGTGCAAACAAAATGAATTTCAATATTTAATTATAATAAATATTAAACCTACTTATTTTCAGGGGATAAAATTATCTAAGCTCTATTACTAGTTAATGAACCTCAGAAAAATCCTAAACCAAGAAAATGTGGGATTTAATACCTATTAAAAATCAAATACTAAAATATGCAAAATGATTCTTACAGATCTACTATGCATGCATATGAAAATCTTTTTGGGCACAATCTCAATAACAATTAATTCTAAAATATGTGATTTTTCGGGAATTTTTATAGCAACGGTTAATCAATAGAAAAATTAAGAGCACAAGATGGGCAAAATATGCAATTTTCCACAAAACAAATAATTATTAATGAACCATTAATCACAAAATTGTCCACAACATGTCAAAACGTAGAGAATTAAGAGACTATTTTTGGATAAATAAAATATGCAATGTACGAGTCTAGAATAATAAGGGAACAGAGGGGTATTTCTGCAATTAAAATATAAATAAAAATAAAAATGTTGGGGGGCCTACTTGTAATTACCTACAATTGGGGACCTTTTCTACAATATTTCCATGGTTATGTACGGTGCACGTGACCCAAAGGTCGGCGAGACTCGTGCACAGAAAGGAGGAATGACAAGGGTGGCTTTGCAATTTACCTAGGGGCACGTGCACGGCATGTAACCCCTGGATACTGATGTCTTGCTGACGTCATTCCCCTATCACTTGCCTTGCACGTGAGGGGGGGCCTCGTGCTCCGTACCCGGTGGTGAGGGGAGATGGCGAGGCGGACTGGGAGGGCGGCCGAGGCAAGGCACCGCCGCTGGTGGAGGGTCCTACCTGCTGCCGATGACGCGTTGGCGTCGGGCCGACACACAGCCAGGGGGAAGCGATGGAGGTGCGTTGTCGATGACGAAGGTGTAGGAGGGGTCGCCTCAAGGCGCAGACGAGGTGGAGCTCTGATGGTGTCGCGAGATCGACCAAGGCGAAGGGTGGCGTTGTGCCTGTTGTCGAGGTGATGGGGCGTTGGCGATGAAGATGGTGGGTGGCGAAGCTCTGGGCTGAGAGGAGCTCGACGGAGCGAAGCTTCGCGAGAGGCTAGGAGGCGTAGTCAGAGAAGACGAAGTGAACAGAGGTGACGACGGACGTGGGTGATCGAGAGAGAAATCGGAGATGGAGGGCTTGATGAAGGAAGAAGGGTGTTGACGCGGAGGAGGAAATACCTGGGGGAGCGGGGGCTCGACGGAGGTGATTCCGGAGCAGAGCAGCGGGCGGAGGATGCTCGGGCTGCAACGACGTTGGGGATGATGCCGGATCTCGCCGCGAGGAGACTGACATTGGGCTGTAACCACCGGCGGAGGGCCCTACTTCCAAGAATCAGCAGATGAGGGAGAGGAGTTCGATGGTGCCTTTAAATAGGAGAGAGAGAGGGAAGGGGCCGGCGCAAGAGAAGCGGGAGTGGCGGTTGGCCGTTGGCGATGAAGAGGGGCGTGGTTGGTGAAGGGGTCAACGACGAAGAAATGTGGGGGGGCGGTTTCGGAAACGAGGGGAGGAAGACGGGAGATGGAAGATGAGCAGGCGCGAGGCGCCACGTGGTGGCTGAAAGGGAGAGGGCGGGGCACGTGCGATGCACGTGGGGTTATTTTTATTTTATTATTTTATTATTATATTTTTTTTATAAAAACGATAATAAAAAAGGGCCAAAAAATGCTGACACGTGGCGGCCCCAGGGGCGGCCACGTGTCGTCACCAGAAAAATCGAGGATAAAGATTCTGTAAAATCAAAAATAAATAGCAAATGAACTCGGATCGAAAAAGTTCCTTCACAAAAAATGCTCTCTCGATGAGATATACAACTTTCATGAAGACATTAAAATCAAAATTGATCAAATGCACAAAGTGAATTTTTGGTGTATCCCATGTACATAGAATACCTATATTTTTGGGTTTTGTATTTTTTTATCATTTTTTTAAATCAGATAAAAATCTGGAAAAATATGGTAAAAATCATAGATAAATATTTACACATTAATCTAATTTTTTGGATTTTTATTAATAGGTTAAATATGTACATAAAATATAAGGTCAAAAACCACTAAAATACACAATGTACAAAAGAGGTCCAAAACCCAACTTTCACACATGAGCTCTGATTCACTTGAACTTGGTCTTGTTTTGAAGTAATTGAATGTGCGTTATTTCAAAAGTGAGTAGGATCAAATCGGACACTGGATGGGGAAGATATGTGGCGTTTAGTCCGAAAATCCTGAAACTAGGGATTGGGTTTTTGGTCCACTTATTTGGGTTAGTGATTCTTTTGTATTTTTATTTATTCTTGTGAGTGATATATACACAGTGGAGTGGTTTTGGATCATTCGAATTTAGCATGAAGGAGTTAAAAATAAGGGGAATTAGGCTATTTACAGGTTATTTTTGGCTTGGATTTTTGGCTTCTTATTTTGTGCATAAATAATGGATAAATGCAATTCCTTATGAAAACATGCATGAATGCTAATTATGTAGAATAAATGCAGAAATGCTGATGATTTTGAGGGATTTGAGCTTAATAAATGAGATTTAGAGCGATGAATTCGAGATTCATCAGCTACACATTCACAACCATATGAGTATCAGAAGCAACAACATTCTTCCTATACACCACAAAGATCTCCTTAGCCTTACACCCCACAATTGCACACTCCTAGGTAGGACAGAGAGTAGATTGCTAGGGGCACCACACAGAGTCTGATATGTATTCACGATCCCTAGTACTGAACCAGATCATGGACATGTTGAGCACACTCCAGACAATGCATAGGACAGAGATGGATCGGCTTAACCATCGCCTAGATGAGTTTGCCACGCCCAAGACCACACTCCCAACCTAGCCTTAGATGAATCCGAACAACAAGATGAGGCATTTATATTTGGTAGACACCACTATAAGTATGATGAAACTCGATTTCATCATCATAATTTTCCTATTTTAATCCCCCTTGCTTAATGGTGTGTCAATAAAAACAAGATAAAGTCTTGTAATTATCAGAGTCTTGAATAAATTAAAAATCACAAAAAATTATCAAAATTAAAATAGTGGTATTTTTATCCTTAAAATATCATCAAAAAATATTTTGTGTCTTCATTTTACCTCGTCTCCATTTTTGGTCAACATGAAACTTGTATATCTCATCAAGATCTACAACTTTCATGTTTTGAGTTTTCTCGAATTCGGTCATTTGCTCCTCCATATCTCACCATATTTCTATGAATAATCTGATTGGGCCAAGTCGCTCATTCTGGTTGCGCCACGTGGCCGCATCCCCTCGCTCCACGCCACCGTGCCCAGCCGTCGTCGGATGAAGGTCTGGGAGCTTTGATCACCGCCGTCCATTGCTGCTTTGATATCCACAATCCGATCAAATTTCTGGATTCATCTCCGCCATCCGCTAGCACCCTCTCATCCTTGTGCCACGTTGCGTCTTCTGCACTCCACGACGTACCTCCATTTGTTCCATATCATCCACTGAAGGCACGACCACCACCTCCGAAACTGTCGTCGACCACCCTTCAAATATGCCTCCTCCACCCCAGTCACCGGCGTCCACCTTCAAAAGGGGAAGGGTCCAGCCCTCCTCCTCCTCCCTGTGACAGGGGGAGGAGTTAGGATCGAGCGATGACGACCCCACACCCCCAGTGAGACCCGCAGCTTCACAATTGTGTTGCGGTGGCTCAAGCCCTGCCCGAGCTTGCTGGATCGGCCGACCAGCATGTGCGACGACCCCAAGGTTCTCAAGAACCTCAAGCCCAGGCCCTCGCCCCTTCATCTCCACTGTCCATCGCCGCTGAGTTCTCCACCATCCGATATCCAACCAGATGCGATCTGGGCCACCCACAACGCCTCTCTAACTGCTCACCACGTGGTTGCATTTGACACCCTTCAATGAGATCGATCCGGTCATATCCACACCGCTCTTTAGTGCCTGACCCTCAATCGTTGGATCTTGAGATCCAACGGCCTGAGCTTCGTCGTCAACCTCCGGGCGACCTCAATCCCACGCCCTGCACCTCACGATCACCTCCAAGATGATCCATCCCAACCACTTCTCCGCATCAGATAACGACCCTCCGATCGTTCTCATGTGAGATCTGGGCAGCCCGTTAGCGCCTTGATCTCTGCCTTCCACGTGGCACTTTGGGCGCCATTCGATCGTACCCTCTCCATTCTCCGCCACTGATCACCTCCGATCAATCTTTATGTGCGGAGAGCTTAGTTCCCAGAGTTGAATCGGTGACAACGACGCAACCACGGTCGAGCGACGACAGCCCTCTCTCCGGTGAGATCCGTTGGCTTTTTGGCCAACACCGCAGCCGCCTCCGCACGCTGCTCGAGCTCATCGCTCGTCGACGATTCAAGGGAAGACCGTGCTCTCGTGAGCACAACATAGGCAGTCGTCTCCATCATAGGTAATTTTTCTTCTCATTTTATCATCTTGTCATTTTTTATATTTTATAGCACATCATATCACCACTTCCCTCCTTCGTTTGTCTTAATTTATCACATCACCACTACCACAAGTTCATCTTTATATTTTTTTATCTTATTCTCTTCCTGTTGAAAAAAATAAAGAAAACTAAAATCTAAAACAAAAAATAAAAGCAGCAAAATTTATAAAAAATAAAAAAAGAGGCAACAGAGGTAGCAGCAACACCGCCGCCGCCCCCTTCCTCCTTCCATGGAAGCGGCGGTGCCGCCGTCCCCCCTCTACCACCACCAGCAGGTGCCCCCCCATTATCGCACCTCCTCCTCACGGTAGCGCGTGGCTGTGCTGCCCTCCACCGTCGTTTGCAGCCCCGCCCCGCACGAGCTCCAACCCTCTCTCACCCGTGCCCACATGCGCCCCCCGCCATTCTGCCGCCTCCGCCAACCGCACCGCCATCTCAACCGGCTCCCTCCTCAAGCCGCACACCACCTCCACCCACACGCTCGCATTGAGCCTCGCCGGCGGTCGCTGACACGTTTTGGGTTTCTCCCATCATCTAGCAAGAAAGAAGGAAGAAGGAGGTCTTATTTTTCCTTAATTTTTTTAATTGTAAAAATTGCATACATATCCTGTCATCTTTGTGTAATTACAAAACATTCCCTTTACATAATTTGCATTGTAGATATTGCTTTCTAATTTACAAAGACACCCCTGTGTTTGAATTTTAATTTGGACCTATATTTTGCATCATTTTATTCAAGAAAAATGCCATTATGTTGAGAAACTAATTGTCTACATTCTGAATATTTATTTATATTTTTGTGAGTTGTGGGTAAGTAATTAAAAATATTTAACTGAAATTCTGCGTATTTTAACCATTATGTGCTATTAAATTCATATCTGACACATAGTTGCTCCAAAAGTTCCACAAAAATTAAACATGATACCTTGATAAGTGATTGAGATACTACCCAAATTTCATCCAAACCGGAGTTGTCTTGTGCCTGAAATAAATTGTAGAGTGATTTTAGTATTTGATTTTTAATTAAATCCACTACATCATTTTTGCAAAATTTCAAGTCTCATGGATGCCATACGAAAATACCTATATGTGATAATTTTCTCTCTGCCTAATTTGAAAACATGGATTTATTGAGAATTAATTACTCACTGTCACTCTGTTTTCACTTAAAAATACATAAAAAATTCACACTTTGTCAAAAAAATCCAAAAATATCATTGTAGCTTCCTTGCATCATGTTTTTTTCTAATAAAATTTTCATAATTTTGCTTATAGTTTGTTCGAAAAATTACGAAAAAACCCATAAGAAGTTTGCATTTTTACTTATTTCATTTTAATTCCTAAAATTCCAAAAAAATGTGTCTTGCATTGATCACTGGATTAGGATTATATGAAAAATATAATTTGGTTAAATTGGATTAATTTCGTATTAAAATTAATTTGGCTAAGTTGTGTGTTTTCTTAGTGTCTTAATTCAACCGCATCTTGCATTGGCATTTCATTTTGCATTAAAAAAATCTAAAAAAGAAATTACCGCTTGAAAATCTAGACCTAACTTTTCAAATTAAACCCAAGTTGTTCCTTTGCCTCCCTGTGTTCAACCCCGAACTTGCCCGGAATATAAATTAAGCCGAGACACTCTTCACAGAGATCCTTCTCTCGGTTCTGACTGATTCGGTGACCACCTCTCGCCTTTCCTTTCTGGCTGCGTCTATCCATCTCCTTCGCCCTCTCCGGCGGAGGAGCTCCAGCCCCTTCCCTTCGCTCGTCGGGAGCCTCATGACATTCACACGCACGCACACTAACTCACATGCACGCAAAAATCCCTGGAAATAACCTGCAGGTACATGGTCTTCAATTGCCGGAGCTCCACCAGAGCTCATTCTACAAGTCCCACCTCCGACATCTATGTAGCGAATGCCTCTTCCAAGATGCTTTGCCCCTTCGAATGGATTCCACGACGACACCTTCACCTTCTGGAGCTTCTGAAGATCTTCATTGAGAAAGATAGAAGGAGGCGGAGGTTGGAGCCTTTCGTCAAAGGCCTGAACGAACCACCGCCAAGAGGAGGAGGAAAGAATAGCAGGTGCCGTAGGATGCGTTCTTCCTGAGCTCATCCAACGGTTCAGCATATGACACGTCATCATCTTGCGTAGCCTACAGGTACCATCGGATCCTCGAGATCTGACGGTTTACGATGAACCACGTGTTAGCGTCCGAGCTTCTCCGAACCTCCTTACCAGACCAACAGGCCCGAGTGTGATGAACTTATCCCGAGCCAAAGCTTGAAGGCTCGTCTGTTCCGAGCCAAGCCGAAGCCGCACCGAGCCTACTCCGAGCCTCCGAGTCTACCCAAGCTTGGAGGAGCACGTGCCGGTCACGTGCGATCTGGGAAATTTACACAGAGGCCCACAAACTTCTTCAATATTTCAGAGAGGTCCAGATTCACGTACAAGCCACACACGCCTGGGGTTATTTGCACTTTGACCCTCGCGGGTTTTAATAATTGCAAATATGCCCCCACGCGTGTGGAACAATTACAGGAAAGGCCTCGCTCTTTATTCTATTTGCATTTTAGTCCTTCCCAGGGACCTGTTTGTAGTTATCTTTCATATTTTTCTTACAGTTATGCGCTTGTCTTCTTTTATGCTTATCTTGAGCTTCATAACTCCGATTGAGATGATTTCAGTGGCATTTTGAAGCTCTCCTTATTGTCTTTTTTATGGCATGCTTGTCTTTTCAATTGGACACTAAAAATTTTAATGTGTTATTTTATTTATTAAGTGTCTTGATTCCAATGATTCTCGTGCCTAATTTTTACATGAATAAAGATTGCTTCATCATTTGACCCTGATTTGACTTCTATTTTAATGGCTCAAGTAATCCTGATCTAGGGCTTGTTTGCATTGCATCTCATCGCATTTATTTGCATGATTAAAATAAAATAAAAAAAGCATGTTTTATACGCTTGCTGCATCTAGTTTTTATCTTCTTGCATTATTTGGCCTATTGATCTCTCACTCGACATTCAATTAATGAATAAAAGTCTGAATAATCACGAGAGAGGCTCGTGTCCCTGAGTTCGACCTTGGTTACTTACCAAGTAAAATATAAAATATGACCATCTGATTTCATATACATATTCAACTTAGATGGTTTTTGATAGACCTAGTTCAGCCCGACTGCAATGACCATTGAATATTAATTTCATAATATTAAAGGGTTGGATTTGCGATTTATCAAAGTACAGTCTCTTTTCTTAAATTTTTATCTAACTTCATTCATCTCAGGAGCAGTTGATCACTACGAGCACTTGATAGAGTAGAGGAGAGAGCACATGATGAGGAGCGAGTGCAGATCCATGATGATTTTGATCACACACATTCTGATGTTGAGGAGGAGGACGACAATGATGATGAGGACAAACACGATGTCCAGCTTGATGATCAGAGAGAGGGGAGCGATGTAGAGACGGTAGACATGGACACAAGCGAGTCAGATGATGATACCATGTTAGACCATGCAGATGCCCTTGATGCATATTTTCTACCCCTATTTTAAAGAGTTTTGTACACACTTTTGAGACTCTTGATGCACACACTAATTCTTCTGATGTGAATAAAAATGATTTTGTTATTCCTGAGATTGTTCCTTTTCAAGATGCTTTCTATGGAAAAGGAAAGAAAAATTCCAAAAATAATGTTGTCACTCCTGAGATAAAAAGGCTATTGAAAGATCACATCCTTTTGAAGATCCTGCTCCGTGATGTGTTGGATCATTTCCCTACGCTCAAGAAACAATTGAAGAATAGATGTACCACATGTAGGAAGAAGAGATCACATATAGAGAAGCATATTTTGACAATTGCCACATCCTGCACCATACATAACAACTTATGCAAGAAGAAGAAGGATTCAGGAGCACATTATTTCATATGCGAGATTTCCCATGCAACATTCGATCAAACTCTATTAGATAACAATTCCTCGGTAAATTTGTTACCATCTTATTTGCTCGACATGCTTGAGTTAGGTCCCTTTATAAATCCTGCACGATCCTTTAGTTTGATGATAGATATGTAAAGAGACCTAGGGGCATTTTAAGGAACATTATCGTGATCGTGCAGGGCTTGCAGTTCCCATTAGACTTTACTATCCTGGACATGGACTGCCCTAAATAATTGTCCCTTACCCTGATCATTCTTGGGAGGCCTTTCCTAGAAACCGTGAAGGATCTCTTTGGTTATGGTACATGGAAGGTATCTTTTCGTATCAAGGGTGAAAAGGTACATATAGAGATGGCGAGAGAATCATACACATCCAACGCTGCGTTTACAACCAGTTTAGATGCCTTGAGTTCTTTAGTTACATGTGATTACATGGATGAGGTTCTCCTTGATGATCTTAAAAGGTATCGAGTAGAGACCCATGATATCCTAGTAGAGAATGGGTCGGAGACTACAGTTGGCAATTCTTCTGGTGGGACATTATATTTCAGCAAGGACGATGATGAGCAAATGGAGCAAATACATGAGGATTTCACTGCAGACATTTTGGATTCTGAGAGTTCACATGATTCCTCCTCTTCAGATGAGATATAGATCATTTTTCATTTAGCTGAGTTATTTTCCTCTATTCATTCTAAGGATGAGCACAATAGCGAGTTGGTTGATGTTTTAGATATCTTCTGTAGTAAGACTCTAGAGCATATTGAGATGGTGGATAACCATATTGTAGATACATTTACCACCAGCATGGATCATGGCATACATACAGATGAGGATATGACAAAGCCAGATTGTACCATGCCAAAACTGAAGACCTTATCACCTAATATGAAATATGCTTTCCTTGCGGGTCCACATTGATAGTTTTCGATTATTATTAACTCATCTTTGACTGAAGAACAAGAATCTCGTTTAATGGAGATTCTTGAAAGAAACCACAAGGCTATTGGGTTGAGTGTATTCGATCTCCACGAGATAAATCCTATTTTGCTCCCACCATATCTATCTCGATCAGGACAACAGATCTTCTAGAGAGTTTAAACGCAGGCTGAATCTGATTTTATGAGATGTTGTCAAGAAAGATATTATGAAATGGTGCGACCCAGAGTTTAGTTATCCCATCTCCAACTCTGAATGGGTTAGCCCATTATGTGTTGTCCAGAAGAAGTCAGGAATTCATATGGTCAAGAATGAAAGTGGAGAAGAGATTTCAAAGAGAGTAACCACGTCGTGTCGGGTGCGCGTTGTTAAAGGAAATTGAGTGCCGCGATGAAGAAGGATCACTTCCCTTTGCGTTTATAGAACTGGTCATACAAAGGTTGTCAAGAAGGAGTAATTCTATTTCCTTGATAGTTACTCCAGGTACAACCAGATTACCATTGCTCCTAAAGATCAGGAGAAGACCACTTTCACATGTCCCTTTGACATGTATAATTTTAGATGGATTTGATTTGGACTGTACAATGCCTCTGCTACATTCCAAAGCTGCATGCTTTCCATTTTTGCAGACATGGTTGGTGATTTTCTCTAGGTCTTTATGGATGATATTTCGGTCTATGTGAGTCCTTTAACGATTGTTCAACGTACTTAGACCAGGTTCCTAAAAAATCTTGTGAGGTAGATCTCGTTTTATCATGGGAAAAGAGCCATTTTATGGTTACAAATGGGATTGTGTTGGGGCATTTCATCTCCAGGTGAGCATGGAGGTTGACTATGCCAAGGTGGATGTCATTAAGCATCTTGAGACACATCCAAATTCAAGTAGTTATGCCTTTTCTAGGGCACACCGGTTTCTACTGATGATTTGTGCAGGATTTTCCTAAGATTGCCCGACCATTAACTGAATTATTAGGCAAAGACACTGAGTTCTTGTTAGATGACAAATGTCTTAGTGACTTCTTCACATTGAAGTAGATGATTATCAATGTTCGGATGCTTCGGATTTTGCAGTTAGGGATGTATTAGGGCAGAGGAGGAATTGACTTCTTATTTCTATCCATTATGCCAACCGAACTTTAGATGCTTCTCAGCGCAACTACACAGTGACAGAGAAAGAGATGTTATCCGTGGTATTTGCATTGGAAAAA
The DNA here is from genome assembly GCA_037367405.1 of Ottelia alismoides. Taxonomy (NCBI): domain Eukaryota; kingdom Viridiplantae; phylum Streptophyta; class Magnoliopsida; order Alismatales; family Hydrocharitaceae; genus Ottelia; species Ottelia alismoides. Next base: position 570,613 of record JAZKJV010003813.1, on the reverse strand, counting down.
ATTCAGATAATATCTTCTTGGTTTAAATATTACAATTTACATAGACCATTCAACTATCGGATTTTTAATGGAGAAGAAGGATGCCAATGATTGCCTTCTTAGATGGATTCTCTTACTGCAAAAATTTGATTTTGACATTAAGATAAACATGGGGTAAAGAATGTGGTAGCTGATCAACTCTCCCGACTACAGATAGGGAAATCTTCAAATGAGTACATGCCACAGATTGTCGAGAGATTCCTAGACAAGCGTATTTTTGCAGTTACAGAGCTTCCATGTATGGATACATAGAAGAGTATTTCTAGTTTCCGAGGCACGATACTACCATTGGGAGGATCTAATTCTTTTTTATGAGGGACCGTATTGTATATACATGCGATGTATTCCTCATGAGGAATACAATAATGTCCTCACTTTGTGCCATTCCTTAGAGGCAGGGGGACATCATTCAAGGAAGATGCAATACATAAGATACTTCAGAGTAGATTTTGGTGGCCGACTCTTACCAGAGATGCATGCACATTCGTGAGAGTTTTCCGGATTGTTAGAGAGCAGTATGGATAAATAGTGTTAGAGATGTGATGCCTATGCGGTCTGTTATCATTTACGAGATCTTTGACGCATGGGGCATAGATTTTCTGGGACTGTTCCCTTCGAGCAGTGACTTTGACTACATTCTTCTTGTTGTGGATTATGTTAGTAGATGGGTGGAGGCTATACCCGTACAAAATCACGGATAGCATGACATAATGCAGGTTCCTGAGGGAATGTATTATTTCACGGTTCGATATTCCACATGTTGTTATTTCAGATGGAGGTAGCCATTTCGTTAATAAGGATGTCAAAAAGTTAGTTAAGAATTATGGCATTGATCATAGAGTAGCTTCTCCTTACCACCCACAGATGAACGACATGGGCTGAAGTTTCAAATACGGAGGCGAAATCCATTCTTCAGAAAATAGTACAACCAGATATGAAGAACTGATCACAGCTTCTCGACCAAGTTCTTTGGGCATATCCTACCGCATATATGACTCCCTTTGGTATTTCACCCTTCATACTACTTTATGGGAAGCCATGCCATTTTCCCATAGAGGTCATGCACAAACCTAATTGTCCTATCAGAGAGATTTCATTAGATATTCATAAGGTAGGAACCAAAAGGAAGATGGATCTGAATGAGCTACGAGAGATTCGAAATCAGGCGTACGAGAACATCCTCATTTATAAGGACAAAGCAAAGAGACGATATGATAGACATATTCGGCAAAAGATCTTTGTTCTTGGTCAGAAATTCTGGTTGTTCAATGCACGGTTGATAATTTTTCCTAAGAAACTAAAGACCAAGTGGGAAGGATCATCTCTAGTCAGAATGGTGCACGACAATGGAAATATTTCTATATAAGATGTGTCATATGTTGTAGAGCCATTCGTGGTGAATGGGAAGATGCTGAAGTACTTCACGGAGACTACTTATCATTTGAGACGTGTTGAGGTGATCTACTTTTGTTACGGATGCATGACTACTCTTCCATTTCATTTCATCTTGTACATAGACCTGTGAGAGTTTCGGTTTTTTAGAGTACACCACATGTATATTCTTCATATTCCGCAATTATCCCCATTTTTGCTCATCTTATATGCTTAGGATACCATATCCTATGTATAGTGGGGACTAATTGCCCATTGATTTGCACTTTTCGATTTTGATCTTTTCACTTTTCTTTTATTTTCCTTTCTTTCTACACTAATCACTGATCCCTAATTTTTTACCACATTATTTTCTATACTTAGGATGCCTTATCCTAAGTATAGGGGAGATCGAGTGATTTCGTTGATTTCATTTTACTGACTTTCTTTTGTTCCTTCGTTTGTATATTATTTTTCCTCAGTTACCTCATTTTTATCTTCTACTATACTTACAATGACCTGATCGTAAGTATGGGGGGGTCGACTGAATTCTATTCTTTTATTCTTTTTACCCACTGTTACTTAGCATGAGTTATGTCCTCCTTTTTCTCTTTTGACACTATGAGGACATAACATAAACTAAGTATGGGGGATGCGTATATATTGTATATACTTGCGTCATAACTCGCACTTTATGTATTCTCTATATCTATAAAATCCATAAAAGTGGGTACGAGTTAGTTTAAAATCCATTTATGTATTTATTTATTCTTTATAAATCTGGTAAATAATTTAAATATATGTAAAATCATTATTTAAAATTCTTACTTTGAAATGTGTATTTAAAATATGTATTTAACATGTATAATACTTATTTAAAATCATATTTATTGAAATATGTGTAAAAATCATTTAATATTTGTAAAATTCTTTGTATATAAAATCTGTAAAATACATTAGTTATTTAATCCAAATAAAATATTGGTAATTTATCTTATAAAATTCTTGTACATATACTTGATTATAAAAAATGAAAAAAAATACATAAAATACAAAGTCTTAAAATTTGTAAAAATTGTAATACCTTTAAAAATCCACAAAATGAGTAAAATTTAGAAAATATAGTTCATAAAACATGGTTGCATCTACATTAGCATTTTTCAGAATTAGTTTTATTTCTAGAACTAAAGATTGGGAACAGTCTAGAGGATGGAGGTTGATATGACCTTTAACTTTCATTGTAAGGAGCCTAGTTAGAAACTGTAATTTAGACTCTTCAGGTCTTTGTCTTAAAACTTTGGGTTCCGTGAGACCATGTTTGGGAAGTCAACTTAAACTTGCCTAAATAGAACACTTGATGTCATCCGTTTAAACTCTTCATTAATGAACCAATTTTGGACACAAGCACTTTGTACTTAGCTTGACTTGCATGGGGTGGCAAAGGGCAATCCATTTTAGTGGTGCATTTTCATCCTTGTCTAGTGGCATGAACATCTAAAGACGGTGAGTTGTGGGGTTGAAATAATGCTTTAGACAAGGGAAGGATTTGCTGGCACAATATTTTCAAGACCTCAAAAAATGGATGGAATGAAAAGATGCTATATCCGTCGAGGCACAAAAATATTGATGTAGTGCAAGCAAAATTACAATGTCAATTTAAAGGGAAGACACCGAATACAAATATGACCACAATGGTCCAATATTTCACCAAAAAGCCTGCACATCTTAGTGGAGACTTAGCTACACTAGCTGGACTTCACAAGGAGATTTGATTACATGGTTCACACTCCACTTCTCTTCTCATTCTTATACATTCTCTCTCTATTCAATTGTGGACACATCATGACCTGACCTTAGAAGGGAATACCCCCTCAAGGAAATTGTAGATGGATGAGGAACCAATGGGAGTGTATTATTGGAATGGGCGGTTTCTTCGCTTCTTCAAGCAGGAAGAGCAAACATAATTAACACACATTACATATTGAATTAAAGTTGATAGAGTTAGCAATATGGATGAGTGGATCTGAGATGGTCATTGAGGTGAACCTAAATAAGGATTTATGGAACTTGAGGGCTGTTGAGACTAAAATCCCAATCCAAGTTAAGGATTCGATGAAATGCTTGTTTTAAACCTGATCAAACTTTGTCCTTTGTCTGTTCTCATGAAATGGTTTAGGAAAAAAATTCATTCTAACTTTATTTCTTTTTCCTCTTTTTTAATAAATGATAGCTAAGGGACAAGCAAAGTTTAAGTATAGGGATTTGACGAATCCACGATTCATTAGCATTCTGTCTACATTTTGTCTTAAACCTCTTAACAAATACATGTATACATCCATTAATTCCTATATTTTTATCAAAATCACATTCATGAATAAAAATGTACTTTTATACATTAAAACATGTAAATAAATAAAAGAATTAAAATAATGAAAAGAAGGCAGATTATAAATATGTATATATGTACAATATGACTTATAGAATATGAATATAGCTACAAAATATTTTTATATAACCTAACTCCTAAGACCAAGTCAGCATGGATTGGTTGATAAACAAACAAGTAGGGGGAGATAAATAAAGAAAACCAAAAATAGAATTAATCGTACACTCCACACATTATTCATTATTTATCCAATATTTATAAAAAATTCAATGATTTTTAGTTAATTCACTTGTAAATATTTTTCACCAAACTCTTTTCCTATTTTTTTTCTAAAAATGTATATAAAAATATAAAAATAAGTTAAAAAAATATTATCTTGTATAAATGCCAAGAAATCCAACTTTCTAATTGCTAATTTCTCAATTCCTGAACATGAAAACTTTCATATACGAACTCAAATTTCACTTTACTTACCTTTACAATTAATAAAATAATATTATCTAATTAATGGAAGTGATCTCACTAAAATCAGAGTCTGTTTGCAAAAACATGATTTTGAGACCCTGTGACAACTGGGTTTCAGGGATATTTATTTTCTTTAGAACACATTATTTATAGTTTTAATGATTTTATAATTTTTAATTATTTTTTTGATCTTGTATTTTGACCATGATTTATTTCATATATTTTTGACACTATTTAATATTTTAACTAAATTAAATATATTTATTTATAGATAAATTTGACATGTAGAGTATATAACTACATTTATTAGTACAACTAAATTTAATTTATTAAAATCTAGAAAAAATCACATATACTATATTTATTATCCTAATAATTAATAAAATATAAAATTAGTATGTTATTTATTAAATTATTAAATTTAAAATACAATCCTATTTAATAATTATAGTATATACATATTTAATAATATTATATTTTTATTTCATAAAATATTTATTATTTATAAAATAAATTTCTATAATTTAGGTAATTAAATTATATATATTTCCTTTTTATACTTATTTGAAATAATTTTATTGATTAATTATTATCTAATTTATAGTGTAATTCCAACATCTGTCCAACCATGTGTTGACATGTGTGAGAACCTAGTTCATCTTCCTCAAGAAGCTGTTGTAGCTTCTTTGTTCTAACTACCCATATTCTTCTAATTATTCCCACGCCTTCTTGCATCCTAAATTACATCTGAACCTTTGATTACATCCTCTTAACAACCTCTATTCACGCCATTCCTAGGATTTGTTCCAACTACCTCTAGATATCCTAAAAATTGACCCAAAGATAGTTCGTTCATCTTAACTTTTCCCTAACTACCATAACCAATAGCTGAAAACCACCTTCTCCATCGTGCCTAGGCCACGTCTGTCTTTGACAGAGCTTCTTTACCACCCTGCGTGGAAGGAGGGTGATCGAAGGAGAGTTCTAAGGTGGATCTCTACCTTGCATCGCTGCCATCTATAGTGTCATGCTCCAGGAATATCACCAACCGTCGAGCTACGACTAAGGATCCTATATCCTTATTCCCATGTGACTGCATACATATGTTTCATTTCTCGATTCTAGTTCCCAATTAGTTTGATAAATCTCTCGATTAGGGTCTTTAATCTTCCATATTCATCCAAGATAAAAATAAAGTCAATTCTTTATTTGACTCAAAGTTCACTTCAATTTGATATGAATACCCAAATTCTAGAATTCATATGTGCTGTTGCAAGAAATCTTAATTTCTTGGTTGATTAGAATCGAGCAAAACCATATAAAATGCAGGTCGTGAACAACATATAGAGTGTCCATCTTCAACCTACTTCCATTTGGATCCTCGATGAAGTATGTATTTTTATCTATTAAGCAACAAACCCAGAACTAGGGTTTGGACCCTAGTCGCGATTCGAGCCATCAACTCGACCATCGCCTCGACACCTTCCACCTCGTCGCAGGAGGGCTCGAAGGGAGAGGAGCCCCCTTCTAGTCCTACAGAAGTGCCAACTTCGCCAGTAGCTGCCAGAGATCGATCATCATCGTCGCCACTATACTTCAGGAAAGTGGGAAGAACATTGGAAGGAACTCTGATAGCAGCCTTGCACCACATGTCCAGATTCCACGGTCTAGATTAACGTTCGACATTCTAATCGCAACCGTTCCTTATGAAACTATGGAAATTTTGCAGCTAATCCCAATAGAGTCTTCAGAATTTGCATGCGCAGCTTACTTTTCTAGTATTTACATTTAGGTCCCCGTGTGAGGACCTAACTGTAAGAAAACTTATTTTTCTTTACATTCTCGTCCCTGACCAGGGACCAAAGTCCATAAACCTTTATTTCTTTTATACCCCTGAACTATGAATCTCATTTGGATACTTTTTTGACATTACTTTATGACGAATTTCTCGGAGTAGTAATACAATTACCATAGATTTATTTCCAATCGATTTTCGAGAATTTTCATCGTGATTTCATCAAATTTAATATTTCAATTTGCGACTTCGTCTTGATTTCTTTTTATGTACTTTCTCGAGCCCATTGCTCGAGCTCTTTGTGGATCTACTTTGTAAATATCACTATACATAATTTTACCACATCATACTATATTTTAGATCTTCATTGTCTGAAAAAAATTCCTTAGAAAATTGAATAAAAATTATAAAACAGAATTAAATAAAAATCACAAAAAAATCGATAAAAGGAGTTTTCTCTTCCTTAGAGAGGAAATTAAAAATAACAAAATGCCTTTTTTATGAACAATCTAGGTGTTGTTATTCTGCTTCCTCGAGTTCGACCCCATAAACTTACCTGATTAATAGTTAATGTAGATAAAATATGAGAGAGATGCTTTATTCTCTATTCTTATTCACTTCTCTCTCTATTCTATTTTATTGAGGTTTGATCAATGAGAGTTTTGTTTTGAGCAGTTCCTCTATAAAGAAATTACTATTTACCATTTGCAAAACCCTAGTTATCAGATATCAAGGTGAGATGTGACTTAATTCATCGTGAAATAATCTTGGAGCTCTAGCTCCAGGTTTTGCCCAATTTGGATTTAGGATTAAACATACCGATAAAACCTGAAATTAGGAACGAAATTGTGATATACGCTAGGATATTAATGCAAAATAACATGAAATGGGCTCAATGTGACTAGAACCAGAGAGCTGAACCTCACAGCAATGAGCTCGCTAGAGATGGTCGGATCTGCTCCATCTCGACTCCTCCTCGCTACAGATCAACGGCTACGTGAAGCTATCACCTTCATGGTGCTATGGGGGCTAATCAGAGGGGCTAAGAGCGATTGAAGAGCGATCAAATGATCAAAAGGGTAGATGTGGTGATATTTATAGGAGAGGTTTTGGTGAGTTTCGAAGGATGATGGTGTGAGAAGGATCATGGGTTGGCGAGGAAGGATAGGTAGATGAGGGTGTCAGATGTGTGGGCTACACAAAGGACACAGCTCGAGGGAGAGGGCGAGCAAGGTGGAGTCGTGAAAATACGAGAAAATGGCCTGCCTGAGTATTACGACAGGGAGGCGGGACAGGCTCGTACAATTGACCTCGATTCAATGGGCATAGGTCCCTGGTTAGCCCATGCAGACCAACCAGGAAAAAGATACCCAAAAATTATTTGTAAAATCGATAATAATAATAAATGAATTTATTAATTTTATATTATAAAATAAAAAAATATCTATTACTTTATGTAGTATTTATTTTATATTTTATTTATTTTATGACGTTGTTTATTACAAGTTATATTTTGGGGGTCCATTTATAGGTATATTGAACTATGTATTTGGTATTTTTTTAATTTTGTATTTTAGATTTTATTATTTTATAAACATAATTTATATATTTATAACTTATTTATATACACATAAATAATTTTTTATCGTATTTCTTTGATGTCTTCATATACTTAAATAAATATGTATACTTATTGTATAGGTATATGTATAGTATATTCATCTATGTATTTTTATTTGTTATTTTATTTTAGTATTTTATATATGATTTTATTGTATTCTAAATATGTACATATACTATAAATAATATTTATAAAATTTTAAAATATAAAATAGTGAAAAATATAAAGAACTAATAAAATGAATATTTTATTCAGGAATATAGTATAACAGGAGTCCAAAACCTAACTTTTGCATCCTAACTCCAAATTAAGGAAAACCACCTTCATTAAATAGATAAAAAAAGTTATATAGAACTAACTATGATTTTGGCGCATTTAGAGTTAATAAGGAGGAAACACATATCTGGGAAGATTGGATTTTGGATTTTTATTATGAGTGTAAAGTGTACACTATATATTATTTGATGTGTAATAAATTTTGTATTTTCTACATATTTTTATCTACAACTCTCATGTACAAACCTTATTGATTTGATGCATAAATAATACAGAATAAAATATGTCCCTAATAGGTAAATATTGGCCCATATTTTTAGGATTTTTAGATTAAGTGATTTATACAATTGGCCTCCCTATCTCCCCCTACTTCATTCCTTGTCGACTAAGTCATCATGATGACTGAGTATCGAGGGCTAAGGTCATTTAACACCCGTGGTGTCTCATTTTTTTCTTCCTTTGTATAGTATTTTATACAATATTTTGTACAAATTACTGAGTGTTTATTTTGACAAATTAATGATTTATATACATGTTATTAGCTAGGGATTTAAAGTCAAAATGAAAGAATAAATGTGATGAAATGGAGATTCATTACCCCATATAGTTGCCTAAAAAACACTTGTGCCTATAAGTTTATAAAAAATAAAGAAAAGAAAAACAAATAACTTAGAATAATTATCGACTTTTAAACTTGTCTTAATAAAATTAATGTTTGAAGATTAGATAAGGCATTTGGATTAATGGTGTATTCTAAACCACATATAAGTCAGGAAGTGTGGAACAACAACCCTTAGATTCCATAGTCCTATCTTCCAGTCCAATTCACTACCAGGTCAGAACCATCCTTTCAGTTACATACTCTTGCTACCTTGAAGTCGTAGAACCATGTGTGAAATTGTTCAGCTCTCCCAAACAAAACCATTGAACTTTCAAGACATATACTCTTCTGGTAACTCATCCTCAGGAAATAAATATTTCATTTTAAGATCAATTGCTCCCAGTCTTTACAATCGAATGGGGAAGAAGATAAAAGAATGGGAAAAGAAGCGGGAATGGACTAATGTAGTCTTCATTCCCTTGTGAAGTCGGTCAGTGTAATTGATTCTTCACCAAGAAGCAGTCTTTTTTTGAAGCTCAAATTTTTGTATAATTTTTGGATGTGAGCTTCTTTGGATATTTTCTTTGACTTTTTATATCTTCTACACCCTTGTTTGTGCCCCGATGGATATAACATCTTTTATTCCACATATTTTTTGGGGTCTTGGAAAAAGTTGCACCAGTAAACCATTCCTCATCTGAAGCATTGTCTCAATCCATCTCTAGTCTTTAGATATCATGGTTACCAAAATAAGTGAGTTAGAATATCGGTGTTGGCAATCCCCAATAATGGTTCTTGAGCCACCCTTGATGAAGAGCCCTTGCATCATCCTGACTTAGACTCCAAGATTTTTCAACAGTCCATTTAAGTTGAGCTAAGTGTTAGGTGTAAGGTTTCTAATCGAGTCATTGTCTCAAAAGTCTTACATATGATATTAAGGTTTCTAATCGTGTCATTGTCTCAAAAGTCTTACATATGATATTAAGGTTTCTATTTAGGCATACTGAATTGAATCATGGACATAGTCTTATGGAACCTAAAGAATCAAGTCCGGGTGAACTGAAATATCTCCAATTCTAGTCCTCAATGGGTTCCTCTAAAATTAAGTGTATTAAGGTCTATTCCAAGCTCCAATCTTCAGACTTTATTTGGACATGTTATGTACAATTCTAGAAAAATATTTTTGTGATGCAATTTCTCACTATGTTTGACCTCTACTACTTATTCACCATACACATTTTTAGAAGAGTTATAATTTTTTTTTGATTCACTTGCATTTATTTATTTTATTTATATTGTTGTGGGTTGATTGTTTGATTGGTCAAGTGGAGTGATCAATCATGTCAGCGACTGTGATTCTACCTTGTGTAGATCATTAGATCGATCTTTGCTGGCCAACTTTCCAGTCTCCGATCAGAGGATGAGTGCCTATGTCGTGATAGTGTACGATAGGTCTTGGTTATCTCGATCTCGTCAAGTCAACTCTTTGACCTAAATTATCTAACACGTCTGAATCTCTGTTCCTGTGTAGAGGACCTGCATCAAGAGGTCGATTAGATATCAACCCATAGAGAAGAATTTCCATGTTCCTCTTAGGATAGAGATCCTATCTTGACGTTCTTAATGAGTCCTCAATCTAACTCTTTAGATATCATCCAAGCACTAGCCTCTATGATTCAACTTTTGAATAAACAGTTGTATGATCATTAAGATGACCAATGGTACATAACCTAAATTGTAAGATACCTATTATACAAATTAGATGTTCTTCATTTTAGATAAGGGAATGATATTTGAAATACCATTTACTGCATAATGGTTCATCTTGGGCTCACGTGTTCAACAGAATACTCGCCCCTGCCTCACCTTGCCATCGCCCAAAAGATATGTAGGTGAGCTTCTAGGTAATAGTGGGCTAGGATAGTACACTCGCCCAATATTGGGTGAGGACTTGTCTAGCACTGGTCCTCGACCACTTGCATTAGCAACGAACCATTAAATGATGATTGGGTGGTTGGCACTAGTGCCTAGCCTTGATACGAATCAAGTGAGGCTTGGGAGAGGACATATGTGCTCTCCAATGCTGCAATTTCCTATAGTGCATTAAGGAACTTATGGTAGCCACCTATTATAAGCAACTTCAATGATTTCACAACATAAGAGATAGTAATGAGGTCAGTCTTATACTCCATATTCACCTTTAATCTAACCTTGTAAAGGAAATAGTTTCTTATGTTAGGAATAGTATGTTACGTGTATATATTGGCATTTCTTAGAATAACCTAGAGTGCAATCTCGATCCACCAGTCCAATATGAACTAAAGATTAATTTGTAGTGGGCCATGCTTAGGTCATAAATGCACGAGCCCACCAGCATAACTCAAATAAGGCCTAAAGGGATTGCACTCATATTTTTGCGAAAGTTTTTTTAATTACATTTTACCTTTATCTTTTGACAATTAACCTTGTACCCTTATATTCTTATAAAATTCATAGCAGTATCCTTCTATTTTCACACTTGTTCCCATAGGAAAATACTATTACTATTTTAAAAATATAAGGGGACATGTATAATTGAAAATGGTATAATTATTATTGGAAAAACTCATAAGGACACAAGCGCATGCAACATGAAACTAAAATCTTGATATAGTCATAACTATAATCTATAAATGATATAACACCGAATATGTAAAGAAATGTAAAAAAATATCATTGGTCCCTTGATACTATCCGTTCTTTAAAATTTAACACACACACATGTGTGTGTGTGGAAAAGATGGGGTAGCACCCCTACCATTTTTCGTATTTTATTTCTTAGAAATATCATCAAGTATATTCATCTATATATCCATCCAATATGACATTTGAATTCATTAGAAATGGAGACCCATATGCCCTACATCTAGAACACGTAATTTTAACGGTCTAAACATTGTTGTAATCGACTGTTCTAGATGGAGGACATGTAAAGCCTTGAACATAGCATATCTTGGATACTATATCGTAAGATCAGACTCATCAAGAGGAAACCAAAGGAATTTGTTTCGTGTAAATCGGACTTTGTTTCAAATTGCTATGGTTTTCAGAAGAAAGAGAAGGAGGCTTAAGATGTCATAAAACCTTAATGACCGTCATTAAGGTAGAATAATTGTGATTAAGGAAACTAATGACGGATCAAGGACCACTAATCGACAAGCAAATACTAATCATAGATCAACAGAAGTTATCTTAAGTCACGAATGTTAAATTACGATTATCGGGAGTTAAATCATGATTAGCAAAAGTTAATAACGATTAGCACTAATTAAGTGTCATTAGCGAAACTAGAATATTAAAGAAAGTTCTAACTTGATCCCTAAGTTTCGGATAATCTTTGGCCAAAACCATAGACCAAAACCATGGGCTGCTAACCACGATTAAAGGCTAAACCATGGTTTACTAGCCATGGTTAGCGATTTTCTGGAGCCTATAAATACCCCCAACCCATTCATTCTCTACAATTTCCATTACCACCACCACCCCAAGGGCTAGGGTTGATAGGTCAGGAGGTGGAGTGGGAGGCGGGGAAAGAGCACTAGCGAAGCGCTATCGAGGGAATGAGGAGGAGAAAGGTATGATCCTCTTCTATTAGGTTTTGTTTCGATTCATGTTCTTTTTCTAGTTTGGTTTTTGATTCATCTTCTTTCCGATTCATTTTCTGTTATGGTTTGAGGAGAAATCTGTGTAACACCCTACTTAGGTGCGGTCGACTATGCACGTCAGTGTACCCTATGATTCGTCACACCTTCACTCACCTAAGACGCGTGTTGTCTACCGATTCTCCATTGCTTATGCTTATATTCTTTCTCATCCCTCTTATAGTTATTTTGATGGAGAAATTTGTGTAATACCTTACTTATATACGAGCACCTATGCACACAAGTGAACCATGTGATTCATCACACATTTACTCACCTAATACGTGTGGTATCTATCGGTTCTCCATCTCTTATTGATTGATTATATTCTTTCAGTTTATTTATTATTTTCCTCTCAATGATTTTATAGAGGAAACTCTTTCCATCTTTTTTAAAAATAGCTCGATATAAGGGGAAACTCTACTAAATTTTTCTAGAAATATGTACTGATATAAGGAGAAACTAAATCAAAATTTTTCTAAAAATATGTCCCATAATAAGAAGAAACTGTCGAAATTTTCTTAGAAATATCACCCTATATAAGGGGAAGCTCTGCTGAAGTTTTAAGAGAAATTATGTTCTTCCCATTCTTCATATGTTCTTCGTTCGTTCTTTGTGTTCTTGGCACGTTCTTTGATTTTTATACAAAAATGAAATTCTTAGGAGCTATAAATCATTCTTTTTGAAAAAAAATCATGATAAAGCACTGCATATGCGAGAGAGAGCTCAATTTGCTAATGAAATCCTTCCTTTTTGTTGTTGGGTTTTCATATGAGATTATTTATGTTCTTCGCTACGAAGAACCCTAAGTTTAGCTATTTTTGAGAAAATATTTAAGCATCAAATTGATGTAGTGGCATGGAAAATTAGGGTTTGGGAGTTAAAATAATCATAAATACGAGTATATATGCATATGAATAATATATATGCGAGTCTATACGAAGTATTGCCTGTAGGTTTGTCGGAAGGAACCCGCATTGACATTGCCCTACCTAGGTGGTACACAATTGCCTATTATGATAAGTGCGTACGAAATGAATGATTTACAACGCATAGTATCGGGAGCCAATATCTTCAGTTGAATGACAAAAGATGTAGTCGTGCCATGTGGAGGCACGGGTGGTTGGATAGCAGCTGGGTCACGATAACATTTATTTAAAGATGGTAGGTTATATGATTAAATTTTAGATTGAGGTTTTAAGCAACCGAGTCCTCAAGGATGGTGTGCTCCTTGTTTACTAGACTGAGGGTTAGAGACCATGATAAATAAATTAAAAGGAAATTATCATGGCGGTATTGGAGGATTAGTTGAGGCGACGTGCGGCGACATAAGCTTACCAGATCAACGCAATTTCCAATTCCGATGTGTCAACAACTTCGGAGTCTATATAGTGGTTAGGTATTTCCCTAGACTAATCCCTAACGCGGAATATAAAGGAATTGGAATTAAACTAATGAGAATTAATGAATATTTTTTTATAACATGTTTCGAAACATTACACATTGGTTTGCTTTTCTCTTCTTCGTTACTTTGCACTCGTTAATTGTTATACTATGATTTGTTAAAAAAACCCAACAACCATCGTAAGGACTTTAGCCATCCAATCAACCACAATATATTTACTCGCTAAGGTAGTTAGTAATATTTCTATGTATTTCCTTCCATTTAATGTACATGTAAATGGTTGTAGTGGGACAATGGATCATGCAAACTTTATTTTGTGAATGTAAAAGTACTAAATATTTCATTCTGAGTATTTTTATTAACAGTTTATTTCTGAATGTTATTTGTGATTGCTGGATAAACTATTGCTGAGTAACCATATCTATATTTGGGAGGATCTGACGGCCCTGAATTGGGATCATGACAGATTGGTATCAGAGCCCGGTTACTCCAGTAATTTACTCAGTAATTGATGACTATAAGTGGTATTCAGAAACTAAGGTGGTCTTAAGATCCCTTGATCTTAATAAGTGACTGCAGTACTATTTACAAATCATTGTCCCTTATGTACATCATGCTAAGACATATAGGATTTGACATTTAGTCTTGATTCATCACAGGATCATGGCAGACCGAGACGTGTCTAGACAATTAGGTGCTATGATGATAATGCTCCATGACATGGGGCAAAGGCAACAAGCACTAGAGGAGAGGCTCAATGCACAAGCTAAAAGACCCGAGGCATCCAGACCTGTGGATGCTAGAGTTGAGGGTTCTATTCACTCTTATAAGAAAGAGTCTAGTTACCGTCGGTCCATAGAATTTGTTTGCCACTACTCCATTTGGAGGAGCTGTAGAGGAGGTGCTTCGTAGAAGAAAAAAAAAGAAAAGAAGAAGAATTTGATTCCTATTCTAAGGATAAGATTCCAATAAAAGCACAAAATCATTATAGGAGTAAGGAACAAGGATGTCAATTATAATTCAAGAAGATTTTAGACGACTATGTAGGACATATTACTAGACATCAATCACCTGCTTATCTGCTACTTATCGAAATAAATTATTTTGATCTCATCCTGGAGATGGACTGGCTAGAAAGGCATCATGCACGCCTTAACTATTTTCTTAAGATAGTAACTTTTGACCTTCCTAGGTCGATAGAGTTTCAGTTCATTGAAAAGACATCCAATGATAATATTGAATATATCTCTACTTTGAAGGCACAACAATTGTTAGAGAAAGGGTGCCAAAGCTATTTAGATTACGTATCCACTACATCAGGGTCAGATAAAATGATAGAAGATGTGCCTATAGTGTGTGAGTTTCCTGATGTATTTGCAGATGAATTACCTAGATTACCACCTGACCGAGAGATTGAATTTTAAATCTCTCTTACACCTGATACTCGGCCTATCTCTATTCCTCCATATAGGATGGCACCAACGGAATTACAAGAGTTAAAGGTACAGTTAAAGGAATTGTTAGACAAAAACTTCATTCATCCTAGTACTTCACCATGGGATGCACCTATTTTGTTTGTACGGAAGAAGGATAGATCGATGCGGTTATGCATTGACTAAAGACAACTAAACAATAGAACAATAAAGAATAAGTATCCCCTGTCAAGAATAGATGATCTCTTTGATCGGTTATAGGGTTCAACTGTGTATTCCAAGATCAACTTAAGATCTGGATACCATCATTTGAATATTAAAGATGCTGATATCCCCAAGACATCCTTTCGAACTAGATATGGACATTATGAATTCTTAGTTATTCCTTTTGGACCGACAAATGCCCCAACAACCTTCATGGATCTCATGAATAGAGTATTCAAGGAGTTCCTAGATCACTTTGTAGTAGTCTTCATTGATAACATACATATTTGTTCCAAGGATAAGTACCAACATGAACATCATCTTAGACATGCACTTCAAACACTAAGGAAGAACAAACTGTATGCTAAATATAACAAATGTCACTTCTGGTTGTTTGAAGTATCGTTCTTAGGCCATGTTGTTTCTAGGGAAGGTATATTAGTTGATCCTACAAAGGCTACTGCGGTGATGAGTTGGAAATGCATGAAGACTGTCACAAAAATACGATCTTTTCTGGGTCTAGCTGGGTATTATAGAAGATTTGTGAAGGACTTTTCACGAATAGCATTGCCAACGACTAGGCTGACTCAGAAGGAAGTCCCATTCATATGGTTTGATGCTTACGAAACTAGTTTTCAGAAACTGAAAGAATGCCTAACATCTGCACCTATCCTTACTCTACCTTTTGGGACTGAAGGGTTTACAGTGTACACTGATGCATCTAAAGAAGGACTTGGGACAGTTCTTATACAACATGGTAAGGTAGTTGCGTATGCATTACGACAGCTTAGGACACATGAGAGGAACTACCTGACACATGACCTTGAAATAGCTACCGTAGTCTTCACTTTAAAGATATGGAGACACTACCATTATGGTATTAGCTATGAAATCTCCACCGATTACAAGCGCTTGAAATATCTATTTGATTAGAAAGAGCTAAATATGAGACAGAGACGGTGGATAGAGTTGTTAAAGGACTATGATTGTACCATCTCCTACCACCCTAGTAAGGGGAATGTCGTCGCATATTCCCTTAGTAGAAGAACTTGTTCACATAGATTGGTGAGTGCTATCCACTTTTGGGGTTTACTATAAGAGTTGAGTGAACGGAAACCATTTGATAGTAGTATTTGAAGGATATGGTTAGTTCATTAAGCGCATCACGGAAGCGTGAGGATCGCTTCGTATGCGATTGGGAGCGACTAGTCGCACTAGTTGCTTGATGCAGTGGAAATTAAAAAAATTTCACGTAACGAAAACACATGATCCAAGAACACTTCTCGGATTAACAAGTAATAGGATTTACCCTTGAAGCGCGGTTGTGATCGAGTCTCTAAACGAAGAAACATCCTGTCTCAAGTCCGATCCGACAGAGGAGATGCTTGTGAGCACGTGGATGAGATCGTGCTTCTCACAATCCATGTTGATGATCCAAGCCACAAATCTCCTGATCTCGACAAACGAGATATGGAGTCTTCTTCACGAGTAAGGCACGCTGAAGTAGACAGAGATCCATAAGCAAACCATCAGGCAATATAACAATGACACTGCGGCGATGGACAACCTCTCTAGGGCATCCATGGTGGACGACCACATGAGAGGAAGAGAGAGTAGGTGTGTAGAGAGATAAAGAGAGAGAGAGAGAGACTTATGTTCTCATTGTGTGTACAGAAGAGAAATGGGGTGCCTCTCCTTTTATAATATTTTGGGATCCATGGATCTCAATCCATGGTCAACACAAATACAATGGCTCTCATTGAGTAGGCGGTCACAGGATTTTTTAAATCGACCATGTTTGGATGGAGGCCGTAGGAGTCTTTGTTTCTGACGAAATTTTAATAGAATGTGAGAGGGATATAATGATGAATATACAATTTTTTATTTTCCACAAAAATAAAAAAAATGAGGGAAAAATAGGGGTGGGAGTAGCCAAGTTGGCTACTCCCTGGGGGCAGCCCCAATTACCTCTTTATAATATATATGACTAATATGGATATTGCTATCCACATTATTCATATCCATGATAATTAAATCATATTTAATCATCTTGGATCTCTATTCTCTTATTCTCAAATAATATGAATCACATTCACATTATTCATGTCTTTGATAATTAAATCATATTTATTTATTTTAGATAACTCTCTTTACAATATGAATCAAATTCATATTATTCATGATAATTAAATCACATTTAATTATCCATTTTCTCAATGCTTGGATACATAATATCAACAATGAAATTATCCTGAACCCATTCAAGGATAATGCGCTTTCTCCGCGAATACTTGGAGATAAGGACATGGCGATTGTATTGTTCCATGTGTAGTGACTTGGATATTGAGATCATATCTCAAATCCAGATTGCAGGCCTCCCATAGATGCTTGATTAAATCAAGATCGCAAATCTAATCTTCTCATTGCATCTGAATCACATTCAGATCAATGTCCAACATTTGGACCAAGATTAGATTACTTCTCTACTGAGAGGAGTTACTTAAATCCAGACCCGTTTCATCACTCCCTAGGAATGGAAGCGTCATGGTTGTACAATCGTTTATGATCACATCACCCTTAGGTATTCCCAATACCTATACATCTTGCATACTGGAAGACTAGGAATAAACCCGAATTATTAGATCAACATTACACTATCTTCTTCAGGGTTTTATCAGTAAGTTTCTCATTCGATCATTGGGAGTTGGCATCGATCATATACTTTCCAAAAGCATATATCATACCTAGGTCTTGATCATATACTTTCCAAAAGTATATAACAAACCTACAAATTCAGTCAAGCTTCCAAAGCGAGACGATCGTGCACGGAATTTGATTCTTCCCAATATCTTATGAGTGAGCTCATGTCTTCCAATTCAGGAACTGAACCTATATGATTCCTTTGAGAGATCGTATTACTCATATGCCCTTACATGCACACCAGCGCGTCGGTGTATAGACCTTGATTAGGTCATCAACCTATTGGTCTGCCAAATGTACATACTCAGATATATAGTAACACATCTATCTTCGGTCAGAGGATGCATGCCTGTATCGTGACAGCATACGATATAGAACTTTGGTTATATCGATCTCGTTAAGTCAACTCTTTGACCTGACTTATCTAACACCTCTGAATCTCTATTCCTATGTAGAGGACCTGCATCAAGAGGTCGATTGATATCATCCTAAATGAGAAAGGATTGCCATCTCCTACTCAGGTTGGAGATCATTTCTTATCAATCATTTGATGGTGCTTGATGAGTCCTCAATCTAACTCTTTAGATATTCATCCAAGCACCAGCCTCTATGATTCAATTATTGAATCAACAACTGTATGATCATGAAGATGGCCATGGTACATGACCCTAATTGTACAAAGGGACCTATTATGCAAATTATTTATTCTTCATTTCAGATCAGGGAATGAAATTTGCAATAGCATTTATTGCATAATGGCTCGCCGTGGGCTCGCATGTCCAACAATCTCCCACTAGTCCAAAGAGCCTTTAATGGGCTAATCATTTAAACCCGCACTTATGTGACAATCATAGGCTATTTAGAAAATAGCTAGGTAAGCTGATCAATCACTCTGTTCCCGCGAGACTACGCCAAGTCTTTTTAGGCACTTGCATATCCCCAGTAACAGTGCTCGCATCTAATGCGATTGTTGCATCTCATGCAACCAATACTCAATCTAGTTAAAGTAGTTATAGTGTCCTGGACACTACTACTCAATAATTATTATAACCAGTATTTCCATAATCCTTATCAGAATACCCTTATTCATGGAGATCTCTATCTCCAAAGGTATCTGCAGTTAAGACCTTTTAGATAACTATCTATAAAGTCTTAAGCTTTTGAAGATAAGATTCAGAGATCACTATCTCGAAAGTCTTGTCATCTTTGAAGATATAGTTATTACTGAAATCAAGTGTTTTATCTCCATAGTAGGATTAACAACACTTTACTACTCCCACTGCATGGCAGATATCTGGTTTTTGTACACATCTAGCATACACTCAGCTTCTCATAACTGATGCACAAGTGCAAGAAGTTCTAGCATTGACTTTCTCAACTCTTTGAGGTGCTATCCCTTTAGATAGGTCGGTACCGTATCTTAAGGGAAGGAAGCCTTCCTTGGTATTTTCCAAGAATGGAACATGTTCAAGATGTACTACAAATGTGATGGTCCCAATAACCTCTTCTATTTTCTTCTGAACACCATCAGAATTAAGATCCAAGAGGTATCCTTGAAATCATATTTCAAGATATAAAATAGCCAGTCTATAAAACACTTATTATTATCCCTATATCATTCCAAATGATTAGGATATCATCTACATTTAGCACGATGAACACAAAGGCACTCCTAGTAAGCTTCACATGGCTCATCAAGATTCTATATGAAATCATAACATTTATAATTTCATCAAATCTTATGTTTCAGCTACAATAAGCTTATTTGAGTCCATAGATGGATTTCTTTAGCTTTCGCATCTTGCTTTTCTCAATTATGAAACCCTGTGGCTACTTCATGTGAATATCCTCAGAGAGGAATGTAATCCAGACTTCTTTCTCTTGAAGATCCAATCACACCTTTATGGGTCTTACCCATATAGGTGGATCCTCAAGGTTCCATATACAACACTGTATATGAAGTCTACTTTAGACTTTATTGCTAACATCCATCTTTCCATGTCATGATCTTCAAAGACATTATCATATTAAGTCAGATCATTGTTAGACTTAATCGACACATGGAATATCCTCAAACTCATTTGAAGAAGTATTAGTGTCTCATCTTTAATTGTCCTTTTAGTTTCCGATTTTAGGAGCCTCATTATCTTCTCAAAACTAAATGAGTTCCTACACTTCATTTTTATCTTGATTCTCAAGAGAGTCATCCTCTAAGAATCACATTCTCAGATATGAGATGTTTTAAGAATCTCAAGGTTATAAAGTAGGTATCCAATACCATTCTTTATTTTCGTAATGAATTAGCACTCTCTAGTGCTCAATTCCAGCTTACTTGCATGGAATCTTATTAAGGATATATAATGTAGTCTTTACTACATATATATCTAGAAACTAGGAGGAAATTATGCTAAAATTAATCATTGATCAAATCATGTCACACATGATCCAATTATATCTCCCTACAAATCTATTGAGTTTAGGTTTATCAGGAGGAGTGAGATAGGAATGATATTCCTTTGTCCATAAGGTATACCATGAATTCATCTAATAAGTATTGATTACCTTGATTAGACCAAATTCATTTCCATCTTCCTTTAGACTTTGGTTCCAAACCAAAATTATGAAATCTTTGAACATTTCAAAGGTTTCTAATGGTGAAGGGAAGAAATCTTATATCACAAATAATCATTAAAGATATCACATATCCATAATGTTTATTCTGATATAGATGATCCACATACATCAATATATATTAGATCTTGAATACCTCGACATCTTATACCTTTCCCAAAGAAGGGTGTATTGGACATTTTACTTTGAATACAATATTCATAAGTATGTAAGTTTTGAAATTTTAGAAATTTTAAAGATTCATCTCTTACCAATCTATTGATCAAATCAACAGATAAATACCCAAGGTTCGATGTCAGATCATTGTTAAATGATCTTCATCCTCGTATTGATCTTTTAAAGGTTTAATTTCAATATTAGAAATCTTAATGAACCATTCATTAATTTTCTAATTCAGTAGAGTCCTCTAGATGTTAGATTACATTCTGAAATATATCCATCATAACTCTTTATGATAGGTCCATTCTAGAATTCATGTTTATTTCCATCATTTAGAAATAAACAATGAGTGTATTCTAATGTCTAGGTCATAGAGACACTCTCTAAGACCATGGGCTCTCCCACTGGAATTATGAAGTCTATTAATCCAATGAAAATTGTTGCAACAATTGCATCAATTCCAACATGGATGACCATTAAACCTTAAGATCAAATTTCTAATCTTCTAATATATATGCAACCAATTGCAAGTGTCATTAGAAGATTGAGATATAATTATTAGACTTTATCTTATCAAATAAGTAAGTCAATTTCAATGATTATATGTAGCTTATTCTGATGTACTATCTGATTCATTCTCTAAGGATTCTAGATAGATTTTATAGTCATACTATCAACACATCAACTTATTGCAGTTATTGGCATTCATCCAACTCTTTGGATGTCATAAGGAAGTCACAGAAGTACAACCAACTCTTTGACTATACTTCTCACTTGGGTCCAACCCATGCTTCCACTGCGCTCCCTTTATCTATAAGAAACCATTGCTCAAGATAGAGGATCTCTTATGTCGAAATAAAAAAATTCAATATAAGAGCATTTCAACATTTATACATGTGCTTCATTCATTTCATACAATATGAATAATATGAAGCATCATGAATGACCAGAGTATAGACAGTAGAATAATGACACTCATCGTATCTACATCCATTTAAACTCTTAAGACATTGGTTCATGTATGTACTCAAACAATTTGAATACATCATCTCTTATAGAGCCACCATTCTGCATGATGCAGAGAACCACGCTATTCATGATAAATGTCAAGAGCACATATGTATGCCAGAATATCTTCTTAGATTTTTATGAGGATTAATTAACAATTATGATCATCATCGACATGTCACTTCCAAAGTACATTTGATGATATCAAGACTATAGAGACATACAAACCCTAGGGTTGTAGTCCTATTGTCTATTTAATTGTCATTCCTCATTATTATGAGGAGACTTGCACATTGCAACCACATACATTATGTGTCCAACTACAACTACAATATCTGGATCATGGGGCCAATCCATGATATCATACTGGTTATTATTGAGTATAGTATTGAATGGGTTTAATGAAGGATTATCTGAAATAAGAAATTTGCATAAGTGTGCATATATATATATATACATATTTTACTTTGATTTAGGAATTTTTATATCAAAGTTGTCTTTCCTTGTCAACACTGAAAGTTCATTCCCTTAATAACTTTCAATGTAAGAGATATACTTACCATTATATCTCAACAAGATTTGGGATCTCCCTCCTTATCGTTGTCATGTCCCAATAGTATGAGAATCTGTAACTTTGATGAAAAGAAGCGGGAACACATTCCGCCTTGCAAGTCCAACTTGCATTGCCAATTCGGTCTTCAACACCCAGGCCCACCACCTCTAGGAGATGTTGACCCATCGTTAATTAAATCAACCGTCAACAAGAATAGTACTCACTATGCGTAATCCAATATCGCCCCAATAATACGAGGATTCGACATTGGGGTCACTATGCATACGGCCTTACTCTTTCGAGAAGAAAAGAGCCCGATCCAGATGCGCTTGCATGCAGGAGCTGTCACTTCAAACATGTGTCTCCTACATACAATCCCTGGCGACGGAACCCTCTGCCTTGATGGGAGACCATGGATGTCACTTATGTGATCCTCCATATCATATTCAAATTCTAATTAATCATTATGAATCATATTCATTATGACTAATTCTTCCAAGAGAAATAACATCTCTATTCATAATAGAGTATTTTAATTTTAATTGGATTCCAATTAATCTAATCATATTATATTAATGATCCAATTAATATCCAACAAACATTCTGAATCCTTACTTGAATTATGGTATTATCTCAAATACGTATTATTTCGAATTTTAATAATTAGAAATACATCATGATTTCTTAAGCATTATACTAACCCTATCCGCTGTCATGGCCAGTACCTACGGGAGTGGGATAGACCACACACGGTGCAACCTGCTACCCCAACGCTCCCCGACTAGACACCATATCCACCTCAGAAAAGGATAATGCAAAATAGATCACTTTGTACTTGAGATGATCATCGGTTCTTCAACCGAAATTATACCATATAATAATAATCAAAAAAAATTTGATTAACATTATAATGAGATTTGCTAAACAAATCTCAAGTCCAATTCAAGCAACATGTTTGATGGAATGTAGATCATGTAACCAATTAGTGATCTAGATCACATCTAATCAAAAAATTAGTTAAGGCAATGTCATTTAAGGAAATAATTATCATGAATTATTTCACAAATAATTATGTACAATTATTCCTGAAAATTAAACAATTTAATTTCACTAATTGATTAAATGACAATCACTAGGTTATTGATTAGGAAAGTATTTCCAGCAGTGACCCTCACTTACTAAAAATACCATATCTCAATCAATTAAAATCCAAATTAAGCAAAATAAGTTCCTAAAGTTTGTTAATTTGATTTACAACAAAAATTAGTGATTTTCACAAATTTTAAGGCGTTTCAAATCTGCAATTAACTCTTTATTTACGTTGAGATTCGCAGTCCCCAAAACTGTGGATACATGTTCACTAAAATGAGCATAACTTGAGCAAACGAAATCGAAATTACGCAAAATCAGATCCTACGGCTTCCTTATTCAATGGGGAACAAAATCCAATTATTATTTTCGTATTTAAACAATTTAAACAGGGCCGGAAATAATCAGTAAACAGAGATGCGAAAATTGAAATGCAAGAAAAACTTTCGCAAACCCTAATGAACCCAAGTCATCCTCGGTTCATGGATCGCATCCAAAACCTTCAACCTAAGGCTTTGATACTACTTGAAGGATATGGTTAGATCCTTAAGTGCATCACGGAAGCGTGAGGATCGCATCGTATGCGATCGAGAGCGACGAGTCACACTAGTTCCTTGATGCAGCAGAAATTAAGAAATTTTCATGTGACGAAACCACATGATCCAAGAACACTTCTCCGATCATTTAGTCTAAACCACAAACAAGTAATAGGATTACCTCTTGAAGCGTGGTTGTGATTGAGTCTCTAAACGAAGAGATCTTCTGTCTCAAGTCCAATCCGACGGAGGAGACGCTTGCGAGTGCGTGGATGAGACGCGTGCTTCTCGCAATCCATGTTGATGATCCAAGCCACGAATCTCCTGATCTAGACAAACAAGACACGAAGTCTTACTCACGAGCACGGCACATCGAAGTAGACGGAGATCCACAAGCAAACCATCGGACAGCATAACGACGACGCTGCGATGATGGAGAACCTCTCTAGGGCATCCATGATGGACGACCACATGAGAGGAAAAGAGAGTAGGCATGTAGAGAGATAAAGAGAGAGAGACTTATGTTCTCATTGTGTGTAAAGAAGAACAATGGGGTGCCTCTCCTTTTTAATATTTTGGGATCCATGGATCTCAATCCATGGGCAACACAAATCCAATGGCTCTCATTGATTTGTGTTTCTTTTAATGGCCAATATTTTGTTGGTAGAAAATCAACAACAATTAATTAAGTTTAGATTAAATATATATTGATAAATCGATATGATTTAATCTCAAATTAAATCAATCAATCATGGAGATTTATGGAATGAAGATTGCCTCTTTCCATAATATGTGATTTTGTGGCAATCTCATGTAATCTCATGAGATCTCATGAGATTACATTATTCCATGGAAATTTACAAGATTTACAACAACAGTTGTTGTAAATTATTCTACAAAAATAATTCATAATTATTTTGTGAATATTGCAATCTTGCCATTTGAAAATTGTGAATCACATTTACAACCCAAAATAAAATGTGAATTACATTTTCAATTAATTGTCCAATGTGAATCCAATTCACATAAACATTTAATTAACAAATGTAAATTACAAATAGCTCTCTTTTATATATTATAAATCATATTTGTAATATATATGACTAATATGGATATTTCTATCCACATTATTCATATCCATGATAATTAAATCACATTTAATCATCTTGGATCTATATTCTCTTATTCTCAAATAATATGAATCACATTCATATTATTCACGTCTTTGATAATTAATTCATATTTAATTATTTTAGATTACTCTCTTTACAATATGGATCAAATTCATATTATTCACGATAATTAAATCACATTTAATTATCCATTTTCTCAATGCTTGGATACATAATATAACCAATGAAATTATCCTGAACCCATTCAAGGATAATGCGCTTTCTCCGTGAATACTTGGAGATAAGGACATGACGATTGTATTGTTCCACGTATAGTGACTTGGATATTGAGATCATATCTCAAATCTAGATTGCGGGCCTCCCATAGATGCTTGATTAAATCAAGACCGCAAATCTGATCTTCTCATTGCATCTGAATCACATTCAGATCAGTGTCCAACATTTGGACCAAGATAAGATTACTTCTCTACTGAGAGGAGTCACTAAAATCCAGACCTATTTCATCACTCCCTAGGAATGGAAGCGTCATGGTTATACAATCGTTTATGATCACATCAGCCTAATGTATTCCCAATACCTGTACATCCTGCATACTGGAAGACTCGGAATAAACCCGAAGTATTAGATCAACTTTACACTGTCTACTTCAGGGTTTTATCAATAAGTTTCTCATTCGATCATTGGGAGTTGGTATGGACCATATATTTTCCAAAAGCATATATCATACCTAGGTCTTGATCATATACTTTTCCAAAGTATATAGTAAACCTACAAATTCAGTCAAGCTTCCAAAGCGAGATGACCGTACACGGAATTTGATTCTTCTCAATATCTCATGAGTGAGCTCATGTCTTCCGGTTCAGTAACTTAATCAGGATGATTCCTCTGAGAGATCGTATTACTCATTTGCCCTTACATGCACACTAGCGTGCCGGTGTATAGGCCTTGATTAGGTCATCAACCTATTGGTCTGCCAAATGTACATAATCAGACATATAGTAACACATCTGTCTCCGGTCAGAGAATGTGTGCCTGTATCATGACAACATACGATATAGGACTTTGGTTATCTCGATCTCGTTAAGTCAACTCTTTGACCTAACTTAGCTAACACCTCCAAATCTCTATTGTTATGCAGAGGACCTGCATCAAGAGGTCGATTAAATATCAACCTAAATGAGAAAGGATTGCCATCTCCTACTCAGGCTGGAGATCATTTCTTAACAATAATTTGGCAGTGCTTGATGAGTCCTCAATCTAACTCTTTAGATATTCATCCAAGCACCAGCCTCTATGATTCAATTATTGAATTAATAGCGTTATGATCATTAAGATGGCCATGGTACATGACCCTAATTGTATTAAGGGACCTATTATGCAAATTATTTATTCTTCATTTCATATCAGGGAATGAAATTTGCAATAACGTATATTGCATAATGGCTCGCCGTGGGCTCGCATGTCCAACAGTATTGATACTATAACTATTCCTCATCGATATAAACCAGAGATTTATGATAGAATAAATAAAGGATAGGAGCATGATCCAGTCTTTAAAGACTTGAGACAACAACTTGAGAAGAATGAGGTAGAGGGATTCCATATACAATATGGGTTACTATATAACAATTACAGAGTTTGTGTACCAAACATACCTGAATTGAGGAAAGATATATTACGTGAGGCGCATTGTTCTAGATTATCCATTCATTCCGGAATTACGAAGATGTATAAGGATCTTCTTCACACTTTTGGTGGTCGGGAATGAAGTGTTGCTGAATTTGTAAATACATGTTTTACTTGCCAACAGGTAAAGGCTTTACATCAAAAGCGACTAGGATTATTGCATCCCCTTCCTATACCTGAATGGAAATGGGAAAATATTTCCGTGGACTTCGTTACATGCTTACCTCAGACGACTAGTGGTGAAGATAATATATGGGTTATAATAGACCATCTCACCAAGGTAGCACACTTTATTCCAATAAGATTATCCTCCACTCCAGACTAGCTTGTTGAGTTATATATTACACATGTTATCTGCCTCCATGGTATTCCAAAGGAGGTAGTTTCCGATCGAGATTCACGATTTACCTCACACTATAGGAAGAACTTCATGAATGCCTTAGGCACACAGCTACGCTTGAGCACAACATATCATATACAAACAGATGGTCAATCAGAACGTACGATTCAGACTTTATAGGATATGCTACGAGCATGTACTTTAGAATGGAAATGGTTATGGATTAAGCATTTGCCTCTTGTCGAATTCACGTACAACAAATAGTTACCATGCAAGTATTGGCATGGCACCATTTGAAGAACTATATAGACATAGGTGTACTACTCCTCTGTATTAGCAAGAGGTTGGGATAAGGAACCTTTATGATTCAGATAGACACCAGGAGACGTGGAAAGTTGTAGAGATTGCTAGAAAAAGACTAATAACTACTCAGAGTCGCCAAAAAAGCTATAGTGACAACAGGATAAGAGACCTTCAGTTGAGGTTGGTGACTTTGTATTCCTCAAAGTTTCGCCTATGAATGGAGTTTAGATGTTTGGTTTGCATGGGAAGTTAGCACCCAGGTTCGTGGGTCCCTTTGAAATTATTTAGCAGATTGGAAAAGTTGCATATAGACTTGCATTTCCTCCACATCGTTCAGCAATACACGGCATTTTTCATGTATCAAATCTGAGAAAGTATATTAAGGATCCTGAGCATAAGATAAGCTATGAGGATCTGCATGTTGAGACAGACTTGACATACCTAGAAATATCTGTGCAAATACTGGACAGGGATATCAAGAAGTTGAGGAATACAGAGGTACCTCTAGTTAAAGTGTTGTGGCGCAACCAAGAGTTTGAAGAAGCCACATGAGAGCCTGAGGTAGAAATGAGAGAAAAATACTCGTACTTATTTGAGTGATAACACTATGTACTGTGTATATTTTTATTGTAAATGAAATGACATTCAATCTCTTTAAGGTTGTTATGGTTTCAATCCTCTTTAAGGTTGTTATTCCTGATTTTCTAGTCTCAAGGATGAGATTTTCTTTAAGGTTGTTATAATTGTAGAGCCTTGAACATAGCATCTCTCGGATCCTATATCATAAGATCCGACTCGTCAAGAGGAAACCAACGGAATTTCTTTCGTGTAAATCGGACTTTGTCTCAAATTGTTATGATTTCCAGAAGAAAGAGAAGGAGGCTTAAGATGTCATAAACCTTAATGACCGTCATTAAGACTAATTAATTATGATTAAGGAAACTAATGATAGATCAAGGACCGCTAATCAAATTAGCAAATACTAATCACAAGCAGAAGTTAAGCATAAGTCACTAACATTAAATTACGATTAGTGGTAGTTAAATCGTGATAGCAAAAGTTAATCATGTTTAGCTTTAATTAAGTATCATTAGAGAATCCAGAATATTCTAGAAAGTTCTAACTTAATCACTAAGTATCGGAAAAGCTTTGGCCAAAACCATGGACCAAAACCATGGGCTGCTAACCGCGGTTAAGGGATAAACCATGGTTAGCGGTTTTCTAAAGCCTATAAATAACCCCTACCCATTCATTCTCTATGATTTCTAATACTACCACCACCCCAGGGCTAGGATTGAGATGTCAGGAGAAGGAGTGGGAGGCGGAGAAAGAGAGCTAACGAAGCATTGTCGGGAGAACGAGGAGGAGAAAGGTGCAATCCTCTTTTAGTAGGGTTCGTTTCGATTCATGTTCTTTTTCTAGTTTGGTTTTCGATTCATCTTCTTTATGATTCGTTTTCTATTGTGGTTCGAGGAGAAATCTATGTAACACCCTACTTAGGTGTGGGCGTCTATGCACGTCAATGTTCCCTGTGATTCGTCACACCTTCACTATACAAAGATGCATGGTGTCTATCGATTCCCATTGCTTAAGGTTGTATTCTTTCTTTTATGCTCTTATAGTTATTTTGATGGAGAAATCTGTGTAATACCCTACTTTAGTGCGGGTTGCTATGCACGTCAGTGAACCCTATGATTCGTCACACATTCACTCACTTAAGATGCATGGTGTCTACCGATTCTCCATCCCTTATTAATTGATTATATTATTTCAATTTCTTTATCCTTTTCTTCTCAATGATTTTATAGAGGAAACTCTTTCCGTTTTTCTTTTAAAAATGTCCCGATATAAGGGAAAACTCTGCCAAAATTTTCTAGAAATATGTCCTAGAATAAGGGGAAACTTTGCTAAATTTTTTATAAATATCACCTTATATAAGGGGAATCTCTATTGAAATTTTAAGAGAAATTATGTTCTTCGCATTCTTCGTATGTTCTTTGCGTTCTTCATGTTCTTCATTCATTCTTCGTATTCTTGGCATGTTCATATTATTTTTGATATGAAAATGAAATTCGGTCATTTCAAGTGCTATAAATCATTCTTTTTGAAAAATAATCACGATAAAGAACTACATACGCGAGAGATAGCTCAATTAGTCAACGAAATCCTTCTTTTTTGTTGTTGGGTTTTCATACGAGATTATTGAAATTCCTAATTTTATGTTCTTCGCTACAAAGGACCTTAAGTTTAACTATTTTTGAGAAAATATGAAAAGCTGCTTTATGATTCTCACTAAAATAAGGTTTAAGCATTGAATTGAAGCAATGGCTTGGAAAGTTAGGGTCTGGGAGTTAAAGAGTATATATGCGAATGAATAATATATATGTGAGTCTACACTAAGTGTTGATGATTATGCAAATCGAAGACTTAATGAAAGAATTACATCATAGGATTTGATGTGTTTTGATTTGGATCATAAAAAGGATTGTGTCGTACGTTAGGAATGACTTGGAGCAGAACTAAAGGTCGGGCTTGTAGCCTGTAGATTTGTCGGAAGGAACCTATATTGGCATTGCCTTACCTAGGTGGTACATGTTTGTCTGTTATGACAAGTGCGCACGAAATGAATGATTTGCAACATGTGGTACCAGGAGCCAATATCTTCGGGTTGAACGATGAATGATGTAGTCATGCCATGTGGAGGCACGAGCAGTTGGATAGCGGCTAGGTCACGATAACATGTATTTAAAGCTGCTAGGTTATATGATTAATTTTTAGCCTGAGGTTTTAAGCAATTGAATCCTCGAGGTCAGTGTGCTCCTTTATTTTCTAGGCTGAGGGTTTGAGACCCTGATAAGTAAAGTAAAAGGAAATTGTCAGGCTAGTATTGGAGGATTGGTTGAGGCGACGTAAAATGGCATAAGCTTACCAGATCAATGTTATATCCAATCCGGAAGTGTCGACAACTTCAGAGTCCATATAGTGGTGAGGTAATTCCCTGGAATAATCCCTGGCGTGGAATGGAAAGCAATAGGAATTAAACTAACGATAATGAATGAATCTTTTTTTATAACAAGTTATGAAAAATTACACATTTGTTTGCTTTTCTATTGTTCATTGCTTATCACTCGCTAATTGTTATCCTATGATTTATTGGAAAATCCAATAGGTGTCAGTAAGCCATCGCAAGGACTTTAACCATTCAGTCAGCCATAGTAGCTTTACTCTCTAAGATAGTTAATAACATTTCTATGTATTTCCTTCCAGTTGATGCATATGTAAATGGTTGTAGGGGGACAATGGATCATGTAAACTTTATTTTGTGATTGGAAAAGTATTAAATACTTCTTTCTGAGTTTTTTATTTATAGTTTGTTCTGAATGCTAGTTGTGATAGCTGGATAAATTATTGTTGAGTACCCAGATCCAGATATGGGACGATCCGACGGCCCGGAATTAGGATCGTGACAGGGCATAATAATATCTGTTTCTAATGATATTCGAATGGAATATTGGAGGGATATATAGATGAATATACATGGTGATATTTTTGTAAGAAAATAAAAAAAATTGCGGGAAAATGACATGGGTGCAACCCGTTGGCTGCCCTCTAGGGACAACCCCATCAATCACTATATGGAAAAAGGGGCTGCCTCCACGCCATTTTTTCGATATTTTTTTTGCAAAATAAAATCGTGTATATTCATTTATATATCCTCCCAATATGTCATTCAATTTTCCTCAGAAATAGAGACTCATATGCCCTCCATTTAGAACAGGAAATTTTAACAGTCTAAACATTGTTGTAATCCACCTATTCTAGATAGAGTTATAAGAGTCTCTGAATCTGAAAAAATTCAAATAACATATATATATATATATATATATATATATGAATGTACATTATTTTGTTTTGTAAAAAAATTAAAAAATGTTGGAGAATGGGGCGAGGGCAACCATGTTGGCCGCTCCACTGAACCCTATATATATATGGAAAAATGGGACTGCCCACTTGGGGAAGTTGATGAATCCCCATTTCATTACGCTATCGTTCATTTTGGCCTTTAAACCCTAGCAACATGCATGTGAATAGCATTGTTTTGCTGAATTAACATTCATTACTTAATGAATAAGTATTGTTACCTTATTTAAAGTTAAAAAAGAATAGAGGAAAGAAAAATAAATAAAATACTAAAGGTATTTTATGACCCTAGATCCCTAGACCTGGGTATCATAATTACTGGATCAACAAGGAGTAAAGTAGGGAGAGATAATTGTCAAAAATACAATAAAACCCCTAATTTTCATTCTTCAATAATGCACTTTTTGGACCTATTTTATTCTTTAATATTTATACATCAAATAAAGAAATTTTGTACATAAAATTGTAGATAAAAATATATAAAAAATACAAAATGTGTTTCACATAAAATAATACAAATTTTAAATTTTATACTTAGAATAAAAGTTCACAAATCAAACTTCCCAAACCCATATCTTCTCCATTTGAACTCAAAATGCATGAAAAGAACACTTTATTTGTATATAATTTTTTATTAGCTATTTAATGGTGGTGGTTTCATTTAATTTGGAGTTAGGATGTCAAAGTTAGGTTTTGGACCCATACTGTACTATATATCTGGATAAAATATTCATTTTATTTATTCTTTATATTTTTCATCCTTTTATATTTTTTTACGATTTTGTAAATATGTAATATATGTAAATATTTAAAATAAAAAAAACCATAAAATATAATAAAATAAAATAATATACAATATGCATAGATGAATATATTATACTTATACATATATAATAAGTACATCTATTTATTTAAATGTACATATAACATCAAAAAATACAATGAAAATATATTTGAATATATGAAAATAAGTTACAAATACATAAATTAAGTATATAAAATAATAAAATTTAAAATAAAAAATATAAATATAAATATAAATATTATTCGAAGCATAGGTCAATAAACATATGTTTAGACCTATAAAAAGTAACTTGTAATAAATTAAGTCATAAAAATAAATAAATTAGGATTAAAATACTACATAAAATAGCAAACATTTTTTATTTTATAACTTTTATATAATTAATTCATTTATTTCTTATTTTTTATTTACCTTTTTCCATTCAGTTTTGTCTTCTAATGGCCCATCTGGACTAATGGAAGGCCTCCGTCTGTTGACTTGGGTCAACTCTCTGACCCCAACCTAGCTGCATCCGACTAGTTGTACCCCCCTCTCTTCTTAATTTTCCCCTCATGATAAAGACTCGAGGCCTTGTACATCCTTCGAGAGGTTTGACCATTGTTCATCCATGAGTCACAACGAATTAAATCCCTCCTCCATCCATTCCTCCTGCACACAAAATCCTCCCTCGAACTTCACATGTTCATCTATGCACATAACATCCTTCATCGCCTTACTCCATTTTTTTGGGATCCCTTTTGCTCTGCTTCAACCTCTCTTCTTGTGCTCTTCAGCTAGAGCATGGTGACAACAAGCTTGCCCACCCTTTTTGAGGCGAGGCAGACGACATAGGAGGTTGATCCCAGTTCATCTCCATCGCTGGCTGACATGAGATCCATCTCGTAGCTCCCAACCACTAGAGGTTATTTTCCTTATTTTTAGGTAGATTTCGTCATGTCCATCGTTGGATGACATGAGATCCATGAATTTTATTTTATGTTTTAATTACTACTTGAGCGTAGTTTTAGAATCTTAGTTTCGTTGGAGTTCTTAAGATTTGGCCACCCTCTGTCTTACTGTACCACCCTTGTGACGACTCCACCAACCATCCCATTTTCTTCCCCTGCCGCTACTCTTGGCCTCGTGCCACTTCATCCACCCGTATCCTCCGTGTATCTGGAGTCCAACGTCTCCCCTCTGCCACCTCGCTGGAGATGTACACCTGTAGCCATCTTCCATTAATTTCACCCCACTAGCCACCAGGACCTTCTGCCTTTTTGTGCTTAAGCTAACCGCATGGGTCCTAGGAGCTAAAGAGCCCTATAAGAGGGTCGATTTTCTCAATAATACCCACTGAGCTTTGTCGGAGACGTTGACCTCCAGGGCTCAATCCGTGAGCTCTGGACCCACTTGTAAGCTCGAGATGTTGCTCAACAACCGCTAGAACGATTAGAGATCATTCGAGGACTTC
This sequence comes from Ottelia alismoides, assembly GCA_037367405.1. Classification (NCBI taxonomy): domain Eukaryota; kingdom Viridiplantae; phylum Streptophyta; class Magnoliopsida; order Alismatales; family Hydrocharitaceae; genus Ottelia; species Ottelia alismoides. The sequence continues at coordinate 537,023 of JAZKJV010003813.1, read as the reverse complement.
TAGGAGGTTGGAGGAGCACACTGCATCAGATCTAAACTTGTCCCTGGTGAGTTCATCTCCAGTTCGTCCACCACCATCGAGGATCGTCCGATCAACTAACAACTTCCAGATGTAGCATCCACCTTTGGATGCATGAAGCCACCACCGTTAGATCTTGATTTGAGATCTAATCCTATCTTCTCCAACCAAACCATCATCGCTCCTTCTCATGCTGACGCATGTTAAGTGGATTACCTATAACCACATGACGCGAATCCAACAATGGGTAAATTGCATATCTAAGCCTCCATTTTTGTTTATTTCTATTTTGTAAAAAAATTCAAGGAACCTCAGCCGCCTTTTGCATATTGTGTTTGAGTCCTCGCCATGTCACCTCACTTGTTGTCTCACGTGAGGTGGCCATTTGGCAGGAGTCCCTCACGATTTTTGTTTTTACATTTAGTCTTTAAATTTTAAAGTCAGTTGTAAAACTTTAGGGTATTTGCATTTATACCATGCTCTTTATTTTTAATTACAAATATACCCTTGTTAGTTCAAAAATTTTTGCGCATGTTCTCTATTTTTTATAAATATCATATGTACTCCAAAAATTATGAAAAATTAGGGTTAAGTGAATACTAGCATACTCTTTCAGTATATTTTTAATTTTCCATTTTAGGAATTTTTTGTATTTATTCAAAATAACAAAGTTTTATCCCTATTTGAATTAAAAATTCCAAAAAAAACTATAAAATATTTTTTTACAAAAATTCTAAAAAATAGTATTTGTTTATTATTGTACTTTATACTTCCAGACCAAAAATCCCTAAAACTAGAAAAAGAAAATCTTTAAAAATTAAAAAGATCCAAAATCCCCATAAAAATTATAAAAATCTTTTTAAAATCAAAAATATTTATTTCTGCCCCATAATTTTGTTTTTATTATATGTTATTTATTTAAATAGTTTTGGAAAATTTTACCTTCATTTAATATTTTTAATTTCCAAAACAATTCAGCCAATTTATTTAGTCCACGTTTTGGGATATTTTGGACTTTAAAATTATGTAAAATATAGCAAACAATTCCCTCAAAAATCACAACAATGGTAATATATATATATATATAATATAAAGAAATTTAATTCCGAAATTATTTTGTTATTTTTAGTTATATTTATTATTGTATACTATATAGCTTTGTATAGTTATATGTACTTGAATTATTTATTAAAAAGAAAAGAATTTATAAAAATTAGAAAAACTTTAAAAAGAAAATGGGATTTACAAAATTAAAAATAATATATATAATCTATAAAATAATACACATTTGAAAAGCCACACAAAAACACAATAAAAAGATAAGAGAAGGACAATTTTTGCATTCACTTGCGTAGTCTATCAAGTTTGCTCCATGTGTTCAACACTCTACATAATTACACCTATACATGCTTTTTGTAGAGTTATATAATAAATTTTAACTCCACGTTAATTTTTCTTTTCATTGATATATCTATTGTGTGTCAATTATTGAATTATTCACGTTTCATGAGCTGTCACTTTGACAACTATTGATTTGCCATGTGGTTTGACAAGACCCTCGTGAAATTCCAGTTTTTAGCAGCCAATGTGGCTACCCCATCCCTATTTTTCTATATTTTTTTTTCAAAAATATTACAACGTATATTCATTTATATATCCCTCCAGTATGTCATTCGAATTTCGTCAGAAACAGAGACTCTTGTGCCCTTCATCTAGAACATGTAAATTTAACGGTCTAAACATTTTTGTAATCAACCTATTCTAGATGGAGGTGATAATTACAATCTATCAGGGGTCGTTTCACAAGGAGAAACCACAGTCGGTGCATTGACCACTCAAGAGACCATGACTAATCAACAGTTAACTCATGATATCAAGCAATGAATAACAAAAGATGGAGTTAAAATTTATTATTTTCTACAAAACTAAGTGTATAACAAGTAAGTACTTAGAGGTCGAACCACATAGAGCAAACCAGGTATCCTACGATTATTACTAATCAATGTGCAATGTGATCAAACTTGTTCTTTTCTCCCCTTTTTTGGTTTTTAATTATAAAAAATATATATTTGGTTCTATATTTTTATAGATTTTAATTATCTTTTTTTATATTTTCTTTTTTATAAAAGATAAGAATGATATATATATATACATATGTATATGTACAATATGTTTAATATGTACAATATATAATATAATAAATACTCAAAAAACAAGAAAATACCCACAGGTACGGTCTCTCTCGCTATATATATATATATAAGATTTTTTAATATATTAACGTAGTTATAATATTAATAGCTATATAAAACATATATAGGGATACATACTATATAAAGATATACATATATAATCAAAAATTAGATAATAAATTATTTTTGGGTTTTATATAATTTTCTCACATCTTTAAGATTTTTATGGAGTTGTTAATTTTGTGGATTTTTAAAGTCAAAACATCCCAAATCAGGGAAATAATAAATAGGCCGAATTGGAGTAAAGATTAAAAATACAAATAATATCCAAAATCATTCAAATCAATTTTAACATATATATATATATATAATTCAGAGATAAAAATAAATTTTTTTACGATTTTTTGTGATTTTCACATTTTTATTAAGGATTTTGAAGATTTTAACTTTTATTCTTTTTCTTTTTTCTTTTGAGGTATTTTTAGTCTGGAGTTTTTTTTTGGAATACTAAAATAGATAGAATATTTTTTTAGAATTTTTAAGACATTTTTCTATTTTTAATATTTTATAGTCAAACCGGTATAAAATTGTGTTCAATCTATTTTTAATAGATAGTTAAAATGCCAAAATTACCAAAATAAATAGGGGCCATGCAAATATAAAGCATGCATTAAACCCTATTTTTGCGTAATTTTTGTAGCACAGGTGCTATTTTAATAAATGAAATTCATGCACCAAAAATACATATACTAGGTAGAGCATTTTTGTAAATAAAATAAACACCAGGGGCATACATGTAATTTTCCAAAAAAAGTAATTAAAATTTATTGGGATCAACATAAATATTGCAAAATGGCCACCCCGCGTGGGATGACGCATGAGGTGACCCGACATGGATCTAAGTGTAATATGCAAGAACTATATGTGTCTATATGTAAAATATTCTCATTTATTTGCATTATATATTTTATTTACAGGGCTAATAAATAATTACAAAAAGTGGCAGGGTGAGATTTGCAATTTACCCCAACAAGCACCTAAATTCATAGTATGATGCGTCTAACTTATGCACATGGCAGCAATCTAACTGTACGTGAAGATTTGATGCACACATATATTAGATTGTGGTAGGCGATCCAATGATTATGGCTCTAGAGGATTCGACGTCCGGTGCTCTACGCGAAGAATAGCTCTAGATCGAAAGGCTCCGGGCGCATCAGGAAGAACAAGTAAGGGGGTTTCCCTAGAGATCCTTCGATCAGACCTAGCAGCCTTCTCCAACCACCAATCCTACACCTGAAGTTCTTGAAGGCTCGCTGACAATGCTCCGTGGTGATTGGTGATGCTAAAAGGGTCTAAGGCTCGCTGATCCAGCCCTAGAGGTCAGTTGTTCTTGGAGGGGTGCAGGAACATAAAAGTTGTCCCAAATGGGTCCTTCAAGCATTAGTACATGCATGAGAAGGTCTAGTGGCTCAAGGTGAATCGCCCCAACCACGAATGAAGCTGGGGTGCACAGTGGATGAGGTGAATATACAGGGTTCGACGAGTGGCGGAGAATGACCCTTGATTCGTTGACGTGTCCGATCAGGTTGGTCCAAATGGATATTTATATGAAGAACACGTAGGGGAAGGTAATGAGATGGATAGTGAGGGTGGATATGGTCAGGTGCTCAGTGAAATGGTCGGATCCCTAACGACTCCGAAGAGGGAACTAATTAAGCTACTGCTAAACCATGTCGATTAGAGGCTATTTTAAACGTGGGAAATGCAGGATAAAAATCTATCTAGAAATGAAAATAGGGAGTGACTCATACTTGCTTTGGGGGCAGGGGGCAGAGGTGGTCGGAGAACCACCATAGACTGCCTCTTATCCTCGCTCCGATGCACATAAGGCATAAGGAAGGTGCAGTTGTTACCTGGCCTTCATAAACACATGCAAGGACTCAATTAGGAGCTCAATGAGGGATCAAGCTTGGAGTGAAGAGCAGGAAGGTTATTTATAGACAATGGGGGTCTGATGAACTTCGTGGTGAATTACTGGTAGGATCGAGGAAAATCAATAGGATCTAATGATCTAACGTGAAAGGATATCGTGAGGGGAAGGAAATCCATGAAGGTCTCGAGGTGATTCGAACGACCTGGAAGCCTGGAAAAATCAAGAAAAGGAGGGACTCGAGGCTCTGACAGAAGTCAGAATGAAAAATGGAGTTGACCGAGGGTCAACAATCCCTGGAAGGTAATTGGGCCAAATCAGCCCATATCACCACAAAACATGAGTTTTTATAAGAAAATAATCAATTAAAAATATTAAATTATTTTATTAATTTCTTGTTATAAAAAATGTTTGTTATTTTACGTAGTATTTTAATATGATTTTTATTTATTTTTTGCTTTATTTATTACAAAGTGAATTTTTAAAGGTATATTTATATGTATATTAATCTATTATTTGTATATTTTATTTTTATTTTGTATTTTTATTTATTATTTTATTTTGTTATTTTATATCTTTATAAATTATTTTAGGTACATAAATATATTTTTGATTTTATTGTTCTGATGCTATTTGTACACTTAAATAAATAGGGGTATAAATTTTACAAGTATAAGTATAGGTATTTTGTCTATGTATTTTTGTATATTAATTTATTTTTATGTTTTATTTATTGTTTTATTATATTTTTAATAAGTACATATACTTTAAATAATATTTACAAAATCATAAAAATGTGTATATATAAACATAATAAAGAATAAATAAAATGAATATTTTATATGGGTGTACTATACAATAGGGGTCCAAAACCTAACTTTCACTCTTTAACTCCAAAAAATTATGAAACCACTTCATTAAATAGCTTATTAAAAGTTATATACAATTAAAGATGATTTTGATTCATTTTGAATTTTTATTTGAGAGATACAGCTCTGGAAAGTTGGGATTTTGGAACCATACTTAGAGTACAACTTGTGCATTGTATATTATTTTTGCATGAAATTAATTCTCTATTTTTCTATATATACTTATCTACAACTTTCATGTACAAAGTTTCTTTATTTGATGTATAAATAATAAAGAATAAAATATGCCTAAAAAATTCTTTATTGATGAATTAAAGGAATATGGGTTTTAGGTGCTTTTTCGCCCCAATCTCCCCTACCTTATTCCTTGTCGATCATTTCAATTCCTTATTTGATCTTGGGGTTTAGGGTCATAAATACCTTTGGTATTCTATTATTTTTCTTTTTTACTTTATTATATAATTTTGGCAATAAAAATATTATTTTATATACAATAATTGGAATAAATAATGAATGTTAATATGTACAAAATAATGCTATTTACATGCATTAGCTGGGATTTTAAGGCCAACATGATAAAATAAAGATGATGAAATGGAGATTTATCACCCCTTATACTTGACTTTGCCAGTCCCTAGCAAACATTTATGCAATGAATGTAGAAAATGAAAAATAAAAATAAAGAAAAGAAAAAAATAAATTGGAACAATAGCCGACTTTTAAACTTATCTATGATAAATTCAAAGTTTGGAGCTCGGAAAAGGCCTTTGGATTAATGGTGTGTTCGAAACCCTGTTAAAGTCGAGAAGTGTATCGTAACAACTCTCAGATTCCAGACTCCTATCATCTAGTCCAAATCACAGCACGGTTAGAACCATCCTCCCAGTCGCATACTCTTGCTACTTTGAAATGATAGAACCATGTATGTGGATTTGTTCAGCTCTTCCCAGACAAAATCATTGAACCATCAAGGCGCCTACTCTTCTGCTAACTCATACTCGTGGAGATATATATTCCCTTATATGGTCTGGTACTCTCGATCTTTACAACCGAGTGGGGGAGAGAAGTTAGAAGAATGGGAAGAGAAGTGGGAATGGACCAGTGTAGTCTTCTCTCCGTTGTGAAGTCGGTCAGTGTAACTGATTCTTTACCAAGAAGCAGGCTTTTTTTAAGCTCAAATTTCTTGTGGAATTTTGGTGTAGGCTTCTTTCAATATATTCTTGGACTTTGTATGACTTCTGCATTCTTTTTTATGCCCCAGTGGATATAGCACCTTTTATTCCACCCACTATATTGGGGTGTTGGAAAAGTTGCGCTGGTAGATCATTCCTCATCTGAAGCATTACCGCAATCCATCTCCAATCTTTACATATCGTTGTTACCGAAAAAAGTGGGTTAGAGTACCAGTGTCGTCAATCCCTAAGAATGGTTCCTGAGCCACCCTTGACGAAGCGGTCTTGCATCGTCTCAACTTAGACTCAAAGATTTTTTAATGATCTATCTGGGTTGAGATAAGGGGTAAGTGTGAGGTCTCCAATCAACTCATTGTCTCAAGAGTTGTACAAATGATATGAAGGGTCCTATTTAGGCATATAGAATTGACTCATGAATGTAGTCTTATGGTAACTAAAGAATTAAGTCAAGGTGACCTCAAACATCTTCACTTCCAATCCTTAATGGGTTCCTCTGAGATTAGGGGTATTAAGGATTATTCCAAGCTTCAATCTCCGAATTTTATTCTGACTTGTTCAATTGCCTATATTATTCCAAAAAATGCGAATATTATGTACAATGCAAGGAACCTTTTTGTGACACCATTATCTAATTTTGAACTTTTTATAGATTTTCGAAAAGTTTTGCATATTTATGAATTTTTTTTGAAAAATATTTTTGCAAATGTTTTTGAGTTTTTTTTCCATTTCACAATTTTTTAGGGATTTTTCAAAATAAAAAGAATTTTAGGGAAAAAAATAAGTGTGCACATATATTTACATGGGCATGCCTCTTTTTATTTACAAGAATTGAAGTTGGGGATTGACAGATCGAATGTGAGTTATTTGTATAGGTACATTTATACAATTTGTGAAGAATTTATTTGAAGGATGTATATATTCCTCGAACATATTTGAACATGGTTTTACAAATAATTTTGAAAACTATCATCCAAAATAATTTTTGCAAATAACTTTTACAAACATTTACAAGTATTTGGAAATCATTTTGCAAAGATTTTCTGAACACTATATATAGATTTTTCAAATATTTTACAACCATATCCCACCATTTGCAAATAGGTTTTCAAAACATCTATATTTCACATACAAAAAAGAAATTTTAAAAACCAAATATTTTTATAGAGGTTGAAAACATTTTGCAAAATATTTTTCAAACAGTTTTCAAAAGATTTTTCAAAATATTTTCAAATTATTTTCAAAAATTTGCAAAACATTTTTTCCTGATTTATTAATAAGTATATAAAAAAATTAATGAATAGTATGCATCTTTTTATTAATTTATTTAATGAATTGTATGTGTTTGTATATAAATAATAATTTTCCATATTTATATGAAAAATATGAAAATACGAGTTATGGATAAAGTGTGTATATATATAATATGAATCCCTATACTTAACTTGAGCTATGCCCTCATAGATCGAAGAGAGAAGAGAAGGCATAACACGTACCGAGTATAGAAAAGCCTATACTTCAACGAAGAAAGAATAATGAAGGAAAGAATGAGAAGTCGGTCATCCGTCCTATACTTAGGATCAAAAAACTCTAAGTATAACAGATTGTATCTACATGCAGGGAGAGTCGAGGGACAGGATGAACAAATTACACTAGAACTGTCACCCCCTATACTTAGAATTTAAATCCAAATCATGCAAAATTATTTTTTAATTTTTTCTAATTTGATTTATAACAGAACCCAAGTGATTAGAACACATTTTCAGGAGTTTCAAAATACTAACTAACTCTTTAACTACGTCAAGATTCACCATCCCCGAAACAATGGATATATGTTCATTAAAAAGATCATATCTAGAGCAATCAGATTCCAAATCATGCAAACTCAAATCCCATGATTTCCTTATTTAATGGATAACATTATCCTTGCTATAATTTCATGTTTGATCATTTCAAATTGGGATGAAAATAATAAAAAAATAGGGCCGCGAGAATGAAATGCAATAAAATTTACACAAACCCTAATGAGCTCAAGTCTTCCTAAGTTTATGGATTGTATACAAAACCTCTATACTAAGAATATGGTACCACTTTAAGTATACGTAAGAATCCTTAAGAGAATTATGGAAGCATGAGGATCACATCATATACGATCGAGAGCGACTAGTCGCATTAGTTGCTCGGTGCAGTGGAATTTAAAATTTTCATTGATGAAACCACATGATCCAAGAACACTTCTTGGATCATCTCATCTAAAAATATTATAGATAAAATAATACCTCTTTTAGCGTGGTTGTGATCGAGCCTTTAAGGGAAGAGACCTCATATCTCAAGTCTAATCCGTCAGAGGAGACGCGAGCGCGGAGACGAGTCGTGTGCTTCTCACAATCCAAGTCGATGATCCAAGCAATGGATCTCCTGATCTCATCTCATGAGATCAAATGCCTTATTCACGAGCGAGATGCACCAAATAAGATGGAGACCCAAGATTCGTCGAAGCGACAACACAAGGATGATGGGACGATGAAGGGGACCTTCTCTCTATGAGAAGAGTGGACGACCACTCAAGGAGAGGGAGAAGGGTTGATGTGAGAATGAGAGAGAGAGAGAGAGAAATTGTCGAAGTTGTCATTTGAAGTGCAGGGGGTGCCTCTTATTATATAGGATTTTCGGAGTCCATGGATCTCAATACATGGACAACAAAAAATCAATCGATGAGATTGATTTGTGTTTATTTCAATGGTCGTGATTTTGTTGTAAAAAATACAATAACAATTAATTTAATTTAGTTTAATTTAATATATATTTATAAATCAATATAATTAATTTAAAAATTAAATCATTTAATCTGGGAGATAATGGAGGAAGAGATTGCCTCATCCCTAAATGGGAGGATGGGGGATGACCACCAAGTCCCTTTTGGACAATGTGGTTGTCCACCCTCTTAACTTGGAATGAGTCAATCTCATTCCAATTCATGAGATTACATTATATCATGAAATTTTCAAGATTAACTCACAAAAATAATTTATAATTATTTTTGTGAAGATTGCAATCACGTCATTGTAATTATGCGAATCACATTCACAACCCAACACAAAATGTAATTATATTTTCAATTAACCATCCAATATGAATCCAATTAACATCAATAATTAATAAAAAATATAAATCACAATTAATCTCTCTCTAATATATTATAAAACACATTTATAATATATATGAATAATTAGATAGTGCTATCCACATTATTCATATCCATAATAATTAAATCACATTTAATTATATTGGATTATCATTCTCATGCATTCAAATACATGAATGAAATTCACATTATTCAGGATAATTAAATCACATTTAGTTATCAATTTCTCAATGCTTAGATATAATTCAACATTGGAATTAATCTTGAACTCTTTCAAGAATAATGCACTTTCTCTGCAGATACTTGGAGATAAAGATAAGGCGATTGTAATTTCAGTATATAGTGACTTGGATATTGAGATCACATATCAAATCCAGATCTCACAGACCTCTCATAGATGCTTGATTTAATCAAGGTCTCCAATCTAATCTTCTCATTGCATCTAAATCCCATTCAGATCAATGTCCAACACTTGGACCAAGATCAAATTACTTCGCTACTGAGAGGAGTCAATAAAATCCATACCTATTTCATCACTCCCTCAGAATGGAAGTGTCTTGGTTATAAAATCGTTTATGATCACATCACCCTCAGGTATTCCTAATACCTGTACATCCTACATACTGGAAGACCTATGATAAATTTGAAGATATAAGTCAATTTTACACTGTCATCTTTAGGGTTTCATCATCAAGTTTCTCATTCTTAGTCATTGGGAGTTGGTATCAATCATATGCTCTTCAAAAGCATATATTATACCTTAAAATTCTTGTCAAGCTTCTAAAGCATGAAGACCATGCGTGGAATTTGATCGGTCTTAATACATCACGAGTGAGCTCACACCTTATGGTTCAGAAGTGAACCTATATGATCCCTTATGCCCTCATATGCACACCAGCTCGTCGGTGTATAGACCTTGGTTAGGTCATCAACCTATTGGTCCGCCAAATGTACAGACTTAAACACATAGTAACATATATGGTCCCGGTTAAAGGTTGTATGCCTATATCGTGACAGTTTACGACATAGGACTTTGGTTATCTCGATCTCAGTAAGTCAACTCTTTGAGCTAACTAATCTAACATCTCTAATTCTCTATTCCCATGTAGAGGGCCTACATCAAGAGGCCGATCGAATATCATCCTAATGAGAAAGGATTGCCATCTCCTACTCAGGTTGGAGATCATCTCTTAACAATCATTTGACACTGCTTGATGAGTCATCAATCTAACTCCTTCGATATTCATCCAAGCACCAGACTCTGTGATTTCATTATTGAATCAATTGTTGTATGATTATTAAGATGGACAAGGTACATAACCCTAATTGTACAAAAGGATCTTATAGTGTGTTCGTTCATTTAATTACAAAAAGGTAGTGAAAGAATCAATAACTTTTATTAATAAATCTAATATTACAACAACATTTATGGTAAGAATGGTTAGCCTCGGGCTCACATTACTAGCAATAATAAATAGGTCGAATTGGAGTGAAGACTAAAAATAGGAAATAAAATCTAAAATCGTTCAAATAAATTTAAACAGAAAGATATTAATATGTAGAAAATTTAGAGAAAAATAAATATTTTGGGGATTTTTTTATAATTTTTCACCTTTTTATGAAGGATTTTGGAGCTTTCTACCTTTTAATCTTTTTCTTTTTATATTGTTAGGGATTTTTATCTGGATTTAATAAATACTAAAATAGACAACATATATTTTCTTTGGAATTTTTAAAGACATTTTTCTATTTTTTGGTGTTTTCTAATTCAAATAGTAATAAAATTAAGCTCAATAGATTTTTTATAAATAGTAAAAATGCCAAAATAGATAAAATAAATGGGGGACATGAAAACACATGTTAATATGCATCGAACCCTATTTTTGCATAATTTATGGAGCATTGTGCTATTTTTAATAAATGAAATTCAAGCATCATGAATACATATACTATGAAGGGCATTTTTGTAAAAAACATCAAGTGTATGTGTGTAATTTTCCCAAAAATTTACAATGTATATGAAAATTTATTGGGCTCAACAAAAATACAAAAACCCATAGGGTGCACTTGCAAAATGGCCACCTCACATGAGACGACTTGTGAGGTGACTTGGCATGGACTTAAGTGTAATATGCAATAACTATAGTGATCTCTATGCAAAATAACCTCATTTATTTACACTATATAATGTATTTACATAACTAATAAATAATTACAAAAAGTTGTAGTTCTAGCTTTGCAATTTACCCCAACATGCAAGGAAATGGACGGTGCGATGCATCTAACTTATGCGCATGGCAGCAATCTGACGGTACATGACGGTTCGATGCGAACGCCTATGATTAGATTGCGAGAGGCGATCCAAAGGTGTGTCACTAGAGAATTCTACGTCTGCTGGTCCAAGTGAAGAATAGCTCCAGATCGAATGGCTCTAGGTGCATCATGAAGAATAGAGAAGGGTGCTTCTCTGGAGCTCCTCCAATCAGACCTAGCAACTTCCTCCGGCCTTCAATCCTGCCGCTGAAGTACTTGAAGGCTCTCTTATGGTCTTCTGCGATGATTGGCGACCCCAAAGGGGTCCAAGGCTTGCAGATCGAGCCACAGAGGTCAATTGTTCATGGAGGGGTGCAAGAACCACAAAGTTGTCCTATATGAGTCCTTCAAGCATTGGTACCTGCACGAGAAGGTCTAGTGGCTCGAGGCTAATCACCTTGACCAAGAATGAAGTTGGGATGCACAGTGGATGACATGAACGGATAGGTGATGAATCCCCATTTCATCACCTTTATTCTATCATTTTAGCCTTAAAAACCCTAGCTAATGCATGTAAATAGCATTAAATTGTACAGATTAGCCTTCATTATTTATTGCACGTATTGTGCAAATAATATTATTTTTTTAATGCCAAGATTATAGAATAAAGAGAAGAAAAGAAAAAGAATAAAATACCAAAGATATTTTACGACCCTAAACCTCGAGACCAAGTCAAGAATTGAGTTGATTGATGAGGATTAAAGTAAGGGGAGATAAGGGACAATAATACAATAAAAATTCAATTTATCATTCATTATTTACTCAGTTTTGACACCTACTTTATTCAGTATTTTTTATACATTAAATAAAGAAACTTTGTACATAAACTTGTAAATAATAATGTAAATAAAAATACAAAATTGAGTTTGTACAAAAATAATACATAGTGTACCTTTTATACACAAAATAAAAATCCAAAATCCCAACTTCACCTACCCATATAATCCAAATAAAAACTCAAAATGATCAAAATTACCTCTAATTATATATAAATAAGCTATTTAATGGAGATGGTTTCATTTTTTTGGAGTGAAGGTGTCAAAGTTAGGTTCTGGACCCTCATTGTATAGTATATCAGAATAAAATATTTAATTTATTCATTTTTTATTATTTTTACAATTTTACAATCATATAATTGTATAAATATTATTTATAACTGATGTACATATTGAAAATGAAATCAAACCAAAAAGAAAACACAAAATAAAATAAGTTTACATAAATACATAGGTAAAATACCTATAATTACTAGTGTATATAAATAAAAGTAGATGTTATTCTTTCATTATTTATCCATTTATATCTTATACTCTCGTAAATACTATTTATATTTTAGAAAATAATAAATCTAAAACAAAACCAAGGAAAATACATCAAAATAAAATAATGTATACAATACATAGATGAAATACCAATATTTATACATATAATATATATATAAAGAAACAAATAACATCACAAAAATATAATAAAATATATTTTGTACATAAAAATAAGTTGTAAATATATAAAATAAAAGAATACAAATAAAATAATAAACTGTAAAAAATAAAAAATAGTCAATATATAGATGGATATACCTATAAATACACCCCTAATAATTAATTTGTAATAAATAACACCAAAAAATAAATAAAAATCATAATAAAATACTACATAAAATAGCAAACATTTTTTATTTCATACTAAAAAATTAATAAAAATAAGTTACTATATTTAATTAATTAAATACGAATAAATGTGCTATTTTATGCTTATGTGACCGACATAGACCAATTGGATCTGCCTTTTCGTTGACCTATGGTCAACTCCCCCTGTGCCTCTGACCCACATTAGAAGCGTCAAATCCCCCATTTTCTTCCATTTTTCCTACTAAATCCATCCTTCCATCTCGTTTGATCCCTTCATAAGATATGTTCCCAGACATCCCAAGATCTACATCGGCTATTTAGATTGCTTGTACATAGTTTCGATTCTCGCCAAATTGTCCTTGAATAAGGGTGCTCCTCATGTTGCTAAATAAAACCTTCTCTTCCTTCTTCAATTTTTGGTCACTTTCCGAGTGAGCCCTTTGACCTAGGCCTAGCATGTATCCTCAGGACAAGGGGAGTCCCCTGAGGTCTGGAGACTCCGGGAGGAGAGGGTGCACCCAAGGCGAGCGTCGCCGGCCACCTCTGCTCCCTCGCCTCCGGCCATGTATAAGAGCTGGACCCCTTCATTTTCTAGGTTATTTTTAGTTCTATCTTCTATTCTATACATTTAGGTTCGCACTTTACTTAGTTAATCACCCTAGGTTAATAAGGTTACCCTCGCCGAAGTTGTCGAGCTCCGGTTGTGTTTCATCATTCACCGCCTGTTTCCGACCATGCCTTCCACCCTTACTACCTTCCCTTACTCTTCTCCTTCATCTCAATCGTACCATTCCACTCAGATCCTTAGTGGATATGGATATTTGTGTCTCCCCTCCCCGCTCGTCGGAGACACGCCACCCTGCTCTACCAACCACTCATCTTGCATGCTAAGTGGTCGAGGTACTTTACCCTCAATCCAGGAATGTTTTTCTATATCCAACGAGCTTTCAAGAACAATTGGAGCCACATTGCGATTCACCCAAAGTTCCTAGTGTTCTTCCTCATCTCCGACCATTCGGGAGAGCTCCGGTAACCCTCGAGCCATTCTTAAGCCTCTAGCGGATAGAGGGAAACTCTGCTCCCTTTTGTTGCCCTTGGAGCAGACGAAGACTTACGGAGATGCACCATAACATCAAAAGATGGTCAACACCTGCTCTATTCTTCCCTATTTTTATAGGGAGGTTCAGAGCTGTCAGATCGAGCCTCGTCTCCAGACTCTCCAGGAGCCGTTGGATGCATATTCCCATGACCATCAGATCTCCTCCAACAATATAATCCTGATCATCCAATGGTGAAGCAGTATTGCCCATCCAAATGAAGATGCGTGGCAAGTGGATGAAAGCCCAACGTCCGATGATGCGCTTTAATGGGTAATTGCATACTTCGCCCCGCCTTTTTGTAGATTTATTTATTAATGCTATAAATGAAATGTCACGTAAATATATTAGGAAATTTTGTATACTAGTCTATGTACTTGTTGCGTATTAAATTTGGGTCCCTCCTAGTCCAGCTCACATGTAGTCCCATGTGAGATGGGAAAATTACAAGTAAGCCCTTATGATTTTTTGTATTTACTTTTAATCCAATAAAATCTAGAACATGTTGTATATTTATGGAAGTATTGCACGTAAATCCCCACTGTTTATTTCATTTGTAATTATGCCTTTCCAATAATAAATTTTGGTGCTTTAAGTCATTATTGCTCTTAAAAATATGCAAAAATCGGTTTAGATGCATGCTACTATGTGTTTTCATGCCATTTATTTATTTTACATTTTTGGGCAATTGAACCATTTATTAAAAATAGAATGAGCACATTTTTACCTTAATTAAAATTGGAAATAACAAAAAATATAAAAACACGCGGAAAAATTCCAAAAAACATTATATGTGGTTTATTTTATCACAATTTACCATAGATAAAAAATAACTAAAAACAGAAAAATAAAAGCACGAAAAATAGAAAAACCCAAAATCCTTCATAAAAATCTAAAAATTATTAGAAAATCTAAAAATATTTTTTTCTGTTATTGATTTTTTGTATAATTACCTATGCATAAAAATGGATTTAAGTAATTTTGGACCTTATTTCCTATTTTTAAAATTCAAATCAATTTCGAATATTTATTAAATCCCTAATTTAGGATATTTTTGACTGAAAAATATATGAAAATTAGCAAAACAAATACTGAATAAATCACAAAAACATTAGAAAAAGATATAAAACCCAAAACATTTCATTTTCTATATTTTTACTCCTTTTATATGTATTTATAATTATATTTGCTTATACTATGTATATAGCGTTATATATCCTATTTATATATATTTAAAAAAAATAAAATGCAAAATCTGAAATATAAAAAGAAAATATAAAAAACAAAATCAAAAACAAAAAAAATAAAAATTATAAAAATAGAAATTGATAAAAAATGTAAAAGTTAAAAATCCATAAAAAACAATAAAAATGGACAAGAGATAAGAACAAAATTTTGTGCACTATTTTGCCACCATCTACCGTTTGCTCCTTGAGTTCAACCTCTACATGCTTACGCACTATACACCTATTGTAGAGCTAAATGTTAACTTCACATTTTTTATATTCACTGCGTAATTTAATTATGGGTTAGTTGTTGATTAATCAGTATTCGTGAGTGGTCTCCACAACAACCATGTCTCTGCCTTGTGTGAGATATATTTTGACCCTCGCAAAATCTCAATTATCAAATGGCGATGTTGCCAGGGAACAACTTCGTATAGATTTGGATTCTTTATTTGTTCATACTCTCTTATCTATATATTTACTTTGTACCGTTTCCTTATTCTTGCTATTTATTTATTTTTATTTGATATCAATTGTGACTGTTATGACCACTTTATTTGTTTGACCTTGATGCCAGGGACTGCTACACGAAGGAGGCTTTCCTAGGAGGGTCGGTGCACCCAAGCATGGTGGACCCGGTTTCTAGACCTAGCTGGCAGGGGAGAGCAGCAAACACAGATAAAGAAAATTTTTAAGATAGACTCTTTTTGTATTTATTTATTTTGCATTATTATTGTGTATATTCATATGAGAGAGTGACATATAATTGTAATAATTTGGACTCTCACAAACACAACTACTTCACGAGGTCCAGTGCCCGAGGGATTGTTCCCTTGGGGGCCTCATCATGTTTTTGTGTTTTCCATCCTTTCTTTTTATTTGTTTCCTGATTTTTATTTTATTATTTTGTGTGAATGAGCACTAGATTAGGACTTGCTTGCTCGATAGATTAGGGTCAAAATCCCTAATATACTTGCATTCACCTATACATTCGCTTTTGGACTTAGTCAAATAATAAATGTTAGTTGTTTAGATTCAAACCCGCTCATCGTGAGATACGTCATACATATCGAACAAGACCTGTTGTGGCAGGCACCGAGATGTCTTCAAAACCAGACTTTAGGGTTTGTCTCCAAGACCGCACTTATTCTTGATATTTATTTTATTTTAATTAGAAATTAATTGTGACTGTTCTAACCACTTTATTTGTTTAACCTTGATGCAAGGGGCCTCTTCACGAAGGAGTCCTTCCAAGGAGGTTCGATGCACCCAAGCAGGGCGGAGCCGACTTTCAAACCTAGCTGGCAGGAGAGAGTAGTAGTGATAGACTAAGGAAATTTTTGAAGAAAATCTCTTTTTGTATTTTATTTATTCTGCATTATTATTATGTATATTCATGTTAGAGAATGACATATAATTGTAATAATTCAGATTCTTATAGACACAAGTACTTCACAAGGTTAATGGCCTGAGGGATTGTTCCCTTGTGGGCCTCGTCATGTTTTTTTGCGTTTTCCTCTCTTTCTTTTTATTTGTTTCCCGATTTTTATTTTATTTATTTTATGTGAATGAGCCCTAGATTAGGACTTGATTGCTCGATAGATTAAGGTCCAATGCCCTAATATACTTGCATGTACCTAAAGATTCCCTTCTTGAATTAGCTAAATAATAAATGTTAGTTGTTTAGATTCAAACCCAGGTGCCATGAGAGACATTATACATCGCTAACAAGACCCATTGTGGCAGGCATCAAAATGTCTCCAAGATCAGACTTTAGGGGTTATCTCCGAATAATTAACATATGGTGCTTCACGATAATAGAAATTACTATATTAGGGTGATTTCATCATATTTCATTACATATAGTGTAGTTTTTCAATTTTGTTATGCATCCTACATGGAGAGATCTGGAAGCACTGTAAGTCTTCTAACTTTGTATACATCATCGATTTTCGACTTGCATGACTTTTCCGACCATCTCCCCTGATTTTGCTCACTTAGGATGCTAAATGGAATTGAAAATATCGTTAGGTGCATGCATTGAAAAATAACAAAAAATGATAACATAAACAAAATTGGGATTGCTAACTCTATTGGACCTTAGAAATAAAATGTTATTGATTCATTGCTTTGGGGAGAGAAACCCCCACCTTGTTTGAGCATTTTATTCCTATATACATGCTAAGGATTAGTACCCAAATCCCATGCCTATCTACGGTTTGTAAAACTTTGTTGAGATCACCTAAAAAATGAAAGGATAAAAGACCAACATCTCAGACTTCACTATGTTGAGTAGGTGACCTGGGGGTTTGCCTTGTACATCAACTGTGATTTTGAGTCCATCTACATTTTCATCCCTCTTCAAGTTTTAGTCCCATCAGTGTGAGTCATTTTTTTCATTAAGTTTCTCTCCCACTCTTATTTATACATTTCCTCATTTGCATATGAGTCGTGATATCAGGTCTTTCTCTTCACCATCTTAGCAGGATTTTATGGCTATCCTCTTTGTCTATGTTACTCGTAACTGGTCTGGTTGAAGGAGACCCTTCCCTTGAACCACAATTTTTTCTATGTCCAATGTTATCTTGCCCACCCTCCTCGTTCTCTCCATACCATCCTTTCTTTCACCCAGGATTGTTATGCTTGTAGATAGGGCCCACACCAAGGTTTATGGTCAGCATTGATTATTTGAGTAAGCTGGGAAAGTTTGAGGACGTTGAGATTGGTATGTTACTTTTGGTGGATATGACTTTGGATATGTGCATAGAGCTTATTGAGGATTTTGATGATTGCATGATCACAATTGTAATTCATTATTGAAGATTTTTGATCTCGCACACATGATTGAGGATGTGATGTATTTTGATGATTTGATGATGATTCCAAACATTTGGTGCCTATCTCTTTATGTGCTTAAAGTGATGGTGCTCGAAATCTACATTATTTCACTCATCTCCTCGGCTGATCCATCCTCAATTTCCTACTTTTTCCATCCACCGTTGGCACTTAGAGGAATTACTTCGTACACCCCGATCCATCTCAGTTTATTTGATTGACTTAAGGGACCACAATGCGACTAACATGATTGTCCTTTATCCCTCCCGTGATCTTATGCCCCCCCTAACTGATGACTGATTGACTATTTTGGAGGATCTGAGACTTGGTGCCAACAATCCCATGATCTTCATTGATTAGCATGTATCACTCCCCGATGAATATATGCGAGAGAATGCATCATTTTTTATGCTCGGTTTCACTCACGACTTGTGTGTCCATCTTGTTGGAGCACGAAATCGAGCCATTGAATATATGTTATTGGTCTCACTGTCTGATTATGCGTCTGATCTGTCGGAGCATGAGACCAATTTGTCGGGACTCCTCTGAGTCTCCTCTCCTTGAAGGTCCTCACAAGGATGAGTCATACATTTCTGACTATTCTGTACCTAGTTATTCGTATGCTCCCCAAGGGTTATTTGCAAAATGCTACCACATTTTATAGATCTTTCAGTCTCTCCTCCTGGGTTGCGATCTGTCGCCTACCGAGACTGTGCATGATGACCTGTCTCATGGATCTAACTCCTTTGAATCCGCTCACCATGACGACCCTCGCAGCTCTGTTCTGATTATTAAATGATTAGCATGTATTACTCCCCAAGGGTTATCTGCGGGAGGATACATCATTCTGTAGTTAGTCGATTTCACTTCTGGTGTCTCTAGTCTATTGGAGCACAAAGCCGAGCCTTCTGATTTGTGTACTCGATCTCCTCTCTGGTAATGTCTCCAATCTGTTGGAGCATGAGATCGAATCTTCTGATTATTTTGAGATTTTCAATCATTTTGAGTCTGCTCACCTTGACGACCCTCGCAAGGTTGATCCATGTCTTATGGTATTCGGTATGTCCTTGCGATCATCCTATCTTATGACCACCAGATATCATGTTGCATAGAGAGTCTCTTGTTCCTCACTTTTTATACCTTTCTTAGACCATGACTGACCTGGAGGATTCTTCGCTTCTCATTCTTCCTCCACGTCTTATGTTACCGGCTCTGCTCCCTCATTCCTTCCTTGTGAGTCGATGTTCTGATTCATGCTACCGGTTCTTGATTTAGTTTTCGATATGTTTCTCCCGATAGCTAACACCCACTTGAGTGTATATCCGGGTGTCTTTTTGCATTCTGACTACATTATTGTTCACTAAGGTAGACGATGATGAGGGTACGGTATTCGATTATCATATGTCGTCCTATACTTCACCAGTCGGCACTTGTTGTATATATGTGTTTTGTCTTACATTCCTTCTTTCTCCTAAATGTCATGTGTACACCAGATCATTTGTCATATATATGTGTCTATACTTATGATGTACCTTGTCCTTAGTATAGGGGGGTATACCTGATGAATCCACGATTCATCATCTCAAGATCTTGATCTTAGCAAAATCCCCGAGTAAAATACCAAAAAATGTCCATAAAATCAATAAATTAACAAAATAAATCTTGTAAATAAAATACACTAATTATTGTGTATTAGATTGTACAAAATAAATTAACAATAAAAAGCCGCAAAATCAAAGAAGTTTCTCACATGTAAATAGCCCAAAACTTCATGTATTTTTAATAATTTCATTTCAACTCCTTTTTAGCTAATTCTTTCTCCAACATGTTCATAACAATGATATAAACATACAAAAATATAAAACAAATTTTATCTCATATAAATGCTCCTAGATCTCAAAGGGAAAAAGCCGTAAAGACCAACTTCCAAGCCAAATTCCCGCTCCGTATAACTCCAAATTCACCAAACTCACTTTTAAAGTTCAAGTTAGAAAACTATCTATCCAACGGAAGTGGTTTCATTAAAATCAAAGCTCATTTGCAAAAGTTGGATTTTGGAACCTAGATGTACATTGTATATTATGTATATATTCATTCTTTCTTTAATTTTTATTTTATCTTTCCTAATTACTAAAAATACAAAAAAACTATGGTTGTGTTGTATTTTGATTATAGTATTTTATTATATTTTTTCCATTATAAACAACTCTTATTAAAAAGATAAAAAAATACATATTTGAAAAGCAAATAGAAAAATGTACATGTTGTATGTATTCACTTGTAAATTCACCATTATTTTTCCTTCTTTATTTTTGTTGTATTTAAAGTTGCCAACTTTATATCATTATTTATTTTACATTCTCTACAATAACCACCAGTCAACTCCATTCTGCCACCAACCTCCATTCAACCCCACCATTTTTTAAATCTCCCATTCAACTCCATTAATAATATAATCTCCCACCACTTTAATAACCTCTCATTTCAACCTCTTTATATACACCACATCCTCCTCAATTTGCACTTGATCCATCTTTATGTGAGGAGAGCCTAGTTCCCATAGTTGAATCGGTGACAGCGACGCAACTGCAGTCGAGTGACGACAGCCCTCTCTCCGGTGAGATCCGTTGGTTTCTTTGGCCAACATCGCAACTGCAACTGCGTGCTGCTCGAGCTCATCACACGCCGACGATTCGAGCGAAGATCGTGCTCTTGTGAGCATAACATAGGCGACCGCGTTCATCATAGGTAAATTTTCCCTTCATTTTATCATCGTTGTCATTTTTTCAATTTTTTATCACATTACCACACCACCATCATTTTATCACATCTTCACACCCTCATCTATTTCCCCCCTTTCTTTATATACATATTTTTAAAAAAATAAAAAAATAAAATTTAAAACAAAAAAAGTTTTCTTTTATTACAGAAAAAAAAGAAAACAAACAGCAGCCGCGGTGGGAGCTCCCACCACCGCCGCCCCTTCTCCTTCAACGGCTGGCGGCTCCGCCGCCGGCCACTGCCGCCCACCGCCGCGGTCGCGCTCGGCCCAGCGGCGTCCCCCGCTGCTCCGTCGTTCTCGCCGCCAACAGCTGTGCCCTACGTCGCGGTCTACCTCCGCCTCTCCACCCGCGCCACTGCCCACAACGGCCCTTTTCGCACCGCCCTCCGCAGTTCAGTCGCTGCCTCTCCCATACGCCCGCGCGGCCATCCTCTCCATCCCTGTGCGCAGGCGTCACCACCCGTTCTGTCCCCCCTTTGGGTTTATCCCTAAGTCCACGCAAGGAAGAAGGAAGAAGGTGATTTTTTTATTGTCAAAATTGCATTTTTTATTTCTTATGTTTCTGTAATTATAAAAGCATCCTTGTACATATGTGTGTTGTTTATTTCCAATTTTTTGTTTTGCACAGATACACCTGTGTTCGCCTGTTAATTTGGACATCAACTTTACGTTTTTTTATTCAATGAAAAATGTCGTTCTATTGAGCAAATAATTGTCTACCTTTTGAATATTTATTTGTATTTTTGTGAGTTGTGGGTAATTATTTAAAATTGTCTTACTGAAATTCTGCATGTTTTACCCATTATATGCTATTAAATTCATATTTGATACATAGTTGCTCTAAAAATTCCACAAAAATTAGACATGATGCCTTGATAAGTGATTGAGATACTTTCCAAATTTCAATCAATGTGGAGTTATCTTGTGCCTGAAATAAATTGTAGAGTGATTTTAGTATTTGATTTTTAATTAAAACCACATACATCCTTTTCGCAAAATTTCAAGTCTCTTGGATTCCATATAAAAATATCTATATGAGAGAATTTGCTCTCTTCCTAATTTGCTATTTTCGATTAATTAGGAATTAATTACTCACTATCACTCTGTTTTCACTAAAAATACATAAAAAAATCATATTTTATCAAACAAATCTTAAAAAAATAATGTAATATCCTTGCGTCATGTTTTCATTCCAGTAAAGTTTTCATCATTTTTGCTTACAGTTTGTTGAAAAATTGCAAAAGTACCCATAAAAAGTGTGCATTTTTAATTGTTGCATTTTAATTCCTAAAAATACAAAAAAAATGTCTTGCATTCATCACTGGATTATTATTATAGAAAAAATATTATTTGGTTGAATTGGATTAATTTCTCATTAAAATTAATTTGGCTAAGTTGTATGCTTTCTTAATGTCGTAATTCACTTGCATTTGCATTCTATTTGCATAAAAAATATAAAAAAACTGCATTGGAAATCTAAAACTTAATTTTCATATTACCCCGAAGTTGTTCCTTTGCCTCCCTATGTTCGACCCCGGACTTGCCCGGGATATAAACTAAGCCGAGACACTCTTCACGGAGATCCTTCTCTCGGTTCTGACTATTTTGCTAAGTACACGTACTACAACATGCCCAAATTAAATATCGTATTTAGCGTCTCGTCAGATGGTGCCGTTGCCGGGGAGGCAAACGGCTTAGGGACTAATTTAAAATTTTCAATTTAGATTTCACTTACTCGGGTAGTCTAACCCCCGAGCCACCTTGTATTTAGTCCATTTTCTTCCAATTATTTCTCTTTATATTCGTGTATATATTTTGTTTTTTATCTCTCTAATATAAATCTCATTTTCCATGCGAGGGTCCGGTGGACTTGGAGTGCATCCGAGGTCGACGGACGCGACACGCGCCGACCGCTGAAGTGCGAGGATAATTCATTTATTTTCGAGATAATTTTTGTAAATTGTTTTAATTATTTAGGTAACTTGCTCGTTTATAGCGGCTCTTGTTTGAGAGCTCGTGTGTGTAAAAAGACTTGGACATTTGTGGTGTGTCGAGACCTATTTCACTCTCTGGTGTGGGCGGGGCTCGACTTGAGTGGCGAAATTAAGGATTAGGCACACGATAGTATAACATCAAATTTGTTTGTGCCCATCGTAATTTATGCCACACATATCTTAGAAGATTCACTTATCTTATAAGATTCATAATGAGACGCACATAGACACGTACTACTTAGCTCAAAATTAAATCAATTCTTCCCCGCTAATAGTATATTGTTAAGGTGTGGTTTTCTCGATCTGCATGCATTTAGTGTAATATTTACAAATTCTGTTCTGCATAACGCATGGAGAGTGTTGGGATTCACTGTAAGTATACCTTCTTCTAAGCATGCATCATATTTTCTCGTTTGCATTCTGATTTCCGATTCCCCTCTTGTTTTACAACTTAAGGTCAAAAGGAAATTGGGACTGAACGGTAGACGTGCTTGTGTGTTCAGATAAATTTCAAGTGATAACCTAACTCTAAAATTGGGACTGAATTGAGCAGGTCGATTAAATAATTGGAATAAAAAGAACCCATGTTCTCGGGTGCATAAAGCCCTCATTGTTTGTTTTACTTGCAAGTGAGAGAGAGACGACCCTAGGATAGAGCTAAGTCAGGATTTCTTACTTACTATTGGTTCTTTATTTCCAGGCGATTAGCTACTTTTTAGTTAGGAATACGGGTAACCATATTTATACGGTCCGGACTTCCTTAGTAGAGTAGGAGGTTTAGAGGGCGCTTTAGTCCTCAAGGAATGGGCTTCGGCTTGTACTTACTCCTATAATGGCTGAAAGTAGGTCAAACTAGTCGTAAGAACCGGGCTTGTCTGTAGGAAAATACGGGCACCTAACAGCTCGTTAATCTTTCCAAGATTGTATTTCTCACCAACTAAAATTGACAAGATAATTTGGCCGAAATCTTACGATCATCACATGTTGAGTTGGTGAAACTGAGGGTTTGGATTGTGTTTGTAGTGTGTGAGTTTACTCCACACATTTACGTGCACCATAGAACTAGTGCCTCATTTAAATATTGTGTTCTAATCGGTTCTTTTTGACATCGAATATGACTTATTAGGGGGATATTTATTCGGACTTTGCAAATTTCCCGTTGAACCCTTCAAGAAGTATGTCTACACAAGTCCATGCACAACTTGGACCAACCTGGACTCATGACCCTCTTGAGCCTAGGATCACTCACTCTCGGGATGGTTACTCTCAAACCATTCACTTTCTCTCTTCCCACCTCACCGAGGAAGACCTTCGCCTCGGTGAGAATATCTTGATTCATAAATCCTCTTCTAATCAAGAACACATTGCTGATTCAGGCCATAAAGAAGATTCAAGGAAAATGCTTCCAAAGAAGAGAGACGAGGAAGAAGAGAACTATGAAGACCCAATGAGAATGATACTTGCCATATTAGCTACATCTGAGCAGCAACACGCACTTCTCAGAGCTCAGTTAGGATAGCTCAATGTTGGGGTCAAACCACTAATGGATGCGGCATATAACCCTGGACAATATCAAATTCGGAACTACTTGAGTCCGGCCGAACCCACTGTTGATTTTGAGTTGAAGTCGCATTTTCTGAACCTGCTGCCATACTTTGATGGGAATGCTTCTGAGGAGCCATATGCATTCCTAAGGGACTTTGAGCTCATCTGTGCTAACCTCAAACATAATAATGCTACCCAGGATTATATTAGGCTCAAGGCCCTTACATTTGCCTTGGGTGGCAAAGCCTACTACTAGGTAAAGAAATTGGGAGTTACAGTCACTACTTATGCCCAGTTGAAGGACCTATTCCTAAAGAAGTTCTACCCATTGAGTAGAACTAACATGATGAGGACGCGAATTACGAGTTTTTCCCAATTACCCCATGAAGCCTTTTGTGATGCTTGGGAAAGATTCAAGGACATCCTGCAGAAGTGTCCCTGTCATGGATTAGATTACAACATCTTGGTAGTCGTTCTTTACTGGTCTCAACCCTGAGATGCAGGGTTTAGTGAGCACTGCTTGTGGAGGCAGCTATACATCACGAGGAGCGGATACCGTCTGGAGGGTATTCGAGCATATGGCTGAAACTAGCCGCTCACAGATGGCCAGCAGGACCTATACACCATCCCCTAGTTCACTCTCATCTGGAGGGGGAAAATCAGTTGTAGTCGATCTCTCTCAGGACATGATCCCTAGCATGGCACTCCTTGCGGATAAACTTACAGTAGTTGAGAAGATTGACAGGAGGATTGATGAGTTAGACTGGAGCATCTCCAAACTTCCAAAACAGACGGAGGATTTGACTGAAAAGGTATTTAAGATAAGGATACCCACCGTGAATGCACCCTCTGCTCCCATATACCGAGTTCACCATGTTTAGGAGCAATTGGTATCAGGGCAACCCCAGCCATAGGAGCAGGACCAATCCTACACCCACTCTTTCCAGCAGCCACCTCCATTAGCAGAGACAGTCCAGGAGGAGCCTCCATTGGTTTGGGAGGTGAATGGGGTATGGTATACTCAGGACCCTTCTAGGAAGGGAAGATCGGGAGACCGACAAACCTACCTGCATCCCCCGACCTTTCATAACACCGCATTCACCTCTACACCATCTCCTTCACAACAGAGCCCTGGATTCCAGCCACCCCAACAGTAGAGGCAGCAGTTGCAGCAGTATGGCCGATAGGGCCATTACCAGGCAAATCAGCAGGGCCCGCAACCCCAGCAGCAGCAGCAGAGGCAGTACTCTAGCCAGAGGGCCAGTCTTCCCGTTCTTCTTCCCAATCTTATGCACTTCCTTCGTTGTCTAGTCTCATAGATATACATTAGCAGATACTCGACGAGCTCCGTTCCTACAGGAACAAAATTCATGACTTACAGGTGGATGTAAACCGCCTGTCCAGATGGCGAGACGAGCAGACTGCACCTTCTACCTCTATCTCAGCCCAAGTTCAGGCTAACCCCAATAGCTTGAACCGATCTAGTTCTCAAC
Organism: Ottelia alismoides; assembly: GCA_037367405.1. NCBI lineage: Eukaryota > Viridiplantae > Streptophyta > Magnoliopsida > Alismatales > Hydrocharitaceae > Ottelia > Ottelia alismoides. Next base: position 510,760 of record JAZKJV010003813.1, on the reverse strand, counting down.
AGTACTTTGGTCAGGTATACTATTCAGCATCTCCTAGATCTGAACATGAGATTCTTTCTTGTGACGAGGCTAACCACATGTCACTTAGGAGCAGAAGGAATGTGACCGTACCTGATCGGGAGAGGGATACGAGGAGGGGCATCTATGGAGCTTTACCTGAGGAGTCTTCAGAGGACGAGGAGGAGAGCCATCATATTTTGGAGCCCCATCAGCAATATTTGAGGATACCTACTCAGGGAGCCGAGAGGAGGAGGAGAGCACGTTTGCAGCATCGACAGCATGGATACACTTCTGATTCTATAGAAGACCTTGCATCTCCGGTTGTGACGGATACCACTCCAGTTCCACAACCTTTAGTAGATAGTCTATATTTTGATTCCATGTTGCATCAAAAAGATTCTTGTATGAAGAACTATGTTTCCATTAATGCAAAGAATGATCTTTCAATTCATGATTCAGACTCTTCATCCTTTGTTTCCCTAGTTTCAATTCCTTTCCCACGTGCTCTTATGGCAGGAAAGCGCATCAAAAAGATTCAGAAAGATGACCCCGATATGGTACGGTTTTTTAAATAAAACATCACTATAAAGGTGCCATTTGATGAATATGTGGCTAACCATCCTGCATTCCAGAAATACTTTAAGGTGAGATGCACACCTACAAGGGTTAGCAGGAAGAAAGATAACTGAAATATAAAGACGCATGTCTAATCAGTAGCCATAACCTATTGTCTCAAGAATCAGACTTTGCCAAGGAAAAAGAGAGACATGGGTGCTCATTATGTCGAGAGTCGTATTGACGACATTACGTTTGCACGCACACTCTTAGATAATGGTTCTTCGATCAACTTACTTCCCTAAGCATTATATCAAAAATTAGAGTTGGGACCACTTCACAAATCTAGAGCTTTACTCCAATTGACATATCGCTCAGTGAAGAGACCTAAGGGAGAAGTGAAAAATGTCGTTAACTCAATTGAGGGTCAGAACTATCAGGTTGACTTCACAGTCTTGGACATGGAGACCCCCAATCATTGGAGAGAATATCATATCATTCTCGGACTCGGACAGCCCTTCCTTAGGACCGCAGGCGCAGCTTTCGATTATGGTACGGGAATGATGAAGTTCTGTTCTCCAGGAGGAGAAGTGAACCTTGAGATGAAGCAAACCAAGTGTTAGAGACCTGATTCAGAGAGCAGTACATAGTACTCATCTTCAGAGGCAGATTGCAGTTTGATTAGCACAGTTGGGATTTGGGGACAGATTCCTTCAGGACAAAGCGACTCCCTTTCATCTGGAAAGTGCATAGTGGATGATGCAGTTTGCCATGTGTTGTCTGATCTTGTGAGAGATGCATCTACCTATTCCCATGATGACACAGAGATCCATCTGTATCTGCCAGTTCCATCCTCTTCGGAACAATCATGAGACATAGATGACAAGTCAGGCGTAGCTTTTGTCGATTGTTTGGATATTTTTGACGATCCGACTCCCGATTCTTCTGATTTGGTGGCGACTACTACTCTGCTTACCCACCTTAATGCAGCACAGAACTAGATTCAGATTCAATTCAGTCAGATTTGCTTGATGATACCACATTGCCAGAACTGAAATCACTACCTCCTACACCCAAGTATGCCTTTCTTGCAGGACCTAAAGAGAGATATCTTGTCATCATTAGCTCGGACTTGACTTTAGAACAGGAATCTAGGTTGTTAGAAGTCTTAGAGAGGAACCGCAAAGCAATAGGCTGGACAGTGTCGGATCTCGTGGGGATCAATCCCGCTCTCTGCTCGCACCATATTTTTACTGAGGATAATGTGAGATCTTCCCGTGAGTTCCAAAGGAGACTTAACCCCAATCTATGAGAAGTGGTGAAGAAAGAAATTGAGAAATGGTGCATGGCAGGGTTCATATACCCTATTTCTGGCTCCAAGTGGGTGGCCCCGCTTCATGTTGTCCTGAAGAAGTCGGGAATTCAGATGGTCACCAACGAGGAGGGGGTAGAGATCACGACACGAGTACCCACATCGTTACGTGTCTGTGTTGACTATAGGCACCTGAATGCTGCGACGAAGAAAGATCACTTTCTCTTGCCGTGGAGAGACTCGTAGCGAAAGAGTTCTTCTGTTTTCTTGATGGGCACTCAGGCTACAACCAGGTGTCCATAGCCCCTGAGGACCTAGAAAAGACCACATTCACATGTCCATTCGGTACTTATGCTTTCAGGCGCATGCCATTCGAGATCTGCAATGCCCCGGGCACATTTCAGCGGTGCATGATAGCCAGATTTGTCGAGATCGTGGGAGGTTTCTTGGAAGTGTTCATGGATGACTTCTCGGTCCATGGTGATTCTTTTGATATATGTTTAGCACACTTGGACCGAGTCCTCATGAGGTGTAGAGAGGTGAATCTGGTACTCTCCTGGGAGAAGAGTCACTTTATGGTGATGGAGGGTATCGTGTTGGGGCATGTCATCTCTAAAAGGTGAATAGACGTTGATCCTCCCAAGGTGGAGGTGATCAAGAAACTCGATCCACCTACCAACGTGAAGTCAGTGCGGTCATTCTTAGGGCATGTTAGATTCTATAGGAGATTCATTTAGGATTTTTCAAAGATCGCCCGCCCACTGACTGAGCTCTTAGGGAAAGACACAGAGTTCATTGTAGATCACAGGTGTCTGGAGGCCTTTGAGCTCTTGAAGAGGAAAATTTGTGCCTCGCCTATCCTACAAGCTCCTGATTGGTCTCTCCCCTTGAGATCATGACTGACGCTTCAGATTTCGCTATAGGAGCTGTGTTAGGACAACGACGAGAAGGGATTCCGTTTGAAATCCATTACGCGAGCAAAGTATTAGATCCTACACAGAAGAATTATACAGTGACTGAAAAGGAAATGCTCACGGTAGTATGGGCCCTCGAGAAGTTCAGATCATAAATTTTGGGTTCTAATGTGACAATTTACACTGATCACACAGCCATTCGATACTTAATGGAAAAGATGGACGTGAAGGCGTGTCTTCTTAGTGGATTTTACTCCTCCAGGAATTTGATTTGGAGATAAAAGATAAACCTGGAGTGAAGAATGTTGTGGCTGATCATCTTTCTCGGATTGAACTTAAGGATTCTCCTAATTTTGAGCGGATTAGAGAGACCTTCCCAGATGAGTCAATTTGTGTTATTGACTTACTCCCGTGGTATGCCAACATGGTGAACTATCTTGTCTCCAAGCAGGTTCCCATGGTTGGACTACGAGCAGCATTGATCGACTGAAGTCGGATTTGAGGAGATACCACTGGGACGATCCTTTCCTTCGAAGGATCGGATTGTGTTTGGAGAAGGTGTATTCCTCAGGAGGAATACCAGAGTGTCCTCACATATTGTCATTCACTTGAGGCTGGAGGACACCATTCGGGAAAGAGAAATGCTCCCAAAGTACTTCAATGTGGATTGTATTAGCCGACCTTGTTTTGAGATGTTATTGATTTTGTATGGTCATGCCCGATCTGTCAAAGGTTGGGAGGGACAGTTAGACAGAGAGATGAGATGCCCATGCAACCGATGATTATTTGTGATTTTTTTGATGCATGGGGCTTAGATTTTTGGGTCCCTTTCCCAACAGCCAAGGACATGAGTACATATTATTGATGATTGATTATTTATCCAGGTGGGTGGAGGCTATCCCAACCCGAACCGCAGACAGTAAGACTATCTGTAAGTTTGTGAGAGACCATATCATTGCTAGGTTCGGGGTGCCAAACGTTTTGATATATGATGGGGATAGCCATTTTGTGAATCGAGATATGAGATCTTTAGCTAAGGACTATGGATTTGAGCATAGAGTTACTAGTCCTTACCACCCACTGTCCAACGACATGGAAGAGGTTTCGAACAGAGAGGTGAAGAGTATTCTATAGAAATTGGTTCATCCCGATAGTAAGAACTGGTCTCAGCTCTTGGACCAAGTTCTGTGGGCCTATAGGACAGCCTACAAGATACCATTGGGTACTTCACCATTTAGAATGATCTATGGCAAGTCATGCCATTTGCCCGCAGAATTGATTCATAAATCTGAATGGGCAATTAAGAAGATTAATTGGAGTTGTCACCTAGGGAAGCTTTTTGAGATTTGATATTGAACAAGCTCGTGGAAATCCGAAACAGGACATATGACAACAGCTTCATTTATATGGGCAAAGTAAAGAGATGGCATGATCAACCCATCAGGTGCAAAGACTTTGTCCCTAGACAAAAGGTATGGTTGTTCAATGCTAGGTTGAAGATGTTCCATGGGAAGCTCAAATCTAAATGGATGGGTCCCTTTGTTGTTAAGAAAGTGCACGAGAATGGAAGTGTAGAGATAGCTGATATCACAGATGGTGCACAATCTCATGTGGTAAATGGACAACTGTTGAAGCATTTTGTAGATTCGAAAGAGCAGTTAGTCCAAGTAGAGGTCATCAACTTCATGCAGAGTGAGTACAGAGCAGATACATCATATTACTCGTCATGAAAATGCAACATCAAGATTCAACATCTTAGAAGATTCATTGCTCTTATACGTTCGCCCTTCTTTGTATATTCTCCAGATCTTATCGGTTCTCACACTTACTCTTGTCCTATACTTAGGCTGACCAGAGCCTAAGTAAAGGAGGAACCGATGCCCGCCATGTGTATATACTCATCCATTTCTCCTCTTGACCTCGTCCGCCCCATTGTTGCTCTTCTTCTACACTTAGGCTGACTAGAGCCTAAGTATAGGGGAGCGGATCGACTTCTATACTATTTTTTATTTCAGTCATACTACGCTTAGCACGAGCTATGTCTTTATCTCTCTTCTTGTGCTCTGAGGACATAGCACATGCTAAGTATAGGGGGCGTGTATATATTGCATATATACTTTTTCTCATAGATCGTACTTTCACATATTTTTGTATATATTATACAATAATTATGAGGTGGGTAAAAAAACTTAAAAATCTTTTTCAAAAAAATCTCTTAAAAGAACTTTTCAAAAAAAAATGATTTTCCCCTTATTTGCTTTAAAAACTTTTCAAAAAAATTGTCCTTTCTTATTGACTTATCTTTTTCAAAAAAAACTAACTAACAAAACCTTTTCTAACAAAAAATCTGTTCCTTTGTTTGTCAAAAAAACAAAACAAAACAGACTCTAATCAAAAAAATCCAAAATTAAAATAAAAAAACTTTTTCTAAAACTAAAAAGAACTTTATTCTAAACCTTAAAAAGACTAGCTAATACGTTGGTTTAATCCCTGACACAATTTACTTTCACACAAGACTAGTGATGTTCAAGAACACTTGGTTTATGAGGTCTTGATATTTTGAGTTAACCAGCCTTAGTCATTAGGGTCTTGACTTAATTATACACATTTCCCTAGTTTGAAAGATTTGTGTGCTATATTGCATGCTTAGTCTCTACCTTAAGAATATGATCAGCACCTCACATACATGACTGCAGTTATGATGAGATGAGTTGAAATTTCACTTGAGGAATTGGGATGAGGGATTTGATTTTGGACTTGATTTGATGATGCTCGAGGATGGGATAAAATCAATGAAGGCTTCATGAAACCTGAGTGTCAGCACCTTTAGCCAGTATGAGAACATGGTTCTTCTACTATCTCTTGACATTTACCTATGTGCCAGGGTGTCATAAAAAAATGTTGATCAATGTGTGCCAACTCTTGGTAAAAGCAGTGGAGCTAGCCAAAAATACTACAAAGCAATGAAATGATAAAGAAAAGCTCTTATTCCACAAAGTCAATTATCAAAAGAGCTTCCACCAAAGGCGAGCGCTCCCAACCATTTCAAAGTGTCCACTTGGACCACTGCTATTAGGACCAGGAGTCGGGCTTGCACCAAAAAAGGGCTCTACATAATAAATGCTACAAGTCTAGATGTAGAAGGTACGATAGGTACTCAAAAAAGGCACACCCCGGTGTACTCCCAGGAAAACAAGTGCAGACGGCTCCAACTTCTCTTGACGGACGCACTGATCAACACTAAAAATATGTGTTGCGTAATAAGGCACTTGAGAGGATCCTTGTTCCAATGAGTAGGAGAGAAGAAATGATACAATCCTATTCCCTCCATCAACTGGCCTTCCATCTACACTTTCAAGTCTGACAACTAAAGAGATGGTGGATTGGATGCAAGAAATGATTTATTCCCTAGTGTTGAGGATCGGGTCCTTAGGAGAGTATCTTGAATTGGAACCTTGGGTGACATTGTGACTCTACTCTTGTAACTGCGATCAACACTTAAAGTCATATCCCTACCATATATGTATACAAAGAGAGTCTGATGATTAGGGAAATTGGATACCTTTGACTAGAGCTTGGTTCAGCTTAGAATTTTAGGATCTCTAAAATCGAGAGTTCTTGAACGGATCAAGTCTTGTATTCACATGCACAGTCAGGGGTTAATCAACCTTATTCATTCTTTATTTGCTCGAGGACTAGCAAAGTTTAAGTATAGGGGGGTGATGAATCCACAATTCATCATCTCAAGATCTTGATCTTAGCAAAATCCATGAGTAAAATCCCAGAAAAATATCCATAAAATCAATAAATTAAAAAATAACTCTTTTAAATAAAATACACTAATTATTGTATATTAGATTGTACAAAATAAATTAACAATAAAAGGCCGCAAAATCAAAGGAGTTTCTCACATGTAAATAGCCCAAAACTTCATATATTTTTAATAATTTCATTTCAACTCCTTTTTGGCTAATTCTTTCTCAAACTTGTTCATAACAATGTATATAAAAATATAAAAATACAAAACAAATTTTATCTTAAATAAATGCTCCTAGATCTCAAAGGGAAAAAGTCGTAAAGACCAACTTCCAAGCCAAATTCCCGCTCTGTATGAACTCCAAATTCACCAAACTCACTTTTAAAGTTCAAGATAGAAAACTATCTATCCAACGGAAGTGGTTTCATTAAAATCAGAGCTCATCTGCAAAAGTTGGATTTTGGAACCTAGATGTGCATTGTATATTATGTATATATTCATTCTTTCTTTAATTTTTATTTTACCTTTCCTAATTACTAAAAATACAAAAAAATTATGGTTGTGTTGTATTTTGATTATAGTATTTTATTATATTTTTTCTGTTGTAAATATCTCTTATTAAAAAGAGAAAAAATACATATTTGAAAAGCAAACAAAAAAATGTACATGTTGTATGTATTCACTTGTAAATTCACCATTATTTTTTCTTTATTTTTTGTTGTATTTAAAGTATATTTTTTGTTGTATTTAAAGTATCCCACTTTATATCATTTTTATTTTTTATTTATTTTACATTCTCTACAATAACCGCCATTCAACTCCATTCTACCACCAACCTCCATTCAACCCCACCATTTTTTAAACCTCCCATTCAACTCCATTAATAATATAACCTCTCACCACTTTAATAACCTCTCATTTCATCCTATTTATATACATCTCATCCTCCTCAATTTGCAACTGATCTATCTTTATGTAAGGAGAGCCAAGTTCTCAGAGTTGAGTCGGTGACAGCGACGCAACCGGGGTCGAGCGACGATGGCCCTCTCTCATGTGAGAACCGTTGGTTTTTTTTGCCAACATCGCAACCGCAACCGTGCGCTGCTCGAGCTCATCGCACATCGGCGATTCGAGCGAATACCGTGCTCTTGTGAGCACAACATAGGCGATCCCGTTTATTGTAGGTAAATTTTCCCTTCATTTTATCATCGTCGTCATTTTTTAATTTTTTTATCACATTACCACCACCACCATCATTTTATCACATCTTCACACCCTCATCTATTCCCCCCCTTCTTTATGACATATTTTTAAAAAAAATAAAAAAAAATAAAATTTAAAACAAAAAAAAGTTTCCTTTTATTACAGCAAAAAAATAAAAAAAAGAAAACAAACAGCAGCTGCGGTGGGAGCTCCCACTGTCGCCGCCCCTTCTCCTTCAATGGCTAGCGGCTCTGTCGTCGGCCACTACCGCCCACCGCCGCGTCGCGTGTGCTCCGCCCAGCGGCGTCCCCAGCTGCTCCGCCATTCTCGCTGCCAACAGTCGCGTCCTCCACCGCGGTCGACCTCTGCCTCTCCACCCACGCCACCGCCCACAGCAGCCCTTTCCGCGCCACCCTCCGTCGTTCAGCCGCCGCCACTCCCACACACCTGCGCGGTCATCCTCGCCGTCCCCGTGCGCAGGCGGTGCCGGCTGTTCTGTCCCCCCCTTTGGGTTCATCCCTAGCAGTCCACGCAAGGAAGAAGGAAGAAGGTGATTTTTTTATTTCTCATGTTTCTGTAATTACAAAAGCATCGTTGTACATATGTATGTTGTTTATTTCCAATTTTTGTTTTGCACAAATACCTCTGTGTTCTCCTGTTAATTTAGACATCAGCTTTGCGTATTTTTATTCAATGAAAAATGTCATTCTATTGAACAACTAATTGTCTACCTTCTGAATATTTATTTGCATTTTTTGAATTGTGGGTACTTATATAAAATTATCTTACTGAAATTCTGCATATTTTACCCATTCTGTGCTATTAAATTCATATCTGATACAAAGTTGCTCAAAAAACTCCACAAAAATTAGATATGATGCCTTGGTAAGTGATTGAGATACTATCCAAATTTCATTAAAAGTGGAGTTGTCTTGTGCCTGAAATAAATTGTAGAATGATTTTAGTATTTGATTTTTAATTAAATCCACATACATCCTTTTCGCAAAATTTCAAATCTTCTAGATTCCATGTAAAAATATCTATATGAGATAATTCTCTCTCTACCTAATTTACTATTGTGGATTAATTAGGAATTAATTACTCACTGTCGCTCTATTTTCATTAAAAAATAAAAAATTCATATTTTGTCAAAAAATTCTAAAAAAATACTGTAGTATCCTTGCATCATGTTTTCATTTCAGTAAAATTTTCATCATTTTTGCTTACCGTTTGTGTGAAAATTACAAAAATACCCATAAAAAGTGTGCATTTTTAATTGTTGCATTTTAATTCCTAAAAATACAAAAAATGTGTCTTGCATTCATCACTGGATTAGGATTCTAGAAAAATATAATTTGACTGAATGGGATTTATTTCTCATTAAAAATAATTTGGCTAAGTTGTATGCTTTCTTAATGTCGTAATTCACTTGCATTTGCATTCTATTTGCAAAAAAACCGCATTGGAAATCTAAAACTTAATTTTCAAATAACCCCGAAGTTGTTCCTTTGCCTCCCTGTATTCGACCCCGAACTTTCCCGAGATATAAATTAAGCCGAGACACTCTTCACGGAGATCCTTCTCTCGGTTCTGACTATTTTGCTAAGAACACGTACTACAACATGCCTAAATTAAATATCGTATTTAGCGTCTCGTCAATACCCCATGTTGTTCTTTATCCATTTTTTTCATCACTCCTGGCATTGCTTATACTTAGGGGTCTTTTACCCTAAGTATAGGGGGAGTGATGCATACATTCTCTTATATCAATTCAACTTCTTCTGTCTTTTCTTCTTTTCGTCTTCATTTTCCTTTTTCTACAAACAAGGTGTCACCCTTTTTGTCAGTCTTCTATACAGAGGATGTATTTTGTCCTAAGTATAGGGGATGTGCATCTCGAGTTCTGTCATTCTTTGATCCCCTCAGCTGTCTCCTCTCTTTTTGATTTTTTTGTTGTACTTAGGGATATATTACTGTGAGTATAGAGGGAGACAAAAAGAGCTCTGATCTGTTTATTCCCACCCTTACCCCTCCCTACATGTAGAATACAGCCTGCTATACTTAGGATTATAAGATCCTAAGTATAAGGACGACGGACGACTTCCCATTCATTTATTCATTCCTTATTTATTTTATTCTTTAGACTTTTTATACTTAGTACGAGTTATGCCTTCTCTTTTTCTTTTCGACCTATGAGGACATATCTCAAGCTAAGTATAGGGGAGTCGTATATACTCTGTATATACTTTAGCCATAATTCATACTTTTGTATTATTAATAAATATGGCTAAAATACTGTACATATATATACAATTCATTAACTCAATTAATAATGATTCTTATTATTCTCAAATTCTTTTTATATATACTTATTAATAAACCAGGTTAAAAATATTTATGCAAAATGATTTGAAAAATGATTTGACCTGTTTGGAAAACTTTTTGGAAAATATTTTCAACCTTTGTAAAAATGTTTTGATTTTTAAAAATTCTTTTCTTTATGTGAAATATTTGAAAACCTATTTGCAAATGATTTTGAAAATGGTAAAAAAAATAATTTGAAAAATCTATATATACTTTTTGAAAAATATTTGCAAAATGGATTTCAAATGTTTGTAAATATTTGCAAAAAAAAACTATTTTGTACTATAGTTTTCAAAATTGTTTTCAAATAAAGTTTGAGGAATATATGCATCATTAAAATATAAAATAGAATTCTTTACCAATTGTACATATATACTTATAAAAATAAATCACATTTTAATCTATACATTCTTTAACCTTTTAATTCTTGTAAATGAAAAGAGACACGCCCGTGTAAATAGTTGTACATATTCTATACTTTTGTGAAAAAAGCCTTTTATTTTTCAAAATTATTTGTAAAATCTTTTTGAAAAGTGAATCATTTTTCTACATTGTACATACCATAACATAACAATTTCATTCTTTTCGTATTGAGTATAATGATTGAACTAGTCTGAGTAAAGTCGAAGATTGGAGCTTGGTCGGACCTTACTGCACTGAACTTCACTGGAACCTTTCGGAAACTAGATTTAAGGTACTTCAGGTCTATTCAAACATAATTCTTTGAGACTCATGGCTCTGGAACTTTTCGAGATGCACGCATGACTCTTGTCGGTAGTGACCTAACATGGAAAACTGCACCTTTCACTTGGCTCAACTCAATTGGAGTTGTGAGGGGATTGGATTTTCTGATCTGAGACTCACACGAGTCAAAACATTCATCCTCCTCTAGGAAGGGAAGTGCACCCCAACCCATCCTAGCCATGATGTCTAAAGACAGGAGAGTGTGGGTTGCAATAATGCTTCAAAAGAGGGATAGTCTTTTGGCTCAAAAGGAAAAACTCCTTATGTAAATTCTACTGTATATAGTATTAAAAAAACTCCAAAAAAGTGTACATGCCTGATTAAAAATAAAATGCCTGCCTGAGTGTATATGTTTTATATAGTAAATAAACAAGCTTGAGCTTCAAGGTTATACTATGTGAGCCTGCAGTCGGATGACTTGACTACACTGGTCTTGCTTCCCCGGATAAGTAGCTACATTGGCTACCGTCCATTCTTCTCTTCACCTCCTCTTGAGTCGGATGCACTTGAAATTAGAAGGGAATACCCCGCTCCTTGGGGAAAGAGTTGATGGATTGGGGAATCATTGGGTTGTCATTCTGGAGAAGTCGGTTCTTTTGTCATTTCAGTTGGGGAGAGCCACTATCACTTACGCTGTACAAGTCAGTTTCATAGTCATAAGGGTTTGCGTATGATGTATGCTAGTTCTAACGTGGCTATTGAGGAAGTTTGAATTGAGTTCTATGACTTTCAAAGGTTGTTGTGTTTTAAGTTTGGTTCCTGACTAGGTTCCACACACATTCTCACACCAAGGTCTGATCTGAGCTCCAAATTTTGATTTTGTGAAGACAAGTTTGATGACTGAAATCAATTCTATTTATTCATTCTTTTTCTTTCCTTCTGTATTCTTTTTGCACTTATTGCATAAGTGTTTGCTAGGGACTAGCAAAGGCAAATATATGGGGGTGATGAATCTCCATTTCATCACCTTTATTCTATCATTTTGGCCTTAAAAATGCTATCTAATGCATGTAAATAGCATTAAATTGTATAGATTAACATTCATTATTTATTGCATTTATTGTGTAAATAATATTATTTTTTTAATGCCAAAATTATAGAATAAAGCGAAGAAAAAATAAAATAAAATAGCAAAGATATTTTATGATCCTGAACCGTGAGACCAAGTCAACAATTGAGTTGTTTACAAGGAATAAAGTAGAGGGAGATAAGGGCTAAGAATACAATAAAAATTCCATTTATTCATTCATTATTTATTCATTTTTTACACATATTTTATTATTTATACATAAAATAAAGAAACTATTAATGAAAGTTGTAGATAATAATGTAAATAAAAATACAAAATTGAGTTTGTAAAAAATTAGTACACAATGTACCTTTTATACACAAAATAATAACTTAAAATCCCAACTTCATTGACCCATATATTCCAATTAAAAACTCAAAATATATCAAAACCACCTATAATTGTATATAATTAGGTTTTAGACCCTCATTTTATAATATACTTGAAAAAATATTCAATTTATTCATTCTATATTATTTTTATAATTTTATATTTTAGTTATTTTGTAATTATTATTTATAACTTATTTACATATTGAAAATGAAATAAAATAAAAAAGAAACAAAAAATAAAATGAGTCTACACAAAGAAATAGGTAAAATATCTATAATTACCAGTATGCATAAATAAAAGTAGATCTCATTCTTTCATTATTTATATTTTTATAATCTTGTAAAAATTATTTATATTCTAGTAAAATATAAAGCTAAAATAAAACCCAAGAAAATACATCACAATAAAATAGTGTATGTAATACATAGATGAAATACTTATATTTATACATATATAATATATATTTATATTTATTTATTTCAAGATGCAAATAACATCACAAAAATATAATAAAAAAATATTTGTGTACATAAAAATAATTTGTAAATATATAAAATAAGATATAATGATAAAATATACAAAATAAAAATAAAAATGTTAAAATATAGATGAATATACCTAGAGATACACCCCTAATAATTAGTTTGTAATAAATAACGCCAAAATTAAATAATAAAATAATATTTTTTATTTTATAATACAAAAATAATAAAATCATTTTCTATATTTAAATAAATAAATAAATACAAATAAATATACTATTTTATCCTTATGCGGCCGATGTGGACCAATCGGAACCCCCTGTTCATTGACCGCTAGTCAACTCCCCCTACACCTCTAACCCACGTCAAAAGCGTCAAATCCCCCATTTTCTTCCATTTTCCCTCTCAAGCCATCCTTCCATCACGTTCAATCCCTTCATAAGATATGTTCTCTTACATAACAAGATCCATGACGGGCATTTAGATTTCTTGTACATAGTTTCGATTCTCGCCAAATTGTCCTTGAATAAGGGAGCTCCTCATATTGATAAATGAAACCTTCTCCTCCTTCAATTTGTGGTCACCTTTTGAGTCTTAGAGCCCTTCAACGTTGGCCTAGCATGTATCCTCGTGACATGGGGAGTCCCCTAACATCTGGAGAGCTTGCGGAGGAGGGGTGCACCCAAGGCGGACGTCACTGGCTACCTCTGCTCCCTGGCCTCAGACCAGGTATAAGAGCTACACCCCTTCATTTTCTAGGTAATTTTTAGTTCCGACATTTATTCTATGAATTTAGTTTCTCATTTTACTTAGTTAATCACCCTATGTTAATAAAGTACCCTCGCTGGAGTTCTCGAGCTCCGGTCATGTTTCATTATTCACCGCTTGTCTCCGACCATGCCTTCCCCCCTGACTACCTTCCCCAACTCCTCTCCTTCATCCCGGGCCTCCCATTTCACCCAGATCCTTAGTGGATATGGAGATTTGTGTCTCCCCTCCTCCGCTCGCTAGAGGCACTCCACCCCGCTCAGCCAACCGCTCATCTCGCTTGCTAAGGGGTCGAGGCACTTTGCACTCGACACAGGAATGTTTTTGCAGGTCCTACGAGCTTTCAAGAATAGATGGAGACACATTGCGATTCGCCCAAGGTTCCTGGTGTTCTTCCTCATCTCCGACCCTTCATGAGAGCTCCAGTAACCCTCGAGCCATTTTGAAACCTCCAAAGGAAAGAGGGACACCTCTGCCCCTTTTGTTGACCTTGGAGCAGACGAAGACCACCGGAGATGCGCCATAGCATCGATCGAAGCTCGACACCTGCTCTGTCCTTCATGTTCTTACAGGGAGGTTTAGTGCAGTCGGATCGAGCCTCGTTTCCAAACTCTCCCGGAGTTGTTGGATGCAGATGCACATGACCATCAGATCGCCTTCCGCGATTTAATCCTGATCGTCCAGCAGCGAAGCGGTATCACCCATCCAGATGAAGACGCATGGCAAGTGGATGAAGGTCCGCCATCGATGGCATGCTTTAATGGGGAAATTACATATTTCACCCCATCTTTTTGTAGATTTATTTATTAACATTGTATATAAAATGACGTGTAAGTAAATTGGGAAATTTTGCATACTAACTCCTATACTTGTTGCATATTAAATTTGGATCCCTCCTAGTCCAGCTAACGTGTAGTTCCACGTGAGCTAGAGAAATTGCATCGAATCCCTTGTGATTTTCTGTATATACTTTTAATTCAGCAAAATCCAAAGAACGTTGTGAAGGATATGGAAATTATCCTCAAGCGCATCATGGAAGCGTGAGCGTCGTATCGGATACGACGAGGAATGACTAGTCGTACTAGTTGTTCGGTGCAGCGGAATTTAAAAATTTTTATTCGATGAAACCACATGATCCGAGAACCATTCTCAGATCGTTTCATCTATAACCACAACAAGTATAATGCAATACCTCTTGAAGCATGGTTGATCGAGTCTCTAAAGAAAGAGACCTCCTGTCTCAAGTCCGATCGTCGGCGAGACCGCTTGCGAGCGCGGGGATGAACCGCGTTGTCCTCGCAATCCATTAAGTTGATCCAAGCGTGGTTGCTCCTGATCTCGTCGTCTGAGATCGAATGTCTCCTTCGTGAATGCAGCACTCCTAGAAGACGGAGAACCGAAGAACGTCGAAGCGGCGGCACGGTGGCGAAGGCGACGACGGTTCTCTCCTCTAGGGTTTGGTGGTCGGCCACCAATTAGAGGGAGAGAGGGTACACGTGTACCAAGAAAGAGAGAGAGAGAGAGAGAGAGAGATCCTCCAATATTACATATCCCAAGAGAGCATGGTATGCCTCTCTATTTATAGGGTTTTGAGATCCATGGATCTCAATCCATGTGACATATAAAATCAATGGATGAGATTGATTTATGTCAATCCAATGGCTAAGATTGTTGTTGGTAAAACCAACTAATTTAGGTTAAAATATATTTGACAAAATCAAATATAAATTAGTCCTAAATCAAACCAACAAATAAGGAGAGAAGACACATGGAGATTTCATCTCCATGTGCCTTCCAAAGTGGACGGCCACACATTCCTTATAGGAATGATGTGCCGCCCAAGGTTTCCATGGAGATTGCAATCTCATGGAAATCCATGAGATTGCACATCTCCTTGAAAATCTCCTTTATTTATTTCCAACAACTTTTGTTGGCTTTTATTCTTCAAAAATAATTCACAATTATATTTGAGAATATTGCAATCTTGCCATAGAAAAATTGTGAATCATATTCACAACCCAAAACAACATATAATTTACATTGTCAATCAATTACACAATGTGTATCCAATACACATAATAATTAATCAACACATATAAATTATAATTAGCTCTCTCTAATACATTATAAATCACATTTATAATATATCATGAATAATTGGATATTTCTATCCACGTTATTCTTATCCATAATAATTAAATCACATTTAATTACATTGGATAATTTCTTCGTACATAAATATGATTAAATCACATTTAATCATCATTTCTTCATTGCTTAGATCTTATGGAATTATTCTCGAACCTGTCAAGAATAATGCAATCTCTCCGCAGATACTTGGAGATAAGGACAGGACGATTGTATTGTTCCACGTATAGTGACATGGATATTGAGATCATATCACAAATCCAGATCGCGGGCCTCCCATGGATGCTTGATTAAATCAAGACCATAAATCTAATCTTCTCATTGTATCTGAATCACATTCAGATCAATGTCCAACATTTAGACTAAGATCAGATTACTTCTCTACTGAGAGGAGTCACTAAAATCCAGACCCGTTTCATCACTCCCTAGGAATGGAAGCGTCATGGTTATACAATCGTTTATGATCAAATCACCCTCAGGTATTCCCAATACCTGTACATTCTGCATACTGGAAGACTCAGAATAAACCCTGAAGTATTAGATCAACTTTACACTGTCTACTTCATGGTTTTATCAGTAAGTTTCTCATTCGATCATTGGGAGTCGGTATCGATCATATACTTTCCAGAAGCATATATCATACCTAGGTCTTGATCATATACTTTCCAAAAGTATATATCAAACCTACAAATTCAGTCAAGCTTCCAAAGTGAGACGACCATGCGCATGGAATTTGATTCTTCCCAATATCTCATGAGTGAGCTCATGTCTCCCGGTTCAGTAACTGAACCTGTATGATCCCTTTGAGAGATCGCATTACTCATATGCCCTTATATGCACACCAGCGCGCCGGTGTATAGACCTTGATTAGATCATCAACCTATTGGTCTGCCAAATGTACATACTCAGACATATAGTAACACATCTGTCTCTGGTCAGAGCACGTGTGCCTATATCATGACAGCATACGATATAGGACTTTGGTTATCTCGATCTTGTTAAATCAACTCTTTGACCTAACTAATCTGACACCTCAGAATCTCTATTCCTATGCAGAGGACCTGCATCAAGAGGTCGGTCAGATATCAGCCTAAAGAGATAAGGATTGCCATCTCCTACTCAGGCTGGAGATCATCTCTTAACAATCATTTGACGGTGCTCGATGAGTCCTTAATCTAACTCTTTAGATATTCATCCAAGCACCAGCCTCTATGATTCAATAGTTGAATCAACAGCTGTATGATCATCAAGATGGCCATGGTACATAACCCTAATTGTACTAAGGGACCTATTATACAAATTATTCATTCTTCATTTCAGATCAGGGAATGATATTTGCAATAACATTTATTGCATAATGGCTCGCCGTGGGCTCGCATTTCCAACAATCTCTCACTAGCCCAAAGAGCCATTAATGGGATAATCATTTAAACCCGCACTAATGTGACAATCATAGGCTATTTAGAAGATAGCTAGGTAAACTGATCAGTCACTCTGTTCCCGCGAGACTACGCCAAGTCCTTTTACGGCACTTGCATATCCCCAGTAACAGTGCTCCCATCTAATGCAAATGTTGCATCTTATGCAACCAATACTCAATCTAGTTAGTTACAGCGTCTTTGATACTACAGCTTAACAATTATCATAACCAGTATTTCCATAATCCTTATCAGAATATCCTTATTACTGGAGATCTCTATCTCCTAAGGTATCTATCGTTAAGACCTTTTAGATCACTATCTATAAAGTCTTAAACTTTTGAAGATAAGACTTTGAGATCACTATCTCAAGAATCTTGTCATCTATGAAGATTTTGTTATTACTGCAACCAAGTGTTTTATTTCCATAGTAGGATTAGTAACAGTTTACTACTCCCACTGCATGGCAACCATCTGACTTTTGTACACATCTAGTATACACCCGGCTTCTCAGAACTGATGCCCAAGGGCCAGTAGTTTCCTCAACTCTTTGAGGTGTTGTCCCTTTAGATAGGTCAGTACCATATCTTAAGGGATGGAAGCCTTTCTTGGAATTTTCCATAAAGTGAAATATGTCCAAGATGTACTATTAATGTGATAGTCCCAATACCCTCTTCTCTTTGCTCCTTAACAACTTCAGAACTAAGATCTAAGAGGTATCCTTGAGATCATATCTCAAGTTATGGAACAACCAGATAATAAAACACTTATTATTATCCTTATATCATTTTAAATGATTAGGATATCATCTACATTTACACGATGAACACAAAGGCACTCCCACTAAGCTTCACATGGCTCATCAAGATTCTATCTGAAATCATAACAATTATAATTCCATCAAATATTATGGTCCAACTTCAAGAAGCTTATTTTGAGTCCATAGATGGATTCCTTAGCTTGCACACCTTGTTTTCCTCAACCATGAAGCCCTGGGTCTACTTCATGTGAATATCCTCAAAGAGGTATTCGTAGAGGAATGCAATATTGACTTACATCTTGAAGATGCAATAGTCAAGTTGTGTAGCTAAGGTTAGCAATATTCTGATGGTTTTAAGCATGGTCACCGAAGAGCAAGTCTCATCACAAGCAATGTCTTCTCTTCCAGTGTGCAGATCATGGCGACGAACCGCGCTTTGAAGATCTCTACCTTCTCATCAGGTCCCCTTTCTCTTGAAGATCCATTTACACCTTTACAGGTCTTACCCATATAGGTGGATCCTCGAGGGTCCATATACAACACTTATATATGAAGTCTACATTAGACTTCTATTGCTAACATCCATCTATCCACGCTATGATCTTCAGAAGCTTCATCACATGAAGTTCGATCATTGTCAGATTTCTCTGACACATGGAATCCATCCTCAAACTCATTTGAAGAGGTATTAGTGTTTCATTTTTAATTGTCCTTTTAGTTTCCAATTTCAGGAGCCTCATTATCTTCTCAAGATTAACTGAGTTCCTACACTTCATTTTCATCTTGATTCTCAAGAGTCTCAACCTCTAAGAATTACATTCTCAAAGATGAGATATTTAAGAATCTCAAGGTCATAAAGTAGGTATCCAATACCATCCTTTATTTTCCTAATGAAGTAGCACTCTTTAGTGCTCAATTCCAGCTTACTTGCATGGAATCCTGTTAAGGATATATATTGTAGTCTCTACTACACATACATACCTGGAAACTAAAGGATAATTATGCAAAATTCATCATTGATAAGATCATGTCACACATGATCCAATTGTATCTCCCTATAACTCTATTGAGTTTAGGTTCATTAGGAGGAGTGAGATAGGAATGATATTCCTTTCTCCATAAGGTATACCATGAATTCATCTAATGGGTACTGATCACCTAGATTAGACCAAATTCATTTTCATCTTCCTTCAGACTTTGGTTCCAAACCATTTGAACATTTCAAAGGTTTCTTTAGGTGAAGAGAAGAAATCTCATATCATTCATAATAATTAATAGATATCACATATCCATAATGTTTACTATGATATAGATGATCCGCATACATCAATATGTATGAGATCCCGAATACCTTGACATCTTACACCATTCTCAAAGAAAGGTGTATTGGACATTTTTACTTTGAATAAAATATTCATAAGTATGTAAGTTTTGAAATTTTAGACATTCTAAAGTTTCATCTCTTACTAGTTTATTGATCAAATCAATAGACAAATGTCCAAGGCTTGATTCTAGATCATTGTCAAATGATCTTCATCCTCCTATTGATCTTGAGGTTTAATTTCAGTATTTAGATATGTTAATGAACCATTCATTAATTTTCTAATTTAGTGGAGTCCACCAGATTTTAGATTACTTTCTGAAATATCTTCATCATAATTCTTTATGATAGGTCCATTCTAGAATTCATGTTTATTTCCAACATTTAGAAACAAATAATGAGTGTATTCTAATTTCTAGGTCATAGAGACATTCTCTAAGACTAAGGGCTCTCCCACTGAAATTATGAAGTCTAGTGATCCAATGGAAATTGTTGCAACAATTACATCAATGTTCATCTAGATAACTATAAACCTTAAGATCAAATTTTTCCAGTCTTCCAAAACATATGCAACCCATTGCAAGTGTTGTCAGAAGATTGAGATACAATTATTAGACTCTATCTTATCAAATAAGAAAATCAATTTCATTGATTTATGTAGATTATTTTGATGCTCTATCCGAGTCCTTCTCTAATGATTCTAGACAGACTTGATAGTCATACTATCAACACATCAACTTATTGCAGTTTTGGCGTTCATCCAACTCTTTGGATGTCATATGGAAGTCACAGAAGTCCAGTCAACTCTTTTACTTTCCTTCTTTCTTGGGTCCAACCCATGCTTCCACTGTGCTCCCTTTATCAATAAACAACCATTGTTTAAGACTAAGGATCTCTTATGTTAAATTCAAAAAAAATTCAATGTAAGAGCATTTCAACATTTATGCATGCTTCATTAAATTTATACAATATGAATATTATGAAGCTTCATGAATGACTAGAGTATAGATAGTAGAATGATGACACTCATCATCTACATCCATCTAAACTCTTAAAACATAGGTTCAGGTAGGTACTCAAACAATTTGAATACATCATCTCTTATAGAGCTACCATTCTACATGATGCAGAGAACCATGTCACTCATGATTAAATGTTGAGAGCACATATGTATGCCAGAATATCTTCAATTATTTTATAAGGATTATTTGACAATTGCGATTATCATCGACATGTTACTTCCAAAGTACATCTGATCAGATCAAAACTATAGAGACATACAAACCCTAGGGCTGTAGTCCTATTATCTATTTAATTGTCATTCCTCATTATTACGAGGAAACTTGCATATTGCAACCACATACATTATGTGTTCAATTGCAAGTACAATATCTGGATCATGAGTCCAATCTAAGATATTTCACTGGTTACTATTGAGTATATCATTGAGTGGGTTTTAATGAAGGATTATCTGAAAAAAGAAATTTGCATAAATTTATAAATATATATACACACTTTTTACTTTGATTTAGGAATTTTTATATCAAAGTTGTCTTGCCATGTCAACACTGAAAGTTCATTCCCTTAATCACTTTCAATGTAAGAGATATACTTACCATTATATCTCAAGCAAGATCTGGGATCTCCTTCCTTATCTTTGTTGCATCCCAATAATATGAGAACCTACAACTCGGATAAAAAGAAGCGGGAACACATTCCGCTTTGCAAGTCCAACTTGCATTTCCCAATTCGGTCTTTAACACCTGGGCCCACCACCCCTGAGGCGATGTTGACCCGTCGTTAATTGAACCAACCGTCAACAGGAATAGTACTCGCTATACGCAATCCAATATCGCCCCAATAATATGAGGATCTGATATTGGGGTCACTACGTATACGGCCTTACTCTTTCGAGAAGCAAAGAGCCCGATCCAGATGCGCTTGCATACAGGAGCTGTCACTTTGGACAGGCGTCTCCTACATACAATCCCTAACGACGGAACCCTCCGCCTTGACGGGAGACCATGGATGTCACTTATGTGATCCTCCATATCATATTCAAATTCTAATTAATCACTATGAATCATATTCATTATGATTAATTATTCCAAGGGAAATAACATCTCTATTCATAATAGAGTGTTTTAATTTTAATTGGACTCCAATCAATCTAATCATATTAAATTAATGATCCAATTAATATCCAACAAACATTTTATTGTTACTTGAATTATGGTATTATCTCAAATACGTATTATTTCGAATTTTAATAATTAGAAATACATCATGATTTCTTAATCATTATACTAACCCTACCCGCTATCATGGCCAGTACCGACGAGAGTGGGACGGACCACATACGTTGCAACCCGCAACCCCAATGCTCTCCGACTAGACACCATATCCACCTCGGGAAAGGATAATGCAAAATAAATCACTTTGTACTTGAGATGATCATCGGTTCTTCAACCGAAATTATACCATATAATAATAATCAAAATAATTTTTGATTAACATTATAATGAGATTTGCTAAACAAATCCCAAGTCCTATTCAAACAACATGTTTGTTGGAATGTTGATCATGTAACCAATTAGTGATCTAGATCACATCTAATCAATTATCGGTTAAGGCAATGTCATTTAAGGGAATAATTATAATCAAATATTTCACAAATATTTATGCACAATTATTCTAGGAAATTAAACAATTTAATTTCACTAATTTATTAAATGACAGTCACTATACAAGCATCAAGTTTGATGATTGTGGTTCCAATTAAGATTTAGATCAAATCTAATCAATTAATTGGTTGAGTCCATGTCAATTATGTAAATAATCAACTTCCAATATTTCACAAATATTTTTCATGATTATTTCACAAAATTAACAATTAATTTCACTAATTGACAATCACTTGGTTCTAGATTAGGACTGTAATTTCAGCAGTGACCCCTACTTACTAAAATTAGCATATCTCAATCATATTAAATCCAAATTAGACAAAATCAATTTTCATAGATTGATAATTTGATTTAGGACAGAACCCAAATGATGTTACACGCATTTCGAGGCAAGTCTAAGCAGTAATTAACATTTTAATCACGTTCAAATCTACAGTTCCCGCAACAGTGCATACATGTTCATTAAAACAACCATATCTAGAGCATATGAAATCCGATTTACGTAAACTCATATCCTATGGTTTCCTTATTTAATGGGGAACAAAATCCAAGTATTAAATTCATGTTTAAACAATTTAAACAATGCCGAATTTATTTACTAAACAGATCTGCGAAATCAAATGCGATAAAAACTTTCGCGACCTTAACGAACCCAAGTCGTCCTCGGTTTTTCGAATCATATTCGAAACCGTCAACCTGGCTCTGATACCACTTGAAGGATATGGAAATTATCCTCAAGCACATCACGGAAGCGTGAGCATCGTATCGGATACGATGAGGAACGACTAGTCGTACTAGTTGTTCGGTGCAGCGGAATTTAAAAATTTTTATTCGATGAAACCACATGATCCGAGAACCATTCTCAGATCATTTCATCTATAACCACAACAAGTATAATGCAATACCTCTTGAAGCGTGGTTGATCGAGTCTCTAAAGAAAGAGACCTCCTGTCTCAAGTCCGATCGTCGGCGAGACCGCTTGCGAGCGCGGGGATGAACCGCGTTGTCCTCGTAATCCAAGAAGTTGATCCAAGCGTGGTTGCTCCTGATCTCGGCGTACGAGATCGAATGTCTCTTTCGTGAGTGCAACACTCCAAGAAGACGGAGAATCGAAGAACGTCGAAGCGGCGGCGCGGTGGCAAAGGTGACGACGGTTCTCTCCTCTAGGGTTTGGTGGTCAGCCACCAATTAGAGGGAGAGAGGGTAGACGTGTACCAAGAAAGAGAGAGAGCCTCCAATATTACATATCCCAAGAGAGCATGGTATGCCTCTCTATTTATAGGGTTTTTAGATCCATGGATCTCAATCCATGTGACATATAAAATCAATGGATGAGATTGATTTATGTCAATCCAATGGCTAAGATTGTTGTTGGTAAAACCAACAAATTTAGGTTAAAATATATTTGATAAAATCAAATATAAATTAGTCCTAAATCAAACCAACAAATAAGGAGAGAAGATACATGGAGATTTCATCTCCATGTGCCTTCCAAAGTGGACGGCCACACATTCCTTACAAGAATGATGTGCCGCCCAAGGTTTCCATGGAGATTGCAATCTCATGGAAATCCATGAGATTGCACATTTCCTTGAAAATCTCCTTTATTTATTTCCAACAACTTTTGTTGGCTTTTATTCTTCAAAAATAATTCACAATTATATTTAAGAATATTGCAATCTTGCCATGGAAAAATTGTGAATCATATTCACAATACAAAACAACATATAATTTACATTGTCAATCAATTACACAATGTGTATCCAATACACATAATAATTAATCAACACATATAAATTATAATTAGCTCTCTCTAATACATTATAAATCACATTTATAATATATCATGAATAATTGGATATTTCTATCTACATTATTCTTATCCATAATAATTAAATCACATTTAATTACATTGGATAATTTCTTCATACATCAATATGATTAAATCACATTTAATCATCATTTCTTCATTGCTTAGATATTATGGAACTATTCTCGAACCTGTCAAGAATAATGCAATCTCTCCGCAGATACTTGGAGATAAGGACAGGGCGATTGTATTGTTCCACGTATAGTGACATGGATATTGAGATCATATCACAAATCCAGATCGCAGGCCTCCCATGGATGCTTGATTAAATCAAGACCATAAATATAATCTTCTCATTGTATCTCAATCACATTCAGATCAATGTCCAACATTTAGACTAAGATCAGATTACTTCTCTACTGAGAGGAGTCACTAAAATCCAGACCCGTTTCATCACTCCCTAGGAATGGAAGCGTCATGGTTATACAATCGTTTATGATCAAATCACCCTCAAGTATTCCCAATACCTATACATCCTGCATACTGGAAGACTCAGAATAAACCCTGAAGTATTAGATCAACTTTACACTGTCTACTTCATGGTTTTATCAGTAAGTTTCTCATTCGATCATTTGGAGTTGGAATTTGATTCTTCCCAATATCTCATGAGTGAGCTCATGTCTTCCGGTTCAGTAACTGAACCTGTATGGTCCCTTTGAGAGATCGCATTACTCATATGCCCTTATATGCACATCAGCGCGCCGGTGTATAGACCTTGGTTAGATCATCAACCTATTGGTCTGCCAAATGTACATACTCAGACATATAGTAACACATTTGTCTCTGGTCAGAGGATGTGTGCCTATATCATGACAGCATACGATATAGGACTTTGGTTATCTCGATCTCGTTAAATCAACTCTTTGACCTAACTAATCTGACACCTCAGAATCTCTATTCCTATGCAGAGGACCTGCATCAAGAGGTCGGTCAGATATCAGCCTAAAGAGATAAGGATTGCCATCTCCTACTCAGGCTGGAGATCATCTCTTAACAATCATTTGACGGTGCTCGATGAGTCCTTAATCTAACTCTTTAGATATTCATCCAAGCACCAGCCTCTATGATTCAATAGTTGAATCAACAGCTGTATGATCATCAAGATGGCCATGGTACTAACCCTAATTGTACTAAGGGACCTATTATACAAATTATTCATTCTTCATTTCAGATCAGGGAATGATATTTGCAATAACATTTATTGCATAATGGCTCGTCGTGGGCTCGCATTTCCAACACGTTGTATATTTGAGGAAATATTTCACTTGAGTCCCTACTATTTATTTTATTTGCAATTATGCCCTTTCTAGTATACAAATTTTGGTGCTTGGATTTCATTTATTAAAAATATCATCGTTGCTCTTAAAAATAAGTAAAAATGTGTTTAGATGTCTGCTGCTATGTGTTTCCACGCTTTGTATTTATTTTGCATTTTGGACATTTAAACCATTTATTAAAAATAGAATGAGCATATTTTTTGGCCCCTATCTAAATTGTAAAATAACAAAAACAACTATAAAAATATGTTGGAAATTCCAAAAAAAAATTTATTTTATCATATTTTAACCGCGGACCAAAAATAATTAAAAATGTGAAAACAATACTAAATTTGAAAACCCCCAAAATCCTTCATAAAAATCTAAAAAATCATTTTTAAAAAAATCCAAAAATATGTTTTAGGATTTTTACCCGGCAAACCCTATAATCTTTGCCAATTACCTCTACGACCTTTGAAACAACCTAATTCCTCCCTCGACCCCGTAAACTTGTTCCATCTTACGCCACAAACCCTCCCGTCAATTTTAGCTTTATTTGAGTCAATTGCTTGGGTTAGTCTTGAGTTAATCTAACCAATGGAAATCCAATGGTGGATATTCCAAATCCATGTTCTTTCCCAAATATCATCCAACGGTTGATATTGCACCTAGGGTGGTGCTGGTAGGAGAAGAGGCACTCATGGGAGAGATTGGGGTACGCAGGCAAAGGGAGGGGCTAGCTGTGGGAGGGGTTGGGGGTGCTGGCATGGGAGGCTTTGACAGTATGGCAGCCTCGTGCGGTAGGTCGGATGGGAGGAGGAAGATAAGAGTGCGGGAGGGCGGAGTGGAAGGGTTGGAGGGAGGCGGATCGGGAGGGAGGGATGGAGGGATGTGGATCGAGAGGGAGGGCAGTAAGGCAGTGGTGGGGCGGTGAAGGGAGGGGTTGGGGGTGTTGGCAGCGGGAGGCTTTGACAGGAGGGCCACCTCGAGTGGCAGATCATGAGGGAGGAGGAAGATCAGAGTGGGGGAGGGCCGCAAATTGGGGGGAGGGGGGTGCAGGGCGACGGATCAAGAGGGAGGACTGGAGGGCAACATATCATGGAGGGAGGGCAGTAGTGGGGAGGCAATGGGAGGGGGGAAGACCGGATCTAAAGGGTACATGGGATCTGAGATGGGTTGGAGGGCTTGGAGGCCTTGAGTGAAGTGTGGCGTCGTTAGGCAGGGGCGGAGCCTGGAGATGTCAGGCGGTTGTGTGATGGAGAGACCTGAAGGAGGTGCAGGTCGGTGATGGTGCAGGGGAGGTCATCAACGGTGCAGGGGAGTTAGAGGGCGGTGCAAGGGAGGTTGGGGATGGTGCATGGGAGGTGGAAGGGGAGGGATGTCATCTTTTGTAAATTTGCTAAACAAAGAGGGTAATATACACTTCTTTTTAATGGAATCTGGTTATATTTAATGGAAAAATGGATGGAGGTTAACCACAAGGTCTGTGGGGCAAGGGTTAGCAAGTTTACGGGATCGAGGGAGGAATCGCTGAGGTAATTGACAAAGATTATAAGGTCTACAGGGTAAAAATACCTATGTTTTTTTATTTATTTTCTTTATATAATTATCTATACATAAAAATTGATTTGAGTAAGTTTGGACCTTATTTCCTATTTTTAAAATTCAAATCAATTTCGGGTATTTATTACATCCTTGATTTGGTATATTTTTAACTAAAAATCTGTAAAAATAGCAAATTCCTGAAAAAAATCACAAAAATATTAGAAAAGAGATATATAACCAAAAAAATATTTTCTATAATTTTACTTCTTTTATGTGTATTTGTAGTTATATTTTCTTATATTGTGTATGTAGCCTTATATACCCTATTTATATATTTAAAAAAAATACAAAATTTGAAAATATAAAAAGAAAACATAAAAATATAAAATTGAAAAACAAAAAAATAAAATTATAAAAAAATCCATAAAAAAATTGTAAAAATTAAAAACCCACAAAAACAATAAAAATGGACAAGAGATAAGAACAAATTTTTATGCACTATTTTACCCCCAACTACCGTTTGCTCCTTGAGTTCGACCTCTACATGCTTGCACACTATACACCTATTGTAGAGTTATAACAAATTTTAACTTCACATTTTTATATTCATTACTTAATTAAATTATGGGTTAATTGTTGATTAATCAGGATTTTGTGAGTGGTTGCCACTACAACCGTGTCTCCGTCTTGTATGAGACATATTTTGACCCTCGTAAAATGTCGATTATCAAATGGCATCATTACCGAGGAGCAACGTCGTATAGATTGGGATTCTTTATTTGTTCATAATCTCTTGTCTATTTATTTACATTGTAGCATTTCTTTATTCTTGCCATTTATTTATTTTTATTTTTATATGATATTAATTATGATGTTCTAACCACTTTCTTTGCTTGACTTTGATGTGAGGGACCGCTACGTGAAGGAGTCCTTACTAGGAGGGTCGGTGCACCCAAGCAAGGAGGAGCCAACTTTCAGACCCAACTGGCAGGAGAGAGCAACTAGGACAGACCTCTACATGTTTGCACACTCCTGTCGTAAAGTTATAATAAATTTTAACTCCACATTTTGTGATATTTATTGCTTAATTTAATTGTGGGTTAATTGTTGATTAATCTGGATTGCGTGAGTGGTCGCCACAGTGACCGTGTCTCCGCCTTGTGTAAGACATATTTTAACCCTTGCAAAATCTCAATTACTAATAGGGTCATGCAAGTGGTGGAGAATGACCCTTGATTCGTTGATCAGGGGCCGATTAGGTTGGTCCAGATGGAGATTCATATGAAGAACATGCAGGGGAAGGCTATGAGATGGACAGTGAGGTAAGATACGATCAGGAGCTTGGTGAAATTGCTGGAGCCCTAATGACTTGGCGAGGGAACTAATTAATCTACTAATAAACCTACTCGATTAGAGGCTAATTTAAACATGGAAATGGAAATACGGGATAAAAATCTATCTAGAAATGAATAAGGGTGCAACTCATACCTTCTTTGGGAGTAGGGAGAAGAGGTGGTCGGAGAACCACCGTGGACCGCCTCCTATCCTTGCTCCAACGCACACCAAGCACGGCGAAGGTGCAATTGTTACCTAGCCTTCACGAACACACAAGGACATGGTTAGGGGATCCAAGAGGGATTAAGCTTGGACGAAAGACCAGGAAGGTTATTTATAGGAAATGGGGTCCGATGAACTTCGAGGTGAATTATTGGCAGGCTCGAGGAAGATCAATAGGATATAATGATCCAACATGAGAGGATATGGTGAGGGGAAAGGAATCCGTGAAGGTCTCGAGGTGATTCGATGAACCTGTAGGCCTGGAAAAATCAAGAAAAGGAGGACTCGAGGCTCTAATAGAAGTTAGAAAGAGAGATGGGGAGTTGATCGGGGGTCAACAATCCCTGGAAGGTGATTGGACCACGCCAGCCCATGTCACGATAAAACATGGGTTTTTATTAGAAAATAATTAGTTAAAATAGTAAATGATTTTATTAACTTTTTTATAAAAATGTTTTTATTTTAAATAGTTTTTTAATATGATTTTTATTTATTTTTGGCTTTATTTATTACAAGTTAATTTTTAAAGGTTTATTTATAAGTATATTCATCTATATTTTGTATATTTATTTTTATTTCATTTTTTTGTTTTTTTGTTTTCTTATTTTATATATTTATAAATTATTTTTAGGTACATAAATGTATTTTTATGTTATTTTTCTGATGTTATTTGTACACTTAAATAAATAGGGGTATATATTATATAGGTATAAGTATGGGTATTTTGTCTATGTATATCTTATATTATTTTAATTTTATGTCTTCTTTATGGTTTTATCTATTTTTAATATTTACATATACCATAAATAATATTTACAAAATTATAAAATTATAAAAGTATAAAATTATAAAAAGAATAATGAATAAATAAAATGAATATTTTATATGGGTGTAATATGCAATAGGGGTCCAAAACCTAACTTTCACAACTTTATTCCAAAAAATAGGAAACTACATTCATTAAATAGCTTATTAAATGTTATATACAATTAAAGGTGATTTTGATACATTTTGAGTTTTTATTTGAGAGATATGGTTCTCGGAAGTTGGGATTTTGGAATCTTATTTAGAGTATAACTTGTATATTATATATTATTTTAATGAAAATAATTTTGTATTTTTTGATATATTATTATCTACAACTTTCATGTACAAATTTTCTTTATTTGATGTATAAATAATAAAGAATAAAATATGCCCAAAAATGCTTTATTGATATGTTAAAAGAATAGTGTTTTTAGGTGATTTTTGCCCTTATTTCCTCCCACCTTATTCCTTGTCGATCAATTCAATTCTTGACCTAGCCTCGGGGTTTAGGGTCATAAAATATCTTCAGTATTTTATTCTTTTTCTTTTCTTTTCTTTATTCTATAATTTTGACATTAAAAATATTATTTTATATGCAATAATTAGAATAAATAATGAATGTTAATATGTACATAATAATGCTATTTATATGCATTGAGTAGGGTTTTTAAGGCCAAAGTGATAGAATAAATGTGATGAAATGAAGATTTATCAGGAGGGCATAGGAGTGTGTGTGTGTGTGTGTACAAGCACGTGCACACATAGGAGTGTGTGTATGTGTGCGTATGTGTGCGTCTCTCTCTCTCTCTATATATATATATATATATATATATGTATATATGTATATGTATATATATATATATAACTATGATTTCTCCTATTGTTCATTTTATAGGTTCATTTTCTTGTATTATAAGTTAGTGACAAATACCGATAAGTCCTTAAAGTGAATGTAATAATGATATTTGCATGTGTCAATTTGATAAAGCGTCATATTGAAGCAGGATTTAGCCACAAAATTAATTATGTGTAACTAAGGCATACTTAACAGTGACCATGGGATTGTATATCACATTCTGATTTCTCACAAAAGCTTTATTTTTCTGTGGTAACCTAAATGAAGCAAATACAATAGTTAGTAAGACATAATAAAAATATATGGTGTAAATATCAAGAAATTCTATTAAAGGTGTGACAAAAACAATTGTTGTACCTTCAATAGAAGATAGCACGAGATCATAATTCGTACAGAAATCGGAGACAAATAGCCACAATAACTCGTCTCAGAACTCGAACACATGGATTAATCTAAAAATAAAGCTATATGCAACAAGCAGGATTCTTTTTTTAGTATTTACTTGTAAATGAAATATTTATAGAGAAAACCTCAGACTTGAAATTGTTGAAGTTGCACATCCCCGCTCTTCAACGGCACGTATTCCCCAAGGTACACTTCCAGATGGTCTGCAAGACTCGACTTGTCTATACTCTGGTGGTGGTATGCCTTGCAAACAAAATATACCACTGTCTGCACCACCAATCCCAATAGTATAAGAACGGACAGAAGGGACAAGATCAATGCCGCGCTCCCTAATCTCTCCGATATGCTCTTTCCAAGCACTACTGTAATTTGAAAGGACTCCTCTATAGCTACGAAAAGGAGCTGCAGCACCAGGAAGATGCCCGCAGCCA
This sequence comes from Ottelia alismoides, assembly GCA_037367405.1. Lineage (NCBI taxonomy): Eukaryota > Viridiplantae > Streptophyta > Magnoliopsida > Alismatales > Hydrocharitaceae > Ottelia > Ottelia alismoides. The sequence goes on along the minus strand of JAZKJV010003813.1, from coordinate 480,201 downwards.
CCCACTCCTTCCCCTTTATGAGCTCTTTGCTTTTCTCCATTGCAGAGATGCCGTAGATGTCTTCCAGGACGGAAACGACGCTGGCAAGGTGCCATATGATGCTAATGTAGACGAGACCTATGAGGTAGAATATAAGGATGACACCGACTACGGTTAGTCCAGCAACGCCAGGCCCCACAACCAGAATCGCAATGACGCTGATAAGAATGGCAACGGTATTGTAGCAGAAAAGGATTGCGAAGTTCCATAGGAAGGTAACCATCAGCCTCTTCCAAACCTTTGGAACCACCAACATCACCTGTTAATTAGTTCCACATTGAATTCATAAGAACACTAATTTTTCGTTGTTGACTCCCAATAAAAAAAACTATAGCTCGTACGAAAAAAGATCATGAAATAAAAAAAGTCGCTATATATTGTCAAAATAATTCCTACTTTCTTGTGAGAAGCTGGTTTACACAAAGTCAAGTTGTAATCGCAACCAATAATCCAAAAAAGATCGCCACTATGAACCCACTTTTTAACTGTAAATCATACTGATACCCCATTGAAGCTATGTAATGTGAGAGAGGATTGTCTGGGGATCCGGATGGAAGATGGATAGTCCTAATAAGGGGTCGACTATCCCTGATCCCCTGTACAGCCATCCATCTCCCATCCGGCGGATCCTGCGTCACAACAGGGAATATCACACCAAAGGATCCGTCCCCTGAACAAGAGAAGATACTTTGAAATCATCAGACGATCGTGGAATGACCGGATGTGGGAATATTGAGGCAGAAAGCTAAGAATTATAGGTAGCCCTTTTTTTAAATATTTCGCAATCCCAAAAAAGATGACTTTCCAAAAAGGAAATCCTAAAGAAATCTACGTGGAGCTTGTTTAAGCTTAGGTAGAATGGATGGAGGCTTTTAGATCATAAATGTTGACATTGGAACAAGGGTAGAAGACAGAGATGGATATATGTCGATGTGGTGGCGTGTCAATATCATTAGGAGGATGTATTATATGGACTGGTCAGGGAGGCTTTTGTGGGGCCTAATGCTTCAATCATGTTACATCGTTTCACACATTTTTTCTATATTATCGCATTATAAGAAGATGTGGTGTACTCTTGTCTGTTTTTAAATAATGAAAAAAAGATACACATGCCCAAAACTAGAGAACGAGACTAGTATCGAATATAATGTATAGCAAACAATGTTACAGCACAAGTACAATAAATGTATTTGTTTACATGTAAAGGGAATGAAAAGATTATTGCATTTGACTAAATATTATCCTATATATTTTCCGATGTTTAACCATGCACATTTGTTCTCGTATTTTACCACGTCAGATCTATGATCTGATATAGCGTAGCTACAATATCGACTCAAACCTAAAGTGGAAGTAATTGAATAAAAAAGGGGGAAAAATCAAGCCGTCTCTGCGAGGTGATTACTTTTTATTAGAAATTGTAGCCACAAACATCTCATTATATATGTTTTTTTTGTTATTGTGGTACGTCATCGTCATATTCAACCTATTAAATACCTTTTCTAAGAAATTATTATTTGTGGGATTTGAACTTTAATTCTTGAATAGGTTCACCGGTTTTATTGTTGCCTCGTCCATTCATAAATAAATTTGTAAAGTGAAGCCTGCCCCCTATGATTGCAATTATAACAGTATCGGTAATGGAAGGTAAGGAAAACAAATGGATGAGAAAAAAGTTCGGGTAGGCATGGATGAGAAATTGGGAAGCAATCACCTTCTTGAACGTGATGTCCTTGGCTGTATAGACGCACGCGACGGTGTAGACGACTGCGGAGGTGGAGAGGAGGGAGAGGATCAAAACCGCTAGAAGGTACACGCCCTTGAAGAGGATGACCGCCCCCCACTCAGACGCAAGGTCGGCAAGGATCCGGTCCTCGGCAGAGCTCCCGTCAGGCGTTTCCTCAAGAGCTTCTTCATTACGGTCGATTCTGCCGAAGAGGACGTGTGTGATCTCGATATGAGCGAGGAAGACGAAGGAAAGGGGAAGGATGAGGGCGAGGGTGATCTTTGCGAGGATCTGCCGGCAAACAAGAACGATCTTGCAGGCTTCGTGGCAGATCCCCACGAAGCCTAGGTGCTGGAGTTCCTCCGGTTCCCTATCCATCTGGGATCTCTCTCCGTCTGTCCGTCGCGTGTTGGTGGTGGAATTGAAGAAAGAACGGACGGTTGGTGCCTATCTAAATCAAATTTCTCATTTGATTTTTGAGTCATCCAACGGTCCCGCGTTTGCGTTGACGTTCCCGTATTACGACTTCCGATGGTGTTCAGATTTGATCACATTTTAAATAATTTAGACTAAATTACACAAAAGTCGATCAACTATATGTCTAATTTCAATATCATATACAAAACTTCGAAACGTAACATTATGATGCATTTATCTATTATTCCTCTAAAAATGTGCTCTTCATATAATAATTCAATTTCAAGGACGGAAATATCCTTTACCGATGAGGATGAAATTGAATTTATAATCATCTTCTCCTCTTCATCAATACCCCAGCTTCGCCACCTCCCTGAGCATCGTCTACTCCTGGCATATACCCAAAGTCCAACAACTCATATAGCTTCTGTAACGAACCCGAACGTCCGAGAATGTTGTAGAAGCGAGAAACTCGACGGACATCTCGGGAACGTTACTTATAGCATCATTCATAGCATAAAAGAGCAGTAAAGAACCAACTAAAAAAAACTTTTCGATAATCATAATAAGGTCACAATTCCAAGAGTTCCTTGATTAAAAGAAAGGATAAATAAACTAGATGAAATCGTATCCACGATTTCCTTATTCCAGTGGGCATAAAAGACGTCATTCCAAAGCAAACCCGCAGTAGTTCCAAACCGATCTTACTTCTTGAAGACTGTGTCGGCTCCCTTAAACAGCTAATGGTCTAATCCTCGCGTTCCCCTGAAAAAATTAGTAATACATGTTATGAGCATAACGCTCAATATGTGCCGAGTTATGTTCAAGCCGGCTAGCGTAGAAACAAGTCCCGAAAGTCATTATCAATTTATTTCATGCATATAACTAAAGTTCTTTCATACCATGAGTGACATAACATATTTGCACATATACTCGTAAGTTTTACCATATTTGCATGCATGTCCATAATATTCATATAAATTGCACATATGCACTTTACAATAACATAATTGCACATGTACCCTTAAAATTATCATAAATGACAAATATGCACATACCATTAACATAAATTGCATATATGTCCATAACATTAACATAAGTTTCATACATGCACTTAACTTTAACGGAACTTACACATAAGTCCATAATAGTACATAATTGCATATATGCACATAACATTAACATATATTGCACATATGCCCATGACATTTTTCATGTTTAGAGTGGTCTTGATTGTTACTTCTTAGGCTGCTTTGAGGGCTTTGATGGGTTACCGCAGGCACAAGTGGTTCATAACAATACATAACATGACAGTGTATCTACAACTGTAGAGGACTTATCTTTTGCCTCACGCTCCCGGAAGGCGTTGGCCCTTTAGGCCCTTACGACCCCTTAGTTCGAGTCAGTGCCAAAATCTAAACATATAATCCCGTACATATATCTAATTGTGTTTAGTTATCACAATGATTTCTTAACTTAAACGTTCAAAGTATAAGCAATTTAATTAACTTTGCATTACATTCTCTGTAAGTCTGTATTAATACTAAAACAAATATGTTAGTGAGGACACGATGTTAATAAGTTCTAATAACTCTGATGTTTTCATTATTGTCGATCTGATCGAATAATGCAACTATTAAAGGATATCTTTTTGCTAACCTTTATCCCCAGAAAAGGAATATGGATATGAAATTTTAGTAATTTATATCAGATAAATGGAGTAGATAATATTTTGTAACCATAAAATTCATACTTGAATCAGGTTCCTCTACGAAAACGTGTATTGTCAACGTAATATGCTAGATATGAAAGGGATGCTACAATAGGAAATTAATGTCAAATATGTAATATATATTTACTAGAATTCATGCGATGCCATCATTTGAAGATGTATGAATTACTTGGCTTGGAGATGATGCTCTGGATTGGTTTGTGAATTAAGGTCATAGAATATAATTACCACCCAAGATAATTGACTCATACATTAGGGATTAGACAGAGATGATCCCAATTTGTACGGACTCAAGGCCACCGAAAGTTTTTGTAGTTCACGTATATACAAAAAACTAATTATGACATGGACATCAAAATCGATCAAGTTTACCGGTAGTAGAAAAGAAACGAGAACAAGGCATTTACGAACGTATGACTTGACATTTTGAACGAAAATACTAAATCTTGCGTCACAATCCTATGGAGTTCGAGGATCAACACCAAACGTCACTTAACGATCTATGTATTCGGCACATACATATATAAGTCATAACTCTAATCCAAGGATCAAAATCAAAATGTCAGTTAACGATCCTATGTGAAAAAGACACATACCTCGCCGATGTATGAAACTCGTCAATCAAAATTCCACGGATCCCACGTCGTTACTCCTCAAATTTCATCGGATCAAACTTTGAAGCCGACGAAAAAGGTTGTCGTCGCCGGACTAAAGAACAGCGCGATGAAGAATATCGCCGGCGGCCCCTCTCTCTCTTTAGAGCTTATCTCTCAAGTTATATGCAATACGTGGAGAGATTGATGGAGTCTCATGTATATATAGGTTCAATCAAAGGGATAATTGGCAATAATAAATTTGGATTAAATTAATGAATAATAGTGTTGACTAAGTAAGGGATAATTATAGTATAATTAATGGATAATAGTCCTAATTTATTATCTCTTCCTTATTAATAAAATGATAATATATTCATTATCATCATTATCGTCGAAATTAGTTATGGTTTGTATTATTAAAAAAACTCAAACCGTTACAGCTTCATTAGAACAGTATCAAAGATGACAGCATGTATTAATAGTAGGGATGAAAATCGACTTGTTAGGCATGACATACAGGTTTGATGGTGGCCTCGCATAACAAACATAGGCTTAGATTGTGAGTTGATTGCAGCAGAAGGGACAAACGACGGTGGAGCCCTGGAGGTATCGTTGCATATGGCCTTACCAGTCATATTCAAGAATGTACAGACGATCTTGTTGTTGATGTAGTTAGTAAGATAGGATGAAATGGTAGATGATTTTTTCTGGTCTGTGAGTCACCGATAAACATGGAAATCAAGCAGTCTAAAATGAGCCTCACAAGGCGAGGTCTCGGTGGTTGCGATGACCTCGTAACAACCGTGCAATAATTAGTTTACGTAAAGTATAGAAAATTAATGCAAGCAGAGTGAATTAAATTTACCATACCCTACAATAGTGGACAAGCACAGTTGCGGTCGAACTCAACAAGCAACAGAGGACAGAAAATGAAAATTGGCTAATATAAGATAATAAATGATTTTTGGTATTTTCGGGTATTTTGAAATTTTTGTAGGTTGTTAATTATCTATATTTTTTAAATTTTATTTTATATTATTTGTTTTAAAATTTTATATTTTATATTATCTTTTTTTCTGATTTTAATTCCTTTTTATTTTTAATATAATAATATAAGAATACATATAACTATATATAAAATATAGGGTACTATATTTGTAAATACAAATAAAATAACCAAAATTACAGAATGACGTGTTTTTGCATTTTTTATTTTTACTACTTTTGTGATTTTTTAGATATTTTTGCTAATTTATATATACTTTTAAGTGAATAAAACTGTGAAAATAATGGCTAGAAGAAATAGGTTGAATATTTTTTATTTCAGAAATATCAAAAAGTCTAAAAACTTTTCCAAAACTGTTTTCAATATATAGTAAATATAATAGATAAAATTCAGAGATAAAAACACAATTTTTAGATTTTTTTGTTGGATTTTTTATAATATTCTGATGGATTTTGGAGCTTTTTAATTTTTAGTCCTATTCTTTCTATTTTTAGAGAATTTAGGTTTGCAGACTCAAAATACAATATAAAACTAATTTTTTAATTTTTCAAAATATATTTCTATTTTTTGTAATTTTCTTTGATAAATAGGGAGAAATAGCTTTGTTTTTTAATTTTTATAAATAGAAAATAACTTTGAAATACCAAACAAAAATATATGTAGTTCAAGTATTTACATTTAGTTTCTAGAATTTTTTAGAGGCAAAGAACTTTTTTACAGAATAAAAGCTACAAAAATAAAATATATTATGGTCGGGTATTCGTAGAAATATTAAAAGTTTGTATACCAAATCCGAACACCACATAGAAGTACAGGGTGTAAACACGTAATTTTCCCAAAATATCCAACAATATATACTCGGGAGGAGTATTTTTGCAATTAGTACAAATCTCAAGGGTACATATGCAATTTTCCAAAAATAATACACTCTTATTTCAAAAATAAGGACCGAAGCGATCTACAAAAATCCTAGGGGCTTATGTCAAGCGACAGACGAATGTTTAAGGACTGAATATAGAATACAAAAAGGCGAGAGGGTGTATGCACAAAATACCCTCCAAATGCGATCCAACGATGATGCTGGTTACACTAACATGTGATAGGCAGAGAGGAGGCGACGAAAATTGCGAGTAAACATGTAGGATTAGATCCCCAAAAGTGATCCAACAATTGAAGCTTTGGATGATTGGACGTCTATTGTTGTGCACGAAGAAAAGGGCTTTGTCGAGCGGTTCTGAATGTATCTGGATGAACTAGGAAGAACTCCTCCCCAGAGCTCGTTAGATTACTCCCCTCTCGTTGCTCATGCATTCTTAAAGTCTGTTGAGGTGCTCAGAAGGTCGCTAGCGTCAACCCTCAGTAGATTCGGTCTTCAAAATGGCTAGGGACCGATCGGAAGAGCTCTGGCGAGGGTTGAGACCTGGGGCTGTGTTCCTTCCTCGAGGATCCCTACAAAGAGACCTTTTCTCTCTGTTTCCTACAGGAACTTTTATACAGTAAATATAACAGATAAAATTTAGCGATAAAAACACAATTTTCGGATTTTTTGTTGGATTTTTTAATAATTTTTAATATAAATCTTGGTCAAGTATTTACATTAATTTTCTATAAATTTTTAGAGGCCAAGAACATTTTTTACATAATAAAAGCTACAAAAAGAAAATACATTCTGGTCGGGTATTCGTGGAAATATTAAAAGTTTGTATACCAAATCCGAACACCACAGAGAAGTACAGGGTGTAAACACATAATTTTCCCAAAATATCCAACAATATATATCGGAGGAGTATTTTTGCAATTAGTACAAATCTCAAGGTTACATATGCAATTTTTCGAAAAATATTACACTCTTATTTCAAAAATAAGGACTGAAGCGAAATTCAAAAATCCTAGGGGCTTATGTCAAGAGCCAGACGAATGTTTAAGGACAGAAAATACAAAAGGCGAAAGGATGTATGCACAAAATACCATCCAAAATGCGATCCAACGACGGTGCTGGTTCCACTAACATGTGATTGGAGGAGAGGAGGCGACAAAAATTGGGAGTAAACATGTAGGATTAGATCCCTAAAAGCGATCCAATAGCTGAAGCTTTGGATGATTGGACGTCTCTTGTTGTGCACGAAGAACAGGGATTCATCGAGCGGTTCTGAATGTATCTGGATGAACTAGAAAGAACTCCTCCCCAGAGCTTGCTCGATTGCACCCCTCTCCTTGCTCTTGGGCTCCCAAAGGCAATTGAGGTTCTCAGAAGGTTGCTACGCAACAGATTGGGCCTTCAAAATGGCTAGGGACCCATCGGAAGAGCTCAAGCGAGGGTCGAGACCTGGGGCTGTGTTCCTGCCTCGAGGATCCCTACAAAGAGACCTTTTCTCTTTGTTCATTGCATGAACGTGTTAGCAGACAAAATTTGGTCTCTCCGATGGTTGGAGCAGGGCAGATGGAGCGAAGGTGATGCGTGGTGGTTTCCTCCAGCGAATGGCGGAGAGGGAGGACTTAATATTCAGATCTATGCGAGATATGGGTGACTGGAGGCGATGGGGGCAAAGGAGAGATGATGGGAAAGGAGATGTGGGTGATCGAGCGGGCGGAGAACAGTCGAGCACATCAGAATAAGGTGGAGGAGCCGAACCTCAGTGAGGTAATTTTGTGGATTTTGTGAAATATCAAGCGAAATCAATCGAAACAAAATCTGATCCTACACTACTGCTATGGTAAGGAATAGACAAAATGAAGAAAAGAGAAGCTTGCCTCACCAGTACCACCTAGAGAGGAACTTTAGGTGGAGGAGGTGGCAGAGCTTCGGATCAACCTCATTTCGACACCACTTTGCATGTTGAACCACTGGGTAGGAGGCTGCTATCACCAGGCTCCTTGATCAGGACTTAGGTAAGGGTTTAGGTGGTGGAAGAGGGATCAAAGAAGTAATGGAAGTCAGAGGGGATGATAAATACCAGACGACTTCATCGGGCAATGGTGCTTGATGTAGAGGCTCCTCATCTAAGGAATCATCTGGCGTGAAAGCTCAAAGGTCGAGTATCAAAAGTCAAGCACTATTTGAGCCGAGTAGATGCAAGGATTAATCACAAAAAAATAAAGAAATAGAGGGTCAAACAAGATCTAGTGCATGTTATAACCTCAGTCAGTGAGTTGATCGAGGTCAGCAGATGACTGGCTCTGATTGGGTCACGTTCTCCGCAAGAGAAAAAATGAAAAAAAAATAATTGGAAATTAAAAAGTAAATGATTTATTTAATTTTTTGTTAAAATATAAAAAATGTTCATTATATTATGTAGTACATTATTGTGAATTTTATAAGTTTTTTGGGTTTATTTATTACGAGTTACTTTGGGGGGGTTCCATTTATATGTATATTGGCCTATGTTTTGTATATTTAATTTTTATTTTGTATTTATATTTTACTAATTTCTATAATTTATTTATTTAAAAAATATTTAAATACACATAAATATATTTTTTTATTATTTTTTCTGATGCATTTTGTATGCTTAAATAAATAAAGGTATTAATTATAAAGGTATAAGTATAATATATTCATCTATGTATCTTATATATTATTTTATTTCAGCATTTTCTTTATGATTTTATTGTATTATCAATATGTACAAATATTTAAATATATTTTTACAAATGTGTAAATATATTAAAAAATGGAAAATATAAAGAATAAATAAAATGAATATTTTCAGGTATATAGTACAATAGGGGTCCAAAATCTAACTTTTACACCTTAACTCCAAATTAAATGAAACCACCTTCATTAAATAGCTAATAAAAATTTATATACAATTAAATGCGATTTTAGTGCATTTTTAGTTCATATAGAGAAGATATGTGTTTGAGAAGCTTAGATTTTGGAATTTTATTCTGAGTATAAAATGTACATTGTGTATTATTTTGTGTAAAATTAATTTTGTATTTTTCTATGTATTTTTATCTATTCATGTATAAAGTTTCTTTATTTGAGATATAAATAATATAAAATAAAATTGGTCCCAAAAATAGATTATTGAACAATAAATAATTAGGGTTTTATTGAGTTTTTGGCCCTTATCTCCCCCTATTTTATTCCTTGTCGACCTAGTCATCAAAATACCTAGGTCTTGGGGTCTAGGGTTACAAAATACCTTTGGTATTTTATTTCCTTTTTTATTATCTTTATTTTTTATTTTAGCTTTAAACATTCTATTTTATAGAATATTTATACAATAAACAATGAATGTTAATTTATGCAAAATAATGGTAAATATATGTATTTAGCTAAGATTTAAAGGCTAAAATAAAAGAATAAAGGTGATGAAATGGAGATTCATCACCTCCCTATACTTTCCTTTGCTAATCCCTTACAAACAATTATGCTTATAAGTGTAGAAAAAAATAAAAAAAGAACTTGCATTGATTTTAATTCTCAAAGGGTTCATCCTTTATCAATATATTGATCATATCAACAGATAAATGACCAAGCCTTTCATGCCATATCATGTTTGAATGATTTTCGTCTTTTGTAGATCTTGTAGGATTTTTATTATTGGGTGGTGAATTCATGACTGATTCATCAATGCACAATTCATAGAGTCCATCAGATGTTAGAATATCAAATGCAACATGCTTATCATAACAACTTATGATAAGCTCCTTACATAGAATGAAAATCCATTTATAACTAACTTAGATATAGATAATACGTTCCTTCTAACATCTAGAATATAAAAACATTCTACACAGACTCTCCCACAAGATAATGATAGTCTACATGTCCAGATGGTGACTGTTGTAAAAGTTGCATAAGATCCCATCTGAATGGCTATCACCCCTTCATCAAGTTTTCTAGTTTCCTGAAATAGATGCAACAAGTTGCATACATGAACAAAAGCACTCGAATCAATGATCCATTACCTTCTTATACTATGAGAAAATGGGTTTCAATGACGAAAGTAGATTTTATACATGTTAGGGCATTATCTTTACCATTCTCTAAAGTTTTCAAATAATCTGGACACTTTCTTTTCCAATGCCTTGGCCTTCTGCAGTGATGAAATACATTCATTTTATTAGATGCCAGATGTGTGGAAGCTTGAGAGGATGAGTCAACACTTTAACTCTTCTTCTGTTGGATGGGACTCTCCCAAAACCTACGCTTCCGACTGTACTATATGCAATTCACATCCTCGAACATCTCCTTTAGTTTCATAATTATATCATGAGCATTCTCTATGTCTATACATTGCTTCTGAAGAACATTAGATAGAGACCACGGAACATAACATCAAACCATTGAGTGGTCCTTATTAAAATTTTCATCACATTTTAATCCTTCCATTGACATAGAGTTTGTACGCTTGTTCTCTATGAGCACATAACCAATGCGCTCCGTATAGAGAACAAGCTTCAAATTACAGAGTCAGTCTAAATAGTTTGGTCCATCAATTGGTTGACCTCCAGAAGCCTGCTGAGAGGGTTAATGGATTTCATATATGAGATTAAAAATGCATTTATTAGAAGATATAAATAAATATATATTCAAATATAAATTCTTTAAATTAGAATTTTAAAATCAAATTAGTTTTACCTTTTAGAATTTAAAAGTCCATTCCCTTATTAAGCTTTCGAAGCAAGAGATATACTTACCGTTATATATCTAGCAAGATTTGTGATCTCCCTTCTATTTTTATTACATCCCAATAATATGAGAAATGTAACTTAGATAAAGGAAGCAATAACTCATTCTACCTTTCAAGTCGAACTTGTATTTTTCAATTTGGTCTTTAACACCTGGGCACACTACTCCGATAGTGATGTCGACCCATTGTTAATTGAATCAACCATCAGTAGAAATAGAACTCTCTATGTGTAATCCAATATCACCTCAATTATATGAGGAATAATATTGGGGTCACTACGTAGAGCCCGATCCATGTGCATGTGTACGTTAGAGCTATGATTTTGCTTAAACGTCTTCAACGTACAATCCACAGTGACAGAACCCTTTCCTTAACGAAGGACCATGGATATCATTTATATGATCCTTCATATCTCATTAAAATTTTAATTAATCATTAGTAATCATATTCTTATGATTAATTCTTCCACGGGAGTTTTAGCTCTATTTATAATAGGTTGTTTATTTTAGTAGAACTTATTAATTTAATAATATTAAATTAATTGTTAATCAAATGCAACCAACAAACAACTAGTATTTGCTTGATATTATTATATGGTATACACCCTTCCTTTGTACAAATGTAATATTCTAATTAATTTTTTAAAGTATGTAAAGACTCCTCATGCTACCCATTCTTGAAATGGATCGAGCCAGGTCGGACAAATAATGCTAATAGTGAGTGCTTCCACTACAAATACAATGTATGGTGCTAATTAGTTATCCCATTAGCATATCCATGGCCTAGATACCATCACTGAATCAATTAAAGACAACATGATTGGTACAAATTGTACTAAGAGGTTTTATCGATTATATGCTCTTGATGACCAGCATGATATTATATAGTATTCACTCAAAAATCTTAAGAATCTTAAAATATTTTCAAAGATCTTAAATTTCTAATCATATCAAGCAAACATGTATGGTTTTACATGTAAAAGTTGACCTACAACTATTGTAGGTTAAACTATAGTTATGTCATGAAATATTCATTCAATGGTAATTGATGTTTTCTTATTTAAATATTTTATATAAATATGTGAAGCAGAAATTAATCATGATAATTTCATAACTTCCTTGATTGACATTGAATGATAAATACATTAATAAAGTTCTTCTGATGATCTAATAATCTTCCGACCCATCACCTTATGGAATATCTAGGAAAAACAGAGCCAGAATCACGTGAAATAAATTTGAGTGGCTTTCTAATTTAATTATCTACTAAATTATTATATTATTAACATGTTTCATTACCAGAAAATAATAACCAAAAATAGCTTGTTACAGATCCGTGACTATATGCAAAAATAATTTCACTGCGAGAATTTTTCGAATCTAAACAATGAACCATTGGTGCCATCCTTTAGTAAATATTTTGGGGGACACATTTAGACACTACATTAAAGTACACAAAAAATTCATTCAAATATTTCACAAATAGTAGTTTTTCATTCTAACAAAAAACGATTCAAACAAGCATCATATGCATAAACTATGAGTCCAAGCGCATATTATATAAAAACATTGTTCTCTTAAGGTTTGGATCAGATCCAAGACCTTTTAACCATGGATCTGATATCACTTGAAGGCTATGGTTTAAGCCTTAATGCATCATGTAAGTGTGAAGATCACATTACATGCAATCAAGAACAACTAGCCATACTAGTTGCAAGGGGCAATATAGAAATTAAATTTTTTTAACAAAGATGAAATAACATGACATGAGAACCTTTCTCATATATTTTCCATAAAGATCACAAATGAGTAAAAGGATTATCTCTTAAATTATCTTTACGATCGCGTATCTTTAAATGAAGAGATATCATGTCTCAAATCCAACGAAGGATGCACTTGCGAGCAAATGGACGAGACATGTGCTTCCAATAATCCGAGTTTATTATACGAGTGTGAAATCTCTTGAATTCATTTAACGAAATCCATATCTTTTCTCATGATAATGGATCATATAAGATGGTGGAGATCCACGAGCAATCGATCCAGCAACATAATGACAACGCGACGATAGCGATGCTCCCAAGAACCACCAAGTGGATGTTCTCTAGGGTTGACAGAGAGAGCCTCTTGGACATATATGAGAGAGAGAGAGGGAGTTGTTGCTTTCAACTTGTGTTTTGTAAAAGAATGGGCTAGGGCAAGCCTTTCTTTTATAACAAATTGGATAGTGGAGATGCACTCCTAATTTAAATCAATAGCATTATTTTATTGCATAAAATTTAGAACAATAATTATATGATTTAAAATAAAATAAATATCTTGAAGAATATTCAACAAATTTAAATTAAATTAAATCACTTCATATAGATTAATATGGAAAGGAGTGGAGCCTCCTTCCATATCTAGGGTGGACGGCTACATTAGAGACAGTCTCCACGTGGTAGTCCACTCCTAATAAGGAATGGATTTCACCTCTTTTCAATATTGATGATATCTCATATCTCATCAATTATATCACGTGTTATATTTCCTAAATTTTCACCAAATAATTCAAATTATTTTGTGATAATTTCAATCATGCATTGATAATTATAAATCATATTCAACCGCGCACAAAATGTAAATTACATTTACAAAAAATTGTACAAAATGAATCCAATTCACATTAACATTTAATTTGTAAATTTTATTTATCTAAATCTCTCCGTGATATTATAAATCATATTTGTAATATTCATGATTATTATGGATAGTGATATCCACATAATCCATGTCTTTGATAATTAAATCTCATTTAATTATCTTATATGACTCTTCTTATGTGTCCAATTAATATAAATCAAATTTATATTATTCATGATAATAAAATCACATTTAATCATCAAATTTTCAATGCTCAGATATATTGTCAACAATAGAACTAATCTTGAACTCTTTCAAGAATAACGTGCCTTCTACATGGATACTTAGAGATATGGATATGGCGATTGTACATTACATGTATAATGACTTGAATATTGAGACCTTATCTCATATATAGATCTAGGTGACCTCTCAAAGATGTTTGGTTAAATAAAATCATAAATCTAATCTACACATTGCATCCAAATCACATTTAGATCAATATTCAACATTCAGACTAAGATCGTATATTACTAATCTTCCGAAAGGAGTCAATAAAATCCAAACCTATGTCATCACTCCTTTGGAATGGAAGTGTCATGGTTATACAATTGTTTGCGATCACATCACCCTCAAGTATTCATCGTACCCATACACCTTGCATAATGGAGGGCCTAGAATGAACATGAAGTTTTAGATTATATTTGAATTGTCATCTTCATGATTTTATCATTAAGTTTCTCATTCAATCATTAAGAGTTGGTATCCTTCATATGCTTTCGAAAATCATATATTATACCTACAAATACTATCATGAGTGCAAAACAAGATGACCATACACGGAATTTAGTTGGTCCCAATATCTTATGCGTGATCTCATATCTTCTATTTTCATAGTGAACCTATATGATCCCCTTGAAAGATCATATTACTCATACGCCCTTGTATGCACACCGGCTCACTGATGTATAGATCTTGACTAGGTCATCAATCTAATGATCTTATTAATGTACATACTTAGACATATAGTAATACATATATCTCCCGTCAGAGGATGCCTGACTATATCGTGACAACATACGGCATAGGTCTTCATTATCTCAATCTCGTTAAGTCAACTCTTTGACCTAACGTATGTGACACCTATAAATCCTATGCAAATGACCTGCATCAAGAGGTCAGTTCGATATCAATCTTTAGATAAGGATTTCCACCTTCTTCTCAAGTTGGAGATCATGTCTCAACAATAATTTGATGGTGCTTGATGAGTCCTCAATCTAAATCTTAGAGATATCATCCAAGCACTATCCTATCATCCACCTCCTCCCAAACACATGCATTGAGAAGCGGTGCCTTAAGCCATTTCCTTTATCGTCACTAAGGAGAATAAGAACTTGGGGTCTCTGCATGATATCAATTTCTTCCATCTCCATGCCTGACTTCATGTCCCTTCTGATTTCTCCATCGAAGATCAGCATCAAGGCCGCATACGCGCCCCCTGTCACTGAGGAACCTCTCCGCCTCACCGCTTGAACTTCATCCTCCCATGCTTTCAACAACAATAATGAACACCCCTCATCGATAGTCTAAGAAAAACCGAGCCTTCCAATACGTATATCCCTCACAGTAGTAGCGTTACAATAAAATGTTCTTTTTCCTGAATAACTGCTTCGATGTAGTCTAATAAATTGATGAATGTATTACCAAAGATAGATTGTAACTCCTTTCTAAATGCATAAAAATATTTTTATAAAGACGAAATAACTTTGACTTCATTCTCATACATCTTTTTCAAGCTTCATCTATGGAGTTATTCCCCCACTCGCCATCCCTCCATCTTTGGTTGACCATTTCTTTGGGGTTGCTCGACCAGTTGTGTGTGGGCGGTAGTCTGGTCTTCCCCTACCAACCTTATTGTCCCTACAATCCCAAGGTTCTATGGACGAATACAAAAATTAGATCCTGAGATTTTTCTCATCTCTTTCAGACTATTTTGCAAATTTATAAAACCTTTATCTTTAACATGCAATTTACACATTTTAAATTATAAATTTCTGTTCATTTTCACCATTGGAAATGGTGGAAGCTCTCTGTTTATCTATGTTTATCTTTGTGTATTGAATTTGCAGTGTGGAGATCGTGGAAAGGAGTAGAGAACCTAACATGTTTGTTTGATCATGCTTCTGATGTGAGTGGTAGCTTCGATATGATGCTTTTGATTTTGGAATTGGATTCGATGGATTGGGGTTACCTGGAAGAACCTATAGATTCTTTGCGACTATTTTGAAAATGATTTTATTGTGAGACAGATCTTGCTAACAAATGATTTAGAAATAGTGATCGATGTGGTATTATATAAAATTAATTATGTAATAATTTATACCTCTATAAATAAATACATATACAAAGTAACTCAAAATTTATGTATAGTCAATACGATTTCTCTCATTGTTTGACTCCATTTGATAGTTAATATAGCTTCATTTATGCATTAAAAATTATCCATGCTAATTTAAAAGGAAAATTTGAAACTATTGGCATTAGAGCATATCAAATTTAAGAAACATATAGCAGTATATCATTGATTATGGTAACTATAAAGATAATATATTATAAGAGTGTCAAAATTTTAAATTTGTCAAAGATGTCATTATATATGTTGAATTAAAAATATTTTTTAATATTTTTAAAATTCAATATATTAATAATTATATATACATATCGGTTTGTGATTCGTATTTTTTTCGATGGAGATATTATTACAAATTTAAATTTTAATACTAAAAAGGCAATTTTAAACAATATTGGTCGAATTACGATCTTTTCAAAAGATTGATAATTTGTATGTAATATGTTCCTCCATAATTTGCTACTTAAGTTCCGAGTACATTCATAAAATTTGACCTCTTAATTTCATACGTTACCCTAAAAAAATACTCAAGTCACGAAGCACATGTATGCACCCTAGTGAATTATAAGATATGAATCTTAAATTCTAATATATAGTAGTATTATAATATGCCAATCCAATTAAAATGTTGAGGTTTTACTAAAAAAATAGCATATTATAGACATTACAACCACATACGATTTTACTTCATCCAAGCATTTCATACGATTTTACTTCATAGTTTGCATACTATAACAACTTTGGTCAATGAAATTGGATAATTTGACATTTATGATAATATCATCTGTAATTATTTTTATAAAAATGATTGTTATTAGTTACAAAATTATATTTAATTTTTTAAATTCGCAAGGAGTACCTATTGTTGATATATAACTAGCAAAGAATTATATAACAATAATTATATGCTAAAGTAAAAACAACATCTCGCATCATTTTATGCAAAATAATCCATTCCTGTTAAAAAATCTTTCTTTTTAATTTAGTCCCCCAAACCAACAATCCTATTTTCATCCCTGCCCTACAGGAAGAGTAAGAAGGAGATGAGGGACATGGCTACTGTGATGAGGAGGATAACCATGCAAGAGGTGGTTGCCATTCCTTTGTTTGCGTTGTACATGGTCCAGGAGCGAGGGATGCCAATAAATTAGAAGGGCCGAACGGGAATTAAATGAATGCAATTATGGGGTTGCAATTGCATGCCTGCAGAAAAGGCCCTCCAATTAAGTGGGGGGCATTTCGATCCTTTACTTTCACAAGATAACGTTGTTGGCTTACATCTGTTAACTAAAGATCACATCGGTGCTGAATTGATTAATAATGGATCACATTGTTAATTTTTTTAAAATCTTAGCTATTACATTGAAATTGGCTATATAATTCAGGAACATTTGTGTAATCTTTCAATAACTTATTTTGTATTCGAATTTTGGAGAATTATCGCCCAAGAGAAGAAAGGGCAGCCTGGTAAATACACGTCAGGATATTCCAGCCATCTTCGTGGACCGTAGACTTTAAACTGCTGGCGAAGGTAAAGACGAGGACGCAGCGGCCGATGAAAGGTACAGGTCAAGGTTTTTTTTTCCTGGAGTTTAAAAGTCAGACGTTGCTACGTCGATGCTTCCTTTGACATTATTTCTAGGACAGTTAGGATTTGTGCCTGGGAGACGATATAGATATCAGATTCAGACGTCCATATGCAAATTACATCTTAGAGAATTCGGTTTAAGCAAAATTTTTTGTGATAGTGGAAAAAAGAATTTGAATAACAATTCAATACTATGAAGTATGATACAGAAATAATCATACACGCAGAACTTTGGAGTTCCTTGAGGTGCGTAGGACATTCTAATGCATTTGATGGCATAATGCTAAGACAGAACTCTGCATATACCACCAAAAAATGCTGGCTTGGATCGGGATAGGCCAACCTTCTTGTAAATTGGGGCTCAGCTCGGTCTCCTGTATATTCTTGTTCGAATCTGATTTTTAAAATCATTTTTATCATCTTTACATTTTGTAAATTTCAATGGATATTCACCAGTGTGTCATATCAACTTGTTAGTTACTTTATTTTCACGGTCTCTCTCTATGTGTCAATTCCCAATCGAAAGCTTTATTTTTCAAATGTAACAAAGAGGGGTTTCAACTTTAACATTAGGGAACATTTGGATAGAGGGCTATCCAGTAAGAATAATCATTTAAAAAAGATTTGGGTAAATTACAAAAAAAATGACTCATCTTTATATGCATTCCCAAATTAGGGATTGATCTTCAGTTTGTAACAAATAGGGGACCAAAGTTTAACTTAACGTTCCAGACCCCAATGCCGTCAATGGACAACTCAATACACGATTTTACTTGACGAAATTGCCCCTACGGCCTCTTCTTCTTTCCCTTGCTATGGCGAAGAGCATTCTCTAGTCTCTTCTCCTTTCCCTTGCTATGGATGACGGAGAAGGGCCTCTAGGCTTCCATCGCGGCAACATGCTCGACCCTTCGATGCAGGAGTACCACCCCACCCCCTACCACTTCACTCTCGGACAACCTCAAATTTACTATCCCTACCCTCTTCCTCCGCTGCCTCCCATCCCTCCACTTTCTCCCACCTTCAATTTAGAATCATCGGTACAGGGCAATGGCTCATTCCCTTCCCCTTCCTCTGCACCTCCTCATCGGCCACGTCGTAGAGAGACACGAAAAGGATCGAACCTTCGAAAGCTGTCTGCAGATTTGAAATCCCAGCCTTGAGAATCCAAGATCCACACCGAATACCAACTAAAAGATTCTTGAAATCCCTGGAGCCACCCACCAATCCAGCGACAAAGGAATTATCATCTATCAACTCCAAAGACGTAGAGTGCAATCACTACGAAGACGACCTCCAAATCTTCTACAACACCATCCAACCTCACCCCTATCTCCAACCTTCGGAGGGCCTCTCGTGGAACTCGCACTCCACATGCGGGAGGTTATCCTAGCTGGTTTTTGCAAAAAGACCATGCATGAGCAGAATCATTAACGGGTCATGGCCTGCTGCGGTCGAGGGTGAGGTGGTACTCCTGCACCGAAAGGTCGAGCATGTTGCTGTGACAGAAACCTAGAGACCCATCTCAGCCGTCCATAGTGAGGGGAAGGAGAAGAGGTCGTAGGGGTAGTTTTGTCAAGTAAAATCATGTATTAAGTTGCATGCCCATCGACGGCATTAGGGACTGGAACGTTAAGTTAAACTTTGGTCCCCTATTTGTTACAAACTAAAATCAGCCCCTAATTTGAGAATTCATGTAAAGATTAGTCCTTTTTTGTGATTTACCCATTATCTAGTGGATATCTTTTTTTTCTTGCTATTCCGACCGAAGGTTTGTTGGTGAGAGGATTTATCATGATGTGCATTTTTTTTAAAGTTTATAAAAATGATTAGATTTGAGCAATTTATAACTTTTAGGTATTAAGATTGTATATTGTACATTTTTTAAATAGAAGAGAGATAAGTGGGTGCATATAAAAGGGGTTTTTACCTCACGAACCCTAGTAACTTTACAAATTACCTCCACGACCATCTAAACATCATTATTACCTACTCGATCTCGTTAACTTGCTAAACCTTGCCCCCACAAACAATATTATTAACTCCCATTCATTTGCCCATTAAATTGAAGCGGATTTCATTAAAAAGAGGTGCATATTGCCCTCTTTGTATAGCAAATTTACAAAAAGATGCAATCAATGTGATGCCCCGCCCCTCCGGCTACCGAAACCGATGGGACGAGAGCATCGGACCTACGGTCCAAATATGCCCACGATCTATGATACTCAACAAACTATCTTATACACATTAGATCAACATTTGAAATATATATACAACAACAGGAGAATAATATGAAACGGAAAGTAAAATGCAATATCCATTCTCATTGATAATAATCGTCAAGTCAATGTCCACACAAAATGAGATACAACATATAATTATGAATTTACAGAAGAAGTCCTCCAACTATTTCATTACATTGTCTCTCAAATAGAAAATGAAATAATGTAAGAATAATTAAAATACACTAAGTAGGATGCACCATGTCTGATGCAAGTATGGCATAGGAAATCTGATCTCCTCGAAAAGCCGCTACTGTTGCAGCTGCTACTCAGGTACACCTGTTGGATTCACACGAGGGTAACGTTATGAGCAATTTCCCAGTAACGAGACAAACACTATAATAATTAATGTAGAAGTAGTAAGGCATGTGACTTGTTTCTTTCTAGTGATTTTTGCATATACCGTGGAAGGTAGAACCTACCGTATTATTCTAAGTTACAATGGAGTTACCTGGTAGCACATTTCATTTATTAATAAAATCATTGTTTGAGGACTAGCACGTTGGTCTTGATACTTCTTTTCTATCTATTAATTAGAATTCACGACGATATGCAAATATATATTTTTGATATTCGATCATGACGCATTTCTGGTATTAATTTAGCACATGCAAGTACTTGACTCGCAGGCCTCTGCTATGCGGGAACTTCTTTGTCATCTTGAGTAAACCCTCAAGAACCTTTGTTCAACTAGAATATGAAAACGATCAAAAATCCCAGTTCTCTAACTTCAAACCACATCCCGGAACACCTATCACAATATTATTACTCAAAGTAGAATTTGATGCGGCCACACCAAATATTACTGAGAGTTCTAGTATCATGTGTAAGTGCGAAACCAAGAACGCCAACCGCGCCACCTGCCTACTGTGTCGAGCGACTCCGGATACTACCGAACTGCGAGGTGTAACACATCACCCAACTCGTCCGTTGGGGTTGCGACCTTCAAGGCATCTCCCCGAGGCTCAAGGATGCAAGCCCAATCCCATGCGGCACCTATCTCCAAATGCCCAACACTGTGGACTCTTGCACCTTATGAAATAATTCTATTAACCACAATACTCACCGATAACTTGCATACAATTCGGAGATGTTGTAAGAAAATTTATAACTTGGATTGCATTATTCGTGGATAAAAATGCCTAATTACCAATATTTATACAAGAAACCAACGATTATTAGCGGAAGAGAGCACGTATTTATTCAGATTTGAGATCAAAAGGAATTATGAGTAGCTCCCCCCCTGCAAGTTAAGATCTTGTTATAATTCTAATAATTCACTTATGAGGGCATGTAGATCATTTATCAACATTTAATATTCCTTTATTCCCTGTATAACATTGTTAACCACAAATTTTGTTATATATAACCAAATAAAACTAACAAGTTGTAGAAGAAATCCATCAATAGTTATATGGCTATGGAATACATATAAATTCACGTTAGACCAAAGTTTTTAGAAGAGAAAAAAAACGAAATAAGAATGTATATTAAGAGGGTGGGACGTCACTACCATCGCAACTTAATATTACATCTGCAGTTTCAAAAGAACGTTGATATAATAGTAATCATAATGATGGCAAATTAGATTTCACCTTTGTAAACTTATAACGTTCTCATAACCTCATTGCATTCAATCATCTTTATTGACACCAAAAACAAATGGCAAGGACCATGGTACATATAATCGTGTATTTGTATTATTTTTTAAAAAAAGGGATTTTATCACTTGTGCCCCTCCGAGATATCGCAATATCAGTTATGCCCCTATCTTTTTGTTAATATCAGTTGTGCCCCTGACTTCTTGCTATTTTATCACTTGTGCCCCTCAGGTTAGTGACCGTCCATCCATAGTGCAAACGGACGTGAACTTTGAGGACATAAGCGGAATTAATTTTTTAAAAACGGTTATGTGGTCATTTTACACCATTTTCCTCATCCTCTTCTTCATCCTCCTCTTCCCCATCCTCTTCCTCCAACCTCCTCCTCCTCCCTCTCCGCCCTCGCCCCTGCCCCGCGCCGTCCAGCTCTGCCCCGAGCTCCCCGCACCTCCTCCCAGCCCACTGCCCCCGCCCCGCGCCGCCCAGCCCCGCACCTCCTCCCCTCCTCGAGGATATCTGATATTACCAAAAAGATAGGGGCATAACTGATATTGCGATATCTCGGAAGGGCACAAGTGATAAAATCCCTTAAAAAAATATATACCATATTGATATCATTAATTAGATGAAAAGTCTCTCTCTGCATACGTTAGGAACAATATGGAGGAAGGTTCATAGTCACCTCGAATAATTTTTTTTGGAAAAAGAATCTATAATGTTGGTTCAATCACAAGGAAACATACACATTTACATATATGATGACTGATGAATGAGCTCAACCAACAAATATGATAAAAATATCCACTTATTGTCTACAGGACTTACGTATCAAGAAATTTTGCATGTATTATCCTTAAGGACAGTAGAAAATCCATGTGCTCTAGAGTGAAGATGATAGACAAGTTTACTAATGATATTCATCCAAAGGTGTTTGTTGTTAGTGTATTTTCGAAATCATCCGTAAACACATCGATAGTATCCCAACGTTAACTCTAGCGACATATCAAAACTGAAGGAATAATAAGGATAGAAATATTTTTTTTGAGCCAAAAAAGGGGGAATAATAAGGATAGAAATATAATTTGATCACCACCACTCACCACAAAAACACCTAAGGCCACGAGGATATATGAGCATATAGGATCTGAAAGCGAGTATAATTACAACAAAGAGGGGGAAATAGAACATCATTATAATTTAATATTCATGGTATAAAGATATCTAAGGCTCAACTATATATATATATATATATGTATATATCCAAAACATAGGATTCAAATCGTGTGAAACCAACAACAAGAGGGAGGTATTTATCATTACCTTCGAGGATGTTCCCTCAGGATCTCCTCTCATACGGAAATGATATTCCCATTGCTCGATCGTAGCATGAGTACGTATACAAAGGTGACCTCGAGCCTTCCTACGTGATGGTGGTCGTGGATCTTCGATCGGAGCTTCTTCTCCGATGTCGATGACGACCTTCCGGTGGTTGATCCGACCAAGGAGGTGGTGCTCCAAAGAGAGAGGAGGATGGTGGTGGTTAGGGCTTTGGAGAGGACAACCTATCATAGCTTATTTATAGCATAAGAGGAGTAAATGGATTAAATTTCGGATTCGGTCCGGTTCCATATATGGATCTCGATCATCCAACATAAAAACATTGATATCTTGGGCTAGGAATGTCGGAATATGATGTTCTTGGGCTCGTTGGAAAGATCTCGACGAGATCTACGAAATGAAATGATTATTTAAAATTTTTGGATGTCAAATATACTCCATATTTTAGGGAAAAAATACGGGGTTTCACAATCAATTCCCTCTTCCCCTTCCCCCTCTCGTCTACCTCCCTCACCCATCCCCAGCATCACCCCCTCCCCCGAGCACCGCCTAACTGCTCGAAGGCCCTTTCCTCCTCCTTGCACGCCGCCCAGCTTCCCAGTTTGTTGCTCGAAGGCCCTCCCCTCCTCACCACGAGCCACCTAGAGGCCAACCCCCCTCCCCCACCATCTAGAGGCTGAGTCACATCGCCTCTAACATCTATGCCTATTACATGTGATTAGAGTTCAAATCCAAACTTAAACAACGAATACAATCACTCTATAACCATCTACGATGAATATTCACTAAGTTGGATCACTGTGCAATTGACGAAGTTTCACTAAGTTTGATCTTTGATCATCGATTTGTCCCCTTATGGTGAGAGAAATCGCGAGAAGGATGTCCTCTTTGATCTTGCATCATCATAAGAGTAGTATAACATCCGATAGGCTCGAATTAAGGAGCATATTTGCTCTATTTATAGGTTCAGGTGACCAAATCCCCTAGATCACTACACACTTCATATCCAGGCATGATTCAAGGTTTAGTAGATGCAGCTTGACCAGATGAAGCTTATAGATTTTGTCCGAGTCCAGTCCATTTAAAATCAAGGGAGATACACATAGCAGTAACCATTTGATTCGACCCAACAGATGGTTGAGATTCATCTAGAAGCTGAGCCCGCTCCCCTGTGCCTGCTCAGAGGTCTTATTCTCTATGCTATCTGTCACCCCCCAGCGCTCGACTGTTGCTAGTAGATTGGAGAAGCAAGTAGGTTGCTTGAAAGGAAAATGCAGATGAAGAAGGTGGATAGAAGAAGGAATGAGAGAGAGATGATGAAATCCTACTGTGGAAAATTCATGCGATTTGATTAACTCAATTTTAACCAAAGTAAGTTAACCCTAGATGTGACAAATTAACGACATAGTTCATGCAGTAAGACGGAGAAACACTACGGAATCGAAGGGGTAATAACGGTGTTTAGAAGGCCGAGGAGGTACTTTGCAAAGCTTCTGGGCTTCGTGGGGTAAAAATCTCTATATTGAATGAGAGAAATAGTAGCTGTCAAGTGGGCTCCATAGTTTAGGGAATAAAATACATCTTATGGGGTCCACCACTGTGGACAAGAGGGTTTACGGGGGGAAGCCTTAGGGAGAACCCTATCAAAATAAGGGGAAAACTCAAATTTTTTAGGGGATCCCCTTACTGTCCTGTTCGTTTGGAGAATAGGCCCCAGAATAAGGGGCCTATTCTCCTTCCGACACGGTTTCCCGTGGTACGATTATTCTTGCTCATTTCATCTTATTTCACTCTTATTCCTATCTTTATCTCACCTTACCTACCTTTATTTCACCTTATTCTCCTTATTCCTATCTTCCAGCCGAACAGAAAATAGACCTTTATTCTCCTTATTCTCCATTCTTATTCCTGCTTATTCCCGAACCGAACGGGCCCTTAGAGTTTAATGTTGATATAAAAAGATAACAAAAACTTACAGATGTATGTATTTGTGAAAAAAAAATAAGATCGGACTCCTTTTTGTTACATTTGAAACAATTTTATACTAATACTTTGGTATCTTCAGAATATTGATTTGACCCAGTTAACCTTTCTAATTCAATATTACGGTTAACGTTTTAATAGATTTTTATTTTTATTACTTACGAAAGGTGATTGTACCTTGCAGTTTTTATCATAAACTATCTAAATTAGACCAAAGCACCTGCTTGGATCTTAGTCCATTGACATTTTCACTTAAAGGATATTTCACGCATAACACTAACAATCCAAACTAAATTGAAAATACTGATAGTTGTTAACCATTACATGGCATAATTATGTGTTAACTTCTATTGATTCTTGTCATCATGTTTAACGGTTTCCGTCACAAATTTGATCACCAAAAAGCACAATGCTCCAAAAAAATGAAATAAACAACACAGATCGATCACGTAAGTACGCACATGAACTATTTAAAATTTACAATATACAAAAAATACAAGGTCACGAAATGGATTTCAAGATAAATGCAGATTACATCCATTTTTTTTGTTCAACATCATTTTTCAACTTGAAATACATCTTATACTATATAAATTGATATTAAGACAACACATATTAAATAATGTTTACACTAAAAGGGAGACACACAATCATGTGAACTCATTGTGCTATCTCCACCAAAATACAGACACCAATCTTTATTATTTGAATACAAATAGCGAATAGAGTCAAGCAACAATAATAATAATAATAACTAAGAAAATATACAATAGCGTCAAGCTTAAAAATAGACTATGTATTATTATAGTGGAAAAACATTAGGGCACGTGCTCACCATTTCGTAATAAAGGAAATAAATAAACAGTCTAATAAATCACTATTAAAATAGGGATATTTACGCATATAATTTTGTAATTATCCCGAAAACCTCTATAAACACGAATTACATCAAGGACCCTGAATAGCAGTTAACTCTTACACTCATAACCCTGTGTTAACTTCCATTCAATTTTCCGTCAATTATCGACGATATCCTTCAATTATTTTACATTTATACCCTTTAATTATTTTACATTTTATACCCTTTAAGTTTCTATTATTTTATATTTTATACCCTTCTCCTCCAACCCCTCGCCTACCTTGTCCTCCTCCAATCAGGCACCCCCCTCGACGTCCTCCACCGACCTCCCGTTCCCCCCCTCGCTGACACCCCCTCCTCTCTTTCCGCCTGCAAGCCCCCACCCTCATCGAATCCCCCCTCCCGGGTGGAAGCTGATCCATGACCTCCTGCCTGGAGGAACACCCCCGCACCTCTGGCACCGCCGTCGAAGCCCCCAACCTCCAACCTCGCCCTGCGACCCCGATCCACCGTTTCCCCCTCCGGTTGGACATCCCATCCCTCCTTCCTGCAACCCTCCTCCCCCTGCAAGCCTCGTCCCTACGAGCCCTACCCTTGGAAGACCCCTCCTTGCGATGCCCCCTCCCTCCCGCCTGCAACACCCCCTGCCGACCCCTCCCTACGACGTCCCCTCCCTCCTGCCTGCAACATCCCCCTGCGACGCCCCCTCCCTCCCACGTGCAACATCCCCCTTCTGACCCCTCCCTATGACGCGCCCTCTCTCCTACATTAACAACCCCCTACAATTCCCCCTCCCTCCCTACTACAACAACCCCCGACCCCTCCCTGTGACGCCCCCTCCCTCCCGCCTGCAGCACGCCCCTGGGAAGACCCCTCCCTACGGCCCCGATCCACTGCTTCCCCCTCTGACTGGACATCCCCTCCCTCTTACAAGTCTCTCCTCTACAAGACCTGACCCATCGCTTCCCCCTCTGTCTGGAAGCCCCTCCCAACAATGCCCCCTCTCGCCCACCTACCCTTGGAAGCCCCACCCAGCAACCCCCTCCGCCTGGAAGCCCCTCCCAGCAACGCCCCCTGTCCCGCTTGAGAGCCCCTCCCTATGACCTCTACCATCGTCGAGGTCTCCCGCCACCCATGATACCCACCAGCAGCCTCACCATTGTCAACCCTTCCTGCAAGACCCCCTCTGCCTTGGAAGCCCCATGCATGATGTCATTTTATTTATTTTTAACTGTCGATTAACCCTGGCCATTAATTCATGGATAAATTAGATTAACTCACTCATGTGGTTGAGTTAATGATCAAAACTAATGGAAGGTTACAAGTGTAAAATGGAGCACTTATTCAGGGTCCTTGGTGTAATTCGTGTTTATGGAGGATTTTTGGGGTAATTACGAAATTAGTCAGGGTTGTGAGTATAAATATACCATAAAAATAATATTAATGTCTGCAAAGATCATGTACCCTTATCATTATTGCCTCTTTGAAGCAAATAGAAACCATTATCGATGCATACATAAAACATGGATAAACTAATTAAATTCAAATGAAATATGCTTGATAACTATTTTATAAAGCAATTACCATACAACATTCTAAAAGGAATAACATATTATGCATTTTTGCCACTTGAGAAGAAGGTTTCCTGATGATTGATCAACTTCTCAATCGTTTTTGGGTCTAAAGAAGAAAGCACAATGCTTTGAGAAAGAAAAAAAGGGATTTTTACCCCACGAGCCCTATAAACTTTGTAAATAACCGTCTCGACTTTTGAAGCATTGATATTCCTCCATCGACACCGTAATCTTGCTCCCTCTTACCCACAGATCATGTCGTTAATTTTACTTTTAATTGAGTTAATAATGTGGGTTAATCTAAACAAGTGGTGAAATTGATGGTGGATCTTCCACCTCCTCATCTCCTTCTTCTTACATTTTTCTTCTTCCCTTCTAGCCTACGCTGCCGCTGTATACGACCTACTCTCCAGCATGTGCAACCGCATGTGCGCCCTCCTCTCCAAATCGTGCCGCTGCACCCGCGACCCCACTCCAGCCTGAGCCGCTGCACACACGCCCCCCTCTCCAGCCCGCGTTGTCGCACATGCGACCCCCTCTCCATCTTGACCTGTCGCATGCATGCCCCATCTACAGCTCACGTTGCTACTTGCACGCCCCCTTTCCATCCTGAGCCATCGCACACTGACCCTACACACCCCAACCCGTGCCCTAGCTACTCTTTGTTCTGTGGCTGGTACTATTCATATCCGACGATGACAACGAGTCTTTATCTAATGCTCAAACCAACGAGGAGGGTAGTGCTTTGCATCCCTGAATGATGGCCAGGGATGTTGAGCCAGGCGAGGCTACTATGGAGCATGAATGGTATGGGTGTGATGAATCTATGATTCATCACGCTAGAAGTTGAAAATAGAGCTTTCTTCCAGAGTAATTAGCAGCATTTCACCACTTATAGTGCATAATTAGCATTCATGCATGTGTAAATAATATTTGCATTTTAGCATTCATATTTACATTAAATAAGGAGCCAAGTTCGCTTGTAAATATTCACTAAAATCACCGATGTGTATCTATTTTATACTAACTCCAAATCCAATAAAATCAACTCTATTGTGTATATATAATATTAATAAAGGAAAAATATCAAAAAATACTAACTTCTAAAGTTGTCTAATAAATCCCAAATCCAAGTTTGAGAATAAGAAACTTAAAATGCACACATCTCTCTCATACATTGTCTGATTTAGGTCTATCACTTTTAAAGTAGTATATATTCAAAGTCCATCAAAACAAGACTAATTTCATATACATTGGAGATTATATGTGAATTTTGAATTTTGGGCCCCTATTGTATATCGTACATATGACCAAATGGCCATTTATTTTATTCACTTTATTTTCTTAATTATTAAAAAAAATAAAAAAAATTAAATTGTAAATATTCCTTTCATATTTTCTCTATTTTAAATTTGATTTTTCTCTTATTTAAAAATGACAAAAAATTTTGCAAAAGATAAAAATACGGTGTTTTTTATCTATAAGATACCACCTAAAAATACTTTTTGTATAGATGTCTTCCTTTGATTTTTGATCCTTCACAAAAATTGTAGATCTCATCATCTCGTCGAGACAAACAACTTTCATGTTGATCTCTTTTTTATTTGACTCCTTTTGTTATTTCTTTTTGATTTTTTCTTTACATGTAATTTATGATTTTTCTGGGATCAACATGTGGCCCCTCTTAGAGCCGCTACGTATCACCCATATTTATTTATTTATTTATTTTAATTTAGTTTAATTTATTTTAATTATATTATTTATTACTCCATCATGTCGCCGCACCTCTGTGTGCCACGTGGCGTTTGCACCCCCTCTCTTTCTCTCCGGCTGATCATGTGCCTAGCACATGACCTTCCCTTCCACCTCGCAGGACCGTGCCCAATGCAACCGCCCACATCATGCGACGGTGTACGACCCCTGCTCTGTCGTCTCTCTTTCTACACCCAGTCGTCGCCCCGCCTCTTGCAGCGGCATATGACCCATCCTCCGCCCTCTATCTTCTGGTCAAACCGCACGTCGCCAACCTCTGCTTCTTGCGATGCAAGCAACCACAACCACCTCTCGCCCACTCCCTTGTGTCAACCACCTCACAGCCAACCCCTCCATCTCCTCATTTCGGCACAAATCACACTCCTCCAACTGCATTTAAAAAGGACCCACTTCCTCCCATGCAATGCATTTGCCATTCGTAGAGATAGAACATGGCCCAGCTCCTTCCAGACCATTGGTGGCAACTTCGGTCATGGATGAAGAAGTCAATGAAGACCCTTACATCCTCAAGGCGAGATTCATGGAAACCCCAAAAGAACAAGTTCCATGTTGCAGTAGCTTAGGTTCTGCTACTAGAGCTTCATGCCCTCTGCCGTGCACTCGAGGCGACAACCAGAGAGTCCTCCGTGACTTCTCCTCCTCAGGCAAATTCGATAATCCTGTAGGAGAATTTTCTTCTTACCTCCTTCTCCTCCCTTCCTCTACTATTATTCTTCTTCGAGCTTTGTTTCTACTTCTTCTTCCCCTGTTCCCCGATCAATCTTGACCTTCGCTTCCTTCTCCTTCCATCGGCCATGCGTTCATCATCAACACGTCCAACCCACCCCTTTGCACCTCCCTTCTCCGTCGTGCGGAGAAGCAGAGTCCCATTGTAGCAGTACCCCCCACTTTGTTCTCACTTGCAGGTTCAATGCCAACGACGCACTTCACCATGCACCACCTCGTCACTTCTAGTCGTACCCATGCGACCTTCACATCCAGCACAACTCCGCTCCCTCGAGCCCCTCTGTGTACCACCTTTGTCGACTCGCTTTCCACCCCCCTCGAGCACCACTAGGGATCTGGTTCCTCTGCTCGTCGCTCGTCCTCCATCGCCAAGAAAAAGCTATAGGCACCCCATGATTAAGCACCATCCGACAGCGCTAATCGTGCCACGTACCTCCACCGAGCCATCAACCTCAACGTTACCCGAAGCTAGATCTGCTTGCCATGTGTAGATCTTGTGTTGAACCTCCCCGTAGACACGCGCCTCGCATGTGTCAGTGGACATTTTTCACATTACAACCCTATGGATACAATAATTCTCGAACACACCACCGACAACAAAGGCACGAGCATAGCACGTGGACCTTGGAGAAATTTCATTGACGTCCTCTTCCTTTGTAATCTTCAGAAGGTCTAGCCTTCCAGGAGGCAGGTGAGGAGCACGTGACCTACTGGGAACTTTGCAAAAATGTCCTCTCAAGTATAGGTAATTGCATATTAGTCCTGTCAGCATCTTTATTTTTCAATTTCAGTTTTTGTATTTGCATATAGAACCCTGTGTTTGCATTGTAATTTGAACATTCATTTGGCACCATTTTATTAGTTTTAAAATTTCATATTGTAGAACAATTCATGTTCTATCATTATGGATCTTAATTGAATTTTTATGACAGTATTTGATATAATATAAATATTTTTTTTAGAAAATTCAATATTTTTCCACTATTGGTTCTTCCATTGATATTAAATTAATCATTGCTCTAAAAATTGTGAAAAATTCATAGTATATAGATGTTAGTTTTTTCTACATTGTTCCCAAATTTCATATCATTTGCATGCATTTCAAAGAAAAAAATTATTTGGTGATTCGCTTAATTAATTTTTAATAGATTACAAATAATACCTATTCATATATTCGAGAAGAAACTGAGGTTGGACATTTCAATTATGTACTTTCTATGGGTTCTCTCAATCGGACAGGAAAAGGATGCATTTTTCATCTCCACCCCCCGAATTCTATTTGACTTCGATTAGTTTATTTAAGATGCAGTTGATCAAAACATGCTCTGCTTAATCCTCTTATCATCAAAGATCGTGCCTTCTTATCGAACCTCTCAATTACATGCCCCACTCCTTAAGTAGTCTTCGAGGTGCCTATGAAATGTGTCTATGTCTTCTTCCCTTCCTCACTCCTAGTCCTATCTTCCTTCTACCTCTTCTTGATGCTGTCAATTATTTTTAGGATTTAATAATTTTCCTGGATTTCCCTCACATAGACTCATTTAGGATAATTTTATTTCTACAAAATAACTTTATTTGTTATTTATTAAAATTAACTTTGAGAAAATCACCTAGTCTGCATATTTTAATTCATAAAAAATTCATTTTATCTCCAAAAACTCTGAAAAAATTGCAGTAGCTTAATTTCATAATTATTCAACTTCTGGCCAAGTTTGAGGATTTTTGGACTTGAATATATTGAAATTTGCATTGTAGTCCCTCAACTTAGTCAAATTTGCATGTCATTTATCACTTGCATTTAAAAATATCAAAAAAATATTTCCCTAAAAACCTAACATCTAGATCGAATAAAAATAAACCTAAAGGAGATAGTAGCCTCAGTGAGTTTGACCTTGGGCTTGTCCAAGTAAAAAAGTAATCACTTTCTTGTAATTAAAAATTAATTTAGTGGTTTTTGATTAATTCCGATAATTTCCTGACTGCAATGAACACATAAATTTAATCATTAATCAGATTGAATTAATTAGGTAAATCTAGTGAATAATCAAATGGCACCGTTGATGGGGAGGCACGACTTAGGTTAATTTATAGAAATTCTAGATTTTAGGTTTTCCATCCTCAGGTAGTCTGATCCCCTATTTTTCTTTTGAATAGTTCTCTATTTATTTTCAGCATTTATATATTCTGTGTTTATCTCTCTGACCATTGTCTTATTTTTGGGCGAGGAACATAAATCATCAAAGGCGACTCATCAGGCGAGCCAAAGAACCTACATTGAATTGAACTGAGCAACTTTGAGAGAACTTGTAAAAAAGTCTGTATTTAAAGCGGTTCCTGTTTGGGTTCTTGTGTGTGTAACTGAATTAAAAAGACTCTCTGTGTTGTGTGGTTGCTTGCCATAGAATAGATCATGTACTCACGGCTCTTAGAGATTCCTAGGTCTATTTGTGCTTGTAATATCTAGGATCACACATTACTCTTAACAAGACACACTTAGACCACATAGCTATTAGTCAAAATCAATTTGTTCAAATAGAATTGTCAATCTAGGAGTGGTTTTCTCATTTTCATTTCATATAGTATAAAGATATCAATTGTGTCTCGCATCCCGCATATAGAGCACAAGGACCACTGTAAGTATTCTGAACTGGGCATGCATCATTGATTTTTAATTGCATCAGCTTTTCTTGACTCCCTCCCCCTTGGTTTTAAAACTCAGGATTAAAGGAAATTGTGATTGGATGGTAAGAGTGCCTTGCATGTTGGACTAATGAAGTGGTCATATAACTTAAAATCGAGATTGATAAATGAATTGACCAAAAAATTCAACCTAAAACTAGAAATTCTGTTTGCGGGAGAGTAACCCCGACCTTGATTTCAGGCTGAGTGCAGGTACGGAGAGTTTGTGCTCACACTAAGATTAAGCCTAAATCCCCACCTTCCATATCAACGTACCACGCTCTTAGTTAATATCACATGTTGAATTATTCGAAGTTCAACTGATCATCACTAAGTAGCCTTCATTTGCTTCGGTAAGTAGATAGGGGTGAAGCAACGATGCGACATGACAAGTTGCTTAGTAACCCCCTAGGGTGAAGTGACAAGCCTTGCCAGCCTCTGCCTACTTCGGTAGGTAGATAGAGGCAGGTCCTTAAACTTCATTAGTATTAACCGAGTAAATCGATGATAGAAGCTATTAGAGGAAGGGCATTGGTATCTTAGACGACAGGTTAAACAAAGGAGACATAGCCGACATTGAGCTGAATTCATATAGTCCATCACGTAATACTTGCTAACTATGCTTGAAAATAACACTTAAAACCAAATACAATAATAAGACCCAGCTCCGGGTCCTTCACCGTGTTGAGTTCGTGAAATTAGGGGTTTCTCCTGCATTTGTCTTGTTGTCTATTTGTGTGTGTTCTCGCTATGTGTATTTGCACGTTTTCACATCAATCCACTTTCATTCCTTCTTGGAGGTGTCAGCTCATCAATTTCCGCACCGACCATATTCACCATCTTTCTCATCCATGAACCCTCTCTTAGAGACAGTTTCTCTGCAGCCACCCTTCTTCTCTCCATCTCACCCTGATTATGGAGTCAAAAAATTGACTGACTTATCCACTTCTTCGCATTTCTCACCTACTCCATATTCTAACACTCTAGATCCACTTCCATCTTGGGCTGACTGTCCTTATTCTCGAGAGCTTGATGGAATCAATGAACCATACGAAGAGCAAGCCACAGTTGAGATAGATGATTGGCAGAATTACCCACCCCCACATACTTCATTTTCCTCTTCATATGAATGATGGGACAAGCCAATGAATCATACATACACCACCTGACTTGACTTTAGGGTACAACTCGATCAATCAAACAACCAGAATGGAGAGGCGTATCCTCCAAGTTCTCAACAAAACATAAAATTACATGCCAGAGTCTACGCATATTGAGTATGAGACCCCAAGTTCTCAACAGTATCCTCCAACCGAACAGACTGCTTCCATGATTTGTCATGAGAACTTTTTGTAGGATGAAATTTCTAGGCTTAAACAGAAAAACAAATCATTTGGTGCCAAGTTGAGAGATGTCTCAAACATATTGAACTCATTACCGCAAACTTGGTTATGAAAGTGGATACACCATGCGTAGATTTGATGTTGAAAACCGAGCGAGCATTAGGTAACCCATATATTCTATACAACTAGAGTCAATTCTACCTCCACCTTCTACTAACCACTTGTACTCCGATCTCGAGTCTCCATTTTCTCCCTCTTCACCTTCACATGTCGAAAACAACACAAAAATTTAAAATCCCCAAAAGACCAAAAAATAAAAAATGAAAATGACGTAAAAAAAATGGATCCTGGCCTGAGGGAAACCCTTGTTGAGGAATTGATTCTTAAGATTCCCTTAATAAAGGCCATAGATCATTTCCCAGACCTCAAGAGATTTGTAAGGAGTAAATTTTTGCCCAAGAGGTCAGGTAATAAGAGAACAAGGACAAAAAGATACCAAGTGTCTATGGCCACTTCCTTGGTGATGGGGAGAAAGACCAAGAGCTGTAGAGTGAAGCGGTTGCCCCGAGTTGAGTGTGAAGTCAAAGACATCATTTTTACCCCTACGAGAATCAGTGATGACTCATCGATAAATATACTCCCGACCTCAGTGTTTGACTAGCTCAAAATTGGACCACTTAGGAAATCAAGAGAGATCGTGCAGCTGGCTGACCGATCCATAAAATAGTCAAGAGGAACCATTTCAGTTATCATTACTTTCCAAGATGCTCTATTTCTGAAAGACTTCATGATCATTGACATTGAGCATCGAGGAGAGTTTACCCAATCTCTTATTATTCTTGGGAAGCCGTTCTTAGACTCGACTAAGGCAACTATAGATTGTGAGACTTAAGATATCGATTTTACAACATTGGGAGCACTCCGACGTCACCCATTCTTTGACACACGTTATGCTAAGGTAACCCACATAGGTGCAGACAGTCGTTACCACCGAGAGATAGATGAGTCCCATCTCTCTACTACACCTGAGATACCGGCTGTCCAGACGACCATTGGTTTAGAGACTCCCCACACCTCCACTTCGCCAACTGCTTGCACCACCACCATGACAACTTTTAAGGAGGACTCATGACCCAAAGCTATTATTGAATCCAACACAACTTTTGCTGATTTTCTTGACCATTTTGATGATCCGACATAAGATCCCACTAATGTCAAGCAAACTGAGATCACTAGCACCAATCCGAGATGTGTACTGACCCTTCAGGAATATTACAATATATATGGTGGCTCATTTCTTGAGGAACCCACGGTCAAGACATGGTTGCTCCATCCTCTAGTCGGTTATCCAGTGAGAGGAAGTTGAGAAATGATTCCTTAAGGTGTTCCCTCGAATCCCATAAGACGCGTTATAACGCGTCCCACTACCCTTGTTAATTCGAGCAAATTAATATTCAAATTAATTGAGAATATTCGTTGCAGTCGGATAATGAGGGCAGATCAAAAGCCACATTCAATTATAGTCAAATTAATTTCAAGCGGCAATTTTTTTACTTGGTTGGAAGTCCAAGGTCGAACTCAGGGAGGCAGCTGTCTCCTTAGGTAACTTCGAAGCAAATTTCCAAGGTATGATTTTCAGAGGAGATATTTTTGGTCTTTTTCGGTTTTTTATGTAAGACACATGCAAAATCAGGCCAAATTACAAGTTAAATCAGAAAGATGGTCAAATTAATTCCAAAAATTGTGAAACTTGGCCAGATGATGAAATATAATGAAATTAAGCTACTCTAATTTTTTTAGAATTTTCTGACACTGGATGAATTAACTATGAATTAAAAATGAATGCAAGGTGATTTTGACTAATTTAATTCTAATAAATATCAAATCACACTATTTTTAGATATCAAAATTATCCTAGATAGATCTAAGTGTGAAGAATCCAGGAAAGTTAATAAACCTAAATTTTCATGTGAAATGGACCTATGAAAAATCAATTAATCAAATCAATAAATGATTTATTTATCCTCGAGATGCATGCAAATAAGATGATTTTTGGGCACAATATGAACTTAATTGTCCTAAATCTAATATGATTTTTTGGGTAATTTTTGGAGTCACAGAAAAATTACTATTAATTAAGAGGTGAAATTGGGAAAAATAAAGCAAAAATGAGCCACTTAATTAATAGAAAATTCTACTGATATCACAAAAATATGCCACATGTCACATAATGAAGAGGATAACATAAACTTGATAATGCAATTTTCCAATTTGAAGAATGAATTAATATGCATGCCTAAATATGCATACAAAGACAGGGGTCTAAATGCAATTACAGGAATTTAAATTGTTGAAAATAAACGTGCTGATAAGGACTTTTATGTAATTAACTATAATGCAGGGGGGTGGATGCAATTTCTCCATGGTTCACGTGCTCCTCACGTAGAATCTCCTGACAGGGACTTAAATGCAATATTAAAAAATCTTCAGGGGCCTCGATGCAATTAGCCCAGGACGTATTTGCAGATCACGTGGGGTCCTTAGGCTCAGAGAACTTCGGAGGCTCGGAACAAGGCTCGGGTGACTCTGGAGGCTCGGGCGTTGGCTCGGAAGGCGGCTCGGCTAGCTTCGGGGATCCAAGCCTAGTGGTCGGGGAGGTGGCTCGGATCAGGTGACGTGGCTAGCTCCTAACCGTGCGATCAGGATGATCGAATGGCTGCTGAAAGGATGTGCGTGGCGTGTCTTGTTCCATCGGATCACGATCAATCCAACGGTCCTTGAAGTCCAATGAAGAGGGCGACGTGGCTGATCGAGTGCCGCATGATTAGTGTGAATCCAACGACCCTCTGGATCTCTGGTGCTTGGTGACGTGTCTGATCAAGTGCCGCTGGATCAGTGTGAATCCAACGGCCCTCTGGGGTTCTGGTGCTTGGCGACGAGTCTTGTTCCTGGCCGTGCGATCAGGACGATCGAACGGCTACTGGCCGTCGTCCCTAGCAGCCCTCCGCCTCCTACATAGGAGAAGGCTGGGCTCCGGCGAGGTCGGCTTAGCTCTGCCTCGTCCTCCAGTCATCATCGAGGGGCACGAGAGACTATGACGTAGCTCGGAAGATGCAGGGAAGGCTGGCGAAGCGTCTGGGCGTCTCAAGGGGAAAAGAGGTTCTCTGGAGCTCTGTGGCGGAGGAGCTCACATGCCGCTCCGACGAGCCTCTGACCAATTAAGAAGTGAGTACCTGCAAGGGGTTAGGAGGTAGCCGAAGCGTGCTATATGATCATGGAGTGAATCGTGAGTGCAATGTGAGGCCTAAGGGCGATGAAAGTGGTCGAGTGGTGGTGCTCCGCCAAGGTGGTGGCGCTCGCGGTAGCGTGAGATGAAGTGCATGATCTGAGGATATGGAAGGGTGCGCGAAGGTGCCGGCTCCGAGGCGAAGCTCAGAGGGTGGTCATATGAAGGCGCAGTTAAAAAAGGGCGGCGAATAGATTATGAGAAAGCTCAAGAAAAAGAAGAGGAAGGTCGGGGGGAAGATGGAGGCGTCTACCTGGGAAACGGAGCTTGAAGGCATGCTCTTGGTCGTCGCTTGAAGAACGGTAGATGGTTCTAAGCTCGTGCAGCTCACGGAGGGGGTTGCAGCACAACGGGGAAGACCGTGGATCTTGCCGGAGAAGAAGCCCGTTCTTTGCTCAACGTCTCAATGAATTGCTGTCACCAAATTGGAGGTCGTAGCTCAGGGTATTGACGAATTCTGAAAATGCCGGGTTTAAAAGTTGTTTTTATCGTGTCGTGCGTTGTAGGTGGCAATCGGAAATGGTCAAGAAAATAACCACACAAAATATTTGTCAATTTGATTAATGCGGTTTTATGTTTATTTTACTTGGGCAATTCCCAAGGTCGATCACAAGGAGGCAAAGGAACAACCTAGAGAAATGTCTATCAAAGTTTGTGTTGAGTTTTTGAGGCGGTCTTTTTTTGGAATTTTCAATGCAATAAAGGGTGCAAAATGCAAATTTAGCCTATTTTAGGGACTAAAATGTAAAATACGTTCAAATGATGTTCGAAAAATACAAAATTTGGCCACAATGTAAAAGATGATGAAATGCATGCACTGTAATTTTTTTAAAATTTTTGGATGCAATATGAATTTTTTATGAATTTTTAAATGCAAATAAATTGAATTTCAGTATTTAATTATAATAAATATTAAACCTACTTATTTTCAAGGGATAAAATTATCTAAGATCCATCACTAAGTGATTGATTAAGAAAAATCGTAAACCTAGAAAGTGTGAGATCTAATACCTATTAAAAATTAAACACTGAAATATGCCAAATGATTTTTATAGGGCAAACTATGTATGCAAAAGCAAATCTTTTTGGGCACAATATTAAGCACAATTAACTCTACAAAATGTGATTTTTCTGGGATTTTTAGAGCAACAGTTAATCAACTATGATATTTAGAGCAAGAAATGGGCAAAATATGTACATTTCCACAAAACAATTGCTTATTAATTAACCATCCATCCCAAAAATACCCACAATATGTCAAAGTGTAGAGAATTAATTGACAAACATCATGCTATTTTTGAATTAATAAAATAATGTAAAGAGAAGGTCGAAATTCACAGGGAAACACAGGGGTACAAATTGCAATATAAATACTAAATTATGCAATATAGGGATTGAACTGAAATTACCTATACCCGTGGGGTTATTTCTGCAAAATTATCAGAGATCTCGTGCTAGGCACGTGCCTCTGGCTGGCGGGGTCTGTTTTGCAAAATGGAGAAGGACGGGGGGGGGGGGCACTGCAAATGACCCAGTAGGTCACGCGACAAGCACGTGCCCTCTGGGTTGGAGTTACTTACGAAGAACGGATCTTCCAGGGACCTTCTAGCAATGTTCCCTCCCAGCACGTGCCTCACACGCGGGGAGGGCCTCGGGTCCAACGCCTGGCCGACGAAGCGCGGTGGCTCGCAAGAGCAGCTCCGACGAGAACGGCGGAGGGAGGGTGGTGCTGCGGAGGACGTCGGGTCCCTGGAAGGTGGAGGTGGCTCGGTGTTACTCTGGTGACACGGTGTAGAGTCGATGATAACATGTTGGAAATGCGAGCCCACGGCGAGCCATTATGCAATAAATGTTATTGCAATTCACTCCTTAATCTGAAATGAAGAATACATAATTTGCATAATAGGTCCCTTAGTACAATTAGGGTTATGTACCATGGCCATCTTGATGATCATACAACTGTTGATTCGACTATTGAATCATAGAGGCTGGTGCTTGGGTGAATATCTAAAGAGTTAGATTGAGGACTCATCAAGCACCGTCAAATGATTGTTAAGAGATGATCTCCAGCCTGAGTAGGAGATGGCAATCCTTATCTCTGAAGGCTGATATCTGACCGACCTCTTGATGCAGGTCCTCTGCATAGGAATAGAGATTCGGAGGTGTCAGATTAGTTAGGTCAAAGAGTTAACTTAACGAGATCGAGATAACCAAAGTCCTATATCGTATGCTGTCAGGATATAGGCACGCATCCTCTGACCGGAGACAGATGTGTTGCTATATGTCTAAGTATGTACATTTGGCAGACCAATAGGTTGATGACCTAATCAAGGTCTACACATCGGTGCGCTAGTG
Source organism: Ottelia alismoides (assembly GCA_037367405.1). NCBI lineage: Eukaryota > Viridiplantae > Streptophyta > Magnoliopsida > Alismatales > Hydrocharitaceae > Ottelia > Ottelia alismoides. The sequence goes on along the minus strand of JAZKJV010003813.1, from coordinate 440,625 downwards.
TGCATATAAGGGCATATGAGTAATACGATCTCTCAAAGGGATCATACAGGTTCAGTTACTGAACCGGAAGACATGAGCTCACTCATGAGATATTGGGAAGAATCAAATTCCGTGCGCACGGTCGTCTCGCTTTGGAAGCTTGACTGAATTTGTAGGTTTGATATATACTTTTGGAAAGTATATGATCAAGACCTAGGAATGATATATGCTTTTGGAAAGTATATGATCGATACCGACTCCCAATGATCAAATGAGAAACTTACTGATAAAACCATGAAGTAGACAGTATAAAGTTGATCGAATACTTCGGGTTTAGTCTGAGTCTTCCAGTATGCAGGATGTACAGGTATTGGGAATACCTGAGGGTGATGTGATCATAAACGATTGTATAACCATGACGCTTCCATTCCTAGGGAGTGATGAAACGGGTCTGGATTTTAGTGACTCCTCTCAGTAGAGAAGTGATCTGATCTTGGTCCAAGTGTTGGACATTGATCTGAATGTGATTCAGATACAATGAGAAGATTAGATTTACGGTCTTGATTTAATCAAGCATCTATGGGAGGCCCGCGATCTGGATTTGAGATACGATCTCAATATCCATGTCACTATACGTGGAACAATACAATCGCCCTGTCCTTATCTCCAAGTATCTGCGGAGAAAGCGCATTATCCTTGAAGGAGTTCATGGATAATTCTATTGTTGATATATGTATTCGAGCATTGAGAAAATGGATAATTAAATGTGATTTAATTATCATGAGTAATATGAATTTGATTCATATTATAAAGAGAGTTATCTTAGATAATTAAATGAGATTTAATTATCAAAGATGTAAATAATGTGAATGTGATTCATATTATTTGGACACAAGAGAATAGAGATCCAAGATGATTAAATATGATTTAATTATCATGGATATGAATAATATGGATAGCAATATCCATATTAGTCATATATATTATAAATGTGATTTATAATATATAAGAGAGAGCTATTTGTAATTTACATTTGTTAATTAAATGTTAATGTGAATTGGATTCACATTGGACATCAAATTGAAAATGTAATTTACATTTTGTTTTGGGTTGTGAATGTGATTCACAATTTTTCAATGGCATGATTGCAATGTTCACAAAATAAATTGGATTTATTTTTGTGAAATAATTTGCAACAAAAGTTGTTGCAAATAATGGAGATTACATAAAAGGTGAAATAGCCACCTTCCTAATGGAGGAGGGTGGACGGCCACCACTCCCATTAGGAAAGGGAGGCCGTCCCCCCTCTCCACATGGAAGGAGGCTTTCTCTCCTTTCATTATCTCCATGTATTGATGATTTAATTTTGTAATTAAATTGCGTTGATTTATCAACATATATTTAATTTAAATTAAATTAATTGTTGTTGTGTTTTTAGCAACAAATCATGACCATTGAAAGAAACACAAATTGATGTGGACCATTGGATTTGTGTTGACACATGGATTGAGATCCATGGATCCCAAAACCCTATAAAAGGAGAGGCACCCCATTGCTCTATTTGACACATAAGTTGAGGCAACAAATCTCTCTCTCTCTCTCTCTCATTCTCTCTACACGTCCTCTCTCCATCTCTCTCATGTGGCCGTCCACCATGGATGCCCTAGAGAGGTTCTCCATCGCCGCGGCATCGTCGTTATGCTGCCCGATGGTTTGCTCGTGGATCTCCGTCTCCTTCGGTGCGCCCCGCTCGTGAAGAAGACATCGGATATCGTGTGTCGAGATCAGGAGATCCGCCGCTTGGGTCATCAACATGGATTGCGAGAAGCACGCGGTTCATCCCCGCGCTCGCAAGCGTCTCCTCCGACGGATCGGACTTGAGACAGGAGGTCTCTTCATTTAGAGACTTGATCGCAACCACGCTTCGAGAGGTAAACCTAATACTTGGTTGTGGTTTAGACGAAACGATCCGAGAAATGTTCTTGGATCATGTGGTTTCGTCACATGAAAATTTTTTTAATTTCCGCTGCATAGAACAACTAGTGCGACTAGTCGTTCTTCGTCGTATTCGATACGACGATCACGCTTCCGTGATGCGCTTGAGGATCTAACCATATCCTTCAAGTGGTATCAGAGCCTTAGGTCGGTGGTTTTGGATACGATCCATAAACCGAGGACGACTTGGGTTCATTAGGGTTTGCGAAAGTTTTCTTGCATTTCATTTTCGCATCTCTGTTTTGATATTATTTTCGGCACTGTTTAAATTGTTTAAACACGAAAATAATATTTGTATTTTATTCCTCATTAAATAAGGAAACCGTAGGATATGAGTTTGCGTGATTTCGATTCCGTTTGCTCTAGATATGCTCATTTTAGTGAACATGTATCCACTGTTTCGGGGACTGCGGATCATGACGTAATTAAGATGTTAATTGCGGATTTGAAACGCCTTGAAATGCGTGCAAATCACTTGGGTTCTGTTGTAAATCAAGTTAGCAAACTTTAGAAATTTACTTTGCTTAATTTGGATTTAAATTGATTGAGATATGATATTTTTAGTAAGTGAGGGTCACTGCTGAAAATACTTTCCTAATCAAGAACCTAGTGATTGTCATTTAATTAATTAGTGAAATTAAATTGTTTAATTTCCTGGAATAATTATGCATAAATATTTGTGAAATATTTAATGATAATTATGCCCTTAAATGACTTTGCCATAACCAACAAATGATTAGATGTGATCTAGATCAAGATTGGTTACATGATCTACATGATCAACATTCCAACAAACATGTTGCTTGAATAGGACTTGGGATTTGTTTAGCAAATCTCATTATAATATAAAAAATGTTTTGATTATTACTATATGGTACAATTTCGGTTGAATACCCGATGATCATCTCAAGTACAAATTAATCAATTTGGCATTATCCTTTCCCGAGGCGGATATGGTGCCTAGTCGGAGAGCATTGGGGTTGCGGGTTGCAACGTATGTGGTCCGTCCCACTCTCGTCGGTACTGGCCATGATAGCGGGTAGGGCCGGGATAATGTCCGAGGGATTAAGATGTATTTTTCTAATTATTAAAATTCGAAATAATACGTATTTGAGATATTACCATTATTCAAGTAACTATTAAAATGTTTGTTGGATATTAATTGGATCATTAATTTAATATGATTAGATTAATTGGAATCCAATTAAGATTAAAATACTCTAATATTATTAGAGTTAATAATTCCCTTGGAAGAATTAATTATGTGAATGTGATTCACGATAATTAATTAAAAAAATTTGAATATGAGGTGGAGGATCACATAAGTGACATCCATGGTCTCCCGTCAAGGCGAAGGGTTCCGTCGCCAGGGATTGTATGTGGGAGACGCCTGTCCGAAGTGACAGCTCCTGTATGCAAGCGCATCTGGATCGGACTCTTTGCTTCTCGAAAGAGTAAGGCCGTATACGTAGTGACCCCAATATCGGATCCTCATATTATTGGGGCGATATTGGATTGCGTATAGCGAGTACTATTCCTGTTGACGGTTGGTTCAATTAACGACGGGTCAACATCGCCTTAGGGGTGGTGGGCTCGGGTGTTAAAGACCGAATTGGGAGATGCAAGTTGGACTTGCAAAGCGGAATGTGTTCCCGCTTCTTTTTATCCGAGTTGCAGATTCTCATATTATTGGGATGTAACAAAGATAAGGAAGGAGATCCCAGATCTTGTTGAGATATAATGGTAAGTATATCTCTTACATTGAAAGTGATTAAGGGAATGAACTTTCAGTGTTGACAAGACAAGACAACTTTGATATAAAAAATCCTAAATCAAAGTAAAATATATATATATTTATATATTTATGCAAATTTCTTATTTCAGATAATCCTTCATTAAAACCCACTCAATGATATACTCAATAATAACTAGTAAAATATCATGGATTGGACTCATGATCCAGATATTGTACTTGCAATTGGACACATAATGTATGTGGTTGCAATGTGCAAGTTTCCTCATAATATTGAGGAATGACAATTAAATAGATAATAGGACTACAACCCTAGGGTTTGTGTGTCTCTATAGTCTTGATCTCTCATCGGATGTACTTTGGAAGTGACCTGTCGATGATGATCGTAATTGTCAAATAATCCTTATAAAATTAATGAAGATATTCTGGCATACATATGTGCTCTTGACATTTAACATGAATGAGATGGTTCACTGCATCATGCAGAATGGTGGCTCTATAAGAGATGATGTATTCAAATTGTTTGAGTACCTACCTGAACCTATGTTTTAAGAGTTTAGATGGATGTAGATGATGAGTGTCATCATTCTACTATCTATACTCTGGTCATTCATGAAGCTTCATAATATTCATATTGTATGAATTTAATGAAGCATGTATAAATGTTGAAATGCTCTTACATAAGAGATCCTTAGTCTTAAGCAATGGTTGCTTATAGATAAAGGGAGCGCAGTGGAAGCATGGGTTGGACCCGAGTAAGAAGTATGGTCAAAGAGTTGACTATACATCTATGACTTCCATATGTCATCCGAAGAGTTGGATGAATGCCAATACTGCAATAAGTTGATGTGTTGATAGTATGACTATCAAGTCTATCTAGAATCCTTAGAGAAGGACTCGGATGGAGCATCAGATTAATCTACATAAATCATTGATAAGATAAAGTCAAATAATTGTATCTCAATATTCTGATGACATTTGCAATAGGTTGCATATGTTTTAGAAGACTGGAAAATTTGATCTTAAAGGTTTATAGTTATCCACATGGATATTGATGCAATTGTTGCAACAATCTCTGTTGGATTGATAGACTTGTTAATTTCAGTGGGAGAGTCCTTAGTCTTAGAGAATGTCTCTATGACCTAGATATAAGAATACACTCATTGTTTGTTTCTAAATGTTGGAAATAAACATGAATTCTGAGGTAGAACTATCATAAAAAAGTTATGATGGAGATATTTCAGATAGTAATCTAAAATCTAGTGGACTCCACTAAATTAGAAAATTGATGAATGGCTCATTAACATTTCTAAATGCTGAAATTAAAACTTAAGATCAATATGAGGATGAAGATCATTTGACAATGATCTAGCATCAAGCTTTGGACATTTGTTTATTGATTTGATCAATAGACTAGTAAGAGATGAAACTTTAGAATGTCTAAAATTTCAAAACTTACATACTTATGAATGTCGTATTCAAAGTAAAAATGTCCAATACACCCTTCTTAGAGAAAGGTGTAAGATGCCAAGGTATTCAGGATCTCATGCATATTGATGTATGTAGATCATCTATATCATAGTAAACACTATGGATATGTGATATCTGTTGATGATTATGTATGATATGAGATTTCTTCGCTTCACCTAAGAAACCTTTGAAATGTTCAAAGATTTCATTATTTTTGGTTTAAAACCAAAGTTTGAAGGAAGATAAAATGAATTTGATCTAATCAAGGTAGCATGTACCTGTTAAATGAATTCAAAGGATACCTTATGGAGATATGAATATCATTTCTATCTCAATCCTCCTAACTCACCTTAACTCAATAGAGTTATAGGGAGATACAATTGGATCATGTGTGACATGATCTTATCAATGATGATTTTTAGCATAATTATTCCTTAGTTTCCAGGTATATATGTGTAGTAGAGACTACAATGTATATCCTTAATAAGGTTCCATGCAAGATGGAATCTAGCACTTGAGAGTGCTGCTTCATTAGGAAAATAAAGGATGGTATTGGATACCTACTTTATGACCTTGAGATTCTTGAAATATCTCATCTCTGAGAATGTGATTCTTGGAGGTTGAGACTCTTGAGAATCAAGATGAAAATGAAGTGTAGGAACTCATTTAATCTTGAAAAGATAATGAGGCTCCTGAAATTGGAAACTAAAAGGATAATTGAAGATGAAACACTAAAACCTCTTCAAATAAGTTTGAGGATGGATTCCATGTGTCAGAGAAATCTGACAATGATCGAACTTCATGTGATGAAGCTTCTGAAGATCATAGCATGGATAGATGGATGTTAGCAATAAAAGTCTAATGTAGACTTCATATACAAGTGTTGTATATGGACCCTCGTGGATCCACCTATATGGGTAAAACCTGTAAAGGTGTAAATGGATCTTCAAGAGAAAGGGAACCTGATGAGAAGGTAGAGACCTTCAAAGCACGGTTCGTATCCATGAGCCACACACCGGAAGAGAAGACATTGCTTGTAATGAGACTTGCTCTTCGGTGACCATGCTTGAAATCATCAGAATGTTGCTAACCTTAGCTACACAACTTGACTATTGCATCTTCAAGATGTAAGTCAATATTGCATTCCTCTACGAATACCTCTTTGAGGATATTCACATGAAGTAGCCCCAGGGCTTCATGGTTGAGGAAAGCAAGGTGTGCAAACTAAGGAATCCATCTATGGACTCAAATAAGCTTCTTGAAGTTGGACCATAAGATTTGATGGAATTATAATTGTTATGATTTCAAATAAAATCTTGATGAGCCATGCGAAGCTTAGTGGGAGTGCCTATGTGTTCATTGCGCTAAATATAGATGATATCCTGATCATTTAAAATGATATAAGGATAATAATAAGTGTTTTATAATCTGGTTATTCCATATCTTGAAATATGATTTCAAAGATACCTCTTAGATCTTAGTTCTGAAGTTGTTCAGAAGCCAAGAGAAGAGGATAATTGGACTGTCACATTTGTAGTATACCTTGGACATATTCTATTCATAGAAATTCCAAGAAAGGCTTCTAACCCTTAAGATATGGTACTGACCTATCTTAAGAGATAGCACCTCAAGGAGTTGAGGAAGTAAATGCTACAACTACTTGCACTTGTGCATTAGTTACGAGAAGCTGAGTGTATGCTAGAGTGTACAAATACCAGATGTCTGTGATGCAGTGGGAGTAGTAAATTGTTACTAATCCTACTGTAGAGATAAAACACTTGATTACAGTAATAACAAAATCTTCATAGATGAGGAGATTTTTGAGATAGTAATCTCAAAGTCTTATCTTCAAAAGTTTAAGACCATGTAGATAGTGATCTATAAAGGTCTAAACTTTAGATACCTTAGGAGATAGAGATCTCCGGGAATGAAGGTATTCTAATAAGGATTATGGGGATACTGGTTATGATGTCAGGGACAATGTAACCGACTAGATTGAGTATTGGTTGCATGAGATGCAACATTCGCATTAGATGCGAGCACTGTTACTGGGGATATGCAAGTGCCGTAAAAGGACTTGGCATAGTCTCGCGGGAACAGAGTGACTGATCAGCTTACCTAGCTATTTTCTAAATAGCCTATGATTGTCACATGAGTGCGGGTTTAAATGATTAGCCCATTAATGGCTCTTTGGGCTAGTGGGAGATTGTTGGAAATGCGAGCCCACGGCGAGCCATTATGCAATAAATGTTATTGCAATTCACTCCTTAATCTGAAATGAAGAATACATAATTTGCATAATAGGTCCCTTAGTACAATTAGGGTTATGTACCATGGCCATCTTGATGATCATACAGCTGTTGATTCGACTATTGAATCATAGAGGCTGGTGCTTGGGTGAATATCTAAAGAGTTAGATTGAGGACTCATCAAGCACCGTCAAATGATTGTTAAGAGATGATCTCCAGCCTGAGTAGGAGATGGCAATCCTTATCTCTGAAGGCTGATATCTGACCGACCTCTTGATGCAGGTCCTCTGCATAGGAATAGAGATTCGGAGGTGTCAGATTAGTTAGGTCAAAGAGTTAACTTAACGAGATCGAGATAACCAAAGTCCTATATCGTATGCTGTCAGGATATAGGCACGCATCCTCTGACCGGAGACAGATGTGTTGCTACATGTCTAAGTATGTACATTTGGCAGACCAATAGGTTGATGACCTAATCAAGGTCTACACACCGGCGCGCTAGTGTGCATATAAGGGCATATGAGTAATACGATCTCTCAAAGGGATCATACAGGTTCAGTTACTGAACCGAAAGACATGAGCTCACTCATGAGATATTGGGAAGAATCAAATTCCGTGCGCACGGTCGTCTCGCTTTGGAAGCTTGACTGAATTTGTAGGTTTGATATATACTTTTGGAAAGTATATGATCAAGACCTAGGTATGATATATGCTTTTGGAAAGTATATGATCGATACCGACTCCCAATGATCAAATGAGAAACTTACTGATAAAACCATGAAGTAGACAGTATAAAGTTGATCGAATACTTCGGGTTTAGTCTGAGTCTTCCAGTATGCAGGATGTACAGGTATTGGGAATACCTGAGGGTGATGTGATCATAAACGATTGTATAACCATGACGCTTCCATTCCTAGGGAGTGATGAAACGGGTCTGGATTTTAGTGACTCCTCTCAGTAGAGAAGTGATCTGATCTTGGTCCAAGTGTTGGACATTGATCTGAATGTGATTCAGATACAATGAGAAGATTAGATTTACGGTCTTGATTTAATCAAGCATCTATGGGAGGCCCGCGATCTGGATTTGAGATACGATCTCAATATCCATGTCACTATACGTGGAACAATACAATCGCCCTGTCCTTATCTCCAAGTATCTGCGGAGAAAGCGCATTATCCTTGAAGGAGTTCATGGATAATTCTATTGTTGATATATGTATTCGAGCATTGAGAAAATGGATAATTAAATGTGATTTAATTATCATGAGTAATATGAATTTGATTCATATTATAAAGAGAGTTATCTTAGATAATTAAATGAGATTTAATTATCAAAGATGTAAATAATGTGAATGTGATTCATATTATTTGGACACAAGAGAATAGAGATCCAAGATGATTAAATATGATTTAATTATCATGGATATGAATAATATGGATAGCAATATCCATATTAGTCATATATATTATAAATGTGATTTATAATATATAAGAGAGAGCTATTTGTAATTTACATTTGTTAATTAAATGTTAATGTGAATTGGATTCACATTGGACATCAAATTGAAAATGTAATTTACATTTTGTTTTGGGTTGTGAATGTGATTCACAATTTTTCAATGGCATGATTGCAATGTTCACAAAATAAATTGGATTTATTTTTGTGAAATAATTTGCAACAAAAGTTGTTGCAAATAATGGAGATTACATAAAAGGTGAAATAGCCACCTTCCTAATGGAGGAGGGTGGACGGCCACCACTCCCATTAGGAAAGGGAGGCCGTCCCCCCTCTCCACATGGAAGGAGGCTTTCTCTCCTTTCATTATCTCCATGTATTGATGATTTAATTTTGTAATTAAATTGCGTTGATTTATCAACATATATTTAATTTAAATTAAATTAATTGTTGTTGTGTTTTTAGCAACAAATCATGACCATTGAAAGAAACACAAATTGATGTGGACCATTGGATTTGTGTTGACACATGGATTGAGATCCATGGATCCCAAAACCCTATAAAAGGAGAGGCACCCCATTGCTCTATTTGACACATAAGTTGAGGCAACAAATCTCTCTCTCTCTCTCTCATTCTCTCTACACGTCCTCTCTCCATCTCTCTCATGTGGCCGTCCACCATGGATGCCCTAGAGAGGTTCTCCATCGCCGCGGCATCGTCGTTATGCTGCCCGATGGTTTGCTCGTGGATCTCCGTCTCCTTCGGTGCGCCCCGCTCGTGAAGAAGACATCGGATCTCGTGTGTCGAGATCAGGAGATCCGCCGCTTGGGTCATCAACATGGATTGCGAGAAGCACGCGGTTCATCCCCGCGCTCGCAAGCGTCTCCTCCGACGGATCGGACTTGAGACAGGAGGTCTCTTCATTTAGAGACTTGATCGCAACCACGCTTCGAGAGGTAAACCTAATACTTGGTTGTGGTTTAGACGAAACGATCCGAGAAATGTTCTTGGATCATGTGGTTTCGTCACATGAAAATTTTTTTAATTTCCGCTGCATAGAACAACTAGTGCGACTAGTCGTTCTTCGTCGTATTCGATACGACGATCACGCTTCCGTGATGCGCTTGAGGATCTAACCATATCCTTCATAACATTGGCAGTGGAGAGGCGTAGATGGCGGAGTTGCGGCGGAAGGGTTGATGAACGGAGTTGTCGGTGAAGATGGAGGTTGTGCTGATGTCGGCGGTTGAAGAAGTCGATGATGAACGTCGTAGCAGTGAAGACGAAGTTGGCGGCGATGAAGTTGATGGCGGAGGCTCGACGGTGTGATGGCCGGAGCTGGAGCAAACGCGGCGGCTGGTCGCGCGCTGCAACGAGGTGCCTGACCTCGGATCTCGCCGTGAGGAGATGAAGTCCGGGCTGACACCACCGGAGTTCTCTCCTTCGAGGTGTAATCGGCGGATGTTTGGGCACGGGGGTGGAGCAGCTCTTTATATAGGGCGTCGGATGGTGCATCGGAGAAGAAAGTAATAGGAGTTAGGGATTTTATTGATCGTAGATCGGAGATGGAAGAGGGGATCAACGTGACTGAGATTGACGAGGATGGCTGCGAGATACGCGCGCCGGTGATTTCGAGGGTACGATGGAGCAAGGCGGTGGAGGGATTCGCGGGATGCAAAAGGGTAAGGAGGCGGAGATTGAAGATGAGCAGTGGCCGTTCGATTGGTCGAGATCGGACGACCACGATGGTGACAAGTGGCAGGCGAGGGCCAAAGGAGGAGGCGAGGGGGGCGCACGTGCGACGCACGTGCGTCCATCTTATTTTATTTTATTTTATTGTTATTTATTATTTTTTAATTAAATTTTTTTATAAAAAATGATTAAAAATAAAGCCTAAAAATGGCTGACACGTGGCGGCACCAGGTACTGCCACGTGTTAGCACCAGAAAAATCGTAAAATAAATAGCTTGTAAAATCGAAAAGAAATAGCAAATGGCCTCAGATCAAAAAAGGTGCTTCACGAAAGTTGCTTGTCTCGATGAGATCTACAACTTTCATGAAGACATCAAAACCCGATCATTTGCACAAAGTGATATTTTTGGGGTGTCCTATGTACATAAAACACCTTGATTTTGGGGTTTTGTAATTTTTATGTCATTTTTTAGATCAGATAAAAATAAGGAAAAAATATGATAAAATTAGAGATAAATAATTATTCATTAATCTTATTTTTTTGGATTTTTGTTAATTGATAAAATAAGTATATAAAATAATAGGTTAAAAACCGCTAAAGTATATAATATACAAAAGAGGCCCAAAACCCAACTTTCACATATGAGCTCCGATTCACTTAAACTTGGTCTTGTTTTGAAGGTAATTGAATGTACATTAGTTAAAAAGTGAGTAGGATTAAATCAGACACTGGATGAGGAAGATATGAGGTTTTTAGTCCGAAAATCTAGAAACTAGGGTTTGGGTTTTTTGGTCCACTTATTTGGGTTAGTTATTTTTTTGTATTTTTCTTTTATTCTTGTTAGTGATATGTACACAGTGGAGGTGGTTTTGGCTTATTCGGAGTTAGTATGAATGAGTTAAAAATCTGGGAAGTTAGGCTATTAAAGGTCACTTTTGGCTTGGATTTTTGGCTTCTTATTTTGTGCAGGAATTAGTGCTAAAATGCAATTCTTATGAAATCATGCATGAATGCTAATTATGCCGAATAGATGCTGGAATGCTATTGATTTTAAGGGATTTGAGCTTAAAAAAAGAGATTTAGAGTGATGAATTCGAGATTCATCATCCCCCTATACTTAAAGCATGCTCGTCCCTGAGCATTAAAAAGAAATGCTATGCAGTGAAATGAGATTGGGTTCCATACCAAGACCATAAGCTGAAGGTGAAAATGAATCTTGACTCAACCTTTGGATTAATAGTGTGACGGAACTTCTGTGAGACTTAGAATTTTAAAATCAACAGCCTTTAAGTTCTACACATCATTGCTTACAGTTTCGGCTCAGAAGTCATCTTAGATCAATCCTCTTCCCAAAGCATACACTATGAACATTGAATAACCGACTCTTGTGTGTGAAAGGTTTTAGCTCTTCCCACTCAGAATGCCGGACTACCGCGCAAACCTCCTCTCCAATAACTCGTCCTCGGGGAGTCAGGTATTTCCTTCTAAGGTCTGTCGCGCTGTGTTCACAATCAAATTGGGGGGGGGGAGAAGTTAGAAGAAAGAGAAAAGAACTGGAGGGTGGCCAGTGTAGTCACCTCTCCTTGTGAAGCTGGCCAGTGTAGCCGAGTCTCCACCAAGATCTGCAGGTTTCTTGAAGCTTGGACCTCTTTGGTCAGATATTTATTTGGTAGAATGCTTCTTTGTATTTAGAATTTTTGGTGGTTCTGCGTGGATCTTATTTTGCCCCTACGGATATAGAATCTTTTTGTTTCCGTACATTTTTTTGGGGTCTTAGAAAAATTTATGCCTAGCCGTCCATCCCTTTTCCGAAGCTTTATTTCAACCCGTACTCCGGTCTTTAGATTTCCACACTACCAGAAAAGAAACTCACACAGTCTTCCAACATCCCGTTTGAGTTGAGCTAAGTACATAGTGCGAGAGTACAAATTAATTCCTTATTCCAGAGTGGTACCCAGAATGAAGAGACCAGGTTAGACACTAAGAGTCAAACTCTGCACATTGTCATGTGAAACTTAAAGAATTAAGTCAAAGACCTGAAGACTCTAAAAGCCTATTTCTCGGTGAAGTTCCTTTGAAAATTAGGTGGATTAAGGTCAAGTCCAGACCACTCTCGGTTTCGTCTCATAACTTGGTTCAAAACCCAAAGACTTTTCACAGATGCAAATGAATGCTGGATGAAGTGCAAGTGTGTGGAATGCAGACACATTTTTTATGCAAGGGATTTTATTTTTGTTGTTTTTTTTGTTTTTTTGTTTTTTATTTTTTTTGTTTTTTTATTTATTTATGCAAAAATGAATAAGAAGCCGTTTTTTTTAAATTTTGGGCATAGTCAGTGTTAGTAGCAAAACTTCTTTTTTTTCTTTTATTTTGTAGTTTTTTTGAATTAATACCCACCCCGTAAATACATATAGACTTATGCGCAAGTACAAGGTATGGCTAAAATATATACACAGTATATATACAGACCCCCTATACTTAGCGAGTGTTGTGTCCTGAGAGCACCAGAAGCGTAATGAAGACATAGATCGGGCTAAGCGTAAGAGAGTAAAATTTTGATATACAATGGTTCGCCCCCCTATACTTAGACCGTGAATAGTCTAAGTATAGAAGAAGAGTGCAAAAAGACGTGGTCAGGATATGTAAATGAGGAGAGTATATACAGGTGGGTGTCGGGTCCCCCTATACTTAGGCTCTGGTCAACCTAAGTATAGAAGAAGGGTGGATATGAGATGATCGGGAGATAGGAGTGTGATGCGGGAAAATGGTATATACAAATGGCATCAATCCCCCCTATACTTAGGCCTTGACCTAAGTAGAGGAAGAAGTTATAAAAGGAGACCGATGTGGTTGGGAGGGAGGGTGGGTAGCCGATGATTTATGGCGGTTTACGGCTGATCTTCTTGTGAGCCTGTGGTGGGAGATCGTAGTGATAAGACGGAGATGAAGCATATGATTCCCCACCATTATCAGTGTCATCCTCAGAAAAATTATGATGGGTAGTAGATGAAACATTTGAGTCAGACGAATGGTAGCCATCATCAGAGTTATCCTCAGAGGAATAGTATTTGAAAGTAGACACACTCCAGATATTCATGTCTTTTTGTTTCTTTAATTCTTTCATCAAAATTCGTTCCTTTTTAAGATCAATCAGTTTGTCCTCAGATGATTGTTCAGATGCTCCGGTTTTAGTCAGCTCATAAGAAATAATTCCCGTGTACTTGTGGAAGGTAGGAGCATAAGCTTTGGCTGAGTAATAATTAGGAACGGGAGTTGTCCATCGAAAATCAAATTTTGGATCCTTGCACAGATATGGCTTTAGGGCTACCGAATAGACTTCACTCATGTAGACTACCTTTTCCGGACCTGATGAGGGATCATCAACTGATTCCACTTCCGAAAGGTCAAATCTAACTCTCTTTTTCTTGTTTCGTAAAGCTGTCGGTTCACTTGAGTATCCAAATGAGTAGCCATTACAGTTCTTCTTCTTGATCGGTGTTTGGGCTGCAAATTTGTTCTTAGTTTCCTGGATGTTGGTGCACTCTCGATTTGGAAGGATTTGGTCAAGATAATCAGAGTATGTTGCTTCAGGGTGCGACCATGCATATGTCTCAGGATCGTAGTAGAAGGATTTGTCTATTTTAAGATCCGCGGGAATTGAAATACCAGGGAGAGTCTCTGCATGTTCATTCTCAATTGATTTGACATTGGAGCATTCCTGTGTCAGATTGATATAATCCATGTAGTCAGCATAGGTTGACCCAGGGTGTGACCATGCATAAGTCTCCGGATCATAAGATTCATATGCTCGATTTTCCATGGAGAGCACAACTGGGAATGGAGCAGGGGGGATCCTCTAAACAAATAGTCTCATCAACAACCGCAATCTCTGGTGTAACCACGGGGTAGGGCTCTTCTACCGTTTCATAGTTACGGTTGTCGGGGACTTTGTGGGTTGCCTTAGAAAATCGTGGTTCCTCAAAGATTATGTCAACTCGAAGCGCTTCCAATGCCGTAAAATTGATTTGCCGAGTCTCACAGTTAATAAATGCCTTAGCCAATGCTAAGAATGGTTTTCCGAGAATAATTGGAGACTGGGTGAATTCACCTTGATGCTCAATATCAATAATCGTGAATTCCATTTTGAGCGGAGCACCTTGGAATATCATGATGACAGAAATAATTCCTCTCGGCTGCTTTATTGCTCGGTCCGCCAATTGAACAATCTCTTGTGTCTTTCGAATTGGTCCGATCTTGAGTTCGTGGAATACAGAGGTTGGGAGGATATTGATTGGTGAATCATCATCAATTCGAGCATTCTTTGATTTTACAATCAAATCTGGGCAACCGCTTCACTATGCGGCTCTTGGTTTTTCTTCTCAACACCAAGGAGGAGGCCATTGACAAGATATGTCTTTCAGTTTTTGTTCTAATCCTTCCCGACTTTTTGACGATGGATCTGTCCATTAAAATTTTCTTAAGGTCGGGGAAGTGTTCAATGGCCTTTATAATGGGAAGTTCAAAAATCAAATATTTTTCCAGTGCTTCCCGTGAAGCACAGATCCAAATTCCTCAGGTCTTCTTCAGATTCAATTTTTATGAGATTTTCTGGATTTTCGATTTTTTTGGTATTTTTGAATATTCCCATTTTTTTGGTATTTTCTGTGTGGTGTGGTGATGTGGTGTGTTCCTCAGATGAGCAGGGGCTTTGATGTTCAGAGTAAAGGTTAGGAGCATAATCATTTCTAGGGGAATAATGAGCAGAAGTTTTGATGTTTGAATTATCCCTAGGTCTTTGAATATCCTCAAAATTTTCATCATGGGATCCAATCCTTTCCTCATTCATTTTCATACTCGAGACACCATAGAATGAGATTACTCGGTCGGCAAATTTTTGAAATCTATCCTCCATCAATTCGAATCTTGTTTTCATCCTCGAAACATTGTCCTCAAAATTCTGTTCATGATCAATCATGGGAGCATTCGGTTTTTGTTCAATAATTTCTTCTTCCATTTTCCTGTATGTGCGGAGAGGAGAGTTTCTTGGAATATCCAACATATGATTATTATTTTTAGAAAATATCTCCTCAATAATTATGGAAGGAGGCTGCTCATATGGTCCAGGCATGTGTATTTGATCTGAATAGAGTTCAATTCTTTGATCATGATTGGTCAGACCTTGATATTGTGGAGTTAGCATACATGGTTTATATGTGTCTAGGAGGTCAGTCCAGTCCTCTGTATGAGTATCATGTTTGACTAGGGGTTTGTCAAGGTCAATCCAATGCTGATGATCATTAAATGCATGTCCTTCCATCTGGGTTTGGTTTCTCTGCCAGTCATGGGACTTAAAGGGATTTTGAATAAGACGGTTCAGTCCAAGATGGTAGGTGGTCATGTGCGGTTGGATGACTTGAGTAAGGATTCAATGAGGGGGCCGAAGTCATCTGCGGGTGAAAGTTTCCCGTAAATGTTGGAGGATTGAAAGAAGAGGATGTAGTGGATTTGGGCCAAATCGAGACAGATTTATTTTCATGGTGATATTCGGTCATTTTTGTAAGAAATGATGGGTTAGATCTGCAATAGTTTTTGGTCAAAAGGTCCATGATGGGAATTAAATCACGAGATGAGAGAGATTATTGCATGGGATAGTCAAAAGAATTGTTATCAAGTATGCAGCTTTTGATCTTTGAAATCGGTTCACGCACACCAATGCAAACACAAGTCAAACCCCGGATTCAACAACTCACACAATGAAGCCGTAAGAGTTCGGCTATTATCTTTTTAATTTTATGTTGGTGATAAATCAATCTTGGAAAAAATTTAGTGAGCTGTTAGGTGCCGAAATTTTCTTACAGACTATCCCGAGTTCGTACAACTAGATGCATCCACTTTCAGCCAGTATAGGTGTAAGCACGGACCGTAAAATGGCTACCCGTGTTACTTAAGGACGGAGCCTTACGCGGTGTCCTTTAAACCACCCACTGCTAAGGAAGTCCGGACCGATAACCGACTACCCGTATTCCTCACTGAGAAGTAGCTAATCGTTTTTAAAATCAGTAGTCTGAATGAAAATATCGGAGCTTGGTTCTAAGCCTAAGTGTCGTCTCTCGCTCATTCAGAAAAATAAAAACTTCCAAGGTCGGGTTGCTCTCCCGCAAAAATTCTTGATTTTATGGGTTATTTTGAATGTCGGCTATAATTAGCAGTCCCAATTTTAAGTAGACAATCACTGAAAAATTAAATGAGCATAAATATACGTCTAGCATCCAGTCCCGATTTGCTTTTAAATTTATGTGGCAAAACAAGAAGGAAGAATTCGGGAAAAGTCGATGCACGTGAAAACAATGATGTATGCTCAGTTAGAAGACTTACAGTGAATCCTCGCAATCTTCATGTGGGATGCAATACAAGAATTGAAAAATTATACTATATGAAATGCAAACCGATGAAAAACCGCACCTAAGCAGAAAGTTCTATTAGCGGGGAAGAATTGAGTTAAATCTTTGCTAAGTTGAACGATCTATGTGCGTCTCAATTAATGTGAAGTGTGGCTTAATCCTACGAGCTCAATTAAAAATTAAATTGCTCTGAGAGCCGTATGTGCAGGTTTATCCTAGTCGCCAGATAAGTCGGGCCCCACCCTCACCGGAGTGTGAAACAGGCCACGACACACCACAGAATAAAGTTAGATGTCTTTTTACACACGCGAGAGTCCAAACGGACACCGCTGTAAATGTACAATTAATTACATAAATGAAGTTCAGAAAAAATAAATCCTAGACTCTACTCTCTCTCACGACTCGACTCGATCTTAATTTTAATTGCGGCTTTTGCGGAAGTCGGTGAAGTTGCGCCGGTTCTTGAAAAACCGCTCCACGAACCGGGTACCTCGCAAGAAAAATAAGAGAGATAGTGTAAGAGAGTGACTCAAAAAATATATGAAAAATAAATGCTGAAAATAAATTGCAGGGAAAAAAATGGAATTTACAAAGCAAAATTCGGGGGTCAGACTACCCGAATGCAGAAAACCGAACGAAAATTTTAAGACAAAAATCTAAATCTAAACCGTTTGCCTCCCTGGCAACAGTGCCATCTGACGAATCCTGAAAATGCCAGTTTAAATTTCTTTTTATCGTGTCGTGCGTTGTAGGCGGCAATCGGAAACGGTCAAGAAAATAACCACACAAAATATTTATAAATTTGATTAATGCGGTTTTATGTTTATTTTACTTGGGCAAGTCCGATCATAAGGAGGCAAAGGAACAACCTAGAGAAATGTCTATCAAAGTTTGTGTTCGGTTTTCGAGGCCGTCTTTTTTTGGAATTTTCAATGCAATAAAGGGTGCAAAATGCAAATTCAGCCTATTTTAGGGACTAAAATGTAAAATACATTCAAACAATGTCCGAAAAATACAAAATTTGGCCACAATGTAGAAGATGATGAAATGAATGCATTGTAATTTTTTGGAATTTTTGGATGCAATATAAATTTTTATGAATTTTTAAATGCAAACAAAATGAATTTCAGTATTTAATTATAATAAATATTAAACCTAATTATTTTCAAGGGATAAAATTATCTAAGATCCATCACTAAGTTGATTGATCTAAGAAAAATCCTAAACCTAGAAAATGTGAGACCTAATACCTATTAAAAATTAAACACTAAAATAAGCCAAATGATTTTTACAGGTCAAACTATGTATGTAAAAGCAAATCTTTTTGGGCACAATATTAAGCATAATTAACTCTACAAAATGTGTTTTTTATGGGATTTTTAGAGCAACGGTTAATCAACTATGAATTTTAGAGCAAGAAATGGGCAAAATATGTAAATTTCTAAAAAACAATTGTTTATTAATTAACCATCCATCACAAAAATACCCACAATATGTCAAAGTGTAGAGAATTAATTGACAAACATCATGCTATTTTTGAATTAATAAAATAATGTAAAGAGAAGGTCTAAAATCATAGGGAAACACAGGGGTACAGATTGCAATATAAATACTAAATTATGCAATATAGGCATTGAACTGAAATTACCTATACCAGTGGGGTTATTTCTGCAAAATTATCATAGATCTCATGCTAGGCACGTGCCTCTGGCTGGCGGGGTCTGTTTTGCAAAATGGAGAAGGACCGGAGGGGCCCACTGCAAATGATCCAGCAGGTCACGTGACAAGCACGTGACCTTTGGGTTGGAGTCACTTGTGAAGAACGGATCTTCCAGGGACCTTCTAGCAATGTTCCCTCCCGTCATGTGCCTCGAACGCGGGGAGGGCCTCGGGTCCAATGCCCGGCCGGCGAAGCGCGATGGCTCGCAAGAGCAGCTCCGACGAGAACGGCGGAGGGAGGGCGATGTTGCGGAGGACGTCGGGTCCCTGGAAGGCAGAGGTGGCTAGGTGTTGCTCTGGTGACACGATGTAGAGTCGACGATAACGTTGGCAGTGGAGAGGCGTAGATGGCAGAGTCGCGGCGGAAGGGGTTGATGAAGGGAGTTGTCGGTGAAGATGGAGGTTGTGTTGATGTCGGCGATGGTGAAGAAGTCGATGATGAACGTCGTAGCAGTGAAGACGAAGTTGGTAGCGATAAAGTTGATGGCGGAGGATTGACGGTGTGATGGCCGGAGCTGGAGCAAACGCAGTGGCTGGTCGCACGCTGCAACGAGGTGCCTGACCTCGAATCTCGTCGTGAGGAGATGAAGTCTGGGCTGCCACCACCGGAGTTCTCTCCTTCAAGGTGCAATCAACGGATGTTTGGGCACGGGGGTGGAGCAGCTCTTTAAATAGGGCGTCAGATGGTGCGCCGGAGAAGAATGTAATAGGAGTTAGGGATTTGATTGGTCGCATATCGGAGATGGAGGAGGGGATCGACGTGACTGAGATTTGATGAGGATGGCTGCGAGATACGCGCGCCGGTGATTTCGGGGGTACGACGGAGCAAGGCGGTGGAGGGATTCGCGGGATGCAAAAGGGGAAGGAGGCGGAGGTTGAAGATGAGCAGTGGCCGTCCCATCGACCGAGATCGGACGACCATGATGGTGACAAGTGGCAGGCGAGGGCTAAGGAGGAGGCGAGGGGGGCGCACGTGTGGAGCACGTGCCATGGAGGCACGTGAGATGCACATGCGTCCATTTTATTTTATTTTATTTTTTTATTATTTATTTTTTAGTTAATTTTTTTATAAAAAATGATTAAAAATAAAGCCCAAAAATGACTGACATGTGGCAACACCAGGTACTGGCACGTGTCAGCACCAGAAAAATCGTAAAATAAACAGCTTGTAAAATAAAAAAGAAATAGAAAATGGCCTCAGATCGAAAAGGTTTCTTCACGAAAGTTACTCGTCTCGATGAGATCTACAACTTTCATGAAGACATGAAAACTAAAATCGATCATTTGCACAAATTGATATTTTTGGGGTGTCCTATGTACATAGAACACCTTGATTTTGGGGTTTTGTAATTTTTATGTCATTTTTTAGATCAGATAAAAATAAGGAAAAAATATGATAAAGTCAGAGATAAATAGTTATTCATTAATCTTATTTTTTTGGATTTTTATTTATTGATAAAATAAGTATATAAAATAATAGGTCAAAAACCGCTAAAGTATACAATATACAAAAGAGGCCCAAAACCCAACTTTCACATATGAGCTCCAATTCACTTGAACTTGTTCTTGTTTTGAAAGTAATTGAATGTACATTAATTCAAAAGTGAGTAGGATTAAATCGGACACTGGATGAGGAAGATATGGGGTTTTTAGTCCGGAAATCCAGAAACTAGGGTTTGGGTTTTTTTAGTCCACTTATTTGGGCTAGTTATTTTTTTGTATTTTATTTTTTTCTTGTTAGTGATATGTACACAGTGGAGGTGGTTTTGGCTTATTCGGAGTTAGCATGAATGAGTTAAAAATATGGGAAGTTAGGTTATTAAAGGTCACGTTTGGTTGGATTTTTGGCTTCTTATTTTGTGCAGGGATTAGTGCTAAAATGCAATTCTTATGAAATCATGCATGAATGCTAATTATGCCGAATAGATGCCGGAATGTTGTTGATTTTAAGGGATTTGAGCTTAAAAAATGAGATTTAGAGTGATGAATTCGAGATTCATCAGGTATATCTCTATAATGGCGGATGGGGATGGAAGTGGCTGGAGGTGGTTTATTTATAGGACAAGGGCGACGACAGGAATGGAGGGGAGGAGATGTTTGTGGATGTCATGGGGCGACTCTAGTGGTAGTCGTGAAGAGTGAGGGAGCTAGCGAGGACTAGGGATGAGTAGGCTTCATTGTGGTGGCGTTGGTGATCGGGGAAGGTGGTCATCGTGGAGTCAAAAATAGAAAGGGGGCGGGTGCTGCGCAAAATTGAGAACATGGGAGAGAGATGGTCTGGAGGTAGAAGACGAAGTCTCGGCCGTTGGATCTTGTGATCCAACGGCCGGGAGCGAGGCGCCAAGAAGCGGCTCTGATGAGATCACAAGCAAAATGATCAAAGGTCAGGATCGTGCCACGTGTCGTGGTGAAATTAAGGCACGGGTGGACGGACCAGATGTGAAGAAGGTGCTGATCGAATGGTGATGGAGTATGCTACGTGGCGCACCCTGGTGAGGGCAATTATGGAAGGTGATGATGAGCGTAGGGTTTGTGATCACAGGGCTGATAATCAATGCGGAGGTAGCGGCTTAGATTGAAGGGATACAGGCGTGATCGAACGGTGTAGAGACCACCACGTGGCGTAAGGAGGAAGAGGCGGCAATGGGTGGTGGTGATGGATCCTGGGGGTGATCGGATGGTGCGGAATAAGGCAAGCATGGGAAACATTGGGCCATTGGATCTGTATGAAGATCCAATGGTCCAGAGCGCAGGCGGGTAGGCTAAAGGAAGCGGGCCACGTGGCGCAATCAGAGGGCACCACGTGGCCCGCTGTGAGTGGCTGAAAGGAGAAATGAAAGTAGAGAGAGAGGGAGGCCGAATTTGGAAAAAACTCAAAACATGAAAGTTGTAGATCGTGATGAGATCTACAAGTTTCATGTTGCTAAAAATGGAGATGAGGTCAAATATGATACAAAAATATAGGAATACAAATATACACAGATATAGTATACATGGAGGCCCAAAAACCCAACTTCTTCCTACGAGCTCCGATTTTAATGAAATTGGTCTTGTTTCGAAGGTCTCTTAATGTATATTACTTTAAAAGTGAGTAGACCTCAATTAGACACTGTATGAGAGAGATATGTGCATTTTAAGGTTCATGGTTTCAAACTTGGCTTGGGGTTTTATTGGTCAATTTTACATGTTAGTATTTTTTTGATATTTTTCTTTAATTAGTGTTAGTAATATATGCACTATGGAGTTGATTTTATTGTATTTGGAGTTAGTATAAAATGTATACAAATAGGGTATTTTCGCTAATATACAGGTGAACATTTACAAGTGAATTTGGGCTTTTTATTTATGCAATATGAATGCTAAAATACAGATGTTAATAATGCATGCATGAATGCTAATTATGCAATATAACTGGAAATATGCATCTAATTACTCGGGAATAAAGATCTATTTTCAACTTTTAGAGTGATGAATCACAGATTCATCAACCCCCTATACTTAAACCTTGCTCGTCCCAGAGCAACTAAAATGAAATGCAAGAGTGAAATGAGATTGGGTTCCATACCAAGGTCATAAACAAAAGTTGAAAATGGAGCTTAACTCGACCTTTGGATTAATTGTGTGGCAGAACCTTATTGGGATCTGAATTTAAGACCTAACACACTTCAAGTTCCACAAGTCTTCTATTCAAGAAGCCTCAACAGGCAGGTCAGAACAAATCCTCAGATGCAAATTTTTGATGACTATGATTCTTACTTGTACTGTGTAAGTGAAATGTAACTCTCCACATCATAAATTGCTCAGAACCAGCCTCCTCTAACAAGGTAACTCAAATAAACCGGTCCAAGAACTCTTTCCTCTAGGAGCGGGGTATTCCCTTCTAAGTTCAAGTACGACCAGCTCAAGAGGAGGAGGTGGAGAAAAGAATGGACGGTAGCCAGTGTAGCTACCTATCCCGGGATGGCTGACCAGTGTAGTTAAGTCATTGATGAATCTCCATTTCATCACCTTTATTGTATCATTTTGGCCTTAAAAACCCCAGCAAATGCATGTAAATAGCATCAATCTGTCTATAATAGCATTGATTATTTATTGTATTAATTGTACATAAAATAAGGTTTTTAATGCCAAAATTATAGAATAAAGAGAAGAAAAGAAAAAGGAATAAAATATTGCAAATATTTTATGACCCTAACCCCGAGACCAAGTCCAGAATGGAATTGGTCGACAAGGAATAAAGTAGGGGGAGATAAGGGCCAATAATACAATAAATACCTCATTTATTTATTCATCCATTTATGCATTTTTGACACCTATTTTGTATCTAATTATTTATTCATCAAATAAAGAAATTCTGTACATGAAAGTTGTAGATAATAATGTAAATAAAAATACAAAATTGAGTTCGTACAAAAATAATACACAACGTACATTTTATACACAGAATAAAAAGCCAGAATCTCAACTTCATAGACCCATATCTTGCAAATAAAAACTCAAAATCCACCAAAATCACTTTTAATTGTATATACTTTTCACGAGCTATTTAATAAAATTGGTTTCATAATTTTTGGAGTTCATATGTGAAAGTTAGGTTTTTGGCCTTCATTGTACAGTCTACCCGATTAAAATATTCAATTTATTCATTATTCATTATTTCTATAAATTTATATTTTTATACTTTGTAAATAATATATATAATTCATGAACATATTGAAATTAGAATAAAACCAAAAAAAAACTCATCAAATAAAATAAGTCTATGAAATACATAGACAAAAATACCTATGTCACCTATGTATATAAATAAAAGGGAAATACAATTTTTAATTATTTTATTCTTTCATATTTTTATAATATTGTAAATATTATCTATATTGCATTAAAAATATAAATCCAAAATAAAACCCAATAAAATTCATTAAATAAATAAAATGTATATAAAATATAGGTAAAATAACTATAAGTATACCTACACAATATATATACCTATTTATTTAAAAATGTATATAAACTCATAAAAATTAAATAAAAATATATTTACAATAATGAAAATAAGTTATAATTTATAAAATAAGAAAATAAAATAATAAAATAAAAATATACAAAATAAAAATAAATACATATAAATACATTTATAAATACATTATTAAAATAAACTCATAATAAAATACATCAAAAAATTAAATAAAAATCATAAATAAATACTACATTAATTAATAAACATTTTTTAATTTATATACAAAAATTAATAAAGTCATTTATTATTTTAATTCATTTATTCTTTAATCAAACATCAGTTTTGTCTCGTAGTGGGCTGAGGTGGTCCAATCACAACCCTTCGCGAGTTGACTTCGGTCAACTTGACCTCCAGCCGCCCGATGTGACGCGTCCTGTCTTTCCAACCGTCTTCTCCCTTTATTCCCGCTCGTCTTGTCCATCTTCTGACATCGCTTCCTTGACAAAATTCTTCCCTGATCTTTGTAGATACACGCCCACTTGTTTATCCTCTTATACATAGCCCCGATCCTTCGTTATTTCCCGGTCAATAAGGGTGCCCAACCTGTGTTTAAATAAGCACCTTTGCCTTATCTTCAATTTTGGTCATCTTTTCTCCAAATCCTTTCCTCGAATTTGGTCCTGGAGGTGATCCTCGTGACAGGAGGACGTCTCTGGCGCTTTGAATTGGTCGGAGGAGGGGGGAGGTTGCACCCACGGCCGCCGCTCCACCGAGGCCTCTGTTCCTTGGCCTAAAGCCAGGTACGAGCTGCACCTTACTTGTTTTAGATAGGTTTTAGTATTAGCATATCATTGCTGTCTTTATATTAGTGCCTAGGACTTAGATGTAGCGTAGATTCGGTTGCCCGTAGTTTGCCAGAGCTCCGCTCCGGCGAACATTTCACGGTACCCCGACGTTTTCCGACCACCCTCTCGCCTCCATCTTCCTACCCTTTCATTTTCCCACGCCCCAGGCACCCTCACTCACCCAGATCTTCCTCGGATCTGGCGACCCGATCTCCATCTTCCACCCATCACCGGAGATCTCCACCCGAAGCCCCCCTTCATCCATTTTCCATTCTAACGGGACGAGGCAGTTTGCCCTCGTCCCTTGTTTCATCCTACGCAGGTACAAGGTGCATTGAGGAACCTGGAGGCGGTTTTCGACGCTCGCCGGAGGTACCTGAAGCGCCACCTCGACATCGGCCTGGTGGCGGCGCTCCGGTGGTCTCCCATCCGATCTGAAGCCTCCTGTGGATAGAGGGAAGCACTTGCGACATGCTGGGATGCTTTGGAGCAGCAGAGCATGACGAGGGAGGGAGATATCACCGGAGGAAGTTTGCCCAGGCGAACATTCCTCCATGTTCTTCCTAACACCCTCCCTGTCGTCGGATAAGAACAAGGTCCCAGATCGAGCATCAGCCGTCCGATGGAGCGAAGCCATCACCGTAGATCTCATTCACGAGATCTAATCTCATGCACTCATCGACGAACCGTCATCGAGCACGGAGGAGGCGACGCGTGTCAAGCGGAGGAAGCCCATCTGTTAGATAGCGCGCCTGAGGGGGTAATTTTCACATATAACCCCCGCCTTTTTGTAATTAATTTTTAATCTTGTAAAATAAATGTAACGTTGTAAATTAAATGGAATTTTTGCTATTAGGTTCCGTCGTTTCTAGTATTTACAAAATAGTCCCTTCCAGCCTCACGTGGTCCCACGTGAGGTTGGGAATTTTGCAGTGAAACCCTGGCGGTTTTTTGTATTTGTAAAATAATATTTAAAGTTTAAATAAATGTTTATTTTTGTTGGTATTTTTGCACAGAACCCCCCGCATGTTATTTTATTTGCAAAAATACCCCTGTCAGGCTGTTTTATTTTTATGAGTTTTATCTATTTATTAAAAATAGCCATGTTTCTCCTAAAAATCCACAAAAATTAGGTTAGATGCTTCATGCATTGTACTTGCACGCCCTTATTTTTAACTTGCATTTTTTGCATTTTCACTAATTTTTAAAAATCAAATGGAGCCTAAATAATCACCGTCTAATTGATAAAATTCCAAAAAAATATAAAAATATTTTGAAAAATTACAAAAATAATATATATGGTATATTTATATATCTACTGAGTCCAGAAAATAAAAAACCCTAAAAATAAGAAAAAGAAAAATAAAAAAATCAGAAAGCCCCAAAATCCAATAAAAAATATAAATCCCCAGAAAAATCCCAAAAATATATTTTTCTCTCTTATAATCATCTATATCTTATTACTTACATATTAAAATTTATTTGGGTAATTTTGACACTCATTTTATATTTTTAAAACCCAAAATATTTTCGGCCTATTTAATTAGTCCCATATTAGGGACATTTTTGGAGTTAAAAATACATAAAAATTAGAAAATCCCAGAAAAATAACAAAAAAATTAGAAAAATATAAAAAGCCTGAAAATATTCTACTTAATATATTTTGAGTATATATATACATATATAAGTATCCATATATTACTTCTTCCTCTTCTCTTATATATATATATCTCTTTATATATATTATATAATTAAAAATAAAAAAACAAAATAAAATTACAAAAACAAAAAAATAAAATTAAGAAAAAATATATAAAATCAAAAACCCACAAAAACAATAAGAATTGGACATGAACCAAGAATTGAATGATTGTGCACTCATTTCCACCACACAACCATTCGCCTCCCAGTGTTCGACCTCTACTCATGCTTACACCTATACACCTTTGCATGTAGAGTTATAATAAATTTTAGCTCCACATTTTTGATATTCATTGCGTATATTTTATTGTGGGTTAATTGTTTATTGATTGAGGTCTTTTTTCGGTCGCCTCAGCGACTGCACTCCCGCTTTGTGCGGAACACAAGACCGATGGAAAATCCAGCTCATCAAATGGCACCGCTATCGGGAAGGCAACAGATTTTGTATGGTTGTTCATTCATTTATTTAATTCTTTGCTCATGTCCAGTGTCTATTTTATTATTTATTTGATTACTTCTTGACATTATTGATTGACTGTTCTGACCTCCTTCTTTCTTTGTCTTTGATGCGAGGGACCGCCAAGCGACGGAGGACCTCCTAGGAGGACCAATGCACCCAAGCGAGGCGGAGTTGGCTCTCCTACACCAGCCAACAGGAGAGAGAGCATCAAAAGCAGATGGAGGAGAACTTTTTGATGGCAGTTTATATTTTTTATGCATTTTATTTTATGTATACTTAAGTGAGAGAGCGACTTAGAAACTTGTAATAATTGGACTCTCACAGGTACACTCTGACTTCCCGAGGTCCACTGCCCGAGGGATTGTTCCCTTGGGGGCCTCGATGGTTTTGACGCTT
Source organism: Ottelia alismoides (assembly GCA_037367405.1). Taxonomy (NCBI): domain Eukaryota; kingdom Viridiplantae; phylum Streptophyta; class Magnoliopsida; order Alismatales; family Hydrocharitaceae; genus Ottelia; species Ottelia alismoides. The sequence goes on along the minus strand of JAZKJV010003813.1, from coordinate 413,548 downwards.
TTTCCTTTTTTTCCTTTTTTCCTTTTCTTTTATTTTTATTATTTTGTGTGAATGAGCCCTAGCTTAGGAATTGCTTGCTCGTAGATTAGGTCCAAACACCTTAATATCTTGCATGTACCTATAGTGCGTTTTGGACTTAGTTTAAACTTTAAACAGTCGCCTCAACATCTTCGAGCCTTCGTGCCGCGAGCCCACCCTGCCAAGCGCTGCTCCTGAACTCTATGTGTCGAGAAGAGGAGGGGTGAGCCTAGACCGGACTCCTGGATTGAAGATCGGTGACCGACTTTGGTGCTTCACGATAATAACTGTTACTATCATAGGGCGATTTCTTTGGTTTGCATTTAGCATTTAGCATAGGTTTTAATTCTGTTATGCATCCCTCATGGAGAGAGCTGGAGGCACTGTAAGTCTTCTTACTTAGCATGCATCATCGATTTCCGACTTGCATGGCTTTTCAGACCTTCTCCCTCTGTTTTTGCCAACCTAGGATGCTTAATGGAAATTGGAACCTCAATAGGTACATGCATTGAAAATACCCAAAAAAAGTGATAACTCAAATAAAAGCAGGACTGCTAACTCTATTAGACCTAAAAATAAAATGTAATGGACTTCCTTGTCTTGGGGAGAGCAACCCCCTCATTGTATGCGTTTTAATTGCTCACGTGCACACAAAGGAGTAGAGCCCAAATCCCATCAAGCCTCCTAAGTGTTTGTACAACTTTGTTATTCTCACCTCACTCTAAAAATGAAAAGATAAATGATCGTCACCTGACGGTCTTCACTATGTCGAGTAGGTGAATCGGGGCTTTGCCTTGTGTATTGATTGTGACTTGGAGTCCGTTGCATTTGTCATTTATTATTAGAGTAGTCAGTCCCATCGTGTGAGTCATCTTTTTCATCTTTGAGTCTCTCTACCTCTCTTATATATATATATATCCTCATATGCATCGAGTCATGATATTGGCGCTTGAGCTCAATCATTCTTCGCCAAGTCCTTTGTTTCCCTCTTCTTCACCACCTTCCTCGTATCCACCGTACCATCCCCATCTTCTCAGGTTCGAGGAGAGCATGCTCTTCGGACCACCATTTTTACGATGTTCCCACCTTGTGTGGAACACCTAATTTTGTCTATGTCCCGATCTTCTCGCCCGCCCTCCTCGTCCCCTTCGTATCACTTTTCTATTACCCGAGAATGCTGTGCACATAGATGAGGCCCATATAGAGGATTTTATGATTACCTTGATTATTTGTGTAAGTCGGGCCAATTATTGAGGGTGCTGGGATGAGTGTGCCATGGGATTGTTATCAGATACATACATGTTTTGAGGATATTTGATTTTAGGCACAAGCATAGGTGTGATGCATTATTGAGGAATTTTTGGTCTCGCACACCGGATTGAGGGTGTGATGCATTTTGATGCTTCGATGAGGAATTCATGTGACCTGATTGATTGATCTACCCATTCGGTTCGGCCCGTATGGATTCGGATTTTGGATTGACTATCTTGATATATGCTTCATAATTACGGTGCCCCAAGCCCCCATGAACATCCGCATCTTCTTGATTGACCCATCCTTGATCTCCTGACTCTTTGATCCACCCATGGCACGTAGAGGATTTCTGATAATATTGTGCCATCTCAGCTGATTGGATTGACTTCGAGGGATTGCATTATGATTGATATTCTATTTTTGTGTCCCTCCACTTGATCTTATGCCCTCCGGATGATTGAATAATTGAATGGTTTTGAGGACCTGCGATTTTATGCCAGTATTACCTTGACCTACAATGATCTAGCTCGCATTCCTCCCCGAGGACTATATGCGGGAGAATGCGACAAATTCTAGGACTGCGGTTTCATTTACTGCTTGGGTTGTTATTTTGATGGGACCCATAACCGAGTCAGATGATAGGCTTGATTGGCCTCCTACTCTGCTTGCGTATCCGACTTGTCGGTACATGAGGCCAACTGTCTGATTGCTCTCCTTGACAGTCCTCGCGAGGACGAGCCTTGATATTCCATTTGCTCACTACCTAGTTCATAGCTCTCAGAGGGTTATCTGCGAGAGGCTATGACACATTTTAGCTCTCTTGGTATCTTCTGCTGGTAGGTAATCTGCCGTCTATCGAGACCATTATGTGGATCTGTCTGATGGATCCGGCTCCTCTAAGCCTTCTTCTCTCTCCTTGACGCCCCTCGTAAGGACGGGAGGTACTCTGATTATTCATGTGTAGCTCACATCACTTCCCAATGACTATCCGCGGAAGGATGTGATACTTTCTTTACGATCGGCTTCACTCACTTCTGGTGCCTCCATCTTGTTGGGGCACGATGTCGATTCGTTTGTTATGGGCAGTCGATCTCTATTTCTGATTGTGCGCCCGATCTGTACGGGCATAAGACCGACTTGCTGAGGCTCCTTTGAGTCTGCTCTCCTTGGCGGTCCTCGCAAGGATGATCTCTTTTCTGATTATTTGTGACTAGCTCGTAGCTCCCAGAGGGTTATGTGCGGAAGACTATGACATATTTCCTATCTGATTGGTCTACTCTGTTGGTAGCTGATTTGTCGACTACTGGGATCACTATGTGGATCCATCTGATGGATCCGGCTCCTTTGAGCCCTTCTCTCTCCTTGATGACCCTCGCAAGGTAGAGACACATTCTGACTATTCTTTGCCTAGATTGCATTACTCCCCGAGGACTATCTGTGGGAGCATGCAACACTCTCTTTACGCTCGGTTCCCCCTACTGACTGTCTCTCCAACCTGCGGAGCATGCAACCGAGTCGTTTGATATATATAATTTTGGTCCCATCCTGAGTTGCCTATCTGATTTGCAGATCATGAGACCCATCTGATTAGACTCCTTTGAATTTACTCGCCTTGATGGTCCTCACAAGGTGGAGCTCCTGATATCTGCTATTTCCATGCCTAGCTGGTAGCGTGTTCCTCGAGGGTTATCTGCGGGACGTTTCCACATTCTCTTCATTCTCCGGTCTCTTCTGTTGGTAGCCGATATGTTGCCTACCGAGACCGTACCTGATGATCGGTATGATGGATCACTGATGCCTTTGCGTCCGCTCGCCTTGACGACCCTTGCAAGGACGAGTCTCTTTCTGCTTATTCGACGATTAGCATGTACTACTCCCCGAGGGTTATCTGCGGGAGAGTACATCATTTTATGTATACTCGGTTTCATTTCTGGTGCCTCCTGTCTATTCGAGCACGAAGCCAAGTCCTTTGAGTTGTGTACTCGGTCTCCTTCTGACTGTGTATCCGATCTGCGGATCACAGGACCAAATCTTCTGATCATGGTATGATTCCTGGCTCCTTTGAGCCTGCTCATCTTGACGACCCTCGCACTGTTGAGCCATGTCTTGCGGTATTCGGTGTGTATCTATGATCTCCCTACCTCACGATCATCGAATACCACGATGTCTCCTATTCTCTATCTTCCATATCTTTCTGAGACTCTGATTGACGGAGGAATCTGTACTGTTCCTTCTCCCTCCCGATCTTATAATATCGGCTTTGTTTCCTCATGCTGACCCTACGAGCCGATTGACTGCTTCATGCTACTGGACCCCGCATCTATTTCATGATCTCTTTTGCTCTGGTAGCCGACACCCACCTGACTGCCTATTCGGGTGTCTTACACTATCTGAGTGCGTCACTGTTCTCACAGGGAGACAATGACGCAAGTACGGTATCCACTTGTCAGATACCGCCCTTTACTTCACCAGTTCTTCACCACTTGTATATATGTGTTGTATATTCTGTTCCTTCTTCTTCCGTATGTCTTGTGTGCCCCAGATCTCATGCCATATCTGCATGTCTATACTAGGATATACTCTGTCCTAAGTATAGGGGGGTACACATTGTGTTATTCTATGTTCCGTTTCATCACTCCTGTCGTTGCTTATACTTAGGGATATCTCACCCTAAGTATAGGGGGAGTGATGCATATATTCGCCACGATCTTTTCATCTATCTGTATATATCTATCTTTTCTTCTTTTCTTTTTCATATTTCTTTATCTAAATAAAAGGTGTCATCCCTTTGTGTCAGTTTTTTGTACTTAGGACATACTTTGTCCTAAGTATAGGGGGGTGCACCCCTAATTTGTTAATTCTTTGATCTATTTATTCCCACCCGTGGCCCTCCATGCCTTGCGTACAACCTGCTATACTTAGGATTATTTGATCATAAATATAGGGGGTCGGTTACCTTCTTATTCATTTACATCTTCATTCTTTCATTCTTTATTTAGTCGTTGTACTATAGGCTTTTCTATACTCAGTACGAGATATGTCTTCTCTTTGTCGCTTTGACCTATGAGGACATAGCTCATGCTAAGTATAGGGGGGTCGTATATACTCTGTATGTACTTTAGCCATAACTCGTACTTTCGTGTAATTATCAATAAATATAGCTACAAATATGATATAATTCATTGGAAATTAATTAAATAATGCTTCTTATTCCTCAGATTCTTTTTGTATATACTGATTAATAAATCAGGTGAAAATGTTTTTTGCAAAATGTTTGAAAAATAGTTTGAAAATCTTTGTGAAAATCTTTTGAAAACTATTTTAAAAATGTTTTGTTACATGTTTTCAACCGTGGTAGAAAACATTTTGGTTTGTAAAGTTTATTTTCTTTGTGTGAAATAAAAGGTTTGAAAAATTATTTGCAAACGGTTTGAAAAATGGTTGCAAAAATATGTGAAAAATCTATATATTTCGTTTGGAAAACCTTTGCAAAATGATTTTCAAATGTGTGTACATGTTTGTAAAATGCTTGTAAAAATTATTTTGTACTATAGTTTTCAAAATGATTTTTAAATAATATTTGAGTAATAAAAGCATCATAATAAATAAAATAAAATAAATAAAATAAATGAAAAATAAAATACATAAAATTCTTTATCAATTGAATATACACCTAAATCACTTTGTTAAAATCTTTAAAATTCTTAAGCGGCACACCTGTGTGAATAGTTGTACATACTTTTTGTGTGCCAAGATTTTTTATTTGCAAAAATTCTTTGTGTAAAAAAATTCTTGATTTTTAATTTTTTTTTGCAAAAGCGCATATTTGTAAATGGCATTTGCATAGCATTCATATTCTTTGATTGAGCGTGATGATGGAACTAGTCCAATAAAGTCTAAAATTGGAGCTTGGTTGGACCTTACGGCACCTAACTGCACTGGAACCTTATGGGAACTGGGTTTAAGGTACTTCAGGTCTATTCAGAATTAATTCTTTGAGAAATCAGGGATGGGTTCAAGTCACCTCAACTGACTAACTAGAACTCTTCGAGACACACACATGACTCTTGTCGGCCGTGACCTAACTTGGACACTTGCACCTTTCACTTGGCTCAACTCAGTTGGAGTGGTGAGGGGCTTGGATTTTCTAGTCTGAGACGCACATGGGTGGAAACATTCGTCCTCGTCTAGGGAGGGAAGTGCACCCCAACCTAGTCCAGTTTCAATGAAATCGAATGATAGGAGAGTGTGGGTTGCAATAAAGCTTCAAAAGAGGGATAGTCTTCTAGCTCAAGAGGAAATAGTCCTTATGTAAATGCTGCTGTAAATAGTATGTTTGAAAAAAAACTTAAAAAAGTGGGTAGGCTTGTAAATAAATAAAAAAATAATAATAAAAGTGCCTGCCGGAGTATGTATATATGTTGTATAGAAAATAAGCAAGGTTGAGCATCAAAGTTATAACATGTGAGCCTGCAGCTGGATGACTTGACTACACTGGTCTTGCATCCCAGGATAGGTAGCTACACTGGCTATCATCCATTCTTTTCTCCCCCTCCTCCTCTTGAGTTGGATGCCACTTGAACTTAGAAGGGAATACCCCACTCCTCGACGGTAGAGGGCTGGATTGGGGAATCTTTGGGTTGTCATTCTTTAGAAGCCAGTTCCTTTGTCATTTCAGTTGGGGAGAGACACCATCACCTACACCGTACAAGTCAGCTTCATAGTCATAAGGGTTTGCGTATGATGTAGGCTAGTTCTGACCTGGCTATTGAGGAGATTTGAACCAAGTTCTGTGACTCTTGAAGGCTGTTGTGTTTTAAATTTGGTTCCCGACCAGGTTCCACACACATTTTCACACCAAGGTCTAACCTGTGCTCCAAACTTTGATTTTGTACGGATGAGTTTAATAATCATGATCAATTCAATTTATTCTTTATTTTTGCTTTTTCTTTTCTTGTTATTCTTTATTCTTTTTGTACTTATTGCATAAGTATTTGTTAGGGACTAGCAAAGGCAAGTATAGGGGGGTGATGAATGAATCTCCATTTCATCACCTTTATTCTATCATTTTGGCCTTAAAAACCCCAGCAAATGCATGTAAATAGCATCAATCTGTCTATAATAGCATTGATTATTTATTGTATTAAGTGTACATAAAATAAGGTTTTTAATGCCAAAATTATAGAATAAAGAGAAGAAAAGAAAAAGGAATAAAATATTGCAAATATTTTATGACCCTAACCCCGAGATCAAGTCCAGAATGCAATTGGTCGACAAGGAATAAAGTAGGGGGAGATAAGGGCCAATAATACAATAAATACCTCATTTATTTATTCATCCATTTATGCATTTTTGACACCTATTTTGTATCTAATTATTCTATTCAAATAAAGAAATTTTGTACATGAAAGTTGTATATAATAATGTGAGTAAAAATAAAAAATTGAGTTCGTACAAAAATAATACACAGTGTACATTTTATACACAGAATAAAAAGCCAGAATCTCAACTTAACAGACCCATATCTTGCAAATAAAAACTCAAAATCCACTAAAACCTTTAATTGTATATAACTTTTCATGAGCTATTTAATAAAATTGGTGTCATAATTTTTGGATTTCATCTGTGAAAGTTAGGTTTTTGGCCTTCATTGTACAATCTACCCGATTAAAATATTCAATTTATTCATTAATCATTATTTCTATAAATTTATATTTTTATAATTTTGTAAATAATATATATACATCATGAATATATTGAAATTATAATAAACCAAAAAAACTTGTAAAATAAAATAAGTCTATGAAATACATAGACAAAAATACCTATGTCACCTATGTATATAAATAAAAGGGAAATACATTCTTTAATTATTTTATTCTTTCAAATTTTTCTAATATTTTAAATATTATCTATATTGCATTAAAAATGAAAATCCTAAATAAAAACCAATAAAATTCATTAAATAAATAAAATGTATATAAAATATTGGTGAAATACCTATAAGTATACCTACATAGTATATATATTTATTTAAAAATGTAAATAAACTCACAAAAATTAAATACAAATATATTTACACTTATAAAAATAAGTTATAAATTTATAAAATAAGAAAATAAAATAATAAAATAAAAATATACAAAATAAAAATAAATACATATAAATACATTTATAAATACATTATTAAAATAAACTCATAATAAAATACATCAAAAAATTAAATAAAACTCATAAATAAATACTACATTAATTAATAAACATTTTTTATTTTATATACAAAAATTAATAAAGTCATTTATTATTTCAAATCATTTATTCTTTAATAAAACATCAGTTTTGTCTCGTAGCGGGCTGAGGTTGTCTAATCACAGCCCTCCGCGAGTTGACTTCGATCAACTTGACCTCCAGCAGCCCGATGTGACGCGGCCTGTCTTTCCAACCATCTTCTCCCTTTATTCCCACTCATCTCGTCCATCTTCTGACGTCGCTTCCTTCACAAAACTTCTTCCCTGATCTTTATAGATACACGCCCACTTGTTTATCCTCTTGTACATAGCCCCGATCCTTCGTTATTTCCTGGTCAATAAGGGTGCCCATCTTGTGTTTAAATAAACAACCTCTGCCTTCTCTTCAATTTTGGTCAGCTTTTCTCGAAATCCTTTCCTCGAATTCGGTCCTGGAGGTGATCCTCGTAATAGGAGGACGTCTCTGGCGCTTTGAATCAGTTGGAGGAGGGGGGAGGTTGCACCCACGGCCGCCGCTTCGGCGAGGCCTCTGCTCCTTGGCCCAAAGCCAGGTACAAGCTGTGCCTTTACTTGTTTTAGATAGGTGTTAGTATTAGCATTTCATTTCTGTCTTTATATTAGTGTTTAGGACTTAGGAGCTCTGGCGAACATTTCACGGTACCCCCAACGTTTTCCGACCACCCTCTCGCCTCCATCTTCCAACCCTTTCATTTTCCCATGCCCCAGGCACCCTCACTCACCCAGATCCTCCTCGGATCTGGCGACCCGATCTCCATCTTCCACCCATCACCGGAGATCTCCGCCCGAAGCCCCCCTTCATCAATTTTCCATTCTAACGGGACGAGGCAGTTTGCCCTCATCCCTTGTTTCATCCTATGCAGGTACAAGGTGCATTCAGGCACCTGGAGGCAGTTTTCAACGCTCGTCGGAGGTACCTGGAGCGCCACCTCGACATCGACCTGGTGGCGGCGCTCCGATGGTCTCCTGTCCGATCTGAAGCCTCATGTGGATAGAGGGAAGCACCTGCAACGTGTTGGGATGCTTTGGAACAACAGAGAACGGCGAGGGAGGGAGATATCGTTGGAGGAAGTTCGTCCAGGCGAACATTCCTCCCTATTCTTCCTGACACCCTCCCTGCCGTCGGATAAGAACAAGGCCCAGATCGAGTATCAGCAATCCGATGGAGCGAAGCCATCACCGTAGATTTCATTCACGAGATTAATCTCATGCACTCATCGGCGAACCATCATCGGGCACGGAGGAGGCGACGCGTGCCAAGTGGAGGAAGCCCAACCATCATATAGAGTGCCTGAGGGGGTAATTTTCACATATAACCCCTGCCTTTTTGTAATTAATTTTTAATCTTGTAAAATAGATGTAACGTTGTAAATTAAATGGGATTTTTGCTATTAGGCCCCCGTCGTTTCTAATATTTACAAAATAGTCCCTCCCAGCCTCACGTGTAGTCCCACGTGAGGTTGGGAATTTTGCAGTGAAACCCTGACGGTTTTTGTATTTGTAAAATAATCTTTAAAGTTTAAATAAATGTTTATTTCTATTGGTATTTTTGCACAGGACCCTTGCATGTTATTTTATTTGCAAAAATATCCCTACCAGGCTGTTTTATTTTTATGAGTTTTATCTATTTATTAAAAATAGCCGTGTTGCTCCTAAAAATCCACAAAACATAGGTTAGATGCTTCATGCATCGTACTTGCACGCTCATATTTTTAACTTGCATTTTTTGCATTTTCTCTAATTTTTAAAAATCAAATGGAGCCTAAATAATCACTGTTTAATTGATAAAATTCCAAAAAAATATAAAAATATTTTGAAAAATTACAAAAATAATATATATGGTATATTTATATATCTACTGAGTCCAGAAAATGAAAAACCCTAAAAATAAGAAAAATAAAAATAAAAAAATCAGAAATCCCCAAAATCCAACATATTTTTCTCTGTTATAATCATCTATATATTATTATTTACATATTAAAATTTATTTGTGTAATTTTGACGCTCATTTTATATTTTTAAAACCCAAAATAGTTTCGGCCCATTTAATTAGTCCCATATTAGGGCCATTTTTGGAGTTAAAAATACAAAAAATTAGAAAAATCCCAGAAAAATAACAAAAAATTAGAAAAATATAAAAATCCTAAAAATATTATACTCAATATATTTTGAGTATATATATATATGTATCCATATATTACTTCTCCCTCTTCTCTTATATATATATATATATATCTCTTTATATATATATCTGTATTATATAATTAAAAATATAAAAACAAATAAAAACAATAAAATAAAACTAAGAAAAAAATATATAAAATTAAAAATCGACAAAAACAATAAGAATTGGGCATGAACCAAGAGTTGAATGATTGTGCACTCATTTCCACCACACAACCATTCGCCTCCCAGTATTCGACCTCTACTCATGCTTACACCTATACACCTTTGCATGTAGAGTTATAGTAAATTTTAGCTCCACATTTTTGATATTCATTGCGTATATTTTATTGTGTGTTAATTGTTGATTGATCAATGTCTTTTGTCGGTCGCCTCAGCGACTGCGCTCCCACTTTATGTGGAATGCAAGACCGATGGAAAACCCAGCTCATTAGTCATCCAGCTGTAGACTTCTTGCTAATATACATACTCCAACATGCATTTTTTTGGCCTGTCTATTTTTTTTGGAGTTCTTGCATTTTTCTCTTTTTTTCTTTTGGAACTATATACAAGGTACAACATGTACATCAGGAGTTTTTCCTCTTGAGCCAGTAGACTATCCCTCTTTTGAAGCATTATTGCAACCCACAACATCCTGTCCTCAGACTTCAACACCACCAGACTAGGTTGAGATGCACTACCCTCCCTAGAGGAGGACGGATGTTTCCACCCGTGTGCTACTCCAAGCTAAAGGATTCTACCTCCTCACCACCTCATCAATGAAGAGCTACGTGCATTGTGCTTGTCCAAGTTAGGTCACTGTCTAAAAGAATCATGCGTGTGCACGAGATATTCTACTTAGACTAATCAAGATGACATGTGAACATAGACTTGCGGACTCAAAGAATTAAGTCACTTGACCTGAGAAATCTTAACTCCATTCCTGTAAGGTTCCTTTGAAATTAGGTGGATTAAGGTCAAATCAAGTCCATCCTCAACATCTATTCTTAACTTGGTTCAGAACCCACTATCTTTTCACCTTGCATATGCATGATATGCATATGAGATGAAGATGACATGCTATGCAAGACTTTTTTTTAACGCAAGGATGCAAAAGTAAGTAAGAAGCCTTTATTTTCAACATTTTCGTTTTATTTTCTGGTATACAACAATTTTTTTATTTACAACAAGTTTTTAATTTACACATAATATACATAGTATACAAGTTTTAAAATGTATTTTTGGTATACATCCTATTTTACAACAAATTTTACAAAAGTATGTTTTATAAGTTTTTATACAAGTATTATACATATAGTACATTTTTTTTCAATTTTTACCCACCCCGTAATTATTGCATAATATATACAAAAACACATGAAAATACGTGAAAGTACGAGCTATGGGTAAAGTATATATGTAATATATACAGCCCCCTATACTTAGCATGTGCTAGGTCCTCAAAGCACGAAAAGCGAGGAAAAAGACATGGCTCGTGCTATGCGTAGGAGAGCTAAAATTATAGAATGTATAGAAGTTGCTCCGCCCCCTATACTTAGGCTCTGGCAGCCTAAGTGTAGAAGAAGACAAAAAATGGGGTGGATGAGGGCAAGAGGGGAAATGATGAGTATATACGAGGTGGGCATCGGTCCCCCCTATACTTAGGCTCAGGTCAGCCTAAGTATAGGACATGAGTGAGTATGAGGACCGATGTGATCTGGAGGATGTATAGAGAGCAAACTCAGGTGGCTCGTCCCCCTATACATAGGATGATCATCCTAAGTATAGTCCAAGATGGTGATTAATGATGCTGGGATGAGTTACTAGAGTTGCGGGAGAGAAAGGACAAAATGTACAGGAATGATGGTATATACAAGTGAGTCGGTCTGAATCTTTCAAGACGCTACCGATGGCTAGAGCTCACTACTTCAAGGTCTCATGCGCGGTTCGAGGTGTATCTGCTGAATCTGTCTCATGCATAAATACAATCTTCTCAACATGGACTAACTGCTCATTGGATTCGACGAAGTGTTTCAACAGTTGTCCATTCACAAGGAATGTTGGTGCGTCATCTGCGAGGTCTGAGATCTCAACACATCCACTATCATGCACCGTACGGACGACAAATGGGCCTGTCCACTTGGACTTCAACTTGCCTTGGAAGACTTTCAGCCTTGCATTGAACAACCATACCTTCTGTCCAGGAACAAAGGTCTTTTATCTGATATATCTATCATGCCAACGCTTCACCTTGTCCTTGTACACCAAACGGTTGTCATATGCGGGGTTTCTGACTTCCACAAGCTCATTCAGATCCATTTCTCTCTGCTTCTGCCCAAGGTGTGTGTTCCAGTTGACCTTCTTAATTGCCCATTCTGATTTATGCACTAACTCTGCGGGCAAATCGCACGGCTTTCCAAATACCATTCGGAATGGGGAGGTTCCTAACGGTGTCTTGTAAGCTGTCCTATACGCCCATAAGACCTGATCCAATATCTAAGACCAGTCCTTTTTGTCTGGGCGAACAAGCTTTTGCAATATAGTCTTTACCACCCGATTCGACACCTCAGCCATACCATTGGTCTGTAGGTTGTAAGGGTGATGAATCCACATTTCATCATCTTTATTCTATCATTTTGGCACCAAAAACCTTAGCAAATGCCTGTAAATAGCCTTAAAATCATCATCTTAGCATTCATGCATGTGCATCTAAACAGTGTATAAATTACTGTAATTAAGGCTAAAATTATAGAATAAATATAGAAAAGAAAAAGAATAAAATATTGTAAATATTTTTATGACCCAAAACCCCGAGACCTAGGCATCTTGATGAATAGGTCGACAAGGAATAAAGTAGGGGGAGATAAGGTCAGAAACACAGATAAAATACCTATACATTTTATTCATTCTTTATTCATTTTTGGGACCTATTTTTGGTTCCACTTTTTACACTTCAAAAAAAGAAACTTTGTACATGAAAGTTGTAGATAATAAAATAAAGAAAAATACAAAATTGATTTCATTAAAAAATAATGTACAGATAAAAAGTTATGGTCTGAATAAAATTCCAGAATGCCAACTTCCCAGACCCGTATCTCACAAATAAAAACTCCAAATGCAGCGTACTCACCTTTAATTGTATATAGAAGAAAATAAGCTATTTAATGGCGGTGGTTTTGCATTTGGCGGAGCTACGGTTTGAAAGTTGAATTTTGGACCCCTATTGTATACTTGTACTGAATAAAATATTCAATTTATTCTTTATTCATTATTTATTCATTTTTATATTTTTATAATTTTGTAAATATTACTTATACTATATATGTGCATTAAAATTGAAATAAAATGCAAAGAAAAATAAAAATAAAAATTCTTGTACAAAGACTACATAGGTATTATACATCCACTTATACCTCTATAAAATGCATTTGTATTTTATTAAATATACAAAACATATCAGAAAAATAAAATAAAAATATATATGTGTATATAAAAGTATTTTATAATTTTAGAAAATAAAAACCAAAATAAAATAAATTAAAAATACCTAAATAAAAATAAAATACTTAAATATATGGATATAGATACCTATAGGGGTATAAATGCAAACTTGTAAAAATAAGTCTCATAAAAATAAATAAAAATCACCATAAAATAATTTATAAAAAAAATAAACATTTTTTTAACCGAAATTTAAATAAATCATTTTCTATTTTTTTATTGAATTTCTAAGCATTTTTGCCAAGGTTTTTTTTGGTTGGTCCACGTGGACCAACCAGAGCTCTTCCTTGGTTGACCTCGGTCAACTCTCTGACCGAGGTCTGGCTATTGTCAGACTGCATTTTCCTTGGACTTCGCGGATTTTTCCAGGCCAAATCTTCCACCGATTGGCCTCGGTCTCTTCTGCAAAGATGTTGCCCTACCATCCAGCTATCACGCCTAGCCATTGGTTGGGCGTTTGAATCGTTGTGCCGCCCGTGATCTTGCCTCGAAAGTCGCCCGTCCACCATATTTCAAAAACGACCCCACTCCTTCCCTTCTCTCTTTGAACCGGCTTGGGCGCCAAAAACCTCCGGGTGAGGGTCGAGGGTTGATCTCCAGTGACAGGGGAGTCCTCCCCCATCTCAGGCGAGGTGCGGCGGAGCACCTAGCGCCGAGTTCCACCACCTCCGGCCGTACGACCGTCGAGGTTCTTTCCTCGGGCTCCCCAGCCCTCGAGGTACGTTTTCTTCTCTTTTTCTTTTGGTTACTTTAGTTTCTGGTAGCAATAGGAACGCATCGCCATTCACCAATCGGTCATCCAACCTCCGATCACTTCCGTACTCCACCTCGCCGGAGTAAGCTCCGGCGAACTTCTCCCTCACCGCCTCCCACCTTCTTCTACTGCTGGGTGATGCTCGGCATTTTGCCCGAGCTCTCCCTAACCCTTTTTGCAGGTCGCTGGAGGCAGAAGACCCCATCTGGGGGGTCGATTTTGAGGAACGAGGCACCTAGAGCCGCATCGCCTCTCCGACTTCGTCGCGGCGCACCTGGGCTCAGCGACCCATTTTGGCCCCGCTGCGAGGTTGGGGAACCTTCCAGGCATCGTCAGGAACCTCCAGCGACGAGATCCAAGGCCGGAGCAACGCCTGTGAGCCGATCGAAGTTCGCGAAGGGGGGAGTTCTTCCCTGTTCTAGCAGGAGAGGTTCCAGCCGTCCTATCCGAGAGGAGCTCCAGATCTTTCAGCAGCTGTTGGATGCAGCATGCCCTCCTGCCATCCGATTAATCATTCATGATCTAATCCACACCGGCCGTGCGAAGGGGTATCACGAGCTGCGGGTTCGACACGTGGCATAAGTGGTTGAATCAGAACCGTCGACGCCCGCCTTTGACTGGGTATTTTGCAATTTCTACCCGTCACGTTTTGTATTTAATTACAAGAACTCAAGCTTTCATCTGCCATTTAATTAACTCTGTAATAATTAAACTCGACCCCCCGCAGTTTTGCATAATTGCCCTTAAGTCCCGTCCAAGCGCGTGCCCGTCACGCGCGTGGTTGGAAATTTTGCGAAGTCACCCTTGCGGGTTTTGATTATTGGTGTTTAGTGTAAAAGACATTTTATTCAGTATAAATTTTCGTGGAAATTTTGCATGTACGCCCCTGGATGTTTGCTATATTGCACATATACCCCTGCCAGGACTGTTTAATGTTTGGATGTTTGCTCTAATTATTTAACCTATCATTTTAACTCCAAAAACTCCACAAAAATAGGGTTAAGCTCCTGGACAAGTGTACTTTAACGCCACATATTTAGTTTTTGATTTTATCTTACTTTTCTATTTATTAAAAATCAAAAACTTGCTTTTTGTGTACTGTCCAGTTTAGAAAATACCAAAAAAAAATATTAAAACACCTCCAAAAATTCCAAAAAAATTACCTAGTGTCTATTTTATCCTATTTTAGCGTCAGTCCAAAAATCACTAAAAATTTCAAAAGAAAAACACTAAAAATTTAAAAACACTCAAAAAACTTCAAAAAAATATATAAAATCAAGGAAAACTCTAAAAAATACAAACTTAGGTTCTGCGTGTTCTTTATTTTATCCCTTTTATTCGAAAAATAGTGTGAAAAATTTTGGTTACTGGTTGCTATTCTTAAATCCCATTTTACTTACAGCCAGCACTTTTTCCACTGTTTCCCCTTATTTCAGCATTTTAAAATACCAAAAACACCTTGAAAAAAACCCCAAAAATCACAAAAACAGTAGAAAACCACAAAAATACCAAAAAGATTTTATTTCTGAATTTTTGGTAATTTTCACTTAGCTTTATAAATATTCTATCTTGTCTTTTATTCCATTGTCTTTAAATTCCAATATTGAAAAAGAAAAAGAAAAAATATAAAATATAAAATTATAAAAATCAGAAAATTAAAAATCAAAATACAAAACTAAAAAAAAAAATTAAAATAAAAAAAAATTAAAAATTAAAAACCCACAAAAAATTGTAGTTGCTTGCTTGCTTAGTGTAGACACTTTACACACACACACTTGTGCTTACATTTGCTTGAATTACCCTGCTTGCTCCCTGTGTTCGAACTCTCTGCATACTTGTCACTATACACCATTTGTGCAGAGTTAAAAATAAATTTTAACTCCACATTAGTTCTAATTTGTTGATCTTTAGTGTGGGTTAATTGTTGATTAAATACAGGTTTCATTTGAGAGTCGCCACAGCGACGGTTGTCTCCGCCTTGTGTGAGACACCAATTTAGGCTCTCGTGAAATTTGTGATTATCAAATGGCGCCGTTGCCGGGGAGCAACAGCGCGTAGTTCGAATTTTTGCTTGTGTTTGTCTACTTTTGCGGCTTTTATCATTTTCCGTATCTTTGATATTTCTTGTTGAATTGTCTAACCCCTCTCTTGTTTGACTTCTTGCGAGGAACGCGGATCGAGGGAGGAGCTCCTTTCCAGGAGCGCTTGCGCACCCACGTGAGGCGACTTTAGCCTAGCACGAAGAAAGACTTGGAGGATTTTGCAAGACAACTCCTTAGCATCCATTTTCTTGCATTGTATTTAGTTTTGTAATTCAAGTGAGAGAAAGACTCTATTTTGTAATAATACAGGTACATTCGGACTTAGACATTCGGGCCCAATTTCCAAGTGTTTGTTCACTTGGGGGCTCACCACGGCTTTCCATCGGTTTTCATCGCCTTTTCTTACTTTGTTTTCCGGTTTTATTTTCTTCACTTTGTGTGATTGAGCCCTTAGATTTAGGATTGCTTGCGATAGATTAAGGCCAAACACCTAATATATTTTGCATGTACCTATAGCCGCGTTTGGACTTAGTCAAATTTAAACAGTCTGTTCATTTATCTCTTAACCCGTGTGCCGTGAGCGTGCCCCATCAAGCGCTACTCCTGAACTCGAGTGTGTCGAGAAGAGGAGGGGTAAGCCAAGACCGGACTCTTAGGTTAAAGATAAGTGGCCGACTTGTGGTGCTTCACGTTAATAGCAATTTCTGAAAACTTAGGGCGATTTCATCGGCTTGCATTTGCATATAGTTAGGTTTCAATTCTGCTGAGCATCCTTGCATGTAGAGTGCTGGAGGCAAGGTGAGCATTTACGCTTTAGCATCCATCATTATTTGCCGCTTGCATTGCTTTTCCGACTCTCCCTCTGATTTTGCCAACCTAGGAGCTTAAAGGAATTGAATCCCCGTTAGGATTGTGCATTATTTTTTAAAAATCCAAAAAAAGGTGATAATCAATAAAATTGGGACTGCTAATTTTACTTGACTCTAAAACCGACCAAAAGAAAAAAATATTGTATTGGGGCGAGTAATCCCCTCATTGTCTTCGTTTTACATTGCTCGCGCATACACTAAGGATAGAGCCCAAAATCCTATTTTCAAGCCCCCTAAGTGTTTGTGCAACTTCTTGACTTATTCACCTAAACTCTAAAACAGACAAGATAAAAAGACCGCATTTGTGGTCTTCACCGAGTTGAGTAGGTGAATTGAGGGTTTGGTTGTTTCATTTTTGCTTGTGATTGTTTTGTGTGCATTCTAGATCATCCTCTGTGCATTTGCGCCTTTTTCTTCACTCTCTTGATTTGACCACCGTGCTCCCCCGAATCACTTCCGTTTGTTCCGAGATGGACCCCTGGAGTGCATTTTATCCGGACTTTGCGGATCCCTCACTCCCTCCAGCCGGTCCACCTCCCTTTTATCAGGAGGATCCTCCTCCTACTTTCTCGGACTTTTGTGCATATCCGCCTCAGCCACAGTTTCAGACCTCGGACTTCTACCCACCTCCATCCCCACATGTATATTATCCACCTCCACCTTCACATCCACCCGAGTCTGACCTGTTGGAGTCACCTCCCTCGATCTCTATGAGTGATATCTTGAATCAGATGACAAAGCGCATTGATTTGATGAATGATGATATTGCTTTCTTGAGGAGGAATCAGATTAATGCTCCTTTTGTTGGGAATACGGCTTCACTTGTAGATGATCATGGGAGCTTGCAATCGCCCAAAATACAAAAAAATGAGAAAAATTTAAAAATCCAAAAAGATTTTGGGAGACACTTGGTTGATCAAGATTTTGAGGAGAGAGTCCACTTGCCAGAACCCTGGACCACACACCCAGTCACATCCAGTCCCACCTTTGACCCCGAGGATGCCGCTGTACAGACTGCTCTTGGCATGCCTCGTGTATATGCTGATTCCGACTTCCTTCCTTGTATGGAGGAGGTCCAAAAATTCAAAAAAATGTTATCTGAACCCGAAGTGGTGGCTACTATTCATGAGATTATCCGTGCCCCACTTCAGCAGGCCATGACCCAATTATCTGCCCCTTTTCCCAAGAAAAGAAAGCGGAGGAGCAGATCTGAGCGTCACATTTTGACCATGGCCACTGCCCTCGCCATCACACACCGTCCCATTCCTAAGAAGAAGAACACAACTACTCCTTTCATCACTTGCACCATCTCTGACTATACATGTGATCGCACTCTCCTGGACGGCGGTGCTTCGATTAGCATACTACCCTTCTCGCTGGTACAGTCTCTTCACTTAGGGCCTCTCAAGAAAACCAGGATGATCGTTCAGTTTGCTGATGGATCCATCAAGAGGCCGAAGGGTATCCTTGAAAACGCCGTCATTTCTATTCAGGGCACGAGCCACCATGTTGATTTTGTCGTGTTGCCCATGGAGAACTCCACAGGGGAGCCATCTCCAATCATCCTGGGACGACCATTTCTCGCCTCTGCGAGGGTCGTTATTGACTATGGATCAGGAGAGATTCGCTTCCGTCCTGTTGACGAGAGCGAAGTGTCGATCACCGCACCCACAGTTGACCCGAGACCCGCACCTGATGCACCTCCACTGATTATAGCTAACTCTGGGGCCCATGACAGATCTGATGATATTAGAGATACTTCCTTAGCGATCCCTGATGAGCCCCGACGGATCCCCCGAAAGGGGAGGAAGTCGGGAAGCATGGACCTCACTGATCCTCCTCCTAGTGTGTGGCGATGTGTTGATGAGATCCAGAGTATTTATGTGATTGAACCATTTGATCAGGGGGCAGATACCAAGATAATTGAGGATGCTTATGATGTTGCCCATTACTTTGAGAGACCTCATAAGGCAACAAATGACCCAGGTAAGACTAGACAGGGCGGATCTAGTTTGACTACTTCCACTGATAAATCCGTTCCTGGCCCTTCACAGGTCAAGATGATTGAGGTCGGTTATGATGCTGCCATTTATTTTGATAAATTCAGACCTCTAGTTGAAGACAAGGATTCAGGTGAGAGTCTTGAGGACGATATGAGTTCGTATACTTCCACTGATGATTTCGTTCCTTTTGATTTTGACCTGGACGAGGACTCGCAGGACGACTCCGATTACACTTCTTCCGAGGATGATGAGTTTGTCCCATTTCACTTTGATATCGGCGAGACTTCCAAGGCCGGACCTACTCGTACTTCTTCCACTCACCCGTCTGTGCCTTCACATCATAGGACCACCAAGGGAGAACCCAGCCATACTGCTTCCATTGATCAGTTCGTCCCTTTCCGTTTTGATTCCACTGAGGGTCTTCACCGTGTCGACCCTGATCGGCTTCTATCCACTGGGGACCCCGATGTCGACATACACCATATCAGATCTATCCCTCAGCGGTCTCGCAAGAAGGTCAGCTTTCCACCTTCTTGATCATGTGTATATCCATCTTTGTTGTATATTCCCTTGTGTACCTCGATTCTTTCTTCCGTATTGCTCGACCACCCATTCTCGTGTTTGCCTTGCTTAGGACGTACTTTGTCCTAAGTATAGGGGGGTGGACGAGCCGAGTGTTCCTTCTTCGTTCTGTGTCATCGCTCCTGTTGTTGTCTATACTTAGGGCTTCTTTTACCCTAAGTATAGGGGGAGCGGTGTGTACATTCTCATGATCTCATCTCTTTTTCTTTTCTTCTTTTCTTCTTTTCCCTTCTCTATCTTCTTCATCTATCAAAAAGGTGCCACCCTTGTAGACAGTTTTCCATACTTAGGACGTACTTTGTCCTAAGTATAGGGGGGTGTGCACCCCGAGTATTTCCATTCTTTGATCCTCTCCATTGTCTCCTCTTCTTGTCTATACTTAGGGATATTTTACCCTAAGTATAGGGGGAGACAATCTGAGTACGATCTGTTCATTCCCACCCTTGACCCTCCCTGCTTTGTGTACAGTCTGCTATACTTAGGATTATTTGATCCTAAGTATAGGGGGGATGGTCAACTTCTCATTCATTGATTCATTAATTCTTTAGACTTGCCTATACTTAGTACGAGTTATGTCTTCTCTTTTCTCTCCGATCTATGAGGACATAGCTCAAGCTAAGTATAGGGGGGTCGTATATACTATGTATATACTTTAGCCATAACTCATACTTTCATATTTTCTTAATAATATGGCTAAAAAATTCTTTAAAAATTCATTATAAATTCTTTAATAAAAAGATGTGGTTATTCCTCAAATTCTTTTTGTATTTACTGATTAATAAATCATGTGAAAATGTTTTTTGCAAAATGTTTGAAAAATAGTTTGAAAATCTTTGTGAACATCTATTGAAAACTATTTTGAAAATATTTTGTTACATGTTTTCAACCTGTGTAAAATGTGTGGTTTGTAAAATTTATTTTCTTTGTGTGAAATAAAATGTTTGAAAAATGCTTTGCAAATGGTTTGAAAAATGGTTGCAAAAATATTTGAAAAACCTATATATACTGTTTTGAAAACCGATTGCAAAATGATTTTCAAATGAGTGTACATATTTGTAAAAATGTTTGTAAAAATTATTTTGGACTATAGTTTTCAAAAATTGTTTGAAAAACCTTGTGTCAAATAAGTTTGAGGAATATTTACATCACACCAAAATCCATTATATATATATGTGTATAAAACTGACCACTTACCCTTGTAAATTCTTAAAATCCACTTCTTGTATATATAAGAAACACTCCCGTGTACATATTTTCACCTAGTTTTCAGCCAAAAATCTTTTGTTTTCAAAAATCCCAAAAACATTTGCAAAACTAAAATCCAAAAACATCTGAAAAATCTTTTTGAAAAATACAAAAAAATGCATCTGCATGCATCATCATTATCTTTTCAAAAATCCATAAAAAGTTCAAAATCTTTGAAAATTGCATCACAAAAATATTTTCTGCATAGCATTGCATAGCATTCGCATTTTTCAGATTGAGTTTGATAGTTGAACAAGTCTAAGTAAAATCCGGAGATTGGAGCTTGATTGGACCTTAAAATATACCTAATAACAGGAACCTTATAGGAACTAGGTTTGAGGTACTTCAGGTCTAGTTGACTTAATTCTTTGAGGATCACGGGACTTGGTTCAATGGATTCTTGATTGCCTAAGTAGAGTATTTCGGAGCACACGCACGACTCTTGTTGATAATGACCTAACTTGGACACCTGCACCTTTCACATAGCTCTCCACGGATGAGGTGGTGAGGAGGCAGTTTCCTTTGGCTTGGAGTAGCATATGAGGGTAGTACTTCTAGGCGGAACCTCTCTTCTTCTTCTAGTGAAGGAAGTGCACCTCAACTTGGTCTAGTAGTGATGAAGGCTAAAGACAGAAGCCGTGGGTTGCAATAAAGCTTCAAAAGAGGGATAGTCTACTGGCTCAAGGAAAATTTCTTGTATATATGCTGCACCATGTAGATACGTTGTACAGATATTTAAAAAAAAAAGAAAAAAAAATAAATTGCAAAAATGCAAAAGAACTCCAAAAAAGTGGTGGGTCGGATTGAAAATTTAATAACCCCACCGGAGTGTATATAGTCCAATAAAGCAAAAGCTTATGGTATCAATGTTACATCTCATGAAGCTTGCAGCGGGAGACTTAGCTACACTGGTTGAGCTCCCAAAAGTCTATACTTCTTCCCCCTCTTCTTGAGCCGGTTGCACTTGAACTTAGAAGGGAATACCCCGCTTCTCGAGGAAAGAGTTGCTAGACCAAGGCATTAGAGTTACCAGGTTGGGGGAGGTTGTTTCTTTGTCACTTCTGAGGTGGGGAGCTACATATCACTTACACTGTACGAGTCAGATTCATAGTCATAAGAGTTTGCGTATGAGTTGAAGTATTTCTGACCTGGCTATTGAGGAGACTTGGACAGAGTTTTGGGATTCTCAAGGACTGTTGGATTTCAAACTTGGTTCTCATTAAGGTTCCGACCGCACTAAAATTCCAAAGGTCCGACTTAAGCTCCAAACTTTGATTTTGTGAAGACAAGTTTGATAATTAAACTTTATCCAATTTTCTTCTTTTTCTTTTCTTTCTTTTCTTTTTGCACTTATTGCATAAGTGTTTGCTAGGGACTAGCAAAGGTAAAGTATAGGGGGATGATGAATCCACATTTCATCATCTTTATTTTATCATTTTGGCACCAAAAACCTTAGCAAATGCCTGTAAATAGCCTTAAAATCATCATCTTAGCATTCATGCATGTGCATCTAAACAGTGTATAAATTACTGTAATTAAGGCCAAAATTATAGAATAAATATAGAAAAGAAAAAGAATAAAATATTGTAAATATTTTTATGACCCCAAACCCCGAGACCTAGGCATCTTGATGAATAGGTCGACAAGGAATAAAGTAGGGGGAGATAAGGTCAGAAACACAGATAAAATACCTATACATTTTATTCATTCTTTATTCATTTTTGGGACCTATTTTTGGTTCCACTTTTTACACTTCAAATAAAGAAACTTTGTACATGAAAGTTGTAGATAATAAAATAAATAAAAATACAAAATTGATTTCATTAAAAAATAATGTACAGATAAAAAGTTATGGTCTGAATAAAATTCCAGAATGCCAACTTCCCAGACCCGTATCTCACAAATAAAAACTCCAAATGCAGCGTACTCACCTTTAATTGTATATAGAAGAAAATAAGCTATTTAATGGCGGTGGTTTCGCATTTGGCGGAGCTACGGTTTGAAAGTTGAATTTTGGACCCCTATTGTATACTTGTACTGAATAAAATATTCAATTTATTCTTTATTCATTATTTATTCATTTTTATATTTTTATAATTTTGTAAATATTACTTATACTATATATGTGCATTAAAATTGAAATAAAATGCAAAGAAAAATAAAAATAAAAATTCTTGTACAAAGACTACATAGGTATTATACATCCACTTATACCTCTATAAAATGCATTTGTATTTTATTAAATATACAAAACATATCAGAAAAATAAAATAAAAATATATATGTGTATATAAAAGTATTTTATAATTTTAGAAAATAAAAACCAAAATAAAATAAATTAAAAATACCTAAATAAAAATAAAATACTTAAATATATGGATATAGATACCTATAGGGGTATAAATGCAAACTTGTAAAAATAAGTCTCATAAAAATAAATAAAAATCACCATAAAATAATTTATAAAAAAAATAAACATTTTTTTAACCGAAATTTAAATAAATCATTTTCTATTTTTTTTATTGAATTTCTAAGCATTTTTGCCAAGGTTTTTTTTGGTTGGTCCACGTGGACCAACCAGAGCTCTTCCTTGGTTGACCTCGGTCAACTCTCTGACCGAGGTCTGGCTATTGTCAGACTGCATTTTCCTTGGACTTCGCTGATTTTTCCAGGCCAAATCTTCTACCGATTGGCCTCGGTCTCTTCTGCAAAGTTGTTGCCCTACCATCCAGCTATCACGCCTAGCCATTGGTTGGGCGTTTGAATCGTTGTGCCGCCCGTGATCTTGCCTCGAAAGTCGCCCGTCCACCATATTTCAAAAACGACCCCACTCCTTCCCTTCTCTCTTTGAACCGGCTTGGGCACCAAAAACCTCCGGGTGAGGGTCGAGGGTTGATCTCCAGTGACAGGGGAGTCCTCCCCCATCTCAGGCGAGGTGCGGCGGAGCACCTAGCGCCGAGTTCCACCACCTCCGGCCGTACGACCGTCGAGGTTCTTTCCTCGGGCTCCCCAGCCCTCGAGGTACGTTTTCTTCTCTTTTTCTTTTGGTTACATTAGTTTCTGGTAGCAATAGGAACGCATCGCCATTCACCAATCGGTCATCCAACCTCCGATCACTTCCGTACTCCACCTCGCCGGAGTAAGCTCCGACGAACTTCTCCCTCACCGCCTCCCACCTTCTTCTACTGCTGGGTGATGCTCGGCATTTTGCCCGAGCTCTCCCTAACCCTTTTTGCATGTCGCTGGAGGCAGAAGACCCCATCTGGGGGGTCGATTTTGAGGAACGAGGCACCTGGAGCCGCATCGCCTCTCCGACTTCGTCGCGGTGCACCTGGGCTCAGCGACCCATTTTGGCCTCGCTGCGAGGTTGGGGAACCTTCCAGGCATCGTCAGGAACCTCCAGCGACGAGATCCAAGGCCGGAGCAACGCCTGTGAGCCGATCGAAGTTCACGAAGGGGGGAGTTCTTCCCTGTTCTAGCAGGAGAGGTTCCAACCGTCCGATCCGAGAGGAGCTCCAGATCTTTCAGCAGCCGTTGGATGCAGCATGCCCTCCTGCCGTCCGATTAATCATTCATGATCTAATCCACACCGGCCGTGCGAAGGGGTATCGCGAGCTGCGGGTTCGACACGTGGCATAAGTGGTTGAATCAGAACCGTCGACGCCCGCCTTTGACTGGGTATTTTGCAATTTCTACCCGTCACGTTTTGTATTTAATTACAAGCACTCAAGCTTTCATCTGCCGTTTAATTAACTCTGTAATAATTAAACTCGACCCCCTGCAGTTTTGCATAATTGCCCTTAAGTCCCGTCCAAGCGCGTGCCCGTCACGCGCGTGGTTGGAAATTTTGCGAAGTCACCCTTGCGGGTTTTGATTATTGGTGTTTAGTGTAAAAGACATTTTATTCAGTATAAATTTTCGTGGAAATTTTGCATGTACGCCCCTGGATGTTTGCTATATTGCACATATACCCCTGCCAGGACTGTTTAATGTTTGGATGTTTGCTCTAATTATTTAACCTATCATTTTAACTCCAAAAACTCCACAAAAATAGGGTTAAGCTCCTGGACATGTGTACTTTAACGCCACATATTTAGTTTTTGATTTTATCTTACTTTTCTATTTATTAAAAATCAAAAACTTGCTTTTTGTGTATTGTCCAGTTTAGAAAATACCAAAAAAAAATATTAAAACACCTCCAAAAATTCCAAAAAAATTACCTAGTGTCTATTTTATCCTATTTTAGCGTCAGTCCAAAAATCACTAAAAATTTCAAAAGAAAAACACTAAAAATTTAAAAACACTCAAAAAAACTTCAAAAAAATATATAAAATCAAGGAAAACTCTAAAAAATACAAACTTAGGTTCTGCGTGTTCTTTATTTTATCCCTTTTATTCGAAAAATAGTGTGAAAAATTTTGGTTACTGGTTGCTATTCTTAAATCCCATTTTACTTACAGCCAGCACTTTTTCCACTGTTTCCCCTTTATTTCAGCATTTTAAAATACCAAAAACACCTTGAAAAAAACCCCAAAAATCACAAAAACAGTAGAAAACCACAAAAATACCAAAAAGATTTTATTTCTGAATTTTTGGTAATTTTCACTTAGCTTTATAAATATTCTATCTTGTCTTTTATTCCATTGTCTTTAAATTCCAATATTGAAAAAGAAAAAGAAAAAATATAAAATATAAAATTATAAAAATCAGAAAATTAAAAATCAAAATACAAAACTAAAAAAAAAATTAAAATAAAAAAAATTAAAAATTAAAAACCCACAAAAAATTGTAGTTGCTTGCTTGCTTAGTGTAGACACTTTACACACACACACTTGTGCTTACATTTGCTTGAATTACCCTGCTTGCTCCCTGTGTTCGAACTCTCTGCATACTTGTCACTATACACCATTTGTGCAGAGTTAAAAATAAAATTTAACTCCACATTAGTTCTAATTTGTTGATCTTTAGTGTGGGTTAATTGTTGATTAAATACAGGTTTCATTTGAGAGTCGCCACAGCGACGGTTGTCTCCACCTTGTGTGAGACACCAATTTAGGCTCTCGTGAAATTTGTGATTATCAAAGGGCTGGCGACACGGTGTTCGATGTCATAGTCCTTCAGGAGTTTCTTCACCTCCCGGTTTACAAAGTGGCTACCCCCATCTGATATCATCAATTTGGGGATCCCGAACCTAGAGATTATGTGCTCTTTGATGAATTTACAGACAGTTCTGCTGTCTGTGGCTCGGGTCGGGATAGCCTCCACCCACCTGGATAGATAATCTACCGCAAGAAGGATGTATTCAAACCCGTGGCTAATAGGAAATGGGCCCATGAAGTCGATGCCCCAGGCGTCAAAGACATCAAAAATGATGACAGGCTGCATTGGCATCTCATCCTTGGGACCAACGGTTTCTCCCATTCTCTGGCATACTGGACATGACTTCGCAAAGGTGATAGCATCGCGAAACAGAGTCGGCCAGTAAAAGACACACTGAAGTACCTTCCATGCGGTCCTCTTCCCGGAGTGGTGTCCTCCTGCCTCCATGCTGTGGCATAAAGAAAGGACACTCTGGTATTCCTCCTGAGGAATACACCATCTCCAGACACAATCCGGTCCTTCAAAGAAAAGGATCGGATCCTCTCAATGGTAGTGTCTCGCATCCAACTTAAGCCGATCGATGTGGCTCTTGGGCCAACCTTCGGGAACCTTCTTCGAGACAAGATAGTTCACGATGTTGGCATACCATGGGAGTGAGTCGACAACAAAAATCGACTCGTCAGGGAAGGAGTCTCAAATTGGTGAATCCTCGAAAGTATTAAGATCTTCGAGATGAGAGAGATGATCGGCTACTACATTCTTCTTTCCAGGTTTATCACGAATATCCAAATCAAATTCCTGGATAAGTAAAATCCACCGAAGAAGACGCACCTTCGCGTCCTTCTTCTCCATCAAATATCGTAGCGCCGTGTGGTCAGTGAACACAATTACCTTGGATCCAATTAAGTGAGATCTGAACTTGTCCAAGGCAAATACCGTTGCAAGCATCTCCTTTTCCGTAACTGTATAGTTACGCTGAGCGGTGTCAAGCACTTTGCTTGCATAGTGAATTGCAAACAGGACGCCATCTCTTCTCTGTCCTAACATAGCCCCAATAGCGAAATCTGATTCGTCCGTCATGATCTCAAAAGGTAGAGACCAATCTAGGGCTTGTAGGATAGGTGCATCCATGATCATTCCTTGCAATACCTTAAAGGCCTCAAGACATTTGTGATCAACAACAAACTCCATGTCCCTGCCTAAAAGCTCAGTTAGCGGTCGGGCAATCTTAAAAAAATCCTTAATGAATCTCCGATAAAATCCGACATGTCCGAGGAACGACCGCAACTGTTTGATGTTGGTTGGTGGCTGGAGTCGTCTCATCACATCCACCTTGGCATGGTCAACCTCCATTCCTCTCTTGGAGATGACGTGCCCCAACACAATGCCCTCTGTCACCATAAAGTGACTTTTCTCCCAGGAGAGCACCGGATTAACCTCACAACAACGTTTGAGGAGTCGGTCTAGATTCCTAAGATAGGAATCGAAGGAGTCACCGAAGACCGAGAAGTCATCCATGAAGACTTCTAGGAATTCGCCGACCATTTCGGCGAATACAACAATCATGCACCTTTGAAAAGTACCCGGAGCATTGCATAACCCAAAAGGCATGCGCCTGAAAGCATAGGTACCAAAGGGGCATGTGAACGTGGTCTTTTCCCGGTCCTCTGGAGCTATGGCTACTTGATTGTAGCCCGAGAACCCATCCAAGAAATAGAACAATTCCTTCCCTGCTAGTCTCTCTAGGATCTGATCAATGAATTATAGGGGGAAATGATCCTTCTTCGTCGTGGCATTCAAGCGTCTGTAATCCACACATACGCGCCACGACGTGGGCACTCGCGTTACGATCTCCTCTCCATCTTCATTGGTGGTCGTCTGAATTCCCGACTTTTTCGGTACCACATGGATTGGGGCCACCCATTTCGAGTCGGAGATGGGATAAATGAAACCCGCGTTGCACCATTTCTCTATCTCCTTCTTTACTACCTCTCGTAAATTTGGATTCAAGCGACGTTGGAATTCACGAGAGGGTTTGGCTTCATTCTCCAAGTAGATATGGTGCGAACACAGAGCGGGGTTTATCCCGTGGAGATCGGAAATGCTCCATCCTATTGCCTTGCGTTTTTTCTCCAGGATCTCTAGCAAGCGATATTCCTGCTCCTCGGTCAATCGCGAACTGATGATGACCAGATATTTCCTTTCTTGACCCGCAAGGAAGGCATATTTCAGCGTTGTGGGTAAAGGCTTGAGCTCAGGTAAGGTGTGATCGTGTAGGAAATCTGGCTCAATCGAATCTGGCTCAGTGTTGGAAGTGGCTGGATCTTTCTCTGTTATTGCTGCCACCAAATTATTTGGCTCTGGAGTCGGATCGTCAAATGTCTCCATGTAATCGGCGAAAGCCACGTCCGACTCGTCATCCTCATCTTCTGATTATCCTAGAGAGGGAAGGACTGACAAGACCAGCTGGGCTTCTAATTCATCGAAGATGTAGGGGGATGCAGGTTCTGAGATGTAGTCGTCTCTTAGGATCTCGCAAACTAACTCGTGCACTGGATCATCTCCGGAGGGGAGGGACTCATCGATGCTGGCTGGGTTCTGTCTCCATGGCCCAACTGTGTCTACATGGTCGCGGTCTGCTTCGGATGAAGAGTAGTCGGTGCTGGACTCGGAATCCGGTCTCTGCCATATGGTTTGCTTCATCTCTAGTTCCTCATCTCCGCCTGGAGTTTGGAATTGGATCTTCCCAATCTTATAATCAAACAAGGGCCTACCTAAGATGATCTGGGAGTCTCTCCAATTACGAGGGGTTTCCATATCTAGGACAGTGAAGTCCACCATGTATTCTTGACCCTCGACTTTGATTACAACATTCCTCAATTCTCCTTGCGACCTCTTGGTTGATTTATCAACGAACTGCAGGAGGGCTCAGGATTTCCTAAGAGGTCCTAGATTAAGCCGCTCATAGTGGGCTCTAGGCATTAAGTTAATTGAGGATCCGTTGTCTAGGAGAGTGCGTGCAAACGCAATGTCATCGACATGACTCACCACATAATGTGCACCCATGTCTCTTCATTTCCTTGGAAACGAGTTCTTTATTGCACAAGTCGTGGCTACTGACAGAACTTGTTTCTCAACACAGCTTTTGGTCTTCCTGCTAACCCTAGTAGGTGTGCATCTCACCTTCAGGTACTTTTGAAATGCAGGAGTCATTTCCACGTACTTGTCAAAGGGGATTGTGACCTTGATATACTTATTGCAGAACTCTACCATCTCAGGGTCATTTTTTTGGTTTTTTTGATTTTCTTCTTTCCACCCGTAAGAGCTCGGGGGAACGGGATTATTGACTGTAACTCATGTTCTGAAACTGAAATGTTATCATTAAAAGCTGGAATTGAATTCTGTACAAGACTTGGACTCTGAAACAAACTCGGACTCTGACTCTAACTAAAAGGAAAATGCTGTGGCGAAACCGGTGATGCATCTTCCGCGACTTCTGGACGATCCTCCTCAGATGGAGGTGCAGGCTCTTCATCAGTTTCGTCGGACTCTCTACTGATGCGGGTTTGCTGCTTCGAGGACCCATAAGTCCTCTTCTTCTGCCGGTGGTGGTGATGGTGGTGCTGCTCCTCTTTTTCCTCCAAGTTCTCCTCAGGTAGAGACATGGAGGCTCCTCTCTTCGGTGCTCGTGGCCGATCAGGTACGATCACGGTCCTTCTGCTCCTGAGGGACATATTATTTACATTATCAAATGAAAGGATCTCATGTTCAAATAAAGACTTATCTGAATAGTATACCTGATCACGAGGTCGGTTCTGGCCTTGATTTAAGCTGTTCGTGTTGGCCTGAACCTGGGCGGGAATTGGGGTCTTTGGCGCCATTTGTTGATCCTAGGTACGAGAGACACGATTCAGATCGATTCTCATATCCAAATAGTCATTCTGGATCTGTTGGACCCTATCAGACAGGGTCTGGATCACCAAGGTGAGGGACTCCAATTCGGTGGGCTGGACTGGCTGATGTTGACTTGCGGATGAGGTTCTGTACTAGCCTTGCTGGCCATGCCGATACTGATGCTGCTGATAGGACGGTGCGTGGCCCAGTTTGGCTGAGTGGAATGTGCGCTGCTGCTGCTGGTGCTGCTGAGGCTGGTACCCTTATTCGGGCCTGGACTGAACAAAGCACGGTGAGGGGATGGAGCTGGTTTCTTGGTAAGCTAAGAAGGTCGGTGAGGCTGAGCATTCCCCATCCCCGACTGTATACTGATGGGGTCACGACTGTACCAGAACCCATTGATCTCGAACACCTGCGGAGGCTCCTCGTATCCGGTCTCCACCTGTGGGGGTGCATGCTGGTCCTAATGGGTGTAAGTCTGATCCCGGCCACTCTGAGGCCCCGGTGCCTATTCCTGTATAAGATGGACTCGATGTACAGGTATAGGTGGTGCAGAAGGGGCAGGTAGCTTTATCTTAGCTACCTTCTCAGAAAGTTCCTCCACTTGCTTCGACAGACGTGAGAGAGACTCAAGGTCCGTGACCCTCTTGTGGATCTTCTCGACCATGGTTAACTTATCAGCAATCATCCACATGTTGGGAATGAAGTCCTCTGTCAGATCCGCTATAGTCCTCCAGGTTGTCTCATTGGATAAGATTGAGGGAGACAACTGATAGCCTCCAGTGGCCTACGACCTGCCGGTTTTCGCCATCTGCTCTGGTATCTTCCATACAGCATTCTCATTCTTATTCAGATAACTTCCTACACAGGCGACACTTACTAACCCCTGCATCTCCAGGGTCAGACCACAGAACTAGGTTTGGACTAAGATCGCCTTAGAAATGCCGTGGCATGGACATTTCTGAATTAGGTCATTAAACCTATCCCAGGCATCATGGAATGGTTCACTGGATCCCTGGGAGAAACTAGCGATCTTTGTTCTCATCTGGTTAGTCCTACTGAGAGGGTAGAACTTCTTCAGAAATAAGTCCTTGAACTGCATCCAGGTTGTACATCTCACCCCTAGGTTCTTCAACCAATGTGATACCTTATCTCCTAAGGTGAAAGGGGTGGCCTTCAGTCGAATGTAGTCCTGCCCAACCCGAGGATGGCTAAGGTTATTGCAAACAAGCTCGAAGTCACGGAGGAAGGCGTATGGTTCTTCATTGGCATTTCCGTTGAACTTCGGTAACAGGCTAAGGAAGTGGGGCTTGAGCTCGAATGCTTTGGCGAGAACTGCTGGTGCCAACCAACTTTATATTTCATTCTCTGCTGGGTTATAGGCATCAACCATTGGTCGATCGATTCCTCCTGCCGTAATGATTTGCCCCATTCTTGCTTTAAGATCCGCATTCTGTAGTTTGGCTATGGTGAGACGAGCCAAGACTTGCTGGAGTGGGTCATCCTGGTTCTCCTCATTTGGGGGTCTCTTTGGTGGCATCTTGTCCTCTAGTCCTGGGAAATGGAAATGATCCGGTTTAGAGGATAAATCAAGGAAGGAATTCTTACCGAGGCGATGGTCTTCCTCGGTAAGCTCAAAGGAGAGGAAAGGGGTGGTTTGAGAGTAACCACCCCGGGTGTGAGGGATACAGAACTCAAGAGGGTCACGAGCTCTGGGTTGTCCAAGTTGCGCTTGGTCCGGTGAAGATGATTTTTGCGGGGGACTCAAAGAGAGATTGGCGAAAAATGTGTCTATATTCCAGCAGTCAGTCATCTTGAAGTGGCGAGAAGAATCGATATTTCTAAGTAAAGATAGGTTTTACTCCCACCTGAAGCAAGCAATACAATCCAAAACCCTTGTTTCACACTCACCACAGTGAAGGACTCGAAACTGAGTCCAATTAATCTTATTAATTTTAAGTGTGATTTTTCAAGCAAGATAGCAAGGATTTACGCGGCCTATAGGGAGGTCGGCTCAGAGCCGGATGCATCTTCCCTGTTTAACCTGTCGCCTAAGATACCACTGGTTCTTCCTTTCTTCGCTCCTATCCCAAGTTGATGGACTCAAAGACCATGGCCCTATCTACCTGCAAGCAAGCGGAGGCTGACAAGGCTGGAACTTCACCCCGAAGGGTTACTAGCAACTTGTCGCGAAGTACTGCTGGTTCGCCCTTGACTACCCGCGAACAGGCGGAGTCTACTTGGTACTAGTCAGTGAATCTAAAAATATTCAACTCGTGAATTTTGCTAGGATCAGTTGGCCCGTGATATGGAAGGCGGGGATTTGGGTTCTGCCTTAAGGTGTTCATACACACTCAAGTACCCTCACTCAACCTGAAAACAAGGTCGGGGATTAGTCTCCCGCAAACAGTTTTTCCAATTTTATTGATTTTTTTGGTCAATAATGTTTGCAGCCCCGGTTTTAAGTTAAGTTCTCCCTTTTTAGTCCAACCACACAACACGCCTATCGTCCAGTCCCAATTTCTGTTTACTTTAAGTTTGAAAAACAGAGGAAGAAATTGAGAAAAGCCGATGCACGAAAAATGATGATGCGTATGCTGAGTTAAGAAGACTTACAGTGATCCCTTCGCTTTTACGCAGGTTGCAAAACAGAATTGAAATCTTTACACTACATGCAGATGTAAGCAATAAAATCCGCTCCTAGACAAGCAATTTTATTAGCGAGTGAAGCATAGGTTGATTTGACTAGATCTGCGGTCTAAGTGTGTCTTTTAAGTGGTGGTGTGGTCCTAAAAATTACGAGCACAAGCAAACCCTAGAGGGGCTCGAGAAGCCGCTAGTGCAAGCCTAATTTACAATTCAAGCCACACAGCACACGGGGACACGGTTCCACTACTCTTACACACGCGAGAACCCAAACGGGAACCGCTGGAAATGATGCGAAAAAATATGGAAATGAATAAAAGTACACGTTCTCTCAAATCACTCAAAGAATTAAAAATGCTGATTCCTCGAAGCGTCTTCGACTCCTCGCGTTCCTCGCACAGAAATAATTTGATGTTAGTTAGAGAACGACTCGAAGAATACAAAAATTAAAGGACGGAAAATATTCACAAGAAAACCGGGGTTAGACTACCCGGGGAGAGAAAATCAAACACTCAGAATAACTGCAAATTAACCTAAGCCGTGCCTCCCCGGCAACGGCACCATTTTGATAACGCATCCCACTACCCTTGTTAATTCGAGCAAATTAATGTTCAAATTAATTGAGAATATTCGTTGCAGTCGGATAATGAGGGCAGATTAAAAACCACTTTCAATTATAGTCAATTTAATTTTGAGCGGCAATTTTTTTACTTGGTTGGAAGTCCAAGGTCGAATTCAGGGAGGCAACTGTCACCTTAGGTAAATTCGGAGCATATTTCCAAGGTATGATTTTCAAAGGAGATATTTTAAGTCTTTTTCGTTTTTTTATGCAAGACACATGCAAAATCATGCCAAATTACAAGTTAAATCAGAAAGATGGTCAAATTAATTCCAAAAATTATGAAACTTGGCTAGATGATGAAATATAATGAAATTAAGCTACTTTATTTTTTTTAGAATTTTCTGACACTGGATGAATTAACTATGAATTAAAAACGAATGCAAGGTGATTTTGACTAATTTAAATCTAATAAATACCAAATCACACTATTTTCAGATTAAAATTATCCTAGATAGATCTAAGTGTGAAGAATCCAGGAAAATTAATAAACTTAAATTTTCATGTGAAATGGACCTATGAAAAATCAATTAATCAAATCAATAAATGATTTATTTAGGCCTCGAGATGCGTGCAAATAAGATGATTTTTGGGCACAATATGAATTTTATTGTCCTAAATCTAATGTGATTTTTTGGGGAATTTTTGGAGTCACAGAAAAATTACTATTAATTAAGAGGTGAAATTGGGAAAAATATAACAAAAATGAGCCACTTAATTAATATAGAACTCTACTGATATCACAAAAATACGCCACATGTCACATAATGAAGAGGACAACATGAACTTCACAATGCAATTTTCCAATTTGAAGAATGAATTAATATGCATGCCTAAATATACGTACAAAGACAGGGGTATAAATGCAATTACAGGAATTTAAATTGCTGAAAATAAATGTGCTGACAAGGACTTTTATGAAATTACCTATAATGAAGGGGGTGGATGCAATTTCTCCACGGATCACGTGCTCCTCACGTGGAATCTCCTGGCAAGGACTAAAGTGCAATATTGAAAAATCTTTAGGGGCCTCAATGCAATTGGCCCAGGACGCACATGCAGATCACGTGTGGTCCTTAGGCTCGGAGAACTTTGGAGGCTCGGAACGAGGCTCGGGTGACTCTGGAGGTTCAGGCGTTGGCTCGGAAGGCAGCTCGGCTAGCTTCGGGGATCCGATCCTAGTGGTCAGGGAGGTTGCTCGGATCAGGTGACGTGGCTAGCTCCTGATCGTGCGATCAAGATGATCGAACGACTGCTGAAAGGATGTGCATGGCGTATCTTGTTCCGTCAGATCACGATCGATCCAACGGTCCTTGAAGTCCAATGAAGAGGGCGACGTGGCTGATCGAGTGCCGCTGGATCAGTGTGAATCCAACGTCCCTCTGGGGCTCTGGTGCTTGGCGACGTGGCTGATCGAGTGCCGCTGGATCAGTGTGAATCCAACAGCCCTCTGGGGCTCTGGTGCTTGGCAACATGGCTTGTTCTCGACAGTGCGATCAGGACGATCGAACAGCTACTGGCCGTCGTCCCTAGCAGCCCTCCGCCTCCTACGGAGGAGAAGGCTGGGCTCCAACGAGGTCGGCTTAGCTCCTCCTCGTCCTCCAGTCGTCAGCGAGGGGCGCGGGAGACTTTGACGTAGCTCGGAAGATGCAGGGAAGGCTGGCGAAGCATTTGGGCATCTCAAGGGGGAAAGAGGTGTCTGGAGCTCTGTGGCGGAGGAGCTCACATGCCACTCCGACGAGCCTCCGGCCAATCAAGAAGTGAGTACCTGCAAGGGGTTAGGAGGTAGCTGAAGCGTGCTATATGATCGTGGAGTGAATCGTGAGTGCAATGTGAGGCCTAAGGGCGATGAAAGTGGTCGAGTGGTGGTGCTCTGCCAAGGTGGCGGCGCTCGCGGCGGCGTTAGATGAAGTGCGTGATCTGAGGATATGGAAGGGTGCGTGAAGGTACCGGCTCCGAGGCGAAGCTCGGAGGGTGGTCAGATGAAGGAGCAGTTGAAAGAGGGCGGCGAATAGAATATGAGAAAGCGAAAAAGAAGAGGAAGGTCGGGGGGAAGATGGAGGCGTCTACGTGGGAAATGGAGCTCGAAGGCGTGCTCCTGGTCGTCGCTCGAAGAACGGTAGATGGTTCTGAGCTCGTACAGCTCACAGAGGAGGCTGCAGCACGACGGAGAAGACCGTGGATCTCGCCGGAGAAGAAGCCCAATCTTCGCTCAACATCTCAATGAGTTGCTGTCACAAATTGAAGGTCGAAGCTCAGGGTATCTCTCTAGAATGGCAGATGGGGATGGAAGTGGCTGGAGGTGGTTGATTTATAGGACAAGGGTGACGACAGGAATGGAGGGGAGGCGAAGTTCGTGGACGTCGTGGGACGACTCTGGTGGTAGTCGTGAAGAGCGAGGGAGCTAGTGAGGATGGGGGATGAGTAGGCTTCATCGTGGTGGCATTGGTGATCGGGGAAGGTGTTCATCGTGGAGTCGAAAATAGAAAGGGGGCGGGTGCTGTGTAAAATTGAGAATGTGGGAGAGAGATGGTCTGGAGGTAGAAGACGAAGTCTCGGCTGTTGGATCTTGTGATCCAACGATCGGGAGCGAGGCGCCAAGAAGCGGCTCTGATGAGATCACGGGCAAAATGATCAAAGGTCAGGATCATGCCACGTGTCGTGGTGAAATTAAGGTGCGGGTGGACGGGCCAGATGCGAAGAAGGTGCTGATCGAACGGTGATGGAGCATGCTACGTGTCGCACCCTGGTGAGGGCGATTACGGACGATGATGATGAGCGTAGGGTTTTTGATCGCAGGGCTGATAATCGATGTGAAGGTAGCGGCTGAGATTGAAGGGATACATGCGTGATCGAACGGTGTACAGACCGCCACGTGGCGTAAGGAGGAAGAGGCAGCAACGGGCGGTGGTGATGGATCCTGGGGGTGATCGGGTGGTGCGGAATAAGGCAGGCATGGGAAACATTAGGCTGTTGGATCTCTATGAATATCCAATGGTCCATAGCGCAGGCGGATAGGCTAAAGGAAGCAGGCCGTGTGGCGCAATCAGAGGGTGCCACGTGGCCAGCTGTGAGTGGCTGAAAGGAGAAATGAAAGTAGAGAGAGAGGGAGGCCGAATTTGGAAACACTCAAAACATAAAAGTTGTAGATCTTGATGAGATCTACAAGTTTCATGTTGACAGAAACATAGATGAGGTCAAATATGATACAGAAATATAGGAATACAAATATACACAGATATTATATACATGGAGGCCCAAAAACCCAACTTCTTCCTACGAGCTCCGATTTTAATGAAATTGGTCTTGTTTCGAAGGTTTATGAATGTATATTACTTTAAAAGTGAGTAGACCTCAATCAGACACTGTATGAGAGAGATATGTGCATTTTAAGGTTCATGGTTTCAAACTTGGCTAGAGGTTTTATTGGTCAATTTTACAAGTTAGTATTTTTTTTGATATTTTTCTTTAATTAGTGTTAGTAATATATACACTATGGAGTTGATTTTATTGTATTCAGAGCTAGTATAAAATATATACAAATAGGGTATTTTCGCTAATATACAGGTGAAAATTTACAAGTGAATTTGGGCTTTTTATTTATGCAATATGAATGCTAAAATACATATGTTAATAATGCATGCATGAATGCTAATTATGCAATATAACTAGAAATATGCATCTAATTACTCAGGAACAAAGCTCTATTTTCAATTTTTAGAGTGATGAATCATAGATTTATCAACGCGCCACTCTCATCTCCCTCTTATTGATTCAGGTTCTAGAATACTGACTAAGAAAGTTTCCTTCAACATACTGGAGAATGAATTTTCAGAGGAATCCTCATCGAGTCTCGATGAGGTGGTTTATATGAGTGAGCTTAGTTCGACTGTTCTTAAGCCATATCCAAGCAAGCAGCCATGTGTCGACCCTCATTGGATGATCCCTTCACCTCACTATTAATCATCTGAGGATGATTCCAACAACGACACACTTGTATATTTCCCACCTCCTCGTTCACGCAAGAAGGTTTGTTATAAACCTTCTTGACCTCTGTATATTCTCCAGATCCCATCAATCGTCATACCCATTTCTGTCCTATACTTAGGCTGACTAGAGTCTAAGTATAGGGGGGGGGGGGGCGATGTCCGCCCTGCTTATACTCATCCATTCCCCCTCTTAACCTCACCTGTCCCATTTTTGATCTTCTTCTACACTTAGGCTACTAGAGCCTAAGTATAGGGGGGGGGGCAGAGCGACTTCTATACTTTTTGCTATTTTAGCTCTCCTACACTTCACATGATCTATGTCTTTTTCCTTGATTCTCATGCTCTGAGGACGTAACACACACTAAGTATAGGGGGCATGTATATATTACATATAAAATTTACCCATAGCTTGTACTTTCGGGTATTTTTTTTTATATATCATGCAATAATTACGAGGTGGGTAAAAATTGAGAAAAACATTTTCTAAATTCATTTTGTATAATCTATATAATACTTGTGTACAAGTTGTCAAATATGTATTGTTGTAAAATAATACTTTTGTAAAATAGGAGGTATACCAGAAAATAAGCGAGAGGCTTCTTATTTACTCTTGCATATCATCCTTGCATTCAAAATAAAAAAATGTTTTGCATTTCATTAATCTCTATAGCATGTCATCTGCATCTCATCTGCATATTTAGCACATGCAAAGTGAAAAATTAGTGGGTTCTTAACAAAGTTGTGAATAGATGTCAAGGATGGATTTGATTTGACCTTAATCTACCTAATTATAGAGGAACCTTAGAGGAACTGGAGTTAAGATTTTCAGGTCGAGTGACTTAATTCTTTGAGTCTTCAAGTCTATGTTCACATGTCATCTTGACTGGTCTAAGTAGAATATTTCATACACACGCCCGATTCTTTCAAATAGTGACGTAACTTGGACAAGCACCATGCACATAGCTCTTCATTGATGAGGTGGTGAGGAGGTAGAATCCTTTGGCTTGGAGTAGCACACCGGTGGAAACATCCATCCTCCTCTAGGGAGGGTAGTGCATCTCAACCTAGTATAGTTGTGTTGGCGTTTAAGGACGAGATGCAATGGGTTGCAATAAAACTTCAAAAGAGGGATAGTCTACTGGATCAAGAAGAATAACTCCTTATGTACATGCCACACCTTGTATATATGTCAAAAAAAGAAAAAAGAAAAAAGAAGGAAAAAAGAAAAATAACAGAATCTCCAAAAGTGGACATGCTTGATTGAAAAGTAAAATGCCTCCTAGAGTGTATATACAAGTATAGAAAAATAAGAAGCTCTTCAAAGCTTGCAGATGGATGACTTGGCTACACTGGCCAATCATCCTAGGATAGATAGCTCCATTGGCTACCATCCATTCTTCTTTCCACCCCCTCTTCTTGAGCTGGTTGCACTTGAACTTCGAAGGGAATACCTCGCTCCTCAAGTAAACATTTGCTAGATCGGGGAATTATAGTTACCTTATTAGAGGAGTGAAGGACATGGAAAGATCCTTAAGCACATCATGGAAGTGTGAGGATAACATCGTATACGATCAACAAAGACTAGTCGCATTAGTTGCTCGAGGCAATGGAAATTAAAAAATTTTTCATACGATGAAACAACATGATCCAAGAACACTTCTCGGATCGTTTCATATAAACCACAAAAGTATTAAGGATACCTCTTGAAGTGTGGTTGCGATCTAGTATCTAAGCAAAGAGATCTCCTATCCCAAGTGTGGTTCGATGGAGGAGACGCTAGCGAGAGCGTTGATGAAACACGTGCTTCTCGCAAACCATGTTTATGATCTAAGCGGTGAATCTCCTGATCTCCTCCCATGAGATTCGATGTCTTCTTCACGAGTGAGGTGCATTGAAGGAGACAAAGATCTACGAGAAAATAGTTTGATAGCATAACAATAATGCTGCAACCAGAGAGACTCTCTCTAGGGCTCCATGGTGGACGGTTGACGATCCCAAAAACTAACCTCTTAATAAGTCGTCTCAGTGCATTGTAGTTGGCCAAATTGGATATGTCAAAAACCATTTAATTAATCTATCGATAAATTCAAATGGTCAATTTTTTTATTTTTACTTGGGCAAGCTCAAGGTTGAACTCAGGGGCACGAGCCTCTTAAGTAATTATCTAGACTCATATTACTTAGATTAAGTGTTAGATTAAAAATTCATAGGTCATCATGCACAAGGACAGACGATGCAAAAACATGAAACATGTAGAAGACATTTTTTTATTTACTTTTCATAATGCAAGGAAATGCAATATTACAATGATGCTAATATGACCAAGTAGACAAAATATTTGAGCCATAAACATTAATCAATTTAGGTTCGAATTATAAAACTAGTCCCATCAGTGAAGTAATACAAGGCATGAGAAACATTATATGTGAGACACCTAGTTTAAATTGAGGCATCAAAATTCAAAGTTTCAAAACAGAAAATAAACTATTCCATTAGAAAGATCATTAAATTAGCTTCAAAACAAGACCAAAATCAACTTAAAGGGAAATATGATACTCAAGATATTCACAAATGAAACCAGGGACATAAATGCAAGGAAATATGAAAATAAAATAGCAAACAAGTCCCCGGAAGGACCTAAATATAAATAAAAGTTTGCGTGAGGACTTCCTGTAATTTACCCACATGTGTGGGGATATATTTGCAATTATTAAAATCCAGACGGGGTCAGGTGCAAATTACCCCAAGCACGCATGGGATGCACATGCTTCAGGACCTACATGTAATTATGGATAAGTACATGGGGCCTTCTGCAAATTTCCCTGCTAGTCATGTGACCGAGCACGTGAGGGCATGGTTTGGGAGTAATGTAGGGTCCGAACTGGCTCAAGGGCGCACTGGTGCTTTGGAGATGGCTCAGGTGCTTCGGATGCAGCTCAGATGCTCCACACCTAGAGGCTTGGAGCTGACGTCTGGAGCTGATAATGTGGACCTCCTTGGACTGTCCGAGCATAGAAATCGAACGACTTCTATTCCTGGTCGGGGGTATAGACATGGCTTGATATCGACATTTAGATCTTAGAGATCAAACGGTGGAGGTGACTGGCTAGATGTGTCGACATGGCTAAGTAGGGGACATTGGATGGCCATCTGGAGGATGCCATCTAATGACACCTATGCGTCCTAGATATTATCCCTCCGCCACAGGCTAGCGATGATCTTTGAACTCTGGCGCAACCTCCTGCGCTCTACCACCTTCTACCGAGCATGACGAAGACCCACAACTGCTCCTGAACGGTTGGATATCATCGGGAAAGTTCGGTAGAGTTGATGGGTTATCTGGAGGTCATCACTGCTACTTGTACGTCGGAGATGAAGCTATTTGAAGATGCTCTGGCATCAACTCTGGCCAATGAAGAAGAAGTCCTGTAATGTTAGACCTATAGCTGAAGCACGCGATAGTTAGGTGGTTGGGAATGGTGTGAGGTCACGTGTAGGAGGAAAGAGTGGGAGATCGAAGCTCCCTCTCCGACGAACTGGAGAGGGGATGGGTAAGAAGTGGCCAGGCTACAAAGAAGGGAAGGTGGATAACTGGTGGGTGCGTGAAGGAGGTGGAAGTGAAGTGAAGCTCAGGTAATGGAAAACATCAGATGAACGGGTGTGTAGAGGACGAATTTAATCAGAGATGTTTAAAGAAAATACAAGATGAGATCAGAGAAGCTTACCTAGGCAATGATGGAGTGAATGGCCTGTGCTCGAGCTCCTAGAAGAAGTTACTATCATCGCTGGACTCAACCGGCCTTGAGGAGTAGTTTGAGTCGGGCAGAGCCACTGTGACGCAGCTGCAAAAGCTACGAGTGTTCACTGGAAGCATAGGTCGTCACTGCACCATCAATCGCACCCCCTGTAATGGGGAGGTGGAGTAGGGCTGGGCCTAGCCCCTCATAAAGGTGGATGAGGAGGAAGTGGCACAACGAAGAAGTACTTAAAAGGTGAAGGTTGCGATTCTGGTGTCGATAGGAGTGGATTGCGTAAATGATATGGATTGATAGGAAGGGAGATACATGAGCATGGGCTCCCGTGAGGATGACGTAAGAATGGGCTAAGTCGTGGTGTTTTACGGGTGGAGAAGATGCCAGAAGAGGCGGGGGAAATGGAAAGGGCGAAGGTCGTGCAGAAGATGGGCGACGTGGGTAAGGAGGAAATTGATAGGGGACGACTCCTCAACCATTGGAGTTTGGATCTAACGATCGAGGGAAGGGCGTTAAAGGACAGCCCAGATTAGATCAATAGGGAAGAGGATGGAGGGTGTGAAGACCGCCATGTGGCGAGAGGATGAAGAGGTGCGGGCGGACAACCTAGATGTGATCTAGGTGTGATGAAAGGACGAAGATTTGGAGCGAAAATGAGCAATGGAGATAGAAACACTAGGAGAAGATCATGTGGCTGCAGTGAAGACACGTGGTGAGCTGGGGAAGAGGCGCTGACGGGCGACCTTGATTTGATCTAGGAATGATCGAATGACGTAAGATGAAGCGGGAATGAACGACTATGATGAGGGCGCCAAGAGGGAATCGAGCAGTCAGAAGCAAAGGCGCATGGAAAACAGAGAAGGGGCCACATGGCGCAACCAAAAAGTGCCACATGGCTAATCAGGTTATTCCGACAAAGAAAGTGGATTATGAGGGAGAAGGAGGATGATTTCTGAAAAACTCAAAACATGAAGTTGTAGATCTCGATGAGATCAACAAGTTTCATGTTGACTAAAAATGGAAACGTGGTCAATCAAAGGGAGAAATATTTTTGTAAGTCTTTTTAAAGGAAAAAACAACAGATTTTGAGTTTTGTTCTTTTTTGTATTTTCAATTTATTCTAAGGGTCATATATATATACAAAGATTTATCTGGTTTTTATTGACACTTAGTCTAAGCCAGGGGGTTAATAATCGTAAATTATGACAATGAAACTGGGTTTCATCAACGACTGCAATGATAGAAGGAGAGAGGGCGTGTAGAGAGAGAGAGAGTTGTTGAAAACTTGTTGTGTGTGTCGAAAGAAGAGCAAAGGAGGTGCCTCTCTTTTTATAATATTTTGGGATCCATGGATCTCAATCAATGGACAACACAAATCCAATGGCTCACATTGATTTGTATTTCTTTTAAATGATATGATCTTGTTGTTAAAAACACAACAATAATTTGTTGTCTTTGACATAAATTAAATATATTGAAAATCAATAAATATATTTCAATATAAATCAAAGAAACGAGCATGGAATATCTTGGAAAGAAATCAAGACTCCTTCAATCTATAGGGTGGAAGGCCACCAACTTGGAGAGTCCAAGTTGGCCGTCCACTCCATGTATAGAATGGATGCTTTTTCATTTGAATTATATTTAGATCTTATATC
Source organism: Ottelia alismoides (assembly GCA_037367405.1). Classification (NCBI taxonomy): domain Eukaryota; kingdom Viridiplantae; phylum Streptophyta; class Magnoliopsida; order Alismatales; family Hydrocharitaceae; genus Ottelia; species Ottelia alismoides. Next base: position 371,193 of record JAZKJV010003813.1, on the reverse strand, counting down.
TCACATAATATTCCACATATGCAACAACTTTTGTTGCAAAAAATTATTCATAAAAAATAATTCCAAATTATTTTGTGAACATTGCTATCATACTATTGGAAACTTGTGAATCACATTTACAACCAAAATAAAATGTAAAATTTTTTCATTATAGTGCCCAATGTGAATCCAACTCACATCAACATTTAATTTAATAAATTAAAAATACAAATAGCTCTCTCTAATATAGTATAAAACACATTTATAATTTATAAAATTAATATGGATAGTCCTATCCACATTATTCATATCCATGATAATTAAATCACATTTAGTCATCTTGGATATCTATTTTCATGTGCCCAAATAATATAAATCACATTTACATTATGTACATCTTTGATAATTAAATCACATTTAATTATCTTAGATAACTCTCTTTATAATATGAACCAATTCATATTAGTCATGATAATTAAATCTCTTTCAATTATCGATTTTCTCAATGCTCGGATACATATATCAACAATGAAATTATCCTGAACTCTTTTATGGATAATGCGCTTTCTATACAGATACTTGAATAAGTACAGGGCGATTGTATTGTTCCACATATAGTGACTTGGATATTGAGATCATATCTCAAATACAGATCTTGGGTCTCCTATAGATGCTTGATTAAATCAAGACTGCAAAACTGATCTTCTCACTGCATCTGAATCACATTCAAATCAATGTCTAACAATTGACCAAGATCAGATCACTTCTCTACTGAGAGGAGTCACTAAAATCCAGACCTGTTTCATCACTCCCTAGGTATGGAAGCGTCATGTTTATACAATCGTTTCTGATCACATCACCCTCAGGTATTCCCAATACATTTACATCATGCATACTGGAAGGCTCAAAATAAAACCGAAGTATTAGATCAATTTTACACTGTCTACTTCTTGGTTTTATCATTAAGTTTCTTATTTAATCATTAGGAGTCTGTATCGATCATATACTTTCCAAAAGCATATATCATACCCGTCTTGATCATATAACTTTCCAAAAGTATATATCAAACCTAAAAATTCAGTCAAGCTTCCAAAGTGAGACGACCGTGCATGGAATTTGATTCTTCCCAATATCTCATGAGTGAGCTCATGTTTTCCGGTTCACTGATGAACCTGTATGATCCCTTTGAGAGACCGAATTACTCATATGCCCTTGTATACACACCAGTGCGCCGGTTTATAGATCTTGATTCAATCATCATCCTATTGGTCTACTAAATGTACATACTCAGACAAATAGTAACACATATGCCTCCGGTCAGAGGATGCGTGCCTATATCATGATAGCATACGACATAGGTCTTTGGTTATCTCGATTTCGTTAAGTCAACCCTTTGACCTAACTTATCTGACACCTCTTAATCTCTAATCCTATACAGAGGACCTACATCAAGAGGTTGGTAAGATATCAACCAAATGAGAAAGGAATGCCATCTCCTACTCAGGCTGGAGATCATCTCTTAATAATCATTTGATAATACTTGATGAGTCCTCCATGTAACTCTTTAGATATTCATTGAAGCACCAGTCTCTATGACTCAATAGTTGAATCGACAAATGTATGATCATTAAGATGGCCATGGTACATAACCCTAATTGTACCAAGGGACCTATTATGCAAATTAGTTATTCTTCATTTCAGATCTGGGAATAATATTTGCAATAACATTTATTGTATAATGGCTTATCCTGGGCTCGTATGTCCAACAATCTTCCACTAGCCCAAAGAGCCATTAATGGACTAATCATTTAAACCCGCACTCATGTGACAATCATAGGCTATTTAGAAAAATAGATAGGTAAACTGATTAGTCACTCTGTTTCCAAGAGACTACACTAAGTCCTTTTACCACACTTGCCTATCTCCTAGTAACAGTTCTCGCATCCAATGCGAATGTTGCATCTTATGCAACCAATACTCAATATTAATTGACACCATAAATCATTAATCATTATAACTTTCATTTTCATAATCCTTATTAGAATACCTTTATTCTCCAGAGACCTCTATTTCCTAAGGTAACTACAGTTAAGACCCTTTAGATTACTATCTATAAAGTCTTAAGTTTTTGAAGATAAGACTTAGAGATCACTATCTCTATAGTCTTGTCATATTTTTGTTACTGCAATCAAGTATTTTATCTCCATACTAGGATTAGTAATAGTTTACTACTCACATTACATGACAGAAATATGGCTTTTGTACACATCTAGCATACACCCGACTTCTCATAACTGATGCACAAGGACAAGAAGTTTTAGCATTCACTTCCTCAACTCCTTGAGGTGCTTTCCCTTTAGATAGGTCAGGACTTTATCTTAAGGAAAGGAATCCTTTCTTGGGGTTTTCCAAGAATGGAATATGTCCAAGGTGTACTACAAATGTGATGGTCCCAATACACTCTTCTCTTTGCTTCTGAACACCTTTAGAACTAAGATCCAAGAAGTATCCTTGAGATCATATCTCAACTTGTGGAACAACTGGATTATAAAACACTTATTATTATCCTTATATCATTTTAAATGATTAAGATATCATCTATATTTAGCACGATGAACACAATGGCACTCCCACTAAGCCTTACATGGCTCATCAAGATTTTATCTGAAATCATAACATTTATAATTTCATCAAATCTTATGTTCCAACTACAAGAATCTTTTTTGAGTTTATAGATGGAGTTCTTTAGCCTTCACACCTTGCTTTCCTCATCTATGAATCCTTGGGGCTACTTCATATGCATATCCTCGGAGAGGAATTCATAGAAGAATGCAATCTTGACTTCCATCTTGAAGATGTGAAAGTCAAGTTGTGTAGCTATAGTTAGCAATATTCTGATGGGTTTAAGCACGGTTACTGAAGAGCAAGTCTCATTGCACACAATGTCCTCTTTTCGATGTATAACTCATGTCTACGAGCCGTGCTTTGAAGGTCTCTTCCTTCTCATCAGATTCCCTATTTCTCTTAAAGATCCATTTATACCTTACTGAGTCTTACCCATATAGGTGGATACTCGAGGGTCCATATACAACACTTGTATATGAAGTCTACTTTAGACTTTATTGCTAAAATCTATCTTTCTATGTCATGATCCTTAGAAGCTTCATCATATGAAATCAGATCATTATCAAACTTAACTAACACATGGAATACATCACCAAACTCATTTGAAGAGGTATGAATGTTTCATCTTTTAATTGTTCTTTTAGTTTCCGATTTCTGGAGCCTCATTATCTTCTCAAGATTAAATGAGATCCTTTAATTCATTCTCATCTTGATTCTCAAGAGTCTCAACCTCTAAGAATAAAATTTTAAAAGATGAGATCTTTTAAGAATCTCAAGGTTATAAAGTAGGTATCTAATACTATCCTTTATTTTTCTAACGAAGTAGCAATCTCTAATGCTAGATTCCAGCTAACTTGCATGTTACTTTTTTAAGGATAACGCAGTATCTACTACATACATACATACACACACACAGACACACAGACACACACATACATACATACACACACATATATAGACACACATACACACATTGGAAACTAAGAGATAATTATGCTAAGATTCATCATTGATCAAATCATGTCACACATGATAAATTGTATCTCCCTACAACTCTATTGAGTTTAGACGTATCAGGAGGTGTGAGATATGAATGATATTCCTTTCTCGATAGGGTATTCCATGAATTAGTCTAATAGGTTCTGAAGGATATTGAGAATCCTCAAGAGCATCACGGAAGTGTGTTGATCGCATCATATGCAATCAGAGCAACTAGTCGCACTAGTCGCTAGATGTGACAGAAATTAAAATTTTTTAAATCTAAAGATGAAACCACATGATCATGAGAACACTTCTCAAATCATTTCATCAAACCACAAAGTATAAGGAATACCTCTTGGAGCGTGGTTGTGATCGCGAGATCCCAAACAAGAGATCCACCCGTCTTAAGTCCGATCCATGAATAATGCACTTGCGGGCGCGATGATGAGTCGCGTTACTCCCGCAATCCTCGATGAAGATCCAAGCAATGAATCCCCTGATTTTGTCAAATGAAATCCATCGTCTTCCTTTAGAGCAAGCAGCCCCAAAGAAGAAGGAGATACTTGAGTCGTCCAAGACGAAGGCGTGAGAGGCTCTCCTTCTCAACACAAAGTGGACGGCCACTTCTTGGAGAAGAGAAAGAGAGAGGGCGAGAATGAGAGAGAGAGAGAGAGTAGTAGGCTTCTACAACTCTTCATCATGTACCATGAAAGGCTAGGTTAGCCTTCCTTTTATATTAGTTTAGGATCCAATGGATCACAATACATGGGACACATAGATCCAACGGCCATGGTGGTCTATGTAATAATCAATGGCTAAGATTGTTGTTGGCTAAAAACCAACAATATTAATTTATATTTAAATCAAACGTATGTTGCAACATTATCAACATAATTTAATTTAATATAAATTAATTATTAGGAGATAACAATATAATAAAGGGGAGATAACAAATTACCTCCTAAAAATGAGGGGGTGTCACCTTTGACTATGTCATTGATGATGCCACCTCATTTGGTAGTTATTTATCTCCCTTTTATTTTATATTATTATTTCTCAATGTATTTGTAATAATAATTATTAAAAATATCCACCAAATTAATTCCAAATTAATTTGTGAATATTTTGATGATGCCATTAATAAATATGCGAATCATATTCACAACCCAAACTAAATTGTAAATTGCATTTCTAATTAATCAATTAATGTGAATCCAATCCACACTAAAAATTAACAAAAGCTATTTACAAAAATTCTCTCTCTCTTCAATATATGTATATTATAAATCATATTTATAATACACAAATATTATGGATAGTATTATCCACATTCTCTAATCCTTGATGATTAAATCCTATTTAATTATCTTGGATAATTATTCTCACAATATGAATCTCATTCATATTATGCTTAATAATTAAATCTCATTTAATCATCAAGTCCTTCTTGCTTGGATATGTAATTCATCAAACGAATTATTTCTCGAACCCTTTCAAGAATAATGTGCTTTCTCCGCAAATACTTGGAGATAAGGATAGGGCGATTGTATTGTTTCACGTATAGTGACTTGGATGTTGAGATCTCATCTCAAATCAAGATCTTGCGAACCTCCCATAGATGCTTGATTAAATCAAGACCATAAATCTAATCTTCTCATAGCATCTGAATCTCATTCAGACCAATGTCCAACACTTGGACCGTGATCAGATTGCTTCTCTACTGAGAGGAGTCACTAAAATCCAGACTTGTTTCATCACTCCCTCGGAATGGAAGTGTCATGGTTATACAATCGTTTATGATCACATCACCCTCAGGTATTCCCATTGGACCGTGATCAAATTGCTTCTCTACTGAGAGGAGTGATGAATCTCGTATTCATCACTCTAAATATCATTTATTAAGCTCAAATCCCTAAAAATCAACAGCATTCTTGCATCTATTCTGCATAATTAGCATTAGTGCATGATTTCATAAGAATTGCGTTTTAGCACAAAAATCTGCACAAAATAAGAAGCCAAAAATCCATGCCAAAAATGACCTGTAAATAGCCTAACTTCCCGGATTTTTAACCCATTCACGCTAACTCCGAATGACTCAAAACTACTTCCACTGTGTACATATCACTAACAAGATTAAAGAAAAATACAAAAAATAACTAACCCAAATAAGTGGACCAAAAACCCAAACCCTAATTTCAGGATTTTCAGACTAAAAACCCCATATCTTCCTCATCTAGTGTCCGTTTTAATCCTACTCACTTTTGAACTAATGTACATTCAATTACCTTCAAAACGAGACCAAGTTCAAGTGAATCGGAGCTCATATGTGAAAGTTGGGTTTTGGGCCCCTTTTGTATATTGTATATTTTAAGCTATTTTTGACCTAACATTTTATGTACATATTTTATCAATTAATAAAAATCCAAAAAAAAGATTAAATTAAAGTGTCTTTATTTATCGTTGATTTTACCGTAATTTTTCTGGATTTTTATCTAATCAAAAAAATGACATAAAAATTATAAAACCCTAAAAAACCAAGGTATTCTATGAACATAGGGATACCACAAAAAAAATCACTTTGTGTAAATGATCGATTTTGGTTATGATTTCTTAATGAAAGTTGTAGATCTCATCGAGACGAGCAATTTTCGTGAAGACATTTTTTCGATCCGAGGTTGTTTACTATTTTTTATCGATTTTACAAGATAATTAATATTCGAATTTTCTAGTGCTGACACGTGGCAGCACCTGGTGCCGCCACATGTCAGTCATTTTTGGCATTATTATTGTTTTTTTAAAAAAATAATAATAAAAAAATATAAAAATAATATAAAAAATAAAAAAATAATAAGGCCGCACGTGCGTCGCACGTGCCTCCCCAGGCACGTGCTCCGCACGTGCCTCCGCCTCTGTATCTCTTTGATGCCACGTGGTTCAATCACGACCGTCCGATCTCGGCCGATCAGACGGCCGTTGTGCGTCTTCTTCCTCTCCCTCTTTCCCAAATTTCTGCCGCCGCCCCCGATTTTACGCCGCGGATCTCACGATCTCCGCCGCATCCCGCCCATCTCCGATCGCCGCCTCTCCTCCCGCGGTTCTCGCCAATAATATCTCCAATCAACCCCCCTTCGATTCCATCCCCGATTCACCTTCCTTCTCCGGCGTAACCTCCTCGCACTATAAAAACATCACCGCCGACCTCCGTGAAAATCATCCGCCGATTACCCAAGGAAGGAGGAGACCCGGTGGTGACAGCGCCGGTCCCCTCTTCCTCGGTGAGGTCCGAGGCTCGAAGCCTCGCTGCAGCACGCCACTTCCTTTGCTGCTGCTTTGCTCCGACCTTGGGTCGTTGAGCCAACGACTATATCATCTCCGTCACGCCGATTGTCTCCGCCGTATCAACTTTAGCTTCATCGACGACCGCCGGCCGTGTGTCGGCCTTTGGACATCAACTGCTCCGCCCCTCTGCTCCTCCTCCACCACGACTCCATCTACCTCGACAACCAACGCCATCTCCTCCGCTTCGCCACTCCACCAAAGACGCGACGCCCTTCGCCGCATAGCACCCATCCACCGACTTCACCAACGGCCAGCCCCCGCCTTCGCCGCTCCACCACCGTCTTGCCCAGAGGCCGCCTCTCGCGCGCCACCGCCGAGGCTGGACCGCGCCTCCTCCGCCTGGGCAGCCCACGCCACCCGCAACCACACCACGCCTCGCCGCCGGGCTCGAAGCCCGAGGCCCTCCGCGCACGTGCGAGGCACGTGCGCTCGGAGGGAACTTCAGCTGCACGTTACCCACGGGTCACGTGTCTCTCACGTGCCCGTGGGCAATTTACAAGGAGCCCCCTGGAAGTTCCCCTATTTGCGCAGTCCCCCACCGACCAGGTCACGTGCTTGTCACGTGATCTAGTGGCAATTTTGCAAGAATACCCCCAAGGGTATAGGTATTTACATTTCAGTCCTCCGCAGTCCTATTTTATTTACATTTATTGCTTCTATACCCCTGTGTTCCCCCTCAGTTTTGAATCTTCTCTTTACATTATTTTATTAATCAAAAAATAGCATGATGTTTGTTAATTGATTCTCTACACTCTGACATGTTGTAGGAAGTTTTATGATTGACGGTTAATTAATAAATAATTCTTTTGTGAAAATTTGCATATTTTGCCCATTTCTTGCTTGGAAATTCATAGCTAATTAATCATTGCTCTAAAAATCCCCGAAAAATCATATCTTGTAGAGTTAATTATTCTTAACATCATGCCCAAAAAGAATTGAATTTGGATACATATTTTGTCCTGTAAAAATCATTTCACGTCTTTTAGTATTTAATTTTTAATAGGTATTAAACTCCACATTTTCGAGGTTTAGGATTTTTCTGAGATCCACCACCTAGTGATAGATCTTAGATAATTTTTTTCTTGAAAATAAGTAGGTTTAATATTTATTATAATTAAATATTGAAAATCATTCTGTTTGCATTTAAAAATCCATAAAAAATTCATATTGCATCCAAAAATTCCAAAAAAATTACAGTGCATACATTTCATCATATTTTACATCTCGGCCAAGTTTCGTATTTTTCGGACATCTTTTGAATGTAATTCACATTTTAGTCCCTAAAATAGGCCTAATTTGCATATTGCACCCTACTGCATTAAAAATTCTAAAAAAAAGACCGCTTCGAAAACCGAACATAAACTTTGATAGACATTTCTCTAGGTTGTTCCTTTGCCTCCTTGTGATCGACCTTGGGACTTGCCCAAGTAAAATAAACATAAAACCACGAGATTAAAAATTGAATAACTTTTTTGTGGTATTTTCTTGATCGTTTCCGATTGCCGCCTACAACGCACGACATTCATTAATTTCACTCACAAAGATAAAAACAACTTTTTAAAACCGGCATCTTCGGATTCGTCAGATGGCGCCGTTGCCGGGGAGGCAAACGACTTAGTTTTTTTTTGTCTAAAAATTTTTTCATTCGGTTTTCCGTATTCGGGTAGTCTGACCCCCAAATTTTTCATTGTAAATTTCATTTTCCTGCAATTTATTTTCAGCCTTTATTTTTCATATATTTTTGAGTCACTCTCTTACATTTTCTCTCTTATTTTTTGCGAGGTACCTTGTACGTGGAGCGGTTTTTCAATAACCGACGCAACTTCACCGACTCTTGCAAAAACCGCAATTAATTTAAGATCGAGTCGAGTCGTGAGAGAGCGTAGAGTCTAGGTTTTAATTCCTGCAATTTTTAAATTTTTGTAATTTTATAGCGGTGTCCGTTTGGACTCTCGCGTGTGTAGAAAGACCTCTGACTTTATTCTGTGGTGTGTCGTGGCCTGTTTCACTCTCCGGTGAGGGTGGGGCCCGACTTGAGTGGCGATTAGGATAGACCTGCACATACGGCTCTCAGAGCATTTATATTTTTGCTTGTGCTCGTAGGATCTTAAGCCACACTGCACTTTAATTGAGACGCACATAGATCGTTCAACTTAGCCAAATTTAAATCAATTCTTCCCGCTAATAGAACTTTCTGCTTAGGTGCGGTTTTTCCATCGGTTTGCACATCATATAGAATAATTTTTAAATTCTGCCTAGCATCCCACATGGAGATTGCGAGGATACACTGGATGGTAGACGTGTATTTGTGCTCATCTAATTTTTCAGTGATCACCTCATTAAAATCGGGACTGCTAAATATAGCTGATCTTAAAGAATCCATAAAATCAAGAATTTTTACGGGAGAGCAACCCCAACCTTGGATGTTTTTATTTTTCTGAGTGAGCGAGAGACGACACTTAAGGCTAGAGCCCAAATCCGAAATTTCAGCTCGCTAATTTTCTGCCAAGATTGATTTATCACCAACTAAAATTGAAAAGATAATAGCCGAACTCTTACGGCTTCATTGTGTGAGTTGGTGAATCCGGGGTTTGATTTGTGTTTGTATTGGTGTGCGTTAACTGATATCGAAGATCAACAACCGCACATTTGATAAAATTTCTATCCCATACAAACATCTCTCTCATCTCTTGATTTTAATCCCATCATGGAAATCTTTCCAAATTTCAGATCCAACCCATCATTTCTCTCAACTCCTTCAAAAATGACCGAACATCACTATGAAAACAAATCTGTCTCGGTTTGGCCCAAATCAACTACATCCTCTTCTTTCAATAATCCGCCAACATTTACGGGAAACTTTCACCCGCAGATGACCTCGGCCCCCCCATTGAATCCTTACTCAAGTCATCCAACCACACATGACCACCTACCATCTTGGACTAAACCGCCTTATTCTCAGTTTCTCGCCAATGAAACATTTCAGGATCAAAACCCTTTTAAGTCCCATGACTGGCAGAAAAACAAACCCAGATGGAAGGAAATGCATTTAATGATCATGAGCGTTGGATTGACCACAACAAACCCCTCGTCAGACATAATGCTCATACAGAGGACTGGACTGAACTCCTAGACACATATAAACCCTGTATGCTGACTCCACAATATCAAGGTCTGACTAATCATGATCAAAGGATTGAGCGCTACTCAGATCAAATAAACATGCCTGGATCATATAAGCAGCCTCCTTCCATAATTATTGAGGAGATAGTTTCTAAAAATAATGATCATATAAACTCTCCTATCCACACGTACAGAAAAATGGAAGACGAAATCATTGAACAAAAATCGAGTGCTCCCATGATTAATCATGAACAAGATTGTGAGGATGATGTTTCAAGGATAAAAACAAGATTTGAATTAATGGAAGATAGATTTCAAAAATTTGCCGACCGAGTAGTATCATTCTATGGTGGCTCGGATATTAAATGAATGAGGAAAGGATTGGATCCCATGATGAAAATTTTGAGGATATTCAAAAACCGAGGGATAATTCAAACATCAATGTTTCCGCTCATTATTCCCCTAGAAATGCTTATGCCCCTAACCTTTACTCTGAACATAAAAGCCCTTGCTCATCTGAGGAACACACCACATCACCACACCACACAGAAAATACCAAAAAAATCGAAAATCCAGACAATCTCATAAAAATTGAATCTGAAGTAGACCTGAGGAATTTGGATCCTGCTTTACGGGAAGCATTGGAAAAACATTTGATTTTTGAACTTCCCATTATAAAGGCCATTGAACACTTCCCGACCTTAAGAAAATTTTAACAAACGGAGTGATTGTAAAAAAGTCGGGACGGATTAGAACAAAAACTGAAAGACATATCCTGTCAATGGCCTCCTCCTTGGTGTTGAGGAGAAAAACCAAGAGCCGCATAGTGAAGCGGTTGCCCAGATTTGACGGTAGAATAAAAGACACAATTTTCACCCATGCCCGAATTGATGATGATTCACCGATCAATATCCTCCCGACCTCTGTATTCCACGAACTCAAACTCGGACCAATCAGGAAAATACGAGAGATTGTTCAATTGGCGGACCGATCAATAAAACGACCGAGAGGAATCATTTCTGTCATCATGATATTCCAAGGTGCTCCGCTCAAAATAGAATTCACGATCATTGATATTGAGCATCAAGGAGAGTTCATCCAGTCTCCAATTATTCTTGGAAAACCATTCTTAGCATTGTCTAAGGCAATTATTGATTGTGAGACTCGGCAAATAAATTTCACGGCATTGGAAGCACTTCGAGTTGACACAGTCTTTGAGGAAACACGATTTTCTGAGGCAACTCATAAAGTCCCTAACAACCGCAAACATAAAGAGGTAGAAGAGCCCTACCTCGCTACGACACCTGAGATAGCGGTGGTTGTTGAGACCATTGGTTTAGAGAATCTCCCCAGTCTTTCAACTCTCCCGGATCTCAAAATAGACAAATCCTTCTACTACGATCCTGAGACATATGCATGGTCGCACCCTGGAGCAACATACTCTGATTATCTTGACCAAATCCTCCCAAATCGAGAGTGCACCAACATCCAGGAGACTAAAAACAAATCTGCAGCACAAACACCGACCAAGGAGAAGAATTCCAATGGCTATTCATCTGGATACTCAAGTGAACCGTCAGCTTCACGAAATAAGAAAAAGAGAGTTAAATTTGATCTTTCGGAAGAGGAATCAGTTGATGATCCCTCATCAGGTCCAGAAAAAGTAGTCTACATGAGTGAAGTCTGTTCGGCAGCTCTAAAGCCATATCTTCGCAAGGATCCAAAATTCGATTCTCGTTGGACAACTCCCGTTCCTAATTATTACTCATCCAAAGCTGATGCTCCTACCTTCCATAAGTACACTGGAATTATATCTTATGAGCTGACTGAGACCGGAGCATCTGAAGATTCATTTGAGGATAAACCGATTGATCTTAAAAAGGAACGAATTTTGAGGAAACAATTGAAGGAACAAAAAGACATGAATATCTGGAGTATGTCCACTTTCAAATACTATTCCTCTGAGGATAACTCTGATGATGGGTACCTTTCATCTGACTCAAATATTTCATCTACTATCCATCATGATTTTTCTGAGGATGACACTGATAATGGTGGGGAATCTTGTGCTTCATCTCCGTCTCATTATTACGATCTCCCACCACAGGCTCACAAAAAGATCAGTCGTAAACCGCCTTAATCATCGGCTACCCACCCTCCCTCCCGGCCACATCGGTCTTCTTGTACAACTTCTTCCTCTACTCAGGACAAGGCCTAAGTATAGGGGCGACCGATGCCATTTGTATATACCATTTCCCTCATCACTCTCCTATCTCTCGATCGCTCCATCTCCACCTTTCTTTTATACTTAGGCTGCCAAAGCCTAAGTATAGGGGGAACTGCCACCTATCTGTATATACTCTCCTCATTTACATATCCCGTCCGCCTCTTTTCGCGCTCTTCTTCTATACTTAGACTATTCACAGTCTAAGTATAGGGGGGCGAACCATTGTATAATTTTACTCTCTTACGCTTAGCCCGAGCTATGTCTTCATTACGCTTCTTGTGCTCTGAGGACACAGCACTCGCTAAGTATAGGGGGGTCTGTATATATACTATGTATATATTTTAGCCATACCTCGTACTTGCGCAAAAGTCTATATGTAGTTACGGGGTGGGTTTTCTTTACAAAAACAAAACAAAAAAAACAAAAAAAAAGACAAAAAATTTTTTTGCCACTAACACTGACTGTACCCAAAATTTTTGAAAAAAATGGCTTCTTATTCATTTTTGCATAAAAAAAATCATCATAAAAAAATTTGTTGTGTGTTTGCATTCCACACACCTGCACTTCATCCAGCATTACATTCATTTGCATATGTGAAAAGTCATTGGGTTATGAACCAAGTTATGAGCCGAAACCGAGAGTGATCTGGACTAAACCTTAATCAACCTAATTTTCAGAGGAACTTCACCGAGAATTAGGATTTTAGAGTCTTCAGGTCTGTGACTTAATTCTTTGAGTTCCACATAACAATGCACAGAGTTTGACTCTTAGTGTCTAACTTGGTCTCTTCATTCTGGGTACAACTCTGAAATAAGGAATTAATTTGTACTCTCGCACTATGCACTTAGCTCAACTCAAACATATGTTGGAAGACTGTGTGAATTTCTTTTCTGGTAGCGTGGAAATCTAAAGACCGGAGTACGAGTTGAAATAAAGCTTCGGAAAAGGGATGGACGACTGGGCACAATTTTTTCTAAGACCCCAAAAAATGTACGGAAACAAAAGATGCTATATCCGTAGGGGCGAAACAAGATCCAAGCAGAACCACCAAAAATTCCAAATACAAAGAAGCAACTACCAAATAAAATCTGACCAAAAAGGTCCAAGCCTCAAGAAACCTACAGATCTTGGTGGAGACTCGGCTACACTGGCCAGCTTCACATGGAGAGGTGAACTACACTAATCACCCTCCAGTTCTTTTCCCATTCTTCTAACTTCTCCCCCCAATTCGATTGTGAACACAGCGCGACAAACCTTAGAAGGTAATACCTGACTCCCCGAGGACGAGTTATTGGAGAGGAGGCTTGCGTGGTAGTCCGACATTCTGGGTGGGAAGAGCTAAAACCTTTCACACACAAGAGTCGGTTATTCAATGTTCATAGGGAATACTTTGGGAAGAGGATTGATCTAAGATGACTTCTGAGCCGAAACTGCAAGCAATGATTTGTAGAACTTGAGGACTGTCGATTTTAAAATTCTATGTCTCACAGAAGTTCCGACACACAAATAATCCAAAGGTTGAGTCTAGATTCATTTTCACCTTCAGCTCATGGTCTTGGTATGGAACCCAATCTCATTTCACTTCATGGCATATCCTTTTAATGCTCAGGGACGAGCATGCTTTAAGTATAGGGGGATGATGAATCTCGTATTCATCACTCTAAATCTCATTTATTAAGCTCAAATCCCTAAAAATCAACAGCATTCTTGCATCTATTCTGCATAATTAGCATTAGTGCATGATTTCATAAGAATTGCGTTTTAGCACAAAAATCTGCACAAAATAAGAAGCCAAAAATCCATGCCAAAAATGACCTGTAAATAGCCTAACTTCCCGGATTTTTAACCCATTCATGCTAACTCCGAATGACTCAAAACTACTTCCACTGTGTACATATCACTAACAAGATTAAAGAAAAAATACAAAAAATAACTAACCCAAATAAGTGGACCAAATACCCAAACACTAATTTCAGGATTTTCGGACTAAAGACCCCATATCTTCCTCATCCAGTGTTAATCCTACTCACTTTTGAACTAATATACATTCAATTACCTTCAAAACGAGATCAAGTTCAAGTGAATCAGAGCTCATATGTGAAAGTTGGGTTTTGGGCCCCTTTTGTATATTGTATATCTATTTTTGACCTAACATTTTATGTCCATATTTTATCAATTAATAAAAATCCAAAAAAAATTAAATTAAAGTGTCTTTATTTATCGTTGATTTTACCGTAATTTTTCTGGATTTTTATCTAATCAAAAAAATGACATAAAAATTATAAAACCCAAAAAAACCAAGGTATTCTTTGAACATAGGGATACCCCAAAAAAATCACTTTGTGTAAATGATCGATTTTGGTTATGACGTCTTAATGAAAGTTGTAGATCTCATCGAGACGAGCAATTTTCGTGAAGACACTTTTTAAATCCGAGGTCGTTTACTATTTTTATCGATTTTACACGATAATTAATATTCGAATTTTCTAGTGCTGACACGTGGCCGCACCTGGTGCCGCCACGTGTCAGTCATTTTTGGCATTATTATTAACGTTTTTTTTTTAAAAATAATAAAAAAATAAAAAAAATAAAAAAAATAAAAAAAATAATAAGGCCGCACGTGCGTCGCACGTGCCTCCCCAGGCACGTGCTCCGCACGTGCCTCCGCCTCTGTATCTCTTTGATGCCACGTGGTTCAATCACGGCCGTCCGATCTCGGCCGATCGGACGGCCGCTGTGCGTCTTCTTCCTCTCCCTCTTTCCCACATCGCCGCCGCCGCCCCCGATTTTACGTCGCGAATCTCGCGATCTCCGCCGCATCCCGCCCATCTCCGATCGCCGCCTCTCCTCCCGCGGTTCTCGCCAATCAGATCTCCTATCAACCCCCCTTCGATTCCATCCCCGATTCACCTTCCTTCTCCGGCGTAACCTCCTCGCACTATAAAACATCACCGCCGACCTCCGTGAAAATCATCCGCCGATTACCCAAGGAAGGATGAGACCCGGTGGTGACAGCGCCGGTCCCCTCTTCCTCGGCGAGGTCCGAGGCTCGAAGCCTCGCTGCAGCACGCCACTTCCTTTACTGCTGGTTTGCTCCGACCTTGGGTCGTTGAGCCAACGACTATATCATCTCCGTCACGCCGATCGTCTCCGCCGTATCAACTTTAGCTTCATCGACGATCGCCGGCCGTGTGTCGGCCGTTGGACATCAACTGCTTCGCCCCTCTGCTCCTCCTCCACCACGACTCCATCTACCTCGACAACCAACACCATCTCCTCCGCTTCGCCACTCCACCAAAGACGCGACGCCCTTCGCCGCATAGCAGCCATCCACCGACTTCACCAACGGCCAGCCCCCGCCTTCGCCGCTCCACCACCGTCTTGGCCGGAGGCCGCCTCTCGCGCGCCACCGCTGAGGCTGGACCGCGCCTCCTCCGCCTGGGCAGCCCACGCCACCCGCAACCACACCACGCCTCGCCGCCGGGCTCGAAGCCCGAGGCCCTCCGCACACGTACGAGGCACGTGCGCTCGGAGGGAACTTCAACTGCACGTTACTGACGGATGACGTGTCTCTCACGTGCCCGTGGGCAATTTACAAGGAGCCCCCTGGAAGTTCCCCTATTTGCGCGCAGTCCCCCACCGACCAGGTCACGTGCTTGTCACGTGATCTAGTGGCAATTTTGCAAGAATACCCCCAAGGGTATAGGTATTTACATTTCAGTCCTCCGCAGTCCTATTTTATTTACATTTATCGCATCTATACCCCTGTGTTCCCCCTCAGTTTTGAACCTTCTCTTTACATTATTTTATTAATAAAAAAATAGCATGATGTTTGTTAATTGATTCTCTACACTCTGACATGTTGTAGGAAGTTTTATGATTGATGGTTAATTAATAAATAATTGTTTTGTGAAAATTTACATATTTTGCCCATTTCATGCTTGGAAATTCATAGCTAATTAATCATTGCTCTAAAAATCCCCGAAAAATCATATCTTGTTGAGTTAATTATTCTTAACATCATGCCCAAAAAGAATTGAATTTGGATACATATTTTGTCCTATAAAAATCATTTCGCATCTTTTAGTATTTAATTTTTAATAGGTATTAAACCCCACATTTTCGAGGTTTAGGATTTTTCTGAGATCCATCACCTAGTGATAGATCTTAGATAATTTTATTTCTTGAAAACATGTAGGTTTAATATTTATTATAATTAAATATTGAAAATCATTCTGTTTGCATTTAAAAATCCATAAAAAATTCATATTGCATCCAAAAATTCCAAAAAAATTACAGTGCATACATTTCATCATATTTTACATCTCGGCCAAGTTTCGTATTTTTCGGACATCTTTTGAACATAATTCACATTTTAGTCCCTAAAATAGGCCTAATTTGCATATTGCACCCTATTGCATTAAAAATTCCAAAAAAAAGACCGCTTCGAAAACCGAACATAAACTTTGATAGACATTTCTCTAGGTTGTTCCTTTGCCTCCTTGTGATCGACCTTGGGACTTGCCCAAGTAAAATAAACATAAAACCACGAGATTAAAAATTGAATAACTTTTTTTTGGTATTTTCTTGATCGTTTCCGATTGCCGCCTACAACGCACGACATTCATTAATTTCACTCACAAAGATAAAAACAACTTTTTAAAACCGGTATCTTCGGATTCGTCAAGGAGTCACTAAAATCCATACCTGTTTCATCACTCCCTCGGAATGGAAGTGTCATGGTTATACAATCGTTTATGAGCACATCACCCTCAGGTATTCCCAATACTTGTACATCCTGCATACTGGAAGACCTATGATCAACCCGAAGATCAAGATCAATTTTATATTGTCTTCTTCAGGGTTTTATCAGTAAGTTTCTCATTTGATCATTGGGATTTGATATCGATCATATACTTTCCAAAAGCATATATAATACCTAGGTCTTGATCATATACTTTCCAAAAGTATATATCAAACCTACAAATTTAGTCAAGCATTCAAAGTGAGACGACCGTGCACGGAATTTGATTCTTCCCAATATATCACGAGTGAGCTCATGTCTTCTGGTTTAGTAGTGAACCTGTATGATCCCTTTAAGAGATCATATTACTCATATGCCCTTATATGCACACCAACACGCTGGTGTATAGACCTTGGTTAGGTCATCAACCTATCAGTCTGCCAAATATACATACTCAGACATATAGTAACACATCTGTCTCCGGTCAGAGGAAGCGTGCCTATATCGTGACAGCATACAACATAGGACTTGTTTATCTCGATCTCGTTAAATCAACTCTTTGAGCTAACTAATATGACACCTCCGAATCTCTATTCCTATGTAGAGGACCTGCATCAAGAGGTCGGTCAGATATCAGCCTATGTGAGAAAGGATTGCCATCTCCTACTCAGGTTGGAGATCACATCTTAATAATCATTTGACGGTGCTTGATGAGTCCTCAATCTAACTCTTTAGATATTCATCCAAGCACCAGCCTCTATGATTCAATAATTGAATCAACAGTTGTATGATCATTAAGATAGCAATGGTACATTACCCTAATTGTACTAAGGGACCTATTATGCAAATTAATTATTCTTCATTTCAGATCAGGGAATGATATTCGTAATAACATTTATTGCATAATGGCTCATCGTGGGCTCGCATGTCTAAAAATCCCCCACTAGCCCAAAGAGCCATTAATGGGCTAATCATTTAAACCCACACTCATGTGACAATCACAGGCTATTTAGAAATAGCTAGGTAAGCTGATCAGTCACTCTGTTCCCAAAAGACTATGCCAAGTCCTTTACGGCACTTGCATATCCCTAGGTAGTAGTGCTCGCATCCAATGCAAATGTTGTATCTTATACAACCAATACTCAATCTTGATAAAGCAATTATAGTGTCCTTAACACTATTGCTCAGTAATTATTATAACCAATATTTCCATAATCCTTATCAGAATACCATTATTCCGAGAGATCAATATCTCTCAAGGCATCCACAGTTAAGACCTTTTAGATCTCTATCTATAAAGTCTTGAGCTTTTGAAGATATGATTTGGAGATCAGTATCTCAAAAAAAATTATCATCTATGAAGATTTTGTTATTACTGCAATCAAGTGTTTTCTCCCCATAGTAGGATTAGAAACACTTTACTACTCCCACTGCATGGCAGATATCTGGCTTTTATACACATTTATCATACACTTAGCTTCTCGTTACCCATGCACAGGTGCAAGCAGTTCTAGCATTCACTTCCTCAATTTTTTTGAGGTGCTATCCCTGTAGATAGGTCAGTACCAAATCTCAAGGGAAGGAAGCCTTTCATGGAATTTCCAAAAAGAATGGAACATGTCCAAGGTGTACTACAAATGTGATAGTCCCAAAACCCTCTTTTCTTTGCTTCTGAACACCTTCAGAACTAAGATCCAAGAGGTATCTTTGAGATCATATCTCAAGATATGGAATAGCCAGATCATAAGACACTTATTATCATCCTTATATCATTCCAAATGATTAATATATTATCTACATTTAGCATGATGAACACAATGACACTCCCACTAAGTTTCACATGGTACATCAAGATTCTATTTGAAATCATAACATTTATAATTTCATCAAATCTTATGTTCCAACTATAAGAAGCCTATTTGAGTCCATAGATGGATTTCTTTAGCTTTCACACCTTACTTTCCCCAATCATGAAGCCCTGGGGCTACTTCATGTGAACATCCTCAGAGAGGTATTCTTTAGAGGAATGCAATCATGACTTACATCCTGAAGATGCAATAGTCAAGTTGTGTAGCTAAGGTTAGCAATATTCTGAGGATTTTAAGCATGGTTACCGAAGAGCAAGTCTCATTGCAAGCAATGTCTTCTCTTTCGGTGTGTAGCTTATGGCTTCGAACCGAGCTTTGAAGGTCTCTACCTTCTCATCAGGTTCCCTCTTCTCTTGAAGATCCATTTACACCTTTATGGTTCTTACCCATATAGGTGGATCCTCGAGGATCCATATACAACACTTGTATACGAAGTCTACTTTTGACTTTATTGCTAATATCCATCTTTCCATGTCATGATCCTTAGGAGCTTCATCACATGAAGCCCGATCATTTTCAGACTTAATAGACACATGGAATACATCCTCAAACTCATTTGAAGAGGTATTAGTCTTTCATCTTTAATTGTCCTTTTAATTCTCGATTTCCGGAGCCTCATTATCTTCTCAAGATTAAATGAGTTCCTTTACTTATTTTTCATCTTGATTCTCAAGAGTCTCAATCCTCCAGGAATCACATTCTCAGAGATGAGATCTTTTAAGAATCTCAAGGTCATAAAGTAGGTATCCAATACCATCCTTTATTTTCCTAATGAAGTAGCACTCTCTAGTGCTTAATTCCAGCTTACTTGCATGGAATCTTATTAAGGATATATAGTGTAGTCTCTACTACGTATATACCTGGAAACTAAGAGGTAATTATGCTAAAATTCATCATTGATCAAATCATGTCACACATGATCCAATTGTATCCCCCTGCAACTCTACTGAGTTCAGGTTCATCAGGAGGAGTGAGATAGAAATGATATTCATATCTCCATAAGGTATTCTTTGAATTTTATCTAACAGATACAAGCTACCTAGGTTAGATCAAATTCATTTCATCTTTCTTCAAACTTTGGTTCTAAACCAAATTGTGAAATCTTTGAACATTTGAAAGGTTTCTTAGGTGAAGAGAAGAAATCTCATATCATACATAATCATCAATAGATATCACATATCCATAATGTTTACTATGATATTGATGATCTACATACATCAATATGTATGAGATCTTGAATACCTCGCCATCTAACACAATTCCCAGAGAAGGGTGTATTGGACATTTTACTTTGAATAAAATATTCACAAGTATGTAAGATTTGAAATTTTAGACATTCTAAAGTTTCATATCTTACTAGTCTATTGATCAAATCAACAGGCAAATGTCCAAGGCTTGATGTCAGATCATTGTAAAATGATCTTCATCCTCCTATTGATCTTATAGGGTTTGATTTTCAGTATTAGAAATCTTAATGAACCATTCATTAATTTTCTAATTTTGTGGAGTCCACTAGATGTTAGATTACTATCTGAAATATTTCCATCATAACTCTTTATGATAGTTCTATATCAGAATTCATGTTTATTTCCAACATTTAGAAACAAACAACGAGTGTATTCTAATATCTGGGTCCTAGAGACATTCTCCAAGACTAAGGGCTCTCCCACTGAGAATATGAAGTCTATCTATCAAACAGAGATTGTTGCAACAATTACAGCAATATCCATGTAGATGACTACTAAACCTTAAGATCAAATTTCTAATCTTCTAATATATATATGCAACCAATTGCAAATGTCATTAGAAGATTGGGATACAATTGTCAGACTTTATCTTATGAAATAAGAAAGTTAGAGTCAATGATTATATGTAGATTATTCTGATGCTCTTTTTGAGTCCTTCACTAAGGATTTTAGACAGATTTGATAGTCATACTATCAACACATCAACTTATTGCAGTATTGGCATTCATCCAACTCTTTGGATGTCATATGGAAGTCACAGAAGTACAGCCAACTCTTTGACTTTCCTTCTCACATGGGTTCAACCCAAGCTTCCACTGTGCTCTCTTCATCTATAAACAACCATTGCTTAAGACAAAGGATCTCTTATGTTATATTCAAAAGAATTCAATGTAAGAGCATTTCAACATTTATACATGCTTCATTAAATTCATACAATATGAATATCATGAAGCTTCATGAATGAATTGAGTATAGATAGTAGAATGATGACACTCATCATATCTACATACATCTCAACTCTTAGAGACTTAGGTTCAGGTAGGTATTCAAACATTTTGAATACATCATCTCTTTCGAGCCACCATTCTGCATAATGCAGAGAACCATGTCATTCATGATTAAATGTCTAGAGCACATATGTATGCCAAAATATCTTCTTTTATTTTATAAGGATTATTCAACAATTATGATCACCATCGACATGTCACTTCCAAAGTACACTCGATGAAAGAACGAAACTATAGAGACATATGAACCCTAAGGTGATTTCTTATTGTCTTATTTAATTGTCATACCTCATTATGTTGAGGAATCTTGCACAATGCAACCACATACATCATGTGTTCAATTGCAAGTACAATATTTGGATCATGAGTCCAATCCATGATATTGTACTGGTTATCATTGAGTATAACATTGAGTGGGTTCAATGAAGGATTATTTGAAATAAGAAATTTGCATAAGTATATATATATATACACACACACACACACACATATTTTTACTTTGATTTAGGAATTTTTATATCAAAGTTTTCTTGCCTTATCAACTCTGAAAGTTCATTCCCTTAACCACTTTCAATGTAAGAGATATTCTTACCATTATATCTCTAGCAAGATCTGGGATCTCCTTTCCTATCTTTGTCACATCCCAATAATATGAGAACCTGCGACTCCGATAAAAAGAAGCGGAACACATTCCGCCTTGGAAGTCCAACTTGCATTTCCCAATTCGTTCTTTAACATCCGGGCCCACCACCCCTAAGATGATGTTGACCCGTTGTTAATTGAACCAACCATCAACATGTTAAATACTCGCTATACACAATCCAATATCGCCCCAATAATATGAGGACCCGATATTGGGGTCACTACGTATACGGCCTTACTCTTTCGAGAAGCAAAGAACCCGATCCAAATAAATCATATACAGGATCTGTCACTTCGGACAGGCGTCTCCTATATACAACATATGGCGACGGAATCCTTTGCCTTGATGGGAGACCATGGATGTCACATATGTGATCCTCCACCTCATATTCAAATTGTAATAATTAATTATCACGGATCATATTCACATAATTAACTATTCCGAAATATACATCTATTCTCAATAGAGTGTTAATTGGATATAATTAATTTAATCACATTAAATTAATCATTAATCCAATCATCAATCAACAAACTTGATTATTACTTGAATAGTAGGTATAATCTCAAAGTACGTATTATTTGAATTTTAATAATTAGAAAAATAAACTTCGACTTCTCCAGCATTATCGAGTCCCTACCCGCTGTCATGGCCAGTACCGACGAGAGTGGGACAGACCACATACGTTGCAACCCGCGACCCCAGTGCTCTCCGACCAGGCACGATATCCACCTCAGGAAAGGATAATGCCATATAGGTCATCATGTACTTTGAGATGCTCATCGATTTTTCAACCGAAATTATACCATATAATATACATCAAAAAAATTTTGATTATATTATAAGGAGTTCTGCTAAAAAAATTCCTAATCCTATTCAAGAAAGAGGGTTTTTCATGTAAAAGTTGTCCTACAACTATTGCAGGATAAACTAAGGTTTTTCATGAAATCAATGTTTGTTGATGAATTCATATCAACCAATGATCAAGATCAACTATCTTATCATTATGGTTAGGCAAATGTCATTCAATGGAATAATTATCTCTTTAAATATTTCACAAATATTTATCACTAATTATTTCAGAAAATTAACCATTAATTTTCATCATCACATTTGATTGACTTATCACAAGGTTCATGACCAAGATTGTCAATTTCCAGCAATGACCCCCAATCACTAAAATTAACTTATCTTGATCAATTTAAAAACAAAAAATGAAAAATCAGTTTCCTAAGATTGTCAATTTGATTTATTAAAGAACTCAAGTGATAATTCACGCATTTTGAGGCGGATCAAAACAGTAATTAACTCATTAATCACGTTTAGATCTGCAGTTCCCGCAACAGTGAATATATGCATATTCAAAAGGCCATATCTTGAGCAAATGAAATTCAAATTTCGTAAACTCAGATCCTATGGTTTCCTTAATTAATGGGGAACGAAATACATTTGCAAATTTTGTGTTTAAACAATTTAAACAGTACTGAAAATTTCAATTAGATAGAGGTGCGAAAATTGAAATGCGACAAAAAATTTCGCGACCTTTTCAAACCCACGTCATCCTTGGTCTATGGATCATATCCAAAACCTTATTCGACCTAAGGCTCTGATACCACTTGAAGGATATTTAGAATACTCAAGCGCATCACGGAAGCATGTTGATCGCATCATATGCAATCGGAGCAACTAGTCGCTAGATGCGGCGGAAATTAAAATTTTTTAAATCTAAAGATGAAACCACGTGATCATGAGAACACTTCTCGGATCGTTTCATCAAACCACAAAGTATAAGGAATACCGCTTGGAGCGTGGTTGTGATCGCGAGATCTCAAACAAGAGATCCTCCTATCTTAAGTCCGATCCATGAAGAAAGCACTTGCGGGCACGATGATGAGTCGCGTTCCTCCCGCAATCCTCGATGAAGATCCAAGAAATGAATCCCCTGACTTCCTCAAATGAAATCCATCGTCTTCCTTTAGAGAAAGCATCCCCAAAGAAGAAGGAGATCCTCGAGTCGTCTAAGACGAAGGCGTGAGAGACTCTCCTTCTCAACACAAAGTGGACGGCCACTTCTTGGAGAAGAGAAAGAGAGAGGGCGAGAATGAGAGAGAGAGAGAGTAGTAGGCTTCTACAACTCTTCATCATGTACCATGAAAGGCTAGGTTAGCCTTCCTTTTAAATTAGTTTAGGATCCAGTAGATCACAATCCATGGGACACATAGATCCAACGGCCATGGTGGTCTATGTAATAGTCAATGGCCAAGATTGTTGTTGGCTAAAAACCAAAAATATTAATTTATATTTAAATCAAATATATGTTGCAACATTATAAACATAATTTAATTTTAACATAAATTAATTATTAGGAGATAACAATTTAATAAAGGGGAGATAACAAATTACCTCCTAAAAATGAGGGGGTGTCACCTTTGACTATGTCATTGATGATGCCACCTCATTTGGTAGTTATTTATCTCCCTTTTATTTCATATTATTATTTATCAATGTATTTGAAATAATCATTATTAAAAATATCCACCAAATTATTTCCAAATTAATTTGTGAATATTTCAATCATGTCGTTGATAAATATGTGAATCATATTCACAACCCAAATTAATTTGTAAATTGCATTTCTAATTAATCAATTAATGTGAATCTAATCCACACTAATAATTAACAAATACTATTTACAAAAATTCTCTCTCTCTTCAATGTATGTATATTATAAATCATATTTATAGTACACAAATATTATGGATAGTATTATCCACATTCTTTAATCCTTGATAATTAAATCCTATTTAATTATCTTGGATAATTATTCTCACAATATGAATCTCATTCATATTATGCTTAATAATTAAATCTCATTTAATCATCAAGTCCTTCTTGCTTGGATATGTAATTCATCAAATGAATTATTCTCGAACCCTTTCAAGAATAATGTGCTTTCTCCGCAAATACTTGGAGATAAGCACATGGCGATTGTATTGTTTCATGTATAGTGACTTGGATGTTGAGATCTCATCTCAAATCCAGATCTTACGAACCTCCCATAGATGCTTGATTAAATCAAGACCGCAAATATAATCTTCTCATTGCATCTGAATCTCATTCAGACCAATGTTCAACACTTGGACCAAGATCAGATTGTTTCTCTACTGAGAGGAGTCACTAAAATCCAGACCTGTTTCATCACTCCCTCGGAATGGAAGCGTCATGGTTATACAATCGTTTATGATCACATCACCTTTAGGTATTCCCAATACCAGTACAACCTGCATACTGGAAGACCTATGATCAACCCGAAGATCAAGATCAATTTTATACTGTTTTCTTCAAGGTTTTATCAGTAAGTTTCTCATTTGATCATTGGGATTTGGTATCGATCATATACTTTCCAAAAGCATATATCATACCTAGGTCTTGATCATATACTTTCCAAAAGTATATATGATACCTACAAATTTAGTTAAACATCCAAAGCGAGACAACTGTGCACGGAATTTGATTCTTCCCAATATCTCACGAGTGAGCTCATGTCTTCTGGTTCAGTAGCGAACCTGTATGATCCCTTTGAGAGATTGTATTATCATATGCCCTTATATTTACACCAACGCGCCGGTGTATAGACCTTGGTTAGGCCATCAACCTATCGGTCTGCCAAATGTACATACTCAAACATATAGTAACACATCTGTCTCCGGTCAGAGGATGCGTGCCTATATCGTGACAGCATACGACATAGGACTTTGGTTATCTCGATCTCGTTAAATCAACTCTTTGACCTAACTAATCTGACACCTCCTAATCTCTATTCCTATGTAGAGGACCTGCATCAAGAGGTCGGTCAGATATCAACCTATGTGAGAAAGGATTGCCATCTCCTACTCAGGCTGGAGATCACATCTTAACAATCATTTGATGGTGCTTGATGAGTCCTCATTCTAACTCTTTAGATATTCATCCAAGCACCAACCTCTATGATTCAATAATTGAATCAACAGCTGTATGATCATTAAGATAGCCATGGTACATAACCCTAATTGTACTAAGGGATCTATTATGCAAATTAATTATTCTTTATTTTAGATCAGAGAATGATATTCGCAATAACATTTATTGCATAATGGCTCGCCATGGGCTCGCATGTCCAACAGGTACATGATACCTAGGTTAGATCAAATTCATTTCATCTTCCTTCACACTTTGGTTCCTTAGTAAAATTGTGAAATATTTGGACAATTCAAAGCTTTCTAAGGAAGAAATCTCTTATCACAAATAATCATCGAATGATATCACATATCATCAATGTTTATCATGCTATATATGATCCATACACATCAATATGTATAAGATCTTGAATACCTCAACATCTGACACCATTCTCAAAGGAGGGTGTATTGGACATTTTTACTTAGAATATAATATTCATAAGTATGTAAGTTTTGAAATTTTAGATATTCTAAAGTTTCATCTCTTACTAGTCTATTGATCTCATCAATAGATATATGTCCAAAGTTTGATGCCAGATCATTGTTAAATGATCTTCATCCTCCTATTTATCTTTAAAGGTTTGCTTTTCTATATTAAAAATCTTAATGAATCATTCATGAATTTTCTAATATAGTAGAGTGCCCTAGATGTTAGATTACTATATGAAATATATCCATCATAACTCTCTATGAGAGGTTTATTCCAGAATTCTTGTTTATTTCCAACCATTAGAAATAAACTAAGAGTGTATTCTAATATCATGGTCATAGAGACATTCTCTACGATTAAGGACTCTCCCACTGAAAACATGAAGTCAATTTATCCCATAGAGATTGTTGCAACAATTGCATCAATTCTAATATAGATGACTATTAAACCTTAAGAACAAATTTCCAGTCTTCTAATACATATGCAGCCAATTTCAAGTACCATTAGAAGAATGATATGCAATTAACAGACTTCGATCTTATCAAATAAGAAAGTCAATTTCAATGATTACATGTAGATGTACATTATTCTGATGCACTATCTGAGTCCTTATCTAAGGATTCTAAATAAACTTGATGGTCATACTATCAACACATCAGCTTATTGCAGTATTGGCATTCATCTAACACTTCGGATGTCATATGGAAGTCACAGAAGTATAGTCAACTCTTTCCTTTTCCTTCTCACTTGGGTCTGACCCATGCTTCCATTCTACTTCCTTTACTTATAAACAACCGTTTCTTAAGACAAAGGATCTCTTATGTTGAATTCAAAAGATTTCAATATAGGAGTATTTCAACATTTATACAAGCTTCATTTAATTCATACAATATGAATATTGTGAAGCTTCATGAATGAATAGAGTATAGATAATAGAATGATGACACTCATCATATGTACAAACATCTCAACTCTAAAAACATTTGTTTAGACGGGTACTCAAACATTTTGAATACATCATCTCTTATAGAGTCGTTATTCTGCATAATGCAGAGAACCATGCCATACATGATTAAATGTCGAGGGATATATGTATGCCAAAACATCTTCTTAGATTTTATAAGGATTATTTAACAATCACGATCATCACCGACATGTCACTTCCAAAGTACATACGACGAGAGAGCATGATTATATAGACATACAAACCCTAGGGTTGTAGTCCTATTGTCTATTCGATTGTTATTCCTCATTATTATGAGGAAATTTGCACATTGCAACCACATACAATATGTGTCCAGCTACAAGTACAATGTCTTGATCATGGATCCAATCAATGATATTTTGCTTATTCTTATTGAGTATAGTATTGAGTGGGATTAATGAGGATTATCTAAAAAAAGAAATCTGCATAAGTGCATATATATTGTGTATACATATTTTACTTTAATTTAGGATTTTTTATATAAAAGTTGTCTTGCCTTGTCAACATTAAAAGTTCATTCCCTCAATAACTTTCAATGTATGAGATATACTTACCATTGTATCACAAGCAAGATATGGGATCTCCTTCCTTATCTTCGTCACATATCAATAATATGGGAACTTGTAACTCCGATAAAAAGAAGCAGGAACACATTCCGCATTGCATGTCCAACTTGCATTTCCCATTTCGGTCTTTAACAACCGATCCCACCACCCCTAAGATGATTTGGACCCATCGTTCATTGAACCAACTGTCAACAAGATTAGTACTCGTTATACACAATCTAATATCACCCCAATAATATGAGGACTCGATATTGGGGTCACTACGCATACGGCCTTACTCTTTCAAGAAGCAAAGAGCCCGATCTAGATGCGCTTGTATATAGGAGCTGTCACTTCGAACATGCGTCTCCACATACAATCCCTGGCGACGGAACCCTTCACCTTGACGGGAGACCATGTATGTTACTTATGTGATCCTCCATATCATGTTTAAATTCTAATTAATTGTTATGGATCATATTCACATAATAAATTCTTCCAAGAGAAATAACAACTCTATTCATAATAGAGTATTTTAATTATAATTGCATTCCAATTAATCTAACCATATTAAATTAATGATCCAATAAATATCCAACAATCATTCTTTTATTGTTACTTGAAATATGGTATTATCTCAAATACATATTATTTCGAATTTTAATAATTAGAAAAATATACTGTGATCTCTCATGCATTATCGAGTCCCTACACACTATCATGGAAAGTACCGACGGGGGTGATACAGATCGCACACGGTGCAACCTGATACCCCAACGCTCCTCGATTAGACACCATATGCACCTCAGGAAAGGATAATGCTGAATTTATCATTGTGTACTTGAGATGATAATAATTTTTTCAACTGAAGTTATACCATATAATAATAATTGAAACCATTTTGATTTATATTATAACGAGATTTGCTAAACAAATCACCAATCCTATTCTAGCAACATTGTTTGTTGGAATGTAGATCATATAGATCATGTAACCAATTTGTGATCTATATCATATCTATCAATTATTGGTTAAGGCAAAGTCATTTAAAGAAATAATTATCATCAAATATTTCACAAATATTTCTCGATAAATATTTTAGGAAATTAAATAATCTAATTTCATTAATTGATTAAATGACAATCACAAGGTTATTGATTAGGAAACTAATTTTCTTGCAGTGACCCTCACTTACTAAAATCAGCATATATCAATCAATATAAATCCAAATCACGAAAAATAGGTTTCCAAAGTTTGCTAATTTAATTTATAATATAACATATGTAATTTGCACACATTTCTAGGCATTTCATATAAGTAATTAACTCCTTAATTACGTCATGATTCGCAGTCCATGAAACAATGGATACATGTTCATTAAAATGATCATAACTTGAGCAAACATATTCAAAATCACATAAACTCAGATCCCATGGTTTCCTTATTTAATGGGGAACAAAATCCAAGTGTTATTTTTGTGTTTAAATGTTTTAAACAAGGTAAAAAATATTCATTAAACATATATGCAGAAATGAAATGCAAGAAAACTTTCTCAAACCCTAATGAACCCAAGCCATCCTAGGTTTATGGATCACATGATAAACCTCTAATATGGCTCTGATACTGATTGAAGGATATGAAAAGATCCTTAAGCGCATCACGAAAGAGTGAGGATTGCATCGTATGCGATCGGAAGCGACTAGTTGCACTAGTCGCTTGAGGCAACATAAATTAAAATTTTTTTTCATACGATAAAACCGCATGATCCAAGAGCACTTCTCACATCATTCCATCTAAACCACAAACAAGTATTAATCTTACCTCTTGAAGCATGGTTGTGCTCGAGTCTCTAAACGAAGAGACCTCCTGTCTCAAGTCCGATTCGATGGAGGAGATGCTTGCGAGCACGTTGATGAAATGTGTGCTTCTCGCAGTACAAGTTGATCGTCCAAGTGGCGAATCTCCTCATTTTTTCCCATGAGATCTGATGTCTTCCTCACGAGTGAGGTGCACCAAAGGAGACAGAGATCCACGAGCAAACAATTCGACAGCATAACGACAACACTACGGCGAGATCGACTCTCCTAAGGGCTCCTTGGCGGACGACCAAAATGAGAGAAGGAGAGAGGGCGTGTAGAGAATGAGAGAGAGAGCGAAAGAGTAGTTGAAAACTTGTTTTGTGTGTCTAAATAATAGCAAAGGGGGTGCCTCTCCTTTTATAATATTTTAGGATCCATGGATTTCAATCCATGGACAATACAAATCCAATGGCTCACATTGATTTGCGTTTCTTTTAATGGATATGATCTTGTTGTTAAAAAAACAACAATAATTTGTTGTCTTTGAAATAAATTAAATACATTGAAAATCAATCAATAAATTCTAATATAAATCAAAGCAACAAATATGGAATATCTTGGAAAGAAATCAAAGTTCCTTCCATGTATACGGTGGACGACCACAAACTTGGAGAGTCCAAATTGGTTGTCCACTCCATGTATAGAATGTATGCTTTTTCATTCCAATTATGTTTAGATAAGATCTCACATAATATTCCACATATGCAACAACTTTTGTTGCAAAAAATTATTCATCAAAAATAATTCCAAATTATTTTCTGAGCATTGAAATCATGCCATCAGAAACATGTGAATCACATTCACAACCCAAAATAAAATGTAAATTACATTTTTAATTTAATGTCCAATGTAAATCCAATTCACATCAACATTTAATTTAATAAATGTAAATTACAAATAGCACTCTCTGATATATTATAAATCACATTTATAATATATATGATTAATATGTATAGTCCTATCCACATTATTCATATTCATGATAGTTAAATCACATTTAATCATCTTGGATCTCTAATCTTATGTGCCCAAATAATATGAATTACATTCACATTATTTACATCGTTGATAATTAAATCACATTTAATTATCTTAGATAACTCTCTTTATAATATGGATCAAATTCATATTAATCATGATAATAAAAGCACATTGAATTATCAATTTTCTTAATGCTCAGTTACAAATATCAACAATGAAATTATCCTGAACTCTTTCAAGGATAATGCGCTTTCTCCGTGAATACTTGGAGATAAGGATAGAGCGATTATATTGTTCCACTTATAGAGACTTGGATTATGAGATCACATTTCAAATCCTGATATCGGGCCTCCCATAGATGCTTTATTAAATCAAGATTGCAAATCTACTCTTCTCATTGCATATGAATCACATTCAGATGAATGTACAACAATTGGACCAAGATCAAATCACTTCTCTACTGAGAGGAGCCACTAAAATCCAAACCCGTTATATCACTCCCTAGGAATGGAAGCATCATGGTTATATAGTCGTTTATGATCACATCACCCTCAGCTATTCCCAATACATGTACTTCATGCATACTGGAAGACTCAAAATAAACCCGAAGTATTATATCAATTTTACATAGTCTACTTCATGGTTTTATCATTAAGTTTCTCATTTGACCATTGGGAGTCGGTATCGATCAAATACTTTCCAAAAGCATATATCATACCTACGTTTTGATCATATACTTTCCAAAAGTATATATCAAACCTAGAAATTCGATCAAGCTTCCAAAGCTCGACGATCGTGCAGGAAATTTGATTCTTCCTAATATCTCATGAGTGAACTCATGTCTTCCGGTTCAATGATGAACCTGTATGATCCCTTTGAGAGATCGTATTACTCAAATTCCCTTGTATGCAAACGAACGTGTCGATGTATATACCTTGATTAGGTTATCAACCTATTGATTAGCTAAATGTACATACTCAGACATATAGTAACACATATGTTTTCAGTCAGAGGATGCGTGCCTATATCATGACAACATACGAATAAGTTGTTGGTTATCTCGATCTCGTTAAGTCTGCTCTTTGACCTAACTTATCTAACACCTCCAAATCTCTATTCTTATGTAGAGGACGCGCATCAAGGGGTCGGCTAGATATCACCCAAATGAGAGAGGATTACTATCACCTTCTCACGCTGGAGATCATCTCTTAACAATCATTTGACGGTACTTGATGGGTCCTCCATCTAACTCTTTTGATATTCATCCAAGCACCAACCTATATGACTCAATAGTTGAATAAACAGCTATATGATCATTAAGATGCACATGATACATAACCATAGATGTACTAAAGGACCCATTATGTAAATTTGTTATTCTTCATTTTAGATCAGGGAATGATATTTGCAATAATATTTATTGCATAATGGCTCGTCGTGGGCTCGTATGTCCAACAATCTCCCACTAGCCCAAAGAGCCATTAAGGGGATAATCATTTAAACCCACACTCATGTGACAATCATAGGCTATTTAGAAAAATAGCTAGGTAAGATAATCTGTCATTGTGTTCCCAAGGGACTATGCCAAGTCCTTTTAATACACTTGCATATCTCCTAGTAACAATGCTCACATCCAATGCGAATGTTGCATCTTATGCAACCAATGCTCAATATTAATTATAATGTCATTGACACCATAACTTATTAATCGTTATAACGAGCATTTTCATAATCCTTATTAGAATACCTTTATTCCTGGAGATCTCTATTTCCTAAGGTATCTACAGTTAAGACCTTTTAGATTACAATCTATAAAGTCTTAAATTTTTTATGATAATACTTAGAGATCATTATCTCTAAAGTCTTGTCATATTTTTATTACTGCAATCAAGTGCTTTATCTCCATACTAGGATTAGTAAGCTCTTTCCACTACATGACAGACATCTAGCTTTTGTACACATCTAGCATACATTCTACTTCTTATAACTGATGTACAAGGATAAAGCAGTTTTAGCATTCACTTTCTCAACTCCTTGAGGTGCTTTACGTTTAGACATGCCAATATTATATCTTAATGAAAGGGAGCCTTTCTTGGGGTTTTCCAAGAATGGAATATGTCCAAGGTGTACTACAAATGTGATGGTCCCGATACCCTCTTCTCTTTGCTTCTAAAGACCTTTAGAACTATGATTTAAGAGGTATCCTTGAGATCATATCTCAATTTATGGAACAACCAGACTATAAAACACTTATTATTATCCTTATATCATTTTAAATGATTAAGACATCATCTACATTTAGCACGATGAACACAATGGCACTCCCACTAAGTTTCACATGGATCGTCAAGACTTTATCTGAAATCATAACATTTATAATTTCATAAAATCTAATGTTCCAACTACAAGAAGTTTATTTGAGTCCATAGATGGATTTCTTTAGCTTTCACACCTTGCTTTACTCATCCATGAAGTCATGGGGCTACTTCATATGAATATCCTCGGAGAGATATTCATAGAAGAATGCAATTTTGACTTCCATCTTGAAGACGTCAAAGTCAAGTTGTGTAGCTATAGTTAGCAATATTATGATGGGTTTAAGCATAGTTACTGAAGAGCAAGTCTCATTGCAAGCAATGTCTTCTCTTCGATGTATAGCTCATGGTTATGAGCCGTGCTTTGAAGGTCTCTACCTTCTCATCAGATTCCCTCTTTCTCTTGATGATTCATTTACACCTTACTGGATCTTACCTATATAGGTGGATCCTCAAGGGTCCATATACAACACTTGTATATGAAGTCTACTTTAGACTTTATTGCTAAAATCCATCTTTTCATGTCATGATCCTCAGGAGCTTCATCATATGAAATCAGATCGTTATCAAACTTAACTGACACATGGAATACATCCTTAAACTCATTTGAAGAGGTATGAGTGTTTTATCTTTTAATTATCCTTTTAGTTTCCGATTTTAGGAGCCTCATTATCTTCTCAAGATTAAATGAGATCCTTTACTTCATTCTCATCTTGATTCCCAAGAGTCTCAACCACTAAGAATCAAATTCTCAGAGATGAGATCTTTTAAGAATCTCAAGGTTATAAAGTAGATATCTAATACCATCCTTTATTTTCATAATGTTGTAGAAATCTCTAGTGCTAGATTCCAGCTAACTTGCATGG
The DNA here is from genome assembly GCA_037367405.1 of Ottelia alismoides. Lineage (NCBI taxonomy): Eukaryota > Viridiplantae > Streptophyta > Magnoliopsida > Alismatales > Hydrocharitaceae > Ottelia > Ottelia alismoides. The sequence continues at coordinate 337,431 of JAZKJV010003813.1, read as the reverse complement.
AACTTTATTAAGGATATAATGTAGTCTCTACTACATATATATTTATATATACCTTGGAAAGAGATAATTATGCTAAGATTCATCATTGATCAAATCATATCACACATGATAAAGTGTATTCTTCTACAACTCTATTGAGTTTAGGTTTATCAGGAATGTAAGATAGGAATGATATTTCTTTCTCCATACGGTATTCCAGGAATTAATCTAATAGGTACATGATACATATGTTGGATCAAATTCATTTCAACTTCCTTTACACTTTGGTTCCAAACCAAAATTGTGAAATCTTTGAACAATTCAAAGCTTTCTGAGGAAGAAATCTCATATCTCAAATAATCATCAAACGGTATCACATATCATCAATGTTTATCATGATATAGATGATCCACATACATCAATATGTATGAGATCTTGAATACCTCAACATCTAACGCCATTCTCAAAGAATGGTGTATTGGATATTTTTACTTAGAATACAATACTCATAAATATGTAAGTTTTGAAATTTTAGACATTCTAAAGTTTCATCCCTTACTAGTCTATTGATCTTATCAATAGACATATGTCCAAAGTTTGATGCCAGATCATTGTCAGATGATCTTCATTGTCCTATTGATCTTTAATAGTTTGATTTTCTGTATTAGAAATCTTAATGAACCATTCATTAATTTTCTAATTTATTAGAGTCCACTAGATGTTAGATTAGTATCTGAAATATATCCATCATAACTCCTTATGATAGGTTCTTTCAAAATTATTGTTTATTTATAACATTTAGAAATAAGCTATGAATGTGTTCTAATATCCAGCTCATAGAGACATTCTCTAAGACTAAGGACTCTCCCACTGAAAATATGAAGTTAATCTATCCAATAGAGATCGTTGCAACAATTGCATCAATTCTAATATAGATGACTACTAGACTGTAAGAATAAATTTATAGTCTTCTAATACCTATGCAACCAATTTCAAGTATCATTTAAAGAATGATCTACAATTTTTAGACTTCGATCTTATCAAATAAGAAAGTTAATTTCAATGATTACATGTAGATGTAGATTATTCGGATGCATTACCCGAGTCCTTCTCTAAGGATTCTAGATAGACTTGATGGTCATACTATCAACACATCAGCTTATTGCAGTATTGGCTTTCATCCAACTATTCGGATGTCATATGGAAGTCACAGAAGTATAGTCAACTCTTTGACTTTTTTCCCACTTGGGTCTGACCAATGCTTCCATTTTTCTCTCTTGACTTTTAAACAACCATTGCTTAAGATACAAGATCTCTTATGTTGAATGCAAAAGATTTTATATAGGAGTATTATAACATTTATACACGCTTCATTTAATTCATATAATATGTATTATGAAGATTCATTAATGACTAGAGTATAGATAATAGAATGATGACAATCATCATATGAACATACATTTGAACTCTAAAAACATTGGTTTAGGTAGGTACTCAAATAGTTTGAATACATCATCTCTTACAAAGCCACCATTCTGCATAATGCAGAGAACCATGTCATTCATGATTAAATGTCGAGGGCATATATGTATGCCAAAACATCTTCTTAGATTTTATAAGGATTACTTAACAATTACGATCATCATCGACATGTCACTTCCAAAGTATATACAATGAGAGATCATGATTATATAGACACACAAACCCTAGAGTTGTAGTCCTATTGTCTATTCAATTCTTATTCCTCATTATTATGAGGAAACTTGCACATTGCAACCACATACAATATGTGTCCAACTGCAAGTACAATGTCTTGATCATGGATCCAATCAATGAAATTTTACTGTTTATTATTGAGTATAATATTTTGTGGGATTAATGAAGGATTATCTGAATTAAGAAATTTGCATAAGTGCATATATATTATATATACATATTTTAGTTTGATTTAGGAGTTTTTATATCAAAGTTGTCTTGCTTTTTCAACACTGAAAGTTCGTTCCCTCAATCACTTTCAATGTAAGAGATATACTTGCCATCGCATCTTAAGCAAGATATGGGATCTTCTTCCTTATCTTTGTCACATCCCAATAATATGAGAACTTGTAACTCCAATAAAAAGAAGTGGGAACACATTCCGCCTTGCAAGTCCAACTTGCATTTCCCATTTCGGTCTTTAACAACAGATCCCACCACCCCTAAGATGATGCTGACCCGTCGCTAATTGAACCAACCGTCAACAGGATTAGTACAAGCTATGCACAATCCAATATCACCCCAATAATATGAGGACTCGATATTGGGGTCACTATGCCTACGACCTTACTCTTTCGAGAAGCAAAGAGCTCGATCCATATGCGCTTGTATACAAGAGCTATCACTTTGGACAGGCGTATCCTACATACAATCCTTGGCGACAGAACCCTTCGCCTTGACGGGTGACCATGGATGTCACTTATGTGATCCTTTATATCATGTTCAAATTGTAATTAATTATTATGAATCATATTCATATAATTAATTCTTCCAAGGGAAATAACAACTCTATTAATAACAGATTGTTTTAATTATAATTGGATTCCTATTAATATAATCATATTAAATTAATGATCTAATTAATATCTAATAAACATTCTTTTATTGTTACTCGAAAAATAATATTATCACAAATGCATATTATTTGGAATTTTAATAATTGGATAAATTCACCGTGATCTCTCCTGCATTATCGAGTTCCTACCCACTGTAATGGCCAGTACCGATGGGATTGGGACATATCGCACACGGTGCAACCTGCTACCCCAACGCTCCCCGACCATACTCCATATCTACCTCGGGAAAGAATAATGCCCAATTGATCATTGTGTACTTGAGATGATAATAGGTTTCAACCAAAATTATACCATATAATAATAATAATCAAAACCATTTTGATTTATATTATATGGATATTTTCTAAACAAATCCCCAATCCTATTCAAGCAACATTGTTTGTTGGAATGTAGATCATGTAGATCAAGTAAGAAATTTGTGATCTATGTCATATCTAATCAATTATTGGTTAAGGCAATGTCATTTAAGGAAATAATTATCATCAAATATTTCACAAATATTTATACAAAATTATTTAAGGATATTAAATAATTTAATTTCACTAATTGATTAAATGACAATCACAAGGTTCTTGATTAGGAAACTAATTTTCCAGCAGTGATCCTCACTTACTAAAATTAGCAAATATCTATCAATATAAATCCAAATCATGCAAAATAAGTTTTCAAAGTTTTCTAATTTAATTTACAACAGAACCTATGTGATTAGCACACATTTCTAGGCGATTCAAATCAATTAACACCTTAATTACGTCATGATTCGTAGTCCCCCAATCAGTGGATACATGTTCATTAATATGATAATAACTTGAGCAAACGATTTCGAAATCATGCAAACTCAGATCCCATGGTTTCCTTATTTAACGGGGGAACAAAATAATAGTGTTATTTTTGTGTTTAAATATTTTAAAAAGGGATGAAAATATTCAGTACACAGATATGCGAAACTGAAATGAGAGAAACTTTCCCAAACCCTAAGGAACCCAAATTGTCCTAGGTTTATGTATCACATCCAAAACCTCCAACATGGCTTTGATACCACTTGAAGGATATGAAAAGATCCTTATGCTCATCGCGGAAGTGTGAGGATCACAACGTATGTGATCGGGAGCGACTAGTTTTACTAGTCGCTCGAGGCAACGGAAATTTAAAAATTTTTCATACGATGAAACACATGATCCAAGAACACTTCTCGGATCATTTCATCTAAACCACAAACAAGTATTAAGGTTAACTCTTAAAGCATGGTTTAGATTGAGTCTCTAAGCAAAGAGATCTCCTATCTCAAGTCTGTTTCGATGAAGGAGACGCTTACGAACGCGTTGATGAAATACGTGCCTCTCGCAATCCATGTGGATGATCTAAGTGGCGAATCTCCTGATCTCATCCCATGAGATCTGATGTGTTCTTCACGAGGTGCACCAAAGGAGACAGATATCCACGAGAAAACAATTCGGCAGCATAATGGTGCGCTGTAGTGTGAGCGACTCTCTCTATGTCTTCATGGTGGACGACCACAATGAGAGAAGGAGAGAGGGCATGTAGAGAATGAGGGAGAGAGTGAAGGATATGGGATTATCCTTAAGCGCATCACGGAAGCGTGATCGTTGTATCGGATACGATGAAGAACGACTAGTCGTACTAGTTGTTCGGTGCAGCGGAATTTAAAAAATATTATTCGATGAAACCACATGATCCGAGAACCATTCTCAGATCGTTTCATCTATAACCACAACAAGTATAATGCAATACCTATTGAAGCGTGGTTGATCAAGTCTCTAAAGGAAGAGACCTCCTGTCTCAAGTCTGATCGTCGGCAAGACTGCTTGCGAGCGCGGGGATGAACCGCGTTGTCCTCGCAATCCAAGAAGATGATCCAAGCATGGTTGCTCCTGATCTCGTCGCACGAGATCAAACGTCTCCTTCGTGAGAGGAACTCTCCAAGAAGACGGAGAACCGAAGAACGTCGAAGCGGCGACGCGGTGGCGAAGGCGATGACGGTTCTCTCCTCTAGGGTATGGTGGACGACCACCAACAAGAGAGGGAGAGAGGGCTGGCGTGTATGAAGAAATGAGGGAGAGAGAGCTCCAATATTGCAAGTCCTTAGAGAGCATAGAATGCCTCTCTATTTATAGGGTTTTGGGATCCATGGATCTCAATCCATGGGACACATAAAATCAATGGATGAGATTGATTTGTGTCAATCCAATGGCCAAGATTGTTGTTGTCAAAAGCAACAAATTTAGGTTAAAATATATTTGAAAAAAATCAAATATAATTTAGTCCTAAATCAACCCAAAAAATAAGGAGAGAATGTGCATGGAGATTTCATCTCCATGCACCTTTCATGTTGGATGGCCACCCATTCCATATAGGAATGGTGTGCCGCCCACTATGGGAGTCCAAGGAGGCAATCTCATGGATTCCCATGAGATTGCATCTCCTTGATTTTTCTCTCTTATTTGTTTGCAAAAAATTTGTTGGATTTTATTCTTCAAAGAATAATTCACAATTATCTTTGAGAATATTGCATTCTTGCCATGGAAAAAATTGTGAATCATATTCACAACCCAAAACAACATATAATTCATATTGTTAATTAATTACACAATGTGTATCCAATACACATAATAATTAATCAACACATATAAATTATAATTAGCTCTCTCTAATACATTATAAATCACATTTATAATATATTATGAATAATTGGATATTTCTATCCACATTATTCTTATCCACATTAATTAAATCACATTTAATTAAATTGGATAATTTCTTCACACATCAAGATGATTAAATCACATTTAATCATTATTTCTTCATTGCTTAGATCTTATGGAATTATTCTTGAACCCTTCAAGAATAATGCAATCTCTCCGCAGATACTTGGAGATAAGGACAGGGCGATTGTATTGTTCCACGTATAGTGACATGGATATTGAGATCGTTTCTCAAATCCAGATCGCGGGCCTCCCATAGATGCTTGATTAAATCAAGACCGTAAATCTAATCTTCTCATTGTATCTGAATCATATTCAGATCAATGTCCAACACTTGGACCAAGATCAGATCACTTCTCTACTGAGAGGAGTCACTAAAATCCAGACCCGTTTCATCACTCCCTAGGAATGGAAGCGTCATGGTTATACAATCGTTTATGATCAAATCACCCTCAGGTATTCCCAATACCTGTACATCCTGCATACTGGAAGACTCAGACTAAACCCGAAGTATCGGATCAACTTTATACTGTCTACTTCATGGTTTTGTCAGTAAGTTTCTCATTCGATCATTGGGAATTGGTATCGATCATACACTTTCCAAAAGCGTATATCATACCTAGGTCTTGATCATATACTAAAAGTATATATCAAACCTACAAATTCAGTCAAGCTTCCAAAGCGAGACGACCATGCGCATGGAATTTGATTCTTCCCAATATCTCATGAGTGAGCTCATGTCTTCCGATCCAATTCTGAACCTGTATAATCCCTTTGAGAGATCGTATTACTCATATGCCCTTATATGCACACCAACGCGCCGGTGTATAGACCTTGATTAGGTCATCAACCTATTGGTCTGCCAAATGTACACACTCAGACATATAGTAACACATCTGTCTCCGGTCAGAGGATGCGTGCCTATATCATGACAGCATATGATATAGGACTTTGGTTATCTCGATCTTGTTAAGTCAACTCTTTGACCTAACTAATCTGACACCTCCGAATCTCTATTCCTATGCAGAGGACCTGCATCAAGAGGTCGGTCAGATATCAGCCTTCAGAGATAGGATTGCCATCTCCTACTCAGGCTGGAGATCATCTCTTAATAATCATTTGACGGTGCTTGATGAGTCCTCAATCTAACTCTTTAGATATTCATCCAAGCACCAGCCTCTATGATTCAATAGTTGAATCAACAGCTGTATGATTATTAAGATGGCCATGGTACATAACCCTAATTGTACTAAGGGACCTATTATACAAATTATCCATTCTTCATTTCAGATCAGGGAATGATATGTGCAATAACATTTATTGCATAATGGCTCGCCGTGGGCTCGCATTTCCAACAATCTCCCACTAGCCCAAAGATCCATTAATGGGCTAATTATTTAAAGTCACACTCATGTGACAATCATAGGCTATTTAGAAAATAGCTAGGTAAGCTGATCAGTCACTCTGTTCCCGCGAGACTACGCCAAGTCCATTTACGGCACTTGCATATCCCCAGTAACAGTGCTCGCATCCAATGCGAATGTTGCATCTTTTGCAACTAATACTCAATCTTGTTAGTTATAGTGTCCTTGACACTACAGCTTAACAATTATCATAACCAGTATTTCCATAATCCTTATAAGAATATCCTTATTTCTGGAGATCTCTATCTCCTAAGGTATCTTTAGTTAAGACCTTTTAGATCACTATCTATAAAGTCTTAAACTTTTGAAGATAAGACTTTGAGATCACTATCTCAAAAATCTTGTCATCTATGAAGATTTTGTTATTACTGCAACCAAGTATTTTATTTCCATAGTAGGACTAGTAACAGTTTACTACTCCCACTGTATGGCAGCCATCTGGCTTTTGTACACATCTAGCATACACCCGGCTTCTCAGAACTGATGCCTAAAGGCAAGAAGTTCTAGCATTCACTTCCTCAACTCTTTGAGGTGCTATCCCTTTAGATAGGTCAATACCATATCTTAAGGGATGGAAGCCATTACTGGAATTTTCCATAAAATGGAATAAGTCCAAGATGTACTATTAATGTGACAGTCCCAATACCCTCTTCTCTTTGCTCCTGAACAACTTCAGAACTAAGATCTGAGAGGCATCTTTGAAATCTTATTTCAAGTAATGGAACAACCAGATTATAAAACACTAATTATTATCCTTATATCATTTTTAAATGATTAGGATATCATCTACATTTAGCACGATGAACACAAAAGCACTCCCACTAAGCTTTATATGGTTCATCAAGATTCTATCTGAAATCATAACATTTATAATTTCATCAAATCTTATGATCCAACTTCAAGAAGCTTATTTGAGTCCATATATGGATTCCTTAGCTTGCACACCTTGTTTTCCTCAACAATGAAGCCCTGGGGCTACTTCATATGAATATCCTCAAAGAGGTATTCATAGAGGAATGCAATATTGACTTACATCTTGAAGATGCAATAGTCAAGTTGTGTAGCTAAGGTTAGCAACATTCTGATGGTTTTAAGCATGGTCATCGAAGAGCAAGTCTCATTGCAAGCAATGTCTTCTCTTCCAGTGTGTAGCTTATGGCTACGAACCGTGCTTTGAAGATCTCTACCTTCCCATCAGGTTCCCTGTCTCTTGAAGATCCATTTACACCGTTACAGGTCTTACCCATATTGGTGGATCCTCGAGGGTCCATATACAACACTTGTATATGAAGTCTACATTAGACTTTTATTGCTATCCATCTATCCATGCTATGATCTTCAGAAGCTTCATCACATGAAGTTCGATCATTGTCAGATTTCTCTAACACATGGAATCCATCCTCAAACTCATTTGAAGAGGTATTAGTGTTTCATCTTTAATTGTCCTTTTAGTTTCCAATTTCAGGAGTCTCATTATAAATGAGTTCCTACACTTCATTTTCATCTTGATTCTCAAGAGTCTCAACCTCTAAGAATCACATTCTTAGAGATGAGATACTTTAAGAATCTCAAGGTTATAAAGTAGGTATCCAACCATCCTTTATTTTCCTAATGAAGCAGCACTCTCAAGTGCTAGATTCCAACATACATGGAACGTTATTAAGGATATACATTGTAGTCTCTGCTACACATATATACCCTGGAAACTAAGGGATAATTATGCTAAAATTCAACATTGATAAGATCATGTCACACATGATCCAATTGTATCTACCTATAACTCTTTTGAGTTAAGGTGTGTTAGGAGGATTGAGACAGGAATGATATTCCTTTCTCCATAAGGTATATTATGAATTCATCTAATAGGTACTGATTACCTAGATTAGACCAAATTCATTTTATCTCCCTTCAAACTTTGGTTCTAATCCAAACTTGTGAAATCTTTGAACATTTCAAAGGTTTCTTAGGTGAAGAGAAAAAATCTCATATCATACATAATCATCAACAGATATCACATATCCATAATGTTTACTATGATATAGATGATCTGCATACATCAATATGTATGAGATCCTGAATACCTTGACATCTTACACCATTCCCAAAGAAGGGTGTATTGGACATTTTTCCTTTTGAATACAATATTCATAAGTATGTAAGTTTTGAAATTTTAGACATTCTAAAGTTTCATCTCTTACTAGTCTATTGATCAAATCAATAGACAAATGTCCAAGGCTTGATGCTAGATCATTGTCAAATGATCTTCATCCTCCTATTGATCTTAAGGTTTAATTTCAGTATTTAGAAATGTTAATGAACCATTCATTAATTTTCTAATTTAGTGGAGTCCACTAGATTACTATCTGAAATATATCCATCATAACTCTTTATGATAGTTCTATCTCAGAATTCATGTTTATTTCCAACATTTAGAAATAAACAATGAGTGTATTCTAATGTCTAGATCATAGAGACATTCTCTAAGACTAAGGGCTCTCCCACTGAAATTAACAAGTCTATTAATCCAACAGAGATTGTTGCAACAATTGCATCAATATTCACGTGGATAACTATAAACCTTTAAGATCAAATTTTCCAGTCTTCTAAAGCATATGCAACCCATTGCAAATGTCATCAGAAGATAGAGATACAATTATTTGACTTTATCTTATTCAATAAGTAAGTCAATATCAATGATTTATGTAGATTATTCTGATGCTCCATCCGAGTCCTTTTCTAAGGATTCTAGACAGACTTGATAGTTATACTATCAACACATCAATTTATTGCAGTATTGGCATTCATCCAACTCTTTAGATGTCATATGGAAGTCATAGAAGTCCAGTCAACTCTTTGACTTTCCTTCTTTCTTGGTTCCAACCCATGCTTCCACTGCGCTCCCTTTATCTATGAGCAACCATTGCTCAGGACAAAGGATCTCTTATTTTAAATTCAAAAGAATTCAAAGTAAGAGTTTTTCAACATTTATACATGCTTCCTTAAATTCATACAATATGAATATTATGAAGCTTCATGAATAACTAGAGTATAAACAGTAGAATGATGACACTCATCATCTACATCCATTTAAACTTCTAAAACATTGGTTCAGGTAGGTATTCAAACATTTTGAATACATCATCTGTTATAGAGCTACCATTCTGCATGATGCAGAGAACCATGTTACTCATGATTAAATGTCAAGAGCACATATGCATGCCATAATATCTTCATTTATTTTTTAAGGATTATTTGACATTTGCGATCATCATCGACATGATACTTCCAAAGTACATTCGATGAGATCAAGACTATAGAGACATACAAACCCTAGGGTTGTAGTCCTATTATCTATTTAATTGTCATTCCTCATTATTATGAGGAAACTTGCACATTGCAACCACATACATTATGTGTTCAATTGCAAGTACAATATCTAGATCATTGAGTCCAATCCAAGATATTTCACTGGTTATTATTGAGTATATCATTGAGTGGGTTTTAATGAAGGATTATCTGAAATAAGAAATTTGCATAAATATATAAATAGATATATTTTACTTTGATTTAGGATTTTTATATCAAAGTTGTCTTGCCTTGTCAACATTGAAAGTTCATTCCCTTAATCACTTTCAATGTAAGAGATATACTTACCATTATATCTCAACAAGATCTGGGATCTCCTTCCTTATCTTTGTTACATCCCAATAATATGAGAATCTGCAACTCGGATAAAAAGAAGCGGGAACACATTCCGCTTTGCAAGTCCAACTTGCATTTCCCAATTCGGTCTTTAACACCCGAGCCCACCACCCCTAAGACGATGTTGACCCGTCGTTAATTGAACCAACCGTCAACAGGAATAGTACTCGCTATACGCAATCCAATATCGCCCCAATAATATGAGGATCCGATATTGGGGTCACTACGTATACGACCTTACTCTTTCAAGAAGCAAAGAGCCCGATCCAGATGCACTTGCATACAGGAGCTGTCACTTCGGACAGGCGTCTCCTACATACAATCCCTGGCGACGGAACCCTTCGCCTTGACGGGAGACCATGGATGTCACTTATGTGATCCTCCATATCATATTCAAATTTTAATTAATTATCGTGAATCACATCCACATAATTAATTCTTCCAAGGGAATTATTATCTCTAATTATATTAGAGTATTTCAATTGGACATAATCAATTTAATCATATTAAATTAATTATCAATCCAATTAAATCAATCAAACTTGATTATTTTACTTGAATACATATATGGTAATATCTCAAAATACGTATTAATTCGAATTTTAATAATTAGAAAAATACATCTTAATCCCTCGGATATTATCCCGGCCCTACCCGCTGTCATGGCCAGTACCGACGAGAGTGGGACGGACCACATACGTTGCAACCCGCAACCCCAATGCTCTCCGACTAGGCACCATATCCGCCTCGGGAAAGGATAATGTCAAATTGATTAATTTGTACTTGAGATTATCATCGGTTCTTCAACCGAAATTGTACCATATAGTAATAATCAAAATATTTTTGATTATAAGGAAACTTGCTAGACAAATTCCCAAATCCTATTCAAGCATCAAGTTTGAAAGATTGTGGTTTCCAATTATGATTTAGATCACATCTTAATCAATTATTGGTTAAGGCAATGTCATTTAAGGGAATAATTATCATCAAATATTTCACAAATATTTATGCACAATTATTCTAGGAAATTAAACAATTTAATTTCACTAAATGATTAAATGACAATCACCAATCAAACATTAAGTTTGATGAATGTGTTTCCAATTAAGATTTAGATCAAATCTAATCAATTAATTGGTTGAGGCCAAGTCAATTATGTAAATAATCATCTTAAAATATTTCACAAATATTTTTCATGATTATTTCACGAAATTAGCAATTAATTTCACTAATTGACAATCACTTGGTTCTAGATTAGGACTGCAATTTCAGCAGTGACCCCTTCTTACTAAAATTAGCATATCTCAATCATATTAAATCCAAATTAGACAAAATCAATTTTCATAGATTGCTAATTTGATTTAGGACAGAATCCAAGTGATGTTACACGCATTTCGAGGCAAGTCTAAACAGTAATTAACATTTTAATCACGTTCAGATCTACAGTTCCCGCAACAGTGCATACATGTTCATTAAAACAACCATATCTAGAGCATACGAAATCCGATTTACGTAAACTCAGATCCTATGATTTCCTTATTTAATGGGGAACAAAATCCAAGTATTAAATTCGTGTTTAAACAATTTAAACAGTGCCTAATTTATTTACTAAACAGATATGCGAAATCAAATGCGATGAAAACTTTCGCGACCTAAACGAACCCAAGTCGTCCTCGGTTTTTCGAATCATATTCGAAACCGTCGACCTAAGGCTCTGATACCACTTGATGGATGTGGGATTATCCTTAAGCGCATCACGGAAGTGTGATCGTCGTATCGGATACGACGAAGAACGACTAGTCGTACTAGTTGTTCGGTGCAGCGGAATTTAAAAAATTTTATTCGATGAAACCACATGATCCGAGAACCATTCTCAGATCGTTTCATCTATAACCATAACAAGTATAATGCAATACCTCTTGAAGCGTGGTTGATCAAGTCTCTAAAGGAAGAGACCTCCTGTCTCAAGTCCGATCGTCGGCGAGACTGCTTGCGAGCGCGGGGATGAACCGCGTTGTCCTCGCAATCCAAGAAGATGATCCAAGCATGGTTGCTCCTGATCTCGTCGCACGAGATCAAACGTCTCCTTCGTGAGAGGAACTCTCCAAGAAGACGGAGAACCGAAGAACGTCGAAGCGGCGGCGCGGTGGCGAAGGCGACGACAGTTCTCTCCCCTAGGGTATGGTGGACGGCCACCAACAAGAGAGGGAGAGAGGGCTGGCGTGTATGAAGAAATGAGGGAGAGAGAGCTCCAATATTGCAAGTCCTTAGAGAGCATAGAATGCCTCTCTATTTATAGGGTTTTGGGATCCATGGATCTCAATCCATGGGACACATAAAATCAATGGATGAGTTTGATTTGTGTCAATCCAATGGCCAAGATTGTTGGTGTCAAAAGCAACAAATTTAGGTTAAAATATATTTGAAAAAATCAAATATAATTTAGTCCTAAATCAACCCAACAAATAAGGAGAGAATGTGCATGGAGATTTCATCTCCACGCACCTTCCATGTTGGACGGCCACCCATTCCATATAGGAATGGTGTGCCGCCCACTATGGGAGTCCAAGGAGGCAATCTCATGGAGTCCCATGAGATTGCATCTCCTTGATTTTTCTCTCTTATTTGTTTGCAACAAATTTGTTGGATTTTATTCTTCAAAGAATAATTCACAATTATCTTTGAGAATATTGCATTATTGCCATGGAAAAAATTGTGAATCATATTCACAACCCAAAACAACATGTAATTCATATTGTTAATTAATTACACAATGTGTATCCAATACACATAATAATTAATCAACACATATAAATTATAATTAGCTCTCTCTAATACATTATAAATCACATTTATAATATATTATGAATAATTGGATATTTCTATCCACATTATTCTTATCCACATTAATTAAATCACATTTAATTAAATTGGATAATTTCTTCACACATCAAGATGATTAAATCACATTTAATCATTATTTCTTCATTGCTTAGATCTTATGGAATTATTCTTGAACCCTTCAAGAATAATGCAATCTCTCCGTAGATACTTGAAGATAAGGACAGGGCGATTGTATTGTTCCACGTATAGTGACATGGATATTGAGATCGTATCTCAAATCCATATCGCGGGCCTCCCATAGATGCTTGATTAAATCAAGACCGTAAATCTAATCTTATCATTGTATCTGAATCATATTCAGATCAATGTCCAACACTTGGACCAAGATCAGATCACTTCTCTACTGAGAGGAGTCACTAAAATCCAGACCCGTTTCATCACTCCCTAGGAATGGAAGCGTCATGGTTATACAATCGTTTATGATCAAATCACCCTCAGGTATTCCCAATACCTGTACATCCTGCATACTGGAAGACTCAGACTAAACCCGAAGTATCGGATCAACTTTATACTGTCTACTTCATGGTTTTATCAGTAAGTTTCTCATTCCATCATTGGGAGTTGGTATCGATCATACACTTTCCAAAAGCGTATATCATACCTAGGTCTTGATCATATACTAAAAGTATATATCAAACCTACAAATTCAGTCAAGCTTTCAAAGCGAGACGACCATGCGCATGGAATTTGATTCTTCCCAATATCTCATGAGTGAGCTCATGTCTTCCGGTTCAGTTCTGAACCTGTATGATCCCTTTGAGAGATCATATTACTCATATGCCCTTATATGCACACCAGCGCGCCGGTGTATAGACCTTGATTAGGTCATCAACCTATTGGTCTGCCAAATGTACACACTCAGACATATAGTAACACATCTATCTCCGGTCAGAGGATGCGTGCCTATATCATGACAACATATGATATAGGACTTTGGTTATCTCGATCTTGTTAAGTCAACTCTTTGACCTAACTAATCTGACACCTCCGAATCTCTATTCCTATGCAGAGGACCTGCATCAAGAGGTCGGTCAGATATCAGCCTTCAGAGATAGGATTGCCATCTCCTACTCAGGCTGGAGATCATCTCTTAATAATCATTTGACGGTGCTTGATGAGTCCTCAATCTAACTCTTTAGATATTCATCCAAGCACCAGCCTCTATGATTCAATAGTTGAATCAATAGCTGTATGGTTATTAAGATGGCCATGGTTCATAACCCTAATTGTACTAAGGGACCTATTATACAAATTATCCATTCTTCATTTCAGATCAGGGAATGATATGTGCAATAACATTTATTGCATAATGGCTCGCCGTGGGCTCGCATTTCCAACAGAGAGATAGTTGTTGAAAACTTGTTTTGTGTGTCTAAAGAAGAGCAAATGGGGTGCCTCTCCTTTTATAATATTTTGGGATCCATGGATCTCAATCCATGGACAACACAAATCCAATGGCTCACATTGATTTGCGTTTCTTTTAATAGCTATGATCTTGTTGTTGAGAACACAAAAATACCTTGTTGTCTTTGAAATAAATTAAATATATTGAAGATAAATCAATAAATTTCAATATAATCAAAGCAACAAATATGGAATATCTGAAAAGAAATAAATCTCCTTCCATGTAGGGTGGACGACCACCAATTTGGAGAATCCATGTTGGTCGTCCACTCCATGTATGGAATGGATGCTTTTTCATTATGATTATGTTTAGATCTTATATCTCATATAATATTCCACATATGCAACAACTTTTGTTATAAAAAATTATTCATCAAAAATAATTCCAAATTATTTTCTAAACATTGCAATCATGCCATTGGAAACTTGTGAATCACATTCACAACCAAAAATAAAATGTCAATTACATTTTTAATTTAATGTCCAATGTGAATCTAATTCACATCAACATTTAATTTAATAAATGTAAATTACAAATATCTCTCTCTAATATATCATAAATCACATTTATACTATATATGATTAATATGGATAGTCATATCCATATTATTCATATCCTTGATAATTAAATCACATTTAATCATTTTCGATCTCTATTCTCATGTGCCCAAATAATATGGATCACATTCACATTATTTACATCTTTGATAATTAAATCACATTTCATTTTCTTAGATAACTCTCTTTATAATATGAATCAAATTCATATTAATCATTATAATTAAATCACATTCAATTATCAATTTTCTAAATACTCGGATACATATATCAACAATGAAATTATCCTGTACTCTTTCAAGGATAATGGGCTTGCTCCGTGGATACTTGGAGATAAGGACATGACGATTGTATTGTTCCACGTATAGTGACTTGGATTTTGAGATCACATCTAAAATACAGATCTCGGGCCTCCTATAGATGCTTCATTACATCATGACCGCAAATCTAATTTTCTCATTGCATTTGAATCACATTCAATCAGTGTACAACAATTGGACCAAGATTAGATCATTTCTCTATTGAGACAAGTCACTAAAATCCAGATCCATTTAATCACTCCTTAGGAATGGAAGCATCATGGTTATACAGTCGTTTATGATCACATCACCCTCATGTATTCCTAATATCTGTACATCTTGCATACATGAAGACTCCAAATAAACTCGAAGTCTTAGATCAATTTTACACTGTCTACTTCATGGTTTTATCATTGAGTTTCTCATTTGATCACTGGGAGTCAGTATCGATCATATACTTTCCAAAAGCATTTATCATACCTAGGTCTTGATCATATACTTTCCAAAAGTATATATCAAACTTACAAATTCAGTTAAGCTTCTAACGATACGACCGTGCACGGAATTTGATTCTTCCAAATATCTCATGAGTGAGCTCATGTCTTCCAATTCACTGATGAATCTGTATGATCCCTCTGAGAGATCGTATTACTCATATGCTCTTGTATGCACACCAACACGCCGGTGTATAGACCTTGATTAGGTCATCAACCTATTAGTCTACCAAATGTACATACTCAGACATATAATAACATATCTGTCTCCGGTCAGCGGATGCATGTCCATGTCATGACAACATACGACATAGGTCTTTCGTTATCTCGATCTTGTTAAGTCAACTCTTTGACCTAACTAATATAACATCTCCGAATCTCTATTCCTATGCATCAAGGGGTCTGTTAGATATCAGCCAAATGAGAAAGGATTGCCATCTCTTACTTAGGTTGGAGATCATCTCTTAACAATCATTTAAGACTACTTGATGAGTCCTCCATCTAACTCTTTAGATATTCATCCAAGCACTAGCCTCTATGAATCAATAGTTGAATCAACAGTTGTATGATCATTAAGATGGCCATGGTACATAACCCTAATTGTAGGAAGGGACTTATTATGAAAATTAGTTATTCTTTATTTCAAATCAGGGAATTATATTTGCAACAACATTGATTGCATAACGGCTCATCGTGGGCTCGTATATCCACTCAGGAGGTTGTTTCTTTACCGTTTATGATGTGGTGAACTATACTTCACTTACACAGTACAAGTAAGATCCATAGTCATCAGAATTTGCGTATGAGGATTTGCTCTGACCTGACTGTTGAGGCGATTTGAATATAAGACTTATGGAACTTAAAGGATGTTAGGTCTTAACTTAAAGGATGTTAGGTCTTAAGTTCAATTCTCAATAAGATTCTACCACATTATTAACACAAAGGTAGAGTCAAGCTCCATTTTCACCATTTGTTCATGACCTTAGTATGGAACCCAAAACCATTTCACTTTTTCCTTTCAATTTAGTAGCTCGTGGACGAGCAAGGTTTAAGTGTAGGGGGTTGATGAATATGTCAATCATCACTCTAAAAGTTGAAAATAGAGCTTTGTTCTCGAGTAATTAGCTGCATTTGATCACTTATATTCCATAATTAGCATTCATTTATATGTAAATAATATCTGCATTTTAGCATTATATTTGCATTAAATAAGGAGCCAAATTCACTTGCAGATATTCATTAAAATCACCTATGTGTATCTATTTTATACTAACTCCAAATTCAATAAAATTAACTCTATAGTGTATATATTACTAACAATAATAAAGGAAAAATATGTAAAAAATACTAACTTGTAAAATTTTCCAATAAAATCCAAATCCATGTTTGAGAATAAGAACCTTAAAATGCACATATCTCTCTCATATTGTGTCCGATTTAGGTCTACTCACTTTTAAAGTAATATATATTGAAAGATATTCAAAATAAGACCAATTTCACAAAAATCAGAGATTGTATGTGAAATTTCGGTTTTGTGCCCATATTGTATATTGTACGTATTGACCAAGATACCCATCATTTAATTCAGTTTATTTTCTTAATTATTATAAAAATCCAAACAAAATTAGATTAAATCGTAAATATTTCTTTCATATTTCTCTATTTTAATTTTTAATTTTTCTCTTATTAAAAATGATAAATTTTTTTGCAAAAGATAAAAATACGATGTTTTATATCTATTAGATACCACCCAAAAACACTTTTTGTACATAAGACTTATTTTGATTTTCGATCCTTCACGAAAGTTGTAGATCTTATCGAGAAAGAAAATTTCATGTTGACACTTTTTGATTTGACTCATTTTGTTATTTGTTTTTTATTTTTCTTTACATTTAATTAATGTTTTTCTGGGATCGACACGTAGCAGCTCCTGGAACCACCACTTGTCGCCTATTTTATTTACTTACTTACCTATTTATTTTGTTTTATTTCTATTTTAATTATTTTTATTATTTTACTTTAATTATATTATTTATTACACCGCCACGTGGTCGTACCCCTACGCGTCACATGGCGTCTCCACAGTACGTGACCACTCCCCTTCCACCTCGCAGGACCGCGCCTAGCACAACCACCTTCGTCGTGTCGCGCTGCATGACCCCCACTATGCCGTCTCTCTTTTGACGCCCAAACGCCACCCTGCCTCTTGCAACGACATGAGACCCATCCTCTGCCCTCTATCTTCTGGTCAAACCGCACGCCGCCAACCTCCGCTTCTTGTGATGCAAGCAACCGCACCCGCCTCACTCCCACTCCCATATGTCAAACATCTCACAACCAACCCCTCCATCTCCTCACATCAACAAATTTCCTGCTCCTCCAACATCAATTAAAAAGGACCTACTCCCTCCCATGCAATGCATCCTCCATTCGCAGAGAGAGAACATGGCCCAGTTCCTTCCAGGCTGTTAGTGGCAGCTTCGATCGTGGATGTCGAAGTCGATGATGACCCTCCCATCCTCAAGGCGAGATATGTGGAAACCCAAAAAGCACAAGTTCCACATTGCAACAGCTTAGGTTCTGCTACTCGAACTTTGTGTCCTCCACGAGTTCTCCTCCCCAGGCGAATCTGATCATTCTCCAGGTGAAGTTTCTTCTTCCCTCCTTCTCCTTCCTTCCTCTGATATTCTTCTTCTTCGAGCTTCATTTTCTGTTTCTTCTTCCGCTATTCCTCGATCAATCTTGACCTTCGCTTCCTTCACCTTCCACTGGCCACACCTTCGTCATCAATCCATCCGACCCACCCCCGTGGACCACCCATCTTACCGTGCGTAGAAGTAGAGTCCCATCGCAGCAATACCCACTAGTTCGTTCTCACTTGTAGGTTCAACAATAACGACACACTTCACCACGTACCACCTTCGTCGACTCATTTTCCACCGCCTCGAGCACCACTGGGGATCCGGCTCCTCTGCTTGTTGCTCCTCCTCCATCACCAAGGAAGAAAAGCTATTGGTACCCCACGATTAAGCACCATCCGATCGCGCTAATCATGCCACATAACTCCACCGAGCCACCAGCCTCAGCGTTACCCAAAGCTAGATCCACTTCCTTGTGTAGAGCTTGCACCGAACCTCCCTATAGTCACACATCTCGCATGTGTCAGTGGACATTTTGCACATTACAACCCTATGGATCCAACAATTCTTGAGCACACCCCCGATAACAAAGGCACGAGCACAACACTTGGACTTTAGAGAAATTACATTGACATCCTCCTCCTTTGTAATCTCCAGAAGGTCTAGCCTTCTAGGAGGCACATGATGATCACGTGACCTACCGGGAACTTTGCAAAAATATCCTCTCAAGTGTAGGTAATTGCATATTAGTCCCATCAACATATTTATTTTTCAATTTCAATTTATGTATCTGCAACTAGAACCCTGTGTTTGCATTGTAATTTGAACATTCATTTGGCATCATTTTATTAGTCTCAAAATTGCATATTGCAGAACAACTTAGGCTCTATCATTGTGGATCTTGATTGAATTTTTATGAGCAATGATTGATTTAATATAAATATTTTTTGTGGAAAATTCAATATTTTCCCCATTGCTGGTTCTTCCATTGATATTAGAAAAATCCATGCTTTAAAAATTGTGGAAAAATCATAGTAGATAGATGTTAGTTTGTTATACATTATGCCCAAATTTCATATCAATTAACACAATTTGATTAGAATAAATTATTTGGTGATTTTATAATTTATTTTTAATATATCACAGTTCAATTATTTTTAGGATCTAATATTTTTCTTTGATTTTCCTCAAAGACTTATATAGAATAATTATAATTATTCAAAATAACTTGGTTTGTTATTTATTAAAATTAACTTTGTGAAAATAACCTAGCCTACATATTTTAATTCATAAAAATTCACTTTACCTTCAAAAATGCAGAAAAATTACAGTAGCTTAATTTCATCATTATTCAACTTTTACAAGTTTGAGGATTTTTGGACTTGAATTTATTAAAATTTGCATGGCATTTATCACTTGCATTTAAAAATACCAAAAAAAATTTCCTGAAAACCTAGCATCTAGATCAACTAAAAATAAACCTAAGGAGACAATGGCCTCCCTGAATTTGCCCGTGGGCTTGCCCAAGTAAAAAAAATGACCACTTGATTGTAATTGAAAAATTAATTTAGCATTTTTTTGATTAATTACAATAATTGCCCGAATGCATCTAACGGATAAATTTAATCATTGGTCCGATGGAATTAACAGAGTAAATTCATTAAATAATCAAGGTGCAGGAAAAAATGATTAGGGGGAGTAGAGAGGAGTTAGGAGAGTACGAAGAAGGATATGGGTTTATATAAATATAAACGGTAAAAAGTCTTATTTTTGATGGATTCCATTTACCTTTGATGAACAAATGGATGTCTATTGAGTACATGTTCTGTAGGGTAAGGGCTATCAAGTTTACTGGGTCGAAAGAGGAATATCAATGTTTCAAAGGTCGAGAAGGTAATTTACAAACTTTTTAGGATTCGTGGGGTAAAATCGCAAGAAAAATGAATGGACAACACATATCATGGAAGTAGATCCATGAATTACATAAAAATTTACAATCTACAAACATACACAGTCATGAAATGGATTTCAAGAAAAAAATACTAGTTACATCCAAACTTTATGTTCAACATCATTTCCCAACTTGAAATATATATTCTACTATATAAACCAACATTAATACATAAAATTTAAAATAAAGTTTAAGCTACAAAAGAGAATAATAAACATACAATAATAACAAAACCTTTTCCCACATTAAGTGGGGCTGGTGATAAATCCTAGATTTGTAATCTTTATTTGTATTTATTATCCCTCTTGCTTAAACAATTCAATAAATACAATTAACTATTAATTCAAATTAATAAATTATACTTTGTAATTAATTAACACTAATTATATTCACATAAATAGATATATATTGTGAAATTTATTTTATGTATTTTCTTAATATAGAAAACCAAGTAAAAATTTGTTTAATATTGTATATATTTATTTTAACATTATTCATAGATAAAAAATACAACAAATAACAAAAGAAATTAAAATAATCATTTTAATACTTGAAACATATTTGCAAAAATATAACCATTTAAGTATAACGTATTTTCTCTTTGAGTTCTACATGAATGTTGTAGATCTCAACCTTCACAACTTTCATGTTAAATTTTTTATTTGACCTTGTTTACAATTTTTATTTTGGTTTAATTTAATTTTATTGCATTGCTAATTATTTGATAGGACTACGAAGCCTATCGTCTTATGACAGCTCACCCGGCTCTTAATAGACATGCACCTTCTTTCTCCACCGTCAGATTGGAAAAGATTAGATGGACTAGAGCTACCCATCAATGCTTTGATATTGGGCCCTATGATCACATGATCAGAGTGATCAAAGCCCCTCTTCCATTCCCATCCTTAGGATGTTAGATCCACACATCCAACAGTCCATTGGTGTTAACCCCTCGCCCCTTGGTCTGTACGATGCAAGTCAACAACCTCCTAACTTCTCCCATTTTTTCCAACCACCTCACAATCCATCTTCCGCAACTTCCAATACCATCCTCTTTGCCTAACATCCTTATCTCACACCTTACCTCTAACCTACAACTCTGACGAACCTCCCCCAATCTACGGGTGGTTGAAACCACCTGGTTGATAACTTGGGAACCAACAATTTCCACTTCAAATACTTCGTCACCAACCACAAACCACATGGTACACCTTTACATTAGGGTTCCTTCTAGGATTTGACACCCTTCAGCGACATCAAGGGTATGTGTGTGTGGGGGGGGGGGGGGGGTTGGGCTTGATGGCGACGATAGTGAGATCCATGTCCTACGACCATGTTACAACACTCCTAGAGCGTCTATTTGAGCTTCTTCCCAAGGCTGGGGAAGCCATATAATTATCAGAGCTCCCTTTGAAGCTTAGCCTAAGTCTTTAATCCACCTCCACGTTCATCTTCAATGTCCTAGGTAACATAGATATGCTTTCCCTTAGTTTTTCTTTGGATTTCTTACAATGTACAAACCATCTCAACCAATCAACGACACTCCCGACCTCCACCTATGGTCTATGACCTTCACGTGAGGATCAAATCACCTACCTCCTTCTTACACACCTCTATCTGATCCTCCTCTTCTTCTCAAGGACACCTAATTGGACCTCCACTTCCTCATGCCTCCGGGTCCCTATTCACCTCACACACAAACTACTTTTCTTTGGATATTGCTCCTAATCTTTACAGGTCCTCATTTCTTCATTGGCTAGATATTCGAGGAGAGCTCTGTTGTAGAGATCCGCCTCCAATGAAGACACATCAAGTTGATCCTTAGTATCCTTGAGTTACCTCTGGGTGAAAAAGATCAACGTTGGCCATCTACAATGTGGTTCACTCACCTAAGTGGTGATCGAAGAATGAAGGAGTGACATCATGCATATCGGAGCACCACTTTCTCAGCCATATAATGGAGGAGCTCAAGGACTCGACGTGATATAGTTATCTTGATCATCAAGATCATACAAACCAAATGGACTTACCAGCCTCTGTGATGAACCTACATTCTCGGTGGGACCGAGTCTTATCTATGATGAATACATTCACCTTTATTCTTCCATTTTGGCTTTAAATCACTAGTAGAACACCTGTAAATAGAACTTACATGGATTATCATCTAATTTCAATAAGTAATTGGCTTATAAAAACATGTATTTCAACCTAAATATAAAGAATAAATAAAAGAAAATAAAAGTAAAGTAAGTATCAAAGATACTGACTGACCTTGAACCCCAAGACCAATGACTAGGTCAATTAAAAATAAAGTAGTGGGGAAATAGGGAAAAATACTGTAAAAAATACAACAACCCCTAATTCTTTTACATACAAAATATTGTATAAATATCTTAAACTTATACTATTTTATTAATACACACATCAAAAAATAAAGTGTTAAACATAAAATTTTTACATAATAATGTATAAAAATGATAAAAATATTGGTAATAATAAATCATGCCCTATACACTTGGTACACTCACATGAAAAAGCCACAAACAAAACTTCATTGATCAATATCTACTCCTGAAGTCAACTTTAACCACACCTCCATTATATTTGAAATTTAATTATCTACCAAAGGAAGATGGTTTCATTGGAATTAGAGCTAAGATGCAAAAGCCGACTTTTCAAAGTATTATTGTACTTAGGCATATGTACATATAACTCATTATTCTATTCTTTATATTATTTATCAGCTCATATTTTTTTAAAATATTGTATATGTTATATAATAAAATTTAAAAATATCAATATAAATAAAAACATTTAAAAACAACCAAAATAATTAATGCATCATAATACATATGTATAATATACATATAGTGTACACACATTTATTAATACATAAAACAAAATTATTAAAATACCATAAAAATTTGTAAATACATATTAAGTAATGCTTTAAATATATAAAATAGGTAAATATAATAATATATGTACAAATAAAAAATAAAAAAAACAAATATATAATGAGAAAAATGGGGATGCTCCTGTTGGGGCGCTAACTTGGCCACCCTCGTCCCATTTTCCCCATATTTTTTGAAAATCACTTCTGTAGAAATTCATCATTATATCCCTATAAAATGTCAATCAAATTCGTGAGAAATTCATCTAGACAATCTTTTTTTAACAGTCGCAGAACTATTGAAATTAACCCATCTAGATGGAGGCCATAGGAGTCTCTGTTTCAAACAAAATTTGAATGACTTAATATAGGATATGATAATGAAAATTCACAAAAGTAAATTTTTAAAAAAATATGGGAAAAATAGGGCTAGGGGATCTAAGTTAGCTGCCCCTAGGGGCAACCCCATTATACCCATATATAATATACATGTATGTATACCTATATAATAACATGTAAATATTAGTGCCTAATAAATAAGGTCATGAAAACAATTAAAAATCATTATAAAACAACTTATAGAATAAAAATCATTTTTCATGTTTTGAGTATTTTTAAGGAAAATCATTTATTTTTTTATTTTAAATTTTCTTTCATTTTCTATTCTAGTGGGCCTATATGGCCCAATCAACTTTCAAGGAGTGTTGACCCCTTGGTCAATACCCCCTTCACAGTGCCACCCTGCACATCTCTGATTCCCTTACTTCACCTATTTTTCATGCTAACTCCAATTCTCTGGTCATCTCGAGACCTTCACCAAAATTGTGCGCAGGATTACGCTCCACCACACCCAAGTGTTAAATTTCACCTACCACCATCAATCAGAGCACAATCCGAAAGTCAACTTCCTCCTCCATCACTTCTATAAAATCACATCCTCTTCTTCCATTTAATTTTTGATCCCTTTTGAACCCATATACCATCTTTGATTGCTTTCTAGAGATATACCCTTGTGGCAAGAGGTAAACCCTCATCGATTTGAGGAAGGGATAAGGAGGAAGATCAGACCACCGATAGTGCTCTGCCAGGTCTATGTACACGAAGGTCCTTAAGACCAGGAAAGAGATACAAATTTAGGTTTTTAGGTTCACCACTCATTTCTAGTGTAATCATGCTTTTAATTTCAGTTCATTTCTCTTCACTTAGAATCCAAAAATAATTATTCGCCAGAGCACTTGTATCTAACCTATGTTCCACCGTGAAACATTCACTACTTTGACCACCAAATCATCTTGCATCATTCCTCGTCACACTCTCCATCATCTATATCCCCCAATCACTTTCGATCTTACTCATATCAAGGAATCATATCTCCTCTTCCCTCACATCATCGAAGATCACGACCCCCTCCATTCCCTTGCCTTTTTAGCTTTAATCTGGGTCTAGGAGCATCACCCTCATGCCATCCTTCTTTCAGTGTAGGTACAAGAACCTAAGGGGACGACATGGGGTGGATTCGAGACTCATTTGAAGTCTTCGAGTTAACAAAACAAAAAAAGATCTCTAGGCCTCCTCTAGAGTGGCTCGGATATATTTTAAGCCTCCAGGAGATGTGTATCGGTGCTAGGAACCTTTTGCACTTCTCCTGAGAGAGAGAGAGATGGTCAGAGCGAGGAGAATCAAGTGAAGGAAGGAGCTCTTCCCTAGAGTTCTTCCCTATTCTTGCTGAGCAGCATGAGACGTTAGATGAAGGACTCAACCTAAATCTAATCTGGGATATTGATTGAAGATGAAGTGTTTCACCTCCAGCATTGTCAGATCAACTTAAAAAAAGTGACAAGGACCGTCAGATCAAAACACCCCCACATGCAAGTTCATGTGCCCATTGTTGATATTTCATGCAAATCCTACTGGCTTTTTATATTTTTATTTATAACTTTAAAGTGTAAGTAAAGTTTATTATTTTAGTATAAATTGCATGTGGACCCTTTTACTTCTCGGATGTTGCATTTAGTTCCCTTGTCAGGTTACGTCATGTGTGAACGATACGAGGAATCCTCAAGCACATCACGGAAGCGTGTTGATCGCATCTCATGCGATCGGGGCGACTAGTCGCTAGATGCAGCGGAAATTAAAATTGTTTTAATTCAAGCGATGAAACCACGTGATCACAAGAACGTTTCTTGGATCGTTTCATCAAACCACAAAGTATTATAAATACCTCTTGAAGTGTGGTTGCGATCACGAGATCTCTAAAGCATGATATCCTCTTGACTCAAGTCCGATCTACGAAGATGGCACTTGCGGGCGCGATGATGAGACGCGTTCCTCCCACAATCCTCAATGAAGATCCAAGCCTTGAATCTCCTGATTTCGTCCAAAGAAACCCATTGATGGAGATCTACGAGCAATCTAAGCGACAACACAATGGCGTGGAGACGATCGCTTGTTCTCTCAAAACACAAGGTGGACGACCACCTTAGAGAGAGAGAGGACGAGAATGAGAGAGAGAGAGAGAGAAGAGTAGACATGTACTACTCTTAAACTTGTGTTCCGAGAGAGGCTTGGGTTGCCCTCCTTATATATTAGTTTGGGATCCAATGGATCTCAATCCATGGCATACATAGATCCAACAGCTAGATTGATCTATGCATCAATCAACAGCCATGATGATTGTTGGTTAAAAACCAACAACATTAATTTATATCAAATCAACTATATGTTGTATTATCATCAACATAATTTAATTTAACATAAATCAATTATTAAGAGGTAACAATATAATAAAAAGGGAGACAACAAATCACCCCCTAAAATTTGGTGGGCGTTACCTATGACTAAGCCATTGGTGACACCACCTCATTTTGGTGGTGATTATCTCCTTTTTATTTTATCCTATTATTTCTTAATAAATTGCAATAACTTTTATTGCAATAATATCCACAAATTAATTCTAAATTAATTTTGTGAATATTGCAATCATGCCATTGAAAAATATGTGAATCACATTCACAACCCAAACTAATTTGTAAATTATATTTCCGATTAATGACTTAACGTGAATCAAATTCACATTAATAATTACCAAATGTTATTTACAAAGCTTCTCTCTCTAGTATATTATAAATCACATTTATAATATATATACACAGATATCATGGATTGCACTATCCATAATCTGTAATCCTCGATAATCAAATCCCATTCAATT
Source organism: Ottelia alismoides (assembly GCA_037367405.1). NCBI lineage: Eukaryota > Viridiplantae > Streptophyta > Magnoliopsida > Alismatales > Hydrocharitaceae > Ottelia > Ottelia alismoides. The sequence continues at coordinate 310,638 of JAZKJV010003813.1, read as the reverse complement.
ATATTAGATAATCATTCTCATAATATGAATCCCATTCATATTATTCTCGATAATTAAATCTCATTTAATTATCATCATCTTGTTTCTTGGATACATAATTCATCAAATGAATTATTCTTGAACTCCTTTAAGAATAATGTGCTTTCTCCATAGATACTTAGAGATAAGGACAATGCGATTGTATTGTTCCACGTATAGTTACTTGGATGTTGAGATCTCATCTCAAATCCAGATCTTACGTACCTCCCACAGATGTTTGATTAAATCAAGATCGCATATCTAATCTTCTCATTAGATCTGAATCTCATTCAGATCAATGTCCAACACTTGGACCAAGATCATATCGCTTCTCTACTGAGAGGAGTCATTGAAATCCAGACCTGTTTCATCACTCCCTCGGAATGGAAGCGTCATGGTTATACAATCGTTTATGATCACATCACCCTCAGGTATTCCCAATACCTGTACATCCTATATACTGGAAGACCTATGATCAACCTGAAGATCAAGATCAATTTTACACTATCTTCTTCAAGGTTTAATCACCAAGTTTCTCAATATTGGTCATTGGGAATAGGTATCGATCATATGCTTTCCTAAAGCATATATCATAACTTCAAATTCATGTCATTCTTCCAAAGCACGATGACCATGCATGGAGTTTGATTGGTCCCAATGCCTCATGAGTGAGCTCATGTCTTCCGATTCATAAGTGAACATGTATGATCCCTTTGAGAGATCATATTACTCATATGCGCTTACATGCACACCAGCGCGCCAGTGTATAGACCTTGGTTAGGTCATAAACCTATTGGTCTACCAAATGTACACACTCATACCTATAGTAACATATCTATCTCTGGTCAGAGGATGCATGCCTATGCTGTGACAACAGTCAACATAGGACTTAGGTTATCTCGATCTCGTTAAGTCAACCCATTGACCTAACTAATATGACACCTCCGAATCACTATTCCCATGCAGAGGACCTGCATCAAGAGGTTGGTCAGATATCAACGTATGTGAGAAAGGATTGCCATCTCCTACTCAGGTTGGAGATCATCTCTTAGTGATCATTTGACGGTGCTTGATGAGTCCTCTATCTAAATCTTTAGATATTCATCCAAACACCAACCTCTATGATTCATTTAGTGAATCAACATCTATATGATCATCAAGATGGCCGTGGTACATAGCCCTAATTGTATAGAGGGACCTTATAGTGCATTCATTCATTTAATTTCAGAAAGGGAGTGAAACATCAATAAATTTTATTGATAAACATATATATTACAATAACATTTATTGTAAGTATGGTTCGCCCAGGGCTCCCATGTTCAACAATCTCCCACTAGCTCTCTGAACCATTCAGGTACAATATGTAAACCCATACTCATTACTTGCTCAAAAACCTTCTGTGTCAGAGGTTTGGTAAGAGGATCAGCAACGTTGTCGGCAGAGGCCACCTTGGTGATGATGATATCACCACGCTTTTGAATCTCCCGAATTATGTGGTGTTTCCTTTCAACGTGCCTGCTCTTTTGATGCCATATGGGTTCCTTTGCCTGGGCAATGGCTCCGGTGTTATTGCAGAGTAACGGGATGCGAGTATCAGAGGAAACTACATCAAGCTCTAAGATGAACTTGCGCAACTACACATCCTCCTTTGCGGCATCCGATGCGGTAATGTATTTGGCTTCTGTTGTTGAATCTGTCGTAGTGTCCTGCTTCTTGCTTCTCCTTCTTACAACACCACCGTTTACAGGAATACAAACCCTGATGTCGACTTTCGATCATCAATATCCGACTGGAAGTCTGAATATGTATATCCCAAGACTTAAAGGTCACCATCTCCATGTACCAAGATGTAATATTGCGTCCGTCTCAGATATTTGAATATGTTATTTACTGCATTCCAGTGTTGCTCTCCATAACAGGATTGATAACAACTTACCACTCCCACTGCATGGCAGATGTCTGGCCTAGTACACATCATGGCATACATTAAGCTTCCTACAGATGATGCGTAGGGGCATCCAACCATGGCCATGGATACCATGTCTTAAGGGGAGGAATCCTTTCTTGGAACTATCCATATGGAATCGTTCAGGAATCTTCTTAATGTATCCATGTTGTGATAATCTCAATATCCTCTTTTCTCGGTTTCTGAACAACTTCAGGCCTAAGATGTAAGAGGCTTCTCCAAGATTTTTCATCTCGAAGGTATGAGATAGCCAAATCTTCACACTGGTAATCATTCCTATATCATTCCCAATGATAAGGATATCATCTACGTAAAGTACGATGAACACAATGGCGCTCCCACTAAGCTTCTTTTACAAACAAGGTTCATCATGATTTTGCACAAAATCATAACTCTTTATGGTTTTGTCAAATCTGATGTTCTACCTATGAGAAGCTTGTTTGAGCCCATAGATGGATTTCTTTAGCTTGCATACTTTTCCATCCTCAACTATGAAGCTCTGGGGCTGCTCCTTATTGATATCCTCCTCGAGGTATCCATTGAGGAAGGCTGTCTTGACGTCCATCTTCCAGATGGCGTATTCAAGAGATGCAGCTATAGCTAGAAGTGTCCTGATGGACTTAAGCATAGACACATGAGAGAACGTCTCATCTTAGTCGATGCCTTCTCTCTGTGTGTAGCCCTTGGCTACGAGTCGTGCTTTGAAAGTCTCCACTTTCCCATCAGGTCACCTTTTTCTCTTGAAGATCCATTTACGCCCAATGGGTTTAACCCTTTAGGTGGATCCTCTAGGGTCCATACACCATTATTATGCATGGAGTCAATTTCTGACTTCATTGCTAGCATCCATCTATCCATGTCATGATCCGTGAGTGCTTCATTGAATGAAGAGGGATCATTGTCAATCTCACCTGACACATGGAATCCATAGCTTTCAGCTGGTGCAACCACCCTCAGACTCTTTCGAAGAGGTATGGGTGTTTCATCTTTATTTATTTCTTCAGTTCTGGTTCAGGAATCTCAGAATCCTCAGGGGATTCAATGAGTTCTTCTACTTTATTTCTGTCTTGACCTTTAAGGAAATCATCTTCTAGAAATTTCACATCCCTAGAGACAAAAATCTTTTGGGTCTCAGGGTCATAAAGCTGGTATCCAATACCATCTTTAACATACCCAATGGAGTAGCACTCACAAATGAGAGATTCTAGCTTACTTGCGTCCACGTTCTTCGCATGGACCAAGAAACCCCAAACCCTCAAGTGTTTAACACTAGGTTTGGTTCCATACCATAGTTCGTGAGGAGTCTTGGGTACATATTTGCTAAGAATTTTATTCAGGATATATATTGCAGTCTCTACTGCATATCCCCAGAAACTAAGAGGTAAACATGCTTTGCTCATCATTGAACGAACCATGTCCATGATGGTCCTGTTGCGTCTTTCAGCAACACCACTAAGTTGGAGATTTCCAGGGGGAGTGAGATTGGAGATAATTCCATTCTCTTTAAGATATTACTTGAATTCATCTGAGAGGTACTCACCACCTCGGTCAGATCGAATCCGTTTAATCTTCCTATAGGTTTGGTTCTCAACCAAAGCCTTAAACTCTTCGAACTTTTCAAAGGTTTCCGATTTATGACGTAGTAGGAAGATAAACCCGTATCGCGAATGGTCATCAATAAACGTCAAATAATATCGATATCCATTTCTAGTCGCGGTACTGAAGGGACCACATACATTAGTATGTATTAGGTCAAGAATACCTTCGCATCTCGTAACCTTGTTACGGAAAGGCATCCTGGTCATTTTACCTCGAATGCAATGTTCACATGTAGGTAAAGATTGAACCTGTAGAGAATCTAAAGGTCCATCCTTTATCAATCTATTGATTCTATCAACAGATAAATGACCAAGCCTTTGATGCCAAATCATATTCGAATGATTTCCATTCTCCCTGTATCTTTTAGGGTATTTATTATCAGTGGTAGTGACATTTATGACACATTCATCAATGTACAATGCATAGAGTCCACAAGAAGGCAGAACACCTTCAGCAATAAATTTATCATATTGATTAGTGATTAAATTATTACAGAACAGGAAGGAATATCCATGTCTAACAAGCTTAGATACAGATATCAAATTCCTCCTGACTTCAGGTACATAAAGACAATCTTTAAGTACTAGGACTCGACCACTAGATGATGATAGTCTGGAGGTCCCGATGGCGACTGCTGCAACACTTGCATCAGATCCCTTCTGGATGACTATCTCTCCTTGCTCCAGATTCCTAGTTTCCTGAAACAAATGCAACGAATTGCATACATGAACAGAAGCACCAGAATCTACAACCCAACTTCCTTCTCGTCCAACGAGAAAGCTAGTTTCAGTGATGAAAGTAGTATTCATACCTGATGGGGATTTACCTTTGTTAGCATACTTCAGGTAATCTGGGTAGTTACGCCACCAGTGCACTGACTTCTTGCAGTGGTGACAGACATCGGTCTTCTTTGATGTCATTAGCGTGGAAGCACTAGAAGATGAACCGACTCCTTGATTCTTCTTCTTTCTCTTCTGTACCGGGCCCTTCCAAGAACCTTGCTTCCGACCACGCTTTCCTCTTACTTGTGCAACCATTGCACTAGCAGAGGGGTTGTCCTTCCTCATTACGTCTTCTACAGACTTCAATGTAACTAACAACCCAGCATTAGCGAAATCGCCTTTGCTCATGTGATAAGACACGACAAAGTTGTTGAAAGACTTAGGGAGCAACAGGAAAATGAAATCAGCCTGCATATCAGAATCCATGTAGGCTACCAGGGTTTCCAATTCAGAGAGGTACTCAAACACTTTGAGTACGTATTCTCCGGCAGAGGTCCCTTCCTGCTTCTTACAACGAATAAGCTCTTTCATCACATTACAACGTTGTGTATGGTTTATGTCACCGAACATTTCCTTCAGATTCAACATAATCTCTTTGCAATGGTTGATGTTTCTGACGCACATTGGATAATGAGTCAAGGATATAACACCTTGCCAGATTATGGTCTTCATCATATTTATCATTATATGATTTATCTTCCGCAGTCATAGGGTTTTCTATCTTGTCCTTGGATAACGAATACGAGATGCACTCCGCAGATAGGACAAGGTCCAACTTCGGATCCAATCCGAATAATTTGGTCCTGTCAACTCATTGACCTCTGATGAATACACGATTCATCATCTCAATATCTTGATCTTAGCAAAATCTCCGAGTAAAATTCTAGAAAAATGTTCATAAAATCAATAAATTAACTAAATAACACTTGAAAATAAAATACACGAATTATTTTATATTAGATTGTACAAAATAAATTAACAATAAAAAGCCGCAAAATCAAAGGAGTTTCTCATATGTAAATAGCCCAAAACTTCATGTATTTTTAATAATTTCATTTCAACTCCTTTCTCACTAATTCTTTCTCCAACTTGTTCACAACAATGTATATAAAAATATAAAAATACAAAACAAATTTTAACTCAAATAAATGCTCTCCTAGATCCCAAAGGGAAAAATCCATAAAGACCAACTTCCAAGCCAAATTCCCGCTCCGTATGAACTCCAAATTCACCAAACTTACTTTTAAAGTTCAAGTTAGAAAATTATCTATCCAATGGAAGTGGTCTCATTAATATCGGAGCTCATTTGCAAAAGTAGGGTTTTGGGACCTAGATGTACATTGTATATTATGTATATATTCATTCTTTCTTCATTTTTTATTTTATCTTTACTAACTAATAAAATACAAAAAAATCATGCTTGTGTTGTATTTTAATTGTAGTATTTTATTATATTTTTCCGTTGTAAATATCTCTTATTATAAAGACAAAAAATACATATTAGAAAAGCAAACAAAAAATGTACATGTTGTACGTATTCCCTTGTAAATTATCCACTTTTTTTCCTTCTTTGTATATTTTGTTGTATTTAAAGTAACCTACTTTATTTAACTTTATTTATTTATTTAATTTACATTCTCTACAATAACCACCATTCAACTCATTCTACCACCAACCTCAATTCAACCCCACCATTTATTAAACCTCCCATTCAACTCCATTAATAAAATAACCTCCCACCATTTTAATAACCTCTCATTTCATCCTCTTTACATACATCCCATCCTCCTCAATTTGAACTTGATCCATCTTTATGTAAGGAGAGCCTAGATCCTAGAGTTGAATCGGTGACAGCGACGCAACCGCGGTCGAGCGATGACAATCCTCTCTCCGGTGAGATCCATTGGTTTTTTGGCCAACATCACCGTCGCAACCGGGCGCTACTCGAGCTCATCGCACCCGGTGATTCGAGCGAAGACCGTGCTCTCGTGAGCACAACATAGGCGAACGCATTCATCGTAGGTAATTTTCCCTTCATTTTATCATCATGTTATTCTCTCAAATTTTTTAAGCACATCACATTACCATCCACATACTCCCATTTGTTTATATCACATCATATTTCATCACCAACTTCATCATTTCATCACCATAATGTCCCCCTCATTCTCATTTTTATTTGCATTCTCTGTTTAAAAAAAGTTAAAAAAAATATTTGCATCAAATCAATAAAAAAATCATTCAAAAAATTAAAAAAATTAAAAATAGGAGAACACGGAGCAAGCAACAATGGTACCTCCACCGTCCCCTCCTTCTTCGCCTCCCCGCATGGCCGGCACTACCATCACAGCCGCGGCAGTCGCCTCCCCAGCCGCCCACGCCCCTCTCCATGGCCGCACACCCCCGCTGTCACCGCGTCCCCCCTCCTCGCCAGCAGCCACAACTGCCACCCAATGCGGCACCACCATCGCCGCCCTCGCCGTCAGCCTCTGCCACCAACACGGTCGTCCTCCGCCCGCCATCACATTGCCTCCGCCTCCGACGCACGCTGTTGCGCGTATGGCCGTGCGCCGCCCCGCCTGCAGCTCCCACATTGGGTTACCCATCTCCACCGTCTCCAGAAAGAAGAAGAAAGGTCAATTTTATTTTAAATTTTTTATTTTGTGAAAATTGCATTTGTTTCCCTGTTAGTTTATGTAATTACAAAAATGTCCTTGTACATATTTGTGTTGTTTATTTTAAATTTTTTATTTGCACTGATAACCCTATGTTCATGCGTTAATTTGGATCTCAACTTTAATCTTTTTATTCGATGAAAAATATCATTGTGTTGAGCAACTAATTGTCTACATTCTGAATCTTTATTTGTATTTTTTTGAGTTGTGGATAATTAATTAAAAATATTGAACTGAAATTCTGCCTATTTTACCCAATCAGTGATCTTAAATTAATATCGAACTCACAGTTGCTCTAAAAATTCCACAACAATTATATGTGATGCCTTGAAGAGTGTTTAACTTACTATCAAAATTTAATCCAAAGTGGAGTTATCTTGTGCCTGAAATAAATTATAGAGTGATTTTAGTATTTGATTTTCAATTAAATTTACGTATATCATTTTTGCAAAATTTCAAGTCTCCTGGATTCTATATGAAAATACCTTTTTGGGATAATTTGCACTCTGATTAATTTGACATTGTGGATTAATTAGGAATTAATTACTTACTGTCACTCTGTTTCCACTAAAATATACAAAAAAAATTCATATGTTGTCAAAAAATTCCAAAAATATTAGTGTAGCTTCCTTCCATCATGTTTATGTTCCAACATTTTCATAATTGTTGCTTACTGTTTGTGTGAAAAATTGCGAAAATACCCATAAAAAGTGTGCATTTTTAATTATTGCATTTTATCCATGAAAATTCTAAAAAAATATGTTTTGCATTCATCACTAGATTAGGATTATCGGAAAAATATAATTTGGCTTAATTGAACTGATTTGACATTAAAATTAATTTGGCCTTTTTTGTGTGTTTTCTTAGAGTCTTAATTCACCCACATTTTGCATTGGCAATTGTGTTTTTTGCATTAAAAATTCTAAAAAAATACCGCTTGAAAATCTAGAACTTAATATTCGAACTAAACCCGAAGTTGTTCCTTTTCCTCCCTGAGGTCGACCCCGGACTTGCCTGGGATATAAATTAAGCTGAGACACTCTTCACGGAGATCCTTTTCTCGGTTCTGACTGAATTGCTATGTATGCGTACTACAACGTGACCGAATTAATCATCGTATTTAGCGACTCGTCAGATGGGGCCGTTGTTGTGGAGGCAAACAACTTAAGGACTAATTTGAAAATTTAGATTTAGATTTCACTTACTCGGGTAGTCTGACCCCCGAGCCACATTGTATTTAGACCATTTTCTTTCAATTATTTCTCTTCATATTTTTGTATATATTTTGTTATTTATCTCTCTAATATAAATCTCATTTTCCTTGCGAGGGCCCAGTGGACTTGGAGTGCATCGGAGGTCGACAGATGCGATGCACGCTGACTGCTGAAGTGCGAGGATAATTAATTTATCTTTGAGAGAAATTTTTTAAATTGTTGTAATTATTTAGGTAATATGCTTATTTTTAACGGCTCTTGTTTGAGAGCTCGCACGTGTAAAAAAGATTTGGACATTATTTGTGGTGTGTCGAGACTTGTTTCACTCCCCGGTGAGGGTGGAGCTCGACTTGAGTGGTGAAATTAAGGATTAGGCACACGTTAGTATAGAATCAAACTTTTTTGTGCCCATCGTAATTTAGGCCACACATATCTTAGAAGATTCACTTATCTTATAAGATTCAGAATGAGACACACATAGAGGAGTACTACTTAGCTCAAAATTAAATCAAATCTTCCTTGCTAATATATACTGTTTAGGTGCGGTTTTCTCAATCTGCATGCATTTAGTGTAATATTTACGAATTCTGTTTTGCATAACGCATGGAGAGTGCTTGAATTCACTGTAAGTATACCTTCTTCTGAGCATGCATCATAGTTTCTCATTTGCATTCTGATTTCCGATTCACCTCTCGTTTTACAACATAAGGTCAAAAGGAAATTGGGACTGAACAGTAGGCGTGCTTGTGTGTTCATATAAATTTCAAGTGATAACCTAACTCTAAAATTGGGACTGAATTAAGCAGGTCGATTAAAAAATTAGAATAAAAAGAACCCCTGTTCTCGGGTGCATAAAGCCCTCATTGTTTGTTTTACTTGCAAGTGAGAGAGACGACCGTAGGATAGAGCCAAGCCATGATTTCTTACTTACTACTGGTTCTTTATTTTTAGGAGATTAGCTACTTTTCAGCGAGGAATACGGGTTGCCATATTTATATGGTCTGGACTTCCTTAGCAGAGTGGGAGGTTTAGAGGGCGCTTTAGTCCTCAAGGAACGGGCTCTGGCCTGTACTTACTCCTATATTGGCTGAAAGTTGGCCAAACTAGTCGTAAGAACCGAGACAATCTGTAGGAAAATACGGGCACCTAACAACTCGTTAATCTTTCCAAGATTGTATTTATCACCAATTAAAATTGACAAGATAATTCGACCGAACTCTTACGACCATCATGTGTTGAGTAGGTGAAATTGAGGGTTTGGATTGTGTTTGTATTGTGTGAGTTTACTCCTCACATTTACGTGCACCGTAGGACTAGTGCCTTATTGAATATCGTATTCTAATCGATACTTTTGACATCGAAGATGATCAATTGGGGGGATATTTATTCGGACTTCGCGAATCTCTCGTTGAACCCTCCAAGAAGTATGTCTTCACAGGTCCATACGCAACTTGGACCAATCTGGACTCATGTCCCTCTTGAGACTAGGATCACTCACTCTCGGGATGGTTACTCTCAAACCATTCCCTTTCTATCTTCCCACCTCACCGAGGTGTTGGAAATGCGAGCCCACGGCGAGCCATTATGCAATAAATGTTATTGCATATATCATTCCCTGATCTGAAATGATGAATGAATAATTTGCATAATAGGTCCCTTAGTACAATTAGGGTTATGTACCATGGCCATCTTAATAATCATACATATATTGATTCAACTATTGAATCATAGAGGCTGGTGCTTGGATGAATATCTAAAGAGTTAGATTGAGGACTCATCAAGCACCGTCAAATGATTGTTAAGAGATGATCTCCAGCCTGAGTAGGAGATGACAATCCTTATCTCTTTAGGCTGATATCTGACCGACCTCTTGATGCAGGTCCTCTGCATAAGAATAGAGATTCGGAGGTGTCAGATTAGTTAGGTCAAAGAGTTGACTTAACGAGATCGAGATAACCAAAGTCCTATATCGTATGCTGTCACGATATAGGCACGCATCCTCTGACCGGAGATAGATGTGTTACTATATGTCTAAGTATGTACATTTGGCAGACTAATAGGTTGATGACCTAACCAAGGTCTATACACTGGCACGCTGGTGTACATATAAGGGCATATGAGTAATACGATCTCTCAAAGGGATCATACAGGTTCAGTTGCTGAACCGGAAGACATGAGCTCACTCATGAGATATTGGGAAGAATCAGATTCCAAGGGCATGGTCGTCTCGCTTTGGAAGCTTGACTGAATTTGTAGGTTTGATATATAGTTTTGGAAAGTATATGATCAAGACCTAGGTATGATATATGCTTTTGGAAAGTATATGATCGATACCGTCTCCCAATGATCGAATAAGAAACTTACTGATAAAACCATGAAGTAGAAAGTGTAAAGTTGATCTAATACTTCGGGTTTATTCTGGGTCTTCCAGTATGCAGGATGTACAAGTATTGGGAATACCTGAGGGTGATGTGATCATAAACGATTGTATAACCATGACGCTTCCATTCCTAGGGAGTGATGAAACGGGTCTGGATTTTTGTGACTCCTCTCAGTAAAGAAGTAATCTTATCTTGGTCCAATTATTGGACATTGATCTGAATATGATTCAGATGCAATGAGAAGATTAGATTTGTGGTCTTGATTCAATCAAGCATCTATGAGAGGCCCGCGATCTGGATTTGAGATATGATCTCAATATCCAAGTCACTATACGTGGAACAGTACAATCTCCCTGTCCTTATCTCCAAGTATATGCAGAGAAATCACATTAGTCTTGAAGGGTTCGAGAATAATTCCATAAGATCTAAGCAATGAAGAAATGATGATTAAATGTGATTTAATAATATTGATGTGTGAAGAAATTATCCAATATAATTAAATGTGATTTAATTATTATGGATAAGAATAATGTGGATAGAAATACCAATTATTAATAATATATTATAAATGTGATTTATAATGTATTAGAGAGAGCTAACTATAATTTATATGTGTTGATTTATTATTATGTGTATTGGATACACATTGTGTAATTAATTGATAATATAAATTATATGTTGTTTTGGGTGGTGAATATGATTCACAATTTTTCAATGGCAATATTACAATATTCTCAAATATAATTGTGAATTACTTTTGAAGAATAAAATCCAACAAAAGTTGTTGGAAATAATTAAAGAGATTTCCATGGAGATATGCAATCTCATGAAATATCATGAGATTGCCCTCCATAAGGAAAGGGTGGGCGGCACCCAATTCCAAATTGGAATGGGTGGCCGTCCACATGGAAGGTACATGGAGATTTAATCTCCATGTATATTCTCTCCTTATTTATTGGTATGATTTAGGATTGATTTATATTTGATTTTGCCAAATATATTTTAATCCAAATTTGTTGATTTTACCAACAACAATCTTGACCATTGGATTGGACACAAATCAATCTCATCCATTGATTTTATATGTCCTATGGATTGAGATCCAGGGATCCTAAAACCCTATAAATAGAGAGGCATACCATGCTCTCTATTAACATGTAATTTTGGAGATCTCTCTCTCTCTCTCTCTCTCTCTCTCTCTCTTTCTCTTTTCTTCATACACGATAGCCCTCTCTCCCTCTAATTTGGTGGCCGTCCACCATACGCTAGAGGAGAGAATCGTCAACGCTTTCTCCACCGTGCCGCCGCTTCGACGTTCTTCAATTCTCCGTCTTCTTGGATTGCTGCACTCACGAAGGAGACGTTCGATCTCGTGCGACGACATCAGGAGCAACTACGCTTGGATCAACTTCTTTGATTGCGAGGACAACACGGTTCATCCTTGCGCTCGCAAGCGGTCTCACCGACGATCGGACTTGAGACAGGAGGTCTCTTTCTTTAGAGACTTGATCAACCACGCTTCAAGAGGTATTGCATTATACTTGTTGTGGTTATAGATGAAACGATCCGAGAATCGTTCTAGGATCATGTGGTTTCATCACATGAATTTTTTTTAAATTCCACTGCACCGAATAACTAGTACGACTAGTCGTTCTTCGTAGTATCCGATACGACAATCACGCTTCCGTGATGCGCTTGAGGATCTAACCATATCCTTCACGAGGAAGACCTTCGCCTCGATGAGAATACCTTGATTCATAAATCCTCTTCTAATCAAGAACACCTTGTTGATTCAGGACCTAAAGAAGATACAAGAAAAATGCCTCCAAAGAAGAGAGACGATGAAGAAGAGAACCATGAAGACCCAATGAGAATGATACTTGCCAGATTAGTTGCATCTGAGCAGCAACACGCATTACTGAGAGCTCAGTTAGGACAGTTAATGTTGGGATCAAACCACCAATGGATGCGGCGTACAACCCTAGACAATATCAAATTCGGAACTATTTGAGTCCAGCAGAACCCACGGTTTATTTTGAGTTGAAGCCACACTTTCTGAACATGCTCCCACACTGATGGGAATGCTTCTGAGGACCCATATGCATTCCTATGGGACTTTGAGCTCCTATGTGCTAACCTCAAACATAGTAATGTTATCCGGCATTATATTAGGCTCAAAGCCCTTCCATTTGCCTTAGGTGGCAAAGCCGACTACTGGGTAAAAAATCGTGGGATTACCGTGACCACATATGCTCAGTTCAAGGACCTGTTTCTGAAGAAGTTCTACCCGTTGAGTAGAACTAACATGATGAGGACGCGCATTATGAGTTTTTCACAATTCCCCCATGAATTCTTTTGTGATGCTTGGGAACGATTCAAGGATATTCTGCAGAAGTGTCCCTATCATGGATTAAATGACAACATCTTGGTCAAGTCATTTTTCACTGGTCTCAACACTGAGATGCAGGGTTTAGTGAGTGCTGCTTGTGGAGGCAGCTATACATCACGAGTAGTGGATACCGTCTGGAGGGTATTCGAGCAGATGACTGAAATTAGCCGCTCAGATGGCCAGCAAGGACTATACACCATCCCCCAATTCACTCTCACTTGGAGGGGGAAAATCAACTGTAGTTGATCTCTCTCAGGATGTGATCCCTAGCATGGGTCTCCTTGCGGATAAACTTACAATAATTGAGAAGATCGACAGGAGAATTGATGAGTTAGATTAGAGCGTCTCCAAACTTCCAAAACAGATGGAGGAGTTGACTGATAAGGTATCCAAGAAAAGGATACCCGTCGTGACTGCACCATCTACTCCTGTATACCGATTTCACCATATTGAGGAGTAGTTGGTGTCAGGGCAACCCCAACCGTGGGAGCAGGACCAATCCTACACCCATTCTTTCCAACAACCATCTCCATTAGCAGAGACAGTTCAGGAGGAGCCTCCACCGGTTTGGGAGGTGAATGGAGTATGGTATACTCAGGACCCTGCCAGGCAGGGAAGTTCGGGAGACCGTCAGACCTACCAGCGTCCCCCGACCTTTCATAACACCGCATTCACCTCCGTACCACCTCATTCCCAACAAAGCCCTGGATTCCAGCCACCCCACCAGCAGCAGTACCATCAGTATGGCTGACAGGGCCATTACCAGACAGGCCAGCAGGGCCTGCAACCCCAGCATCAGCAGAGGCAGTATTCTAGCCAACAGGGCCAGTCTTCCTGTTCTTCTTCCTTATCTTATCCACTTCCTTCATCGTCTAGTCCCATGGATATTCAGCAGCAGATACTCGACGAGCTACGTTCTTACAAAAACGAGATTCATGACTTACAGGTGGATTTCAACCGCCTGTTTAGATGGCGAGACGAGCAAACTACACCCACTACCTCAATCCAGCCCAAGTTTAGGCTAACCCAAATAGCCTGAATCGATCTAGTTCTCAGTAGCACTTTGGTCAGGTATACTATTCAGCATCTCCTAGATCTGAACATGAGATTCTTTCGTGTGATGAGGCTAACCACATGTCACTCAGGAGCGGAAGGACCATGACTGTACTTGATCGGGTGAGGGATACGAGGAGGGGCATCTCTGGAGATCTACCTGAGATGTCTTCAGAGGACGAGGAGGAGATGCATCATATTTCGGAGCCCCATCAGCAACATTTGAGGATACCTACTCAGGGAGCCGAGAGGAGGAGGAGAGCACGTTTGCAGCATCAACATGGATATACTTCTGATTCTAGGGAGGACCTTGCATCTCCAGTTGTGGAGGATACCACTCCAACTTCTATTCTATAACCTTTATTAGATAGTCTAGATTTTGATTCCATGTTACATCAAAAAGATTCTTATATGAAGAACTCTGTTTCCGTTAATGCAAAGAATGATCTTTCAGTTCATGATTCAGACTCTTCATCCTATGTTTCCCTAGATTCAATCCCTTTCCCCATGCTCTTACGGCAGGAAAGCACATCAAAAAGATTCAGAAAGATGACCCTGATATGGCACGGTTTTTGTAAAGAGAACATTACTGTAAAGGTGCCATTTGATGAATATGTGGCTAACCATCATGCATTCCAATAATACCTTATGGTCAGATGCACACCTACAAGGGTTAGCAGGAAGAAAGATAACCGAAAAAAGACATATGTCTTATCAGTAGCCACAACCTATTGTCTCAAGAATCAGACTTTGCCAAGGAAAAAGAGAGAAATGGGAGCTCACTATGTGGAGAGTCGTATTGACGACATTGCATTCGCACGCACACTCTTAGCTAACTGTTCTTCGATCAACGTACTTCCCTTAGCATTATATCAGAAATTAGAGTTGGGATCACTTCAGAAATCTAGATCTTTATTCCAATTCGCAGATCGTTCAGTGAAGAGACCTAAGGGAGAAGTGAAGAATGTTGTTATCTCGATTGAGGGGCAGAACTATCGTTGGCTTCATAGTCTTGGACATGGAGACCCCCAATCATTGGAGATAATCTCAGGTCATTCTTGGGCGGCCCTTCCTTAGGACCGCAGGCGCAACTTTCGATTATGGTACTGGAATGATGAAGTTCCGTTCTCCAGGCAGAGAAGTGAACCTTGAGATGAAGCAAACCAAGTGTCAGCGACCTGATTCATAGAGTAGTACAGAGTACTCATCTTCAAAGGCAGATTGCAGAATGATTAGCACAGTTGGGATTTGGAGACAAATTCCTTCAGGATTGAGGGAGTCCCTTTCATCCGGAAAGGGTATAGTGGATGATGCAGTTTGCCAGGTGTTGTCTGATCTTGCGAGAGAGGCATCTACCTATTCCCATGATGACACAGAGATCCATCCGGATATGTCAGTTCCATCCCCTTCAGAACTATCATGGGACATAGATGATGAGTCGGACATGGCTTTGGCCGAACTATCGGGTTTCTTTGGCGATCCAACTCCCTTTATTCTGAGTTGGTGGCGAGTACTACTCAGCTTAGCCCACCTTCATGCGATAAAGAAACCAGATTCAAATTCAGTTCAGCCAGATCTTCTTGATGATACCACATTGCCAGAACTGAAATCACTACCTCCTACACTCAAGTATGCCTTTCTTGAGGGACTCAAAGAGAGATATCATGTCATCATTAGCTCAGACTTGACTTTAGAACTGGAGTCTAGGTTGTTAGAGGTCTTACAGAGGCACTGCAAAGCAATAGGATGGACAGTGTCAAATCTCATGGGGATCAACCCCACTCTCTGCTCACACCACATTTTTACTGAGGATAATGTGAGACCTTCCCGTGAGTTCCAGAGGAGACTTAACCCCAATATACGTGAAGTGGTGAAGAAAGAGATTGAGAAATGGTGCAAAGCAGGGTTTATATACCCTATTTCTGACTCCAAGTGGGTGGCCCCACTTCATGTTGTTCCGAATAAGTTGGGAATTCAGATGGTCATCAACGAGGAGGGGGTAGAGATCGCGACATGAGTACCTATGTCGTGGCATGTCTGTGTCGATTACAGGTGCCTGAATGTCACGACCAAGAAATATCACTTCCCCTTTCCTTTTATTGATCAGATCTTGGAGAGACTAGCAGGGAAAGAGTTCTTCTATTTTCTTGATGGGTACTCAGGCTACAACTAGGTGGTCATAGCACCTGAGGCCTAGGAAAAGACCACATTCACATGTCCATTCGACACTTATGCTTTCAGGCGCATGCCATTCGGGCTCTACCATGCCCCGGGCACATTTCAGTGGTGCATGATAGCAATATTTGCCGAGGTGGTGGGAGATTTCCTGGAAGTGTTCACGGATGACTTCTCAGTCCATGGTGATTCTTTTCATACATGTTTAGTGCACTTGTACCGAGTCCTCACGAGGTGTAGAGAGGTGAATCTAGTACTCTCCTGGGAGAAGAGTCACTTTATGGTGACGGAGGGTATTGTGTTGGGGCATGTCATATCCAAAAGGGGAATGGAGGTTGAACCTGCCAAGGTAGAGGTGATCCAGAAACTCGATCCACCTACCAACATGAGGTCAGTGTAGTCATTCTTAGGGCATGTTGGATTCTATAGGAGATTCATTAAGGATTTTTCAAAGATCGCCCACCCACTGACTGAGTCCTTATGGAAAGACACAAAAGTTCGTTTTAGATCATAGGTGTCTGGAGGCCTTTGAGCTCTTGAAGAGGAAGATTTGTGCCTCACCTATCCTACAAGCTCCTGACTGGTGTCTCCCCTTTCAGATCACGACTGACGCTTCAGATTTAGCTATAGGAGCTGTGTTAGGACAACAACGAGAAGGGATTCAGTTTGCGATCCATTACGCGAGCAAAGTATTAGATCCTACACAGAAGAATTATACAGTGACCAAAAAGGAAATTCTCGCAGTAGTATGGGACCTCGAGAAGTTCAGATCATATATTTTGGGATCTAAGGTGAAAATTTACACAGATCACATAGCCATTTGATACTTAATGTAAAAGAAGGATGTGAAGGCACGTCTTCTTAGGTGGATTTTACTCCTCCAGGAATTTGATTTGGAGATAAAAGATAAACTTGGAGTGAAGAATGTTGTGGCTGATCACCTTTCTCGGATAGAACTTAAGGATTCTCCAGATTATGAGCGTATTAGACAGACCTTTCCAGATGAGTCAATTTGTGTTATTGATTCACTCACGTGTTATGCCAGCATGGTGAACTATCTTGTCTCCAAGCAGGTTCCCCACGGTTGGACTAGAAGCAGCATTGACCGACTGAAGTCGGATTCGAGGAGATACCACTGGGATGATCCTTTCCTTTTCCTCGAAGGACCGGATTGTTTTTGGAGAAGGTGTATTCCTCAGGAGGAATACCAGAGTGTCCTCACATATTGTCATTTACTTGAGGCTAGAGGACACCATTCGGGAAAGAGAACCACTCACAAAGTACTTCAATGTGGATTGTATTGGCCGACCTTGTTTAGAGATGCTATTGATTTTGTACGATCGTTCCCTGTCTGTCAAAGGATGGGAGGGACAGTTGGACAGAGAAATGAGATGCCCATGCAACCGATGATTATTTGTGATGTTTTTGATGCATGGGGCATAGATTTTACGGGTCCCTTTCCCAACAGCCAAGGACATGAGTACATATTGTTGGCGGTTGATTATTTATCCAGGTGGGTGGAGGCTATCCCAACCCGAACCGTAGATAGCAAGACTATCTGTAAGTTTGTGAGAGAGCATATCATTGCTAGGTTCGGGGTGCCAAAAGTTTTGATATCTGATGGGGGTAGCCATTTTGTGTACCGAGATATGAGATCTTTAGCTAAGGATTATGGATTTGAGCATAGAGTTACTAGTCCTTACCACCCACAGTCCAACGGCATGGCAGAGCTTTCGAACAGAGAGGTGAAGAGTATTTTGCAGAAATTGGTTCGTCCCGATAGGAAGAACCGGTCTCAGCTCTTGGACCAAGTTCCGTGGGCCTATAGGACAGCCTACAAGACACCACTGGGTACTTCATCATTTAGAATGATCTATGGCAAGCAATGCCATTTGCCCACATAATTGATTCATACATCCGAATGGGAAATTAAGAAGATTAATTGGAGTTATCACCTAGGGAAGCTTTGTCGAGACTTGAACTTGAACGAGCTCGTGGAAATCCGAAACAGGGCATATGACAACAACTTAATTTATAAGGACAAAGTAAAAAGATGGCATGATCAGCACATTAGGTGCAAAGACATTGTACCTAGACAAAAGGTATGGTTGTTCAATGCCAGGCTGAAGATGTTATATGGGAAGCTCAAATTTAAATGGACGGGCCCCTTTGTTGTTAAGAAAGTGCACGAGAATGGAAGTGTAGAGATAGCTGATCTCACAGATGGTGCACAGTCTCATGTGGTAAATGGACAACTGTTGATGTTTTTTGTAGATTCAAATGACCAGTTAGTCCAAGTCGAGGTCATCAACTTCATGCAAAGTGAGCACAGAGCATATACATCATATTACTCTTCATGAAAATGCAGCATCAAGATTCAACATCTTAGAAGATCCATTCCTCTTGTACATTCTCCCTTCTTTGTATATTCTCCAAATCACCTCGATTCTCACACTTACTCCTGTCGAATACTTAGGCTGACCAAGAGCCTAAGTATAGGGGGAACCGATGCCCTCCATGTGTATATACTCACCCATGTCTCCTCTTGACCTCGTCCACCCCATTTTCTACTCTTCATCTACACTTAGACTGACCGGAGCCTAAGTATAGGGGGGCAGATCGAATCTATATTTTATAGGCATCCTACGCTTAGCACAAGCTATGTCTTTTTTCTTGCTTTTGTGCTCTGAGGACATAGCACATGCTAAGTATAGGGGGCGTGTATATATTACATATATACTTTACCCATAGCTTGTACTTTCACGTATTTTTATATATATTATACAATATTATGGGGTGGGTAAAAAATATCTTTTTCGAAAAAAACTTAAAAAGAAAACTAATTTCCCTTATTTGCTTAAAAAACTTTTCAAAAAAAAAACTCTTAAAAAAACTTTTTCAAAAAAAAGATCCTTTCTTATTTACTTATCTTTTAAAAAAACACTTTAGAAAAAAAAGAGCAAAACTTTTTCAAAAAAAATCTTCTTTGCCTTTGTTTGTAAAAAAAACCTTTTGAAAAAAAAACTCTCTCTAAAACTTAAAAAAATCACAAAAAAACTAACTAATAACTTGATTTAATCCCTGACACATTGACTTTCACACAAGATAAGTGATGTTCAAGAACACTTGGTTTATGAGATCTTAAGATTTTGAGTTAATCAACCTTAGTCATTTGGGTCCTTGACTTAATTATTCACATTCCCTAGTTTGGAAGATTTGTGTGCTATATTGCATGCTTAGTCTCTACCTTAAGAATATGATCAACACCTCACATACACGACTGCAGTTATGATGAGATGAATTGAAATTTCACTTGAGGAACTGGGATGAGGGATTTGAGTTTGGACTTGATTTGATGATGCTCGAGGATGGGATAAACTCAATGAAGGCTTCATGAAACATGAGTGTTAGCATCTTTAGCTAGTATGAGAACATGGTTCTTGTACTATCTCTTGACATTTACCTATGTGCCAGGGTGTGATAAAATAAAAAATGTTGATCTGTGTGCGCCAACTCTTGGTAAAAGCAGTGGAGCTAGACAAAAATACTACAAAGCAATGAAATGACAAAGAAAAGCTCTCATTCCACAAAGTC
Source organism: Ottelia alismoides (assembly GCA_037367405.1). Lineage (NCBI taxonomy): Eukaryota > Viridiplantae > Streptophyta > Magnoliopsida > Alismatales > Hydrocharitaceae > Ottelia > Ottelia alismoides. Next base: position 290,792 of record JAZKJV010003813.1, on the reverse strand, counting down.
AATTATCAAAAGAGCTTCCACCAAAGGTGAGCGCTCCCAACCATTTCGAAGTGCCCACTTTGACCACCGCTATTAGGACCAGGAGTCGAGCTTGCACCAAAAATGGGCTCTACATCGTATATGCTACAAGTCTGGTTGTAGAAGTTATGATAGGTACTCAAAAAAAAGCACACCCCGGTGTACTCCCAAGAAAACAAGTGCAGACGGCTCCAACTTCTCTTGACGGACGCACCGATCGACACCAAAAATATGTGTTGCGTAATAAGGTAGTTGAGAGGATCCTTGTTCCAATGAGAGGGCGAGAAGAAATGACACAATCCTATGCCCTCCATCAACTGGCCTTCCATTTACACTTTCAAGTCTGACGATGGATTGGATGCAAAAAATGGTTTATTCCCTAGTGTTGAGGATTGGGTTCTTAGGAGAGTCTCTTGGACTGGAACCTTGGGTGACGTTGCGACTCTAATCTCATAACTGCGGTCAACACGTAAGTCATATCCCTACTTGAGCTTGGTTCAGTAGAGCTTAGAATTTTATGATCTCTAAAATTGAGAATTCTTGAACTGATCAAGTCTTGTATTCACATGCACAATCAGGGGTTAATCCAACTTATTCATTCCTTATTTGCTCGAGGACAAGTAAAGTTTAAGTATAGAGTGATGAATCCACGATTCATCATCTCAATATCTTGATCTTAGAAAAAACTCCGAGTAAAATCCCAGAAAAATATCCATAAAATCAATAAATTAACAAAATAACTATTGTAAATAAAATACACTAATTATTTTATATTAGATTGTACAAAGTAAATTAACAATAAAAAGCCGCAAAATCAAAGGAGTTTCTCACATGTAAATAGCCCAAAACTTAATGTATTTTTAATAATTTCATTTCAACTTCTTTTTGGCTCATTCTTTCTCCAACATGTTCATAACAATGTATATAAAAAAACAAAAATACAAAACAAATTTTAACTCAAATAAATGCTCCTAGATCCCAAAGGGAAAAAGCCGTAAAGACCAACTTCCAAGCTAAATTCCCGCTCCGTATGTACTCCAAATTCACCAAACTCACTTTTAAAGTTCAAACTAGAAAATTATTTATCCAAGGGAAGTGGTTTCATTGAAATCAGAGCTCATTTGTAAAAGTCAGATTTTGGGACCTAGATTTACATTGTATATTATGTATATATTCATTCTTTCTTCATTTTTTATTTTATCTTTACTAACTACTAAAAATACAAAAAAGTCATGCTTGTGTTATATTTTTATTGTAGTATTTTATTGTATTTTTCCATTGTAGATATCTCTTATTAAAAAGACAAAAAATACATATTAGAAAAGCAAACAAAAAATGTACATGTTGTATGTATTCCCTCGTAAATTCTCCACTTTTTTTCCTTCTTTATATATTTTATTGTATTTAAAGTAGCTTACTTTATTTCATTTTATTTATTTATTTATTTTACATTCTCTATAATAACCACCATTCAACTCATTCTACCACCAACCTCCATTCAACCCCACCATTTTTTAAACCCCCCATTCAACTCCATTAATAAAATAACCTCCCAACATTTTAATAACCTCTCATTTCATCCTCTTTATATACATCTCATCCTCCTCAATTGGCACTTGATCCTTCTTTATGTGAGGAGAGCCTAGTTCCTAGAGTTGAATCGGTGACAGCGACACAACCGCCGTCGAGCGACGACAACCCTCTCTCCAGTGAGTTCTGTTGGTTTTTTGGCCAACATCGCAGCCGCAACCGCACGCTGCTAGAGCTCATCGCACGTCAGCGATTCGAGCGAAGACCGTGCTCTCGTGGGCACAACATAGGCGACCACGTTCATCGTAGGTAATTTTCCCTTCATTCTGTCATCGTGTTATTTTCTCAAAATTTTTAAGCACATCACATTACCATCCACTTACTCCCATTTGTTTATATCACACCATAATTCATGACCATCTTCATCATTTCATCACCATAATGTCCCCCTCATTCTCATTTTTATTTGCATTCTCTGTTTAAAAAAAGTCAAAAAAAAATACTTGCATTAAATCAGTAAAAAATCATTCAAAAAATCAAAAAATCATAAATAAAAAATAGGAGAACACGGAGGGAGCAGCAGTGGTACCGCCGCTGCCCCCTCCTTCTTCGCCTCCCCGCATGGCTGGCACTGCCAACACAGTTGCAGCAGTCGCCTACCCAGCCGCCCGCGCCCCACCTCCGTGGTCGCACGCCCCCTCCTCGCCAGCAGCCACAGCCACCACCGAAGACGGCACCACCATCGCCGCCCTCGCCACTAGCCTCCGCCACCAGCACGATCGTCCTCCGCCCACCATCACGTCGCCTCCGCCTTCGACGTGCACTGCTGCGCGTACGGTCGTGCGCCGCCCCGCCTGCAGCTCCCACGTTGGGTTCCCCATCTCCACCGTCTCCAGGAAGAAGAAGAAAGGTCAATTTTATTTTAATTTTTTTATTTTATGAAAATTGCATATGTTCCCTATAAGTTTATGTAATTACAAAAACGTCCTTGTACATATTTGTCTTGTTTATTTTCAATTTCTTATTTGCACTGATAACCCTATGTTCATGCGTTAATTTGGACCTCAATTTTACATCTTTTTATTCAATGAAAATTGTCATTGTGTTGAGCAACTAATTGCCTACATTCAGAGTATTTTTTATATTTTTTGTGAGTTGTGGATAATTAATTAAAAATATTCAATTGAAATTCTGCCTATTTTACCCAATCAGTCATCTTATATTGATATCTAACTCACGGTTGCTTTAAAAATTCCACAAAAATTATATATGAAGAGTGTTTAATTATTGTCCAAATTTCATTCAAAGTGCAGTTATCTTGTGCTTGAAATAAATTATAGAGTTATTTTAGTGTTTGATTTTTAGTTAAATCCATATAAATCATTTTTGCGAAATTTCAAGTCTCCTAGATTCTATATGAAAATAATTTTTTGGGATAATTCGCACTATGATTAATTTGATATTGTGGATTAATTAGGAATTAATAACTCACTGTCACTCTGTTTCCACTAAAAAATTACATAAAAAATCATATGTTGTCAAAAATTCCAAAAATGTTATTATTGCTTCCTTGCATCATGTTTATGTTCCAGTAATTTTTTCATAATTTTTTCTTACTGTTTGTGTGAAAAATTACGAAAATACCCGTAAAAAGTGTGCATTTTGAATTGTTGCATTTTAACCCTGAAAATTCTAAAAAAATAAGTTTTCCATTCATCACTAGATTAGGATTATAGGAAAAATATAATTTGGTTGAATTGAATTTATTTGATGTTAAAATTAATTTGACCTTTTTGTGTGTTTTGTTATAGTCTCAATTCACCCACATTTTGCATTGGCATTTGTTTTTTTTGCATTAAAAAATCTAAAAAAATACCACTTGGAAATCTAAAACATAATTTTCGAATTAAACCCGAAGTTGTTCCTTTGCCTCCCTGAGTTCGACCCCGAACTTTCCCGGGATATAAATTAAGCCGAGACACTCTTCACGGAGATCCTTTTCTCGGTCTTGACTGAATCGCTAAGTATACGTACTACAACGTGACCGAACTAATCATCATATTTAGGGACTCATCAACCACTCGGAGCCTGCTCAGTGGGTTCATGGACTTCATTTTCTGAAATTATAAATGCACTATATTAGAATATATAAATTATATATTAAATTTAGAATATTTGAGTAAGGTATTTTAAATCAAATTTGTCTTGGTATGTCAACATTGAAAGATTATTCCCTTATTATCTTTCAAAGTAAGATATGTAATTACCGCTATAACTCAAGCAAGATCTGGGATCTTCTTTCCTATCTTTGTCACATCCTAATAATATGAGAACTTGTGACTTCGATAAAAAGAAGCGGGAACTCATTACGCCAATTCAGTCTTTAACACCCGGGCCCACCACCCCTAAAATGATGTTGACCCGTTGTTAATTGAATTAACCATCAACAAGCTTAATACTCGCTATACGCAATCCAATATTACCTTAATAATTTGAGGACTCGACAATGGGGTCACTACGTATACGGCCTTACTCTTTCGAGAAGCAAAGAAATCGATCCAAATAAATCATATATAGGATCTGTCACTTCTGACAAGCGTCTCCTATATACAATATATGGCGACGGAATCCTTTGCCTTGATGGGAGACCATGGATGCCACTTATGTAATCCTCCATCTCATATTCAAATTGTAATAATTAATTATCGTGAATCATATTCACATAATTAATTCTTTCAAGGGAAATACACATCTATTCATAATACAGTGTTTATTGGATATAATTAATTTAATCATGTTAAATTAATCATCAATCAACAAACTTGATTATTACTTGAATAGTAGGTATAATCTCAAAGTATTCGAATTTTAATAATTAGAAAATACACTTTGACTTCTCCGACATTATCGAGTCCCTACCCGCTGTCATGATCAATACCGACGAGAGGGATGGACCACATACGTTGCAACCTGCTACCAAATGCTCTACGACTAGTCACCATATCCAACTCAGGAAAGGATAATGCCCGATAGATCATTATGTACTTTGAGATGCTCATCAGTTTTTCAACCAAAATTATACCATATAATATTCATCAAAATCATTTTTATAATATTATAAGGAGATTTGCTAAAGAAATCCGCAATCCTATTCAAGCAAGAGGGTTTTGCATGTAAATGTTGTCCTACAACTATTATAGGATAAACTAAGGTTTTTCATGAAAACAATGTCTGTTGATGATTTGATATCAACCAATTAATGATAAAAAATAACTATCTTATCATCTTGGTTTAGGGAAATGTCATTCAATGAAATAATTAACTCTTTAAATATTTCATAAATATTTATCACTAATTATTTCAGAAAATTAACAATTAATTTCATCAACTTATTTGAATGACTATCACATGGTTCATGAACAAATTCATCAATTTTCAGCAGTGACCCCTACTCACGAAAATCAACATATCATGATCAATTTAAATCCAAATTATGCAAAATTAGTTTCCTAAGATTGCTAATTTGATTTATGACAGAATCAAAGTTATAGTTTACGCATTTCGAGGAAGATCAAAACAATAATTAACTCATTAATCTGGTTTAGATTCACACTTCCCGCAACAGTGAATACATGTTTATTCAAAGGGCCATATCTTGAGCAAATGAAATCCAAATTACATAAACTCAGATCCTATGGTTTCCTTATTTAATTGGAAACAAAATCTAATTGAGAATTTCATGTTTAAACAATTTAAACAGTACCGAAAAACTCAATTAAACAGAGCTGCGAAAATTGAAATGCAGTAAAAATTTTCGCAACCCTTTCAAACCCAAGTCGTCATAGGTTTACAGATCGTATCCAAAAACTTTTCTGACCTAAGGCTCTGATACCAATTAAAGGATACAAGGAATCCTCAAACGTATCGTGGAAGCGTGTTGATCGCATCTCATGCGATATAGGCGACTAGTCGCTAGATGCTGTGGAAATTATTTTTTTTTTAATTCAAGCGATTAAACCACATGATCACAAGAACATTTTTTGGATCGTTTCATCAAACCACAAAGTACTAGAAATTCCTCTTGAAGCGTCGTTGTGATCACGAGATCTCTAAAGCAAGAGATCCTCCTGATTCAAGTCCGATCTACGAAGATGGCACTTGCGGGCGCGATGATGAGACGCGTTCCTCCCGCAATCCTAGATGAATATACAAGTCTTGAATATCCTGATTTCGTCCAACGAAATCCGTCGATGGAGATCCACGAGCAATCGAAGTGACAACACAACAGCGTGGAGACGATCGCTTGTTGTCTCAAAACACATGGTGGACGGTCGCCTTAGAGAGAGAGAGAGGACGAGAATGGGAGAGAGAGAGAAAGAAGAGTAGGCGTGTACTACTCTAAAACTTGTGTCCCAAGAGAGGCTAGGGTTACCCTCCATGTATATTAGTTTGGGATCCAATGGATCTCAATCCATGGCATACATAGATCCAACAGCTAGATTGATCTATGCATCAATCAATGACCATGATGATTGTTGGTTAAAAACCAACAACATTAATTTATATCAAATCAAATATATGTTGTATTATCATCAACATAATTTAATTTAACATAAATCAATTATTAAGAGATAATAAGATAACAAAAAGGGAGACAATAAATCACCCCCTAAAATTGGAGGGGCGTCACCTATGACTAAGTCATTGGCGACGCCACTTCATTATGGTGGTGATTATCTCGTTTTTATTTTATCCTATTATTTCTTAATAAATTGCAATAACTTTTACTGCAATAATATCCATCAAATTAATTCCAAATTAATTTTGTGAATATTGCAATCATGCCATTGAAAAATATGTGAATCATATTCACAACCCAAACTAATTTGAAAATTACATTTCCAATTAATTACTTAATGTGAATCCAATTCACATTAATAATGAACAAATGTTATTTACAAAGCTTCTCATTCTAATATATTATAAATCACATTTATAATATATATACACACAGATATCATGGATAGCACTATCCATAATCTATAATCCTCGATAATCAAATCCCATTTGATTATCTTAGATAATCATTCTCATGAAATGAATCCCATCCTTATTATTCTCGATAATGAAATCTCATTTAATTATCATAATCTTGTTCCTTGGATACATAATTCATCAAATGAATTAATTTTGAACTCCTACAAGAATAATGTGCTTTCTGCATTGATATTTGGAGATAAGGACATGGCGATTGTATTGTTCCACCTATAGTGACTTGGATGTTGAGATCTCATCTCAACTCCAGATCTTATGTACCTCCCACAAATGCTTGATTAAATCAAGATCGCAAATCTAATCTTCTCATTGAATCTAAATCTCATTCAGACCAATGTCCTACACTTGGACAAAGATCAGATCGCTTCTTTACTAAGAGGAGTCACTAAAATCCATACCTGTTTCATCACTCCCTTGGAATGGAAGCGCCATTGTTATACAATCGTTTATGATCACATCACCCTCAGGTATTCCCAATACCTGTACATCCTACATACTGGAAGACCTATGATCAACCTCAAGATCAAGATCAATTTTACATTGTCTTCTTTAGGGTCTGATCACCAAGTTTCTCAATCATGGTCATTGGGAATCGGTATCGATCATATGTGTAACACCCCGTAATTTTCGGATTTTCTGAAATTTTTAAAACCTATTCAATATTATACTCAAAAGAAGCGTCTCGTCGCAAGCTTTCCAACGAGCCCAAAAACGCGTAATTCCGAGTTCGGATGTGGGAGATATGCCTGTTTTGGTGAAGAGGGGTTATGGTTTTTGAGGGAATTAAGGGTTACGGGTTTTGGTTAATTAATTTCGAATTAGGGTTGTTTTAGGGTTTCAAACTAATGTTTTAATCCTCAACTATATAAAGACCCACACCCTTTATCTCCCCTCATTCCTACTCCTTTTCCAAACCCTAATCCATCCTTTCTTCCTCCCCAAGTCGTTCTTTTATCTCTTTTTCCATCTCCTTCTTCAGAGAATCAAGGAGAGAACGGTGTCACCACCGTTATCAAAAACTCTCGAAGTCTCGTAGACTCGCGACAAGAAGAAGACGAGGAGGGCCATCGCAAGGGAAAAGCAACCCTCTCATCGGATTGGTGATCGGCCGATCGAGCTCGTGGATCAAAGACGTGCACAAGTATAGGTAACGGATCTCAACCTTCTCCCTTCCAATCGTCATTTCTCACGATTATGGAGAACGTATTTTCGGGGATACTTGCTCATTTTTTATCCTACCCCGGGATCTCCTCTTGCTGTTGGTATATCGTGGTTCTTCCTATGAAATCGATTCTCTTGATCGTTTTTTGAATAAAGTAGCATGACGTGTAAAACTTAACGGGTTTTACACATGATATTAATGTGTGGCTTGATCATATCCTACTAGTAGTGCAACATTGAGATAATATAGGGACATGTCAAAGTTTATTAATAATTTTAATACATCATGAATATGCTACCCGTTTATGTTTGAGATAATGATTACCAAGGCATGGTTTATATGTTTTAGGATTTCACGCAAGAAGTATTTTTAGACCGTTATTGGCATCTTGGACGTATTCTGGTGTGAATAGCAATTTCGATGTCTAGATATCTTATGTATGTTGAGATGGGATCGTGGTCTTTGTGGAAACACACATAGTTTTGTATTTTGACACATTAACGTGTAATAGGGTGTATAAATTTAGACAGAGGTAAACATACACGACATTGGTTTTGACATATCAATTATGTTTCTGAACTTGAGTGTATTAAATTTAGATGAGACAAATTTCTTAAATAGCTTGCAATTTTTTTAACCATAGATTAGTACCATACGCTCCCAATGGTATAATACTATTATCTTTGATTAAGAGAACTCAGATAACCTGTATATCTTTTGGGGATCTGTAATTAAGTGCATCCCATGCATAGGTTTTCAAGCCTAATAAAACCCTTGTGATGTTTAAACTTTTCTTAAATTCTAAAATTAATGCATATTGTTTACGGTTCCTCTTTTTCTGAACAAACGTATCTAAATATAGATAATTGCAATGGAAGAGAACGAGGCTTTCGATTTGTTGGTTGTTCTTATTATCTACAACTATCGAGGCATACATTGTTAGTAGCATAGTAGGATTTGGTTGGTGTATGAGGTATAGTTTATGTCATATGATTGGAGCAAGGCTATGGATAATTCCCTACGTCAAATTTTAGAACCTTGTAACCGCCTCATCTTTTCTTACCTATGAAGTATATCGGGACCTTAGCATTAGACTTGAATATGTGATCATGCAAATGCATATATTATGGTCTTTTAAACTATTGAGATGTATGTCAGATCGGGGCATCTTGTTCATATACTTAATTTGGATCGAGAGCGAATGTCAGTGTATCCCTTTAATAACGTTGTTATGAAAATAAATGTGACACATGGATAATATTCATGATACCTATAGGCATACCCTAAATCTAAAGCATGAGTTAATATCTAATATGTTGTGATCCCAGGGTCTTACGTAAGAATATTTTTTTGGCCAGTTGATTTAATGGAAGCTATTACTCAGTCACTCAGTCACAAGATTAATTATCATGCATGATGGGTTGCGAGATAAATACGACAAGGTGGGTGCACACCCTTGTCGTCCGGCAGAACCGACAGTGAGTCACCCCCACTCGAGGGGCATCACAGAGTGGAGTGGTGGTAGGTACTCTGGTGGAATTGAGGTGGATGCATGTGTGCATCGCACTTACGGATCCGTTTTGTTGCACTTTTTAGGGAGAGAGTGAGACTCCTCCGGCAGACTTGATTGACAGGGTTGAGACTCATTGGACATATATGCCCGTCTCGAATGTCAGAGTACTATCAACTAGACTAGCTGAAGGATCACGTTTGTGCACAGGTTTTGGGTTGCACTTTAAATGAAGTGTTGCAGACTTCATTTCTAGTGTAATCTTTCTCCTTTGATGGGCGAATCCGGGATAAGTAAATGAAATTAAGGATTAAGTTATGTCAAGGAATTGAATTTTTGGTTACGTAAAAGTTAAAGGCCTAAATTACATCTAATTGTATATTACTAGATGCTTTTATATTGTTCTCCATTAAACTTGTTCAGTTACTGCATTTGCATTACCTACCTATATTCTTTTGATTTAATTTATTTTATCCTTACTGAGTGATGAATCTGCGATTCATCACTCTAAAAGTTGAAAATAGAGCTTTGTTCCCGAGTAATTAGAGGCATATTTCTACTGATATCGTATAATTAGCATTCATGCATACATTGATAATATCTGCATTTTAGTATTCATATTCGCATAAAATAAGAAGCCAATTTCACTTGTAAATATTCACCTGTATATTAGATAAAATACCCTATTTGTATATATTTTATACTAACTCCAAATCCAATAAAATCAACTCCATAGTGTATATATTACTAACATTAATAAAGAAAAAAATATCAAAAAATATTAACTTGTAAAATCGACCAATAAAACCCCAATCCAAGTTTGAAACCATGAACCTTAAAATGCACATATCTCTCTCATACAGTGTCCGATTGAGGTCTACTCACTTTTAAAGTAATATATTTTTAAAGACCTTCGAAACAAGACCAATTTCATTAAAATCGGAGCTCGTATGCAAAACTTGGGTTTTGGGCCCCTTTTGTACATTGTACATAATGACCGTTTTACCCCTATATTTTATCTTTTTAATTTCTTCATTATTAAAAATCCAAAAAAATTAGATTAAGTTGTAAATAATCTTTTCATATTTTCTCTGTTTTTATTTTGATTTTTCTCTCTCTTAAAAATGACAAAAAAATACAAAAGATAAAATGCGGTATTTTATATCTATAAGGTACCACCCAAAAATACATTTTGTACAGATGATCTCCGTTGATTTTCGGCCCTTCACTAAAGTTGTAGATCTCGTCGAGACGAGCAACTTTTGTGTTTACCACTTTTTGATTTAATCCATTTTGTTATTTCTTTTTGATTTTCTTTACATTTAATCTTTGAATTTTCTGGGAGGGACATGTGACCGCTCCTGTAGCCGCCACATGTCACCCCAATTTTTTATTTTCGGATTTATTTTTTACTATTTTCGGATTTATTATTATTACTATTTTACTATCATTATTTTAATCATTTTTAGTAGCCTACTATATTATATTATTAAATAAATTATTTTAATCCTCTTTTACCTCTTCTCCTTTCTTTTCCCCCACTCCAAGCCACATCTTCTCCACTTCCTCCACCATTTTCTCCACTCTCTCCATCTCTTCTCTAACTCCATCCATCCTCTTTATAATCTCCTCCACTCCTCCATTCACAATCATCCGCCGTTTTCGAGAGAAGTGAGGTCGAGCCCCTTTAACCTTCAGGTGACAGCTGCAGGAGACGAGTCGAGCGACGACAACCTCAAGGCGAGATCCGCGGTATCACCATTGCCGCGTCGCGAGATTCCAATCGGACTCACCAAGCTTCGGAGCAACCGCCATCTCCTCGAGGCGACAACGGAAGCCGCACGGCGCGGCTTCACTTTCGGCGAGCCACAGGTAAGCACTCTATCATATCTTTTCATTTCATTTTTTTATCTAACATCATCTCTTTGTTTTTGTGTTGATCACCATTATAAACACAACCTCATATTTTTACCACCCAACACTTTTCATCATTCACACCACTATCATCATACAAATTCACTATTTTCATCTATCATCTACCTTCATTGCATTAATACACCACCATCATTATCTACACACACATCCTCACCACCATTCACTTCACATTTTATTTACTGTTTGCACAAAGAAAATACAAAAAAATTGCAAAAGAAAAAAAAACAAAAAAAGTTGCAGGTTGTCTGCAGCTTCCCCTTGGCCGGCCACCACCTCCAGGCCGACCACCAAGCGGTCCCCTGCCGACAGCCGCGGCCCGCCAGAAGCCCTCGCGGCTGCCACCCGCGTGCTACAGGCCGCAGTTCCGCTAGCCGAGCGTCATCCTTCTCAGCGCCCTCGTCGCCGGGCTCCTCCAACACCAACCGCCAAGGGGTGCGCCACCTCCAAGGTGCAGCCACCTCCCCGATCGCCAGCAAGCCGTCACCATCCCCTGTGTCCTCTCCACCGCTCCTGCCCACCAGTGGCAAGAGTGCCGCCCGATCACCCTTGGCCGTCTTCCCCGACCCGAGAGCTGCCTCTACCCGCTGAGCGCCGTCACCGCTCCCGTGATTCCCCGCCCCGTGCTACAGCCACTGCGCCCCCAGGCGCGCTACCCTCCGCGCGTGAGGCGGTCCCGCTAACTCGCACCTCCTCCGCCCGCTGTCGCGTTCCACCGCCGAGGAGCGCGCCGCTCCACGCGCTCTAGGCTGCCGCCCGGTCACCCCTGCGCCGCCCTCCCACGCACGCGCTCAGCCGTGAGCCGTGCTCCAACAGGCAAGCCCCTCGTGCCAGCGCGGCCGCGCGTGGCCGTCGCCCGCGTCCAGATCCGACCTCACCCGACCGCCGATCTCCCCAAGCCGCCATCGCACCGCCGCGCTCGAACGCCAACCTCGCGAGTTCCGCCCTTGGCCGTGCCGCCGTCCTCTCCATTGTGCCCTAGGCACCTTGCGTGGGATTGAACCCAAGAACAGGTCATTTGTCTATTTCTATTATCACTGTAAAACTTGCATTTTATTTTCAGCATGTTTATCAAATTGCAAAAGTGCCCTTAGGCACAATTTGAGACTACTTGTTTTAATTTCTATTTTGCATTGACACCCCTGTCTTTGAATGGTAATTTGGATAGTTAAATAGCATCATTTTATTTAATGAAAAATAACATGTTCTAGAGCAAATAAATCTTTATCTTTCAGTTATTTATTTATATTTTTGTGAGCCTTGGAGGTTTTATTAAAAAGCAGAGACTGAAAATCACAGATATTTTGCCTAATTAAGCTCTGAAATTCGCACAGGCCTATATCTTGCTCTAAAAATTGTTAAAAAATTGTAAATGATGCATTTAAGTGTGCTGTAATTACTATCCAAGTTTCGTCTAATTCGGAGATGTCATTTGCATAAAATAAATTGTAGAGTGATATCTGTATTTGATTTTTAATTAATTCCACGAATTTGATTTTTGAGAAATTCCAAAGCTCCTGGATTCCTTATTACAATATCTATTTGAGATAAATCAGTCTTTGGATAATTTTATTTCATGGATTTATTAGGAATTAAATACCCACAGTCACTCTGTTTTCAGTAAAATATTCATAAAAAAATCAAAAAGTGTCAGAAAATTCCAAAAATATTAGCTTAGCTTAATTTCCTCATGTTTAACTTTCAGGAAATTTTTCATAATTTTTGCATGTCATTTGCACGAAAAATTGCATAAAAACCCTAAAAACGTTTGTATTTTTCATTTGTACGTTTTAAATCCAAAAATTCAAAAAAAAATATATTTTGCATTCATCATTGGATTAGGTTTATAGGAAAAATATAACTTGGTCGATTTGAGTTAATTTGACGTCAAAGATTAATTTGGCTAAGTGATCATTTTCTTAATAACCTAGTTCATCCGTATTGTTGCATTTTTGGCATTTTTATCACATAAAAAAATAACAAAAAAATCCCACTTGGAAAACCATAATCTAATCCATCTAATCTGATCCTGAGTTGTTCCTTTGCCTCCTTGAGTCGACCCTGGGGCTTGCCCAGGCTAAATAAACATAACACCGCATATTAAATTCATTCGACGATTATTCGATTTGTGTGGTTATTTTTGACCGACGCGGATCTATCCGACTGCAACGCACTAGTCTAATCATACGACATTAAAAGGGCAGATCCGCGGTTCGTCAAATGGCGCCGTTGCCGGACCATCAAAGGAAAAAAACCAAGATTAAATTGACTCCACATAAAAACATGGTTGCTCCCCCCTCTAGTCCGCTATCTAGTGAGAGGAAGTCGAGAATTGATTCCTCGAGATGTTCCCCCGAACCTCTCAAGGCGCGTCTCTCTCATCTCCCTCTCAATGATTCAGGTTCTAGCAAACCGACTAAGAAAGTTTCCTTCAACACACCGGAGAAGGAATTTTCTGAGGAGTCCTCATCTGGCCTGGACAAGGTAATTTATATGAGTGAGCTCAGTTCGGCTGTTCTCAGGCCTTATCTAAGCAAGCAGCCGTGTGTCGACCCTCGTTGGACGATCCCTACACCTCACTATTATTCAACTGAGGACGATTCTGACAGCGACACATATGTATATTATCCACTTCCTCGCGTCCGCAAGAAGGTTCGTCACAAACCTTCTTAATCCTTGTACATTCTCACTCTTTCTTGTATATAGTTTTTCTCCCTCCCTCCCCAGTGATTCGAATCACTCGCCCCGACTCATCTCATTTCATTTTAAGACTATACTTAGGATAATCAGATCCTAAGTATAGGGGGGAGGAGTCACCCGAGTCGATTCACTGTACATTCTCCAGATCACATCGGTTCTCATACTCACTCCCGTCCTATACTTAGACTGACCGGAGCCTAAGTATAGGGGGGACCGATGCCCGCCTTGTATATACTCATCCATTTCCCCTCTTCTCCTCGTTCGCCCCATTTTTGATCTTCTTCTACACTTAGGCTGTCAGAGCCTAAGTATAGGGGGGCGGAGCGACTTCTATACATTTTGTAATTTTAGCTCTCCTACGCTTAGCCCGAGCTATGTCTTTTTAGTCGCTTTTCGTGCTCTGAGGACATAGCACACGCTAAGTATAGGGGGGGCGTGTATATATTACATATATACTTTACCCATAGCTCGTACTTTCGCGTATTTTCGCGTATTTTTGTATATATTATGCAATAATTACGGGTGGGTAAAAATTTGAAAATTTTTTTTGTAAAATACACTTGTATAAACTGACTCATAAAAGACTTGTATCATAGGAGGTATACGAAAAAAAAAATTTTTACTTGTATAAAAAATGTAAAATTCTTGTAAAACATACTTTTGTAAAATTTGTTGGATGTATACCGAAAAAAATTTGTATACTATGTATATTATGTATAAACTAAAAACTTGTTGTAAATAATACAAATTGTTGTATACTTATACCAAAAAAATTGTGTTGAAAATAAGGCTTCTTATTTACTCTTACATATCATCGTAGCATTTCAAAAAAAAAATCTTGCATTTCATACATAGCATGTCATCTGCACCTCTCATCTGCATATCTTGCATATGCATAGTGAAAAGCTAGTGGGTTCTGAACCGAGTTATGAGTAGATATTGAGGATGGACTTGATTTGACCTTAATCCACCTAATTTCAGAGGAACCTTATAGGAACTGGAGTTAAGATTTCTCAGGTCAAGTGACTTAATTCTTTGAGTCTGCAAGTCTATGTTCACATGTCATCTTGATTAGTCTAAGTAGAATATCTCGTGCACACGCATGATTCTTTTAGACAGTGACCTAACTTGGACAAAGCACAATGCACGTAGCTCTTCATTGATGAGATGGTGAGGAGGTAGAATCCTTTAGCTTGGAGTAGCACACGGGTGGAAACATCCGTCCTCCTCTAGGGAGGGTAGTGCATCTCAACCTAGTCTGGTGGTGTTGAAGTCTAAGGACGGGACGCTGTGGGTTGCAATAATGCTTCAAAAGAGGGATAGTCTACTGGCTCAAGAGGAAAAACTCCTGATGTACATGCTGCACCTTGTATATAGTTCCAAAAGCAAAAAAAAAAGAAAAAAAAAGAAAAAATGCAAGAACTCCAAAAAAAGAGACAGGCCACAGAAAAAAAAGAAAAAAAATTGCCTGTTGGAGTATGTATACTAGCAAGAAGTCTGCAGCTGGATGACTTGGCTACACTGGTCAGGCATCCCGGGATAGGTTAGCTACACTGCTACCGCCCATTCCTTATTCTTTTCTCTACCCCCTCCTCTTGAGTTGGTCGCACTTGAACTTAGAAGGGAATACCCCGCTCCTCGAGGAAAGAGTTGTTGGACCGGGTTATTGAGTTACCTTGTTAGAGGAGGCTGGTTCCGAGTCATTTCTGATGTGGAGAGCTATTTATCACTTACATAGTACAAGTAAGAATCATAGTCATCAGAAATTTGCGTTTGAGGATTTGTTCTGACCTGACTGTTAAGGCGTCTTGAATAAAAGACTTGTGGAACTTGAAGTCCGTTAGGCCTTAAGTTCAGATCCCAATAAGGTTCCGCCACACAATTAATCCAAAGGTCGAGTCAAGCTCCATTTTCATCTTTTGTTCATGACTTTGGTATGGAACCCAATCTCATTTCACTCTTGCATTTCATTTTAGTTGCTCGGGGACGAGCAATGTTTAAGTATAGGGGGTTGATGAATCTGTGATTCATCACTCTAAAAGTTGATAATAGAGCTTTGTTCCCGAGTAATTAGAGGCATATTTCTACTTATATCATATAATTAGCATTCATGCATACATTGATAATATCTGCATTTTAGTATTCATATTTGCATAAAATAAGAAGCCAATTTCACTTGTAAATATTCACCTGTATATTAGATAAAATACCCTATTTGTATATATTTTATACTAACTCCAAATCCAATAAAATCAACTCCATAGTGTATATATTACTAACATTAATAAAGAAAAAAATATCAAAAAAATATTAACTTGTAAAATCGACCAATAAAACCCCAATCCAAGTTTGAAACCATGAACCTTAAAATGCACATATCTCTCTC
This sequence comes from Ottelia alismoides, assembly GCA_037367405.1. Classification (NCBI taxonomy): domain Eukaryota; kingdom Viridiplantae; phylum Streptophyta; class Magnoliopsida; order Alismatales; family Hydrocharitaceae; genus Ottelia; species Ottelia alismoides. Next base: position 274,499 of record JAZKJV010003813.1, on the reverse strand, counting down.
ACACAGTGTCCGATTGAGGTCTACTCACTTTTAAAGTAATATATTTTTAAAGACCTTCGAAACAAGACTAATTTCATTAAAATCGGAGCTCGTATGCAAAACTTAGGTTTTGGGCCCCTTTTGTACATTGTACATAATGACCGTTTTACCCCTATATTATATCTTTTTAATTTCTTCATTATTAAAAATCCAAAAAAATTAGATTAAGTTGTAAATAATCTTTTCATATTTTCTCTATTTTTATTTTGACTTTTCTCTCTCTTAAAAATGACAAAAAAATACAAAAGATAAAATGCGGTATTTTATATCTATAAGGTACCACCCAAAAATACATTTTGTACAGATGATCTCCGTTGATTTTCAGCCCTTCACTAAAGTTGTAGATCTCGTCGAGACGAGCAACTTTTGTGTTTACCACTTTTTGATTTAATCCCTTTTGTTATTTCTTTTTGATTTTCTTTACATTTAATCTTTGAATTTTCTGGGAGCGACATGTGACCGCTCCTGTAGCCGCCACATGTCACCCCAATTTTTTATTTTCGGATTTATTTTTTACTATTTTCGGATTTATTATTATTACTATTTTACTATCATTATTTTAATCATTTTTAGTAGCCTACTATATTATATTATTAAATAAATTATTTTAATCCTCTTTTACCTCTTCTCCTTTCTTTTCCCCCACTCCAAGCCACATCTTCTCCACTTCCTCCACCATTTTCTCCACTCTCTCCATCTCTTCTCTAACTCCATCCATCCTCTTTATAATCTCCTCCACTCCTCCATTCACAATCATCCGCCGTTTTCGAGAGAAGTGAGGTCGAGCCCCTTTAACCTTCAGGTGACAGCTGCAGGAGACGAGTCGAGCGACGACAACCTCAAGGCGAGATCCGCGGTATCACCATTGCCGCGTCGCGAGATTCCAATCGGACTCGCCAAGCTTCGGAGCAACCGCCATCTCCTCGAGGCGACAACGGAAGCCGCACGGCGTGGCTTCACTTTCGGCGAGCCACAGGTAAGCACTCTATCATATCTTTTCATTTCATTTTTTTTATCTAACATCATCTCTTTGTTTTCGTGTTGATCACCATTATAAACACAACCTCATATTTTTACCACCCAACACTTTTCATCATTCACACCACTATCATCATACAAATTCACTATTTTCATCTATCATCTACCTTCATTGCATTAATACACCACCATCATTATCTACACACACATCCTCACCACCATTCACTTCACATTTTATTTACTGTTTGCACAAAGAAAATACAAAAAAATTGCAAAAGAAAAAAAAAACAAAAAAAGTTGCAGGTTGTCTGCAGCTTCCCCTTGGCCGGCCACCACCTCCAGGCCGACCACCAAGCGGTCCCCTGCCGACAGCCGCGGCCCGCCAGAAGCCCTCGCGGCTGCCACCCGCGTGCTCCAGGCCGCAGTTCCGCTAGCCGAGCGTCATCCTTCTCAGCGCCCTCGCCGCCGGGCTCCTCCAACACCAACCGCCAGGGGGTGCGCCACCTCCAAGGTGCAGCCACCTCCCCGATCGCCAGCAAGCCATCACCATCCCCTGTGTCCTCTCCACCGCTCCTGCCCACCAGTGGCAAGAGTGCCGCCCGGTCACCCTTGGCCGTCTTCCCCGACCCGAGAGCTGCCTCTACCCGCTGAGCGCCGTCACCGCCCCCGTGATTCCCCGCCCCGTGCTACAGCCACTGCGCCCCCAGGCGCGCTACCCTCCGCGCGTGAGGCGGTCCCGCTAACTCGCACCTCCTCCGCCCGCTGTCGCGTTCCACTGCCGAGGAGCGCGCCGCTCCACGCGCTCTAGGCTGCCGCCCGGTCACCCCTGCGCCACCCTCCCTCGCACGCGCTCAGCCGTGAGCCGTGCTCCAACAGGCAAGCCCCTCGTGCCAGCGCGGCCGCGCGTGGCCGTCACCCGCGTCCAGATCCGACCTTACCCGACCGCCGATCTCCCCAAGCCGCCATCGCACCGCCGCGCTCGAACGCCAACCTCGCGAGTTCCGCCCTTGGCCGTGCCGTCGTCCTCTCCATTGTGCCCTAGGCACCTTGCGTGGGATTGAAGCCAAGAACAGGTCATTTGTCTATTTCTATTATCACTGTAAAACTTGCATTTTATTTTCAGCATGTTTATCAAATTGCAAAAGTGCCCTTAGGCACAATTTGAGACTACTTGTTTTAATTTCTATTTTGCATTGACACCCCTGTCTTTGAATGGTAATTTGGATAGTTAAATAGCATCATTTTCTTTAATGAAAAATCACATGTTCTAGAGCAAATAAATCTTTATCTTTCAGTTATTTATTTATATTTTTGTGAGCCTTGGAGGTTTTATTAAAAAGCAGAGACTGAAAATCACAGATATTTTGCCTAATTATGCTCTGAAATTCGCACAGGCCTATATCTTGCTCTAAAAATTGTTAAAAAATTGTAAATGATGCATTTAAGTGTGCTGTAATTACTGTCCAAGTTTCGTCCAATTCGGAGATGTCATTTGCATAAAATAAATTATAGAGTGATATCTGTATTTGATTTTTAATTAATTCCACGAATTTGATTTTTGAGAAATTCCAAAGCTCCTGGATTCCTTATTACAATATCTATTTGGGATAAATCAGTCTTTGGATAATTTTATTTTATGGATTTATTAGGAATTAAATACCCACAGTCACTCTGTTTTCAGTAAAATATTCATAAAAAAATCAAAAAGTGTCAGAAAATTCAAAAAATATTAGCTTAGCTTAATTTCCTCATGTTTAACTTTCAGTAAATTTTTCATAATTTTTGCATGTCATTTGCACGAAAAATTGCATAAAAACCCTAAAAACGTTTGTATTTTTCATTTGTACGTTTCCAAAAATTCAAAAAAAAATATATTTTGCATTCATCATTGGATTAGGTTTATAGGAAAAATATAACTTGGTCGATTTGAGTTAATTTGACGTCAAAGATCAATTTGGCTAAGTGATCATTTTCTTAATAACCTAGTTCATCCGTATTGTTGCATTTTTGGCATTTTTATCACATAAAAAAATAACAAAAAAATCCCACTTGGAAAACCATAATCTAATCCATCTAATCTGATCCTGAGTTGTTCCTTTGCCTCCTTGAGTCGACCCTGGGGCTTGCCCAGGCTAAATAAACATAACACCGCATATTAAATTCATTCGACGATTAGTCGATTTGTGCAGTTATTTTTGACCGACGCGGATCTATCCGACTGCAACGCACTAGTCTAATCATACGACATTAAAAGGGCAGATCCGCGGTTCGTCACTGAGTCAGTTGACTCATGACTTACATTCTTTGGAAATCCAACAGGAAGTGTCGAACCAAAGACGGAGGCTCGCATTTTCGGTGGTGCATCTGTAGGACATTGTTGAGGTTGAGGCTTAGTTCTATAGTTGCTTTATCTCCCTTTGTTTCGTCTAATTATGATGTAATAAAGAGACATCTGATATTTTATGTTCTTTCTTATGTGGACGTTGGTGATCAATGGAAACTTAGAGTTTCTTCCCTATCTTCTTTTTTTTGTTGTATAAATGGTATATCATGCAGGTTGTTTATGATTGTTGTTGGGTAATATTGATAATGGGTGTTGAGATGCGCTACCGTCGAAGCGGGGCGTTTCATTTGGTATCAGAGCCCAATTACCCCATAAGTCATAGACAACTGTATGGTAGGAGAAATACCATTATACATTAGACAAGTAGTCTTCTGACTATTGTAAAAAAAACATTGATTAAAGCTGACTAATGACCTCTACTCTAGAATCTAATTGCAATTCCCTTTTTATTTCAACACTTGCAGATCATGCCGCCTCGTAGGGATTAGACTGCGCAGTAGTTGGCTGCGATGATGGCAATGTTGCAGGATGTACAACAGAGGCAGCTTATGCTCGAGGAGCGCTTGTCGAGATCTGCGTCCGAGGGTGGGTCTGGAATGGGTGGGGGAGATGGCGATCCACCACCACCACCTCCTCCTCCTCCTCCGTCGACGCCACCACCGCGACAAGAGGACATATTTTCAAAATATCGCAAGGAGAAAGTTCCAGAGTTTCTGGGCAATGCAAGCCCAGATGTGGCAGAGAGATGGCTGAAGCGTGTGGAAAAGGTATTCCGCACCATACATGTACCAGATGAGGAGAAGGTTACCCTTGCCACTTACTCCTTAGCGGGATATGCTGAGGAATGGTGGAGTTCTATGGAGCCGCAGATTACAACGCCAGTTACTTGGGAGAAATTTACTGAGGCGTTCCGGGAGAATCTCTATCCGGAATACTGGCTAGAGCAGCGCTGCGTGGAGTTCACACTACTCGAGCAAGGGAACAAGACTGTGACTGCTTATCTAAACAAGTTCACAGAGTTGCTGAAGTATGCTGCTAGCACTGTGCCGTCTGAGGCTGACAAAGCATTCAAGTTCTTTCGAGGTCTCCGTAAGGAAATTCGCGAGAGACTAGTACCCCTTAGATTGGTTACTATGAAGGAAGTGGTTGATGCTGCATCACGAGTGGAGGAGGACTTGCGTGAAGGCAGGTCAGTACAAACCAGGCAAGGAGGATCGAGCAATTATGGGAAGACTACTCGTAATGATCGTTCGACAGCACAAAGAGGACAACGTATCCACCCCTACCGGCATGGCATGTCTACCAGGTCCGCACATGGAGGAGCTCCTACCTTGGGGCAAGCACTTTCCAAGCCATCACGAACAGCACATCCAATGGTGAACAGCATAACCGATGCACGTGTTTGCTACCGATGCAACCAAGAGGGGAACATCAGGTCCAACTGTCCGTTGGGAGCTTTACAGATGCGGGGTACTGTACGAGGCGGACGTCCGCAGCACCAGGGACGTGGTTCTACCTCTCGTGGTGGCAGGGGACATCCCAAACAGACTCGAGGTACAACAGGTTCCAGTGGGCCACGAAGAGAAGGACAACTCCATGCCATCACCGATGGGCAAGCACATGCTTCGGGATCAGTAGTACGAGGTATGATTTCAGTAGGAGACTTTACAGCTCATGATCTTTTTTATTCGGGCGCATCTCATTCCTTCGTGTCATGGAGTTTTGCGGATACCTTAGGCCGAGAGCCTACCATAGTTTCAGACCCTTATCTTATTAAGGGACCTGGAGGCCAGGTGTTTGTTGTCCATAGGGTGTTTCCTGATTGTCCGGTCTATATTGGAGGTTATATGCTCGAGGCCTACTTGCTGCTTATCCAGATGGAGGATTTTGATGTTATTCTTGGCATGGATTGGTTAGAGAATCACCATGCATGTCTAGACTGCTTCCAGAAACAGATTATCTTCAGGATACCTGAGCTACAAGAATTTGTATTTGATGGAAGCACCTCGTCGAGAGGGGTAACCTGCATATCAACATTGCAAGCTCATCGTCTGTTATCCCAAGGATGCGAAGGATTTATTGCTCACGTCGTTGGGAATCAAACTCCCATGGAAGGAATAGAGGCGATTGAAATAGTAAAGAACTTCCCAGATGTATTTCCTGTAGATCTTCCTGGGCTTCCCCCACCTCGTGAGGTGGAGTTTGAGATTTCTATTATTCCAGGAACTCAACTAGTATCCATGACACCATACATGATGGCAACGGCTGAGTTGAAGGAACTCAAGGTGCAGTTACAAGAACTGCTGGAGAAGGGTTTCATACACCCTAGTACATCTCCATGGGGAGCGCCTGTCCTTTTTGTTAAGAAGAAGGATGGATCTATGCGCATGTGTATAGATTATCGGCAGTTGAATAAAGTAACAATCAAGAATCGTTACCCTTTGCCACACATTGACGATCTCTTTGATCAGTTACAAGGGTCATCCATCTTCTCCAAGATTGATCTACGATCTGGTTATCACCAACTACGTATTCGGGATGTGGATATACCCAAGTCTGCCTTCAGAACCAGATATGGTCATTATGAGTTCTTGGTGATGCCCTTTGGCTTGACAAATGCCCCAGCAGCATTCATGGACATGATGAATCGGGTTTTTCAGCCTTTCCTCGATAATTTTGTTGTGGTATTCATTGATGATGTCCTTATCTACTCTCGAGATGAGAAGGAACATCGCACTCACTTAAAGATAGTGCTGGAGACCTTGCGGAGGCACAAGCTATATGCAAAGTTTAGTAAGTGTGAGTTTTGGCCTCAAGAAGTATCATTCTTAGGCCATGTTATCTCAGGTGCAGGAGTGTCTGTGGATCCTACAAAAATCAAAGCAGTCCTTAGTTGGGAACGCCCGAAGAACGTGTCTGAGATCCGAAGCTTTCTTGGTTTAGTCGGTTATTACAGACGGTTTGTGAAGGGATTTTCTCAGATTGCCCTTCCCCTCACCCAACTGACCAAGAAGGAGATTCCATATGCTTGGTCAGAAGAGTGTGAGGATAGCTTCCAGACACTAAAGGAAAGGCTCACTACAACTCCTATCTTGACAATTCCGTCGGGTCCAGACGGATTCACAGTTTACACTGATGCATCAAAGGAGGGTCTGGGTGCCGTTTTGATGCAACATGGTAAGGTTGTTGCATATGGATCTAGACAGTTGAAGCCACATGAGAAAAATTACCCAACTCATGATATGGAATTGGCAGCAGTTATCTTTGCTCTGAAAATGTGGAGACATTATCTTTATGGTGTTGCTTTCGAAATCTTCACAGATCACAAGAGTCTCAAGCATCTTTTTGATTAGAAGAAGCTTAATATGAGGCAAAGGAGATGGCTGGAGCTGTTAAAGGATTACGAGTGCACCATCTCTTACCATCCTGGTAAGGCAAATGTGGTTGCTGATGCCCTTAGTCGTAGGCCTCATTCAAGTGAATCTCGTCCTCAGCTTAAAGCATGGGATCTTCTTACAACTTTCAGTGATTGGCATCCATTTCAGAGTAGTCGAGAGACTGTCATAGTTCCATTCCCTTCTCGTCTAGAGTTAGTTGAGCAAATCATCCAAGGGCAATATGAAGACATGAGTATGCAGAGACTCAAGGAGAAGGCTATCGCAGGAACCTTAGTTGGCTTTTCTTATCAAGATTGTGTGCTACGAAATGGGAATCGATTGTGTGTTCGAGCAGATGTACAATTGAGGGAAGAGATCATGCATGAGGCACATAGTTCACGTTTGTCAATACATCCTGGTGGCACAAAGATGTATAAGGATATGAAAAAGAATTTTTGGTGGAAGAAAATGAGAAGGGATGTGGCCAAGTTTGTGGCAAAATGCCTGACGTGTCAGCAAATTAAGGCTGAGCATAAGAAGCCACCTGGACTTTTGCAATCCCTTCCTATTCCTGAATGGAAGTGGGAGGGTATATCTATAGATTTTGTGACGGGTCTTCCTAAAACCACTAATAGTCATGATGCCATCTGGGTCGTGGTTGATAGGCTTACTAAGTCAGCACATTTCATACCTGTGAGTATGACATGCACTCCCTTACAGCTTGCAGTGGTCTTTATTAAGGAGATTATTAGACTTCATGGGCTGCCAAAGCAGATTGTATCTGATCGTGATCCAAGGTTCACCTCTCACTACTGGAGAGAATTCATGAGTTCTTTAGAAGTACAACTATGCCTTAGTTCTGCTTACCATCCACAGACCGACGGACAATCCGAGAGGACGATTCAGACACTGGAGGATCTTCTTCGAGCATGTGTTCTAGAGTAGAAAGGGTCGTGGAAGGACCATTTGCCGTTAGCAGAGTTTACGTATAATAACTGTTACCATGCCAGCATAGGCATGGCTCCTTTTGAAGCATTGTATGGAAGACGATGCTCTACACCTCTGAGTTGGCAGGAGATTGGACATAACCTTCTACATAAGGTAGAGTACATGGAGGAGACTGCTAAGGCAATCAAGATAGCTCGGAAGAAGTTGCTTACTGCACAGAGTAGGAAAAAGAGCTATAGCGATAGACGACGCACTGATCATAGCTTTGAAGTTGGAGATTTTGTCTTCTTGAGAGTTTTTCCCACAAAGGGAGTTCAGCGATTTGGAATGAAGGGGAAGTTAGCACCCCGGTTTGTTGGGCCGTTCGAGATTCTCGACAAGATTGGTAAAGTTGCGTACAGGATTGCTCTTCCTCCTCACCGTGCTGGTGTGCATGATGTTTTTCATATCTCCAACATGAGAAAATATGTGCATGATCCATCGCATGTGATTAGTTATGTGACCTTCGTGTGGATATTGACCTGAGTTATCCGGAGGAACCAGTTCAGATCATCGATTGTTCAGTGAAGAAGTTAAGGCACAAGGAGATACTTTTGGTGAAGATCCTTTGGAAACGACACAACTCCGAGGAGGCCGCCTGGGAACCTGAGGCGGATATGCGACAGGACTACCCATACCTTTTTGAAGGTAATATATAATCTACTTTCATCCTTTTTAAGGTTGTTATCTTTTACTTGATAGGATCCAACCTTTTAAGGTTGTTATGATTACACCTTTTGCATCCTAAGTCTCGGGGACGAGACTGTTTTTAAGGTTGTTATGATGTAACACCCCGTAATTTTCGGATTTTCTGAAATTTTTAAAACCTTCAATATTATACTCAAAAGAAGTGTCTCGTTGCAAGCTTTCCAACGAGCCTAAAAATGCGTAATTCCGAGTTCGGATGTGGGAGATATGCATGTTTTGGTGAAGAGGGGTTATGGTTTTTGAGGGAATTAAGGGTTACGGGTTTTGGTTAATTAATTTCGAATTAGGGTTGTTTTAGGGTTTCTAAAACTAATGTTTTAATCCTCAACTATATAAAGACCCACACCCTTTATCTCCCCTCATTCCTACTCCTTTTCCAAACCCTAATCCATCCTTTCTTCCTCCCCAAGTCATTCTCTTATCTCTTTTTCCATCTCCTTCTTCAGAGAATCAAGGAGAGAACGGTGTCACCACCATTATCAAAAACTCTCGAAGTCTCGTAGACTCGCGACAAGAAGAAGACGAGGAGGGCCATCGCAAGGAAAAACAACCCTCTCATCGGATTGGTGATCGGTCGATCGAGCACGTGGATCAAAGACGTGCACAAGTATAGGTAACGGATCTCAACCTTCTCCCTTCCAATCGTCATTTCTCACGATTATGGAGAATGTATTTTTGAGGATACTTGCTCATTTTTGATCCGACCCCGGGATCTCCTCTTGCTGTTGGTATATCGTGGTTCTTCCTATGAAATCGATTATCTTGATCGTTTTTGGAATAAAGTAGCATGACGCGTAAAACTTAACGGGTTTTACACATGATATTAATGTGTGGCTTGATCATATCCTACTAGTAGTGTAACATTGAGATAATATAGGGACATGTCAAAGTTTATTAATAATTTTAATACATCATGAATATGCTACCCGTTTATGTTTGAGATAATGATTACCAAGGCATGGTTTATATGTTTTAGGATTTCACGCAAGAAGTATTTTTAGATAGTTATTGGCATCTTAAACGTATTCTGGTGTGAATAACAATTTCGATGTCTAGATATCTTATGTATGTTGAGATGGGATCGTGGTCTTTATGGAAACACAAATAGTTTTGTATTTTGACACATTAACGTGTAATAGGGTGTATAAATTTAGACAGGGGTAAACATACACGGCATTGGTTTTGACATATCAATTATGTTTCCGAACTTGAGTGTATTAAATTTAGATGAGACAAATTTCTTAAATAGCTTGCAATTTTTTTAACCATAGATTAGTACCATACGCTCCCAATGGTATAATACTATTATCTTTGATTAAGAGAACTCAGATAACCTGTATATCTTTTGGGGATCTGTAATTAAATGCATCCCATGCATAGGTTTTCAAGCCTAATAAAACCCTTGTGATGTTTAAACTTTTCTTAAATTCTTAAATTAATGCATATTGTTTACGGTTCCTCTTTTTCTGAACAAACGTATCTAAATATAGATAATTGCAATGAAAGAGAACGGGGCTTTCGATTTGTTGGTTGTTCTTATTATCTACAACTATCGAGGCATACATTGTTAGCAGCATAGTAGGATTTGGTTGGTGTATGAGGTATAGTTTATGTCATATGATTGGAGCAAGGCTATGGATAATTCACTACGTCAAATTTTAGAACCTTGTAACCACCTCATCTTTTCTTACCTATGAAGTATATCGGGACCTTAGCATTAGACTTGTATATGTGATCAAGCAAATGCATATATTACGGTCTTTTAAACTATTGAGATGTATGTCAGATCATGGCATCTTGTTCCTATACTTAATTCGGATCGAGAGCGAATGTCAGTGTATCCCTTTAATAACGTTGTTATGAAAATAAATGTGACACATGGATAATATTCGTGATACCTATAGGCATACCCTAAATCTAAAGCATGAGTTAATATCTAATATGTTGTGATCCGAGGGTCTTACGTAAGAATATTTTTTTGGCCAGTTGATTTAATGGAAGCTATTACTCATTCACTCAGTCACAAGATTAATTATCATGCATGATGGGTTGCGAGATAAATACGGCAAGGTGGGTGCACACCCTTGTCGTCCGGCTGAACCGACAGTGAGTCACCCCCACTCGAGGGGCATCATAGAGTGGGGTGGTGGTAGGTACTCTGGTGGAATTGAGGTGGATGCACGTGTGCATCGCACTTACGAATCCGTTTTGTTGCACTTTTTAGGGAGAGAGCGAGACTCCTCCAGCAGACTCGATTGACAGGGTTGAGACTCATTGGACATATATGCCTGTCTCGAATGTCAGAGTACTATCAACTAGACTAGCTGAAGGATCACGTTTGCGCACAGGTTTTGAGTTGCACTTTAAATGAAGTGTTGCAGACTTCATTTCTAGTGTAATCTTTCTCCTTTGACGGGTGAATCCGGGATAAGTAAATGAAATTAAGGATTAAGTTATGTCAAGGAATTGAATTTTTGGTTACGTAAAAGTTAAAGGCCTAAATTACATCGGATTGTATATTACTAGATGCTTTTATATTGTTCTCCATTAAACTTGTTCAGTTATTGCATTTGCATTACCTACCTATATTCTTTTGATTTAATTTATTTTATCCTTACTGAGTCAGTTGACTCATGAGTTACATTCTTTGGAAATCCAACAGGAAGTGTCGAACCAGAGACGGAGGCTCGCATTTTCGGTGGTGCATCTGTAGGACATTGTTGAGGTTGAGGCTTAGTTCTATAGTTGCTTTATCTCCCTTTATTTCGTCTAATTATGATGTAATAAAGAGACATCTGATATTTTATGTTCTTTCTTATGTGGACGTTGGTGGTCAATGGAAACTTAGATTTTCTTCCCTATCTTCTTTTTTTGTTGTATAAATGCTATATCATGCAGGTTGTTTATGATTGTTGTTGGGTAATATTGAGAATGGGTGTTGAGATGCGCTACCGTCGAAGCGGGGTGTTTCAATATGCTTTCTCAAAGAATATATCATACCTTCAAATTCATGTCATGCTTCCAAAGAACGACAATCATGCATGGAATTTGATTGGTCCCAATACCTCATGAGGGAGCTCATATCTTCCGATTCAGAAATGAACCTGTTTGATCCCTTTGAGAGATCGTATTACTCATATGCCCTTACACGCACACCAGCGCGCCGGTGTATAGACCTTGCTTAGGTCATCAACCTCTTGCTCTGCCAAATGTACACACTCAGACATATAGTAACACATATGTCTCCGGTCAGAGGATGCATGCCTATGCACATTCAACATAGGACTTAGGTCATCTCGATATCATTAAGTCAACCCATTGACCTAGCTAATCTGACACCTCCGAATCACTATTCCTATGCAGAGGACCTGCATCAAGAGGTCGGTCAGACATCAGCCTATGTGAGAAAGGATTTCCATCTCCTATTCAGGCTGGAGATCATCTCTTAATGATCATTTGACGGCGCTTGTTGAGTCCTCTATTTAACTCTTTAGATATTCATCCAAACACCAGCCTCTATGATTCATTTAATGAATCAAAAGCTATATGCTCATCAAGATGGCCATAGTACATAACCCTAATTTTACGGAGGGACCTTATAGTGCATTCATTCATTTAATTTCAGAAAGGGAGTGAAACATTAATAAATTTTATTGATAAGCATATATATTACAATAACATTTATTGTAAGAATGGTTCGCCCGGGGCTCACATGTCCAACAATGTAGTTTCCCACATGAGGCAATTTGGTAATTTTGCAAGTACGCATTTTATTGTTAGGACATGTTATCAAATGAATGTTTAGTTTATAAAAATTATAATCAAGTCCCTATTCATCTACAAAAGTTTATTTTATGTTTTTTGTTTGTAATAAATATTTCTTTCAAGTCAAAATCAAAGGAAAATATAGATTGATGCCTAGAACCATGATCTTGCATGGATACATTTTATTTCACATTTAACTCTATTTTCCTATTTATAAAAGTACAAAACATGCATATTTCCCTACTAAACATAAAAATCCGTTAAACTTAAATTATTTATCCAAAAATATATTATCTATATTATAGTATATACTATCACATATTTAAAATCATTGAAAAAAATAAATAATTTCAAAACCTAAGAAATCTTTAAAAATCTACAAATAATCTGCAAAAAATTCAAAAATATATCTTTCTATATCTTCATTTTATTATAATATATAGTATATATTAAGAATAGTTTAAAGCTTATTCTAGATTTATACATATTTATTAAAAATGCAATGCAATTTTATTTTATCTTTTTTGACTTTATTTTACTTATTTAAAATATCCAAAAAAGGTTATATACATTATGTATATATCCTATATATTATCTATATCTATTATTTTAAAAATACAAAAGAATTAAAAAATTTCCAGAAATAAAAATAAAATAAAATAAAACATTTTAAAAACATAAAAATTAAACATAATTAAAAATGAATATAAAATAAGAAAAAGATGAAACAATCCAAAATTTATTATTAGTTAGCAATAATTAGTTATAATTTCAGTACACTTGTTTTCTTCCCATTGTTCGACACTCTACCATACATACGTTTATGTCATGAATCATTCACACTTTGATGGATCATTACCAGTGTTCTCATTCGCATTTTGATGAATCATTTTACTATGGGTTGATTGTTGTTTGATCTCGGATCAATCGACGCAACGACTAGTGTGATTTCTTGTTAGCGCATCACGATCGATCCTTGTCAACAAAAGGCGTCGTTGTCGGGGATAACAAAGGTTAAGGTATAATAGTGTATATATTACACTTGCTCTTTATTTGTCTTTATTTATATTTTGCATAATTGTTCTCATCACTTCTCTTGTTTGATTTTGATGCGAGGGACCGTAAAGAGAGGGCAGATTTTCCAAGAGACCCGAGGCACCCTAGCGAGGTAGAGGCCGACTCTTCAGACTGAGTCGATAGGAGAGAGAAGCAAAAGAAGATAGAGAGCCGCGCATAACGTCATAGTGTATATTAGATAGTCTTTATTTCTTTGTGAGAGCATGATATGTAATTAATTTGTAATGACTAGATACTATTAAGACACTTAGGTTTTCCAAGTTTATTTTATCAAGTGTTTGTTCCATTGGGGACCCGATCATATTTTTTATCGCATTTTTATGGCTGTGTATATTCTATTCTATCAATTTCCCCCTTGTTTTATTTTGTTTCTCGTGTTTTAAGATTTTCACTTTATTTTCATTACTTGTCTTGTATGCTTGAGCCTTTAGTTTAGGCTTTTATTGTATTGAGTTCGATAATATTAGGTTCAAAACCTATTAAGAATATGTATTCCTATAGACATACAGTTGGGCTTAGTCAAATAAAATTGGTACTTCCCTCTAATAGAAGTTATTGTTTAGGATGATTCGCTTTAGAATTTGCATATTGATTAGGTATAATTTTGGTGTAGATCATATCGCATGTAAATTCCTGGATCAAGGTACACATCTCTATCAACTACATGTATTCAGAGATTCCATGCCATTTGGCTTTTCCTCTTTTCTCGATTTCTTATATTCAGAAATAAAAGGAAATCAAAAAAATCATTAGGTGTATATATTTGAAAAAAACTCAAAAAGTGAAAATCAGAAATTCAAGAGGGTCTTCCTAAAAACTTTGACCAAAAATAAAATTAATTAATGGATTTTATTATATTGGTTGCATAAAGCCTACATTGTTCTTAAGTACATTCCGGTCCGAGTTGGGCATAAACCTTAGAGATTAGAGACAAAAACCCAGCTCGAATACTGCCTTGACTATAACCCTAGTTTATGAAGTATTAGCGCTTCTATTTGTGCATGGGCGAATAGGTTAGAGTTTGTTTGTATACTTTGTCTTATATACTTGAGAATAGGGAACTGAAACGATAGGACCCTATCTCATCATACCACACTCAAGTACCCTTTGGGGAAGTATTTGATTCACTACATCAGCTTTCTTTCTATTTCTTTGGCCGAATAGATTGCCCAGATCCAAAATCGAGGACATCAAAAACCACATATTACATAATATAAATGAAGTGGGAAGCACATGATGCTTGTCTGGTAGTACTCACTCTCATATAGGGGCAACACTAAAATAAGATTGAAAAGATTGCTTGAAAATAACCAATAAAAACTACCAAGATATATAGCCGAACTCTCAGAACTTCACGGGTTGTGATAGTGAATTCACCCTTACTTTGTAGTTTGATTGATTTGATCTAGGTAAAAGATAAAAATCGCACTTGTGCCTTTTAGTCACACTTTTTTATCACAACTTTTTATTGCGTTCATATTAAGCCTTCATTTCTTTTTCCTCTTCATTTTTATGTTAATCCCAATGTTCCTAAATTCTTCGTCTTCCTTTTTATTCCTAAGATGGCAGATCAGGGACTGTTTTGAACTGACTCCTCAAACAACCATATCGATTCCCTGATGTCGACATCTCCAATAATTTGGGGGCATTCTAGAGAGGATGGTTCAAAATTTGTGAACCACTCTCGAGACTCCTCATTTCTTTGTTCACAAATAAATTGGGATGACTCTCTTTTCGAATTATCATACTTTCGAATGGATATCAAACAATCTCCATTCACATCTCGCACTCTAATAAAGTTCAGGATTGACCATAATCTTGACACTTCTCTACATCTGATGCATATTTTAAGACTAATTGAGGCATATTTCCCATTATAGAACAATAACTCGATATGAAACTGTCATCATTTGATTTATAAAGAGACATGGATCCTCATAAAGGTAAGGCACATCAGGTAGAGCAGAATGAGGTTAATGCACATATGCTCGCCTCCATACATGCGATTCAGCAACAACTGATCACACGGGCTGAGACTCAGACTACCTTCCAAGAAATGCTCATTGAGATGAGGAGGGACAAAGAGAACAGAGGAGGAGAAGAGCACCATGTAGGTGGATACCATGGACGAGAGGAGGAGAGAAGAGAAGTACATAAATCGACTCTAAAAGAAACTTACAATCTTGGAGCTAGTCAGGACATTAAGTGGATCCGCATCCTATAGATCGACGTACACTTTGAACACAAGTTGCAATCGCTTTCTCTTTTACCAATATTTCATGGCAACATAAATGAAGAACCTTATATCCATTTGAAGTAGTTTAATCACATCTGCAGAGCAATACACTAATCCAACATCCTGTTAGAGGTAGTTAAGTTGACCGCTTTCTCATTTGGCCTTCAAGATAAGGCTTTGTATTGGATAATCATTTGGGAAAATTGGTAGCGACTTGGGAAGAGCTTAAATCATCTTTCTTATACAAGTACTATCCTCTAAGTTGTCTCAATCATATGTGTTCATTGATTTCAAACTTCTCATAGTTGTCCCACGAGCCTATTCACGAGACGTGGGAATGATTCAAATAGCTATAAGAGAAGTGCCCATCATGATATTCTGAAGATCATATAGGTACATAATTTGTTGGGGTTTAAATGAAGACAACCAAAGGCTGGTTGATGCTGCCTGTGGAGGCTCTCATTTCATTAAGGATGAAGATGCCATTTGACAAATCTTCAAGGAAATGAACTAAGGATCAACCACACTCTCTTTGTCCTGTGCGTTTCAAAGAATCCCCAGATCCTCAAAAAGACTATCAACATGGCAGCATCACATGAAGAGGATCGGTGATGAATCTCCATTTCATTACCCTTACTCTATCATTTTGGCCTTAAAAACCGTAGCTAATGCATGTAAATAGCATTATATTGTACAAATTAACATTCATTATTTATTCCATTTATTTTATAGAAAATAAAGTTTTTAATTCCAAAATTATAGAATAACGAAAAAGAAAGAAAAGAAAAAGAATAAAATGCAAAAGGTGTACCTAAACCCCGAGGCCTAAGCATCTAACGAATTGGTTGACAAGAAATAAAGTAGGGGGAGATAAGGGCCAAAAATCCATTAAAAATACATTATACATGAAAAGTCAATAAGCCCTTTTTGGGATCTATTTTATTTTCTATTATTTATACCTCAAACAAAGAAACATTATACATGAAAGTCACGGAGAAAATTAGAAATAAAAATAAAAAATTGAATTCATACAAAAATAATATACAATATAATTTTTATACTCTAAATAAAAAGCCAAAATCTAAACTTCTTAGACCAATATATCCTCAATAAAAACTCAAAATGTATAAAAATAACCTTTAATCACGTATAACTTTTAATAAGATATATAATGAATGTGGTTTCATTAAATTTTAAGTAAAGATGTGAAAGTTTGGTTTTAGACTCATATTGTATAATATACCTCAATAAAATATTCATTTTATTTATACTTTATTATTTTTTAGAATTTTATATTTTATAATTTTGTAAATATTATTTATAATATATTTATATATTTAGAGTAGAATAAAACCACAAATAAAACTCTAAAATAAAATAGTATAAAAATTATATAGGTGAAATACCTATACTTATACCTATATATTATATATCTATATTTATTTAAGTATACCTATTACATAAAAAATACAATAGAATATATTTATATATACAAAATAAGTTATAAATACGTAAAATATGAAATAAAATAATAAAATAAAAAAATGCAAAATAAAAATAAAATAATAAAAACATAAGTAAATATACCTATAAGTGAAACCCTCAAATTAACTCATAATAAATAAGTTCCTATAAATAAATAAAAATCATAATAAAACACTGTAGAAAATAAACATTTTCTATTCTATAACTAAAATTATTTTTTTCATTTACTATTTATTATTTTTTTCAAATAATTTTGACTCGCCTTTATTATGGTTGGTCCACTTGGACCAACCAAGAGAAGTCAAAAGTTGACCCCGGCCAACTCTTCATCCTTTTGGGAAGATTCCTTCACGACTTTTGTTCTTCAATCCTCCACCTATCACAACCCATGGAATTCGTGGATCGAGGAGAACTGTAGCGGGTTGTTCAACTCGATCTTTCAGCCACTCCAGTCTCCTGTACAAAAGCTATACCTGATTTTCTTTTATTTTTTAAGCACCACCTTTTGTCCCTCCTTTTGCGCTCAACATCCCGAGGAAGGTGACAACTTCCTTAACAAGCTTTTGGTACAATGGAGGAGTAGTTCCGAGGTAATTTCCACCATCTTCGGTGGTTGTCTACCATATATAAGGTCCATCTCATTGCCTACAGCCTCTCGAGGTTCTTTTTATCGCTTTTTAGATAGACGCTAGTTGTAGATTTAGTTTCCACATTTTATTTTAGCTTTTGATCAATTGTATTAGAGTAGATTCACGGATTCATAATTCGTCAGATTTCTGCTCTAGCAAACCATCCTACTGTGCTCTGCCTTGTGTTCCGACCAGCCAACCACATTACCTTCTTTCCCTAACGGTTCCCTATGCCCTGCCATATTCCATCCACCTTGCTCCTCCCTAAAGCAGGATAACGCCGCTTCACCTCCTCCTTTTGCTGGAGCAACTTCCATCTCACCCCATTTCCAATACATTCCACCCGCTAACGATTAGAGGAAGTTTACCCTCGACCCCCTTATTTTTGTGATGGTCTCTGAAGGACAAATCTCCCTCGAGGCAATTTTGTCATTCACCGGAGGTTCCTAGATCTTCTTTGCTCCTCCGACCTCTTAGGAGCACTTCGGCAATCCCAAATCTTTTTGAGCCAACTGATAAACGCAGAATTGAGAGCGGTTGTATTGACTCACAAGGCGAGTCAACAGTCGATGTCTTAACCACTACAAAATCCTGGTTTAATCAACAATTAACCCACACTAAAGATCAATAAATTAGAAATAATGTGGAGTTAAAATTTATTTTTAACTCTGCACAAATGATGTAAAGGGCAAGTATGCAGAGAGTTCGAACACAGGGAGCAAGCAGGGTAATTCAAACAAGTGTGCACAAGTGAGTGTGTGTGATGTCTACATTAAGCAAGCAAGCAAAGAAATTTTTGTGGGTTTTTAATTCTTAATTTTTTTTATTTTAATTTTTAATTTTCTATTTTGATTTTTAATTTTCTGATTTTTATAATTTTATATTTTATATTTTTTTTCAATTTTGGAATTTAAAACAATGTAATAAAAGACAAGATAGAGTAATTATAAAAATATGCAAAAATCACCAAAAATTCAGAAATAAAATGTTTTTGATACTTTTAGGATTTTATACTATTTTTGTGATTTTTAGGTGTTTTTCAAAGTGTTTTTGGTATTTTTAAATACTGAAATAAGACAAAACAGTGAAAAAGGTAATGGCTGTGAGTAAAATAGGAATTAAGGTTAGCAAACAGCAACCAAAATTTTTCACACTAATTTTCAAATAAAGAGAATGAAATATAGAGCAATAGGAACTGAGTTTGTGTTTTTTGGAGTTTTCTACAATTATATATATTTTTTTGAAGTTTTTGAGTCTTTTTGAATTTTTAAGGTTTTTCTTTTGAGATTTTTAGTGATTTTGGACTGACACTAGAAAATGGTAAAACACACAAAATATAATTTTTTTGGAGTTTTTCAAAACGTTTTTATAAATTTTATGGGTTTTCTAATGCAAACAGTGAAATAACTGCATGTTTTTTATTTTTAATAAATATTTAAAAGCAATAAAATTAAGAACTAAAATTATGGTGACAAAATACAAACATGCAGGAGCTTAAGTTCAAAATTTGAGAATTTTTAGAGGCCAAATGAAGGTCCAAATAAATAGAGCAAGTCAGCACAAGTGATAGTCCTGACAGGGACTGTATTGCAAATAGATAAAACTATGGGGGCAAGCCTGCAATTTTACAAAAAATATATAACTGAATTAAATAACTTCTGGGCCAAAAACAAAATACAAAACCCGCAAGACCTTTCCCGCAAAATACCCACCCAAGCACGTGCGATGCACGCGCCTGGGAAGGGCTAGAATGTAATATTACAAAAGTTCTGGGGCTGATTTGTAAACTGTCCAGATAATTTATAACTGAAATGGAAAGTTACTGGTCTAATCCTAAATAATACAAAATCCGGGGCCCTTTTGGCAAAAACGCCCAGGCGCACGTGACGAGCACGTGCGTCCGGCGAGGACCTTTTTATAATTCCAAGGAGTTCAGGGGCTGCTTGCTAAATATTACAAAAATAATAAAGCTGCAAAGGAAAGCTTCTGTACTAATTGCTAAATACAAAAATGAGGAGGGATAAAATGCAAAATTCCCTCACCCAAGGTGGATCGGACGGCAGATCACGCGCCACTTAAGCCACGTGTCGCAGCGCGGACACCCGATACCCCTTCGCTTCCTACGGCCACGATTAGAGCTTCATCGTCGATCGAACGGCAGGGGCCATATCTAAATCCAACGGAAGCTGCTCCACAGGAAGATCGGATGAGGATCCGACGGCAAATGATGGACCTTGAAGAACACACGAGGAACTCGAACTGGGCGTGTTTGGATTCGCCAGAGTTCGAGCTCCCGTGCACCTTCGTTATGCTCCAACAGCTCCTCCCCGACGTCCAGGTGTCTACGAGGTGGCCAAAGACCACGGTGTGGGCTACGGCCGTGCAAGGTATCTCCGGCAGACCTGGGACATTCTCGGGCAAAAAGATGAGGCACAAGAGCCTCTCCTGGGACCTGCAATGGATAAACAAGAACGCGACAGTGCAAGTATCCAAGCCCAGGTCTTATTGGCGGAATAAAACAGCGATGGATGGTGAGGGTGGTTGCCGGAGCACAAGAGCTCTGACGAAGTGTTTGATGAAGAAATCGGGGTGATTTAATCGATGGAATGATCAGCGATATGCACTAATTCGAACCTAGAACTACCAGCTAGCTAAACAATTAAAAGAAATAGAAAAACATAACCTCAAGGGCTGTAGAACCCGAGGTTTGGACCTCACGGCCGCAAGGCCGGAGATGGGGTTGGAACGCGGCCGGCAAGCGTCGCCGCACCTTGACGAGGGTCCTGGGATCCTCCCCTGTCACAGGAGGTTCGACCTTGCCACACTCGGAGGTTAGAGTCTCTCCAAAATCGGTTCAAGGGGAGAAGGAAAGTCAGGGTCTCGGTTTTGAACATGGTGATGGGGCGATCTTTGAGGAAGAGTCACGGGCGAGAGGAGAAGATCTAAGGAGATCTTTGAGGCTGGCGAGTTAGGTGGTTGTACCGGGTACAAAATCGCAGAAGAAACCAACCTCAAAGTGTAAAAGATGCACCCTCGAAAAATGGGCGAAAGTGGGCGAAAAACCCAATGAGATGACAAGAACAGGGGGGTCAGACAGTTGACCGAGGTCAACTGTCAAACGCACCTGGTTGGTCCACGTGGACCAACCAGGAAAAACCTGTAAAAAATGTCATGTTAATTCAATTTAAAATAATAAATGACATTATTTCATTGAGGTTATAAAATAAAAAATGTTTAAAAATTTATAAATTATTTTATTATGATTTTTAATTATTTTTATGATATTTTTTTTACAAGTTGCTTTTATACCCCTATATAGGTACATTATCTATATACTTGACTATTTGATTTTTAATTTGTGATTTTAATTTTATTTTTTTTATTTCTTATTTTATAAAATTATAAAATAATTTTATATACACAAATATATTTTTATTTCATTTTTCTGATTTATTTTGTATAATTAATAAACTATAAGAATGTATTGTATAGGTATGTACATAGGTATTGTATCTATGTATTTTATTTACAAGTATTTTTATTTTGATTTTTCTTTAGGTTTTTATTCCAATTTAATGTACACAATCATTATAAGTATTAATTACAAAATTATAAAAATATAAAAATAATGAATAAATACTAAATTGAATATTTTATTCTGTACACTTATACAATGTGGGTCTAAAACTCACCTTTCAAACCGTAGCTCCGCCAAATGCGAAACCACCACCATTGGATAGATTATTTTATTCTATATACAATTAAAGTGAGTATGCCGCATTTGGAGTTTTCATTTGTGAGATACAGGTCTGGGAAGTTGGGATTCTGGATTCTTGTTCAGACCATAACTTTTTATCTGTACATTATTTTTCTGTGAAATCAATTTTGTATTTTTCTTTATTAAATTATCTACAACTTTCATGTACAAAGTTTCTCTATTTGATGTGTAAAAAGTGGAACCAAAAATAGGTCCCAAAATGAATAAAGAATGAATAGAAAGTATAGGTACTTTATCTGTATTTTGGCCCTTATCTCCCCCTACTTTATTCCTTGTCGACCTATTCATCAAGATGCCTAGGTCTCGGGGTTTCGGGTCATAAAATATTTACAATATTTTATTCTTTTTCTTTTCTTTATTTATTCTATAATTTTGGCTTTAATTACAGCATTTTATACACTATATAGATGCACATGCATGAATGCTAAGATGATGAAATAAAGGGTATTTACAGGCATTTGCTAGGGTTTTTGATGCCAAAATGATAGAATAAAGATGATGAAATGTGGATTCATCATCCCCCTATACTTTCCTTTGCTAGTCCCTAGCAAACACTTATGCAATAAGTGCAAAAGAAAAAGAAAGAAAGAAAAGAAAAAGAAGAAGAACTTGGATTTAATTTGATTATCAAACTTGTCTTCACAAAATCAAAGTTTGGAGCTTAAGTCGGACCTTTGGAATTTTAGTGCGGTCGGAACCTTAATGAGAACCAAATTTGAAATCCAACAGTCCTTAAGAATCCCAAAACTCTGTCCAAGTCTCCTCAATAGCCTGGTCAGAAATACTTCAATTCATATGAAAACTCTTACGACTACGAATCTGACTCGTATAGTGTAAGTGATATGTAGCTCCCCACCTCAGAAGTAACAAAGAAACAACCTCCCTCACCCTGGTAACTCTAATGCCTCGGTCTAGCAACTCTTTCCTCGAGAAGTGAGGTATTCCCTTCTAAGTTCAAGTGCAACCGGCTCAAGAAGAGGGGTAATAAGAGGTATAGAATTTTTGGGAGCTCAACCAGTGTAGCTAAGTCTCCCGCTGCAAGCTTCATGAGATGTAACATGGATACAATAAGCTTTTGCTTTATTGGACTATATACACTCCGGTGGGGTTATTAAATTTTCAATCTGACCCACCACTTTTTTGGAGTTCTTTTTTTTTGCTTTCTTTTTTTTTTCAAGTGCATCTGTACAACATATCTACATGGTGAAACATATATACAAGAAATTTTCCTCTTGAGCCAGTAGACTATCCCTATTTTGAAGCTTTATTGCAACCCACGGCTTCTGTCTTTAGCCTTCATCACCACTAGACCAAGTTGAGGCGCACTTCCTTCACTAAAAGAAGAAGAGAGGTTCCGCCTAGAAGTACTACCCTCATATGCTACCCCAAGCCAAAAGGAAACTGCCTCCTCACCACCTCATCCGTGGAGAGCTCTGTGAAAGGTGCAGGTGTCCAAGTTAGGTCATTATCAACAAGAGTCGTGCGTGTGCTCCGAAATACTCTACTTAGGTAGTCAAGAATCCATTGAACAAGTCCCGTGATCCTCAAAGAATTAAGTCAACTAGACCTGAAGTACCTCAAACCCGGTTCCTATAAGGTTCCTGTTATTAAGTAGATTTTAAGGTCCAATCAAGCTCCAACCTCCGGATTTGACTTGTTCAACTATCAAACTCAATCCGATAAATGTGAATGCTATGTAATGCAATGCAGAAAATATTTTTTTGATGCAATTTTCAAGATTTTTGAACTTTTTATGGATTTTTTTTGAAAAGATGATGCATGCATTTTTTTTTGTATTTTTCGAAAAGATTTTTCAAATGTTATTGGATTTTTAATTTTGCAAATGTTTTTGGGAATTTTGAAAACAAAAAGTTTTGGCTGAAAGTTAGGTGAAAATATGTACACGGGAGTGCTTCTTATATTTACAAGAAGTGGATTTTAAGAATTTACAAGGGTAAGTGATCAATTTTATTCATATATATAGTGGATTTTGGTGTGATGTAAATATTCCTCAAACTTATTTGACACAAGCTTTTTCACACAATTTTGAAAACTATAGTCCAACATAATTTTTACAAACATTTTTACAAACATGTACACACATTTGAAAATCATTTTGCAAAGGTTTTCCAAACAGTATATATAGGTTTTTCAAAACATTTTTGCAACCATTTTTCAAACCATTTGCAAATCATTTTTCAAACATTTTATTTCACACAAAGAAAATAAATTTTACAAAACACACATTTTTACAAAGGTTGAAAACATGTAACAAAATGTTTTGCAAATAGTTTTCAATAAATGTTCACAAAGATTTTCAAACTATTTTTCAAACATTTTGCAAAAAATATTTTCACCTGATTTATTAATCAGTAATTACCAAAAGAATTTGAGGAACAGAACAAATTTTTATGAAAGATTTTTAATGAATTTTTTAAAGAATAATTAGCCATATTATTAAGAACATACGAAAGTACGAGTTATGGCTAAAGTATATACATAGTATATACGCCCCCCCTATACATAGCTTGAGCTATGTCCTCATAGATCAGAGAGAAAAGAGAAGACATAACTCGTACTAAGTATAGGCAAGTCTAAAGAATAAATGAATAAATGAAGGAATGAATGAATAAATGAGAAGTTGACCGTCCCCACTATACTTAGGATCAAATAATCCTAAGTATAGCAGACTGTATACAAAGCAGGGAGGGTCAAGGGTGGGAATGAACAGATCGTACTCTGATTGTCTCCCCCTATACTTAGAGTAAGGTATCCCTAAGTATAGACAAGAAGAGGAGACAATGGAGAGGATCGAATAATAGAGAAACTCGGGGTGCACACCCCCCTATACTTAGGACAAAGTACGTTCTAAGTATGGAAAATAATCTACATGGGGCGGCATCTTTTTGGTAGATAGAGAAAATAGAAGAGGAAAAGAAGAAAAGAAGAAAAGAAGAAAGAGATCTGAAGATGGAAGGGTAGATAAGAGGATATACACATCACTCCCCCTGTATTTTGGGTAAAATAAGCCCTAAGTATAGGCAACGACAAGAGTGAGGACACAAAACGATGAAAGAACACTCGGCTCGTCCACCCCCCTATACTTAGGACAGAGTACGTCCTAAGCAAGGCAAACACGAGAATGGGTGGCCGAGCAATACGGAAGAAAGAACCGAGGTACACAAGGGAATATACAACAGAGATGGATGTATGATGAATCTGTTATTCATCACTCCAAAAGTCAAAAATAGAGCCTTGTTCCCGAGAAAATAGAGGCATATTTCCTTTTATCTTGCATAAATAACACTCATGCATGCATCCATAATTCATGCATTATAGCAGCTCATCTGCATTTAAATAAGAAGCCAAAAATCCCCTGTAAAATACCTCTTCATCAAATAACTCCTTCTCTATAATAGATGTGTATACTCCTTAATAATATAGGGAAGGATGCCACAAATCACCCTTGTAAAATAGCCCAAATATCCTGAGAACCCTTGTACATTAAAACACACATAAAGCCCGCATACAAACCCCTACTTAGGTCTACTCACTCTTAGAATACTATATATTAAAAGACCTTCAAAATGAGACTAATTTCATCGAAGTTGGAGCTTGTATGAGAAACTTGGGTTTTTGGGTCATTTTGTATACTACATATGTATATTTATGTATCTTTGTATTATATGTGACCTCATCTCCGTCTTTGGTCAACATGAAACTTGTAGATCTCATCAAGATCTACAACTTTCATGTTTCGAGTTTTTCCAAATTCGGCTTCCTCTTCTCTCTACACGTGTTTTCCCCTCCAACCATTCACAGCAGGCCACGTGGCGCACTCTGATTGCGCCACGCGGCCCGCTGCCCTTTGTCTGATCCGCCCGCGCCTTCCGCCGTTGGATGGCCATCCTGATCCAACGGCCGAGCCGCTGCCACGCACGCCCTTCATATGGACCGTAGGATCAAAGCCCATACCTCATCTCCACCGTCCCTTAGCGCCGCGCTCTCAGCGAGCCACGTGGCGGCATCTACGCCGCTCGATCGCGCCCCCGCTCCTCTCATCACAGCCGCCCACCTTCCAGCGAATCTCGACCCTCAGATCAACCCTACCCTTTCATCTGAGCCATCCGCTCACGCCTCACCAAAACGCGCCACGTGGCGCTCTCATAACCCCTCATCTGGGCATCCCAGATCTCATCGTAACCGCTCCATCTCGCTTCGATCCCCACCGTTGGATCACAAGATCCAACGGTGGAGACTTCGTCTCCTACCTCGGGCGCCCCTCTCTCCCACGATCTCTGCCTTGCGGGAGGGGCGCCCCCCTTTCTTTTTTTGGGCACACGTCAGCCACCCTCGCCGGCCGCTGACCTCCCCACGACACACCCCACTCATCCCTCTCCCTCGCCAGCTCCCTCAAACACCACCATCTCCGCCACACTCGCCCCACGACAGCCACCAACTTCGCCATCCACCCAGCCAGACCGTCACCTTCATCCTTTAAATACCCCCTCTCCGGCCACATTCATCCCCATCCGCCACTCCAGAGAGGAACCTAGAGCTCGGAACCTTTGATTTGTGACAGGAATTGAGTGAATCCTTGAGCGAAGACAGCCCTTCTTCTCCGGCGAGATCCACGGTGCCACCGCCGTGTCGCAGCCGCCCTCCGTGTAGCTGCTTGAGCTCGGGGCTTTACCGACCTCTTGAGCGACGACCTGGAGCTCAAAGCTGAGCCCCAATCCCCAGGTAATCCCCTCCATCTCTCCTCCGATCGTTTTCTTCTTTTCCCTTCATCTTCTCCGATTTTATTCTCTGTCCACGATCATCTTCACGCCTCGCCTTCACTCCGCCGAGCTCCACGTCGGAGCTCTCATCCTCGCTGACCCCTCTGCATCTTCAGATGCTCCACTCCACCGTCCATCGATCTCCAGCTCCGCCGCTTGGCCGGAGCAACGTCGCCCGACCACCTCACGACGCCTTAGGCCTCGCCAACCAGCACCACTTCTCCACAAACGCACGCACGAGCCTCGGCTATACGTCTAACACTTGCAGGTACTCCTTTGATCATTGGCCGGAGCCTCACCGGAGCTCTCTTCGAGCTTCATCGACACCGAGCTCCAGCCCTCCTCCAGGGATCCAGAGACCACCGGAGCCTTCGCCGCGCACTGACGACTCTTCCGAGCAAGGTGGGAGCTGACGAAGCTCATCACCGGAGCTTGACGACCGAGGCGGAGCTCGGCTGCTTTCACCGGAGCGCAGCCCTCTCCTCCGCAGGCGGCGGAGGATCGATAGAGAAGAAGGAGCAGCAACCGTTCGATCCTCTGATCGAACGGTCTTCGCCTCTCCACGCGTCCACTTCGCCGCCCTCATCCTCGACCGTTGATCATCCCTCGGATCGGACGACTCTCCAGCTGCCACGCGTCTTCATCGACATTCCTTGGATCCATCTTGATCCAAGGGCCTTCAGGCCGCCACGTCCCCTTATCCGAGCCTCGGCCTCCAAGCCTAGGCTCGGGTGACCCGAAGCTGCATCGAAGCTGAGCCGAACCTCCAGAAGACCCGAGCCTCGCTCCGAGCCTCCGACGCCCTCCGAACCTAGGTCGCCCCACGTGAGGAGCACGTGCGAACTGGGTTATTTGCACCGACGCCCCTGGATCTTTCACAAATTGCGAAAAGGTCCCTGTGAAGTAGACACCACGTGAGGAGCACGTGTCTTGTGGAACAATTGCATAGACGTCCTGCATATTATTGGTAATTGCATTTTCGTCCCTGTCAGCACGTTTACTTATTGAAATTTTATTTTCCAGTATTGCATTTACACCCTTGTGTTTGCTTGTGTCCATAGCATGCATTTTTGATCATTTTGAAATTCTAAAAATTGCATGTTGTTGAGAATCTTGTCCTCTACCTGTTAGTACACGTGTTTGATTTTTGTTGGTATGCTTGAATTATTAATAAATTAATTGGTTCATTTGTGTCATATTTTGCCCAGTGATGCCTTTTGATTTTTAATTAATTATCTGTGCCTTCAAAAATCGCCAAAAATTCACAGTAGCTTAAGGACATTATTTTCAACACTCCATAAAAATTGCATGTCGTTTGCACGCATAACGAGGCCTCAATAAATAGTTTAGTGATTTCCTTAAATTAATTTTAATTAATTCATTTCACAATAAATTTAAGTTCTGTTAATTTTCCTAGGTTCCTGATCATTAGACCATCCTAGGATAATTTTAGTTCTTGGAAAAATTGTGATTTGATATTTATTAAAAATTAAAAACTGAAAATCACTCTGTCTGTTTATTTAATTCACAGAAAAATTATTTTGAGTCGAAAAATTCCAAAAAAAATTAGGTTAGCTTAATTTCATCCCATTTCATAATCTGGCCAAGTTTCATAATTTTTGGAATTAATTTGACCATCTTTCTGAATTAACATTTAATTTGGCCTGATTTTGCATGTGTATTGCATAAAAAAGCTGAAAAAGACCAAAAATATATTCCCCGAAAATCTCACACTTGGATTTTGCTAAAATTCGACCTAAGGAGACAGTTGCCTCCCTGAGTTCGACCTTGGACTTCACCAAGTAAAAAAATTGCCGCTTAAAATTAACTTCATATTAATCAATAAGTGGTTTTTGATATTCCCTCTCGTATCCGACTGCAACGAACACTTAAAAGTAATTTGGACCATTAATTTGACCGAATTAACTAAGGGTGCGGGAGCGAACATCAAAATGGCGCCGTTGCCGGGGAGGCACGGCTTAGGATAATTTTTAGCAAATTTTTGAGTGTTTGATTTTCCTTCCCCGGGTAGTCTGACCCCCGGTTTTTCTTGTGAATATTTCTCTGTCTTGTAAATTTCTGCATTTTTGTGTCGTTCTTGATCTAACCTCAACTTGTTTTTGTGCGAGGGACACCGGAGTCGAAGACGCTTCGAGGAACACGCATTCGAATTTGTTTGAGTGATTTGAGAGAACCTGTAATCTCATTCATTTCCACATATTTTTTCTTGCATCATATCCAGCGGTTCCCGTTTGGGATCTCGCGTGTGTAAAGATAGTGAAACTGTGTCCCGTGTGTTGTGTGGGTGAATTGTAACTTAGCTTGCACTAGCGGCTCCTCGAGCCACTCTAGGACTTGTTTGTGCTCGTAATCAATAGGACCACACAATACACTTAAAAGACGCACCTAGACCGCAGTACTTAGTCAAATTTAAACTGTTCTTCACGCTAATAGAACTGCCTGTCTAGGAGCAGCTTTTCATCGCTTGCATTTGCATGTAGAGTAAAGTTTTCAATTCTGTATTGCATCCTGCATAAAAAAAGCGAAGGGATCACTGTAAGTATTCTCTACTCGGCATAGCATCATCGATTTTTCGTGCATCGGCTTTTCTCGATTTCTCCCTCTGATTTTCTCACTTAAATTAAACAGGAAATTGGGACTATCCGATAGGCGTGCTTTGTGGTGGACTAATTAAAGTGATAACTTAACTTTAAAAATCGGGACTGCTAACAGTATTGACAAAAAAAAGAGAATAAAATCTGAAAATTGTTTGCGGGAGATTAATCCCGATCTTGTATTCAGGCTGAGTGAGGGTACTTGAGTGTGTGTGAACACCTTAAGGCAGAGCCCAAATCCCCGCCTTCCATATCACGAGCCAACTGATCTTAGCAATTATCACGAGTGGGATACTTTTAAACTCATTGACAAGTACCAAGTAGCCTCCGCCTTCACAGGTAGATAGGGGCGAACCAGCGGTACTCTGCGACAAGGCCTAAAAGCTTTGTCAGCCTCCGCCTCAGTGCAGGTAGATAGGGGCACGTCATTGAGTCCCCACTCCGGATAGGAGCAAAGAAAGGGAGGATCGACGGTATCTTAGGCGACAGGATAAACAGGAAAGACGCATCCAGCTCTAAGCCGACTTTCCTCTAGGCCGCGTAATCCTTGCTATTTTTGCTTGAATATCACACTTAAAAACTACAAGATAAATTGGACTCAACTTTGAGTCCTTCACTGTGTTGAGTGTGAATTCAGGGTTTGCTCTTGCGTTTGTCTTCGTGTCTGTCCGTGTGTGTTATCCTGCGCAATTGCGCATTTGCTACCTCGCTCTACTTACATTCATTATCTTCTCTTCAAGATGTCGGGATATTGGTCCCCATACCCTGAGACCTCTAGTCATTCCTCATCGATCATATACCGATCATCTTCACCTTCTCATTCTTCCATGTATCCTCCGCCGCCCACGGGAGACCCTTACCCGTGGTCGGCTCACCCTCAATCCGATTATGAAGTCAGAACTTCGACTGACTTCTCCACTTCTTCGCATTTCTCACCTACTCCATATTCTAGCACCACGGATCCACTTCCACCTTGGGCTGACTATCCTTACTCCCGAGAGCTTGCAGGAATCAAAGACTCGAATGAAGAGCAAGCCACTGCTGAGACAGATTATTGGCAAAATTATATGCCCCCACATACTTCACCCCAAGTAGGGACCATACCACAACTCATATATACACATCCCGACTTGAACTTAGGGCATAACACGGTCGATCGAACATGCAGAATGGAGAGGCCTGAACATCATGATTTCCCAGACTTGATTGACTTTAGTGATCAAGCCTCCATTAACCAGCCTTCATTTGGAGAGCCTATACATTCACAAGATTGGACTCATGACCTAGACTTATCAGTCCATGTTTCATTGACTCCGTCATATGAGGCTCAGACCGATATTTGCCATTTGGATAGTCCATACTCGACCCAGAATTACATGCCAGAGTCTAGGTATGTTTAGTATGAGATCCCAATATCTCAGCAGTACCCTCCACTTGAGCAGAACTCTCCCATGATTTGTCATGAGAATTTTGTGGAGGATGACATCTCTAGACTTATTAAGAAAAATGAATCATTTGGTAACGAGTTGAGAGATGTCATGGGAATATTACGATCAATTTCTGCCAGCCTGGGTATAAAAGTGAGAAAAGACATGAGTAGTTTTGAGGTTGAAAATAAAGCAAACATCAGGGAACCCACACCGTCTGTACAGCTGGAGTCCATTCTATCTCCCTCTTCTACTAACCACTTGCCCTCCAATCAAGAGTCTGATCATTCATCCATCAAAAACACCAAAAAAATTGAAAAACCAAAAATTCACATAAAAATTGAAAATGAAAATGATTTAAAAAAATTGGATTCCACCCTAAGGGAAGCACTTGATGATGAATTGATCTTTAAACTTCCCTTAATAAAGGCCATAGATCACTTCCCCGACCTCAAGAGATTTGTAAAGAGTAAATTGATGCCCAAGAGGTCGGGTAAGAAGAGAACAAGGACTGAAAGACACATAGTGTCTATGGCCACATCCTTGGTGATGGGGAGAAAGACCAAAAGCCGCAGAGTGAAGTGGTTGCCTAGGGTTGAATGTGAAATCAAAGACACCATTTTCACCCATGCAAGAATCGATGATGACTCACCTATAAATATCCTCCCGACCTCTGTGTTTGACAAGTTCAAACTCAGGCCAATCAAAAAGTCGAGAGAGATCGTTCAGCTGGCTGATCGATCCATCAAACGGTCTAGAGGAAATATTTCAGTCATCGTTACTTTCCAAGGTGCTCTACTCCAGGTCGACTTCACGATCATTGACATCGAGCACCGAGGAGAGTTTACCCAGTCTCCGATTATTCTCGGGAAGCCGTTCTTAGCCTCAGCTAAAGCGTCTATAGATTGCGAGACTCGGAAGATCGATTTCTCAGCATTGGGAGCGCTTCGACCTCACCCATTCTTTGATAAACTTTACTCTAAGGTGACCCGCACATCCGCTGACAGTCGTGACCATCAAGAGATAAATGAGTCCCACCTCTCTGCTACACCTGAGAGACCGACTGCCCAGACAACCGTTGGTTCTGAGACTCCCCAAACCTCCACTTCATCAACTGCTTGCACCGCCACCAGGAGAGCTTCTAAGGAGGACTCACAATCAGAAGCTACCATTAAGTCGGACATGATCTTTCTTGACTGCCTTGACCATTTTGATGATCCGATACAAGAGCCCAATAATGCCAAGCCAACTGAGACCACTAGCACTTTCCCGAGACATGTGCTGACCCTTCAGGAATATTATAATTTATATGGTGACTCGTCTGATGAGGAACCCATAGTCAGCACCACACCACGTCCCGGACCTTCAAAGGAAACAACCAAGATTAAATTGACTCCACATAAAAACACGGTTTCTCCCTCTTCTAGTCGGCTATTTAGTGAGAGGAAGTCGAGAATTGATTCCTCGAGGAGTTCCCCCGAACCTCTCAAGGCGCGTCTCTCTCATCTCCCACTCAATGATTCAGGTTCTAGAAAACCGACTAAGAAAGTTTCCTTCAACACACCGGAGAAGGAATTTTCTGAGGAGTCGTCATCTGGCCCGGACAAGGTAATTTATATGAGTGAGCTCAGTTCGGCTGTTCTCAGGCCTTATCTAAGCAAGCAGCCGTGTGTCGACCCTCGTTGGACGATCCCTACACCTCACTATTATTCATCTGAGGCCGATTCCGACAGCGACACATATGTATATTATCCACTTCCTCGCGTCCGCAAGAAGGTTCGTCACAAACCTTCTTAATCCTTGTACATTCTCATTCTTCCTGTATATCCTATCCTCTACCTCCACGATTCTAGTAACCCATCCCCACATCATCGAATCATTATCTCAGACTATACTTAGGATGACCAGATCCTAAGTATAGGGGGGAGAGATCACCTGAGTCGATTCATTGTACATCCTCCAGATCACATCGGTCCTCATACTCCCTTCTGTCCTATACTTAGGCTAACCAGAGCCTAAGTATAGGGGGGACCGATGCCCGCATATATATATTCATCCATTTCCCATCTTTCCCTCATCTGCCCCATTTTTTTGATCTTCTTCTTTACTTAGGCTTCCATAGCCTAAGTATAGGGGGGGCGAGATGATTTCTACACCTTTTTGGCTCTCCTATGCTTAGCACGAGCTATGTCTTTTCCTCGCTCTTAGTGCTCTGAGGACATAGCACACGCTAAGTATAGGGGGGCGTGTATATATTACATATATACTTTACCCATAGCTCGTACTTTCACGTATTTTTGTATATATATACAATAATTACGGGTGGGTAAAAATCGAAAAAAAAAATTAATTATATGAAAAAAAAATAAAAAAAATAAAAAAAATCCTTTAATAAATAGGCTTCTTATTTACTCTTGCATATCATCTCTGCATAGAAAAAGAGTCTTGCATTTTCATAGCATGACATCTCATCTCATCTACATATCTTGCATATGCAAGGTGAAAAGTTAGTGGGTTCTAAACCAAGTTATGAGTAGATATTGAGGATGGACTTGATTTGATCTTAATCCACCTAATTTCAGAGGAACCTTCTAGGAACTGGAGTTAAGATTTTTCAGGTCAGATGACTTAATTCTTTAAGTCTCCAAGTCTATGTTCATATGTCATCTTGACAAGCCTGAATAGAGCACTTAACAACACACACACGACTCTTAGAGACAATGGCTTAACATGCACCAACACTTTACACATGGCTCTCTACGGATGAGGTGATAAGGAGACAGTTTCCTTTAGCTTGGGGTAGCATATGAGGGTAGTACTTCTAGGCGGAACCTCTCTTCTTCTTCTAGTGAAGGAAGTGCGTCTCAACTTGGACTAGTGGTGATGAAGGCTGAGGACAGAAGCAGTGGGTTGCAATAAAGCTTCAAAAGAGGGATAGTCTACTGGCTCAAGAGGAAATTTCTTATCTGTGCTGCACCATGTATATATGTTGTACAAAGGCATAAAAAAAAAGCCAAAAAGAACTCCAAAAAAAAAAGTGGTGGGTCGGATTGAAAATTTAATAACCCCACCGGAGTGTATGTAGTCAAGAAAAGCAAAAGCTTGTAGTCACCATGTACTTGCAGCGGGAGACTTAGCTACACTGGCTGAGCTTCCAAAAGTCTATACTTCTTCCTCCTCTTCTTGAGCCGGTTGAACTTGAACTTAGAAGGGAATACCCCGCTTCTCGAGGAAAGAGTTGCTAGACCGAGGCATTAGAGTTACCAGGTTGGGGGAGGTTGTTTCTTTGTTACTTCTGAGGTGGGGAGTCAGCTATCACTTACACTGCATGAAAGGATTCATGGTCATTAGGGTTTGTGTATGTAGACTTGTTCTGATTAGGTAAGTCGAGGAGTCTTGAATAGAAGACTTGTGGAACTTGAAGTCTGTTAAGTCTTAAACTCAGATCCTAATAAGGTTCCGACACATGATTAATCCAAAGGTCAGGTCTAGATCTATTTTTAAACTTTTGTTCATGACCTTGGTATGGAACCCAATTTCATTTCACTCGTGCATTTCATTTAGTTTCTCGGGGACGAGCAAGGTTTAAGTATAGGGGGTTGATGAATCTGTTATTCATCACTCCAAAAGTCAAAAATAGAGCCTTGTTCCCGAGAAAATAGAGGCATATTTCCTTTTATCTTGCATAAATAACACTCATGCATGCATCCATAATTCATGCATTATAGCAGCTCATCTGCATTTAAATAAGAAGCCAAAAATCCCCTGTAAAATACCTCTTCATCAAATAACTCCTTCTCTATAATAGATGTGTATACTCCTTAATAATATAGGGAAGGATGCCACAAATCACCCTTGTAAAATAACCCAAATATCCTGAGAACCCTTGTACATTAAAACACACATAAAGCCCGCATACAAACCCCTACTTAGGTCCACTCACTCTTAGAATACTATATATTAAAAGACCTTCAAAATGAGACTAATTTCATCGAAGTTGGAGCTTGTATGAGAAACTTGGGTTTTTGGGTCATTTTGTATACTACATATGTATATTTATGTATCTTTGTATTATATGTGACCTCATCTCCGTCTTTGGTCAACATGAAACTTGTAGATCTCATCAAGATCTACAACTTTCATGTTTCGAGTTTTTCCAAATTCGGCTTCCTCTTCTCTCTACACGTGTTTTCCCCTCCAACCATTCACAGCAGGCCACGTGGCGCACTCTGATTGCGCCACGCGGCCCGCTGCCCTTTGTCTGATCCGCCCGCGCCTTCCGCCGTTGGATGGCCATCCTGATCCAACGGCCGAGCCGCTGCCACGCACGCCCTTCATATGGACTGTAGGATCAAAGCCCATACCTCATCTCCACCGTCCCTTAGCGCCGCGCTCTCAGCGAGCCACGTGGCGGCATCTACGCCGCTCGATCGCGCCCCCGCTCCTCTCATCACAGCCGCCCACCTTCCAGCGAATCTCGACCCTCAGATCAACCCTACCCTTTCATCTGAGCCATCCGCTCGTGCCTCGCCAAAACGCGCCACGTGGCGCTCTCATAACCCCTCATCTGGGCATCCCAGATCTCATCGTAACCGCTCCATCTCGCTTCGATCCCCACCGTTGGATCACAAGATCCAACGGTGGAGACTTCGTCTCCTACCTCGGGCGCCCCTCTCTCCCACGATCTCTGCCTTGCGGGAGGGGCGCCCCCCTTTCTTTTTTTGGGCACACGTCAGCCACCCTCGCCGGCCGCTGACCTCCCCACGACACACCCCACTCATCCCTCTCCCTCGCCAGCTCCCTCAAACACCACCATCTCCGCCACACTCGCCCCACGACAGCCACCAACTTCGCCATCCACCCAGCCAGACCGTCACCTTCATCCTTTAAATACCCCCTCTCCGGCCACATTCATCCCCATCCGCCACTCCAGAGAGGAACCTAGAGCTCGGAACCTTTGATTTGTGACAGGAATTGAGTGAATCCTTGAGCGAAGACAGCCCTTCTTCTCCGGCGAGATCCACGGTGCCACCGCCGTGTTGCAGCCGCCCTCCGCGTAGCTGCTTGAGCTCGGGGCTTTACCGACCTCTTGAGCGACGACCTGGAGCTCAAAGCTGAGCCCCAATCCCCAGGTAATCCCCTCCATCTCTCCTCCGATCGTTTTCTTCTTTTCCCTTCATCTTCTCCGATTTTATTCTCTGTCCACGATCATCTTCACGCCTCGCCTTCACTCCGCCGAGCTCCGCATCGGAGCTCTCATCCTCGCTGACCCCTCTGCATCTTCAGACGCTCCACTCCACCGTCCATCGATCTCCAGCTCCGCCGCTTGGCCGGAGCAACGTCGCCCGACCACCTCACGACGCCTTAGGCCTCGCCAACCAGCACCACTTCTCCACAAACGCACGCACGAGCCTCGGCTATACGTCTAACACTTGCAGGTACTCCTTTGATCATTGGCCGGAGCCTCACCGGAGCTCTCTTCGAGCTTCATCGACACCGAGCTCCAGCCCTCCTCCAGGGATCCAGAGACCACCGGAGCCTTCACCGCGCACTGACGACTCTTCCGAGCAAGGTGGGAGCTGACGAAGCTCATCACCGGAGCTTGACGACCGAGGCGGAGCTCGGCTGCTTTCACCGGAGCGCAGCCCTCTCCTCCGCAGGCGGCGGAGGATCGATAGAGAAGAAGGAGCAGCAACCGTTCGATCCTCTGATCGAACGGTCTTCGCCTCTCCACGCGTCCACTTCGCCGCCCTCATCCTCGACCGTTGATCATCCCTCGGATCGGACGACTCTCTAGCTGCCACGCGTCTTCATCGACATCCCTTGGATCCATCTTGATCCAAGGGCCTTCAGGCCGCCACGTCCCCTTATCCGAGCCTCGGCCTCCAAGCCTAGGCTCGGGTGACCCGAAGCTGCATCGAAGCTGAGCCGAACCTCCAGAAGACCCGAGCCTCGCTCCGAGCCTCCGACGCCCTCCGAACCTAGGTCGCCCCACGTGAGGAGCACGTGCGAACTGGGTTATTTGCACCGACGCCCCTGGATCTTTCACAAATTGCGAAAAGGTCCCTGTGAAGTAGACACCACGTGAGGAGCACGTGTCTTGTGGAACAATTGCATAGACGTCCTGCATATTATTGGTAATTGCATTTTCGTCCCTGTCAGCACGTTTACTTATTGAAATTTTATTTTCCAGTATTGCATTTACACCCTTGTGTTTGCTTGTGTCCATAGCATGCATTTTTGATCATTTTGAAATTCTAAAAATTGCATGTTGTTGAGAATCTTGTCCTCTACCTGTTAGTACACGTGTTTGATTTTTGTTGGTATGCTTGAATTATTAATAAATTAATTGGTTCATTTGTGTCATATTTTGCCCAGTGATGCCTTTTGATTTTAATTAATTATCTGTGCCTTCAAAAATCGCCAAAAATTCACAGTAGCTTAAGGACATTATTTTCAACACTCCATAAAAATTGCATGTCGTTTGCACGCATAACGAGGCCTCAATAAATAGTTTAGTGATTTCCTTAAATTAATTTTAATTAATTCATTTCACAATAAATTTAAGTTCTGTTAATTTTCCTAGGTTACTGATCATTAGACCATCCTAGGATAATTTTAGTTCTTGGAAAAATTGTGATTTGATATTTATTAAAAATTAAAAACTGAAAATCACTCTGTCTGTTTATTTAATTCACAGAAAAATTATTTTGAGTCGAAAAATTCCAAAAAAAATTAGGTTAGCTTAATTTCATCCCATTTCATAATCTGGCCAAGTTTCATAATTTTTGGAATTAATTTGACCATCTTTCTGAATTAACATTTAATTTGGCTTGATTTTGCATGTGTATTGCATAAAAAAGCTGAAAAAGACCAAAAATATATTCCCCGAAAATCTCACACTTGGATTTTGCTAAAATTCGACCTAAGGAGACAGTTGCCTCCCTGAGTTCGACCTTGGACTTCACCAAGTAAAAAAATTGCCGCTTAAAATTAACTTCATATTAATCAATAAGTGGTTTTTGATATTCCCTCTCGTATCCGACTGCAACGAACACTTAAAAGTAATTTGGACCATTAATTTGACCGAATTAACATAGGGTGCGGGAGCGATCATCAATGTACATATGATCAAGAAGGCCGAAAACTAACCTTCTTGCGAGACCGCTGAGGGATTGATCTAGTGTGATGCAAGTCGACATCGGGGTCCACAGCGGACAGAAGCCGATCAGGGTCAACATGGTGAAGGCCCTCAGTGGAGTCAAATCGGAAAGGGACGAACTGATCAATGGAAGCAGTATGGCTAGGTTCTCCCTTGGTAGTCCTATGGTGTGAAGGCTCAGACTCCGGCCTTGGAAGTCTCGCAGATGTCAAAGTGGAATGGGACAAACTCATCATCCTCGAAAGAAGTGTAATCGGAGTCGTCCTGCGAGTCCTCGTCCAGGTCAAAATCAAAAGGAACGAAATCATCAGTGGAAGTAGTCAAAACATGTCCATCCTGTCTAGTCTTACATGGGTCATTTGTTTCCTTATGAGGTCTCTCAAAGTAATGGGCAATATCATAAACGTCCTCAATTATTTTGGTATCTGCCCCCTGCTCAAATGGTTCAATCACATAAATACTCTGGATCTCATCAACACATCGCCACACACCAGGAGGAGGATTAGTGAGGTCCATGCTTTCCGGTTTCCTCCCCTTTCGGGGGATTCGTTGGGTCTCATCAGGGATCGCTAAGGAAGTATCTCTAGTAGCATTAGGTAGGTCACCGGCCACAGAGTCAGCTATAATCGGTGAAGGTACATCAGGTGCAGGTCTCTGGTCAACTGTGGGTGTGGTGATCAACACTTCGCTCTCGTCAACAGGACGGAAGCGAATCTCTCCTGATCCATAGTCGATAACAACCCTCGCAGAGGTGAGGAATGGTCGTCTCAGGATGATTGGAGATGACTCCCCTGTGGAGTTCTCCATGGGCAACACGACAAAATCAACATGATGGCTCGTGCCCTGAATAGAAATGACGGTGTTTTCAAGGATACCCTTCGGCCTCTTGATTGATCCATCAGCAAACTGAACGATCATCCTGGTCTTCTTGAGAGGCCCTAAGTAAAGAGACTGTACCAGTGAGAAGGGTAATATGCTAATAGATGCACCGCCGTCCAGGAGAGTGCGATCACATGTATAGTCAGAGATGGTGCAAGTGATGAAAGGTGTAGCTGTGTTTTTCCTCTTGGGAATGGGACGGTGTGTGATGGCGAGGGCAGTGACCATGGTCAAAATGTGACGCTCAGATCTGCTCCTTCGCTTTCTCTTCTGGGGAAGAGGAACATATAATTAGGTCATGGCCTGCTGAAGTGGGGCACGAATAATCTCATGAATAGTAGCCACCACTTCGGGTTCAGATAGCATTTTTTTGAATTTTTTGACTTCCTCCATACAAGGGAGGAAGTCAGAATCAGCATATACACGAGGCATGCCAAGAGCAGTCTGTACATAGGCACCCTCGGGGTTGGAGATGGGATAAGACGTGAGTGGATGTGTGGTCAAATGATTGGGCAATTGGCCCCTCTCCTCACAACGTGGCTCGATCATGTGGCTCCCGAAATCTTTTTCTGTTTTTATGTTTTTCTCATTTTTTTGTATTTTTGGCGATTGCAAGCTCCCATGATCATCTACAAGTGAAGCCGTATCCCCGACGAAAGGAGCACTAAACTGATTCTTCCTCAAGAAAGCAATATCATCATTCATCAAATCAATGCGCTTTGTCATCCGATTCAAGATATCACTCATAGAGATCGAGGGAGGTGACTCCAACAGGTCAGACTCGGGTGGATGTGAAAGTGGAGGTGGATAATATACAGGTGGGGGTGGATGTGGGTAGAAGTCCGAGTCGTGATACTGTGGCTGAGGCGGATATGTACAAAAGTCAGGAAAAGTAGGAGGAAGATCCTCCATATAAAAGGGAGGTGGACCGGCTGGAGGGTACGAGGAATCCGCAAAATCCAGATAAAATTCGCTCCAGGGATCCATCTCGAAACAAGAGAGAATGATCGGGAGAACACGATGGTCAAGTCAATAGATATGTGGAGAAAGGCGCAAATGCGCAGAGATGATCTAGAATGCACACAAAACAATCACAAACAAAAATGAAACAACCAAACCCTCAATTCACCTACTCAACTCGGTGAAGACCACAAATGCGGTCTTTTTATCTTGTCTATTTTAGAGTTAGGTGAAAAAGTCAAGAAGTTGCACAAATACTTAGGGGGCTGAAAATGGGATTTGGGCACTAACCTTAGTGTGTGCGCGAGCAATGTAAAACGAAGACAATGAGGGGACTACTCGCCCCAAGACAATGTTTTTCTTTTGTTCGGTTTTTAGGGTCAAGTAATATTAACAGTCCCAATTTTATTAGCTATCACTTTTTTTGGATTTTTAATAAGAAATGCACGAACCTATCGAGGAGTCAATTTTACTTAGCACCTAGGTGATCAAAATCAGAGATAGAGAGTCGGAAAAGCAATGCAAGTGACAAAACGATGATGTATGCTAAAGCGTAAATACTCACCTTGCCTCCAGCACTCTACATGCAAGGATGCTCAGCAGAATTGAAACCTAACTATATGCAAATGCAAGCCGATGAAATCGCTCTAAGTTTCAGGAATTGCTATTATCGTGAAGAACCACAAGTCGGCCACTTATCTTTAACCTAAGAGTCCGGTCTTGGCTTACCCCTCCTCTTCTCGACACACTCGAGTTCAGGAGTAGCGCTTGATGGGGCTCGCTCACGGCACACGGGTTAAGAGATAAATGAACAGACTGTTTAAAATTTTGACTAAGTCCAAACGCGGCTATAGGTACATGCAAGATATATTAGGTGTTTGGCCTTAGTCTATCGCAAGCAATCCTAAATCTAGGGGCTCAATCACACAAAGTGAAGAGAAAAAAACCGGAAATCAAAGTAAAAAAAATGCGATGAAAACCGATAAAAACGCGGTGAGCCCCCAAGTGTACAAGCACTTGGAAATTGGGCCCGAAAGTCCAAGTCCGAATGTACCTGTATTATTACAAATAAAGAGTCTCTCTCTCACAATAAATTACACAAGATACGGTCAATGGAATAAGTGGCTCGGGAATTGTCTTCAAAAATCCTCTAAGTCCGCCTTGGTGCGAAGCGTCAGCCGCCTCACGTGGGTGCACGGGCGCTCCTATAAAAGAGAGCCTCCCTCGATCCGCGTACCTCGCACAAAGTCAAACAAGAAGGTGGTTAGGCAATTCAAACAATAAATATAAAAAATGAGCCAAAATACAATAAGCAGAAATAAAAGACGCAAAAGCAGACAAATAATGACAACACAAGCAAAAAGTGATCTACGCGCTGTTGCTCCCCGGCAACGGCGCCATTTGATAAACGTAGAATTGAGAGCGGTTGTATTGACTCACAAGGCGAGTCAACAGTCGGTGTCTTAACCACTACAAAATCCTGGTTTAATCAACAATTAACCCACACTAAAGATCAATAAATTAGAAATAATTTGGAGTTAAAATTTATTTTTAACTCTGCACAAATGATGTAAAGGGCAAGTATGCAGAGAGTTCGAACACAGGGAGCAAACAGGGTAATTCAAACAAGTGTGCACAAGTGAGTGTGTGTGATGTCTACACTAAGCAAGCAAGCAAAGAAATTTTTGTGGGTTTTTAATTCTTATTTTTTTTATTTCAATTTTTAATTTTGTATTTTGATTTTTAATTTTCTGATTTTTTTAATTTTATATTTTAAATTTTTTTTCAAATTTGGAATTTAAAACAATGTAATAAAAGACAAGATAGAGTAATTATGAAAATATGCAAAAATCACCAAAAATTCAGAAATAAAATGTTTTTGATACTTTTAGGACTTTTCTTACTGTTTTTGTGATTTTTAGGTGTTTTTCAAAGTGTTTTTGGTATTTTTAAATACTGAAATAAGACAAAACAGTGAAAAAGGTGCTGGCTGTGAGTAAAATAGGAATTAAGGTTAGCAAACAGAACCAACATTTTTCATACTAATTGTCAAAAAAAGAGAATGAAATATAAAGCAAACAGGAATTGAGTTTGTATTTTTTGGAGTTTTCTACAATTTTATATATTTTTTTGAAGTTTTGAGTCTTTTTGAATTTTTAAGGTTTTTCTTTTGAGATTTTTTGTGATTTTTGGACTGACACTAGAAAATGGTAAAACACACAAAATGTAATTTTTT
Source organism: Ottelia alismoides (assembly GCA_037367405.1). Taxonomy (NCBI): domain Eukaryota; kingdom Viridiplantae; phylum Streptophyta; class Magnoliopsida; order Alismatales; family Hydrocharitaceae; genus Ottelia; species Ottelia alismoides. The sequence goes on along the minus strand of JAZKJV010003813.1, from coordinate 233,036 downwards.
TGGAGTTTTTCAAGACGTTTTTATAATTTTTATGGGTTTTCTAATGCAAACAGTGAAATAACTGCATGTTTTTTATTTTTAATAAATATTTAAAAGCAATAAAATTAAGAACTAAAAATATGGCGACAAAACAAACATGCAGGAGCTTAAGTTCAAAATTTGAGAATTTTTAGAGGCCAAATGAAGGTCCAAATAAATAGAGCAAGTCAGCACAAGTGATAGGCATGGTAGGGACTATATTGCAAATAGATAAAACTATGGGGACAAGCCTGCAATTTTACACAAAATATATAACCGAATTAAATAACTTCTGGGCCAAAAAAAATTACAAAACCCACAAGACCTTTCCCGCAAAATACCCACCCAAGCACGTGCGATGCACGCGCCTGGGAAGGGCTAGAATGTAATATTACAAAAGTTCGGGGTTTGATTTGTAAACTATCCAGATAATTTATAACTGAAATGGAAAGTTACTGGTCTAAACCTAAATAATACAAAATCCGGGGCCCTTTGGCAAAAATGCCCAGGCGCACGTGACGAGCACGTGCGTCAGGCGAGGACCTTTTTGTAATTCCAAGGAGTTCGGGGGCTGCTTGCTAAATATTACAAAAATAATAAAGCTGCAAAGGAAAGCTTCTGTACTAATTGCTAAATACAAAAATGAGGAGGGATAAAATGCAAAATTCCCTCACCCAAGGTGGATCGGACGGCAGATCACGCGCCACTTAAGCCACGTGTCGCAGCGCGGACACCCGATAACCCTTCGCTTCCTACGGCCACGATTAGAGCTTCATTGTCGATCGAACGACAGGGGCCATATCTAAATCCAACGGAAGCTGCTCCATAGGAAGATCGGATGAGGATCCGATGGTAAATGATGGACCTGGAAGAACACACGAGGAACTCGAACTTGGCGAGTTTGGATTCGCCGAAGTTCGAGCTCCCGTGCACCTGGATCCCCTCCGATACCTTCGTTATGCTCCAGTAGCTCCTCCCCGACGTCCAGGTGTCTACGAGGTGGCCAAAGACCACGGTGTGGGCTACGGTTGTGCAAGGTAGCTCCGGCAGACCTGGGACATTCCCGGGCAAAAAGATGAGGCACAAGAGCCTCTCCTGGGACCTGCAATGGAAAAACAAGAACGCGGCAGTGCAAGTATCCAAGCCCAGGTCTTATTGGCAGAATAAAACAACGATGGATGGTGAGGGTGGTTGCCGGAGCACAAGAGCTCCGGCGAAGTGTTTGATGAAGAAATCGGGGTGATTTAATCGATGGAATGATCAGCGATATGCACTAATTCGAACCTAGAACTACCAGCTAGCTAAACAATTAAAAGAAATAGAAAAACATAACCTCAAGGGCTGTAGAACCCGAGGTTTGGACCTCACGGCCGCAAGGCCGGAGATGGGGTTGGAACGCGGCCGGCAAGCCTCGCCGCACCTCGACGAGGGTCCTGGGATCCTCCCCTGTCACAGGAGGTTCTACCTTGCCACACTCGGAGGTTAGAGGCTCTCCAAAACCGGTTCAAGGGGAGAAGGAAAGTCAGGGTCTCGGTTTTGAACATGGTGATGGGGCGATCTTCGAGGAAGAGTCACAGGCGAGAGGAGAAGATCTAAGGAGATCTTTGAGGCTGGCGAGTTAGGTGGTTGTACCGGGTACAAAATCGCAGAAGAAACCAACCTCAAAGGGTGAAAGATGCACCCTCGAAAAATGGGCGAAAGTGGGCGAAAAACCCAATGAGCTGACAAGAACAGGGGGGTCAGACAGTTGACCGAGGTCAACTGTCAAACCCACCTGGTTGGTCCACGTGGACCAACCAGGGAAAACCTGCAAAAAATGTCATGTTAATTCAATTTAAAACAATAAATGACATTATTTCATTGAGGTTATAAAATAAAAAATGTTTAAAAATTTATAAGTTATTTTATTATGGTTTTTAATTATTTTTATGATATTTATTTTTACAAGTTGCTTTTATACCCCTATATAGGTACATTATCTATATACTTGACTATTTGATTTTTAATTTGTGATTTTAATTTTATTATTTTTATTTATTATTTTATAAAATTATAAAATACTTTTATATACACAAATATATTTTTATTTCATTTTTCTGATTTATTTTGTATAATTAATAAACTATAAGAATGTATTGTATAGGTATGTACATAGGTATTGTATCTATGTATTTTATTTACAAGTATTTTTATTTTGATTTTTCTTTAGGTTTTTATTCCAATTTTAATGTACACAATCATTATAAGTATTAATTACAAAATTATAAAAATATAAAATTATAAAAATAATGAATAAATAATAAATTGAATATTTTATTCTGTACACTTATACAATGTGGGTCTAAAACTCAACTTTCAAACCGTCGCTCCGCCAAATGCGAAACCACCACCATTGGATAGATTATTTTATTCTATATACAATTAAAGGTGAGTATGTCACATTTGGAGTTTTCATTTGTGAGATACGGGTCTGGGAAGTTGGGATTCTGGATTCTTGTTCAGACAATAACTTTTTATATGTACATTATTTTTCTGTGAAATCAATTTTGTATTTTTCTTTATTAAATTATCTACAACTTTCATGTACAATATTTACAATATTTTATTCTTTTTCTTTTCTTTATTTATTCTATAATTTTGGCTTTAATTACAGCATTTTATACACAATATAGATGCACATGCATGAATGCTAAGATAATGAAATAAAGGGTATTTACAGGCATTTGCTAGGGTTTTATGCCAAAATGATGGAATAAAGATGATGAAATGTGGATTCATCACCATCCAACCAATAGAGGACGATGCCATGAATATTTTGAGCACTCGAGCAGCCGTGTAGGTGGTTTGAGCATCTCGGAATCAACGATCAAAGCTTGGGAAAGTCGACGTCCGTCCTTGTTATTCATGCGAAGCAATAGCTATCCCATCATGCTTCACTCTAGTTTTGATCGTGTCTGTCCAATCTTCATTCGCCTCGCCCGTTTGATAGAGCTCCAGATTTGAAATCCACCGTAGCTCGACACTCATCTTGCATGCGCTACATGTATATGTGAAGCATCCACCACCATTCGATCTGACTCCTTTTGGGGTAATTTCAACTTTTTAAATTACCTTTGTTTTATTTTTTGTAGTTTAATATTTTTATAAAATTTGCAAGCCAAACACTAAGATTTCCTTTGTTTGCTTTTTAGTGTAGTCCACACGACCTCACGTGCCGTCCCACGTGAGGTGGAGTTTTTACAGGGATACCCTTGTTGGTATTTGTATTTATTTTTTAGTCCTCTAATTTTTAATTCCAGTATTATATTTTGGGTATTTTGTAGAAAGAACCTCGTGTTTTCTTTTAATTATGCCCCTTCTAGTTCATTAGTTTTTGTGCATGTTTTCTATTTATTAAAATTGTCATCCATGCTCCAAATAAATATAAAAAAATAGGGTTAAGTGCTTGTTTGCTTGTAGAATCATGCCATATTTTTGTATTTTGATTATAGGCATTTTTAATATTTCCTAAAAATCCAAAGAGAAAACGTTTGTCCCTATTTAGCTTATAAAATCCAAAAAAATTATAAAATCATTTTGAAAATTTCCCAAAAATATATTCCTTGTATTTTAAATTTTCTAACTTCATACCAAAAATCAGTAAAAATAAAAAATCAAAACCATAAAAAATAAAAGGCGGTAAAATCCTTTTATAAAAATATAATAAATTCTTAAAAAACTATTAAAATATTCATTTATTTTATATAATTTTCTTTATGTTATTATTTATGTATGAAAATTGATTTTGGAAAATTTTTGATGCTTTTTGCTATTTTTAATTTCCCAAACAATTCGTCCTATTTATCTAATCCTTGTTTTGGGATATATTTGACTTTAAAAATATATAAAAATTGAAAAATTGTCTAAAAAATCACAAAAATAGTAAAAAAATTATTTAAAACCCAAAAATATCTTGTTTTATAAAATTTTCTCATCAATTGAACTTCTCAATTGACTCAAAACTCCAATTAGGATTCAACATAAGATCAACACTTTGTTTAAAAAAGATGTATAATCCAAATTTGATTTTTCTATTCTAAAAAAATGAGAGAAAAATAGAGAAATATATTTTTTAATCGAATCATGCTCATTCATTCCTACCACTTAATTTTTCTTAATTATCTATTTTTTTTATTATATATTCCCGGAGTTCATTCTTTGGGGATTTTTTCAATCATTATTGCATATTATATATATTACTTATACTTAATAATACAATATCTTTTATTTGATAATATTATTGGAAATAATTGACGAATCCATGATTCATTATCTTAATATAAATTAATAAAATAACCCTTCTAAATAAAATACCCTAATTATTACATATTATATTGTTCAAAAAAAATAAATAATAAAAGCCACAAAATAAAGGAGTTTTCACCTACATATCACCAAAAACTTCTTGTATTTTTAATAAATTCATGTCAACTCCGTTTCAGCTAATTATTTTCTAACTTGTTTATAAAAATGTTTATAAAATATAAAAAATATAAAAAATATAAAAAAATTCACCTTAATTAAATACTCGTAGATCTCAAAGAGAAAAAGCCGTAAAGTCCATCTTTTCGGCGAAATTCAAGCTCCGTATGAACTCCAAATTCACCAACCCACTTTTAAAGTTCAAGCTAGAAAATTATCTAATTTAATAAAAGTGGGATCATTAAAATCTTAGCTCGTTCGCAAAATAAGGATTTTCGGACCTAGGTGTACATTGCATATTATGCAAATATTCATTCTTTCTCCATTTTTTTATTTTCTTAATAAATAAATGAAAAAAACATTGTGGTGTTGTACTTTATTTCGAGTATTTTATTTTTATAGTGTATCTTTTATTAAAATACAAAGAAAAATAAAATTATAAAAATGAAAAATGTACATATTGTTTGTCTTACTTTTGTAAATTCACCATTTTTCTCTCTTTGTTTTATTCTACCTTTTAATAGCCTACTTTTAATTAATTCCCATTTTCTAAAATAACTTCTCTTCTACCACCAACTTCCATTCAACTCCATTGCCTTCTAATAACCTCCCATTCCACTCCATCTTCTCCACCATCATTTTTCTACAACTTCCCATTCTTCTTATTTATATTCATCTCTTCATCCTCATTTTCCCCCATCCACCATTCTTAGAGAAAAAGGAGAGAGATTGGAATGTGGTGTCGGTGGCAACATCTTATCATCTTCTTCAAGCGACGACCTCCTTCTAGTGAGATCCACGACGACCACCATCCCGCGTCACGAGTTTCCCATCAAACTCGAATAGCTTCTTCGATTTTTATTCACCAATCGAATCTAGGCCACGACATGAGTCTGGCATAGAATCTCCATAAATCCAGCGAAGCTCAGTAAAATATCCCTCGTCTCTCTTCTTATTTAATTTTATATACATTTTATTTCCTTATTGTTTCACCACCACATAATCACCTCCACTATACCATTTTCACATCATGCCATCACCATCACCACTATCTTCATCTTCGTCATCATTCCCCTCTACCAACTTTTTCCCTTTTTTTATAAACATATTTATTTCCGATTTAAGGAAATTTTAAAAAATAAAAAAAATTGATCAAAAACATCACAACAAAAAAATCAACAAAATTAAAAGAAATAAAATAGGTCACAGTTGGAGCCCTCTCCACCGGCCCTCCGCACATCTTCCTGGCCGTGGCCACACGTAGCCACCTCTTTAGGCGCAACCACCCGTGGTTGCCGTAGCAACCCCACAAGCAGCCCACACATCCCTACCCTCCTGTCCGCTCATCTAGCCATTCGCCGCCAACATGCCATCCTCTTATTGCCACCCGTAGCCACCACAGTTGATGTGCCCCTCTGTATGGCCCCATGCCACGTCTCAACCACCCGCAACAGTCGCGATCCTCAACCACATCACCGGCCCGTCCAGCCACCTCCGCCTCGGTCCTCTATGTCACCGCCGATCCCTTATTGCCCTCTCCGCCCCGCAGCCACCTACACGTGCAGGCCCTCCACCGACTTCCACATGTCACTGCTCGTAGCCACCCCGCCGTCTGCAGGTGCACCGCCGCCCGTCCTCCCCATCGTGCCCTAGTCGTCTGCAAGCACGAAGAAGAAGATCTCCTTCTCTCCAATGTTTATTTTTTTTTGTAAAAAATGCATGTTTTGTCCATGTAGTTTTTGTAATCCAAAAGTTCCCCTGTGCATAGTTTGCATTACAATTTTTAATTTTTGTATTGTACGAATACTCCAATATTTGTAGATAAATTGAACATCAATCTTGCATCACTTTATTTATTGAAAAATATATTGTTGGTAAGAAACTAATTATCTATCATCTAGGTATTTATTTATATTTTTCTTAGTTTTTGATAAATAACTAAAATTGTTTAAGTGAAAAGTCCTTATTTTAGCAAATATTAGCTCTTAGATTCTTAATTGACCCGTGATTGATCCAAAGGTTCTTTAAAAATTGGAAATGATGCCTTGACATGTGTTTTATTTTCTATACAATTGTCATCCTAATTGGAAATGTCTTGTACCTTAAATAAATAGTAGAGTGATTTTAGTAACTAATTTTTATTTAAATCCACACACACAATTTTTGCGAAGTTCCAACTCTCCTGGATTGCTCATATAAATACCTTCTTGAGATAAATTGGATTCTGGATGAATCAATAATGTGAATTTATAGGAATTAATTACTCACTATAACTCTGTTTTCATTAAAAAAGTGCATAGAAAAAATTCATATATTCTCATAAAATCTAAAAAAATATTGTAGCCTCATTTCATCATGTTTAAGTTCTAGTAAAATTTACATAATTTTTGCATTCTATTTGTGTTATAAATTATGTAAAAACCCATAAAGGTGTGCATTTTTATTGTTGTATTTTAACCGCTAAATTTCCAAAAAACTATGTTATGCATTAGTCATTGGGTTAAGTTTCTAGAAAAAATATATAATTTGGCTAAATTGGACTAATTTCACATTAGAATTAATTTAGCTAAGTTCTATGCTTTTTTAGTATCTTAATTCACCCGCATATTGCATTTCATTTATTTTTGCATTACAAAATACAAAAAAATCCACATAGGAAACCGAGACCTACGTTTTCTGAATTAATCCGATGAAGTTCCTTTGCCTCCCTGTATCAAACTCCGGACTTGCTTGGGATATAAATCTAAATCGAGACCACTTCAAAGAGACATTTAATTTGATTCTTCATGATTCGCTAAGTAACTGCAGTATAACAAATACAAATTATATCACCTATTTAGCGAACTCATCAGATGGCACCATTGTCGTGGAGGCAAACAACATAGGGTTTAATTTTGAGAATTTTATTTAGATTTTCTCTCACTAGGGTTGTCTGACCCCCGAGCAACCTTGTAATTAATACACTTTTCTCTCAATTATTTTTTTACTCATTTTTTGTATATATATTTTTGTTTATCTATGTAATATAAATTTTATTTTCCTTACAAGGATCCTGTGGACTTGGAGTGCATCAGAGGTCGACAGACATGACACATGACGACTGTTGAAGACCAAGAAAATTTAATTTATTTTGAGAATATTTTTGTAATTATTGTGTTGTAGTAATTTAGGTAACTCCCTCTTTATAGTTCCTCTTCATTGAGACCTCGTGCTTGTATCGAGACTCGACATTTGACACATTTGTAGCCGTGTGGTTGATTGTCATAGAATAGAACTTGCACTCGTAGCTCTTAGAGCATTTTACTAGGATATTTTTTGCTTGTGCTCATAATCTTTAGGACCACACATCACATTTAACAAGTTGCACTTAGACCGTAGAGCTATTAGTCCAAATTAATTCATTCAACACTCGCTAATAGAACTGTCATCCTAGGAACGATTTTTCTCATTTGAATCTCATTTAGTATAAAATTTCAATTCCACCTTGAGTCCTGCATGTAGAGCGCAAGGATCACTGTAAGTCTTTTGAATTGGTCATGCATAATTGATTTCAATATTTGCATCGGATTTTCTCGACTCCCTTCCACTTGATTTTGAAACTCAAGTTAAAGGAAGTCGGTATTGATCGTTAGCGTGCCGTATTTGGTGGATTAAACAAGTGATAACCAAACTTAAAACCAGGTACCCTAATCATAGTTGAGTAAAAAAGACTAAAATTAACACTTATTTTTGGGAGAGCAAAACCCTCATTATGCTTGTGCTATTGTGATCGTTGAGAGGTAAGGACGCACCCCTTGGATAGTGCCCAAAATCTACTTTTAAGCCTTGCGTAATTAGATGTATATATTGATTTATCACCTAATTTAAATTGAAAAGATAAACCGTCGTACTCTTGCAACCATCACCGTGTTGAGTAAGTGAACTTAGGGTTTGCTCTTGTGTTTTGTATATTAGTGTGTTATTCGGTGCACTTGCACGCTTTCACCCTCGATCCGCTTCGTTCTCCCATCTCCCTTCCAAGATGTCAAAATATTTGTCATCATATCCATATCACTCTTCTTTGACCATATTTCAACCATCTCCACCCTCTTATTCCTCCTCACACCCACATCCCGACATCGAAGTCTGAACTTTGACTGACTTCCCCACTTCTCCGTACTTCTCGCCTACCCTACATTGTTACACCCCTAACCCGCATCCACCATGGATTGACTCACCATATTCTCTTATGCTTGCTGGAATGTATGATCAAATTAAAGAGCAAGCCACTACCGAGATGAATGATTGACAGAATCAGTTGACCCGCATACCTCATTCTCACCTCGAGTTGGGACCGGGCAACAGTTAACCTATACACATCCCGACTTATCCTTAGGGTACAACATGGTCGGCCAAAAAAATTGAATGGAGAGGCCTGCACCATACGATCTTCCTGACTTGATTGACATGAGTGATTAAGCCCACATTGACCAAGCTTCATATCACCCATTCGGAGAGCAGACATATACAGGGCATTGGATTCATGCGAACAATTTACATACCTCTACCTACTGACTCCACCTTACGAGACTCTGACTAACACCTGCTATACAGAAGGGCTATACTCAATCCAATATTACACGCATGAGTCAAGGTGTGTTGAGTATAAGATCCTGAGTTCTCAACAGGATCCTCCAACTGAACAGACTTCTCTCATGATGTGTCATGAGAATTTATTGGAGGTTGACATTTCTAAAATAATCAAGAGTCCATGTATGAAAGTGGATCATAGAATTTGTGGATTGGATTTTTAAAACATGGAAGACATCAGATTTATTACACGTTATGTACAACTAGAGTCCCTTCTACCTCCCTCTTCTACTAATCACTTTCCCTATAAACATGAGTCTGTACATTCTCCTATTCCTCCTTAACCTATCAAAAAGACCAAAAAAATTGAAGAACCTAAAAACACGATAAACTTAGAAAATGGAAAATAATTAAAAAAAATGGATCCTACACATAGGGAAGCACTTTATAGAAAGTTGATTTTTGAGCTTCCTATAATAATGACCTTTGAACACTTTCCCGACCTTAAAAGATTTGTAAGAAGTAAATTGACTCCTAAAAGGTCGGACAATAAAGGAACAAGGACTTAGAGACATATAATGTCTATGACCACCTCTTTGGTGATAGGGAGAAAAACCAAGAGCCGCAGAGTGAAGCAGTTGCCTAGGTTTGACTGTGAAATCAAAGAAACTACCCTCACCCATGCAAGAATTGATGATGACTCAGCAATAAATATCCTCCTGACCTTCGTGTTTGCCAAGCTCAATCTCATATCTACTAAGAAGTCGAGAGAGATCGTTCAGTTGGTTGATCAATCCTTTAAACGATCGAGAGGAACTATTTCAGTCATCATTACTTTCCAAGGTACTCTATTACAAGTAGAATTCACGATCATTGACAATGAGCACCGAGGAGAGCACCCAGTCTCCGATCATTCTCAGAAAGATGTTCTTAGACTTGCCTAAGGAAACTATAGATTACGAGACTCAGGAGATCGATTTCACTGCATTGGGATCACTCCGACCTCACCCAATCATTGAAGACACATGATATTCTAAGGTAACCCCTAATGTTGTAGGCAACCGTGACCTCCGCGAGATAATTTAGTTCCGTCTCTCTACTATACCCAAGATACCGATTTTCTAGACGACCAATGGTTTAGAGACCCCCTACACCTCCACGCCACCCACTTCTTGCAACACCACAACTATGACAACATCTAAAGAGGACTCACCACCAGAATCTGCCCTTGAGTCAGACACGATCATTTCTGATTTCATTGATTTTTTAGATGATCCGAAACATGAGCCGATTAATGCCATGCCAACCAAGAACACTACGCCATACTTGAGATGTGTGATGAACTTGCAGGAGTATTACCATGCATATGTGACTCATCTGATATGAACATCTAATGAGCAACTCACTACATCCAGGATCTACACCAAAAGAGACAACTAGGATCAAATTGACCAATCTCAATAGATCAATTGCTCCATACTCTAGTTGATGATTTGGTAAGAAGAATAAGATTATTGATTCCTCGAGGTGTTCTCCCGAACCCCTGAAGACGTATCACTCTTCTCTTCCTCTTAATGCTTTAGGTTCTAGAAAACTGGCTAAGAAAGTTGCCTTCAACATACTAGAGAAGAATTTTTCTGAGGAGTCTTCATCGGGTCTGGATGAGGTGATCTATATGAGGGAGCTTAGTTCAACTATTTTGAAGCCATACTTGAGCAAGCAACCATGTGTCGACCCTCGTTGGGCGTTCCCTACCCCTCACTATTATTCCTCTGAGGATTATTCTGACAATGACACATATGTATACTACCCACCCCCTCGCTCCTGCAAGAAGGTCCGTTGTGAACATTCTTGATCCTTGTATATTCTCACTCCTCCTTGTATATATTTTTTTCCCTTTATTTCCCTCCCTCCCCATGATTGGCATCACTCGCTACAATTCCATAGCGTTTTTATTTTGTGTCTATACTTATGATGACTAGGATGGGGAAATTGATGGAGATGTTTCTAATAGAAGAAATGTTACTAATAGAGAGATTCCTTTATATATCAGGGATCTATTCTGCAACATGATGGGGAAATTGATGGAGATGTTACTAATAGAATAAATGCAGGCTGGCTAAAGTGGAGAGGAGCCTCTGTTGTTCTCTGTGATAAGAAAGTTCCTTTATAAATCAAAAGAAAAGTTTTACAAAGAAGCTGTGAGACCTGCTATGCTTTATGGATCTTTATGTTGGCCTGTGAACCATAGACATGTGCAGAGAATGAATGTAGCAGAAATGAAAATGCTAAGGTGGATGTGTGGACACACACGTAAAGATCAGATTCGGAATGATGCAATTAGAAAGAAAGTTGGTGTAGCTCCGATCGAGGATAAGATGCGAGAAAAGCTCATAAGATGGTTTGGACATTTGCAAAGAAGATCAGCTTATGCATCAATTAGGAGATGCGAGTGTTGGGATGTTGAGCCGACTATGAGAGGGCGAGGATGACCCAAGAAGTGTTGGAAAGAGACCATACGAAGGGATCTTAGTTTTGTTGATATAAGCCTGGGATTGACCCAAGATAGATCTGAATGGAGGTGAAGAATCCATATAGCCGACCCTACTTAATTGTGGGAAAAGGCTTTGTTGTTGTTGTTGTACTTAGGATGACTAGATCCTATGTAAAGGGGGGTGCGTGACATGAGTTGCTCCATCTCTTCTTGTATATTGTTTCCCACCCTTATCAGTCCCCTAATGTTGTATTCTCTTCAATACTTAGACTGACCAGAGCCTAAGTATCGGGGGGGCGATGCCCGTTGTGTATTTCTCCCATGCTTTTATATTCTTCTTTTTTATTATTCTTTTTCATCCACTTATGCTTAGTATAAGCCGTAGCTTTTATCACCTAGTGCTATGAAGACATAACACATCGTATGTATAGGGGGGATTGTATATATTACATATATACGTTACCTATAGCTCGTGCTTTGATTTATTTGTAATTAAAACAAGGGGTTATGGGTAAATTATTATAAGTAAAAGCTATAAAAAAAACTTTTTCATAAAACGAAACACTTTCAAAGAAAAAACTCTCTTTTTTAAAAAAATACACTTTTTGAAAAAATCAAAAATATTTCAAAAACATCATTTAAAAAAACCTTTTCAAATTTTTTCTCTTCCTCTTTATTTCAAAAAAAATTCAAAAAAAAACTTTTTGTAAAAAAATCATCTTTCTTCCTTCCCTTATTTTTAAAAAAACACAAAAAATCTAATTAATGTGTTGGTTTAATCCCTAACACATTCACATTCACACAAGACTAGTGAAGTTTAATAACACATGGTTTATGAGGTCTTGAGATTTTGAGTTAATTAGCCTTAGTCATTAGGGTCTTTGACTTAATTATTCACATTTCCCAAGTTTAAAAGATTTGTGTGATATATTGCATTCTTATTCTCTACCTTAAGAATATGATCAACACCTCACATACATGACTGCAATTGTGATGAGATGAGTTGAAATTTCACTTGAGGAACTTGGAAGGGAGATTTGAGTTGGGACCTGATTTTATGATGCTCGAGGATGGGATAAAATCAATGAGGCTTCATGAAAGCTGAGTTTAAGCACATTTAGCCAGTATGAGAACATGGTTCTTGTACTATCTCTTGACATTTTACTATGTACAAGGGTGTGATGAAATCTAAAAAAAATGTTGATCAGTATGTGCCAACTTTTGGTAAAAAGCAGTGGAGCTAACCGAAATTTAAAAAAAATGACAAGAAGAAATGTTGAAAGAAAAGCTCTCACCATACAAAGTCAAATATCAAAGTGCTTCAACTAAAGACGAGCGCTCCCAACCATTTCAAAGCGTCCACTTGGACCACTGCTATTAGGACTAGGAGTCGGGCCAGCACCAAAAGAGGGCATTGCATAATATAGTGAGACAAGTCTGGGTGTCGAAGGTATCTTAGATACTCAAAGAAGACATACCCCGACGTACTCCCAAGAAAACAAGTGCAGACGACTCTGAATTCTCTTTATGGACACATTGATCAACAACCAAAAAATACATGTGTTGAGTTAATAAAGCACTCAAGAGGATCCTTGTTCCAATGAGAGGGAGATAAGAAATGACACAATCATATGCCCTCCATCAACTGGCCTTCCATCTACACATTGGATGCAAGTAATGGTTTATTCCCTAGTGTTGAGGATCATGTTCCTAGGAGAGTCTTTTTGACTGAAAACTTGGGTGAAGTTTTGACTCTACTCCAGTAACTGCAGTGCACACTAAATATCATATCTCTATTATATATGTATACAAAGAGAGCCTGATGATTAGGGAAATTGGATACCTTTTGACTAGAGCATGGTTCACCTTAGAATTTAGAATCTCTAAATATTAGAGTCCTTGAATGGATCAAGCCTTGGATTCACATGCACAGTCAGAGGTTAATCCAACTTATTTGTTCTTTATTTGCTTGAGCACTAGCAAAGATTTAGGGTGGTGATGAATCCACGATTCATCATCTCAATATATTGATCTTAGCAAAGTTCCTGAGTGAAATATCAAATAAATGTCTATAAAATCAATAAATAATAAAATGGCTCTTGTAAATATAATACCCTAATTATTACATATTATATTGTACAAAATAAGTTAATAATAAAAAGTTGCAAAATAAAGGAGTTTCTCACCTATAAATAGCCCAAAACTTCATGTATTTTTAATAAATTAATTTCAACTCCTATTCGACTAATTCATTCTCTAACTTGTTTATAAATATAAAAATATAATATATATTTCTTCTCAAATAAATACTCCTAGATCCTAAAGAGAAAAGGCCGTGAAGTCCAACTTTCCGACCAAATTCCAACTTCGTATGAACTCCAAATTCACCAAACTCACTTTTAGAGTTTAAGTTAGAAACTTATCTGTATAATGAAAGTGGTTTCATTAAAGTTGAAGCTAGTTTGCGAAATACAGATTTTGGGACCTAGTTGTATATTGTATATTATGTAAATATTTATTCTTTCTTCATTTTTTATTTTATTTTCTTAATAATTAAAAATTTGAATAAATTTATTGTTGTGTTGTATTGTATTCCAAATATTTTATTTTATTTTTATTATGTAAATTTATTTTATTAAAATACAAAAAAAATCAAAATTAGAAAAGTAAAAAATGTACATATTGTTTGTCTTACTTTTGTAAATTATCTATTTTTTCTCTCTTTATTTTATTCTCCCTTTTTAATAGCCTACTCTTAATCAATTCCCATTCTCTACAATAACTTCTCTTCTACCACCAACTTCCATTCAACTCCACCATCTTCCAATAACCTCTCATTCTACTCTATCTCCTCCACCTTCATTTTTCTCCAACTTCCCATTCTTCTTCTTTATATTCATCTCTTCATCCTCATTTTTCCCCATCCACCATTCTTAGAGAAAAAGGAGAGAGATTGGTATGATCATTGACTTATCATCTTCCTCAAGCGGCGACCTCCTTCAGGCAAGATCCGCGACAACCACCATCTTGTGTCATGAGTTTCCCGTCAAGCTCGAATAGCTTCTCTGATTTTTATTCTCCAATCTGATCGAGGTCACCATAGGACTCCAATGTAGTTGCTCCACAAATCCGACGAACCTCTAGTAAGTATTTCTCATCTCTCTTCTTATTTAATTTTATCTACATTTTTATTTCCTTGTTGTTTCACCACCACAGAATCACCTCCAACATACCATTTTCACATCATACCATCACCATCACCATCATCTTCATCTTCTTCATCATTCCCCTCTACCATCTTTTTTCCCTTTTTTTGTATATACATATTTGTTCCTTGTTTAAGAAAATTAAAAAAATTAAAAAATTAATAAAAAAACATCATAGCAATAAAATCAACAAAATAAAAAAATTATTAAAAGGACACAACAAGTGTCCCCACCATCTGCCCTCCGTGCCTCCGCTTCGTTGCGCCCATGCGTAGCCACCTCTCTAGGCGTGGCCACCTGTAACAGCCACAACAACCCCACCAACAGCCTAGGTAGGCCCTCCACTGACTTCCACGCACCGCCACTCATAGCCGCCCCATCTCCTGCAGGTGCTCCTTCGCCCGTCCTCCCGCATCGTGCCCTAGTCATCCACATGCATGAAGAAGGTCTCCTTCTTTCTTTTTTTGTAAAAAATGCATATTTTGCCAGTGTAGTTTTTGTAATTCCAAAAGTGCCCCTATGCATAATTTGCATTGTAATTTTAAATTTTTGTATTGCACAGATACCCCTACGTTTGCATGTTAATTTGGCTTCAATCTTGCATCATTTTATTTAATGAAAAATATAATGTTGTTGATAAACTAATTGTTTAACATATGGGTATTTATTTGTATTTTTTGAGTTATTGATAATTAAAATTTTTAAGTGAAGAAGTCCACATTTTACCCAATATGAGCTCTTAAATCATAACTGACTCACAGTTGCTCTAGAAATTCTTAAAAAATTAGAAAAGATGCCTTGACATGTGTTTTATTTTATTTCCAAACTTCATTCAAATTGGAGTTGTCTTGTACCATAAATAAGTTCTAGAGTGATTTAGCAATTGATTTTTATTTAAATCTACACGCATATTTTTTGCGAAATTCCAACTCTCCGGGGTTGCTCATATAAATATCTTCTTGAAATAATGGGATTCTAGATGAATCAATAATGTGGGTTTATTAGGAATTAATTGTTGGACATGCGAGCCCGAGGAGAGCCATTATGCAATAAATGTTATTGCGAATATCATTCCCTGATCTGAAATGAAGAATAGATAATTTGCATAATAGGTCCCTTAGTACAATTAGGGTTATGTACCATGGCCATCTTAATGATCATACAACTGTTTATTCAATTATTGAATCATAGAGGTTGGTGCTTGGATGAATATCTAATGAGTTAGATTGAGTACTCATCAAGCACCGTCAAATGATTGTTAAGAGATGGTCTCCAGCCTGAGTAGGAGATGGCAACCTTTCTCAGTTAGGTTGATATCTGACCGACCTCTTGATACAGGAATAGGGATTAGGAGGTGTCAGATTAGTTAGATCAAAGAGTTTACTTAATGTGATCGAGATAACCAAAGTCCTATATTGTATGCTGTCACGATACAGGAACACATCATTTGACCGGAGACAGTTGTGTTATGATATGTCTGAGTATGTAAATTTGGCAGACCAATAGGTTGATGACCTAACCAAGGTCTATAAGCTGGCGCGCTAGTGCACATATAAGGGCATATGAGTAATACGATATCTCAAAGGGAACATACATGTCCAGTTACTGAACCTAAAGACATGAGCTCACTCATGAGATATTGGGAAGAATCGAATTCCGTGCACGGTCGTCTCGCTTTGGAAGCTTGACTGAATTTGTAGGTTTGAGATATACTTTTGAAAGTATATGATTAAGACCTAGGTATGATGTATTCTTTTGGAAAGCATATGATCGATACCGACTCCCAGTGATCGAATGAGAAACTCACTGATAAAACCTTGAAGTAGACAGTGTAAAGTTGATCCAATACTTCAGGTTTAATCTGAGTCTTCCAGTATGCATGATGTACGGGTATTTGGAATACTGAGGATGATGTGATCATAAACGATTGTATAACCATGACGCTTCCATTCCTAGGGAGTGATGAAACGGGTCTCGATTTTAGTGACTCCTCTCAGTAGAGAAGTGATCTGATCTTGGTCCAAATGTTGGACATTGATCTGAATGTGATTCAGATGCAATGAGAAGATTGGATTTGCGGTCTTGATTTAATCAAGCATCTATGGGAGGCCCGCGATCTGGATCTGAGATATGATCTCAATATCCAAGTCACTATACGTGGAACAATAAAATCGCCCTATCCTTATCACCAATTATTCGTGGAGAAAGCGCATTATCCTCGAAAGGGTTCAGGATAATTTCATTGTTGTTATGAGTATCCGAGCTTTGAGAAAATGGATAAGTAAATGTGATTTAATGATCATGAATAATATGAATTTGATTCATAGAGTTATCTAAGATAATTAAATGTGATTTAATTATCGAAGATGTGAATAATAAGAATGTGATACTCGTTATTTGAGAATAAGAGAATGGAGATCCAAGATAATTAAATGTGATTTAATTATCATGGATATGAATAATGTGGATAGCAATATCCATATTAATCATATATATTATAAATGTGATTTATAATATATAAGAGAGAGAGATGTTTGTAATTTACATTTGTTAAATAAATGTTAATGTGAATTGGATTCACATTGTACATTAAATTGAAAATGTAATTCACATTTTATTTTGAGTTGTGAATATGATTCACAAATTCCCAATGGCAAAATTGCAATATTCACAAAATGATTATGAATTATTTTGTAGAATAATTTACAACAATTGTAGTTGTAAATAATTGGAGACATATGGAATCATGCAATCTTGAGATTACATTGAGATTCCCCCTTTCCTAATAGGAGAGGGGGGACAACTAGCAATCCCTAAAGGAAAGGGTGGCCGTCCACACTTCCTATATGGAAGGGAGGAGCCTCCTTTCCATTATCTCCAATGTGAATTGATTTAGTTTGGTGATTGAATTATATTGATTTATCAATATAGATTTAATCTAAATTAAATAAATTACTGTTGGTTTTTACCAACACAAATCTTAGCCATTAAAAGAAACACAAATCAATGAGCGCCATTGGATTTGTGTTGCCCATGGATTGAGATCCATGGATCCCAAAATTTTATAAAACTAGAGGCACCCATTTGCTCTTCCTTACACAGCACATAAGAGAAAAGTCTCTCTCTCTCTCTCTCTCTCTTTACACGTCTACTCTCTCTCTCTCTCTCTCCCTCTCATGGTGTCGTCCACCATGGATGCCCTAGAGAGGTTCTCCATCATCGCAGCATCCTCGTTATGCTGCCCGATTGTTTGCTCATGGATCTCCGTCTCCTTTGGTGTGCCTCGCTCGTGAAGAAGACATTGGATCTCGTGTGTCGAGATCAGGAGATCTGCCGCTTGGATCATGAACATGGATTGCAAGAAGCACGCGATTCATCCCCACGCTCGTAAGCGTATCCTCCGTCGGATCGAACTTGATACAGGAGGTCTCTTCATTTAAAGACTCGATCACAACCACGCTTCAAGAGGTAATCCTATTACTTGTTTGTGGTTTATACAAAATGATCCGAGAAGTGTTCTGGGATCATGTGTTTTCGTCGCATGAAAAATTATAATTTCCGCTACATAGAACAACTAGTGTGACTAGTCGTTCTTCGTTGTATTCGATACGATGCTCACGCTTTCGGAATGCGCTTGAGGATATAACCATATCCTTTAAGTGGTATCAGAGCCTTAGGTTGGAAGGTTTTGGATGCGATCCTTTAACCGAGGACGACTTGGGTTCGTTAGGGTTTGCGAAAGTTTTCTTGCATTTCATTTTGGCATCTCCGTTTTGAGATTATTTTCGGCAATATTGAAATTACTTATACACGAAAATAATAATTGTATTATGTTCTCCATTAAATAAGGAAACCGTAGGATCTGAGTTTATGTGATTTCGATCCGGTTTGCTCAAGTTATTCTCATTTTAGTGAACATGTATCCACAATTTTGGGGACTGCGAATCTCAACAAAATTAAAGAGTTATGTGCGGATTTGAAATGACTTGAAATGTATACAAATCACATAGGTTCTGTTGTAAATCAAATTAGAAAACTTTAGGAACTTACTTTGCTTAATTTGGATTTAAATTGATTGAGATATAATATTTTTAGTAAGTGAGGGTCACTGCTGGAAATACTTTCCTAATCAAGAACCTAGTGATTGTCATTTAATCAATTCGTGAAATTAAATTATTTAATTTCCTGAAATAATTGTGCATAAACATTTTTGAAATATTTGATGATAATTATTTCCATAAATGACATTGCCTTAACCAATATTTTATTAGATGTAATCTAGATCACTAATTGGTTACATGATCTACATGATCTACATTCCAACAAACATGTTGCTTGAATAGGATTTGGGATTTGTTTAGCAAATCTCATTATAATGTTAATAAAAATTGTTTTGATTATTATTATATGGTATAACTTTGGTTGAAGAACCGATGATCATCTCAAGTACAAAGTGATCTATTTTGCATTATCCTTTCCGGAGGTGGATATGGTGTCTAGTCGGAGAGCATTGGGGTAGCGGGCTGCAAAGTATGGGGTCCGTCCCACTCTCTTCGGTATTGGCCATGACAACGGGTAGGGTTAGTATAATTCTTAAGAAATCATGATGTACTTTTCTAATTATTAAATTTCGAAATAATACGTATTTGAGATAATACCATAATTCAAGTAACAATAATGATTGTTTGTTGGATATTAATTGGATCATTAATTTAATATGATTAGATTAATTGGAATCAATTAAAATTAAGACACTCTATTATAATTAAATGTGTTATTTCCCTTGGAAGAATTAATCGTAATGAATATGATTCATAATGATTAATTAGAATTTAAATATGATATGGAGGATCACATAGGTGACATCCATGGTCTCCCGTCAAGGCGAAGGGTTCCGTCGCCAGAGATTGTATGTCGGAGATGCATGTTCGAAGTGACAGATCCTACATACAAGCCATTTGGGTCGGGCTCTTCGCTTCTCGAAAGGGTAAGGACGTATGTGTAGTGACCCGAATATCAGGTCCTCATATTATTGGGATGATATTGGATTGCACATAGCGAGTTGTATTCCCATTGACGGTTGGTTCAATTAATGGCGGGTCAACATCTACTTAGGGGTGATGGGCCCAGGTGTTGAAGACCAAAATGGGAGATGCAAGTTGGACTTGCAAGGCTGAATATGTTCCCGCTTCTTTTTATCCGAGTTGCAGGTTCTCATATTATTGGGATGTAACTAAGATTAGGAAGGACATCCCAGATCTTGCTTGAGATATAATGGTAAGTATATCTCTTACATTGAAATTGATTATGGGAATGAACTTTCAGTGTTGATAAGGCAAGACAACTTTGATATAAAAATTCCTAAATCAAAGTAAAAATATGTGTGTGTGTGTATATATATATATATATATATAAATATATACAGTTATGCAAATTTCTTATTTCAAATAATCCTTCATTAAACCCACTCAATGTTATACTCAATGATAACCAGTAAAATATCATGGATTAGACTCATGATCCAGATATTGTACTTGCAGTTGGACACATAATGTATGTGGTTGCAATATGCAAGTCTCCTCATACTAATGAGGAATGACAATTAAATAGATAATAGGACTACAATCCTAGGGTTTGTATGTCTCTATAGTCTTGATCTCTCTTCGAATGTACTTTGGAAGTGACATGTCGATGATGATCACAATTGTCAAATAATCCTTATAAAAACTTAAGAAGAAGTTCTGGTATACATATTTGCTCTCAACATATAATCATGAATGACATGGTTCTCTGCATCATGCAGAATGGTGGCTCCATAAGAGATGATGTATTCAAAATGTTTGAGTACCTACCTGAACCAATGTTTTTAAGAGTGTAGATGGATGTAGACATGATGAGTGTCATCATTCTATTGTCTATATTCTAGTCATTCATGAAGCTTCATAATATTCATATTGTATGAATTTAATGAAGCATGTATAAATGTTGACATGCTCTTACATTGAATTCTTTTGAATTTAATATAAGAGTTACCTTAGTCTTAAGCAATGGTTGTTTATAGATAAAGGGAGCGCAGTGGAAGCATGGGTTGGACCTAAGTAAGAAGGAAAGTCAAAGAGTAGATTGTACTTCTGTAACTTCCATATGTCATCCAAAGAGTTGGATGAATGCCAATACTGTAATAAGTTGATGTGTTAATAGTACTATCAAATCTATCTAGAATCCTTAGAGAAGGACTCAGATAGTGCATCAAAATAATCTACATATAATCATTGACTTTGACTTACTTATTTGATAATATAAAGTCTAATAATTGTATCTCAATCTTCTAACAAAACTTGCAATAGGTTGCATATGTTTTAGAAGACTGGAAAATTTGATCTTAAGGTTTATAGTTATCCCCATGGATATTAATGCAATTGTTGCAATAATCTTTGTTAGATTGATAGAGTTGTTAATTTCAGTGGGAGAGCCCTTAGTCTTAGAGAATGTCTCTATGACCTAGATATAAGAATACACTCATTGTTTGTTTCTAAATGTTGGAAATAAACATGAATTCTGAGATAGAACTATCATAAAGAGTTATGATGAATATATTTCAGATATTAATCTAACATCTAGTGGACTCCACAAAATTAGAAAATTAATGAATGCTTCGTTAAGATTTCTAATACTGAAAATTAAAACCTTTATAAGATCAATTGGTGGATGAAGAACATTTGACGATGATCTAGCATCCAGTTTTGGACATATGTCTGTTGATGAGATCAATGGACTAGTGAGAGATGAAACTTTAGATTGTCTAATGGTTCAAATCTTACATACTTGTGAATATTGTATTCAAAAGTAAAAATGTCCAATACACCCTTCCTTGGGAAAGGTGTAAGATGCCAAGGTATTCAGGATCTCATACATATTGATGTATGCGGATCATCTATATCATAGTAAACATTATGGATATATGATATATGTTGATGATTATGTATGATATGATATTTCTTCTCTTCACCTAAGAAACCTTGGAAATGTTCAAAGGTTTCATTATTTTTGGTTTAGAACCAAAGTTTGAAGGAAGATAGAATGAATTTGATATAATCTAGGTAGCTTGTACCTATTAGAATAATTCAAAGAATACCTTATGGAGATATGAATAGCATTTCTGTCTCAATCCTCTTAACACACCTTAACTCAATAGAGTTATAGGGAGATACAATTGGATCATGTGTGACATGATCTTATCAATGATGAGTTTTAGCATAATTATCCCTTAGTTTCTAGGTATATATGTGTAGTAGAGACTGCAATGTATATTCTTAGTAAGGTTCCATTCATGTAAGTTGGAATCTAGCACTTGAGAATTCTGCTTCATTAGGAAAATAAAGGATGGTATTGGATACCTACTTTATGACATTGAGATTCTTAAAATATCTCATCTTTGAGAATGTGATTCTGAGAGATTGAGTCTCTTAAGAATCAAGATGAAAATAAAGTAAAGGAACTCATTTAATCTTGTGATGATAATGAGGCTCCTGAAATAGGGAACTAAAAGGACAATTAAAGATGAAACACTAATACCTCTTCAAATGAGTTTGAGGATGTACTCCACGTGTCAGTTAAGTCTGACAATGATCGGACTTCATGTGATGAAGCTTCTGAAGATCATGACATGGAAAGATGGATGTTAGCAATAAAGTCTAAAATAGACTTCATATGCAAGTGTTGTATATGGACCCTTGAGGATCCACCTATATGGATAAGACCCATAAGGTGTAAATGGATCTTCAAGAGAAAGAAGTCAAGATTGCATTTCTCTATGAATACCTCTATGAGGATATTCACATGAAGTTGCTCCAGGGCTTCATGGTTGAGGAAAGCAAGATGTGCAAGCTAAAGAATCCATCTATGGACTTAAATAAGCTTCTTGAAGTTGGACCAGAAGATTTGATGAAATTATAAATGTTATGATTTCAAATAGAATCTTGATGAGCCATGTGAAGATTAGTGGGAGTGCTTTTGTGTTCATCATGCTAAATGTAGATGATATCCTAATCATTTAAAATGATATAAGGATAATAATAAGTGTTTTCTAATCTGGTTGTTCCATAACTTGGGAAATGATCTCAAGGATACCTCTCGGATCTTAGTTCTGAAGGTGTTCAGAAGCATGGAGAAGAGGGTATTGGTACTGTCACATTAATGGTGCACCTTGGACATACTCCATTCCTGGAAATTCCAAGAAAGGCTTACATCCCTTAAGATATGGAACTGACCTATATAAAGGGATAGCACCTTAAAGAGTTGAGGAAGTGAATCCTAAAACTGCTTGCACTTGTGCATCAGTTACGAGAAGCTGAGTGTATGCTAGATGTGTACAAAATCTAGATATCTGCCATGTAGTGGGAGTAGTAAACTGTTACTAATCCTAATATGGAGAGTAAACACTTGATTGCAGTAATAACAATATCTTCATAGAGGACAAGATTTTTGAGATAATGATCTCAAAGTCTTATCTTCAGAAACTTAAGACTTTATAGATAGAGATCTAAAAGGTGTTAACTATGGATACCTTAGGAGATAGAGATCTCTAGGAATAACGGTATTTTGATAAGGATTATGAAAATACTGGTTATGATAATTATTAGGCTATAGTGTCAAGGACACTATAACCAACAAGATTGAGTATTGGTTGCATAAGATGCAACATTCGCATTAGATGTGAGCATTGTTACTGGGGATATGCAAGTGTCGTAAAAGGACTTGGCATAGTCTTGCGGGAATAGTTTGACTGATCAGCTTACCTAGATATTTTCTCCTATGATTGTCACATGAGTGTGGGTTTAAGTGATTAGCCCATTAGTGGATCTTTGGGCTAGTGGGAGATTGTTGGACATGCGAGCCCACAGCGAGACATTATGCAATAAATGTTATTGCGAATATCATTCCCTGATCTGAAATGAAGAATAGATAATTTGCATAAATGGTCCCTTAGTACAATTAGGGTTATGAACCATGGCCATCTTAATGATCATATAACTGTTTATTCAATTATTTAATCATAGAGGCTGGTGCTTGGATGAATATCTAATGAGTTAGATTGAGGACCCATCAAGCACCGTCAAATGATTGTTAAGAGATGATCTCCATCCTGAGTAGGAGATGGCAATCCTATCTCAGTTAGGTTGATATCTGACCGACCTCTTGATGCATGTCCTCTTCATAGGAATAGAGATTCGGAGGTGTCATATTAGTTAGGTCAAAGAGTTGACTTAACGAGATCAAGATAACCAAAGTCCTATATCATATGCAGTCACGATACAGGCACGCATCCTCTGACCGGAGACAGATGTGTTACTATATGTCTGAGTATGTACATTTGGCATACCAATAGGTTGATGACCTAACCAAGGTCTATACACCGGCGCGCTGGTGTTCATATAAGGGCATATGAGTAATACGATCTCTCAATGGGATCATACAGGTTCAGTTACTGAACCGGAAGATATGAGCTCACTCATGAGATATTGGGAAGAATCAAAGTCCGTGCACGATCGTCTCGCTTTGGAAGCTTGACTGAATTCGTAGGTTTGATATGTACTTTTGGAAAGTATATGATCAAGATCTAGATATCATATACGCTTTTGGAATGTATATGATCGATACTGACTCTCTGTGATCGAATGAGAAACTTACTGATAAAACCATGACGTAGACAGTGTGAAGTTGATCCAATATTTCATGTTTAATCTGTGTCTTCCAGTATGCAGGATGTACATGTATTGGGAATACCTGAGGGTGATGTGATCATAAACGATTGTATAACCATGACACATCCATTCCTAGGGAGTGATGAAACATGTCTGGATTTTAGTGACTCCTCTCAGTAGAGAAGTGATCTGATCTTGGACCAAATGTTGGACATTGATCTGAATGTGATACAGATGCAATGAGAAGATTGGATTTGCGGTCTTCATTTAATCAAGTATCTACGTGAGTCCCGCGATCTGGATTTGATATATGATCTCAATATCCGAGTCACTATACATGGAACAATAAAATCACCATGTCCTTATCTCCAAGTATTCATGGAGAAAGCACATTATCCTTGAAAGGGTTTAGGATAATTTCATTGCTGTCATGAGTATCCGAGCATTGAGAAAATGGATAATTAAATGTGATTTAATTATCATGAATAATATGAATTTGATTCATAGAGTTATCTAAGATACTTAAATGTTATTTAATTATCAAAGATGTGAATAATGTGAATGTGATTCATGTTATTTGAGAAAAAGAGAATGGAGATCCAAGATGATTAAAAGAGATTTATTTATCATGGATATGAATAATGTGGATAACAATATCCATATTAATTATATATATTATAAGTGTGATTTATAATATATAAGAGAGGGATGTTTGTAAATTACATTTGTTAATTAAATGTTAATGTGAATTGGATTCACATTGGACATTAAATTGAAAATGTAATTCACATTTTATTTTGGGTTGTGAGTAGGATTCACAAATTTCCAATGGCAAGATTGCAATATTCGCAAAATGATTATGAATTATTTTGTAGAATAATTTACAACAATTGTTGTTGTAAATAATTGGAGACATATGGAATCATGCAATCTTGAGATTGCATTGAGATTCCCCCTTTCCTAATAGGAGAGGGGGGACGGCTACCAATCCCTAAAGGAAAGGGTGGCCGTCCACTTTTCCTATATGGAAGGGAGGAGCCTCCTTTCCATTATCTCGAATGTGAATTGATTTAATTTGGTGATTGAATTATATTGATTTATCAATATAGATTTAATTTAAATTAAATTTATTGTTGTTTGTTTTACCAACACAAATCTTAGCCATTAAAAGAAATACAAATCAATGAGATCCATTGGATTTGTGTTGCCCATGGATTGAGATCCATGGATCCCAAAATTTTATAAAAAGAGAAGCACCCCTTTGCTCTTATTTACACAGCACATAAGAGAACATAAGTCTCTCTCTCTCTCTCTCTCTCTCTCTCTCTCTCTTTACACTTCTACTCTCTCTCTCTCCCTCTCATGTGGCCGTCCACCATGGATGCCCTAGAGAGTTTCTCCATCGTCGCAGCATCGTCGTTATGCTACCCGATCGTTTGCTCGTGGATCTTCGTCTCTTTCATTGCGCCTCGCTCGTGAAGAAAATGTCAGATCTCGTGTGTCGAGATCAGGAGATCCACTGCTTGGATCATGAACATGGAAGAGAAGCACGTGATTTATCCCCGCGCTCGCAAGCGTCTCCTCCGTCGGATCGGACTTGAGACAGGAGGTCTCTTCGTTTAGAGACTCTATCGCAACCACGCTTCAAGAGGTAATCCTATTACTTGTTCGTGGTTTAGACGAAACGATATGAGAAGTGTTCTTGGATCATGTGGTTTCATCGCATGAAAAAATTACAATTTCTACTACATTGGACAACTAGTGCGACTAGTTATTTTTCGTCGTATTTGATACGAAGCTCACGCTTCCGTGATGCGCTTTAGGATCTAACCATATCCTTCATTAATTACATATTGTCACTCTATTTTCATTAAAAAATACATAGAAAAAAATCAAATATTTTCTAAAGATTGCAAGAAAATATTGTAGCCTAATTTCATAATGTTTAAGTTCTAGTAAAATTTTCATAATTTTTGCATTATATTTGTATGATAAATTGTGTAAAAACCCATAAAAGTGTGCATTTTTAACTGTTGCATTTTTATTCCGAAAATTCCAAAAAATATGGTCTACAATCATTATTGGATTATCTAGAAACAATATAATTTGGATAAAGACTATTTTCATATTAGAATTAATTTACCTAAGTTGTATTCTTTCTTAGTATCTTAATTCACCTGCACATTGCATTTCATTCATTTTTGCATTAAAAAATACAAAAAAATCCACGTTGGAAACCTAGCCCTAAGTTTTCTGAATTAACTTGATGTTGTTCCTTTGTCTCCCTATGTTCGACCCCAGCCTTGGCTGGGATATAAATTTAAGCCTAGTCCTCTTCACAGAGACATTTAATTATGTTCTGCATGATTCGCTAAGTACCCATATTATAACGAGTACGGATTATATCACATATTTAACGGACCCGTCAATAATGTAAAGACAATTTTAATTTCATATAACTATTTGTGCAAATATTTTATGGTTAAGAAGTACTTGGATCTTATATAGATCATGTATTAATCTACCATAACTATAGGATAGTTCATTTTCATAGGAAAGCCATGCGCTCTGACTACCAAGTCCATGTCCAAGTCCAGTAGAGGTGATAAGAGAAAGGTCTTGACATCACAAAGTGGCTGCTCTATTGGATTGAGGATATTTAGGCACTCAAATGTTCAAATAGGGCTCAATACTCATCCCTACAACATACCGAGACGGTCCTGTAACTTCACAAGCTATGGGGGCTACTCACCCCCCTTCCCAAGATATTCTCACTCTGCATTGACTCCAATAATCATTCAGTGAGTCCTAATATATAGGGTGACTAGAAGAGGAAACTAAGACTTTGACAAATTCTTTGAAGAAGAAAGAGAATCGTCGCCAGAGAAAAGATAGGAAAAGAATAGGGACAAAGGCCAGGACTAACTAATATCAAGTGATGTGCGGCAAGGCATAGAAAAGAGAGCTTCGAAAAGGATCCTACATGCACCTTTTCATATGTTGAAATCACTGTGCCCCACCTCGATACAAGTATTCCATCTCCATTGTCCATTGATCCTGTTCTGAATATTCCTCCTTTTGCTGGATTATTATCCATGTAATCATAAGAATCTAATTTTTCAAGAATTTTAGACCAAGCTTCTAATAAACTCAGATTTTCGGCTAACCCAATGCCAACTCTTCGATATATTTCTTGTTGGAAATATCCCAGATCCCACTGATAATGAGTGTGACCAAATAATTCGATGGGGTAGTTTCTATACAATACCACGTAGTTCCAACAACAACGAAAGCCTCAAAAAAGATAGTTGTGATGCTACTGGAAAGTATGGTTTCAATATTTACCATACGTAATCCTTTGTATAAACGTTGAGGCGAACTGACATGAAGATGAAATAGGTCCGCTAATATGCCATCCATTTGACAATTTGGGATTCTCCAGAGAAGATGAGACACTCAAAAGAAAGACAATGCATATAAAAAAATGGCAATGTTGTCGACCAATCAAAGACATGTTCTTGTGACTCGAAGGCCAACAGCCTCCAGGGTAGAGATTCAGAAGTTCCATAGTTTGCATCTTTGGTCAGAGCGATTTGAATATCCTCCCACATCTATATATAAAGGATAGTTCAGGTCAATCTTCTGCAAATGGTAGGGTGTCTAAGTGGTTTTGGATTCTCATCCCATTAATCTTTTGAGAATCCAATAGTTTTTTAGTAGTATTTATAATTAAATTACCTTGCCATATATATAATTACATATCTGAATATTACTTATTTAAAAAAGAAAAAGAAATTAAAAAATATAAGAATTTTATAAAAAAACATAAAATTTAAAAACAATTTAAAAAAATAGAAATTAAAATTCATAAAAAATATAAAAAATTAAAAGCCCACAAAAAATTCAAAGACAAGATGAGCACAAGTTTTGAATTCCATTTTCTTTGATCTTATGTAGTTTTCTACATGTGTTCAACACTCTACACACTCATACCTATACAGACATTTGTAGTGTTATAATAAGTTTTTGCTCCCCACTTATTTTTTTTGCTTTCATTTCTATATCTATTGTAGGTTAATTGTTGATTGTCACAAAGTTTTGTTAACGATCACCTTAGCGATATTTTTGTCTTCGATTTTAGTGAGGATAATTCTAGACCCTCGTAAAACGTCAATTATCAAATGTCACTATTGTCGGGGATCAACTTCTCATAGATTGTATTTATTGATTTATGCCTTATTTGTCTCTTTTGTTTTTGTTTTCCTTTATTTATTTTCTAGTGTATTTCATATTATTTTGTTAACTGTCTAACCGCCCTCTTTGTTTCTATTTGTTGAGAGGGGATGCAGAACGAGGGAGGTTCTCCTAGGAGCGCATGTGCACCCACGTGAAGCATAATCTGTTTCATGCCCTTGTTGATAGGAGAAAGCAACAAGGAAGGACATGGAGGATTTTTTTAAAGAAATCACACCTTGTTTTGTATTTTATTAATTTTATTATATTGATGTGTGAGAGAGAGAGATACTAATTATTATAATAATTTGGGCTGCCCATGACTTTTCACACTTCATGAGGTCTAGTGCGTGAGCGATTGTTCGCTTGGGGGCCTTGTCATTTTTTGTCATGTTTTCATCGTTTTTATTTTATTTATTTCTCACTTTTATTTTTATTTGTTTGTTTGATTGAGCCCTAGTGTGGGATTTGCTTGCCCAATAGATTAAGGTCTAAAACCATAATATATTTGCATGTACCTATAGATTCTTTTTTGGACTTAGTCAAATCGTAATTGTTGGTTATTTAGACTTGAGACCGTGTGTCGAGAGAGATCGCATACAACGCTTGCCAAACCCATTGTGATAGGCATCGAGTGGTATCGAAGACTGGACTTTTGGTCTTATATCTAGATAGTCAGCATCTGGTGTTTGATGATAATAGTATATTCTATTCTAGGGAAATTTCATCAGCTTTGCATTGGAATATAGATAGGTTTCAATTCTGCTTAGCATCCTTGCACGAAGATAGTTGGAAGAAAGGAGAGCATTTCTACTTAGCATTCATCATCGATTTCGTTTGCATTGCTTTTCGACTCTCTCCCATTGATTTTGATCACTAGGATCTAAAACGACTCCTTGTTAGGTTCATGAATTTTCATTAAAAATACAAAAAAGTGATGAGCAGTAAAATTGGGACTGATAAGATTATTCGATCCTAAAATGAAATATAAAAAAATCCTAGTGTTGGGGAGAGCAACAACTTCATTGTCTTCGCAATTAATTTCCTAACGTACATATTAATGAATAGTTCCCCAATCCTAGAACAACCTACGCATTTATACAACATTATATTTATCACCTAAATCTAAAACTTGAAAAGATTGAAAAGACAGACCTTTCATGATCCTCATTGTATTGAGTACATGATATGTGGGGTTTGATTTGTATATATTTATTTGTGATTGTTTTTGTACATACTAGATCTTGTCTAAGTATTTACACCTTTTTTCTTGCATATCTTGAGTTGGCCTTTGTGTTCTCTCAATCCCTTACTTTTGTTTCGGAGATGGCCGACTGGGGCAATTTTTATCCTGACTTTGTGGATCCCTCGTACCGTCTAGTTGGTTCACCTCCATTTTATCAGGAGGACTTTGCTCTTGAATTTTCTTTTTGTACATATACGTCGCATCCATAGTTTTGGGTCTCAGACATTTAACCATCACCATTATCATAGTACCACCATCTCACTCAACTGATACTGATCTGCTGGAGTCACCTCTCATGGAGTAAAGCACTTGACCCTGATGATAAAGAAGACGAAGAAGAGGATTGGTGACCTCATTATTATAAATAAGAATCATAACATCACTTCACCATTTGATGATATGGGTGCATTTGAGGATTCTTATGAGAGCTTGCAATCACCTAGAATATAAAAAAAATGAGAAAAATTCAAAAATCCAAAAAGGTTTTGGGAGACACATAGTAATTTATTTTGTGAGGAGAGGGAACACCTGCCAGTTCTTTTGACCACATACACATGCACCTTAGTTCCCACCTTTTACCCCAAGGGTGACACTGTACAGACTACTCGTAGTCATCCCTATGTAGATGATGATTCTGATCTTCTCCCTTGTATGGAGGAGATACAAAATTTCAAAAAAATGTTGACAGAACCTGAATGGTGGCAGCTATTCATAATATCATTGAGACCACACTTCTCCAGGACATGACTCAATTATCTACTCCTAAATGCAAGAAGAGAAAGCGAAGGACCAAATCTGAGCGGCACATTTTGACCATGGCCACTGCCCTTGCCATCTCTCACCGTCCACACACTAAGAAAGGGAAAACTGTCACACCTCTTGTGAGTTGCACCATCTCTAAATATTCACGTGATAACACTCTCCTTGAAGGCGATGTTTAATACCCTTCTCGTTGGTACAGTCTATTCACTTAGGACCTCTCAAGAAAACCAGGATGATTTGTCAATTTGCTGATGGATAAATAAAGAGGTCGAGGGGTATTCTAGAGAACGTTGTCATTCAGATTCAAGCCATGAGCTTTACTACCAACTTTGTCATATTGCCCATGGAGACCTTTACCCCAGTGAAGTATCGTCCAATCATCTTGGGACAACCCTTCCTTGGCTCTACGAGAGATGTTATTGATTATGGATCTGGAGAGATTTGCTTTTGTTCTGATGATGGGAGCGATGTGTGGATCACTTCACCAACTGTTTAGCAGTGACCCACATCCGACGAGAGTGTACCCACGTTAGCTGACCCTGAGGACTATGACCATGATACTGATATCAGAGATTTGATTTTTGATGGATGATTTTGAGACTCGAGGATTCTTCTTTGATGAGGGAAACTCAGAAAGCATAGACCTTGGAGTTCCTGCTCTCGCTATGTGGTGATGTGTTTGTGGCATCCACCTGATGTACAATGTAGACACCTTATAGCAGAGGCATCCATAATAGAGACTAAAGAGGCCGAATTTGATCCTATTGCTTTCATAAATAAATTTAGACCTTTTAATGATGACTTAGCAGAGACTTCAGAGGAAGACCATGACCACACTACTTCCACCAACTAGTTCACCCCTTTCCGCTTTGAGATTGCTGAGGATCCTCACCAGGTCGATCCTGATCATTTAGTGTTTGTTGATGTCCCTGATATTGTCCTACACCATGTCAGATCCATTCTTTAACGATCATGCAAGAAGTTCTGCTTTCTTAATTTTTGATCTCTATACATCTACCTCTTTGTATATTTGCTTTCATTTTGTCTCGTTCCATCTCCTGTTTTTACTAATCCACCTTATTCCATGTGTTTTTCCTTGATTAGGATGTACTATGTACTAAGTATAGGGGAAGTTGATGAGTTGAGTGATCTTTAGTCTTTTTTACTTTTCATTTTCATTTTTTTCTTTCTTCAAAAAGGTGCCACCTCTTCCTCACTGCTATACTTAGGATGTACTTTATCCTAAGTATGGTGGTGGTGGGGGGTGTTCATCCCAAGTGTTCATTCTTTGATTCTCACTACTGTCTCCTCTCCTGATGATTTTCTATCTATACTTAGGGATATCTTACCCTAAGTATAGTGGGAGATAGTCTGAGTGTGATCTATTCATTACCAACCTCGACCATCCCAGCCTTGTGTACAGGCTGCTATAATTAGGATTAGTTTATCCTAAGTATAGCAGGGATGATCGACTTATTGTTCTTTCTTCTTTCAATTATTTCTTATTCATTATTATTTGGGCTTTTATATACTCAGTACGAGTTATTTATTCTCTTTTCTCTGTGATCTATGAGGATATAGTTTAAGCTAGGTACAGGGGGTTGTATATACTTTAGCCATAACTCTTACGTTTATATTTTAAATATATGGTTAATTAATATAAATTAATACACACATGTACCTAATTCTTTGTATATGTTGATTAATAAATCAGGTTAATTTTTTTTGCAAATGTTTGAAAAATATTTTGAAAAATCTTTTGAAATTTTTTTCGAAAACTATATGGAAAATGTTTTATTAAATATTTTCAACCTTTGTAAAAATATTTTGTATGTAACAATTTATTTTCTTTGTTTGAAATAAGAACATTTGAAAATCTATATGCAAATGATTTTGAAAAATGACTGCAAGAATTTAATCTGAAAAATCTATATATACTACCTGAAAAATCTTTATAAAATGATTTTTAAATTTTGTAAAATGTTTGTAAAAATTATCTATTAAATTATATTTCAAATTAATGTTTTCAAAACTAATTGTAAGAATCTTTTCTAATTATTTTTGATAATTGGGCACATAATAAAAATACTTTATAAAACTGGTAAAAACCTGTAAATTCTTAAAAACATAACTCTTGTAAATATAAGACGTACTCCCGAGTAAATATCTATACGTAGTTTTTTTCTAAAAACTTTCATTTTGAAAAATCCCTAAACATTTGTAATATAAAAAATCCCAAAAACATTTGAAAAATGTTGAAAATTTCATAAAATTTGCAAAGCCTTTTTTAAAAATCAATAAAAATTCAAAATTTCTAAATTGCATCACAAAAGTATTTCCCACATTGTGCATCGCATTTGCATTTTTGAGATTGAGTTTGATAATTGAACAAGTCTAAATAAAATCCAGGATTTGAGATTGGTTAGATGTTAAATATACATAATCACATGAATTGAGGCACTTCAGATCTAGTTGACTTAATTCTTTGAGATCACAAGACTTGATTCAATGTCATCTTGACTGCTTAAGTAGAGTATTTCATTGCACACACATTGCTCTTGTTAATAATGACCTAGATTGTACATATGCACTTTTCGCTTTGCTCACCTCAGTTGAAGTGGTAGCGGGCTAGATTTGTCGGCATGAGTCACAGGAAAATGGAAACATCGGTAGTCACAGATTTGTGGCCATTGTACTGCATACGACATAAGTTGTAGATTGCAATAATGCTTCAAAATAGGGATAGTCTACTGTCTCAAGATGATAAAAGTTCTTGTGTAAATGCTATTGTATATAATATTCAAAAAATGGGAAAAAAACTTAAAAAAAAGAGGGCAGACCTGATTGAAAATAAACTGCCTACCAAAATGTACATATTTATATAGTCAATAAGAAATCTTGAGCTTCAAAGTCATGCATTTGTGAGCATACAACCGATGACTTGACTAGTCTAGTATCCTAAGATAGGTAGCTACACTGGCTACCGTCCATTCTTCTCTCCATCTCCTCTTGTTGAGCTGGTTGTCACTTGAACTTAGAAGGGAATATCACGCTTCTCGAGGAAAGAGTTGTTGGATTGGAGAATTAGGATTACTATGTTGGAGAAGACTGACTTTTACCGTTCCAGCCAAGGAGAGCTACCTATCACACACATTGTCCAAGATAGATTCATAGTCATAAGGGTTTGCATATTGGTTGAAGTATTCTGACCTGACTATCGAGGAGACTTGAGCAGGGTTTTGTGATTCTTGAAGGTTGTTGTGTTTCAAATTTGTTTTCCCATAAGGTTCCGACCACAACTAAAATTCAAAGGTCCGACTTAAGATCCAAACTTTGATTTTATAAAGAAAAGTTCAAAAAATAAAATAATTTCAAGTTCTTTCCTTTCCTTTTCTTTTCATTATTTTTATTTTCTGTATCTATTTTCATAAGTGTTTGCTAGAGACTAACAAAGGCAAGTATAGGGGTGATGAATCTCCATTTCATCACCCTTATTCTATCATTTTGGCCATAAAAACCCTAGCTAATGTATGTATAACATTCATTATTTATTCCATTTGTTGTATATAAAATACTGTTTTTAATGCCTAAATTATAGTAAAGTAAAGAAAAGAAAAATAATAAAATGCCAAAGGAATTTTATGACCTTCAACCCTGAGACCTAGGCATCATGATGAATGGGTCGACAAGGAATAAAGAAGGTGTAACCTCTATTAAGCATAGCTTTTGACGCTTCTTGTCTAATTTTTGCAGCCCACACATTGCATCCTTTTGTGACGATTCTTTCACGACTTTTGTTCCTCGATCATCCACCTATCATGCCCAATGCAATTCGTGGACTGAGGAGCCATGTATCGGACTGTTCACCTCGATATTTCAGCCATTTCAATCGCATATACAAAAGCTTCAACCGATCTTCTTGGATTTTTCGAGTGCCTTTTGGCAATTTTCTCTCCCTCCTTTCACATTCTATGGCTCGAGCAAGGTGACAGCTTCCTCACCAAGCTTTTGGTTGGATTGAGGAGCAGCTCTGAGGCGATCTCCACCATCTCCGGCAGTACTCTACTGTTGTGAGGTCCATCTCAAGGCCCACAACCACTCGAATTTCTTTTTATCTCTTTTTAAATAGATGCACGTTTTAGATTTAATTTCCATGTTTTATTTTATCTTTTGATCAATTGTATTATCATAGATTCACTAATTCGTACTTTGCTGGAGTTTTGCTTCGGCAAACCATCCACACAGTGATATGCCTTGTGTTTTGACCCACCAACCACCTCACCTTTTTTCTGTAACGATTCCCTATACCTCATCACATTCCTTCCACCCTGCTCCTCCCCTAGAGCAGGATCATGGTGCTCGACCTCCTGCCTTCACCGGAGCGGCCACCATCTCGCCCCATTTCTGACCCATTCTGCCTGTTAACGGGTCGTGACAGTTTGTGCTTGACCCCCCATTCTTTATCTATAGGTCTCTGAATTCCAAAGCCACTTGGAGGCAATTTTGAAGCTTGCTGGAGGTTCATGGAGCTTATTTGCTCATCTGACCTCTCAAGAACACTCTGGCCATGCCCGAGCCTTTTGAGCCTTCCAACCGATAGAGGATGACACCATGAAAATTTTGAGAACTTCTGAGACATGGTGGTGTCGAAGTATCCCAGAATCATTGATTAAAGCTCGGGGAAGTCGATGTTCATCCCTGTTCTTCGTGTGAAGCATCATCCGTTTGATCACGCATTCATTCCAATTTTGATCATGGCAGTCCGATCTTCATTTGCCTCATTCGTCTGAACTTCATTTTCCTCGCCCATCCGATCGAGTTCCATTTCTAATCTCCATCATATATCGACGAAACATCATCACATGTCCTACGTGCGTCACGTGTATAAGTGAAGCATCCACCACCATTCGATCTGATGACTTTTGGGGTAATTTACACTTCTTACCCCCAACTTTTGTATCTTCATTATTTATTCTTGTATTTTATTTTTAAAGTTTAATATTTTTGAAATATTTGCAAGTTAGATCCTAAGCTTTCCTTTATTTGCTTTCTAGTCTAATCTATGTCACCTCACGTGCGATCCCACGTGATGTGGCTATTTTGTAGAGATTCCCTCACGAGTATTTGTATTTATTTTTTTAATCCAATAATTTTTAATTGTAGTATTATATTTTTGGGTATTTTATAGGAGGAACCTCAAGTTTATTTTTAAATGCAATTATGCCTCTACTAGTTCATTATTTTTACGCATGTCTTGTTTTTATTAAAATTATCATCTGTGCTCCAAAAATATCAAAAAATAGGTTTAAGTGTTTTCTTGCTTGTAGATTCAAACAAAATTTTTGCATTTTGATTTTAGTCATTTTAAATATTTTCTAAAAATCAAAAGATCACATTTTCATCCACATTTAGCTTATAAAACTCAAAAAAGTTATAAAATTGATTTGAAAAATTCCTAAAAATATATTATTTGTATTTTAAGATTTTCTAACTTTAGACCAAAGGCCATTAAAAATATAAAAGAAAAACCATAAAAATTAAAGAGCTCCAAAATCCTTTACAAAAACATAAGAAATTCCTAAAAACTCCAAAAATATTCATTTTTATTTTATATTTTTATATTATTATATATCGATGAAAATTGATTTGGAGAGTTTTGGACATTTCTTATTATTTTTTATTTCTAGAACAATTCATCCTATTTATGTAATACATATTTTAGGATATTTTTGACTTTAAAAATAGATGAAAATTAGAAAAATTCTATAAAAAATCACAAAAGTAGTAAAAAATTCTTTAGAACCCCAAAATATTATGTTTTGTAATTTTTATTCATTTTTAATAGTGTCTATAATTAAATTACCTTGCCTTATATATAGTTATATACATATCTAAATATTACTTATTTAAAAAAAGAAAAAGAAATTAAAATTAGAAGATATAAAAAGAAGTTTCAAAATTATAAAATTTTAAAACAATGAAAGAAATTAAAAAATAAAGGGTTTATTTACCCGAAATACCCTATATACTTTTAAATTGCCTCTACGACCTTTTACACAACGTAATTAATCCATCATCCCTGTAAGAACACCCACGGACTTCAAACAGCTTACTCGGAGGGTTCATGGGGTAAGAGTTGGCAAGTATATGGGGTCGGGGCCGGGGGATTAGGTTGTTTCAAAGGTCATGGGGGTAATTGGCAATGTTTATAGGATCTGCTAGGTAAAAATCCCAAAATTAAAATCCATAATTTATAGAAAATGTAAAAATCCACACAGAAATACAGAGACAAGATCACAAGTTTTGAATTCCAACTTCCGATGTATCTAGTTTGCTCCTTGTGTTCGACATTCCACATACTTATACCTTTACACATATCCGTGGCATTATAATAAATTTTAGCTCCACACTTATTTTTTTATTTTCATTTCTATATCTTTTGTGGGTTAATTTTTTATTTATATAGGGTTTCGTAAGTGGTCTCCTCAGTGAGATTTTTGTCTTTGCTTTTCAGTGATGATAATTTTGGACCCTCGTAAAACCTCTGTTATAAACAGGTATGAGAGTTCCAACCTTAGCATCGTCGAGAATCACCAGTAAAAAATGGACATCATTAAGAAGTGATCGTAAGACCTCAAGAAACTCTCTGTGATCGAACAAAGGAGAAAGAATCTGAACAAGCTTATCCAGATTACAAAGAAGCTAGAGCTCTTGGTGAGCTCAATCTATTTGTAAGTCTGTGAGTGCAACATCCGACACGTGTACCTCAGAACCACAACAATAGAGTCTAGGACAATCATCATTTCTCCAGCATGTGTACTAATGTAGGCACTTGATCGGGCAACATCACAATAGATGCAATATACTAGTGTGGCTCGGATCCGATTGCGGTTAAAGAAATGTGTTGTTAGTGTAGAGAACCGCAAAGCGATCCGAGT
Source organism: Ottelia alismoides (assembly GCA_037367405.1). Lineage (NCBI taxonomy): Eukaryota > Viridiplantae > Streptophyta > Magnoliopsida > Alismatales > Hydrocharitaceae > Ottelia > Ottelia alismoides. Next base: position 195,405 of record JAZKJV010003813.1, on the reverse strand, counting down.
TGATCAAACAAAAGTTGGTTAAAATAGGAGAGAGAGAGAGAGAGAAGGTGATGTGGATTAATCGACTTCTCTCCTATTTTAAACCTTACGCTATTTTATTTATGTAGGTAAGTGTGCCTGGGTCGAACACGAGGAAGCAGAATGCTCAAACTATGGTTTTTGAGACAAGGAATAAATCCCAACAAATCCTTTTTTATTCTTGATTTGTCAATGAAAAAAATGGCTAACGAATTTGGTTTAAAACAAACTCGAGAAGATAAGAATCAAAACCGAACAAGAAAGAGATGAAAAATTCAGGAAAAATACTCGAAAAATCCATAAGTGGTTCTCAAGCTACCCTAGAAAATTCACACGAAAATGAGAAGAGTTCGAGGTTCAAATGGCCCTTACAAGCCAAGGGCCTAACTGTAAGAAAATTGTTAAGTTTCTGTTACAAAACAACCCTTGGAGGGACTAAAACATGAAAGAAATATGTTTTATTACAATTAGGTCCCGACATAGGGACCTAATTGCAATTAATGGAAACTCTGGAGGTGGGCTTTGAATTCTGGAAGCTTGTGCGGTTTATGATGCAATTTTCACACCCCTTCACATCTGATGGCTGAGATTAGAAGGCCAGATGCAATCGGGTCCGTCCACTAGGGAAACGTGTCGGCAGACTGTGCAACCTGGCATTCTTGATGTTCTTGAAGTTGTTCTTGCAATTGACGCAGGGCTCCTCTTCTCTGAATTATCTCCGGCGAACGATGGATGACTTGGGCCTTTGACGGGGCCAGAGGGTTGGCTCCTCCACCCTTCGAGCTCGCTCGCGGGTGAGATTGATCGGAAAGGGTCATGGTCGGTGGAAGAAGGCGGGTGAAGATGGCTAGTCGGCAACGATCCTGAATCTTTGTAGTTATTGAGCCTTCTACCGATTTGATTTGCTGATGATTGGAAGCTCTATTTCCTCTGATTTCGCCCCAGAAGGTTGATAGATCTGCAAGTGACGAAGATATATGCTCGATTCGTTCAAGAATCGACCGACTTGTTAAAAATCGCAGGATCAATATGGTGTTTCTAGAATTAGTGAAAAAAGGTGTGAATGGTAGCAAAAAGTGGGATGCGAATTGGTTTGAATTTTGAAACGAATTGGAGTTGGGATTAAATACGCGTCTAAGAAGGGTGATTAAGTGGCATAATTACGTGACTAAAGTCGCTAATGGGGCACGAAGATCGAGAAAGAAAACAACAAAACATATGGATGAATAGATTTGGGAATAGAGGTGTATTACCTCTGATGATTGCTCGATGGCTGAGGAGAAAACTTTTCGGATTTCGCCATCTTCATGGCTTTTTATAGGTGATTTGCTTGAGCTCCAAGGTGAATCGAATGGTGGGCGAGTAAAAAGTTGTTAGGAGAATAGAATGGAGGACTTAGATCGATTAGATTGGTTGTGAGATGCGCGACAGAAATTGGTGAAGAGGGGGCATTGGAACAAAATTACAAGGACCTGGGTTCTTGAAGAAGAACCAGGTGCTGACACGTGTCAGCCTGATGAATAAATAAAATATAAATTAAATAATAAATAGTAAATCATGTTATTTTAAATAGGTATAAAAACGAGAAATGTAAATAATTAACTTATCTAAATTATGATATAACTAATTTTCGTAAATATTAAATATTATTTGAAATATAAATATTATATTAATAAATAAGTATAAATAATACTTAATAAATATGTATTGAATTTTTAATTCAATAAATAAAAAAAAATAAATATAAAATGTTTATTTTCTTAATTATTAAGACAATAAATAAATTCTTTGTGAATTTTTATTGATTTGAATAAATTAATTTAGATTTATTAATAAATACGGGTATAAGTTATACATTTCAATTTCATCTATAAATTAGGGTTTTAGATTTTATTAAAATAACAAATAAGCTCCAAAACTTCTGAAATAAATTATGATGAAAATAAAATAATATGAAATGAATTAGAAATTATAAAATTAATAAAACTTTAAATAATGTGTTCTAAATAAAATAAATTGCCCAGAAACCCCTTCGCCATTAGGTCCCAAAACTGACTTTTTGCAAACGGGCTCCAATTTTAATAAAATCGCCTTCAGTAATTAATGTATATTATTTTATGAACTTTTAAGTGAGTAGAGTGAAATTGGAGTTCAAATGAGGAAGTTATGATGCTCGGAAGTTAAGATTTTGACAAATTAAAAGTAGGGTTTCTTGGCATAAACATAGGATAATATTTTTAACTTAGTTTTATATTTTTATATACATTTTTAGGAATAATTAGGAAAAGAGTTTGTAAAAAATATGTAAATATGAATTAATTAAAAATCAATGTAATTTTGGTATTTATTTGATAAATAGTGAAAAATGTGTGAAACGTATCTTAATTTTTTTTATGGTTTTCTTTTCTTATCTCCCCTACTTATTGGTTTGTCGACCAATCCATGTTTAATTGGTCTTGGGGGTTAGGTTATATAAATATATCTTTCAGCTATATTTATATTATGTGAGTCATATTGTACATATATACATATCTACAATCTGCCTTATTTTCTTTTCTTTATTCTTTATTTATTAACATGTTTTAATGCATAAAAGTGCATTTTTATTCATGAATATAATTTGGATAATTTTTGGGAATTAATGAATATTTACATGTATTTGTTAAGGGTTTTAAGACAAAATGCGACAGAAAAGTTAATGAATCATGGATTCATCACATACATTGATGGTTGTATACCATTAGGTGCCCCAACCATTGTATGTAGAGTCGCTATTCCCACCTCCACCACAAAACCAAGAGGTAAATTGTGTGTGGAATAATGAAGGAAATTGACCCATCCTAGCAGACATCAACATGATCAATTCTCTGCTATCCAACCGTTCAACCAACTGCAAGGTGGAAGAACCATCGAGAACCATCCTTCTCACTACCAGTCTCCACATAATAGACATAAATGGATAGAGAACTATCATCAACCGGCATATTGCCAGCAACGACTAAATCACTATTAATCGATTCCTCAATATCACGACCAGTATCTCCCTCCTCCATACTACCAATAGTTCCCTCGTCGTCATTATTCTTAAAACTGCAGTTTCATCCTTTGTACTACTTTAAGAACAAGTGTACCCAGCACTCCGAGCTGATTGAGGCTATATTCGTGAACCCTCCACTTGAATGCTTGTCTCAACTCGAATTAATAGAGATTATATAGAAGTTGGATGATCTGATTGCTGCAAAGATTATCATTCCTACATAGGTCAAAGCAAACCCTAATAACTTCTGTTGAAAGGACAAGTAGCTTGACATGAATCCTCCTGCATAGAGTCAGGTAAGAATAATCCATTTATGTTATCTAATGATGTGACTCTTAGGAGTGGTAGTGACATAAACCCTTCTACAACTATGAGGGGAAAGAATAACCTTCTGAAGGCCGATCATCATCATTTGAAGCAATTGATCATGCATCAGTCGCACTAGATAAATAACACAAAAAATGAAGAAAACAAAAAATACCAAAAATATAATAACATTCGATGCCAAACCATTCAAGCTAAGGAGAATTACCTGTATAAGCTCCCATTCAAGCCTACGAAGCTGACATTTCTATTTTTACTTCTCTACTTGTTTTGGATGTTTGTATCCATGCTAATAATCTGCTTGTAAAAGTCGATTCTCATGTAAATAGGAACATTGATTCCAATGATGAAAATAATCCTTTTTCTGATGCAATGAAAAATACCAAAAAATCAGAAAATTGAAAACAACATTATTTGATCTAGGGATCGTAGAAATACTACATAACATCTTTCTGGAAATGCCATTAAGGAAAGCCATGGAATACATGCCTAGTGTTAAAAAGGGATTGAAGGAGGCATGCACATCAAAGCATCAACCTCTCAAGAATGGACACAATCATGTATAAATAACATCATGACCATGGCAATAGTAAATCTTATTTACAATCTCCCAGCAAAGAAAAATGATTTGGGGGCACAATTAATCATTTGTGAAATCTTTGACAAAGTGTTCGATCACATTCTTTTTTATAGAGACTCTTTTATGAACCTCATGCCCACATTTCTATGCAAGGAATTCAGGATGGGTTTACTCAAACTAACTATAATGATCCTTTGGTTTGTTGATCGATCTGTTAAGCGACCCTGAGGTGTGTTAGAGGACGTTATCATAATAGTGCATGGCATGCAATTCTCAGTGGACTTCATTGTCTTGGACATGGAATCTATTGTACCATTACTCTAGACACCTATCATAATTGGTGAACCATTCCATCATATAACCGAAGTGGTAGTCGATTATCCGTCGAGAAAGATACCCTCTCACTATCACAATGACAATGTTACAATGGATATGATCACTGAATCGAAAAATGCTAAGAATACATCTGAGAAAAGTGAGCCAGAACTGTGGACAAATGACTGTGATGTTGTTGAGGACATTAGAGATTTGAATTTATTAGTGAATGATATTTTGACACAGGAAATCGTCTTCCAAAATAAGGACTTGGAAAGCATCGTCAATTTTTTCCTATGCCGACATGGAGATGCATGCAAATGAGTTGATCAGAATATTTGAAGAAAATTCATCCCAAACATAGCAAGAGGAAACCATTGCAGTTATGTTCAATATTTTATTATCTAAGCCAAGAGTAATAGAGGTGGGCATCTCCTTATTGTAAGATCATGTACCCATCATCATAGTTTCAGAAGTTACTAACAAGTCGACTCATACACCACTATAATTAAAGATGCTTTCAACAAATCTAAAATATGCCTTTCTTGGGGATGAGCCTGAACAATATCCGCTCATCATCAATTCGTGATCGACCATAGATCAAGAATCTCCCTTCCTAGATATTCTAGACAAAAAATGCAAGTATCTTGTTTGGAATGATTCAAATCTTCGAGGGATAAACCTGGCCTTGTGTTCATATCAAATCTACTTAGAGGATGACAACAAACCATCCCGCGAATTTAAAGACAAGATGAATCCTAATCTACGGGAAGTTGTCATGAAAGAGATAATGAAGTGGTATGAGGCTGGATTTGTTTATCATATCTCCGATTCTAAATGGATAAGCCCATGATGAACCATATTATTCCCTTTGTTAATTGTATGTAATTAACACTTATGTTCATTGTAGGTAGACAAATTCAGATTAATCAAAATGACTTCTTAATTAATATTTTAAATAAAACGCAAAGCAGTTAAATTTATTTTACTAGACAAGCCCGAGGTCGAACTCAGGAGGCCACTATCTCATATGGACGATTTTTAGATTATTGAGATGCTAGGTTTTTAAGGATAACATCGTTGGAAATTTTTATGCAAATGGTGATTAAATGTGAATGATAGATGTTAATTTTAAGGTTAAATGAGCTTGAGATAGATATTGCAAATTAACAAGAAAATTATCTCAAAGGTTTAGAAGGAAAACTTTCCTAAATTATTCATGCAATGAAGAATCATGAGCATACTTTTTTTTATTTTTAGTACATAAAATGCATGCATGAAAAATGAATGCTTTTTATAGGGTTTTTTATAATATTTCGTGGAAATAATAAGGAAGAATTGTGAAAAATTTTAAGTAAGTTAAAAAGGGTGATATTAACCTACATTTTTTTGGAATTTTTAGACGAACAATGAATTTTCTATATATTAAACAATGCAGGATGAGTGATTTTCAATTGATTAATTTTAATAAATAGAAAGCCCAATTATTTTAAAGACTTAAATATCTTAGATGTTCTACGTAAGATCTATCTATAAAAAATTATAACTCTTAAAAATGTTGTGTTTATATAGAGTTAAAAATCAATTACATCAATCATAACACATTTTATTTTAAACAAATTAAACATGCAAATACAATGATTTTTAGCACAATATATGACACAACAAATTCTTCCTGAGATAATTTTCCGGAATTTTTATGGCAATGATGTATTTAATACCAATTATAGAGCCCACATTATGTGAACTATGCAAATAATCATCAAAATAATGTTAATAAATCAATCACAACTCATAAAAATACATTTATTTCATTAAATGATGAGAATTAGTTAAACATATACTACAATTTATGGAATTAAAAATGAATGTCAAATGATGGTTCAAATGAATACAAAAACTGAGGGTTCTAAATGTATAATAGAATAAAAATATAACTCAAATAATCATGCACAAGGGAAAAACTGTTATTACCAATACTTATAAGGATATTTATGCAATATGTTCGGGCATGCCCATGCGCAACACATGCTTTCTTTGGAAGAGGCTTCTTCTTAGTGTCCAAAATGCGAAGAGGCTTCATTGCAAATTGCCCCCTCTACAAGCTAGGGAGAGGGTCGGAGGCAGCTTCGGACAATGGCTTGGACTAGAGCTAAGGTGCAGTACCCAAAACCTCCACGTGGATGGCGCAAGGGGTTTCCTGTGATTCGAGCCTTAAGGCTTCAATCCAAGGCTATGAACATCTAAGTCATGGTTACCCCCATATCTCTGTCGCGCTTGAAGGTAGCTTCATGATCCCTGAGATTTGTGTCTCCGGGGGGGCATGTTGAGAGGGGTTTAGGGGAAGGCGAGGTGACTGTGATGGTGGAGGAGATTACGCTGACCGGTGGTGTGGTCATACGATAATGAAAATAGCAGTATGAGTTGATGATTGTAGGGTGGACATGGTGGCTTGACTCTGGTGGTTGTCACCTCAAGCGACGTAGAGGAGAAGTGCAAGCAGGAGTGCGACCGAAGGCAAGCGACGGTCATGCCACATGGAGAAGATGGTTGTCGATGAGGTGTGGGGGGGTGAAGGTGTGATGAAGGGAAAGAAGAACAAACGAAGAATGAAGAAAGAAAGAGAAGCAACATAAAGAAGGAGAAGAAGTAAAAGAAAAAGAGGAAGAGACAAAAGCAGAAAAGAAATGATAGTTACATGGGGATGAGTGTGTCGCCCAAAGTTGACTAAATCTCGAGCTCTGTCCAGTCGTCACCTCAAGAAGGACGGAAGAGCCCTTTGAAGATCTACAACACATACATATAGAGCTTCTACATTGGGAATCAACCACCAAATCTCACCATGAATAAAGAGACTCATCGTCGCTCTACTCTCTTATTGTCTCTATCACTGGTGAAGGACAAGGGGTTGGGGCCTAATCTCTCGTAAATTGTGGATGTTCTAGTGAAGGTGAGGCAGATACAGTTTTATGGACAATTGGTCTTTATCGAGGTTTGCGGTGAGGTGAGGTGGAAATGGTTGGTGTGAGTGGTAGAGAAAGGGAGATATGGGTGCGAGGAAGGTAGAGAGGTGCTTGACATGAGTAGAGGAGGAGGCACTGTCTCAAGAGGTAGAGAGGCCGTTGGGTCATGGGTGGAGGGATCGAAGGTGGGAGACGAATTCTCTACCATGCAATCTCACTTTGATCGAAGGGACAAAAATGGTGCTAGGTGGTGGCTCTAGGAGATGCCACGTGGTGGGGAAAAATAATAAAATAAAATAAATATAAATAAAACATAAAAACCAAAAAATAAAAATGGAGTGATGGGGGCATGTGATGACTCTTGGAGCATCCACGTGTTGGTCTCAGAAAATTCAAACAATAAAAAAATCAATAAAAAATAAAAAATTATGTCAAATCAAAAGGTGATCCTCATGAAAGTTGTTGGTCTTGATGAGATCTACAAAATTTTGTGAACAAACCAAAACCAAAAAAGATCATTTGTATAAAATGCAATTTTATTGCAACTTTATAGATATAAAATACCATATTTTGTATTTTAGATTTTTCTCATGTTTTTTACATAAAATAAAATTCAAAATAGAATCTAATAAAATATAATAAAATATCTACACATTAATCTAATTTTTTATTACCTCCAATAACTAAAAAAATAAAGAAATAAAATAAGAAATTTGCAAATTCTTTATACAGACTTAGAGTGATTTATTTCTTTGACATTTGATTTAGTTTTGATTATAATTTTTAGACATTTTATTAAAATATATATCAAAGAAATGAATGAATAAATAAATTTCAAAATTGTTTTTTCACATAAAATAAAAGGGTTAAAATAAGGCAATATGTACAATATACAATGAGGTCCCAAAATCCATTTTTCACTTATGAACTCCGATATTTTTGAATTTGGTATTGTTTTGTAGATAATTGATGTATATTAATTCAAAAGTGCATTCGGATTCGTAGGACATTGTATGAGAGAGATTATTATATTTATAGATTTTTGTCTCAAAATTGGGGTTTGGGTTTATTGAGCATATATACAAGGTAATATTTTTTTTTTGATATTTTTACTTTGTTAATTTTAGTATGCATGCATAATGAACTTGATTTTTCTTTATTTGGAGTTAAATAAAAATAATTAAAAATAGGGGAAGTTATGATAATATACTTGTGATAATGTACAAGGGAATTTTGGCTTCTTAGTTATGCAATTATGCAAGTTTAAGTATGAATACTAATTACATATGTATGAATGATAAATTAGATGAGTAAATGCAAATAATTACTTTGGAATAACGCTTTATTTTCAACATTTAAGTGATGATTCATAGATTCATCAACCCCATATACCCAATATTTTCTCACCCCAAGCAACTAAAATGAAATGAATAAGTGAGATGATGTTGGATTCTATACCGAGGTCATGAAAAAAGTGAAAATAGAGCTTGACTCGGCCTTTTGGTTAACAAATGTGGCGGAACTCCTTATATGAATTAAGGTTTTGGGAACAATAATCTCAAAGTTATTCAGTCATTTTCCAAACCTAACTCGGAAGTCATCTTAGATTAACCCCCTCCTTATGCATCCCACATGAACATTGATAAGCTGTCTCTGGAGAGTGAAGGGTGTTAGCTCTTACCATCAAAGATTCCAAACTACCATGAAATCTCCTCCTCTAGTAACTCATCCTTGAGGAGTCAGGTACTTCCTTCTACATCAAGGAATATGCCAGTTCACAACGAGATGAGGATAAGTCTAGAAGAAGGGGAAAGAAGTGGAGAGTGACCAATGTAGTCAACTATTCTATGAAGCTTGGCAGTTGTAGCCAAGTCTCCATCAAGTCTGCAGGCTATCTGAAGCTTGAAGCATTGTGTTAAAATGCTATTATTTTTTGAATTTCCTTCATTTTGGTAATATTTGTGATTTCTCTACACTGATCTTTTATTCCCTAACAGATATAGAATCTTTTATTCCACCCATGTTTTTGCATCGTAGAAAAATTTGTGATAGTAGTGCATCCCTCATATGAAACATTATTCCAAACCAGTCATGTCTTTAGATGCCCACGCTACCAAAGAAAAGACATACAATCTTCCAACACATCGTCTGAGCTGAGCTAAGTATGCAGTGTAGAGTACAAATTAGTTCCTTATCCAAGATCCTACTCAGAATGAGGCGATCAAGTTACATACTAATAGTCAAAGTCTAGACATTATCTTGTGAACTTGGAGAATTATCTCTATGAATCCTTCTTCACAATGAAGTTCTTCTGAAAATTAAGTAGATTAAGGTTCGATAAAGTCCATTCTTAATTTTTACTCAACTCAGTTCAGAACCTGTTGACTTTCCACTTTGTATAATCATAGTATGCTAATGAAATGCACAAATACAAATGCAATGCACATGAATGAATTATAAGTTTTTGAATGAATGTTTTTGAACAAGAATGAACGAGAAAAAAGTTTTTTTAATAAAACTTTATTTATACCTCATATTATAAAACAATTTACACACAATTATTATTTATAAGGATTCCACAACAATTTTACAAAGAGAGTATTATTTACACAACTTATAAACATTGTACAACTTGTATACAATATACATGTATTCTACAAATTTCATAAACATTTATCATATTGTACAAACATATTTTTACCACTTTCAAAGGTTACTCATCCCATATTCATTGTTTATCTAAAATAAATGAAAGTACGAGATATGGATAAATTATATACGTAATATATATACACCCCCTATACTTAGCGTGTGGTAAATAATTTCCACAATAAATGTTATTGTATCTTTGATATATCAATAAAAGTTATTGATTTATTTCTCTCCCTATTTGAGATGAAATGATTGAATGCACTATAATGTCCCTTAGTACAATTAGGGTTATTTACCATGTCCATCTTTATAATCATACAATTGTTGATTCAATGGTTGAATCATAGAGGCAAGTGCTTGTATGATATCTAAAGAGTTAGATTGAGGACTCATCAAGCACGATCAAATGATTATTAAGAGAAGATATCCAGCCTGAGAAGGCGATGACAATCCTTCTCGATAGGTTGATATATGACCGACCTCTTGATGCAGGTCCTCTGCATAAGAATGAAAATTCAGAGGTGTCAAATAAGTTAGGTCAAGGAGTCGAATTGACGAGATAGAGATAAACAAGACCTTTGTTGTATACTGTCACGATATAGGCATGCATCCTCTGATCGAAGACAAATGTATTGTTATATGTCTAAGTATGTACATTTGGCAAGCCATTAGGTTGATGACCAAATTAAGGTATATACACGTATGAGATAGTGTTCATACAAACACATATGAGTGATACAATCTCTTAAAGGGATCATACAAGTTCACAAGTGAACGTGAAGACATGAGCTCACTCATAAGTTATTGGGACCGATCAGATTCCATGCATTGTCATCTTACTTTGGAAGCATGATTAGAATTTGTTGGTATGATATATGATTTTTGGAAAGCGTATGATCAATATCAACTCCCATTGATCAAATGAGGAAATTAATGATAAAACCCGAAAGATGATCGTATAAAATTAATCTAAATCTTCAGGTTTATTCAATGTGGAGAGTGACCAATGTAGTCAACTATACTATGAAGTGTGGCAGTTGTAGCCAAGTCTCCATCAACTCTGCAGGCTATCTTAAGCTTGAAACATTGTGTTCAAATGCTATTATTTTTTGAAATTCCTACCTTTTGGTAATATTTGTGATATCTTTGCACTGATCATTTAAGCCCTAACAAATATAGAATATTTTATTCCACCCACATTTTGGCATAGTAGAAAAATTTGTGCTAGCAGTGCATCCCTTATATGAAACATTATATCAACTCAATTATGTCTTTAGATGCCCACGCTACCAAAGAAAAAGACATACATTCATCCAACACATCGTCTGAGTTGAGCTAAGTGTGCAATGTAGAGTAAAATTAGTTCCTTATCTAAGCTCCTACTCAGAATGAGGTGACCATGTTAGATACTAAGAGTCAAAGTGTAGACATTATATTGTGAACAAGGAGAATTATCTCTATGATCCGAAGTTTCTAAAATCCGACTTCTCAAATGAAGTTCTTTTGAAAATTAAGTAGTTTAAGGTTTGGTAGAGTCCATTCTTTATTTTTACTCAACTCAGTTCAGCACCTGCTGACTTTCCATTTTGCAAACAGATATAGAATCAACCACAGACAAGACTGTATAATGATCTAAATATAGCCTCAACAACTGTCAATTCATAACAAATGGTCATGCATCAAATGATAACCCATATATGACAATAATACCATTGTTACGCACAACTCTCACAATGAATGATATTGACCATTTGCTTTTCAAATTCTGTGGAAATAGCTTCAACTTTGCATCAAATAACGAAACTTTCTGATTAGGGGAAAAAGTCTTCCTTTGAATCTGTCCATCATGCCAACGCTTGACTTTCTCCTTATACATGAGAGAGTTATCATATGCAAAGTCTTAGAATTCCAGCACCCTATTCAAATCCACCTTCATATTCTTTCCTACCTTATCATAGTTAAGATTGCATACACAGAGTGTCTATAAAGATTTGTAAAATAATTCCACTGGCTGGTGGCAAGGCTTTCCATACCCCAATCTACAGAGAGACATACCTAAAGGAGACTTGTACATTGTTCCATAAGCCCATAGAACCGAGTCAATCATCTAGGACCAATTCTTTCAATCTGGACGTACAAGTTTTTTAATGTAGTCTTGATCTCCCTATTTGAAATCTCATCCAAGCGATTAGTCTGTGCGTGGTAAGGAGACACAACTTTGTGCTCAATGGCGTACTCCTTCACAAGATTCATGACTTCTCTATTAATGAAACGGCTTCCCCCATCTGAAATGAATATTTTTGGAGTCTAGAACCATTTAATAATATAATCCTTGAGAAATGAACACACTACATGACTATCAGCAACTTAGGTGGAAATAGCCTCTACACAACTACTAATGTAATCCATAACAAGAAGGACGTACTAATATCCCTGACTTATAGTAAACGGGCCTATGAAGTCTACGCCGCAAGCATAAAAAACATCATATATATATATATATATCAGGAGCATAGTATTTTTGGAACCAATGGTTCCTCCCATCTTCTGAGAGTCAGTACTTCCTCGAACATACTCTGTAGCATCCTTAAAAAATGTTGGCTACCAAAGGCAACTCTATAAATCCTTGGCTGCTATATGCTTCCCCGAATGATTCCCATAAGATTCTAGTTTGTGACAATGCTCACGTACGCTGGTGTGTTTCTCATGAGGAATTAACCTTCTCTAGATACAATCCCCACCCTCATGAAATATGTACGGATCCTCCCATTGGTAATAATGAATCTCTTATAGGAATATGTCTACCTTGTACTTCAGCTAATCTTGTGTAACTTTCTTAAAAAATAAGATAGTTCACAATATCAACATACCATGTGAGTGAGGCCACATATAAAATGGACTCATCTAGAAAGGTCTCAGAAATAGGTATCATGCTCTCCTCAGAGGTCTTTGCATCTGTAATGCGGGAAAGGTGATCTTCCATCTCATATCTAAATGGAATTCTTGAAGAAGAAGGATTCATATGATAAGGCATGGTTTGGCATCCTTCTTTACCTGTAAGTATTGTATGGCAGTGTGATCAGTGTACACAATAACATGGGAACCGAGTATGTAAGATATGAACTCTCTAGCCCAAACACAACTACTAACATCTCCTTTCTGTAAGTGTATAATTTTGTTGTGTTTCATCCAGAGTCTTGATAACATAGTGTATAGGAACCGGTATCCCATCCCTTCTCTGTCCTAAAACAGCTCCAACTATAAAATCTGAGGCGTTCGTCGTGATCTAGAAAGGAAAATACCAATCAGGTGGTTGTAAGACAAGAGCACTAGTATCCATATCTTTCATTTGATTGAATGCAAGTAGGACTTTCTCTTCAACAACAAAATCACTCTCCTTTCATAGAAGCTCAATCAAAGGTCTGGCAATCTTGCTGAAGTCCTTAATGAATAGCCTATAGAATCTTACGTGTCCCAGAAATGACCACAACTGCTTCATGTTCTATGGAGGCTCAAGCATGGATATCACATCGATCTTAGCTGGATCGACCTCCATACCATGTTTGGAGATGATGTAGCCCAATACAATTCCACTAATCATCATAAAGTGACTCATCTCCTAAGAAAGTACTAGGTTTACCTCGTAGCAACATTGAAGGACTCGGTAGACATGCATCGAAACTATCCCCGTAGACCGAGAAATCGTCCATGAAGACCTCTAAAAATCTACCCACAACGTCGGAAAAATTGACCAACATACACCTGTCGAATGTAGTGGGGGTGTTACACAATCAAAGGGCATCCATTTAAAAACATAGGTTCCAAATGGATAAGTGAAAGTAGTTTTCTCCTTTTTCATGAGTGATAGCAACCTGGTTATATCCCAAGTACCCATCCAAGAAACAAAAGAACTCTTTCCTTGCCAACCTCTCACTAATATGATCAATAAAGGACAGAGGAAAGTGATCCTTCTTTGTAGCTAAGTTCAGGCGTCGATAATCTATACATACATGCCATGGAGTAGGTACCCAGGTTGGAATCTCCTAACCACGGTGATTCTTTACGATAGTAATGCCATGTTTCTTTGGGAGCACATGTATGGGGTTGACTATTTGGAATCCAAAATGAGATATATAAAGCCATCATCACACCATTTTCTGATCTTCTTCACGACAACCTCCCTTAACTGGATTTATACGATGTTGAAATTCATGGGAGGGTTTATAGTCATCATCTATGTAGATATGATGCGAGCAAAAAGTTGGATTATCCGAAATACTACATCCTCTGGCTATGCAGTTTCTCTCAAGAACCTCTAGCACACGAGATTCTTGTTCATCGGTCAACTGTGAGTTGAGATTGACAAGAAACATCTGGGGGACCTGCAAGGAGGGCATATTTCATTGTTAATGGTAAAACCTTGAGCTCAGGTGGGGTCTGAATATGCTCTTTGACGACCTATGTAACTGTACTGGTAGAAGGAATATGATCTTCCCTATGTGTACTGTCCACCACAGCTACTAACGGCTCAACACATGTAATCTCATATAGGTTTGCAATGAATGATTTCTGCTTAGAAAGCAGTGGCTAATCAGGATGTTCAAAATTTTCTATAATCTCATTAACAAAAGGGTTCAGGCATCTCTGCAATAATCTTTGAAAGGTGTCTCTTATCAGTGCATATCATAGGAAACTCAATATGTGGCTCAGATATATGTTCCTTAAAACTCTTAGAAGGATGCATGCGATGAGTAATATCTGAATAGCGTATCAATGGAATATCATTTGGTACCTCCAAATACACAGATTGATCCTTAGAAATTAGCTCAAATGGCCCATCAGTAAACACATCATAGGATCAACAAGGGAACCCATGGTGACTATTCTTTCCACAAGGTCATTCTGGGACGGGAACTCCTGTTGTATATGAAATCAGTAAAAAGATTTGCCTCTTTAAATTTAGCAAGAATATCATTGTCCTTGAGATCTGTTGTAACTATATGTCTCCCATATGTTGCTGCTAGTGGCTGTGTTTATTTAGGATTAGAGATCATCTCTATTTTTGGCTTGTCACTTCAAGAGTGAAAGATGATCTTTCTAGTACCATAATCGGCTACTGCTTCTGTCGTTCGGAGGAATGGTCGGCCTAGTATGATTTGGGTATGGAGTAACAGTGTAAGTGTGTCCATATCCATAACAACAAAATTAATAGGGAATTTCATTCACTACATCATTATAATAATGCCCTCTAAGATGCCCTTCGTCCTCTTAGTTGATATATCATAAAACTAATGGATTATCCTGGTTGTTTTAAGAGGTCCTGCCCCAAAATCAGTGAGTAGAGAGGATGGCGTGAGATTAGTCGAGGAACATATATCGAGAAGAGTATGATCGAATTCATATCAAATATTTGGCAACGGATGTAAGGTACTCTCTTATCTTTCTTTTTAGATGGGAAGTTATTAATGGCATGAACTGTGGTCAAGTTCAAGATGCATTTTTTCTGTTTTCTTTTTTCGATTCTACCTTGGTTGACGCTTTTGTGTACATGCATCTTTCATTCGCTTTTTCACTGCATGCATGTACTCCATGGATTTAAGGAGTGGCATCTCTAAAAATATATTTTGTAAGATCTCAACCACTCCAGGATCGGATAAAGTTGTTTTTACTTTTGATATTTTTTGAATTTCTTTAG
The DNA here is from genome assembly GCA_037367405.1 of Ottelia alismoides. Classification (NCBI taxonomy): domain Eukaryota; kingdom Viridiplantae; phylum Streptophyta; class Magnoliopsida; order Alismatales; family Hydrocharitaceae; genus Ottelia; species Ottelia alismoides. Next base: position 179,821 of record JAZKJV010003813.1, on the reverse strand, counting down.
AGTAAAAGAAAATGGAACATAACCAAAAGAAACATTCAAAAGCACATTTCTATTATTCAAATGGGAATCCTCATGTAAATTAAGACAACCAGAATTCATCTGTACATGATTCTTTCATTCCCATTTTCACTGCATACATGTACTCCATGGACTTATGAAGTGGCATCTTTCAAAATTTGTTTGTAAGATCTCAACCACTCTAGGATCAGATAAGATTGTTTTTTATTTTGTTTTCTGAATTTATTTAGATCAAAAGGAAATGGTATAGAATCAAAAGAAGCAGTTAAATGTGCATTTCTATTATAAAAATGGTAATCCTCAAGTACATTAGGACAACCAGAATCCATCTGTACAATGTTGTCCAAAATAGTGAAGGAAAGTCATAATCTAAAATAGAATGGGATGTTGTTGCTCGTGAAGAGGATGAATCCATGACTGGTGTGTTCTTTCTTGTTGATGGTAATCTGCATATTCTTTGTGAAGGTGAAGGTGGTGGTGAAGGCGGTGAAACTCCAGACTCAGGTACTACTACACTAAACTTCTCGACTGTTGGTGAAGAAGATGGAGCAGACAATAAAGCTCTCTCAGTTGGTTGATCACCTAACCCTATTTGATGTGCAGACTGCTGCAATCTCCTACCTCTCCTGAGATGAATGAAATTAGATAAATATGTAAAATCAAAGGCCAAACTCGTATCGGGTGTGGATGGGTCATGGGATACATGCTCCTTATGTCTGAAATTGTTGGGGTTGGCTTCTAACTGTGCGGGAATCAATGTCTTTGTGGTGGTCAGGTCGTTGCTCATATGCGTTAGTTCGTTCAAGTTCTTCATGAGTAGTGCAAGATGATAAAATATGGGATTCACTGAAGGGGTATTTGGATGCTCAAAGATAGGTTGTCACTGAGACTGATAGTGTGGAAACTATTAGTATCCTTACTGATATTGATAATAAGGAGGAGGAAGATGTGGATACTATCCATAAGATGTAGTTTGTTGTTGAGAAGATTGTTGAAAATACACGGGATGCATCTGTTTCTAGTTATGTATCCATTCTGGACGTAAGTTGGAGACTGATAACGAGGCTGGAATTGTTGGTGCTTGTACTGCTGTAGTCTGCCTCTGTAGAATTGGTGGGCTGGTCTCTGACACTACTGTGAACCCAACTGATAGTTAACCAGAATATCCACAGGATATCTCACTATCGGGCCATGGTAAAAGTGTTCGGTGTCGTTGCGACCCGAATAGAGAGACTCGGTCAACAAGAAAAAAAATCAGGAACCACCAAATCTATAGATAAATCAATGAAATCCAACAACGGTCCTCGCAAGTTTATTAACCTGGTATAGCGACGAGGGTCAGACTCAAGGAGCAGGGGTTGGCCTTACGACCTACAAATTGTCGAAAAGATAAAATAAAGAATAAAATATTTTTGGTGGACTTTAAATGTTTTTAAATTTTTTTTGTGTTTTTTAATTATATTAGAAAAGATAAGAAAATGATAAACAAGCAAATTCAACAATTTATTAACACACTCAAAAATGCTCAGAAAATTGAAATAAAATTGTTTTTGTGTTTTTTATATTTTTAAGTGTTTTTGATGATTTTATGGGAATATTAGGATTTTTGGGAATTTTATGACTTTTATTTGGTTTTCTAAAAATTGAAAAATGGGATAACAATGGATCAATGTGCAGCCAGACATTAAAGGCAAATTAGAAATATATAAGTGCCCTATAAAAATCTAGAGATAGTTTTTATGAAAAATATATACAAAAACTAAGCTACAGAAAAAGAGTTTGCTTTTTTTTTGAATTTTATAGACTTTTTAATGATTTTGATAAAATTTTTAGGATTTTTCAATTTTGATGGATTTTATAAGTCCAAATGAGCCATAAATTAGAATAAAGCTAAGAAACAACAAAACAAACAAACACCAATTTTTGTAGATTTTTTAGATAATTTTTTTATATTTCATTGACTTTTCAATTCAAACAGTAACAAAAACACGTGTTTTTGAATTCTTAAAAATAATAAAAAGCAAGGAAAATGTCTCAAAAAAATAGTGAAATTTTTACACAGTGTTAGGAGCCATGTTTCCAAATTTCACTTGATTTGGAGTTTATTTTCTATTTTATTCAATCGATAAAAGAGCTATAGCATACAGGGACCTATTTGCAAGAAAACATAGTTCGGAGGGCTAAACTGTAACACGTGCGAAAACCTTAGGGTTGAAAGTGTAAAATTCACAAACAATCAGCATAAGTTCAATTAAATCCACGTATAGGGGTATAAATGTAAATATAGGAATTAAAACTTCATTTCATAACATAGCAGAAAACCCAAGCCCATACATGCAATTTGTCCAAAAAATCACGTGTCAACGCACGTGTTCCACGTAGACAGGGACTAAAATGAAAAAAAAATAAACATAGGATCCAAAGTGCAAATTATCCTAACTAAAAACAACACACTAAACTATTTACAGTACTATTCTATAAATGCCAAAAGAGAAGGGTCCTAAGTGAAATTAATCCTCTTATTAACGATCGACGGTTGGAGGCGTGCCATGTGTAAGATCGAATGGTGGAGATGAGTGGACGCCTCTTCAGCGATTGACGGTGTGGATGTGATCCTCAAATGGATCAATGGTCAGACGACACCCTCGAATAGACGGATGGGATCGAATCCGGAGCAAGGCGTCGATTTGATGGTGGCTAGAGGTTCTCCATGAACAGGTCACCGGCGAGGTTCGCTGGCCCAATGCGCGCTGTGGAGGGCTCCTCTGGAGAAGCTCTGAGAGGGAACGTGATGGCCGAGGTCGTCTGCAACTCCTGCGATGCTCCGATGAAGCCAAGGAGCTCTATAGAACTCCGACGACGAGGATAGCTCGGAGCTGCTGTGCCCAGAAGTTTGGACCCCCAAATGGGGTCGCCTTGACCTACAAGATGCACAGAACGCTTCCTGGGTCGAGGGCAAAGTGCCTCGACCCGGTGAGAGGTGGAATTGGTGATCGGATGAAGCGAGGCGACGCGCTCCGACGAAGCGACGATGGAGGAGGGCGAGGTACCTGCTCCGGTGTGAGTCTGGGTGATCGGAGGTGCGGAGAATGTGGAGAGGTGTCTCATGAACGTGAATCGGGTGTCGGATGATCAAATGGGCGAACGAAGTGAGGTGAATCGGTCGGCGGAGGCCGGCGGTGCAAATTGGGGAAACTGGAAATTAACCTAACTTAAGGGGTATCGGGGGTACCTGATGGAAGCAGTCGACTATGCTGGAGGTCAGGGAGCTCCTGGGGTTTTTGCCTCGGTGGCTCGTCGAGGACAAAGGCTCGGCTCGCTCGGTGGCGGAGCACGGTGGCGAAGCTCGCCGGATCAGTAGCTGCAGCCCTCTACTCCTCGCTGCAACACCCTCTCTCGATAGATGTCACTCTAGGAAGAAGGGTGGAGGTCCTGGGATTTGAAGATGATGGCCAAAGATGCGGCAGAAGGTGACTGGGGTTTTGGTTATATATGATGAAGGGTCCGACAAGATGGTCGTGAAGCGTGCAATCCAAGGAGAGGATCCCTAAGAGGATAGGCGAGCGTGGATCGCGGATCCCTCCTGGAAGATCGGAGCCCGAGGTTTAAGTGAGAGGTGATCGGATCGATCCGAGAAAAATGGGAGAAATCGGGTAGGAATCGGATCTGGGTACAAATTGGTCCATGGGGGGAAGTTGACCGGGGGTCAATGTTCCCCCGTGGACCAATCAGATTAATCCATTTATTAAATTTTTGTAATTTAATTTTAAAATAGAAAAATAATTTTATTTGAAAATAATTTTAAATAATAAATTTTTATTTATTTTAAAAGTATATGTAGTTATTTTTATTTATTTTTTTTGAAAAATAAATATTGTATTTACATTATATTATAATTATATATAGGTATATGTACATATGTATTTTTTTATTTTAATTTTTAATTGTTTATTTTTGCATAATTATTCCAATTTTATATTTTATTTTTTTAAAACATAAAATTTGGAATAAAAAGGTATTTTTATTTTATATTTATGATTTATTTACATTAGTTAAATAAATAGATCTATATACATATGTACATGGTATATATACAAGGTTGGAAATGACTTTTATTATTTTGCTTTTTTCTTTTTATTTTTCTGATTTTTATTTTATTTTTGTAAATATGTATCAAATATAAGAAATACCTTTTTATTTTCATTTTGAGGAAAATAAAATTATTTATATACATGGGTGTATGTGCAAGCATGATTGACCTTATCTCTCGCTCTACTTGGTTTCTTTTGTGGTCAGGCCCATGCTGAGCCCTCCCTTGGGATTAGGTCACTCAATATTTATTCTAAATATTTCCCTCTTTTTCTTTTATTTCTTTATTCCTTTATTTTTACACAAAAACATGCCAATTATGAATAATTACATGACGCATGCATTTTTGATAATTTATGATATTTATAGGTATTTACACGATATTTTGCCAAGGTTTCTATCTAAATAAAAGAATAAAGAGCGATGAATGGGGATTCATAACCCCCCTTTACAATACTTTTGCTAGTCCCTTAGCAAACACTTATTTGAAAAAGAAGTGCAAAAGAGAAAGAAAAAGAAAAAGAGATGAAATCAAGGTTGATTATTAAACTTTCCTTCGTTAAATTGAAATATGGAGCTCAATCAGACCTTTGGATTATTAATTTGTCGGAACCTTATCTGGACTTAAGCTTAAAACTTAACAGCCTCTAAGCTCCACCAATCTATGGTCAAGGCTCCTCAATAAACCAGATCAGAAGAAGTCCACATACACAAACTCTAATGACCACGAATCTTTCCTTGTACTGTGTAAGTGATATGTAGCTCTCCACCTCAGAAGTATTAAAGAAACAACCTCTCTCAACCTGGTAACTCTAATGCCTCGGTCTAGCAACTCTTTCCTCGAGAAGTGGGGTACTCCCTTCTAAATTCAAGTGTAACTGGCTCAAGAAGAGGGGGAAGAAGAGAATGGACCATGACCAGTGTAGCCATGTATCCTTGGGAGCTCTAACTAGTGTAGTTGAGTCTCCTGCTGCAAGCTTCATGAGATGGGCATGTATAACATAAGCTTTGCTTTATTTGACTATATACACTCCGGTGGGATTATTAAATTTTCAATACGACCCACCACTTTTTTGGAGTTCTTTTCTTTTTGCACATTTTTTTCATGTGCATCTGTACAACATATCTACATGGTGCAGCATGTATACATAAGGAGTTTTTCCTCTTCAGCCAGTAGACTATCCCTCTTTTAAAGCTTTATTTACACCCACAGCTTCTGTCTTTAGACTTCATGACCACCAGACCAAGTTGAGATGCACTTCCTTCACTATAAGAAGAAGAGAGGTTTCGCCTAGAAGTACTACCTTCATATGCTACCCCAAGCCAAAGGAAACTGCCTCATCACCACCTCATCCGAGGAGAGCCATTTGTAAAGTGCTGGTGCTAGTAAAGCCATTGTCTCTAAGAGTCATGCGTGTGTTGTTAAGTGCTCTACTTAGGCTCATCAAGATGACATATGCTCATAGCCTAGTGGACTCAAAGAATTAAGTCCCAATGGACATGAAGAGTCTCAATCCTAAGCCCTATAAGGTTCCTCTTATAATTAAGTGGATTAAGGTCTTAACCAAGCTCCATTTGTCAATTTAATTCCAGGCCAATTTAAATGTCAACTATGATTTGGAAAAACTGTGCAAGAATTTACAAAGATGCAATTTTACAAATATTTACACATGTGCAAAATTTCTGAAAAATGTTTAAAAACATGGATGTATGCATGAATGCGAAGTTTTGCAAGATATTTACAAAAATTTACACAAGGTCTTTGAAAACTTTTTATTTTTCAAAACATTTTACAAAAATTTTGTACTATATACATAAATTTTGATATGAAAATATTTACACACTATTTACACAAATCATTTTTACAATCATTTGTACAAAAATAATCTTTATAAATAAATAGATATGTGCAAGAAGAATTTTATGTACACGGGAAATTTTTAAATTTTTATGGATTTTTAGCCATTTTTATTTATTAACACACTTACACAAAGTACGAGTTATGGCTAAAGTATATATGAAATATATACGACACCCCCCTATACATAGCTCGAACGATGTCCTCAGAGTGATCAAGAGCGATGAAGAAGACATAACTCGTGCTTAGTTTAGGGAAGTGAAAGGGAATGGTATGTACAAAGACAAATCAAAGAATAGAATAAGGAAGACTCGGTATTTTCCCCTATACTTAGGATCATGTGATCCTAAGTATAGCAAGTTGTACATGAAGGGAAATCCGAGTGGTTGGATGTACATGGTCTACCTCACATATACATAGGGTGAATTATCCCTAAGTATAGGCAGCAAAACAGAGGTAGAAAGAGATGAAGAAGACCCATATATAAAAGATGGGAGGATATCACTCCACCTATACTTAAGGTGAAGGATCCTTAAGTATAGGCAACGACAAGAGCAATGAAATAGAACGATATGAACAACTCGATGTTTCCACCCCCCCCTATACTTAGGATGATGTATATCCTAAGTATAGCAAAGATAATCCTATACGAGACCTGGGGTGAAAACAAATACGGCAGAAAGAACGATCTAACCATGACAAAACACGTATATACAAAAGGGTACAATGTTGAGGTGCCTCTCAACAAGCGCTAGATTTTACACCCCTAGCTGGGCGCAAAGGCTAGGATAAGGTTGTATAGAGGTTCAGGATGACATCTGTAAGGCGAATGCCGTAATGTCGTCGTAATCGTGGTGGATGAACTACGACGAAACTAACAATGTAAGAAATGACACCCAGGTAGGCAATCAGGAGGATGTCTGCTACCGGCCAAGGATAGGGGAGGATGTGATCGTGATCCGGTAGCACAAAAGAAATCATCAGCTCAGGATCAGACTGGAGTGGAAGTGTAGAGCCGATGACATCAAACGTGGAGAAGGATTAATCAGTCATAGAATCCTCCATGTCAATCAGTGTCTCAGAGACGTATGAAAAGTGACGATCAGGAGACACTCTAAGAAAACTGATATCCGATGCATATAATAAAGACAAATCATACAGATCATCGAATATCACAAGGATCAGCTCATCCTCGCGAGGGTCGTCGAGGTAAGAAGACTCAGAATCAGAGTGATCGGAAGACTCGATTTCGTGATCCTCCAGATAGGATACACTCTCAGAAGGTGAAACCGAGTACTTATCATGTGTGGCATTCTCCCGCATATAACCCTCGGGGAAGAATGCAAGGTCATCTTTGAGAAATAGAGGATCAGTATCTATCAGGGCATCTGCGTTGTTGTCAAGCATCCACTCTGTGCACCACGCTGCATCATCATCCGAAGTCTGTCTCTCGGCAGTCTGGAAGTAGGAGAAGGTATTGGTCATCACCGGGAGCTTGGTAAGGTGACTGCGGCTGATCCTCACTCTGCAGCGATGCTGGCTGGCATCTGGTCCTCATAAAATGTATCTGTCTCATCAAAGTGGAGGACAAAAGGCTCAAATACGGGACTCTCTATGTCTGGACTCTCAAAGTGGTGTCTCATATCGAGATGTGGCTACTGGGCTGAGTCAAGATATCTGTTTGACTCCGAGAAGTGTCTCTATAGAAAAGAAGTTGAATCATCTGAGGCTGGACTCTGAATTGGTTGGATCACTGGTTGTAGTAGCTGGGGCTCCTCCGTGTCTTGGAGTATCAGAAGATCTGATATCCAAGAATCGTCAACTGAAAATCTGGGGCTGACTCGAATTTTAGATGGAAAACCAATGGGAACTCGAGTAGTCTCTGGGTCAGAACCTCCACTGTAGCAGTCATCTCCCCTGTACTCTGTGGTGTTGCAGACTCCACGTCCTCGGGCTAGTGTGTAGAGAATGTATCCTCATGTTGTGCGACACACCCTACTTGTATTGCGACATCCTCATGTGTTGTCCCGACTACGACATCTCGTGAAGATGGTCTCTATGAAAGTAACCTCGAGATGGCATCCAGTAAGTCAATGTCAGAACTGCAGTGTGAACCGCCACACGAGGTAATCACCAGTGCTAAATGCTCCGCGATCATCCCCCGCTTGGAGATCTCAATAAGGTCAGTCAATGAAAGTCTGTGCTAGGGAAATCTCATCAAGAGGTCAAGAAACCTCAACCATGCCTCGTGTAGTGGCTATTGAGGGTCTACTGAAAACTCTGTGATCAACGACCGCATCATCTCTGCTCTACGTTGGGGAAAGTATATCTGTAGAAACTCAAACCATAAGTCTCCGCACGTAGCGAATCTCCTTCCCAACCGTCAGTGCCATCTCATGGCTCTATCCTGAGGTGTGAATGGGAAGGTCTTCAGCATCATCTGCTCTACAGTGATATCTGAATAAATCTGTGTCCTGTAAAACTCCTAGAATACGGACAAGTGAAGATAGGGCTCCTTGTGCACCTCTCCTAAAAGTGTCGGTAGTCTCTGAATAAGCTCCAAATCCATAATGAATGGACCTAATGTAGAAGCTGACTGAGCTCCCTATCTTATCTGCTCATCCATCATCCTGGCATAGGAGGTATCTGATACTCGCATCTGCTCTCTATGATCACGTACGGGGTGCACTCTCAATCCAGCAATGGCATCGTCCGGGTCTCGCATCTGCTCAATCTAATCTCCACGGATGTGTAGCGCAGCATGCCCAGAAGAATGAAATGGATGGGAGGGAGGGATTTGGAGGTTGGTTGGGGATCCGACCTCCCTCGAAGGTGGGCTGGGCTGATGGTTAGAAGATGGAGAAGAAGCCGCACGAGTCAACCAGAAGTGAAGGGGATCCATCATCCAGGGATATAGAAAAGGAAGAAGTAGAAGACTGAAGGGAGGGTGGGAGGGGAGAAAGCTAGATGAAATGATGGAAGAGAAGATAGATGGGGAGAAGGCAGAAGAGATCTAGAAACACACAAGATGAGAAAGTAAACCCCCGCTTCACCTACTCAATACTGAGCTATAGACCGTAAAGGATCGGTCAATTATCTTGTCAATTTTATTTAGGTGATCATGTCAGGATATCAGAGCGGTTACGCGAGCTGATAGGAATCCAATCCGCCAACCAGACTGTCCCGTATAAAAGGCCGGTAGTCTGATCGAGCCTCGGATATGGCTCTAGCCTAGTGTGCGGGTCGCTCTCCCGCTCAATCAAACCAGACAATGAGGGGGTTGCTCTCTCCAAGGCAGATTTTTAAGTGAGGTGTCTTTTAGGGTCAAGTGTGTTTAGTAAACGCCTAACGAATTTTTCAGTTCTCCTGTTTATTTAAGTCAAAAAAACGGGGGAGATGACGAAAAAGCCGATGCGCGAAAAATTAATGATGCATGTAGAGTAAGAAATGCGTACCTGACTCCAACAGTCTACATGCAAAGTGATCTGCACATAAACTAAAGACTGAAATAAAACTACCTATATGATGCACGAGAATCCGACCCTAGACGAAGTAATTTCTACATGTAAGCACAGTAGCCGGGTACTCAAGCCTAAGTCCGGAGTCCTAACTTGGGAGCCACTCGGTGTCCGCCACATCGGATCCTGCACGCGCTGTAGGTGACTGCTCAAGACACATGGAATAGAGCCTATGTAATCCGACTTTTTCTTGTGATTTAATTAATTAATCCAATTATCGATCTATAGGTACAGGTAGATAATTAGGGATCGAGCCTTAATTAATTACGTCACAATCAACAAAATCCTAAGCTAAGGCTAAATCCGTGCAAATCAGATAAGAAGTATTGAAATACAAGAAAATAAAACCGACGAAAAAACGCGGTGAGGTCCCCTGAGCACACCGGTGCCCGACGAAACAGACCTTGATAAGTCACCAAAGTTAAAGTCTCTATCCATGTATTCTTACAAATAAATGTTTTAAACTGAAAGTAAAACTAAGCTAAACTACACTACTGCTATTTCTGCAGCTATTCCGCAGCTCCTGCACTTCGATTCTCCTCCTCGCGTTCTCCTGTGGCTCCGTACAGAAGAGAGCTGCCTCCGAATCCCGCGGTTGTTTCGGCTTCCGAAAAAGCCACCTCGGTCCCCGAGCCCTCGCAAGAAATAGAAACAAAAATGTGTCACACCATATTATTATAAAAATAAACAAATAATATCTGATACAAAAATATCTATAAATATGCACAAAAAGTCGTGAAAAACCACGAAACATCTAAAGACTACTAAGTCGTGCTCCCCGGCAACGGTGCCCCTCTGTTGACCAGAATATCCACAGGATATCTCACTATCGGGCCAAGGTAAAAGTGTTCGGTGTCATTGCGACCCGAATAGAGAGACGAAGTCAATAAGAGAAAAAATCAGGAACCACTAAATCGGAAGATAAATCAATAAAATCAAACAACGGTCCTCACTAGTTTTTTAACCTAGTATAGCGACCAGGGTCAGACTCAAGGAGCACAGGTTGGCCTTACGACCTACGAAGTAGTCAAAAACATAATATAAAAAATAAAATATTTTTGGTGGATTTTAAATGTTTTTAATTTTTTTTGTGTTTTTAATTATATAAGAAAAGATAAGAAAATGATAAACAAGCAAATTCAACAATTTATTAACACACTCAAAAATGCTCAGAAAATTGAAATAAAAATGTTTTTGTGTTTTTTTATATTTTTAAGTGTTTTTGACGATTTTATGGGAATTTTATGTTTTTTTATTTGATTTTCTATAAATCGAAAAATGGGAAAACAATGGATCAATGTGTAACCAGACTTGAAAGGCCAATTAAAATATATAAGTGGCCTATAAAACTCTGGAGATAATGTTTATGAAAAATATATACAAAAACTAAGCTACGGAAAAAGAGTTTCCATTTTTTTGAGTTTTATACAATTTTTGATGAATTTTATAACATTTTTAGGGTTTTTCAATTTTTCTGAGTTTTATAAGTCCAAATGAGCCACAAATTGCATTGAAGCTACGAAACAACAAACCAAACAAACATCAATTTTTGTAGAATTTTTAGATGAATTTTTATATTTTTCTTTCATTTTTTAATTCAAACCATAATAGAAATACGTGTTTTTCAAATTTTAAAAATAGTAAAAAGAAAGGAAAATGTCCCAAAAAATTAGTAAAATTGTTACACAATGGAAGGAGCCACGTATCCGGATTTCACTTGATTTGGAGTTTATTTACTATTTTATTCAACCAATAAAAGAGCTACAACACATAGGGACCTATTTGCAAGAAAACATAGTTTGGAGGGCTAAACTGTAACACGTACGAAAACCATAGGGTTGAAAGTATAAAATTCATAAACAATCAGCATATGTTCAATTAAATACACGCACATGGGTATAAATGCAAATATAGAAATTAAAACTTCATTTCATAACATAGCAGAAAACCCAAGCCCATACATGCAATTTATCCAAAAAATCACGTGTCGACGCAAGTGTTCCACGTCGACAGGGACTAAAATGCAAATAAAATAAACATAGTATCCAAAGTGCAAATTATCCTAATTAAAAACAACGCACTAAAATATTTACAGGATTATTCTATAAATGCCAAAAGAGAAGGGGCCTAAGTGAAATTACCCCTCTTATTAACGATCGACGGATGGAGGCACGCCACATGTAAGATCGAATGGTGGATATGAGTGGATGCCTCTTCAGCGATGGACGGTGTGGATGTGATACTCAGATGGATCAATGGTCAGACGACGTCCTCGAATAGACGGATGGCATCGAATCTGGAGCAAGGCGTCGATCTGACTGTGGCTGGAGGTTCTACAAGAACAGGTTGCCGGCGAGGTTCGCCGGCCCAATGCGCGCGGTGGAGGGCTCCTTTCGAGCTGCTCTGAGAGGGAACGCGATGGCCGAGGTCGTCCGCAACTCCTGCGATGCTCTGATGAAGCCAAGGAGCTCTGTAGAACTCCGACGACAGGGATGGCTCGGAGTTGCTGTGCCCAGAAGTTTGGACCCCCAGATGGGGTTGCCTTGACCTACAAGCTGCACAAAACATTCCTGGGTCGAGGGCAAAGTGCCTCTTCCCGGTAAGAGGTGGAATCGGTGATCGGATGAAGTGGGATGGCGCTCTCCGATGAAGCGACGGTGGAGGAGGGCGAGGTACCTACTCCGGGGCGAGTCAGGGTGATCGTAGGTGCGGAGAATGTAGATAGGAGTCTCGTGAATGTGAATCGGAGGTCGGATGATCAAATGAGCGAACGGAGTGAGGTGAATCGGCTGGCGCAGGCCGGCGACGCAAATTGGGGACATTAACCTAACCTAAGGGGTATCGAGGGTACCTAACGGACGTAGTCGACTGTGATAGAGGTCAAGGAGCTCCTGGGGTCTTTGCCTCGATGTCTCGTCGAGGCTAGAGGCTCAGCTCGCTCGGTGGCGGAGCACGGCGGCGAAGCTCGCCGGATCAGTGGCTGCAACCCTCTACTCCTCACTACAACACCCTCCCTCGATAGTTGTCACTCTGGGAAGAAGGATGGAGGTCCTGGGACTGGAAGACGATGGCCAAATATGCGGGAGAAGGTGGCTGGGGTTCTGGTTATATATGATGAAGGATCCGACAAGATGGTCCTGAAGTACGGAATCCAACAAGCGGATCCCTAAGAGGATAGGCGGGCATGGATCGCGGATCCCTCCTGGAAGATCGGAGCCCAAGGTTTAAGTGAGTCGTGATCGGATCGATCCGAGAAAATTGGGAGAAATCAGGTAGGAATCAGATCCGGGTACAAAGTGGTCCAAGGGGGGATGTTGACCGGGGGTCAATGTTCCCCCATGGACTAATCAGATTAATCCATTTATTAATTTTTTGTAAATTCATTTTAAAGTAGAAAATGATTTTATTTGAAAATATTTTTAACATAATAATGTTTATTTATTTTCAAAGTATTTTTTAGTGATTTTTATTTATTTTTTTGAAAAATAAATAATGTATTTACATTATATTATTATTATATATAGGTATACGTACATATGTATTTTTTATTTTAATTTTTAATTGTTTATTTTTGCACAATTATTCCAATTTTATATTTTATTTATTTACAACATAAAATTTGGACTAAAAATGTATTTTTATTACATTTTTATGATTTATTTATATTAGTTTAATAAATAGATCTATATACATATGTACATGGTATACATACAAGGTAGGAAATGACTTTTATTATTTTTCTTTTTTTCTTTTTATTTTTCTGATTTGTTTTTTATTTTTATAAATATGTACCAAATATGAGAAATACCTTTTTATTTTTATTTTGAGGAAAACAAAATGATTTATATACATGGGTGTATGTGCATGCATGATTGACCTTATCTCTCTACTTGGTTTCTTTTATGGTCAGGCCCATGCTGAGTCCTCCCTTGGGATTAGGTGACTCAATATTTATTATAAATATTTCCCTCTTTTTCTTTTATTTCTTTATTCCTTTATTTTTACTCAAAAGCATGCTAATTATGAATAATTACATGATGCATGCATTTTGATAATTTATGATATTTACAGGTATTTACATGGTATTTTGCCATGGTTTCTAGCAAAAAAAAAAGGAATAAAGAGTGATGAATGGGGATTCATCACTGACCTTACCTTGGCAGATGGGGATGGTTGCACTCACGGTTGAACTAGATACCGTTCACCTCATGAATGTAGATTTAGGTGGAGCCTGCTACCCGGAAATTTGTGGGCCTTCTTAGAGGTTCAAAACTTCCTGTGGTGAATGTAGTGGGACCTGATCAGTGGTATGCATGTAGTAAACGTGCCAAACTATGGATGATCCTTCGGTACTTTGCTAGGGTTAAGAAGTCTGCTCCCGAGCAAAAGTGTTGGTTACTGCACTAGTGCCCTGAACTATGTTGATTGTACTAATAAGGAGTTTCTGGTGCTTTATAATTTCATCCAGCAGCTTGGCTAGGTTCTTTGTCCTTTATTCGATCACTTGCAGCTTTAAAACCTCTTTGGATCACTTCTCAATTATGTCCACTTTAGATAGTTGGTTCCCAATGATGGTCAGATCAGAACTATCCACCCTATCCACTTCGTGTAATGCCGTCATATTGATAGATTTATGGGGTATTGCAGGAGAGGTAAAGAGATGCCTTTGAAAAGGACATGAAGAGGAATGATCTGCCAAGTTCTGTACCATCTCTTAAATATCTGACGAAGGACATCCTTATCCTTGTTGATGTGACTTCCCCCACTAGCGTCATCTACTGGCTTCTAGTATTTTATTCTTAACCTACCAAAGAAATTTTGTACTAAGTTAGTCTTGGGGATATAATGATGTGGCCACTTCTCCGTCAAGTCTTTCAATCTTTCCCACACCTCGTGAAATAGGCTCATGGGAGATTTTGGAAAATCTAGCATTCTATGATTGCATTATGTTGAGACATCTGAGAGGGTAATATTTGTTCAAAAATGCGGAGCTCAACTCTTCCAAAGTAGTGACATCCATCCCCAATTGCATTATCTAATATAAAGCCTTGTCCATCATACTAAATGGGAAGGGTATAATCTTCACCACCACTAATGGAACATTCGAGTAGTGTATCGTTCCACAAATGTGATCGAACTGTTGGAGGTGTATGTAAGGTTCTTCATTGTTATGTCCATGGAATATAGGGAGAAGTGGCAAAATTGTGGGCTTGAGATTGAAATTCCCATGAATAGCACAGAGTTGAATACATAAATACGTTTGTCCTACCCCTGGATAATAGGAATCCATTAATACCAGCTTAGCCACTGGCTTTATTAGTTCTTCTCCCTCAATTCCCACCTCCTTCATTATTTCTATCCTCCTCTCTCCTATCTTGTTTGTCCTACCTCATCTCAATAATCAAATCTCTCAATTCAGTATGAAAGTCATCTTGTTTTGTTAACTGAGATTGAATTGACTGAATAGAGGCTAACATGATGTTGTTGATCTCTGTTTGTTTGGCCATGGATCCCTTGTCTTGGGTGGTATATATTCTGAATTCTGAATTTGAAAATTTGCATGACACTCGATTAGTCCTTAGAATCGATGGAGTCTCAGATACAAGTTTGATATTATAGAAAATCTTTAACACTAGATTGGTGGATGAGGTGAAGAATGAAGTGGAGAATGAGGGATATTCAGGTAGTGAGTCTCCCCGAATAGAAGACAAACAAATCCGAATGTGAAATGAGTTTGCAAAATATGAATG
This sequence comes from Ottelia alismoides, assembly GCA_037367405.1. Taxonomy (NCBI): domain Eukaryota; kingdom Viridiplantae; phylum Streptophyta; class Magnoliopsida; order Alismatales; family Hydrocharitaceae; genus Ottelia; species Ottelia alismoides. Next base: position 164,588 of record JAZKJV010003813.1, on the reverse strand, counting down.
TGGAAAGCTCCATACAAAAAAATTGAAATAAATAGGCCGATGCAGGAACACGAAAGGTCGATGCAAGAGGAGAAACTGAGTAAAGGCGCAAAGAGAGAGGAATGACCTCTAGCACTAACAATCAATACACAATACAAACCTTGCTTTTTTCACCAACTCTTGGTCTTTTATCTTTTTAATTTTAGTTGGTGATATATACAATTTTTTAAAGAGTTAACGAGTTGTTAGGTGCATGTATTTCCCTATAGACTGGCCTGATTCTTACAACTAGCTAATATGGGAGTAAGTATGGACCGTAGAAATACAGCTACCTATTAACCTTAGTATATAGTCTTCCACAATGTTCTCTAAACAACCCACTTTACTAAGAAATTTTGAACCATTTACCTGCTACATTCATTTTATCACTGAGAAATAGCTATTCATTTTTGTACAAACAATACTTCATAAAAAATATAGGCTTGGCTCTATCCTAGTCTTCATCCCTCTCTCACTTGCAAATAAATCATATAATGACATGGTTACTCGCCACAAAACAAAAAATTTTCTTTTTCATCTATTTCAGGGTTTAGTTTTCTTTAGCAATCCCGGTTTTATGAATTTTCACTCTTTTTTGAATATTTTCAATGAATCTTCTATCGAGTGTCCATTTTTCATTTTGAATTATGTGAATGAAAATAAAGGAGGAAATTTGAATGATCAAATTAGAATTCAAATATATGAATTAAAACTAATATAAATATGCACTCTAACCATACTAGTAATAACTTCTATTAGCAGACAAGAACCATTTAATTTGACTAGGTCAAAATACACTCTACTCTATAGGTACATAAATTATTGTTTAGGACTTTGGACCTAATTAATTACCTGGATCAAGAAAATTAATTAAAGCAATCATTGTGGCTCAATGCAAAAAGTGTGAAACAATTATAAACAAGTGATGGAAAACAAATCTGGTGACGTCCCCCATGTACACCGACACTTGGTGAAATAGGCCCCGCAAATAGAGTATGTAGTGTCCTTTTGACAGGAATATTTAAATGCCTAAAAATATGCAAAAACTATCTATGCTCCAAATGATGGTCTTCTTAAAAATCTTTTTCCGCTCTCCTATGCCATGTTGCAGATCGATGAAGAATAAGGCTTCCTCCTCTTCGCTTGGGTGTGCCAACGCTGTTAAGAATGCCACCCTCGCTCGTTGGGCCCTCACAAGCTAAAGGAAATAAAGAATGTGTAAGAGACACAAATGTTTGAATACGAGCCAAAAATAATAAATGCAATGATATAATGAGTAAAATTATAGACAAGATTAAAAGAAGAGAAACGAGTCTTTACAAAAAAAGAATAGTAGGTCAAAGAGAAACTAACTTTTTCCCCCTCATCATGTTTGATACCCAACAATAGTGCCATTTGTTGAAGAAGGAATCTTCAGGGTTCTAATTATGGAGAATTATGTGCAATTTCATTGCAACCCAAAAGTCCCTCAATTAAAATTTATTATTTTTTCAAGCAAATTAAATACAAAAGTGTAATAATAGAAATTGATATTTAATTTACTTGTATAGTAATAGGATCGAACTCATGGAGGTTACAAAAATCTTGAGTGTTATTCTATGCAAGTAAGAATCAATAAAATAATAAAGAATCTCTATACGTAATATGCTTAGCTTTTTGTATTTTTAGAATTTTGTAAATATTTTGGGTTTTTTTTAAATTTATATATTATAATTGTTCTATTTTTATATTTTATTGTCAATTTTAAAAACAATAAAATGATTAAATAAGAAAAAATGAACAATTTAATTCTTTTTGATTTTTTGAATAATAACAAAATACACAAAAATTAAGGGTAAATATATTTTTGGATTTTCAACTCTTTCTTATATTTTTTAAGAATTTTCATAATTTTTAGCATGTTTTAAGGCATTTAAATAAATGAAAAACATCAGACAAAGTAAATGAAAAATAATGAGAATAATTTTAGTTTTTTTAATATAAAAAAAGTCTAGAATTTATGAAAAACAAACAAAATGAAAGATGGATTTTTATGTTTTCGAGAATGTAATTTCATGAATTTCTTGGATTTTTAATTGGTTTTATATGAATTTTTATGTTTTTGATTAGTTTTGTAATTTTTATGGTTTTTATAAATTATAAATAAGCAAAAATGATATTGTAATTATAGTGAATAAAATAAGTGGGAAGGAATTTTTTAAGACATTTTCAATAGCTTTTTATAATTTATTATTGAGTTTTCAATGCAAACAGAATCTTTTAAGGTTATTTAGTATTTTTTTAAAAAAATAAAAATGATGGAAATGTACTATAATATTTATGGATGCGAGATTAATGTTGTTGGAAGATACGTGAATATATATGGAATTTTTAGACACATTTTAACAATTTTTATTTCATTTTCAAAAAGAAATTTCTATGATAGACAATTATGCAATTATTTTATTTGTGCATACTATATGATAAGAAATAAGAATATGGTGCAATGAATTATGCAAAATTGCCGAGATCTCACGCATCCAGACATGTATGACATGTTGGTTTGGACCAAAATGAAATTAAAATAAATTCTAGGACTAACTAATAACTGAAAACTACATTTTTTATTGCAAGATACCAAACGAATCACTGCAATGCACCCAGACAGTTTAAACATGATGAAAATGCAAATAAAATAAACATGAAGAATGAGTGTACAATTATTTAAATAAAGATAGAACGACACGTATCCGTAAAGGATTTATTAGAAGTTTTTAAATAAAATAAATATAGAGGGCTTTGGTGCAATTGTACCCTTAATATGACATGGAGGGCATAATGGCCTTGATGCGCTTCTGCGCTGATCGAACAACTTTGAATAAGTCGTGCTTGGAAGGTCATGATGGGATCTTCATTTTCACTCAACAGTTGAGAATAGGGGCTAAATCGACGATGGAGATTGAATCTAGAGCCCTGTTCTTGATCTGACGGTCATGAGGTGGTCTAGACAAACTTGGACGAATGCGAACATTGGATAATTTGATTAAACTGGATCTCCATCATCCCTCAACTGACTGTCTTCAAATGACGCTTAGGTGGTAACTTGAGATGTTCTACATCTAATGTGCAACTTAGATCAACTAGAGAACACCAGACCGACGATCTGGAAGGTGATGAAGTATGATATTCTAAGACCTTCTCCAGAATAAATCTTCATTTCTTCCTTTGCTTCTGGAGCTCTTGATACCTACAAGTTATAGTTGAATTTTGAAGGAACTCTCTAGCTAAAAGGTTAATTCTAAAGGTTGCTAAATGGGATGAGTGAGGGATGTTGTGTGGCTCTCTAGTAATGCAGAAGAGATGAGGCCCAGAGACTCATTCTTGGGAGGCACAAGGTGAATGGATGGGTGGAAAAGGTGGAAAAAAGTCCAATAAAAGATGTTGGCGATGTCAGAAAGGCCTAGTAGTGATCGGATTACTTTTAATCATGTATATTGGAGGATGATAGAATGGATTTGATTATATGTGATTATGATGAATTTAAAACAAAAATGAAGGTAAATCAAAGAATCAATTACCTAGGGTACCTGTGAAATGGAAGAATAACTAAGATCTCCCCTTTATCCGGCTAGGCGGAGAGGTGGAAACTCATGACAGAGGACTCCGACTAATTATTGAATCGTGACTATTGACACGCCTTCCCATGCTTCCGATTGGGGGAATGCTTCTCTGTCACCAAAGACTCTCCTCTGCCACTCGATCTTGAGTGAAAACGAGACCAAAGACGGATTAATTGTTCTCCTGAGCTGGAGACTGATATTTATAGGTGTGGAGTGTGGTCGATTTTGAATTTGAAAATGAAAATTTGATCGAGCGAATTTGTTGGAGATAACACATGGGCGTGGAAGGAGAGTGAATGAGCAAGGGAATCAGATAAGGAAGAGGATGGTGTTATGAAGTGGTTCACGTTGGAAAAATAAGAGAGGAGACGGTTGACATGAGATCAGTGGAGTAAAGGAGCATAGCAGAGGAGTTGACCTCGGTCAACAGACACGGGTTGGTCAATTTGCGCGGGCTTGGAACATAGACTAAATAGGCTACATGACAAAAATACAACAAAAATATTAAAAAAATCAAAATAATTAATTAAATTAAATGATGTAAATAAAATTTTATTGGGAATAATTTAAAGTCCATTTTGTTATTTTTAATTAATTGAATAATATAATTTCAAGGGTAAAAATAAATACATGGTATTATTTATAGGTATGTATAACTATGTACATAGTATTTTGATTTTAAATTAATTATATATATATATATATAATTTAAATTTTTATTTATTCATAAAATTTTACAACTCTTAAATGGATTTTTTATTTGATTTTTATGATTTAATTTAATGGGTTAATTACATGGGCTTAAGTACAATCTATACATGGTGATACATGTACAATATAAAAATTATTTTATTTTTGTTGATTTTTTATTTTGTAATTTTTATTTGTATTTTATAAGAGTTAAATACAATATTTACATTTAATTAAGAATACAATATTCGAAATTATGCATAAGAAAATAATATAGTGTATATTTGTAGGTAAAATATACAATAATATCCCAATTGGCCACATTTCACAAATTAACTCGTAATTTTATGAAATCGCCTCTATTTTAGAGATAATTTAATTTGGAATATATGAAAGTGAGTTTGATGAATTTGGAAATAGGTGGAGAAGATATTGATAGGGGAATTTTGTACTTTTGTGGCTTTTGGATAGTGATCACTATTTATATTAGATACACATATTTATTTGTTGCTTGAGTTAAATTATTACTAAATGTACAATATTAACAAAAAGATGCAAGTTAGTAAGAATGTGGATTTATTTATATGTATAGGTGTTTTATAAGGTATTTTTAGCTAAAATAAATGAATAAAGATGATGAAAGGCATATTCATCGTACACAACATGATTGTATTTTGGCTCAACAGACAGAGATAGATGACAAGCAAAGAGATCGAGATTAGATTCGAGGAGCTGTCTGATTTCACCTGCAATTGCTCACGAGAAGGAATACCATAGGAGCAAGCTCAATCCATGAAGGTTCAATAGTCTCAGTTTGATGATCTGCAAGAGGAGGTACATGCACATGAGGCAGATGATGGAGATCATGGTAGGAAGCAATACCCAATACCATTTGAAGATGATATTATTCTCGATCACTCTGCCATACATAGACATTAATCGATTTTCACCTCATTTCAGTGAGCCAATGTGTCCAAGTTCGAGGGCACAGGGATACCATATGAGGTAGAGTAGTGGCTAAAGAAAGTGGTAAAGGTACTCTGGATGGTTCATGCACCATGAGATGCGTGGTTACCTTTTCGCAGAGTACTCTTTTACTAAGTTTGCCAAGAGATGGTGGGAGGAGATAGTTTTTAAGATGGGGCATGAGCCCACATGGGAGAATTTTGAGATGAGCTTCAAATCTCACTTCTTCTCTAGGAAGTGGAAGGAGTCCAAGCCCCGATTTTTTATTGAATGTAGACATGGACGGATGACGACCAGAAAATATATTGTAAATTACACCGAACTTCCCCACCACACACCAACAATGGCTACATTTCCCTAGAGAATATGGAGAAGTTCATCATAAGAACGAGGGAAGAGGCAAAAGAGAAGCTATCCGAACTAGGTCTTACATCCATCTCTAAGGTTACTGATGCTGCGAAGAAAATTGAGTGTATCAGAGACAGAGAAAGAGAGATGTTTCGGGAGTCTTATGGAGCAACACCTACATCACAGTTGTCATTTCAACCAATACGACAATCGTTTCAACAACAAAGCTTAGCTCGATAGTTTCATCCTTCAATCAACATTTTTTAACAGTGTTCACTCTTCTCCGACAACTACTTTGGGAGTGGCACTAGACAAATGCGACACCCGTATAGCACAATCATCTAGGTCGCATAGAGTGGAGACAACCACAGTAGGACCAACTAAGAGCATCTACATGACCGCTACGCCTACCAATCAGTCTCATGCTTCTTGTGCAATAGGTGAGGTCACTACCAGTCTCATTGTCCTTAGGTTTATACGGTGCCTCGACCGCAAAGACAACCTTTATATTCACAAACCCAACATACGAGTAGCTTCTCTTGTAGGAACTCCAACTTCAGGAGGTCGTATAGGTAGACACAGAGTGTCGACATTTCAAGTGTTGTACAAGTGAGGTAGGGACTACTACATGTAGTGACTCAAGAGCATGCACGTTTAATCGAAACTATGGTGAAAGCTATGGTATCCATTTTGACCCGTACATTCCGTTTTTTATTTGATTTTGAAGAAACCCATTCGTTCATTGCCTTGAGATTAGTAGCTTCAATAGGTAAAGCTGTAAAGGCCCTAGACCTTCCATAATACATCCATGGGTCCGGTGGATATTTGTTTATCCTTATATTGATATTCAAAAGTCTACGAGTGTAGATTGACGATCTTGAGATGATCACAGATTGCCTTTTACTAAAGGTTGACGAGTTTGACCTAATTTTGGGTATGGATTTGTTGTTAGCTCATCATGCCTTGGTTGATTTCTTGATTAAGACAATTGTCTTAAGGATTCCAAACTTACCTATGTTTACTTTTGAGCGTACCTTACATGACTCCAAACTGGAGTACATCTCACTATTGAGAGCTCAGAGACTCATTGATCAAGGAAGTGATACTTATCTAGCATTTATTCGAGAGACATCCATTAAGGAACCGTGATCAAAGACAGCAAGGTGGTGTCTACTGATGAATATCCATTTCATCACCTTTATTCTATCATTTTTGCCTTAAAAACCCTAGCTAATGCATGTAAATAACATTATTTTGTATATATTACCATTCATTACTTATTGTATTAAGTGTACATAAAACGCTATTTTTAATGCCAAAATTATAGAATAATGAAAAGAAAATAAAAAGAATAAAATACCAAAGGTATATTTCCATAAACCTCAGAACAAGTCAAAAATTAATTTTAGTCGAAAAAGGAATAAAGTAGGGGGAGATAAAGGCCAAAAATCACCAATTAATCCCATTTATCTATTCAAAAATTTTTAATTTTGGCACCTATTTTATTTTCTACTTTTTTCTATTCATGAAAGTTGTAGATAATAATGTATAGAAAAACACAATCTTGATTTCATACAAAAATAATACAGTGTACTTTGTATACACAAAATAAAAAGACAAAACCGAAACATCCCAGACCCACATAATATATCAAAATGTATCAAAATCTTCTTTAATTGTATATAACTATTAATAAGCTATTTAGTGAAGGTGTTTTCATATTGGAGTTGAATATGTGAAAGTTATGTTTTGGACCCCTAATGTACTATATACCCAAATAAAAAATTAATTTTTATTTATTTTTATTATTTTAACAAATTTATATTTTATAATTTTGTAAATATTATTTATAATATGCATATATTAAAATTAGAATTAAACCATAAACAAAAGATAAAAATAACATTATTTAGAAAGATACATAGATAAAATACATATACTTATACCTATATAATTTATAATCCTACTTATTTAAGTGTACAAATAACATTCAGAAAAATATGACAAAATATGTTTATATGCCTAAAATTATGTTATAAATACATAAAATAAGAGAATAAAATAATAAAATAAAAAATAAAATATGCAAAACATTGATGAATATACCAATAAATACAACCCTAAAAATTAGCTTGTAATAAATAACACCAAAAAAAGATAAAAATCATATTGAAATATTATACAAAATAATAAAAAAAATTCATCTAAAAAAGTTATTAAAATCATTTCTATTTTAATTATTTTTTTGAATAAATGGAGCTCTTTTGTCCTATAACTGACTGATATGGCCCAATAACCTTCCATGGTATGTTGACCTCGGTCAACTCCCCATCTTTCATCTAACTTCTGTCTGAAGTCTTAAGCATCCGACCTTCTTTGATTATTCTAGGACACATTGTTGATCCTTCCACCTATAGTTCTTCATGGATTCCATTCCCATTACGATATTCTCTTACACTCGATGACGGAGATCCTATTGATCTTCCTTGAGTGTGTCAAGATTGACTTAAATAGTGGTTAAAAATCCCCCTTGAGCTTGTCATACCTCTTCTTGAGGTCACATACTATTTTGAGGGCATCATCAGCGTGAACAACCTCCCGGATGTGTATACCCTAAAGCCATGGAAAGATACTGCCGGATGGATGAGTGATCAACGATCGAAGGTAGGGGAGCGAGATGTTCTTCCTTGTTCTTCGATGAGAGCAACAATCCTCCGATCTGGGAGGCACCCAGATCAGTCGCCGGCCATTGGATCCAGCCATCCTCAGCCACTAGATTATCCCGCATGATCTAATCTCGAGCGTCCATGGTCGAAGCATCATCGGGGCAGAGGGGATTCCATGTGTATCAGTGATGGGGTAATCTGCAAACTTCGCCTCATAATTTTTTGTATTTATTTATTAGTTATGTAAATGAAATATATCGTGTACATAAAATTGGACATTTTTAATATAATGCCCAAATATTTATTGTTAATTGCATATGGGTCCAATTTACGTCACCTCATGTGTCGTCCCACAATAGGGGGTGAAGTTGTAAGAGTACCCTTACATGTTTCTCTATTTGTTTTTAGTCCAATAAATTCTAATATACATTGTACATTTATGGGAATATTGCCAATATGTCTATGGTGTTTATATTATTATCAAATAAACTCTTCATAGTTCATGTGTTGTTGGTTCTTGAATTTAATTTATTAAAAATAACACCTATACTCTTAAAATTATGTAAAAATAGGGTTAGAAGCGTGCTAACATGTATTTTCTTGAAAAATTTTTATTTTAGCATTTCGGACATTTGGACTATTTATTAAATTGAAATGAACTTTTTTTCCATTTTTGTATTCGAAAATACCAAAAAATAGAAAAATGTTTTGAAAAAAATCCAAAAAATTATGATTCATTTGTTATTCACACATAATTCATTTTGATAACTTTATTTGATTATCTATGCTAATATATATATATATATACATACATACATACATATATACATATATATACCTATATATATACATATAGATATACATATATATATACATACATATGTGTGTGTGTGTGTGTGTGAATCTATTGTGAGGGCCCTCTTCGCAAGGATGGCTTCTTAGTGTCCGATGTTCCAAGCTTCAGTGAGACTGGTCTTCACCCATGGGCCAGTTGGAGAGGCATCAAGTGAAGAAAGGAGAGAAGACTTAACACAGAAGTAGATTAGAATTATACATTGATGTACTTATTGGTGAGAGAGATATTTATTAATTTGTAATAATTTAAGACTTGGACACTACTCTATTCTACTAGGTCTAGTGCCTGGGTGATTATTCACCTGGGGTCCTCATAACAATTTTTTTGCGTTTTGACCACCTTCTTTTTTTGTTTCTCGATGGTTTGAGTTTTCCAACGTTCTTTTTTTTTGTTTTGTGTGCATGGAGCCCATAGATTTAGGTTGCTTGAATTTTTAACTAGATCCAAATCCTAATAAGAATTGCCTTCTCCTATAGTTTCTTATAATCTATTTAAACCAACAAATATTAGTTATTTGGATTTAAACTCGCACACCGTGAGAGACATCATACCACACTTGCAAGACCCATTGTGGCGGTCACCGAGATGTCTCCAAGATCGGACTCTAGGGTGCATATTTGAATAATTAACATATGGTACTTTAGGACTAATAGCAACTACTGTTTAGGGTGATTTTACCGATTGCACATTGCCATGTAGATATGTATAATTACAATTTGGGTCCCCATCTATGGGTACGATCCCAGAATGGGTCCCGATCTTTAAATTGTAATGATCCGGGTCCCAGGGTCATTAATGTAAGGAACTTTTGGGGCTAATGATGAGTATGCCCTTTGTTTAAAAGTTGGAACCCAACCCCCATTTCCTTCCCAACAAGGGCATATTCGTCATGAACCCTAAAATTTCCATTTTCTAAATGGTCCTGTTAATCGTTACAATTTAAAGATCAGGACCCATTCAGAGATCAGACCCATAGATGGGGACAAAAATTATAATTTACCCTTAAAAGTTCGGTTTTATATACCACATGGATAGAGCTGGGAAGCACTGTAAATCCTCTTACTCAACATGTAACATTCGATTCAATGATGATATTTCCATTATAGAATCAACTTTCTTGGCTTTTTCTCTATCTCCCTTTGATTTTGAGCACCCTGTACTTAATATTAAATCTACAAAATCGTTAGGCACTAGTATGCAAAATATCCTCAAGAAAGTGAAAACCAAAATATTAAAACAAGGGGACCTCTAAATAAACTTTGACATTAATTAAAATATGTAATGGACTATCATTATCTTGGGTTCATAAATCTCTCATTGCTTTCTAGTACCTTAGGAGGGGTCCAAAACCCCTCCCATGAGCGAGGCATGACTAACTAAGTATTAGAGCCAAAAATCCAGTCTATAACTGCCATGTGTATCGTCTAGATTTCTGAACTAATGATGCTTCTATCATATGTGATCGAGTATGGCCTCGTCAGTGATGGTGTTCCTGCATTTTGTGGAACATTGACGTGGTCTAAAGTACTGATCTTAGTCCATGACCTAATGGGTGTGTCTATCTCATCGTTTCTGTCTGAGTAGGTCCTTGCACGCTCACGAGTGATTTCGTTGAAGGCGAGATCCAAAGTAGTGGTTTTGTCTATTAGCTTCCACTCTATATTCCATTGGCTAAGTTGGGATCCAGGAAGGTTTACAAGAACCTCAAAATGTGCATACTATAGGTTATAAAGGAGGACAAGTATGGGATACTTTTCATGCATTACTCTCTCTCCTATAGGGTTGGCATGCAAAGGACGTTAAAAGATATGCTTGAAACTACCACTCTAAAAATGAAAAGATTATAAATAGCAGTTCCCTTCACGACTTCACATGGGGTAAGTTGGTGAAACTAGTTTGTATTGTGTTTGTATAGATCTAGATAAAGCTTCAAAGATCAAGTCATGTGCATTTGCGCAAATTTTGTCGTATGTGTCTTCCTTTTGACCTTCTGCTCAGTTCGAGCCTTTCTACTATTTAACACTCCTTTTTATTCCTAGTTCACCACCATATATTTCCTTATGTGTCGATATCTTTATACTCCACAATGATGATCCATGGATGGACATCGTCAATAACTCGAGGCAATTCCTGAGCACCCAATTTTGACCTTGCAGGCCGAGCAATAGACTCCTCGTCTTCTTTCCACCTCCATGACTACCTAATACATCAAGACCACTCTTGTCCCACATACGCCATTTGTGAATGTGAGTCAATTTCAGTCCACATCTTTTTCTCCATTTACAATAATTTGGGATTGACCCTAATCTAAGATTATCTTGGCAGATGGGATCAATTGTAAGTGGTCTGATTGGGATTGTTTCATATTTAAAATAAAAGCAAACCCTAGTCCTGGATCCCAATACAAAATTCATATTCTCATATTCAGAACCAGAGATGGAACCTCTAAGAAAAGTACAACAACCTCCATATATGGAGTCGAGTCAGGGACCCGACCAAAACCAAGTGAATGCTTAGTTGTTGGCTTCCATAAAGGCCATACACGAACAACTTACAAAGAAGGCTCTTGTATATAGAGCATTTCAAAACATGCTGAATGATTTATGGAATAGACGAGTAGGAGAAGGAGGTGGAGACAGACCCCATGAGAACCCTGAAGAAGAAGAACCGTAATATGAGAGACATAAATCTACAATAAAGGAGACATACAATCCCGAAGATAGCTAGATGCCGAGTGGATCCTCATTCCACTGGTACATGCTCACATCAAGCTCAAGACGCAGTACCTTGCTCTTTTTCCATCATTCCATGGGAATATCAATGAGGATCCATACATTCACCTACTATAGTTCTCCTGCATTTGTCGAACTACCTACTATCTCAACATTCCATTGGATGTAGTAAAGCTGATGGCATTACCCTTCAGCTTGCAAGAGAAGGCCCTCTACTGGGCCAATCATTTAGGGAATGTTGTAATGACCTGGAAGGAACTTAAATTTGTGTTCCTTCACAGGTTTTTCTGTCTTGGTCATCTCAACCTGATGCGAGCAAGGATCAACAACTTCTCCTAGGCTACTCACGAGTCTATCCATGAAACTTGGGAGCTATTTGCAGACCTGCAAGAGAAGTTCCCTCACCATGAGAATCAAAGACCAGCTTGGTCCAGCACTTTTTCAGGGCCCTGAATGTAGAAAGTCAAAGGTTAGTAGATGCTACATGTGGAGGATCTCATTTCAACAAGGATGAAGATGTGGTGTGGCATATTTTTGATGAGATGGCCGAAGGAGAGGTTGCACTATCTTCATCACGCGCCTATCACAAATAGTGTAAGATCCTCCAAAAGATAGTTCATACTGTAGTAGCCTGTGAGGAAAATAAAGATGAGAGTTCCAACCTCAGCATCATTGGGGTCCATCTTTCAAAGGTTGACATTATCAAAAAACGATCACATGATCAAGAAAAGCTCGTTGTGATTGAACATAGGACAAAAAAACTAGACAAGCTAGATTAGATCACCAAGCAGTTAGAGCTTCTAGTGAGCACCATCACATCGATTCAATCGACAACATCATCCTCATAGACTCCTACTGAGAGGAAGGATGAGCCATCACCACCACATCAGCCTCAACCAAGTCAGTAGACACTGACCATCAAACATGTATAATACGTGCTGGTGCATGAGAATGGTCCCTTACAATAGCAATTGGTAGTTTACCTACCAGACTTTCTCTAATCCTTTTAACTACCATTCCCACCATCACCACTTATTCAGGCAGTGGATGGTGTCTGTGGAAATCCATGAACGTAGCATCTCCTGGATCCTGTATCATAAGACATGGTTCGTAAGAAGGAAACCAACGGAATTTATTTCGTGTAAATCGAACTTTGTTTCAAATTGTTATGATTTTCCATAATAAAGAGGAGGAGGCCTAAGATGTAGTTAAACCTTAATGACCGTCATTAAGATTGATTAATCATGATTAAAGAAAATAATGTTAGATCAAGGACCACTAATCAACAATAGCAAACACTAGTCTAAGATCATCAGAACTTAAGCGTGAGTCATAAAAGTTAAATTGTGATTAGCATGAGTTAAACCATGAATAATAAAAGTTAATCATGGTTAGTGCTAATTAAGCAGCATCAGCGAATCTAGAATATTCTAGAAAGTTCTAACTAAGATCTAAGTTCCAAATGAGCTATGGCCAAAACCATGGGCCAAAACCATGGGCCACTAACCACGGTTAAGGGCTAAACCATGGTTTACTAACCATGGTTAATGATTTTTTGGAGCCATCAAATTCCCCCTATCCATTCATTATCTACGATTTCCACTACCACTACTATCCGAAGGGCTAGGGTTGAGGGGTCGGGAGGAGGAGTGGGAGGCGGGGAAATAGCGTTAGCGAAGTGCTGTCGGGAGAACGAGTAGGAGAAACGTATGATCCTCTTCTAGTAGGTTTCGTTTCGATTCATGTTCTTTTTTAGTTTGGTTTTCTTTTCATCTTCTTTCCCATTCGTTTTCTGTTGTAGTACGAGGAGATACATGTAGAACACCCTACTTAGGTGTGGGCAGCTATGCACATCAGTGAACACTGTGATTCGTTACACCTTCACTTACCTAAGGCGCTTGGTGTCTACCGATTCTCTATTTCTTGTGATTCTATTCTTTATTTTCCGCTTTTATATATATTTCGATGGAGAAATCTGTGCAATACCCTACTTAGGAGCGGGCGGCTATGCATGTTAGTGAACCCTTTGATTCGTCAGACCTTCACTCACCTAAGATATGTGGTGTCTACCGACTCTTATCCTCTTCTTGTTTGATTATATCCTTTCAGTTTCGTTGTTGTTTTCCTCTCGATGATTTTATAGAGGAAACTCTGGTCATTTTTATTTTAAATATTTCCTGATATAAGGGAAAACTCTGTAGAAAATTATCTAGAAATATGTCTAGAATAAGGGGAAGCTCTGCCGGAATTTTAAGAAAAATTATGTTCTTAGCGGTCTTCGTGCTTTCATTTGTTCTTCACATTCTTGGCACGTTCTTAGTGTTTTTGATAGGAAAATGAAACTCGATTTTTTCAGGAGCCATAAATCACACTTTCCTAAAACGAACCATGATAAGGTATTGCATATGCGAGAGAGATCTCGATTAGGTAACGAAATCCTTCTTTTGATGTTGGATTTTCATACGAGATCGTTGAGATTCCTAACTTTATGTTTTTCTTCATGAAGAACCCTAATTTGGCTATTTTTGAGAAAGTATGAAAAGTTGCTTTGTGATTTCAATTAAAACAAGGAATAAGAATCAAATGGATGTACTGGTTCGAAAAGTTAGGATTTGGAAGTTAAAATGAGCATAAATATGAGTTTATTAATATATAAATTAATTAATGCGTAATCAGTATTATGTTTATGCAAATATAAAGCTCAAAGGAGGAATTACATCATGAGAATTGATGTGTTTTGAGTTGGATCCTGAGAAAGGATTATGTCTTATGTTACGAAAGACTGAGAGTCGAACTAGATGTCGAGAATGCATCATGTAGATTTGTCGGAAGGAACTCGTATTGGTTTTTCCCTAGCTAGGTGGTACATTGTTTCCTTATTATGATAAGTGCGCATCATATGAATGCTTTGCAACACGTGGTACCAGGAGCCAATATTATCAGGTTGAACAATGAAAGATGTGATCGTGTCATGTGGAGGCAGGGGTTGTTCAATAGCGGCTGGGTCATGATAACATGTATTTAAAGCCTCTAGTATATATGATTAAATTTTAGCCTGAACTTTTAAGTAACTGAGTTCTCGAGGATGTTGTGCTCCTTTGTTTTTTAGGATGAGGGTTTTTGGCCCTGATTAATAACTGGAAAAGATAATTACCAGGGTAGTATTGGAGGATTGGTTGAGGTGATGTGCGACAGAAAAAGCTCACCATATCAATGCAATCTCTAATCCCGAAGTATCCACGTCTTCAGAGTCCAAGAATGGTGAGGTTCCCCTGGACTAATCCATAATGTGGAATAGAATGAATAAGATTTAAACTAATGAGAATAAATGTAACTTTTTGTGCTAACAAATTTTTAAAAAATTACACAATTGTTACTTTTCTCTTCTTCGTTACTTAACTCTCGCTAATTGTTATATTATGATTTATGGAAAATCCAACAGGTGTCAGTGAGCCATCATAAGAACTTTAATAATCTAGCTAGTTAACATAGTCATCCAACCAACCACAATAGCTTTTCTTTGTAAGGTAGTTAGTAATCTTTTGTGTATTTTCCTTTGAAGCTGATATACATGTAAATGGTTACAGTGGGACAATGTATCATGTGAACTTTATTTTGTGAATGGAAAAGTATTGAATTACTTTCTTCTAAGTATTTTTATTTGAAGTTTGTTTTTGAATGTTAGTTGTAATTACTGAATAAATTATTGTTGAGTAACCATATCTTGATATGGGAGGATTTGACATCCTTGAATCGATTGTGATAATTTGATATTAGACTCAGGTTACTCCAGTAATTTATTAAGTAATTGAAAACTATGAGTGGCATTCAGAAACAGAAGTGGTCTTAAGATCCTTTGATCTTAATAAGTGATTGTATAACCATTCACAATTCATTGTCCCTTATGTACATCATGCTAAAACATATATGACCTACCCTTTGGTCTTGATTCATGCCATGATCATGGTAGACCAAGATATGTCTAGCAAATTAGTGGCTATGATAATGATGACCCATGAGATGGGTCAAAGGTAATAGATATTAGAGCGAAGGCACCATGCCACAATGAGAGATCAAATCATCTAGACTAAGGGATGCTAGAGCTAAGGGTTCTATTTACCCTTATAAGAAAGAGTCTAGATACCATCAGTCCATAGGATTTGTTTGCCCCTACTCCATTTGGAGGAGTAGTGGAGGAGGGCTTCATAGGCACACAAAAAGAAAAGAAAAGAATAATAATATTTGATCCATGTTGTATAAATAAGTTTTCGATAGAATCACAAAAGCATTATCTGAGTAAGGAACCGAGAGGTCAATTATAAATCAAGAAGATCTTAGATGACTATGTAGGTTAGATTGCCATGCATCAATCACCTGCTTATCTGCTACGTATTGAAATAAATGTTTTTGATCTTATCCTGGGGATGGATTAACTTAAAAGGCATCATGCATGTCTTGACTATTTTCAGAAGACAGTAATGTCTCACCTTCCTAACTCGATAGAGTTCCAGTTCATTGGAAAGACATCTAATGATAATGTCGAATATATCTCTACTTCGAAGCCACAACAATTGTTAGAGCAAGGGTGCCAAGGTTATTTAGCCTATGTATCCACTACATCAGTGTCAGATAGAATGATAAAAGATGTACCTACAGTGTGCGAGTTTCCTGATGTATTTCCGATGGAACTACCTGGATTACCATCTGAGATAGAGATTGAATTTGAAATCTCTCTCATACCTGATACTTTGCATATCTCTATCCCTACATATAGGATGGCACCAACTGAGTTATGAGAGTTAAAGGTACAGTTGCAGGAACTGTTAAAGGATTCATTCATCCTAGTACTTCAGCATGGGGTGCACATGTCTTATTTATCAGGAAAAAGGATGGATCAATGCAGTTGTGCATTGACTATAGACAACTAAATAATAAGGCCGTAAAAAACAAATATCATCTACCAAGAATAGATGATCTTTTTATTGGTTACAGGGTTTAACTATGTATTCCAAGAATGACTTAAGATTTGGATACCATCAATTAAAGATAAAAAGATGGGGATATCCCCAAAATAGCCTTTCAAACTAGATATGGACATTATGAATTCTTAGTTATGCCTTTTAGACTGAGAAATACCCCAACAACCTTCATAGAACTTATTTAATAGAGTATTCAAGGAGTTCTTAGATCACTTTGTAGTAGTCTTCATTGAAGATATGCTTATTTAGTCCAAGGATAAGTACAAATATGAACACCATCTTAGGTAGGCACTTGAAATTCTAAGGAAGAACAAATTGTATGCTAAATATAACAAATGTGACTTATGGCTATATGAAGTATCTTTCTTAGGCCATGTTATTTATGGGGAATGTATATCAGTTGATACTACAAAGGTTAGTACGGTGATGAGTTGGGAACACCCAAAGACTATCACAAAAACTCGATCCTTTCCGGGATTAACTGGATATTATAGAAGATTTGTGAAGAACTTTTCACGAATAGCATTGCCAATGACTAGGCTGACTCAGAAGGAAGTTCCATTCATATGATCCGACGCATGCAAAACTAGTTTCTAAACACTGTAAGAATGCCTAACATTTGCACTCATCCTTACTCTACCCTCTGGGAGTGAAGGTTTTACAGTGTACACTGACACATCTAAAGAAGGACTTGGGGCAGTTCTTATGCAATTTGGTAAGGTAGTTGCTTATGCATCATGACAGCTAAGTACACATGAGAGAAAGTACCCGACACATGACCTTGAATTAGTTGTTGTAGTTTTTTCTTGGTATTACTTTTGAAATCTTCACCGATTATAAAAGTTTGAAAATTTTGTTTGATCAGAAAGAGCTCAATATGAGATAGAGACGGTGGCTAGAGTTGTTGAAAGACTATGATTGTACTATCTCCTACCACCTTTGAAAGGGGAACGTCATAGTAGATTCCCTTAGCAGACGAACTTATTCACATTTGTTGGTTAGTGCTATCCACTTCTAGGGTTTACTTTCAAATTTTAGTGAATGGAAACAATTTGATAGTAGTGTTGATATTATAACTATTCCTTACCGATATAATTAGAGATTTGGGATAGAATAAAGAAAGGACATGAGGTTGATACACTCCTTAAAGACTTGAGACAACAACATGAGAAGAATGAGATAGAGGGATTCCAGATACAAGATGGGTTTCTATATAACCATCACAGAGTTTGTGTGCCAAACAAACCTGAAATGAGGAAAGACATCTTACGTGAAGCGCATTGCTCTAGATTATCTATTCATCCAAGATTTACGAATATATATAACAATCTTCATTCATACTTTTGGTGGTTAGAAATGAAGAAAGATATTGCTGAGTTTGTGAATTCGTGTTTCACTTGCCAATGCGTAAAGGCTTCACACCAAAAGCTACGAGGATTGTTGCAACCCCTCCCTATACCTGAGTGGAAATGGGAAAGCATTTCCATGGACTTCGTTACCGGCTTACCTCAAAAGGCTGGTGGAAAAGATAGTATATGGGTTATAATAGACAGTCTGACCAAGGAATCACACTTCATTCCAATAAGCTTATCTTTCACTCTAGACCATCTTGCTGAGTTATATATTACACATGTTATATGTCTTCATGGTATCGCAAACAAGGTAGTTTCTGATCGAGATTCATGATTTACCTCACACTATTGGGAGAAATTAACAAAAGCCTTAGGTACACAACTATGATTGAGCACAAGATATCACCCACAATAAGATGGTCAATCAGAATGTACAATTCAGACTCTACGAGCATGTGCCATAGAATGGAAAGGATCATGGGTGAAACATTTGCCTCTTGCGGAATTCTAATTACCATGCAGGTATTGGTATGGCACCATTTAAAGCACTATATGCACGCAGGTGTACTACTCCTCTATGTTGGCAAGAGGTCAGCGTAAAGAACCTTTATGATTCAGATATACTCCAAGAGACACAAGAAGATGTAGAGCTTGCTCGAAAAAGACTTTTGATTGCTAAGAGTCGTAAAAAAAGATGTAGTGATGCCCGGTGAAAAGATCTTGAGTTTGAAGTAGGTGACTTTGTATTCCTCAAAGTATCGCCTATGAAGGGAGTTTAGAGGTTTGGCTTGCGTGGAAAGTTGGCACCCAATTTCGTGGGTCCCTTTGAAATTATTCAACGCATTGGAAAAGTAGCATATAGACTTGCACTTCCTCCACATCTTTCAGCAATACATGACATTTTTCATGTATCGACTCTGAGAAAGTATTATAAGTATCATATGATATGTTGATGTGCATGTTGATCCAGACTTAACATACCTAGAAATACCTGTACAAATACTGGGCAAAGATATCAAGAAGTTGAGAAATAAAGAGGTACCTCTAGTTAAAGTGTTGTGGCGCAACCAAGAGTTTGAAGAAGCCACATAGGAACCTGAGGTAGAAATGAGAGAAAAATACCCGTACTTGTTTGAATGATAACACTATGTATTGTGTATATCTTTACTGTAAATGAAATGATGTTCATTCTCTTTAAGGTTGTTATGGTTTCAATCTGCTTTAAGGTTGTCATGCTTGCTTTTCTAATCACGAGGACGAGAAATCCTTTTTGATTGTTATAATTGTAATTCCTAAACTTAGCTTCTCCTAGATCCTATATCATAAGATCCGGTTCGTCAAGAGGAAACCAACGGGATTTCTTTCGTGTAAATCGAACTTTGTTTTGAATTGTCATGATTTAAGAAGAAAGAGAAGGAGGCTTAAGATGTCATTAAACATTAATGACCATCATTAAGATCGATTATTCGTGATTAAGGAAACTAATGATCGAATAAGGACCGCTAATCAACATTAGCAAACACTAATCGAACATCAGCAGAACTTAAGCGTGAGCCATAAAAGTTAAATTGCAATTAGAAGGAGTTAAACCGTGAATAGGCAAAGTTAATCATGATTAGCGCTAATTAACCGTCATAGCAAATCCAGAATATTATGGAAAGTTCTAACTAAAGTCCTAAGTTTTGGAAAAGCTTTGGCCAAAACAATAGGCCAAAACCATGGGCCACTAACCGCGGTTAAGGGCACCATGGATTACTAACCATGGTTAGCGATTTTTTGGAGCCTATAAATTCCCCCTATCCATTCATTCTCTACAATTTCCACTACCACCAACCCAAGGGCTAGGGATGAGGGCTCGGGAGGAGGAGTGGGATGTGGGGAAACAGTGTTAGCGAAGTGCTGTCGGGAGAATGAGGAGGAGAAAGGTACGATCCTCTTCTAGTAGGCTTCGTTTCGATTCATGTTCTTTTTATAGTTTGGTTTTCTATTCATCTTCTTTCCAATTCATTTTCTGTTGTGGTTTGAGGAGAAATGTGTGTTATACCCTACTTAGGTGTGGATGACTATGCACATCAGTGAACCTAGTGATTCGTTACATCTTCACTCACCTAAGATGCGTGGTGTGTACCAATTCACCATTTCTTGTGCTTATATTCTTTATTTTCCATTTTTATAGATATTTTGATGGAAAAATATGTGTAATACCCTAGTTAGGTGCAGGAGGCTATGCACGTCAGTGAACCTTGTGATTAGTCACACCTTCACTCACTTAAGATGCGTGGTGTCTACCGATTCTACATCTCTTGTTGTTAGATTATATCCTTTTAGTTTCGTTGTTGTGTTTCCTCTCGTTGATTTTATAGAGGAAACTCTTTTCATTTTTCTTTTAAATATGTCTCGATATAAGGGGAAACTCTACAGAATTTTTTCTAGAAATATGTCCCAGAATAAGGGAAGCTCTGCTGAAATTTTAAGAGAAATTACGTTCTTAGCGGTCTTCGTATTCTTCGTTCATTCTTCGTGTTCTTGCCACGTGCTTAGTACTTTTGATACAAAAATGAAATTCTATTGGTTCAGGAGTCGTAAATTATACTTTCCGAAAACGATTCACGATAAAGAACTGCATACGCGAGAGAGATCTCGATCATGTAACGAAATCCTTCCTTTTGCTGTTGGGTTTTCATATCAGATCGTTGAGATTCCTAATTTTATGTTCTTCATTTCGAAGAACCCTAATTTGGCTATTTTTGAGAAAGTATGAAA
The DNA here is from genome assembly GCA_037367405.1 of Ottelia alismoides. Taxonomy (NCBI): domain Eukaryota; kingdom Viridiplantae; phylum Streptophyta; class Magnoliopsida; order Alismatales; family Hydrocharitaceae; genus Ottelia; species Ottelia alismoides. The sequence goes on along the minus strand of JAZKJV010003813.1, from coordinate 143,619 downwards.
AGTTGCTTTGTGATTTCAACTAAATTAAGGCCGAAGAATTGAATGGATGCAGTGGCTCGGAATGTTAGTGTTTGGAAGTTAAAATGTGAGTAAATATGAGCTTACAAATATATAAATTAATTTATGTGTAAGTATATAGTCAATATTATGTTTATGCAAATATAAAGCTTAACGGAGGAATTACATCATGGGAATTGATGTGTTTTGAGTTGTATCCTCAAAAAGGATTGTATCTTACGTTAGGAATGAATGGGAGTAGAACTACATGTCGAGCATGCGTCTTGTATGTTTGTCGGAAGGAACTCGTATTGATTTTGCCCTAACTATGTTGTACACGGTTGCCCTGTTATGATAAGTGCACAAGAAATAAATGATTTGCAACGCGTGGTACTTGGAGGCAATATATTATGGTTGAACAACAAAAGACGTGGTCATGTCATGTGGAGGCATTAGTGGTTAAATAGCAGCTGGGTCACAATAACATTTATTTAAATATGCTAGGTTATATGATTAAATTTTAGACTGAGGTTTTAAGCAATCGAGTCCTCGAGGACGGTGTGCTCCTTTGTTTTCCAAGCTGAGGGTTTGCGACCCTAATTAATAAAAGAAAAGGATAATTGTCCGGGTAGTATTGGAGTATTGGTTGTGGTTACGTGCGGTAGTATAAGCTCACCAGATCAACGTAATCTCCAATTCCTATGTATCCAAAGGATATGGTGAGATCCTTAAGCACATTACGGAAGCGTGAAGATCGCATCATATGCGATCGGGAGTGACTAGTCGCACTAGTTGCTCGAGGTAGCGGAAATTAATTTTTTTTATGTGATGAAACCACATGATCCAAGATCACTTCTCGGATCATTTCATCTAAACCACAAACAAGTAATAGGATTACCTCTTGAAGCGTAGTTGCTATCGAGTCTCTAAACGAAGAGACCTCCTGTCTCAAGTCCGATCTATCCGAGGAGACGCTTACGAGCGTGTTGATGAAACACAAGCTTCTCGCAATTAATGCTGAAGATCAAAGCCACAGATCTCCTGATCTCGACAAACGAGATACAACGTCTTCTTCACAAGGAAGTCACGTCAAAGTGGACGGAGATCCACGAGCAAACGATCGGGCAACATAACGACGACTCTGCCACGATGGAGAATCTCTCTAGGGTATCCATGATGGACAACCACATTAGAGAGATAGAGAGAGTGGGTGTGTATAGAGAAAGAGAGAGAGAGAGAGAGAGCATTCATTAATCATATTTCTCGAAGAGCAAGGGGTGCATCTTCTTATATAGGGTTTTGGGAGTCCATGGATCCCAATCCATGAATAACACACAATCACCGGATTAGATTGATTTGTGTTTCTTTCAATGGTTAACATGTTGTTGTAAAAACACAACAACAAGTGATTTAATTTAAATTAATTAATATTGATAAATCAATATAATTAATCTCAAATTAAATCACATTTGACTAGAGATAGGATAATGAGAAGACCAACTCCCATCCCTAAAAGAGAGGGGACGACTACTTCTCTCCGCATGGAGAGTTGTAGTCGTCCCCTCCTCTTGGGAGGAATGGGTCAATCTTTTTTGCATTGAACATAGCATCTGCATAGCATATACATTTTTCAGATTGGGATTGATAATTGAACAAGTCGAAGTAAAATTTGATGATTGGAGCTTGGATGGACCTTAAATCTACTAATCACTGGAATCTTATAGTACTTCGAATTAAGGTACTTTCGATCTAGTTGACTTAATTCTTTGAGAATCGTCAGACTAGGTTCGATATAGTCTTGACTGCCTAAGTAGAGTATTTCGGAGTACACACATGGCTCTTATTGATAATGACCTAACTTGGATACCTACACCTTACACTTAGCTCAATTCAGCTGGAGTGGTGAGATGGTTGGATTTGCCAGTATGAGATGCACACAAGTGGAAATATTTATCCTCATATAGGGAGGGAAGTATACCCCAACCCATCCGGTGTAGTCGAAGTCAAAAGACAGGAGAGTGTGGGTTGTAATAATACTTCAAACGAGGGATAGTATACTTGCTCAAGAGGAAAAACTCCTTATGTAAATGTTGGTATATATAGTATTTAAAAAAAACTCCAAAAAAAGTGGAAAGGCTTGATTGAAAATGAAATGCCCGCCGGAGTGTTTTTTATTTGTTTAGTTAATAAGCATGATTGAGCTTTGAAGTCATATCATGTGAGCCTGTAACGGGATGACTTGGCTACACTGGTCATGAATTCCTTGATAGGTAGATACACTGTCTACCATCCATTCTTCTCTTCACCCCCTCCTCTTAAGATGGTTACCACTTGAGCTTAGAAGGGAATACCCCACTCCTTGAGGAAAGAGTTTTTGGATTGGGGAATCTTTGGGTTGTCATGCTGGAGAACTCAGTCTCTTTATCATTTCAGTTGGGAAGAGCCGCCATCACATACACTCTGCAAGAGAGACTCATAGTCATAATGGTTTGCATATTAGTTGAAGTATTATGGCCTGGCTATTAAGGAGACTTGAGCATAGTTTTGGGATTCCTGAAGGCTGTTGTGTTACAAATCTGATTCCCTGTAAGGTTATGACTGCACTAAAATTTGAAGGTATGACTGAAGATCCAAATTTTGATTTTGTGAAGAAAATTTTGAGAGTTAAAATTAATCCACTTTCTTTATTTTTCTTTTCTTTGTTTTTATTTTTCAACACCTATTGCATAAGTGTTTGCTATGGACAGGCAAAGGCAAGTATAGAGGGTGATGAATCACTATTTCATCACCATTACTCTATCAATATGCCCTTAAAATCCCTAGCTAATGCATGTAAATAGAATTATTTTGTATGTATTACCATTCATAATTTATTATATTTAGTGTACATAAAACACTATTTTTAATGTTGAAATTATAGAATAAATAAAAGAAAAGAATAAATTACCAAAGGTATTTTATGACCCTAAAACTGAGACCAAGTCAATAATTGATTTGGTCGACAATAAATAAAGTAGGGGGACATAAGGGCAAAAATCACTAATAAATACCATTTATTCATTTTTGGGACCTATTTTATTTTCTACTTTTAATACATCAAATGAAGAAACTCTTTAAATGAAAGTTGTAGATAATAATGTATAGAAAAACACAAACTTGATTTCATAAAAATAATATATAATGTACATTCTATGCAAAGAATAAAAAGCCAAAACCCATATTTCTCATATCCATATCTCTTAAAAAAATTCAAAATGTATCAAAATCACCTTTAATTGTACATAACTTTTAGTTAACTATTTCATGAAGGCAGTTTCATATTCTTTGGAGTTAATATATGAAAGTTAGATTTTGGGCCCATATTGCACTATATACGCTAATAAAATATTGATTTTATTTTATCTTTTTTTATTTTTACAATTTTATATTTTTTAATTTTGCGAGTATTATTTATAGTATATGTACATATTAAAACTATAACAAAACCAAAATGTAAAAAAATAATGTACAAAGATACATATATAAAATACATGTACTTGCAACTATATGATTTATACCCCTATTTATTTAAGTGTATAAATAACAGTGCAGTGCAGCTAGGATTGCAGTGCAGCTATCAGAGCTAATAGGTTTATACTTGTGCTCAAAGGAGTAGGTTCATGCTCTCACTTTAATTTGATGTACTAGATAGAATATCATTTACAAAAATTAAGTTATTGTATCACTTGCTAATACAATATCTTGTTCTAGTTGTGGTTTCTCATGCAGGCATTAGAAATATCTGATTAGGGTAATTTCAATTCTATAAAGCATCCTTGATGGAGATTGCAAGGAATCACTATAAGTATCTTTCACTATGAATTCAACATTATGTTTCCCATTGCATGACTCTTTCGATTCTCCCTCGATTTTCACTTACCTAGGATTAAAGGAAATTGAAATTCTTGTGTAGATATGTATTGATATCCATTCAAAGCAAGTGATCGTAGAATAAAATAAGAATTGCTAACATTATTGAATAATTAAAACAGGACAAAAATTGAAAATCATCGATTGTGAGAGAGAAATCTCATCTTTGTGCACAAGATATATTTTGTTTGTAGAGTGGTAAGGATGCAACTACTAAGGTTTAAAGCCAAAATCCATGCAAGTGTGCCCTAAGCACTTGGATTCACTTTTGAGTCATGTTATTGTTGCAAGCACTTGGATTCACTTGGTCCAATTTTTGAGGCACTTGTAATTCATGAAATATTGGAACCGATCAAAGATCCAACTCAAGAAATCTCTTATGTCACCAAAACAACAAAACATCAAAAGGTGACAACATCTACGACAATGAACAAGCATACAAGACATACTAAAATTGAGGAAACACTCTGAGACATGTTGTGACATTGCAAGAGAAGGTCAATTTATACAGTGATTCATCTGACGAACGAGATCGAGATAACCAAAGTCCTATATCCTATGTTGTCATCATATAGGCACACATCCTCTGACCGGAGACAGATGTGTTACAATTTGTCTGAGTATGTACATTTGGCAGACCAATAGGTTGATTACCTAACTATGGTCTATACACCAGCGCGCTGGTGTGCATAGAAGGTCATATGAGTAATACGATCTCTCAAAGGGATCATACAGGTTCAGTTACTGAACCGGAAGACATGAGCTCACTCATGAGATATTGGGAAGAATCAAATTCCATGCGTATGGTCATCTCGCTTTGGAAGCTTGACTGAATTTGTAGGTTTGATATATACTTTTGGAAAGTATATGATCAAGACCTAGGTATGATATATGCTTTTGGAAAGTATATGATCGATACCGACTCCCAATGATCGAATGAGAAACTTACTGATAAAACCATGAAGTAGACAATGTAAAATTGATCTAATACTTCGGGTTTATTCTAGGTCTTCCAGTATGCAGGATGTACAGGTATTGGGAATACCTGAGGGTGATGTGATCATAAACGATTGTATAACCATGACGCTTCCATTCCTAGGGAGTGATGAAACGAGTCTGGATTTTAGTGACTCCTCTCGGTAGAGAAGTAATCTGCTCTTAGTCCAAATGTTGGACATTGATTTGAATGTGATTCAGATGCAATGAGAAGATTGGATCTGCGGTCTTGATTTAATCAAGCATCTATGGGAGGCCCACGATCTGGATTTGAGATACGATCTCATTATCCATGTCACTATACGTAGAACAATACAATCGCCCTGAACTTTTCTCCAAGTATCTGCGGAGAGATCGCATTATTCTTGAAGGGTTCGAGAATAATTCCTTAAGATCTAAGCAATGAAGAAATGACGATTAAATGTGATTTAATCATATTGATGTGTGTCAAGAAATTATCCAATGTACTTAAATGTGATTTAATTATTATGGATAAGAATAATGTGGATAGAAATATCGAATTATTCATAATATATTATAAATATGATTTATAATGTATTAGAGAGAGCTAATTACAATTTATATGTGTTGATCAATTATTATGTGTATTGGATACACATTGTGTAATGAATTGACAATGTAAATTATATGTTATTTTGGGTTGTGAATATGATTCACAATTTTTTAAATGGCAAGATTGCAATATTCTCAAATATAATTGTGAATTATTTTTAAAGAATAAAACTCAACAAAAGTTGTTGGAAATAAATAAAGAGATTTCCATAGAGATATGCAATTTCATGACATGTCTTGAGATTGCTCTCCTCATGGAATGCTTGGGCGGCACCCAATTCCAAATAGGAATGGGTGGCCGTCCATATGGAATGTACATGGAGATGTAATCTCCATGTATATTCTCTCTTTATTTATTTGGTGTAATTTTGGATTAATTTGTGTTTGATTTTGTCAAATATATTTTGAACTAAATTTGTTGGTTTTACCAACAACAATCTTAGCCATTGGATTGACATAAATCAATCTCATCCATTGATTTTGTATGTCACATGGATTGAGATCCATGGATCCCAAAACTCTATAAATAGATAGGCATACTGTGCTCTCTATGAGATATAGAATATTGGAGACTTTGTCTCTTCTCTTCTTCTCCATACACGCCAACTCTTTCTCCCTCTACTTGGTGGCCGTCCACCAAACCCTAGAGCAGAGAATCGTCGTAGCCTTCGCGACCGCGCCGCCGCTTCGATGTTCTTTGGTTCTCCGTCTTCTTGGAGTGCTGCATTCACGAAGGAGACGTTCGATCTCGTGCGACGAGATTAGGAGCAACTACGCTTGGATCTACTTCTTGGATTGCGAGGACAATGCGGTTCATCCCCGTGCTCGCAAGCGATCTCACGACGATCGGACTTGAGACAGGAGGTCTCTTCTCTTAGAGACTTGATCAACCATGCTTCCATAGGTATTGCATTATACTTGTTGTGGTTGTAGATGAAACGTTCTGAGAATGGTTCTCGGATCATGTGGTTTCATCGAATAAAATTTTTTAAATTCCGCTGCACCGAACAACTAGTGCGACTAGTCGTTCTTCTCATATCCGATACGACGATCACGCTTCCGTGATGCACTTGAGGATAACTTCCATATCATTCAAGTGGTATCAGAGCCTTAGGTCGATGGTTTCGAATATGATTCGCAAACCGAGGACGACTTCGGTTCATTAAGGTCGCGAAAGTTTTTATCGCATTTGATTTCACAGATCTGTTTAGTAAATAATTTCGGTCATGTTTAAAATGTTTAAGCACGAATTATTTACATGGATCTCGTTATTAAATAAGTAAACTATAGGATCTGAGTTTGCGTATATCGGATTTCATATGCTCGAGATATGGTTGTTTTAATGAACATGTATGCACTGTTGCGGGAACTGTAGATCTTAACATGATTAAAGGGTTAATTACTGTTTAGATCCGCCTCGAAATGCGTGAAACATCACTTGGCTTCTGTCCTAAATCAAGTTAGCAATCTTTGAAAATTCAGTTTGACTAATTTGTATTTAAATTGATTGAGATATGTTAATTTTAGGGAGTAGGGGTCACTACTGAAATTACAGTCCTAATTTAGAACCAAGTGATTGTCAATTAGTGAAATTAATTGTTAATTTCATGAAATAATCATGAAAAATAGTTTTTGAAATATTGGAAGATGATTATTTACATAATTGACTTGGCCTCAACCAATTAATTGATTAGATTTGATCTAAATCTTAATTGAAACACAATCATCAAACTTGATGCTTGAATAATGATTGTCATTTAATCAATTAGTGAAATTAAATTGTTTAATTTCCTAGAATAATTATGCATAAATATCTATGAAATATTTGATGATAATTATTCCCTTAGATGGCATTGCCTTAACCAATAATTGAATAGATGTGATCTAGATCACTAATTGGTTACATGATCAACATTCCAACAAACATGTTGCTTGAATAGGACTTGAGATTTCTTTAGCAGATCTCATTATAATGTTAATCAAAAATTGTTTTGATTATTATTATATGGCATAATTTCGGTTGAAAAACCAATTACCATCTCAAGTATAAAGTGATTTATTTTGCATTATCCTTTCCCGAGGTGGATATGGTGTCTAGTCAGAGAGCATTGGGGTTACGGGTTGCAACGTATGTGATCCGTCCCACTCTCATCTGTACTGGACATGACAGCGGGAAGGGTTAGTATAATGCTTAAGAAATCATGATGTATTTCTAATTATTAAAATTCGGAATAATACGTATTTGAGATAATACCATAATTCAAGTAACAATAAAATATTTGTTGGATATTAATTGGATCATTAATTTAATATGATTTGATTGATTGGAATCCAATTAAAATTACAACACTCTATTATGAATAGAGACATTATTTCCCTTGGAAGAATTAATCATAATAATATGATTCATAGTGATTAATTAGAATTTGAATATGATATAGAGGATCACATAAGTAACATCCATGGTCTCCCGTCAAGGCGAAGGGTTCCGTCGCCAGGGATTGTATATGGGAGACGCCTATCCGAAGTGACAGCTCCTGTATGCAAGCGCATCTGGATCGGGTTCTTTTCTTCTCAAAAGATTGAGGTCGTATGCGTAGTGACCCCAATATCGGATCCTCATATTATTGGGGTGATATTGGATTGCGCATAGCGAGTACTATTCCTTTTGACGGTTGGTTCAATTAATGACGGGTCAACATCGCCTTAGGGGTTGTGGGCCCGGGTGTTAAAGATCGAATTGGAAAATGCAAGTTGGACTTGCAAGGTGGAATGTTTTCCCGCTTCTTTTTATCCGAGTTGCAGATTCTCATATTATTGGGATGTAACAAAGATAAGGAAGGAGATCCCAGATCTTGCTTGAGATATAATGGTAAGTATATCTCATACATTGAAAGTGATTAAGGGAATGAACTTTCAGTGTTGACATGGCAAGACAACTTTTATATAAAAATGCCTAAATCAGAGTAAAATATGTGTATATATAAATATATACACTTATGCAAATTTCTTATTTCAAATAATCCTTCATTAAACCCACTCAATGTTATACTCCATGATAACCAGTAAAATACCATGGATTAAACTTATGATGCAGATATTGCACTTGCAGTTGGACACATAATGTATGATGTTGCAATGAGCAAGTTTCCTCATAATAATGAGAAATGACAATTAAATGGATAATAGGACTACAACCCTAGGGTTTTATGTCTCTATAGTCTTGATCTCTCATCGGATGTACTTTGGAAGTGACATGTCGATGATGATCGCAATTGTCAAATAATCCTTATAAAATTAATGAAGATGTTCTGGCATACGTATGTGCTCTTGACATTTATCATGAATGAGATGGTTCACTGCATCATGCAGAATGGTGGCTCTATAAGAGATTATGTATTCAAATTGTTTGAGTACCTACCTGAACATATGTTTTAAGAGTTTAGATGAATGTAGATAATGAGTGTCATCATTCTCCTATCTATACTCTAGTCATCCATGAAGCTTCATAATATTCATATTGTATGAATTTAATGAAGCATGTATGAATGTTGAAATGATCTTACATTGAATTCTTTTGAATTTAACGTAAGAAATCCTTAGTCTTAAGCAATGGTTGCTCATAGATAAAGGGAGCGTAGTGCAAGCATGGGTTGGACCCAAGTAAGAAGTGTAGTCAAAGAATTGATTGTACCTTTGTGACTTCCATATGACATCCAAAGAGTTGGATGAATGCCAACACTGCAATAAATTGATGTGTTGATAGGCGACTATCAAGTCTGTCTAGAATCCTTAGAGAAGGACTCGGATGGAGCATCAGAATCATCTACATAAATCATTGATATGACTTACTTATTGAATAAGATAAAGTCTAATAATTGTATCTCAATCTTCTAACAACACTTGCAATGGGTTGCATATGTTTTAGAAGACTGAAAAAATTTGATCTTAAGGTTTATAGTTATCCAGATGGACATTGATGCAATTGTTGCAACAATTTCCATTGGATCACAAGACTTCATAATTTCAATGGGAGAGCCCTTAGTCTTAGAGAATGTCTCTATGACCTAGACATTAGAATACACTCATTGTTTGTTTCTAAATGTTGGAAATAAACATGAATTCTGGAATGGACCTATCATAAATAGTTATGATGAAGATATTTCAGAAGGTAATCTAAAATCTAGTGGACTCCACTAAATTAGAAAATTAATGAATGGTTCATTAACATTTCTAAATGCTGAAATTGAACCTTAAGATAAATAGAAGGATGAAGATCATTTGACAATGATCGATCATCAAGCCTTGGACATTTGTCTATTGATTTGATCAATAGACTAGCAAGAGATGAAACTTTAGAATGTCTAAAATTTCAAAACTTACATACTTATGAATATTGTATTCAAAAGGAAAAATGTCCAATACACCCTTCTTTCGGAATGGTGTAAGATGTCAAAGTATTTAGGATCTCATACTTATTGATGTATGCGGATGATCTATATTATAGTAAACATTATGGATATGTGATATCTATTGATGATTATGTATGATATGAGATTTCTTCTCTTCACCTAAAGAAACCTTTGAAATGTTCAAAGATTTCATAATTTTGGTTTGAAACCAAAGTCTGAAGGAAGATGAAAATGAATTTGGTCCAATCAAGGTAATAAGTACCTACTAGATGAATTCATGGTATACCTTATGGAGAAAGGAATATCATTCCTATCTCACTCCTCCTAATGAACCTAAACTCAATAGAGTTGTAGGGAGATACAATTGGATCATGTGTAACATGATTCAATCAATGATGAAATTTTAGCATAAATTCCTCTTAATATCCAGGTATATATGCAGTGGAGACTACATATAATTCCATGCAAGTAAGCTGGAATTGAGCACCTGAGAGTGCTGCTTCATTAGGAAAATAAAGGATGGTATTGGATACCTATTTTATGACCTTGAGATTCTTAAAATATCTCATATCTAAGAATGTGATTCTTAGAGGCTGAGACTCTTGAGAATCAAGATGAAAATGAAGTGTAGGAACTCATTTAATCTTGAGAAGATAATGAGGCTCCTGAAATTTGAAACTAATAGGACAATTGAAGATGAAACACTAATACTTGTTCAAATGAGTTTGAGGATGGATTCCATGTGTTAGAGAAATCTGACAATGATCGTACTTCATGTGATGAAGCTTCTGAAGATCATAGCATGGATAGATGGACGTTAGCAATAAAAGTCTAATGTAGACTTCATATACAAGTGTTGTATATGGACCCTCAAGGATCCACCAATATGGGTAAGACCTGTAAAGGTGTAAATGGATCTTCAAGAGAAAGGGAACCTGATGAGAAGGTAGAGTTCTTCAAAGCACGGTTCGTAGCCATGAGCTACACACTGGAAGAGAAGACATTGCTTGCGATGAGACTTGCTCTTCGGTGACCATGCTTAAAACCATCAGAATATTGCTAATCTTAGCTACACAACTTGACTATTGCATCTTCAAGATGTAAGTCAATATTGCATTCCTCTTTGAATACCTCTCTAAGGATATTCACAAGAAGTAGGCCCATGGCTTCATGGTTAAGGAAAGCAAGGTGTGCAAGCTAAGGAATCCATCTATGGACTCAAATAAGCTTCTTGATGTTGGACCATAAGATTTGATGAAATTATAAATGTTATGATTTCAGATAGAATCTGGATGAGCCATGTGAAGCTTAGTGGGAGTGCCTTTGTGTTCATCGTGCTAAATATAGATAATATCCTAATCATTTAGAATGATATAAGGATGATAATAAGTGTTTTATAGACTGGGTATTACATACCTTGAAATATGATTTCAAAAATACCTCTTAGATCTTAGTTCTGAAGTTGTTTAGACACAAAGAGAAGAGGATATTGGGATTGTCACATTTGTAGTACACCTTGGACATATTCTATTCTTAGAAATTCCAAGAAAGGCTTCCATCCCTCAAGATATGGTATTGACCTATCTAAAGGGATAGCACTTCAAAGAGTTTAGGAAGTGAATGCTAGTACTGCTTGCACTTATGCATCAGTTACGAGAAGCTTAGTGTATGCTAGATGTGTACAAAAGCCAGATATCTGCCATGCAGTGGGAGTAGCAAAGTATTTCTAATCCTACTATGGAGAGAAAACACTTAATTGCAGTAATAACAAAATCTTCGTAGATGACAAGATTTTGAGATAGTGATATCAAAAGTTCTTATCTTCAAAAGTTTAAGATTTTATGGATAGTGATATAAAAGGTCTTAACTATAGATACCTTAGGAGATAAAGACATCCAAGAATAAGGGCATTCTGGTAAGGATTATGAAAAATGTTGGTTATGATAATTGTCAAGCTGTAGTGTCAAGGACACTATAACTAACAAGATTGAGTATTAGTTTCATAAGATGCAACATTCGCATTAGATGCGAGCATTGTTACTAGGGATATACGAGTGCCATAAAAGGACTTGGCGTAGTCTCGCTGGAACAGAGTGACTAATCAGATTACCTAGCTATTTTTCTAAATAGCCTATGATTTTCACCTGAGTGCGGGTTTAAATGATTAGCCCATTAATGGCTCTTTGGGCTAGTGGGAGATTGTTGGAAATGCGAGCCCATAGCGAGCCATTATGCAATAAATGTTATTGCACATATCATTCCCTGATCTGAAATGAAGAATGAATAATTTGTATAATAGGTCCCTCAGTATAATTAGGGTTATGTACCATGGCCATCTTGATGATCATACAACTGTTGATTCAACTATTAAATCATAGAGGCTGGTGCTTGGATGAATATCTAAAGAGTTAGATTGAGGACTCATCAAGCATCGTCAAATGATTGTTAAGAGTTGATCTCCAGCCTGAGTAGGAGATGCCAATCCTTCTCCCTAAAGGCAGATATCTGACCGACCTCTTGATGCAGGTCCTATGCATAGGAATAGAGATTCGGAGGTGTCAGATTAGTTAGGTCAAAGAGTTTCCTTAACGAGATCGAGATAACCAAAGTCCTATATCCTATGATGTCATGATATAGGCACAAATCCTCTGACCGGAGACAGATGTGTTACTATATGTCTGAGTATGTACATTTGGCAAACCAATAGGTTGATGACCTAACCAAGGTCTATTCACCGGCGCGCTTGTGTGCATATAAGAACATATGAGTAATACGATCTCTCAAAGGGATCATACATGTTCAGTTACTGAACCGGAAGACATGAGCTCACTCATGAGATATTGGGAAGAATCAAATTCCATGCGCATGGTCGTCTCGCTTTGGAAGCTTGACAGAATTTATAGGTTTGATATATACTTTTGGAAAGTATATGATCAAGACCTAGGTATGATATATGCTTTTGGAAAGTATATGATCGATATCGACTCCCAATGATCGAATGAGAAACTTACTGATAAAACCATGAAGTAGACAGTGTAAAATTAATCTAGTACTTCGGGTTTATTCTAGGTCTTCCAGTATGCAGGATGTACAGGTATTGGGAATACTTTAGGGTGATGTGATTATGAACGATTGTATAATCATAACGCTTCCATTCCTAAAGAGTGATAAAACGGGTCCGGATTTTAGTGACTCCTCTCGGTAGAGAAATAGTCTGATGTTAGTCCAAATGTTGGACATTGATCTGAATGTGATTCAGATGCAATGAGAAGATTAGATTTGCGGTCTTGATTTAATCAAGCATCTATGGGTGGCCCACGATCTGGATTTGAGATGCGATCTCAATATCCATGTCACTATACGTGGAACAATACAATCGCCCTGTCCTTATCTCCAAGTATCTGCGTAGAGATCGCATTATTCTTGAAGGGTTCGAGAATAATTCCATAAGATCTAAGCAATGAAGAAATGATGATTACATGTGATTTAATCATATTGATGCGTGTGAAGAAATTATCCAATGTAATTCAATGTGATTTAATTATTATGGATAAGAATAATGTGGATAGAAATATCCAATTATTCATAATATTTTATAAATATGATTTATAATGTATTTGAGAGAGCTAATTATAATTTATATGTGTTGATTAATTGTTATGTCTATTGGATACACATTGTGTAATTAATTGACAATGTAAATTATATGTTGTTTTGGGTTGTGAATATAATTCACAATTTTTTAAATGGCAAGATTGCAATATTCTCAAATATAATTGTGAATTATTTTTGAAGAATAAACCCAACAAAAGTTGTTGGAAATAAATAAAGAGATTTCCATGGAGAAATGCAATCTCATGACATGTCTTGAGATTGCTCTCCTCATGGAAAGCTTGGGAGGCACCCAATTCCAAATAGGAATGGGTGGCCGTCCATATGGAATGTACATGGAGATGTAATCTCCATGTATATTCTCTCCTTATTTATTTGGTGTAATTTTGGATTAATTTGTATTCCATTTTGTCAATTATTTTTTGATCTAAATTTGTTGGTTTTACCAACAACAATCTTAGCCATTGGATTGACATAAATTAATCCCATCCATTGATTTTGTATGTCACATGGATTGAGATCCATGGATCCCAAAACTCTATAAATAGGGAGGCATACCATGCTCTCTATGAGATATGGAATATTGGAGACTCTCTCTCTCTTCCCTTCTTCTCCATACACGCCAACTCTTTCTTCCTCTACTCGATGGCCGTCTACCAAACCCTATAGGAGAGAATCGTCGTCGCCTTCGCCACCGCGTCGCCGCTTCGACGTTCTTCGGTTCTCCATCTACATGGAGTGTTGCACTCACGAAGGAGACGTTCGATCTTGTGCGACGAGATCAGGAGCAACTACGCTTGGATCAACTTCTTGGATTGCGAGGACAACGCGGTTCATCCCCACGCTCGCAAGCGGTCTCACCGACGATCGGACTTGAGACAGGAGGTCTCTTCTCTTAGAGACTTGATCAACCACGCTTTAAGAGGTATTGCATTATACTTGTTGTGGTTATAGATGAAACGATCTGAGAATGGTTCTTGGATCATGTGGTTTCATCGAATAAAATTTTTTAAATTCCGCTGCACCGAACAACTAGTGCGACTAGTCATTCTTCGTCGTATCCGATACGACGATCACACTTCCGTGATTTTCTTGAGGATAATTTCCATATCCTTCAACATCTTCATTACTTAGGTCATAGACCAAGAATAGGGGGACCCGGTGCCCGTTATATATACCCTTCCCTTAAACTTCTTCTATCGTCTACCTCATTCTCGCTCCTCTTCAATACTTAGACTATCCATGGACTAAGTATAGGAGTGTGAGTTGACTAATATTTTATTTTCTTTTTCACTCTCTCATGCTTAACCTGAGATATGAATTCCATGCACTTCTTGTGCTCTAAATACATAGCACTCACTAAGTATAGAGGGGTGTTTATACTTTGTATATATTATACCCATAGCTTGTACTTTTGCAAAAGTCTATATTTTATTTAAGGGGTGGGTAACAATATTGTAAAAAACCATAAAATTTTAAAAAAAAATGGAATAATTTTTTGGTAAAAATTATGACTTCTAAGCTTAAAAATGAGTGGCTACTTTTCAGTGAGGGAACTATAGTCTCCCATAATAGTACAGGTGTAAAAAAAGAACACACCGCACGCCGTCTTGAAGTAACACGGGTAGTCGTTTAACATTTCGTACTTACACCCTTACTGGTTGAAAGTGAATGCAACTATTCATTTGAGCTTGGCCAACCATTATTTCTCTAAAGATTAAAAAAATTACATCTAACACTATTGTGTCAAATCGTGTGTGCAACAAAAGTTTTGAAAATTTGGCTTCTTATTCATTTTGCATGAAAAATATTCCTTAAAAAATCTCCAAAAAATAAAAAAAAATCATTTCACTTCTTTAAGAATTTCATGCATCTACATTGATGAAAAGCCCATGGGTTCTAAACCAAGTTATGAGCAGAAATCGATAGTGGTCTTTAGTTGACCTAAATCCACTAAATTTTTAGAGTAACTTCAATGATAAATATGATTTTATAAGCTTCAGGTCTTAGACTTAATTCTTCGAGTTTCGCATGACAATGTGTAGACTTTGACTCTTAGTGTCTAATCTGGCCTCCTCATTTTGGGTATGGCTTCTTAATAGTGAATTAGTTTGTACTCTTGTAACATGTACTTATCTCAACACAAACGAGGTGTTGGAAGATTGTGTCTCTATTCTATTAGCGTGGACATCAATAGACAAGAGTAGAGGTTGAAATAAATCTTCAGATGAGGGATGTACTGCTGGCACAATTTTTTTCTAAGACTTCAAAACATGTAAGGAGAGAAAGATTATATATCCATATGGGCACAAAAGATCCATGCAAAGCAGCAAAAAATCCATACCAAAATAAGCAAACTACCAAATAGATATTTGACCAAAATGGTTCAAGCTTCAGTGAACATGTGGATCTTTGAGGAGACTTTGCTAAATTGGTGGGCTTCACAAGGATATGTAGCTATGTTGGCCACATTCCAGTTCTCTTTTTATTATTCTACCTTCTCCCCCCTTCAATTGTGGACACATAATATACATGAACATAGAAGGACATACCAAACTTTCGGAAGACAAGTTATTAGAGAAGAAGTTTGCATGGTTGTCGGACATTCTTGATGGGAAGATCTAACATCCTTCACACACATGAGACTGTTGTTCTATGTTTATGGTGTATTCTTTGGGAGGAGGATTTATCTAAGATTAGTTATGAGTCAAAACTGTTACAATGATATGTAGAACATATAAACTATTGATTTTAATATCCTAATTCTCATAGGAGTTATGCCATGCTATTAATCCAGAGGTCAGGCCTAGCTCCATTTTCACCTTTTACTCATAACATTGGTATGAAATCTAGTCTTATTTCATCACTTCATTTTATTAGTTTCTTGTGACGAGCAGGGTTTAAGTATAGGGGGTTGATGAATATGTTATTCACCACTCTAATTAGATGAAAATAAAGCTTCACCCCCATAATTTAGGTTCATTTGCATGCTAACTTCATAAAATTAATTTTCATAAACCTGTAAATAATTTGCACTTCATATTGCTTTCATAATCATCCATACATTTTCTCCTAATTTCACACGTTTTTTGTTAATTCTTGATAATTCCAATTGATCTGAAATGAACTCTACTGTGTACATATCACTAATCTCAATCCATGAAAAATCCTAAAAAAGTTTAACTTGTACATATGCAAAATAATCTCAAACCCCAATTACACGATAGACAGACAAAAATGTTGATATCTCTCTCATACATTGTCCAAAGAAACTCTTTTAACTTCTTAATTAATGTACATTCAACTATCTATAAATCAAGACCAGATTCTAAAGAATTAGAGACCATTTCTGAAAATTTGGTTTTGGGACCAAACTGCGCATTGTACATATTTGCTTATTTTGACCTTTCATTTCATGTGCATATTTGAATCGTTTTAATTATTTAGTTTTCATTTATTTATTTTATTCTTTAAATCAAAATGCAAAAAATAAGAAAAGCAATAAAAATGACATGTTCTGACCTAAGCTTATTCACTTAGTTTACTTTTACAGATTTAACCTCCCGGATTTTTCTGACCTATTTAAAACCACAAAAAATTCAAAAAAAAAATCATATTTAAGTACATTGCATCATTTCAAAACATGTTTTATTTTTTTCATGCCTTTATTTATCAACAGAAAATCAAATATATTTCAAAGAAGAATTTGTATTTTATGTACATAAAATATTACTAAAAATTCCCGTATCGCACACATGGCTTAATTTACATTCGAACTCTTCATGGACATTGCAGATCATAATTAGAGGCACATTTTCGTGTTGAGCATAATTTGAAACTATTTATCCTTGTTTTTCATGCATGGTCATCTCTTTGGTAGACTACAGCACATAGCGCAACACATTGGGCCACCTGGTCTCGGTCAAACCCACCTACTTTTCTCTCTCCTCATGTGCGTACTAGATGACTATCTACTCCCTTTCTCTCTCACGTTATAATCCCCTCTCGCATGCCTTGCTTGTGAGTTCCAGCACCCTCCTCCTCACGTGCCCTGGTTGTGAAGACATCTTTCTCCTTTCCTAGTGTCGGCCCGCTTCCTCCTTGGCTAGGTTGTACCCCCGCCTGACTACTTTCTCCTGCTACACCTCTCTCCGTTCATCCATCTTCCCCTCTGCCTCCTTATCATCTTATCCCTTAATCACCATTAACAATTAGAGATCCATCACTTGGAGCCACCATTCCTTCTTGACCAGGTCCTCTTCCTTAATCGCTAAAAACCTTACACCCTTCACCCCCGACGACAACCCAAATTAGCAAGACCCCAACAACCTTTATCTCTATCATATGATAACCGTGGCAATCGCCACACCCTCACATTATCTTAACCCTCTCTTCCGGCCACAAAACATGACCATCTACTTACACATCTTCTTGCATATCTTCATATTTAATCTCTACGATGTTAGCCTCCCCAGGATATCTGCCATCTTCGGAACACCTACAAGGAGTGAGAGAGAGCTCAAGGAAAAGGTGGTGAGAGCACCCCCCTTGCCAGCAAAGACCTCTCCCATGGTGAGATCCACAAGGCTTCTCCATGTGTCATTGCCCCATTTACACATGGCTCAAGCTTCGAGGAGACCTCTGTCATTCCTTAAGGCAATATCCTTGACTGAGGCATCCCTCGCTGGTTCTTCAATGACCCATTTCCTTCCATACACCATCTCCATTGCCTCACAACATCCACCATCACCACTTCACCCTCGTACTAGATCAATGACGCCCATTTTAGAACTATGACTCACAAGCACTGAGAACCTTTTCCCTTCAGATCTCATCGACGACTTTCATGCAGCCATGCCACCGGCGACTCATGACCATGTGTCAGCCATCACAACCCTTAGAGCAGCATTAGACCACCACGACTCAAGCAGTTGTCTTCAAATCATTGAAAAGGATGACGATTCCATGCTTGACGTACGTACATCGTAGATTGTCATGAACACGATGCATCACGACGTTGCTTCTTGCCTCAAATCATGTCATCGGATCGAGTGACATCAGACTGCTAAGATCGCAGTTGTGCTTCCGACCAATCCGAGCGCCTATGATACTACAGAAGTGGCGTGAAGTCAACACGTTGTGGCTCAATCTCCAGCCGCCTACACGAAGCTAAGGAATACTACATGAGAATCACATGACCTGAGGTAAATTACTTCCCGACTCCCCACACTTCTCCATAACTACAAAGAGCCCTTAACCACATACCTAGCACATGTGATACCAGTTAAATTAGAACGGTGTCCTATGGACATTATCACATCCATAGGATTGGTAAGGGAAAATTGCATAAAGAGACCATCGTCTTCATCAAACTTCAAAAAGGTCCTTCCATGATATAACTGTAATAATTTCTTCATGTTATTTAATATTTAGTCCCCGAAACTTCCATTACTCATATCCCAAACAATATTTAACAATTTTTCACAATATTGGTGTCGATTTCATCCTTGAATTATTATCTATTATATTAAACACCGAGAATCTATTTTGAGACTTTACCTGGCATTAATTAATTGAGGATCTATTTTGTTAATTTTAAGCATCTTTACGTATCTTCATTGATTCTTTTGCTTAACATTTTATGCCTTGATATTGGAATATTTATTGGGGATCTCAATTGAAATTAATTGACTTGATCTTCGTTGATTTCCTGCTTGGCTTGATTTGATCTGCTCATTTCGCATTATATTATTGCTTCATTTGAAAATCACAAAAAATAGTGCATTTATTCTCACCACAAAGCTTAGTGTTATTTTCATGCATCAAAATATTTTCGAAATTCATGCATGGTTTTTATTTTGACATTTGTTTACATCTCTTTTATATAAAAAGACGACAAAATTTTAAAAAAGATAAAAACATAGCAAAAAATTCTTCTTTTCTCTGAAGACTAAAATTTTTATTTAAAGATTAATTCCAAACCCTCACATTACCTCTCTGAGTTCAACCTTGGGACTTATCAAAGTAAAATAAATAAATGTCATTGCATTAAGATTTGATACTCCATATTATTTCTTGGTGTGATCATTTTTGATGATTTGCTAGATTTCTCGACTACAACAACTTCGACATCAATCGTCAATTCATCACAATTAACATCTAGGTTTATGTGCTCATCAAACATCAAGTGAGTTCTTGTATATTACCATGTATTTAGCATGATCTAAGGCATCATATCACTTAGTTCTATGAGGACATAACACAAGATAAGTATAGGGGGCATACCATATATATCTCATATAACCTTTTGCCATAGCTCATAACTTCAATTTTTTAAAAACTTTTTGGACTAAGGTAGTGTATTAATTTGAATTGATTGTGTAAAAATATTTGTAAATTAGTTTAAAAAACTTTATTACTATGTGATAGTCTTCTGAAAAGAGTTTTATAATGGCGTAAAAATGGGGATTTGACTTGTTCTTGATAAACATCTGTAAAAATGTTTGGAAAATCTATCTTTATGTGACATGGTTTGAAAAATATTTTCAAATTATTTTCAAAATAACGGTGTTAATGAGACTAACAAATTGTTTTCTACAAACATCTAAATCTAAAAAATAAAAAATGGATAATTTAAAATCACAAAAAGACTAGCTAATAAGTTGGATGTATCCCAGACACTTGCAAATTCAAGCAAGACTTGGGAAGTTCATGATACTTAGTTTACATTGCCCTAGTTTGAGTAATATATATGCTATATTTGGATGTTTAATCTCTACCTCCGAGAATACGACCAACTCCTCAAATGCACAACTCAAAATATGATGTGCTATGTTGAGGTTTCAATTGAGGACTTGGGATAGGATATTTAAGTTTAGACTTGATTTATTATGGGATAAAATCAATGAAGGCTCCATGAAACCTGAGTGTCAACAACATTAGCAAGTATGGGAACAAGTTATTATACTAATCTTGTGTTGTTGACCTAACTGGCATGGTGTGATGAAACATTAAAAATGTTAATCAGTGTGTGCCAATATTGGTATATGCAACGAAGCTAGCCAACAAGAAAAGGCAAAGAAATAGATTGCTGGAAAGCTCATACACTACAACATCATATACAATGATCATCCACCAAAGGTGAGTACTCCAAAACTTTTCAAAGTGTCAACACACACCAAAATCTTAGGCTTTTATGAGTCAGTCTACAACTATAAAAGGGTTGTGCATCATATAGTGATACAAGTCCGGGTGTCAATGGTGTAATAGATACTTAAAAGAAACATACCTCGGTGCATTCCAAGAAAAAAATGTAGACGACTCTGCATTCTCTTAATGGACACTGTGATAAGTGTTAATAAGGCATCTGAGAGGATCTTGTTCCAAGGAGAGAAAGAGAAGAGATAATAAAATCCTACTCCTTTGATAAACTAGCCTTCCATATTCCCTTTTATGACTTACAACCAAAGAGATGGTGGATTAAAGCAATAATATATTTAGTCCCTAGTGTTGGGGATTGGGTCTTTTAGAGAGTCTCTTAGACTAGAACCTTGGGTAACATTTCAACTCTACACATATAAATGTTGTCAACGCTAAACGTCATATCCCTCACTATAGAGTACACATAGAAAGTCCGACAAATAGGGAAGTTGAATTCCTTTTAAGTAAGATTTATTTATCTTTGATTTTTAGGATGACTAAGAGCAAGAGTTCTAAATGAATAAAGTCTTGTAAATTCACAAACTCATTCAGGAGTTCAACTTACTTGATCATTCATGATTTGTTCAAGGACGAGCAAAGTTTAAATATATGGAGTGATAAGTCCTAGATTTATCATCTCTATTTGTCATTATTATCCAACTACATAAACAATTCAAAAACATTAATTAACTATTATATCTATTTAACAAATAACACTCTTTAGTTTACTAACACTAATTATATTTACATAAATAAATGTATTACTGTGTCATCTATTTTATGTATTTTCTTAATATTAAAACCAAATAATTGTTTTTAATATTGTATGTATTTATTTTGAAATTATTAATAAATAAAAAATACAATAAAATAACAAAATAATATAAAATAAGTAATTTTAAATTTTGAAAGCTTTTAAAATGTAATTATCTAAATATGAGGTATTTTCCTTTTTAGTTCTACATGAAAGTTGTTTCTATCTAAAAGAACTACAACTTTAATGTTAAATACTTTTTTATTTGACCTTGTTTACTGTCTTATTTTTTTAATTTCAATTTATTTCATTTTTAATTATTGACTAGGCCACATGGCCTACCTTGTGAAACCTCACCAAGCTCTTAAGAGCTAGGATTTGTCCTTCTTCACTATCAAATCAGCTAACATAAGGCAGACTAGAGTTGCACCTCACTGCCTTAGTCATGGCCCCTCTAATCATCTGATTAGAATGATCAGGGCCCTTCTTCTGCACCCATCCTTTGTTTGTTGGATCCACTGATTAACCGGTCTGCAACTGTCATCAACCTCTTGCACCCCTTCGTTTGTACGATGCAAGTTAGCAACCTCATTAGTTCTACCTTTTTTCCAACCACCTCACATTCCATCTTCCCCAAATTCTGATTCCACCTACATTGCCTAACCTCCTTCACTCATAAGTGACCTCTAACCTCCATCTCTGACTAACCTCCTCCAACCTACAGGTGGTCGAAACTACCTAGTCAACCACATGGGAACCAACACTTTCCTCTTCAAATACTTCATCACCGGTCAAAAAAACACCTAGTACACATTTATGTTAGGCTTCCTCCTAGGATTTGACACCTTCTAATCACACCTGTGGGAGATTTTTTAAGGATATGGAAGAGTCTTTAAGCGCATCACGAAAGTATGAGGATCACATCATATACGATGGAGAGCGACAAGACACATAGTTGCTTGGTGTAGTCGAATTTAAAAAAAAATCATTGATCAAACTACACGATCCAAGAACACTTTTGATTTTTTCATGTAACCACATTTTAGATAAAGGAATACTTCTTGTAGCATGGTTGTGATCGAGCCTCTAAGGGAAGAGTCTTCTTGTCTCAAGTCCGATCCGTCGGAGGAGACGCTTGCGAGTGTGGAGATGAGTCACGGGTTCCTTGCAATCCAAGTCGATGAACCAAGGAATTGATCTCCTGATCTCGTCTCATGAGATCGAATGGTTTATACACAAGTGAGATGCACCAAAGAAGATAGACATTCAAGAGTCATCGAAGCGGCAACAAATCAGCTATGCAATAACGAAGGGGACCTTCTCTCTATGAGAAGAGTGGACGACCACTCAAGGAGAGGCAGAAGGGTTGACATGAGAATGGGAGTGAGAGAAACATTCTCTAACTTGTCTTTCAAAGAGAAAGGGGTGTGTCTTCTTGTATAGGGTTTTGGGAGTCGATGGATCTCAATCCATGGACAACACGACATCAATTGGATGACATTGATTTGTGTTGATTTCAATGACTGGGATTATGTTGTCAAAAACACTAAAATAATTTATTTAATTTAAATTAATATATATTTATAAATTAATATAATTAAATTCAATATTAAACCATCTAATATTGGACTTAATGGAAGAAGAGATTCCCTCATCCCTAAAAAGGGAGGGCGACCACTAAGCCACATTCGGACAACGTGGCTATCCACCCTCTTGAATTGGAATGAGTCAATCTCATTCCAATTCATGAAATTTAATTATCTCATGGAATTTCCACGATCATTTCACAAAAGAAATCCATAATTATCTTGTGAAGATTGCAATCATGGCATTGGAATTATGTGAATCACATTCACAACCCAAACAAAATGTAATTATATTTTCAATTAATCATCTATTGTGAATCCAATTCACAGCAATAATTAATAAACACATATAAATCACAATAAATATCTCTCTAATATATTATAAAACATATTTATAATATATATAAATAATTGCATACTGATATCCACATTATTCATAACCATAATAATTAAATTTCATTTAATTACATTGAATTATCATTCCCATGCATTCAAATAATCTGAATAAAATTCACATTATTCATGATAACAACGGCAATATTTTTTAACTCTTTCAAGACTTAAGCGATTTCTCTGCATATACTTGTATATCAGGATCGGGCGATTGTATGTTCCATATATAGTGACATGGATATTGAGATAACATCTGAAATCCAGATCCCATGAACCTCCCATAGATGCCCGATTTAATGAAGGTCGCAAATCTAATCTTCTCATTGCTTTTGAGTCTCATTCATATCAATTTCCAACACTTGGGCTGAGATCAGATTACTGCTCTACTGAGAGGGGTCATTAAAATGCATACATGTTTCATCACTCCCTTCGAATGGAAGCATCATGGTTATACACTCGTTTATAATCACATCACCCTCATGTAATACTAATACCTATACATCGTGCATCCTGGAATTCCTATGATAAACCTGAAGATATGAATCAATTTTACAATGTCATCTTTAGGTTTTCATCATCGAGTTTCTCATTCTTGGTCTTTGGGAGTTGGTATTGATCATATGCTTTCAGAAAGAATATATCATACCTTCAAATTCTTGTCATTCTTCTAAATAACGATGACCATGCGTGGAATATAATTGATCCCAATAGTTCATGAGTGAGCTCATGTCTTCCGATTCACATGTGAACCCATATGATCCATTTGAGAGATCGTATTACTAATATGCCCTCATATGCACACCAGCTCGTCGGTGTATAGACATTGGTTATGCCATCAACATATTAATCTGCCAAATGTACATACTTAGAAAAATAGTAACACATGTGTCTCCGGTCGGAGGATGTGTGCCTACATCATGAAAATTTATGGCATATGACTTTGGTTATCTTGATCTCATTAAGTCATCTCTTTGACCAAACTAAACTAATGCCTCCAAATCCCAATTCCCATGTAGAGGACCTACATCAAGAGTTCAGTCAGATATAAACCTAATGAGAAAGGATTGTCATATCCTACTTAGGATGGAGATCATCTCTTAACAATCATTTGTTAATGTTTGATGAGTCCTCAATCTAACTTATTAGATATTCATCCAAGCACCAATCTCTTTGATTCAAGCATTGAATTAACAATTGTATGATTAGTAAGATGGTCATGGTAAATAACCTTAATTGTACATAGGGACCTTATAGTGCATTCATTCATTCGTAGTGTATATCATAATTGGAGTGAAAGAATCAATAACTCTTATTGATAAATCTAATATTACAATATTTTTTTGTAAGAATGGTTTGCCTCGGGCTCGTATGGCTAACAATCTCTCACTAACCCTCAGAACCATTCAGGTACAATCCTTAAATCCATACTCATTACATGCTTGTTGAAACCTCCTGTGTCATAGTTTTGGTAAGAGGATTAGAAATGTTATTGGTAGAGGCCACTTTGGTGATGATGATGTCACCGCGATTTTGAATCTCTCGAATAATGTGGTATTTCCTTTCCATGTGCTTGCTTTTTTGATGTTATCTAGGTTCCTTCACCTGGGAAATGACTCCCGTGTTATAATAAGGGAACCACATGGGAGTATCAAAGGAAACTACGCTATGTTACAAGACGAACTTGTCCAACCACACCGCCTCCTTTGCAGCATCCAATGCAGCAATGCATTCTGCTTCTATTGTTGAATTTATTGTAATGTCCTACTTCTTACTTATCCAGCTCACAGAACCACCGTCCAATAGGAACACAAACCCTAATGTCGACTTTCGATCATCTATATATGATTGGAAGTCCGAATCTGTGTATCTCAAGACTTGGAGATTACCATCTCCATTGACAAGACATAGGCTTGCATCCGTCTTAGATACTTGAAAATGTTCTTCATTGCATTCTAGTGTTGTTCTCCATAGTGGTACTGGTAATAACTTATCACTCCCACTGCATTGCAGATATCTGGCCTACTACACATCATGGCGTTCATTTAAATTCCTACAGTTGATGCATAGGGGCATCCATCTATGTCTTTCTTTTCCTCAATAATCTGAGTGCCCATCCCTTTAGACAGGTGGATACCATGTCTGGAGGGGAGAAAACCTTTCTTGGAACTATCCATACGAAAATGTTCAAGAATTTTCTTAATGTACCCATGTCTAAATATCCTTTTTCTCGGTTTCTGAACATGTTCAAACCCAAGATGTAAGTGGCTTCTCCACGATCTTTCATCTCGAAGGTATGTGACAACCAATTCTTAACATTGGTCATCATCCTTATATCGTTATCAATGATAAGGATGTCATCTACGTAAAGAACGATGAATACAATGGCTCTCCCACTAAGCTTCTTGTACACATAAGGTTCATTAGGATTCTACACAAAATCATAACTCTTTATATTTTTTGTCAAAAATGATGTTCCAGTTACGAGAAGCTTGTTTGAGTCCATATATGGATTTCTTCAGCTTCCATACTTTATCTTCCCCGATTGTGAAGCCCTAGGGCTGCTACATATAGATATCCTCCCCGAGGTATCCGTTGAGGAAAGCTGTCTTGATGTCCATCTACTAGATGTTGTAGTCAAGAGATGTAACCATAGCTAGCCATGTCTTGATGGACTTAAGCATAGCCATAGGAAAGAACGTCTCATCATAGTCGATGCCTTTATCGTATGCTGCCATGATATAGGCACGCATCCTCTGACCAGAGACAGATGTGTTACTATATGTCTGAGTATGTACATTTGGCAGACCAATAGGTTGATGACCTAACCAAGGTCTATACACCGGCGTGCTGGTGTGCATATAAGGGCATATGAGTAATACGATCTCTCAAAGGGATCATACTGGTTCAGTTACTGAACCGGAAGACTAGAGCTCACTTATGAGATATTGGGAAGAATCAAATTCCATGCACATGGTCGTCTCGCTTTGGAAGCATGACTGAATTTGTAGGTTTGATATATACTATTGGAAAGTATATGATCAAGACCTAGGTATGATAAATGCTTTTGGAAAGTATATGATTGATACCGACTCCCAATGATCGAATGAGAAACATACTAATAAAACCATGAAGTAGACAGTGTAAAGTTGATCTAATACTCCGGGTTTGTTCTGGGTCTTCCAGTATGTAAGATGTACAGGTATTGGGAATACCTAAGGGTGATTTGATCATAAACGAGTGTATAACCATGACGCTTCCATTCTTAGGGAGTGAAGAAACGGGTCTGTATTTTAGTGACTCCTCTCAATAGAGAAGTAATCTGACCTTAGTCCAAATGTTGGACATTGATCTGAATGTGATTCATATGCAATGAGAAGATTAGATTTGCGGTCTTGATTTAATCAAGCATCTATGGGAGGCCCACGATCTGGATTTGAGATACGATCTCAATATCCATGTCACTATACGTGGAACAATACAATCGCCCCGTCCTTATCTCCAAGTATCTGCGGAGAGATTGCATTATTCTTGAACGGTTCAAGAATAATTCCACAAGATCTAAGGAATGAAGAA
This sequence comes from Ottelia alismoides, assembly GCA_037367405.1. Classification (NCBI taxonomy): domain Eukaryota; kingdom Viridiplantae; phylum Streptophyta; class Magnoliopsida; order Alismatales; family Hydrocharitaceae; genus Ottelia; species Ottelia alismoides. The sequence goes on along the minus strand of JAZKJV010003813.1, from coordinate 116,614 downwards.
ATGATGATTAAATGTGATCTAATCATCTTGATGTGTGTAGAAATTATCCAATATAATTAAATTTTATTTAATTAATGTGGATAAGAATAATGTGGATAGAAATATCCAATTATTCATAATATATTATAAATGTGATTTATAATGTATTAGAAAGAGCTAATTATAATTTATATGTGTTGATTAATTATTATGTGTATTGGATACACATTGTGTAATTAATTTACTATGTAAATTATATGTTGTTTTGGATTGTGAATATGACTCATATTTTTTCCATGGCAAGATTGCAATATTCACAAATATAATTGTGAATTATTTTTGAAGAATAAAACCCAACAAATTTATTGCAAATAATTAAAGAGATATTTCCATGGAGATATGCAATCTCACGAATTATCATGAGATTGCTCTCCCCATGGAAATAGTGGGTGGCACACCATTCCTAATAGGAATGTGTGGTCGTCCACATGGAAGGTGCACGGAGATGAAATCTCCATGTACATTCTCTCCTTATTTATTGGTTTGATTTAGGACTAATTTATATTTGATTTTGTCAAATATATTTAAACCTAAATTTGTTGGTTTTACCAACAACAATCTTGACCATTGGATTGACATAAGTCAATCTCACCTATTGATTTTATATGTCACACGGATTGAGATCCATGGATCCCAAGACCCTATAAATAGAGAAGCATACCATGATCTCTCTTTACATGCAATATTGGAACTCTCTCTCTATCTTTCTTCATACACGACAGCCCTCTCTCCCTCTATTTTTTGTGGCCGTCAACCATACCCTAGAGGAGAGAATTGTTGACGCTCTCGCCACCACGTCGCCACTTCGACGTTGATCGGTTCTCCGTCTTCTTGGAGTGCTGCACTCACGAAGGAGACGTTCGATCTCGTGCGACGAGATCAGGAGCAACTATGCTTGGATCAACTTCTTGGATTGCGAGGACAACGCGGTTCATCCCGGCGCTCGCAAGCGGTCTCACCAACGATCGGACTGGAGCCAGGAGGTCTCTTCTCTTAGAGACTCGATCAACCACGCTTCCGGAGGTATTGCATTATACTTGTTGTGGTTATAGATGAAACGATCTGAGAATAGCTCTCTGATCATGTGGTTCCATCGAATAAAAAATTTTAAATTCCGCTACACCGAAGAACTAGTACGACTAGTCGTTCTTCGTCGCATCCGATACGACGATCACGGTTCTGTGATGCTCTTGAGGATAATTCCATATCTTTCAAGTGGTACCAGAGTCTTATGTCAACGGTTTCGAATATGATTCGCAAACCGAGGACGACTTGGGTTCATTAAGGTCGTGAAAGTTTTGTCGCATTTGATTTCGCAGATCTGTTTAGTAAATAATTTCGGCCATGTTTAAAATGTTTAAGCAACAATTATTTACATGGATTTCGTTCCCCATTAAATAATGAAACCATAGGATCTGAGTTTGCGTACATCGGATTTCGTATGCTCTAGCTATGGTTGTTTTAATGAACATGTATGCACTGTTGCGGGATCTGTAGATCTTAACATGATTAAAGAGTTAATTATTGTTTATATCTGCCTAGAAATGCGTGAAAAATCACTTGATTTATGTCCTAAATAAAGTTAGCAATCTTTGAAAATTACATTTGCCTAATTTGGATTTAAATTGATTGAGATATGTTAATTTTAGTAAGTAGGGGTCACTACTGAAATTACAGTCCTAATCTAGAACCAAGTGATTGTCAATTAGTGAAATTAATTGTTAATTTCGTGAAATAATCATGAAAAATATTTGTGAAATATTGGAATATGATTATTTACATAATTGACTTGGCCTCAACCAATTAATTGATTAGATTTGGTCTAAATCTTAATTGCAAACACAATCATCAAACTTGATGCTTGAATAGTGATTGTCGTTTTATCAATTAGTGAAATTAATTGTTTAATTTCCTAGAATAATTATGCACAAATATTTGTGAAATATTTTATGATAATTATTCCCTTAGATGACATTTCCTTAACTAATAATTGATTAGATGCGATCAAGATCACTAATTGGTTACATGATCTACATGATCAACATTCCAACAAACATGTTGCTTGAAGAGGACTTGGGATTTGTTTAGCAGATCTCATTATAATGTTAATCAAAAATTTTTTTGATTATTATTATATGGTATAATTTCGGTTGAAGAACCGATGATCATCTCAAGTACAAAGTGATTTATTCTGCATTATCCTTTCCCGAGGTGGATATGGTGTCTAGTCGGAGAGCATTGGGGTTGCGGGTTGCAACGTATGTGGTTCGTCGCACTCTTGTCGGTACTGGCCATGACAGCGGGTAGGGTTAGTATAATGCTTAAGAAATCATGACATATTTCTAATTATTAAAATTCGAAATAATATGTATTTGAGATAATACCATAATTCAAGTAACATTAAAAATGTTCGTTGGATATGAATTGGATCATTAATTTAATATGATTAGATTGATTGGAATCCAATTGAAATTACAACACTCTATTATGAATAGAGATGTTATTTTCCTTGGAGGAATTAATCATAATGAATATGATTCATAGTGATTAATTAGAATTTGAATATGATATGGAGGATCACATAAGTGACATCCATGGTCTCCCGTCAAGGCAGAGGGTTCCGTCGCCAGGGATTGTATGTGGGAGACGCCTGTCCGAAGTGACAGCTCCTGCATGCAAGCGCTTCTGGATCGGACTCTTCACTTCTCGAAAGAGTAAGGACGTATGCGTAGTGACGCCAATATCGGGTCCTCATATTATTGGGGCGATATTAGATTGTGCATAGCGAGTTGTATTCATGTTGACGGTTGATTCAATTAATGACGGGTCAACATTGCCTTAGGGGTGGTGGGCCCGGGTGTTAAAGACCGAATTGATAGATGCAAGTTGGACTTGCAAGGCGGAATGTGTTCTCGCTTTTTTTTATCCGAGTTGTAGGTTCTCATATTATTTGGATGCAACAAAGATAAGGAAGGAGATCCCAGATCTTTCTTGAGATATAAGGGTAAGTATATCTTTTACATTGAAAGTGATTAAGGGAATGAACTTTCAGTGTTGACATGGCAAGACAACTTTGATATAAAAATGCCTAAATCAAAGTAATATATATATATATATGTATATATAAATATATACGATTATGCAAATTTCTTATTTCAGATAATCCTTTATTAAACCCACGCAATGTTATACTCAATAATAACCAGTAAAATATCATCGATTGGATTCGTGATCCAGATATTGTACTTGCAGTTGGACACATAATGTATGTGGTTGCAATGTGCAAGTTTCCTCATAATATTGAGGAATGACAATTCAATAGATAATAAGACTACATCCCTAGGGTTTGTATGTCTCTATAGTCTTGATCTCCCATCGGATGTACTTTGGAAGAGACATGTCGATGATGATCGCAATTGTCAAATAATCCTTATAAAATTAATGAAGACATTCTGGCATACATATGTGCTCTTGACATTTATTATGAATGAGATGGTTCACTGCATCATGTAGAATGGTGGCTCTATAAGAGATGATGTATTCAAATTGTTTGAGTACCTACCTGAACCTATGTTTTAAGAGTTTAGATGGATGTAGATGATGAGTGTCGTCATTCTGCTATCTATACTCTAGTCATTCATGAGGCTTCATAATATTCATATTATATGAATTTAATGAAGCATGTATAAATGTTGAAATGATCTTACAGTGAATTCTTTTGAATTTAACTTAAGAGATCCTTAGTCTTAAGCAATGGTTGCTCACAGATAAAGGGAGCGCAGTGGAAGCATGGGTTGGACCCAAGTAAGAAGTATTGTCAAAGAGTTGACTGTACCTCTGTGACTTTCATATGACATCCAAAGGGTTGGATGAATGCCAATACTACAATAAATTGATGTGTTGATAGTATTACTATCAAGTATGTCTAGAATCCTTTGAGAAGGACTCGGATAGAGCATCAGAATAATCTACATAAATCATTGACATTGACTTACTTATTGAATAAGATAAATTCTAATAATTGTATCTTAATCTACTAACAACACTTGCAATGGGTTGGATATGTTTTAGAAGACTGGTAAAATTTGATCTTAAGGTTTATAGTTATCCAGATGGATATTGATGCAATTGTTGCAACAATTTCCATTGGATCACTAGACTTCATAATTTCAATGGGAGAGCCCTTATTCTTAGAGAATGTATCTATGACCTAGACATTAGAATACGCTCATTGTTTGTTTCTAAATGTTGGAAATAAACATGAATTCTGGAATGGACCTATCATAAAGAGTTATGATGAAGATATTTCAGAAAGTAATCTAAAATCTAGTGGACTCCACTAAATTAGAAAATTAATGAATGGTTCATTAACATTTCTAAATACTGAAATTAAACCTCAAGATCAATAGGAGGATGAAGATCATTTGACAATGATCGAGCATCAAGCCTTGGACATTTGTCTATTGATTTGATCGATAGACTAGTAAGAGATGAAACTTTAGAATCTCTAAAATTTCAAAACTTACATACTTATGAATATTGTATTCAAAAAGGAAAAATGTCCAATAATACCTTCTTTGGGAAAGGTGTAAGATGTCAAGGTATTCAGGATCTCATACATATTGATGTATGCGGATCATCTATATCATAGTAAACATTATGGATATATGATATCTGTTGATGATTATGTGTGATATAAGATTTCTTCGTTTTTAGAAACCTTTGAAATGTTCAATGATTTCATAATTTTGGTTTGGAACCAAAGTCTGAAGGAAGATGGAAATGAATTTGGTCTAATATAGGTAGTCAATACCTATTAGATGAATTCATGATATACCTTATGGAGAAAGGTGTTGGACATGCAAGCCCACAGCGAGCCATTATGCAATAAATGTTATTGCAATTCACTCCTTAAAACTGAAATAAAGAGTACATAATTTGCATGATAGGTCCCTTAGTAAAATTAAAGTTATGTACCATGGTCATCTTAATGATCATACAGCTGTTGATTCAATTATTGAATCATAGAGGTTGGTTCTTAGATGAATATCTAATGAGTTAGATTGAGGACTCATCGAGCACCGTCAAATGATCGTTAAGAGATGATCTCCAGCCTGAGTAGGAGATGGCAATATTTATCTTTAAAGACTGATATCTGACCGACCTCTTGATGCAGGTCCTCTGCATAGGAATAGAGATTCGGAGGTGTCAGATTAGTTAGGTCAAAGAGTTGACTAAACGAGATCGAGATAACCGAAGTGCTATATCATATGCTGTCATGATATAGGCACGCATCCTCTGACCGGAGACAGATGTGTTACTATAAGACTGAGTATGTACATTTGGCAGACCAATAGGTTGATGACCTAATCAAGGTCTATACACCGGCGCGCTGATGTGCATGTAAGGGTATATGAGTAATACGATCTCTCAAAGGGAACATACAGGTTCATTCGCTGAACCGGAAGACATGAGCTCACTCATGAGATATTGGGAAGAATCAAATACCGTGCGCACGGTCGTCTTGCTTTGGAAGCTTGACTGAATTTGTAGGTTTTATATATACTTTTGGAAAGTATATGATCAAGGCCTAGGTATGATATATGCTTTTGGAAAGTATATGATCGATACCGACTCCCAATGATCGAATGAGAAACTTACTGATAAAACCATGAAGTAGACAGTATAAAGTTGCTCCAATACTTCAGGTTTAGTCTGAGTCTTCCAGTATGCAGGATGTACAGGTATTGGGAATACCAGAGGGGGTTGTGATCATAAACGATTGTATAACCATGACGCTTCAATTCCTAGGGAGTGATGAAACGGGTCTGGATTTTAGTGACTCCTCTCAATAGAGAAGTGATCTGATCTTGGTCCAAGTGTTGGGCATTGATCTGATTGTGATTCAGATACAATGAGAAGATTAGATTTATGGTCTTGATTTAATCAAGCATCTATGGGAGGCCCGCGATCTGGATTTGAGATACGATCTCAATATCCATGTCACTATACGTGGAACAATACAATCGCCCTGTCTTTATCTCCAAGTATCTGCGAAGAAAGCGCATTATCCTTGAAGGAGTTCATGGATAATTCTATTGTTGATTTATGTTTCCGAGCATTCAGAAAATGGACAATTAAATGCGATTTAATTATCATGATTAATATGAATTTGATTCATATTATAAAGAGAGCTATCATAGATAATTAAATATGATTTGATTATCAAAGATGTAAATAATGTGAATATGATTCATATGATTTGAACTCAAGAGAATAGAGATCTAAGATGATTAAGTGTGATTTAATTATCATGGATATGAATAATGTGGATAGCAATATTCATATTAGTCATATATATTATAAATGTGATTTATAATATATAAGAGAGAGATGTTTGTAATTTACATTTATTAATTAAATGTTAATGTGAATTGGATTCACATTGAACATTAAATTGAAAATGTAATTTTATTTTGGGTTGTGAATGTGATTCACAAATTTTTAATGGCAAGATTGCAATGTCTACAAAATAATTGTGAATTATTTTTGTAGAATAATTTGCAACAAAAGTTGTTGCATAATCTTGGATATTACATTAAAGAGATGAGAGACACCTTCCATGTATATGGAGTGGACGGCCACCACTCCTATTTGGAATGTGTGGCTGTCCCCTCCTTCCAACATGGAAGGAGGCACTCTCTCTCCTATGATCTCCAAGAGATCTTGATTTAATTTGGTAATTAAATTATGTTGATTTATCAACATATATTTAATCTAAATTAAATTAATTGTTGTTGGTTTTACCAACACAAATCTTGACCATTAAAAGAAACACAATCAATGACAGCCATTGGATTTGTGTTGTCCCATGGACTGAGATCCATGGATCCCAAAACCCTATAAAAGGAGAGGCACCCCATTGCTCTTCCTTACACACAATGCTTGATAAGCATATCTCTCTCTCTCTCTTTCTCTCTCTCTCTCTCCCTCTCATGGCCGTCCACCATGGATGCCCTAGAGAGGTTCTCTATCGCCGCAGCGTCGTCGTTATGCTGCCCGATGGTTTTCTCGTGGAACTCCATCTACTTCAGCGTGCCTTACTCGTGAAGAAGACGTCGGATCTGGTGTGTCGAGATCAGGAGATCCACCGCTTGGATTATCAACATGGATTGCGAGAAGAACGCGGTTCATCCCCGTGCTCGCAAGCGTCTCCTCCGTCGGATCGGACTTGAGACAGGAGGTCTCTTCGTTTAGAGACTCGATTGCAACCACGCTTCAATAGGTAAACCTAATACTTGTTTGTGGTTTAGACGAAACGATCCGAAAAGTGTTCTTGGATCATGTGGTTTCGTCGCATAAAAAATTTTAATTTCCGCTGCATAGAACAACTAGTGCGAGTAGTCGTTCTTCGTCGTATTCGATACGACGATCATGCTTCTGAGATGCGCTTGAGGATCTAACCATATCCTTCAAGTGGTATCAGAGCTTTAGGTTGGTGGTTTTGGATACGATACATAAACCGAAGACGACTTGGGTTCATTAGGGTATGCGAAAGTTTTCTTGCATTTCATTTTCGCATCTCTGTTTTGATATTATTTTCGGCACTATTTTAATTGTTTAAACACGAAAATAATAATTTAATTTGGTTCCCCATTAAATAAGGAAACCTTAGGATCTGAGTTTGCGTTATTTCGATTCCGTTTGCTCAAGATATGCTCATTTTAGTGAACATGTATCCCCTGTTTCGGGGACTGCGGATCATGACGTAATTAAAATGTTAATTGCAGATTTGAAACGCCTTGAAATGTGTGCAAATCACTTGAGTTCTGTTGTAAATTAAGTTAGCATACTTTAGAAATTTATTTTGCTTAATTTGGATTTAAATTGATTGAGATATGGTATTTTTAGTAAGTGAGGGTCACTGCTGGAAATACTTTCCTAATCAAGAACCTAGTGATTGTCATTTAATCAATAAGTGAAATTAAATTATTTAATTTCCTGGAATAATTATGCATAAATATTTGTGAAATATTTGATGATAATTATGTCCTTAAATGACTTTGCCCTAACCAATAAATGATTAGATGTGATCTAGATCAAGATTGGTTACATGATCTATATGATCTACATTTCAACAAACATGTTGCTTGAATAGGATTTGGGATTTGTTTAGCAAATCTCATTATAATGTTAATCAAAATTGTTTTGATTATTATTATATGGTATAAGTTCGGTTGAAGAACCGATGATCATCTCAAGTACAAAATGATCTATTTTGCATTATCCTTTCCCGAGGTGGATATGGTGTCTAGTCGGAGAGCATTGGGGTTGCGGGTTGCAACGTATGTGGTCCATCCCACTCTCGTCGGTATTGGCCATGACAGCGGGTAGGGTTAGTATAATGCTTAAGAAATCATGATGTATTTCTAATTATTAAAATTCGAAATAATACGTATTTGAGATAATACCATAATTCAAATAACAATTAAAAATTATTTATTGGATATTAATTGGATCATTAATTTAATATGATTAGATTAATTGGAATCCAATTAAAATTAGAACACTCTATTATGAATGGAGATGTTATTTCCCTTGGAAGAATTAGTCATAATGTGATTCATAATGATTAATTAGAATTTGAGTATGATATGGAGGATCACATAAGTGACCTCCATGGTCTCCCGTCAAGGCGAAGGGTTCCGTCGCCAGATATTGTATGTAGGAGACGCCTGTCTGAAGTGACAGCTCCTGCATATGATCCATTTGGATCGGGCTCTTCGCTTCTTGAAAGAGTAAGGACGTATGCGTAGTGACCCCAATTTCGGGTCCTCATATTATTGGGGCGATATTGGATTGCGCATAGCGAGTTGAATTCCTGTTGACGGTTGATTCAATTAATGACGGGTCAACATTGCCTTAGTGATGGTGGGCTCGGGTGTTAAAGACCGAATTGAGAGATGCAAGTTGGACTTGCAAGGCGGAATGTGTTCCCGCTTCTTTTTATTCGAGTTGTAGGTTCTCATATTATTGGGATGCAACAAAGATAAGGAAGGAGATCCCAGATCTTGCTTGAGATATAATGGTAAGTATATCTCTTACACTGAAAGTGATTAAGGGAATGAACTTTCAATGTTGACATGACAAGACAACTTTGATATAAAAATTCCTAAATCAAAGTAAAATATGTATGTATATATATATATATATATATATATATATATAAATACATACATCTTTGCAAATTTCTTATTTCAGATAATCCTTCATTAAAACCCACTCAATGATATACTCAAAAATAACCAGTGAAATATCATGGATTGGACTCATGATCCAGATATCGTACTTGCAATTGGACACATAATGTATGTGGTTGCAATGTGCAAGTTTCTTCATAATATTGAGGAATGACAATTAAATAGATAATATGACTACAACCCTAGGGTTTATATGTCTCTATAGTCTTGATCTCTCATCGGATGTACTTTGGAAGTGACATGTCGATGATGATCGCAATTGTCAAATAATCCTTATAAAATTAATGAAGATATTCTGGCATACATATGTGCTCTTGACATTTAACATGAATGAGATGGTTCACTGCATCATGCAGAATGGTGGCTCTATAAGAGATGATGTATTCAAATTGTTTGAGTACCTACCTGAACCTATGTTTTAAGAGTTTAGATGGATGTAGATGATGAGTGTCATCATTCTACTATCTATACGTTGGTCATTCATGAAGCTTCATAATATTCATATTGTATGAATTTAATGAAGCATGTATAAATGTTGAAATGCTCTTACATAAGAGGTACTTAGTCTTAAGCAATGGTTGCTTATAGATAAAGGGAGCGCAGTGGAAGCATGGGTTGGACCCGAGTAAGAAGTATGGTCAAAGAGTTTACTATACATCTATGACTTCCATATGTCATCCGAAGAGTTGGATGAATGCCAATACTGCAATAAGTTGACGTGTTGATAGTATGACTATCAAGTCTATCTAGAATCCTTAGAGAAGGACTCGGATGGAGCATCGGATTAATCTACATAAATCATTGATAAGATAAAGTAAAATAATTGTATCTCAATCTTCTGATGACATTTGCAATAGGTTGCATATGTTTTAGAAGACTGGAAAATTTGATCTTAAAGGTTTATAGTTATCCACATGGATATTGATGCAATTGTTGCAACAATCTCTGTTGGATTGATAGACTTGTTAATTTCAGTGGGAGAGTCCTTAGTGTTAGAGAATGTCTCTATGACCTAGATATAAGAATACACTCATTGTTTGTTTCTAAATGTTGGAAATAAACATGAATTCTGAGGTAGAACTATCATAAAGAGTTATGATGGAGATATTTCAGATAGTAATCTAAAATCTAGTTGACTCCACTAAATTAGAAAATTGATGAATGTCTCATTAACATTTCTAAATGTTGAAATTAAAACTTAAGATCAATATGAGGATGAAGATCAATTGACAATGATCTAGCATCAAGCTTTGGACATTTGTTTATTGATTTGATCAATAGACTAGTAAGAGATGAAACTTTAGAATGTCTAAAATTTCAAAACTTACATACTTATGAATATTGTATTCAAAGTAAAAATGTCCAATACACCCTTCTTAGAGAAAGGTGTAAGATGCCAAGGTATTCAGGATCTCATGCGTATTGATGTATGTAGATCATCTATATCATAGTAAACATTATGGATATGTGATATCTGTTGATGATTATGTATGATATGAGATTTCTTCTCTTCACCTAAGAAACCTTTGAAATGTTCAAAGATTTCATTATTTTTGGTTTAAAAACCAAAGTTTGAAGGAAGATAAAATGAATTTGATCTAATCTAGGTAGCAAGTACCTACTAGATAAATTCAAAGAATACCTTATAGAGATATGAATATCACTTCTATCTCAATCCTCCTAACACTCCTTAACTCAATAGAGTTATAGGTAGATACAATTGGATCATGTGTGACATGATCTTATCAATGATGAATTTTAGCATAATTATCCCTTAGTTTCCATGTATATATGTGTAGAAGAGACTACAATATATATGCTTAATATGATTCCATGCATGCAAGCTGGAATCTAGCACTTGAGAGTGCTACTTCATTAGAAAAATAAAGGATGGTATTGGATACCTACTTTATGACCTTGAGATTCTTAAAATATCTCATCTCTGAGAATGTGATTCTTAGAGGTTGAGACTCTTGAGAATCAAGATAAAAATGAAGTGTAGGAACTCATTTAATCTTGATAAGATAATGAGGCTCCTGAAATTGGAAACTAAGAGGACAATGAAAAATGAAACACTAATACCTCTTCAAATGAGTTTGAGGATAGATTCCATGTGTCAGAGAAATCTGACAATGATTGAACTTCATGTGATGAAGCTTCTGAAGATCATAGCATGGATAGATGGATGTTAGCAATAAACGTCTAATGTAGACTTCATATGCAAGTGTTGTATATGGACCCTCATGGATCCACATATATGGGTAAAACCTGTAAAGGTGTAAATGGATCTTCAAGAGAAAGGGAACCTGATGAGAAGGTAGAGACCTTCAAAGCACGGTTTGTAGCCATGAGCTACACACTGGAAGAGAAGACATTGCTTGCAATGAGACTTACTCTTCGGTGACCATGCTTAAAACCATCAGAATATTGCTAACCTTAGCTACACAACTTGACTATTGCATCTTCAAGATGTAAGTCAATATTGCATTCCTCTATGAATACCTCTCTGAGGATATTCACATGAAGTAGCCCCAGGGCTTCATGGTTGAGGAAAGCAAGGTGTAGAAGCTAAGGAATCCATCTATGGGCTCAAAGAAGTTTCTTGAAGTTGGATCAGAAGATTTGATGAAATTATAAATGTTATGATTTCAGATAGAATCTAGATGAGCCATGTGAAGCTTAGTGGGATTGTTTTGTGTTCATCATGTTAAATGTAGATAATATCCTAATCATTTAGAATGATATAAGGATGATAATAAGTGTTTTATAGACTGGCTATTCCATATCTTGAAATATGATTTCAAAGATACCTCTTAGATCTTAGTTCTGAAGTTGTTCAGAAGCCAAGAGAAGAGGATAATTGGACTGTCACATTTGTAGTATACCTTGGACATATTCTATTCATAGAAATTCCAAGAAAGGCTTCTAACCCTTAAGAAATGGTACTGACCTATCTTAAGGGATATCACCTTAAAGAGTTGAGGAAGTAAATGCTACAACTACTTGCACTTGTGCATTAGTTACGAGAAGTTGAGTATATGCTAGAGTGTACAAATACCAGATGTCTGTCATGCAGTGGGAGTAGTAAACTGTTACTAATCCTACTGTAGAGATAAAGCACTTGATTGCAGTAATAACAAAATCATCATAGATGAGGAGATTTTTGAGATAGTGATCTCAAAGTCTTATCTTCAAAAGTTTAAGACCTTGTAGGTAGTGATCAATAAGGGTCTTAACCCTAGACACCTTTGGAGATAGAGATCTTCATGAATAAGGGTATTCTTATAAGGATTATAGAAATACTGGTTATAACAATTATTAAGCTATAGTGTCAAGAACACTACAATAGCTTTAACAAGGTTGAGTATTGGTTGCATGAGATGCAACAATCGCATTAGATGCGAGCACTGGTACTGGGGATATGTAAGTGCCGTAAAAGGACTTGGCATAGTCTCGCGGGAATAGAGTGACTGATTAGCTTACCTAGATATTTTCTAAATAGCCTATGATTGTCACATGAGTGTGGGTTTAAATGATTAGCCCATCAATGGCTCTTTGGTCTAGTGGGCGATTGTTGGACATGCGAGCCCACGACGAGCCATTATGCAATAAATGTTATTGCAATTCACTCCTTAAAACTGAAATATAGAGTACATAATTTGCATAATAGGTCCCTTAGTACAATTAAAGTTATGTACCATGGCCATCTTAATGATCATACAGCTGTTGATTCAATTATTGAATCATAGAGGTTGGTGCTTAGATAAATATCTAATGAGTTAGATTGAGGACTCATCGAGCACCGTCAAATGATCGTTAAGAGATGATCTTCAGCCTGAGTAGGAGATGGCAATCCTTATCTTTAAAGGCTGATATCTGACCGACCTCTTGATGCAGGTCCTCGGCATAGGAATAGAGATTCGGAGGTGTCAGATTAGTTAGGTCAAAGAGTTGACTTAACGGGATCGAGATAACCGAAGTCCCATATGATATGCTGTCATGATATAGGCACGCATCCTCTGACCGGAGACAGATGTGTTACTATATGTCTGAGTATGTACATTTGGCAGACCAATAGGTTGATGACCTAATCAAGGTCTATACACAGACGCGCTAGTGTGCATGTAAGGGTATATGAGTAATACGATCTCTCAAAGGGAACATACAGGTTCATTCATTGAACCGGAAGATATGAGCTCACTCATGAGATATTGGAAAGAATCAAATTCCGTGCACACGGTCGTCTTGCTTTGGAAGCTTGACTGAATTTGTAGGTTTGATATAAACTTTTGGAAAGTATATGATCAAGACCTAGGTATGATATACGCTTTTGGAAAGTATATGATCGATACCGACTCCCAATGATCGAATGAGAAACTTACTGATAAAACCATGAAGTAGACAGTATAAAGTTGATCCAATACTTCGGGTTTAGTCTGAGTCTTCCAGTATGCAGGATGTACAGGTATTGGGAATACCTGAGGGTGATGTGATCATAAACGATTGTATAACCATGACGCTTCCATTCCTAGGGAGTGATGAAACGGGTCTGGATTTTAGTGACTCCTCTCAGTAGAGAAGTGATTTGATCTTGGTCCAAGTGTTGGACATTGATCTGAATGTGATTCAGATACAATGAGAAGATTAGATTTACGGTCTTGATTTAATCAAGCATCTATGGGAGGCCCTTGATCTGGATTTGAGATACGATCTCAATATCCATGTCACTATACGTGGAACAATACAATCGCCCTGTCTATATCTCCAAGTATCTGCGGAGAAAGCGCATTATCCTTGAAGGAGTTCATGGATAATTCTATTGTTGATTTATGTATCCGAGCATTGAGAAAATGGACAATTAAATGCGATTTAATTATCATGATTAATAAGAATTTGATTCATATTATAAAGAGAGCTATCTTAGATAATTAAATGTGATTTGATTATCAAAGATGTAAATACTGTGAATATGATTCATATTATTTGAACACAAGAGAATAGAGATCCAAGATGATTAAGTGTGATTTAATTATCATGGATATGAATGATGTGGATAGCAATATCCATATGAGTCATATGTATTATAAATGTGATTTATAATATATAAGAGAGAGATGTTTGTAATTTACATTTATTAATTAAATGTTAATGTGAATTGGATTCACATTGAACATTAAATTGAAAATGTAATTTACATTTTATTTTGGGTTGTGAATGTGATTCACAAATTTTTAATGGCAAGATTGCAATGTCTACAAAATAATTGTGAATTATTTTTGTAGAATAATTTGCAACAAAAGTTGTTGCATAATCTTGGAGATTACATTAAAGAGATGAGAGCCACCTTCCAGGTATATGGAGTGGACGGCCACCACTCCTATTTGGAATGTGTGGTCGTCCCCTCCTTCCAACATGGAAGGAGGCACTCTCTCTCCTATGATCTCCAAGAGATCTTGATTTAATTTGGCAATTAAATTATGTTGATTTATCAACATATATTTAATGTAAATTAAATTAATTGTTGTTCGTTTTACCAACACAAATCTTGACCATTAAAAGAAAGACAATCAGTGAGAGCCATTGGATTTGTGTTGTCCCATGGATTGAGATCCATGGATCCCAAAACCCTATAAAAGGAGAGGCACCCCATTGCTCTTCCTTACACACAATGCTTGAGAAGCATATCTCTCTCTCTCCCTCTCATGGCCGTCCACCATGGATGCCCTAGAGAGGTTCTCCATCGCCGCAGCGTCGTCGTTATGCTGCCCGATGGTTTGCTCGTGGAACTCCGTCTACTTCAGCGTGCCTTACTCGTGAAGAAGACGTCGGATCTCGTGTGTCGAGATCAGGAGATCCGCCGCTTGGATTATCAACATGGATTGCGAGAAGAACGCGGTTCATCCCCGCGCTCGCAAGCGTCTCCTCCGTCAGATCGGACTTGAGACAAGAGGTCTCTTCGTTTAGAGAATCGATTGCAACCACACTTCAAGAGGTAAACCTAATACTTGTTTGTGGTTTAGACGAAACGATCCGAGAAGTGTTCTTGGATCATGTGGTTTCGTCGCATAAAAAATTTTAATTTCCGCTGCATAGAACAACTAGTGCGACTAGTCGTTCTTCGTCGTATTCGATACGACGATCACGCTTCCGTGATGCGCTTGAGGATCTAACCATATCCTTCAAAAGGAATATCATTCCTATCTCACTCCTCCTAATGAACCTAAACTCAATAGAGTTGTAGGGAGATACAATTGGATTATGTGTGACATGATTCGATCAATGATGAATTTTTAGCATAATTAGTATCCAGGTATATATGTAGCAGAGACTACATATAATTCCATGCAAGTAAGCTGGAATTGAGCACTCGAGAGTGCCGCTTCATTAGGAAAATAAAGGATGGTATTGGATACCTACTTTATGACCTTGAGATTCTTAAAATATCTCATCTCTGAGAATGTGATTCTTAGAGGTTGAGACTCTTGAGAATCAAGATGAAAATGAAGTGTAGGAAATCATTTAATCTTGAGAAGATAGAGGCTCCTGAAATTGGAAACTAAAAGGACAATTGAAGATGAAACACTAATACCTCTTCAAATGAGTTTGAGGATGGGTTTCATGTGTCAGAGAAATCTGACAATGATCTAACTTCATGTGATGAAGCTTCTCAAGATCATAGCATGGATAGATGGATGTTAGCAATAAAAGTCTAATGTAGACTTCATATACAAGTATTGTATATGGACCCTCGAGGATCCACCTATATGGGTAAGACCTGTAAAGGTGTAAATGGATCTTCAAGAGAAAGGGAATCTGATGAGAAGGTAGAGATCATCGAAGCACGGTTAGTAGCCATAAGCTACACACTGGAAGAGAAGACATTGCTTGCGATGAGACTTGCTATTCGGTGACCATGCTTAAAACCATCAGAATATTGCTAACCTTAGCTACACAACTTAACTATTGCATCTTCAAGATGTCAATCAATATTGCATTCCTCTATGAATACCTTTCTGAAGATATTCATGTGAAGTAGCCCCAGGACTTCATGTTGAGGAAAGCAAGGTGTTCAAGCTAAGGAATCCATCTATGGACTCAAATAAGCTTCTTTAAGTTGGACCATAAGATTTGATGGAATTATAATTGTTATGATTTCAGATAGAATCTTGATGAGCCATGTGAAGCTTAGTGGGAGTGCTTTTGTGTTCATCGTGCTAAATGTAGATGATATCCTAATCATTTTTAATGATATAAGGATAATAATAAGTGTTTTATTATCTGGTTGTTCCATGACTTTAGATATGATCTCAAGGATACCTCTTAGATCTTATTTCTGAGATTATTTAGGAGCAAAGAGAAGAGGGTATTGGGACTGTCACATTAATAGTACATCTTGGACATATTCCATTTTATGGAAAATTCCAAGAAAGGCTTCCATCCCTTAAGATATGGTATTGACATATCTAAAGGGATAGCACCTCAAAGAGTTGAGCAGTGAATGCTAGAACTACTTGCCCTTTGGCATCAGTTCTGAGAAGCCGAGTGTGTACTAGATGTGTACAAAAGCCAGATGGTTGCCATGCAATGGGAGTAGTAAACTGTTACTAATCCTACTATGGAAATAAAATACTTGGTTGTAGTAATAACAAAATCTTCATAGATGACAAGATTTTTGAGATAGTGATCTCAAAGTCTTATATTCAAAGCATAAGACTTTATAGATAGAGATCTAAAAGGTCTTAACTGTAGATACCTAAAGAGATAGTGATCTCCAGGAATAAGGGTATTTCCTGTTAGACTTGTGAGCCCTGGGCGAACCATTCTTACAATAAATGTTATTGTAATATTTAAGTTAATCAATAAAAGTTATTGATGTTTCACTCCCTTTCTGAAATTATATGAATGAATGCACTATAAGGTCCCTCTGTACAATTAGGGTTATGTACCATGGCCAGCTTGATGATCATATAGCTGTTGATTCATTAAATGAATCATAGAGGCTGGTGTTTGGATGAATATCTAAAGAGTTAGATAGAGGACTCATCAAGCGCTGTCAAATGATTGTCAAGTGGAGATCTCCAGCCTGAGTAGGAGATGGCAATCCTTTCTCACATAGGCTGATATCTGACCAACCTCTTGATGCAGGTCCTCTGCATGGGAATAGTGATTCGGAGGTGTCAGATTAGTTAGGTCAATGGGTTGACCTAACGAGATCGAGATAACCTAAGACCTATGTTGAATGTTGTCACAACATAGGCATGCATCCTCTGACCGGAGACAGATATATTGCTATATATCTAAGTTTGTACATTTGGCAGACCAATAGGTTGATGACCTAACCAAGGTCTATACACCGACGAGCTGGTGTGCATATAAGGGTATATGAGCAATATGATCTCTCAAAGGGATCATACAGGTTCACTTGTGAACCGGAAGACATGAGCTCACTCATGAGGTATTGGAACCGATCAAATTCCATGCATGGTCGTCGTACTTTGGAAGCATGACATGAATTTGAAGGTATGATATATGCTTTGGGAAAGCATATGATCGATACCAAATCCCAATGACCAAGATTGAGAAACTTAATGATTAAACCCTGAAGAAGACAGTGTAAAAATGATCTTAATCTTCGGGTTGATCATGGGTCTTCCAGTATGCAGGATGTACAGGTATTGGGAATACCTGAAGGGTGATGTGATCATAAACGATTGTATATCAATGACGCTTCCATTCCGAGGGAGTGATGAAACAGGTCTGGATTTTAGTGACTTCTTTCAGTAGAGAAGCAATCTGGTCTTAGTCCAAGTGTTGGACATTGGTCTGAATGGGATTCAGATTCAATGAGAAGATAGGATTTGCGGTCTTGATTTAATCAAGCATCTGTGGGAGGTTCGTTCGATCTGGATTTGAGATAATATCTCAAAATCCAAGTCACTATACATGGAATAATACAATCGCCCTGTCCTTATCTCCAAGTATCTGCGGAGAAAGCACATTATTCTTGAAAGGGTTCAAGAATAATTCTTTTGATGAAATATCCAAGCAAGGACTTGATGATTAAATGTGATTTAATTATCAAGCTTAAATATGAATATGATTCATATTATGAAAAATGATTATCTAAGATAATTAAATTGGATTTAATTATCAAGGATTAAGAGAATGTGGATAACACTATCCATGATATATGTGTGTTATAAATATGATTTATAATATACATATATAAGAGAGAGAATTTATGTAAATAGCATTTGTTATTTAATAATGTGGATTGGATTCACATTTGTTAATTAATTGGAAATGCAATTTACTAATTAGTTTGGGTTGTGAATATGATTCACATAATATTCAATGGCAAGATTAAAATATTCACAAATTAATTTGGAATTATTTTGGTGAATATTTATTGTGATTAATTAAGGAATAATAAGATAAATAAAATGGAGCAAATAACCACCTTCATAGGTGGCGTCACCCATGAATTGTTCATGGGTGACGCCCCCCCTTTTTTAGGTGGTTGGTTAACTCCACTTCATTTATCATATTATCTCTTGATTAATTAATATTTAAATTGATGTTGTTGGTTTTAACAAACAACAATCATAGCCATTGATTTATCATGGACCAAGTATAGCCCTTGGATCCATGTGTCCCATGGATTGAGATCCATTGGATCCTAAACTAGTATAAAAGGAGGGCTAGGGTAGCCTTTCCAAGTTACAACATTCTTGAGTTGAAGAACTCTACTCTCTCTCTCTCTCTCATTCTCGTGTGGGCTCTCCTTAATATTCAAGTGGCCGTCCACTTTGTGTATTAGGAAGGAGAGCATTTCGGCTTCGCTTGGATCTACGTCAAAGGATTGCGGGAAGGACGCGACTCATCATCATGCCCGCAAGCGCATTCTCCGTGGGTCGGACTTAAGATAGGAGGATCTCTACTTTGGGATCTCGCGATCACAATCACGCTTCAAGAGGTATTCCTTGTACTTTGTGGTTTGATGAAACGATCCGAGAAGTGTTCTCGTGATCATGTGGTTTCATCTTTAAGTTAAAAATTTTAATTTCCGTTGCATCTAGCATCTAGTACGACTAGTTGCTCCGATTGCATACGATGCGATCGACACGCTTCCGTGATGCGCTTAAGGATTCACAATATCCTTCAAGTGGTATCAGAGTCATAGGTCGAATAAGGTTTTGGATATGATCCATACACCTTAGACGATTTGGTTCTTGAAAGGGTTGCGAAATTTTTACTGCATTTCAATTTTCGCACCTCTGTCTAATTGAATTTTTCTGTACTGTTTAAAATGTTTAAACACAAAAATTTCAATTGGATTTTGTTTCCCATTAAACAAGGAAACTATAGGACTTGAGTTTACTAAATTTGGACTTTATTTGCTCAAGATA
The DNA here is from genome assembly GCA_037367405.1 of Ottelia alismoides. Taxonomy (NCBI): domain Eukaryota; kingdom Viridiplantae; phylum Streptophyta; class Magnoliopsida; order Alismatales; family Hydrocharitaceae; genus Ottelia; species Ottelia alismoides. Next base: position 96,906 of record JAZKJV010003813.1, on the reverse strand, counting down.
TGGCTTTTTGAATATGACTATATTCACTGTTGCGGGAACTGCGGATTTGAACGTAATTAATGAGATGATTACGGTTTTAATCCGCCTTGAAATACGTAAATTATCACTTGGGTTCTTTAATAAATCAAATAGACAATCTTTGGAAACTGAGTTTGCATTTTTTGGATTTAAATTGATCAAGATAAGTTAATTTTAGTGATTGGGGGTCACTGCTGGAAATTAGCAATTTTGATCTTGAACCTTGTGATATGTCATTCAATTATCATGATGAAAATTAATTGTTAATTTTATGGAATAATTAGTGATAAATATTTGTGAAATATTTAAAGAAATAATTATTTCATTGAATGACACTTGCCTAAACCACAATGATGAGATATTAGATCTTGATCATTGTTTCATCAACAAACATTGCTTTCATGAAAACTATAGTTTATCCTACAATAGTTGTAGGACAACTTTTACATGAAAAACCCTTTTGCTTGAATAGGATTGGGGATTTGTCTAGCAAATCTCCTTATAATAAAAAATGTTTTGATTTATATTATATGGTATAATTTTCGGTTGAAAAACCGATGAACATCTCAAAGTACATGATGGTCTATCTGGTATTATCCTTTCCCGAGGCGGATGTGGTGCCTAGTCAGAGAGCATTGGGGTCGCGGGTTGCAACGTATGTGGTCCGTCCCACTCTCGTCGGTACTGGCCATGACAGCGGGTAGGGATTGTATAATACCGGAGACAGACAATATGTATTTTTCTAATTATTAAAATTCGAATAATACGTATTTTGAGATTATACCTACTATTCAAGTAAAAGACATGTTTGTTGATGATTGGATTAATGATTAATTTATATGATTAAATTAATCATATCCAATAAACACTCTATTTTGAATAGATGTGTATTTCCCTTGGAAGAATTAATTACGTGAATATGATTCACGATAATTAATTACAAAATTTGAATACGAGGTGGAGGATCACATAAGTGACATCCATGGTCTCCCGTCAAGGCGAAGGGTTTCCGTCGCCAGGGATTGTATGTAGGAGACGCTTGTCCGAAGTGACAGCTCCTGTATGTAAGCGCATCTGGATCGGGCTCTTTGCTTCTCGAAAGAGTAAGGCTGTATGCGTAGTGACCCCAATATCGAGTCCTCATATTATTGGGGCAATATTGGATTGCGCATAGCGAGTTCTAATCCTGTTGACGGTTGGTTCAATTAACAACGGGTCAACATCATCTTAGGGGTGGTGGGCCCGGGTGTTAAAGACCGAATTGGGAATGCAAGTTGGACTTGCAAAAGGAGGAATGAGTTCCCGCTTCTTTTTATCGGAGTCGCAAGTTCTCATATTATTGGGATGTGACAAAGATAGGAAAGGAGATCCCAGATCTTGCTTGAGATATAGCGGTAAGTATATCTCTTATTTTGAAAGACAATTAGGGAATAATCTTTCAAAGTTGACCTAGCGAGACAAATTTGATTTAAAATGCCTTAATCAAATTATTCTTAAAATGAATATATAATTATTCTAATATAGTGCATTCTTAATTTCAGAAAATGAAGTCCATGAACCCACTTAGCAGGCTTCTAGAGGTCAACCAGTTGACCGGACCAAATTATTCGGATTGGATCCGAAATTTGGATCTTGTTCTCTCTGCAGAGCGCATCTCCTATGTGCTTAGCAAGGACAAGATAGCAAACCATGTGACTGATGAAGATAAATAATATAATGATAAATATGATGAAGACCATAATCTGGCAAGGTGTTACATCCTTGGGTCATTGTCCAATGTGCTTCAGAAGCAACATGTGGAAATGAACCATTGCCAAGAGATTATGCTGAATCTGAAGGATATGTTCGGAGACATAAACCGCACACAGCGTTACAATGTGATGAAAGAGCTTATTCGCTGCAAGATGCAGGAAGGGACCTCTGTCAGAGAACATGTACTCAAAATGTTTGGGTACCTTTCTGAGCTGGAAACCCTGGGAGCGTACTTGGATTCTGAAATGCAAGCTGATTTCATTCTCCTGACGCTCCCTAAGTCTTTCAACAACTTTGTTGTGTCTTACCACATGAACAAAGGTGACTTCACAAACGCTGGGCTGTTAGCTGCATTGAAGTCTGCAGAAGACGTCATGAAGAAGGACGGCCCCTCTGCTAGTGCAATGGTTGCACAGGTGAGAGGAAAGCGCGGGCGGAAGCAAGGTTCTCAGAAGGGCCCAGCCTCGAAGAGAAAGAAGAAGAATCAAGGAGTTGGTTCATCTTCTAGTGCTTCCACGCTGATGACATCGAAAAAGACCGATGTCTGTCACCACTGCAAGAAGCCGGGGCACTGGCGGCATAACTGCCCAGATTACCTGAAGTCCACTGACAAAGGTAAAGCCCCAGCAGGTATGAAATCTACTTTCATCATTGAAACTAGTTTTCTCGTTGGACGAGAAGGAAGTTGGGTTGTAGATTCTGGTGCTTCTGTTCATGTATGCAATTCGTTGCATTTGTTTCAGGAAACTAGGAATCTGGAGCATGGGGAGATAGTTATCCAGATGGGATCTGATGCAAGTGTTGCAGCAGCCGCCATCGGGACATGCAGACTATCGTTATCTAGTGGTCGAGTCCTAGTACTTAAAGAGTGTCTTTATGTACCTGAAGTCAGAAGGAATTTAATATCTGTATCTAAGTTAGTTATAAATGGTATTCCTTCCTTTTCTGTAATAAATTAATCATAAACCGTTATGTTAAATATATTGCGGATGGCATTTTGACTTCTGGTGGACTCTATGAATTGTGCATTGATGAATGTGTCATGAATGTTACTACCACTAATAATGGAAACCCCAAGAGATCCAGGGAGGATGGAAATCATTCAAACATGATTTGGCATCACAGGCTTGGTCATTTATCTGTTGATAGGATCAATAGATTGATAAAGGATGGACCTTTAGATTTTCTACAGGTTCAATCTTTACCTACCTGCAAACACTGCATTCGAGGTAAAATGACCAGAACACCTTTCCGTAACAAGGTTACGAGATGCGAGGGTATTCTCGACCTAATACATACTGATGTATGTGGTCCCTTCAATACCGCGACTAGAAATGGATATCGATATTATTTGACGTTTATCGATGACCATTCGCGATATGGGTTTATCTTCATGCTACGTCATAAATCTGAAACCTTTGAAAAGTTCAAAGAGTTTAAGCCTTTGGTTGAGAACCAAGCAGATAGGAAGATCAAATGAATTCGGTCTGACCGAGGTGGTGAGTACCTCTCAGATGAATTCAAGGAATACCTTAAAGAGAGTGGAATTGTCTCCAATCTCACTCCTCCTGGAACTCCCCAACTTAATGGTGTTGCTGAAAGACGCAACAGGACCATCATGGACATGGTCCGTTCAATGATGAGCAAAGCACATTTGCCTCTTAGTTTCTGGGGATATGCAGTAGAGACTACAATATATATCCTAAACAAGATTCCTAGCAAATCTGTACCCAAGACTCCTCATGAGCTCTGGTATGGAACCAAACCTAGTGTTAAACACTTGAGGCTTTGGGGATGCTTGGTCCATGCAAAGAACGTGGACGCAAGTAAGCTAGAATCTCGCACTCGTCAGTGCTACTTCATTGGGTATGTTAAAGATGGTATTGGATACCAGCTTTATGACCTTGAGACCCAAAAGGTTTTTGTCTCTAGGAATGTGAAATTTCTGGAGGATGATTTCCTTAAAGGTCAAGACAAGAATGAAGTAGAGGAGCTCATTGAATCCCCTGAGGATTCTGAGATTCCTGAACCAGAAACTGAAGAAATAAATGAAGATGAAACACCCATACCTCTTCGAAGAAGTTCGAGGGTGGTTGCACCACCTGAAAGGTATGGATTCCATGTGTCAGGTGAGACTGACAATGATCCTTCTTCATATGATGAATCACTTGCGGATCATGACATGGATAGATGGATGCTAGCAATGAAGTCAGAAATTGACTCCATGCATAAGAATGGTGTATGGACCCTAGAGGATCCACCTAATGGGGTAAAACCCATTGGGTGTAAATGGATCTTCAAGAGAAAAAGGGGACCTGATGGGAAAGTAGAGACTTTCAAAGCACGGCTCGTAGCCAAGGGCTACACACAGAGAGAAGGCATCAACTACGATGAGACATTCTCTCCTGTGGCCATGCTTAAGTCCATCAGGACACTGCTGGCTATAGCTGCATCTCTTGACTACGACATCTGGCAGATGGACGTCAAGACGGCTTTCCTCAATGGATACCTCGAGGAGGATATCTATATGGAGCAGCCCCAGGGCTTCATAGCTGAGGACGGTAAAGTATGCAAGCTGAAGAAATCCATCTATGGGCTCAAACAAGCTTCTCATAGCTGGAACATCAGATTTGACGAAACCATAAAGAGTTATGATTTTGTGCAAAACCCTGATGAACCTTGTGTGTACAAGAAGCTTAGTGGGAGCGCCATTGTTTTCATCGTGCTTTACGTAGATGATATCCTTATCATTGGGAATGATACATGAATGATGACCAGTGTGAAGATTTGGCTATCCCATACCTTCGAGATGAAAGATCTTGGAGAAGCCTCTTACATCTTAGGCCTGAAGTTGTTCAGAAACCGAGAAAAGAGAATATTGGGATTATCACAACATGGATACATCAAGAAGATTCTTGAACGATTCCGCATGGATAGTTCGAAGAAAGGATTCCTCCCCTTAGGACATGGTATCCATCTGTCCAAAGGGATGGCTCCTCAAAGTGTTGAGGAAATGAAGGCCATGGCTGGATGCCCTTATGCATCAGCCGCAGGATGCTTGATGTATGCCATGATGTGTACTAGGCCAGACATCTGCCATGCAGTGGGAGTGGTAAGCCGTTACCAATCCTTCTATAGAGAGAAACACTGGAATGCAGTAAAGAACATATTCAAATATCTAAGACGGACACAAGATTACATCTTGGTCTATGGGGATGGTGATCTCCAAGTCTTGGGATATACAGATTCAGACTTCCAGTCAGATATTGATGATCGAAAGTCGACATCAAGGTTTGTATTCCTGTTGAACGGTGGTGCTGTGAGCTGGAGAAGCAATAAGCAGGACACTACGGTGGATTCAACAACAGAAGCCGAATACATTGCCGCATCGGATGCTGCAAAGGAGGCGGTGTGGTTGTGCAAGTTCATCTTGGAGCTTGGCGTAGTTTCCTCTGATACTCCCGTCCCGTTACTCTGCGATAACACTAGAGCCATTGCCCAAGCAAAGGAACCCAGGTGCCATCAGAAGAGCAAGCACGTGGAAAGGAAATACCACATCATTCGGGAGATTCAAAAGCGTGGTGATATCATCATCACCAAGGTGGCCTCTGCCGACAACATTGCTGATCCTCTTACCAAACCTCTGACACAAAAGGTTTTTGACCAGCACGTAATGAGTATGGGTTTACGGATTGTACCTGAATGGTTCTGAGGGCTAGTGGGAGATTGTTAGACTTGTGAGCCCTGGACAAACCATTCTTACAATAAATGTTATTGTAATATTTAAGTTTATCAATAAAAGTTATTGATGTTTCACTCCCTTTCTGAAATTATATTAATGAATGCACTATAAGGTCCCTCTGTACAATTAGGGTTATGTACCATGGCCAGCTTGATGATCATATAGTTGTTGATTCATTAAATGAATCATAGAGGCTGGTGTTTGGATGAATATCTAAAGAGTTAGATAGAGGACTCATCAAGCACCGTCAAATGATTGTCAAGTGGAGATCTCCAGCCTGAGTAGGAGATGGCAATCCTTTCTCACATAGGCTAATATCTGACCGACCTCTTGATGCAGGTCCTCTGCATGGGAATAGTGATTCGGAGGTGTCAGATTAGTTAGGTCAATGGGTTGACCTAACGAGATCGAGATAACCTAAGACCTATGTTGAATGCTGTCACAGCATAGGCATGCATCCTTTGACCGGAGACAGATATATTGCTATATATCTAAGTATGTACATTTGGCAGACCAATAGGTTGATGACCTAACCAAGGTCTATACACCGGCGAGCTGGTGTGCATATAAGGGTATATGAGCAATATGATCTCTCAAAGGGATCATACAGGTTCACTTATGAACCGGAAGACATGAGCTCACTCATGAGGTATTGGAACCGATCAAATTCCATGCATGGTCGTTGTGCTTTGGAAGCATGACATGAATTTGAAGGTATGATATATGCTTTGGGAAAGCATATGATCGATACCAAATCCCAATGACCAAGATTGAGAAACTTAATGATTAAACCCTGAAGAAGAAAGTGTAAAAATGATCTTAATCTTCGGGTTGATCATGGGTCTTCCAGTATGCAGGATGTACAGGTATTGGGAATAATTGAAGGGTGATGTGATCATAAACGATTGTATATCCATGACGCTTCCATTCCGAGGGAGTGATGAAACAGGTCTGGATTTAATGACTCCTTTCAGTAGAGAAGCAATCCGGTCTTAGTCCAAGTGTTGGGCATTGGTCTGAATGGGATTCAGATTCAATGAGAAGATTGGATTTGCGGTCTTGATTTAATCAAGCATCAGTGGGAGGTTCGTACGATTGGATTTGAGATAATATCTCAAAATCCAAGTCACTATACATGGAAAAATACAATCGCCATGTCCTTATCTCCAAGTATCTGCGGAGAAAGCACATTATTCTTGAAAGGGTTCAAGAATAATTCTTTTGATGAAATATCCAAGCAAGGACTTGATGATTAAATGCGATTTAATTATCAAGCTTAAATATGAATATGATTCATATTATGAAAAATGATTATCTAAGATAATTAAATTGGATTTAATTATCAAGGATTAAGAGAATGTGGATAACACTATCCATGATATATGTGTGTTATAAATATGATTTATAATATACATATATAAGAGAGAGAATTTATGTAAATAGCATTTGTTAATTAATAATGTGGATTGGATTCACATTTGTTAATTAATTGGAAATGCAATTTACTAATTAGTTTGGGTTGTGAGTATGATTCACATAATATTCAATGGCAAGATTAAAATATTCACAAATTAATTTGGAATTATTTTGGTGAATATTTATTGTGATTAATTATGGAATAATAAGATGAATAAAATGGAGCAAATAACCACCTTCATAGGTGGCATCACCCATGAATTGTTCATGGGTGACGCCCCCCCTTTTTTAGGTGGTTGGTTAGCTCCACTTCATTTATCATATTATCTCTTGATTAATTAATATTTAAATTGATGTTGTTGGTTTTAACCAACAACAATCATAGCCATTGATTTATCATGGACCAATCATAGCCCTTGGATCCATGTGTCCCATGGATTGAGATCCATTGGATCCTAAACTAGTATAAAAGGAGGGCTAAGGTAGCCTTTCCAAGTTACAACATTCTTGAGTTGAAGAACTCTACTCTCTCTCTCTCTCTCATTCTCGTGTGGGCTCTCCTTAATATTCAAGTGGCCGTCCACTTTGTGTATTAGGAAGGAGAGCATTTCGGCTTCGCTTGGATCTACGTCAAAGGATTGCGGGAAGGACGCGACTCATCATCGTGCCCGCAAGCGCATTCTCCGTGGGTCGGACTTAAGATAGGAGGATCTCTACTTTGGGATCTCGCGATCACAACCACGCTTGAAGAGGTATTCCTTGTACTTTGTGGTTTGATGAAACGATCCGAGAAGTGTTCTCGTGATCATGTGGTTTCATCTTTAAGTTAAAAATTTTAATTTCCCTGCATCTAGCATCAAGTACGACTAGTTGCTCCGATTGCATACGATGCGATCGACACGCTTCCGTGATGCGCTTAAGGATTCACAATATCCTTCATTTCCTGCCTTCTAACTAGTTAATGTGGCTTTCGTTCCCCGGATTGACCTGGAGCAAGAAGGTTCTCGAAGAGTTTGAGCAGGGTTAGTTGGAAGATCCTGATAAGGATTATGGAAATACTGGTTATGATATTTGTTAAGTCGTAGTGTCAAGGACACTATAGTTTTTAACAAGATTGAGTATTGATTGCATCAGATGCAACATTCGCATTAGATGCGAGCACTGTTACTAGGGATAAGCAAGTGCCATAAAAGGACTTGGCGTAGTCTCGCGGGAATAGAGTGACTGATCAGCTTACCTAGTTATTTTCTAAATAGCCTATGATTGTCACATGAGTGCGGGTTTAAATGATTAGCCCATTAATGGCTCTTTGGGCTAGTGGGAGATTGTTGGAAATGCGAGCCCACGGCGAGCCATTATGCAATAAATGTTATTGCATATATCATTCCCTGGTCTGCAATGAAGAATGAATAATTTGCATAATAGGTCCCTTAGTACAATTAGGGTTATGTACCATGGCAATCTTAATAATCATACAGCTGTTGATTCAACTATTGAATCATAGAGGCTGGTGCTTGGATGAATATCTAAAGAGTTAGATTGAGGACTCATCAAGCGCCGTCAAATGATTATTAAGAGATGATCTCCAACCTGAGTAGGAGATGGCGATCCTTATCTCTAAAGGCTGATATCTGACCGATCTCTTGATGAAGCTCCTTTGCATAGGAATAGAGATTCGGAGGTGTCAGATTAGTAAAGTCAAAGAGTTGACTTAACGAGATCGAGATAACTAAAGTCCTATATCGTATGTTGTCATGATATAGGCACGCATCCTCTGACCGGAGACAGATGTGTTACTATATGTCTGAGTATGTACATTTGACAGACCAATAGGTTGATGACCTAACCAAGGTCTATACACTGGCGCGCTGGTGTGCATATAAGGGCATATGAGTAATATGATCTCTCAAAGGGATCATACAGGTTCAGTTACTGAACCGAAAGACATGAGCTCACTCATGAGATATTGGGAAGAATCAAATTCCATGCGCATGATTGTCTCGCTTTGGAAGCTTGACTGAATTTGTAGGTTTGATATAAACTTTTGGAAAGTATATGATCGAGACCTAGGTATGATATATGCTTTTGGAAAGTATATGATCGATACCGACTCCCAATGATCGAATGAGAAACTTACTGCTAAAACCGTGAAGTAGACAATGTAAAGTTGATCTAATACTTCGGGTTTGTTCTGGGTCTTCCAGTATGCAGGATGTACAGGTATGGGGAGTACCGAAGGGTGATTTGATCATAAACGATTGTATAATTATGACGCTTCCATTCCTAGGGAGTGATGAAACGGGTATGGATTTTAGTGACTCCTCTCAATAGAGAAGTAATCTGACCTTAGTCCAAATGTTGGACATTGATCTGAATGTGATTCAGATGCAATGAGAAGATTAGATTTGCGGTCTTGATTTAATCAAGCATCTATGGGAGGCCCACGATCTAGATTTGAGATACGATCTCAATATCCATGTCACTATACATGGAACAATACAATCACCATGTCCTTATCTCCAGGTATCTGCGGAGAGGTTGCATTATTCTTGAAGGGTTCGAGAATAATTCCACAAGATCTAAGCTATGAAGAAACGATGATTAAATGTGATTTAATCATCTTGATGTGTGAAGAAATTATCCAATATAATTAAATGTTATTTAATTAATGTGGATAAGAATAATGTGGATAGAAATATCCAATTATTCCTAATAAAATATAAATGTGATTTATAATATATTAGAGAGAGCTAATTATAATTTATATGTGTTGATTAATTATTATGTGTATTGGATATATATTGTGTAATTAATTGACAATGTAAATTATATGTTGTTTTGGATTGTGAATATGATTCACAATTTTTTCCATGGCAAGATTGCAATATTCTCAAATATAATTGTGAATTATTTTTGAAGAATAAAACCCAACAAATTTGTTGCAAAGAGAGATTTCCATGGAGATATGCAATCTCATGAATTATCATGAGATTCCTTTCCCCATGGAAATAGTGGGCGGCACACCATTGCTAATAGGAATGTGTGGCCGTCCACATGGAAGGTGCATGGAGATGAAATCTCCATGTACATTCTCTCCTTGTTTATTGGTTTGATTTAGGATTAATTTATATTTGATATTATCAAATATATTTTAACCTAAATTTGTTGGTTTTACCAACAACAATCTTGACCATTGGATTGACATAAATCAATCTCTCCCATTGATTTTATATGTCGCATGGATTGAGATCCATGGATCCCAAAACCCTATAAATAGAGAGGCATACCATGCTCTCTCTTTACATGCAATATTGGAGCTCTCTCTCTCTCTTTCTTTCTCTCTCTCTCTCTCTCTCTCTCTCTCTCTCTCTTTCTTCATACACGACAACCCTCTCTCCCTATATTTTTGGTGGCCGTCCACCATACCCTAGAGGAGAGAATTGTCGACGCTCTTGCCACCCGTCGCCGCTCGACGTTCATCGGTTCTCCGTCTTCTTGGAGTGCTGCACTCACGAAGGAGACGTTCGATCTTGTGCGACAAGATCAGGAGCAACTATGCTTGGATCAACTTCTTGGATTGCGAGAACAACGCGGTTCATCCCCGCGCTCGCAAGCGGTCTCACCGACGATCGGACTTGAGACAGGAGGTCTCTTCTCTTAGAGACTCGATCAACCACGCTTCAAGAGGTATTGCATAATACTTGTTGTGGTTATAGATGAAACAATCTGAGAATAGTTATCGGATCATGTGGTTTCATCGAATAAAATATTTTAAATTCTGCTGCACCGAACAACTAGTAGGACTAGTCGTTCTTCATCGCATCCGATACGACGATCACGCTTTCGTGATGCGCTTGAGGATAATTCTAAATCCTTCAAGATAATGATAGTCGGCATGTCCCAACGGTGATTGTTGCAACAATTGCATCATATCCCATCTAGATGACTATACCACCTTCATCTAGACTCATAGTTTCCTGAAATATATGCTACAATTTACATACATGAATAGAAGCACCAGAATCTATAACCCAAATTCCTTATCATCTAATGAGAAAACTAGTTTCAACGATGAAAGTAGATTTCATACATGTTGGGCCTTTACCATTGTCGACAGACTTTAGGTAATTTGGACCATTGTGCTTCTAGTTCCCCGGTTTCTTACAATGATGACATACATCGATTTTCTATGATACTATCAAAGTGGATGCATTGGAAGATGAGACAACTCCTTTACTCTTCTTCTTTCTCTTCTAAGTAGGTCCCTTCTGATAACCACGCTTCCGATCGTGCTTTGTTTGACTTGTGCAACCATTGCACTACCAAAGAGGCCATCCTTCTTCATTACATCTTCTATAGACTTTAGTGTCGCCAATAGTCCAATGCTACTATAATAAAATTTGCTCATGTGGTGCGTGACCACAAAGTTATTGAAAGACTTAGGGAGTGACAGCAGAATGAAGTCAGCCTGGATATTTGCATCTATGTTAGCAGCTAGGGTTTTCAAGTCAGAAAGGTACCCAAACATTTTGAGTACATGTTATCTTACAGAGGTCCCCTCTTGCATCTTGTAGTGAATAAGTTCTTTCATTATAGTATAATGTTGTGTGCGGTTCACATCACCGAAAAAATGTTTCAGATTCACCATATTTCCTTGGCAAGTGTCTATTTCCACATGTTGTTTCTGAAGCACATTAAACAATGAACCTATAATGAATCATCTTGCCAGATTACGGTCTTCATTGTATTTTTCATTAAAATTAATTTCTTCTGGAGTATTCAGGTCATCGTACTTGTCCTTTGATAGCACATAGGAGATGCACTCATCGGATAGGATAAAATCCAAATTTCAAATCCAATCCGAATAATTAGGTTCGTTAAACTAATTGACCTCCAAGATCTTGCTCAGTGGTTTCATAAACTTCATTTTCTGAAATTAAGATTGTACTATATTAGAATATATAAATAATACGATATTCAATCGTATTTCTTTGATTAAGGACTTTTTAATTATATTAATCTTGATTTTTCAACTTTGAAAGTTCATTCTCTTAATCACTTTCAAAGCGAGAGATATATTTAATATTATATCTCTAGCAAGAGCTGGGATCTCCTCTTTATCTTTGTCATATCTGAATAATAGGAGAACGTGTAACTCGGATAAAAAGAAGAAGGAACACATTCTACCTTACAACTTACAAGTCCAACTTGCATTTTCCTTTTTGATCATTAGCACCCGAGCCCACCACTCTGTTGACCAATCATTAATTGAACCAACCGTCGACATACTGAAAACTTGCTATGCGCAATCCAATATCGCCCCAATAATATGAGGACCAGATATTTGGCTCACTATGCATATTTCTTTAGTTTTTAAAGAAGAAAAGAACCTGATTCAGATGTACTTGTATGCAGGAGCAGTCACTTATGGGATCCTACACCTCATATTCAAATCCTCTATAATTAATCACATACATATAATTAATTCTACCAAGGTAAATACACTTTTATTAAAAATAGAGTGTTTTAATTCGGATATAATTAATTTAATCTTATTAAGTAAATTATCAATACAATTTAATCAACCAACAAAATTGATTGTTACTTAAAATGATTGTATTATCTCAAAAATATGCATTATATAAAATTTTAATAATTAGAAAAATACATCATGATCTCTAAAGCATTATCCCTTCCCTACCCGACAGCTCACGGAGCAACCTGCTACCTCAACACTCCCCGACTAGACACCATGTCCGCTACGAGCAAGGATAATGCCAAATTTATCAGTTTGTACTTAAGATGATAATCATTTTTTCAACCAAATTTATTCTATAGTAATAATCAACACCATTTTGAGTTATAAGGAAATTCTCTAAACAAATTCCAATCCTATTCAAGCAACTTCGGTAGCTGGAAAGTAGATAATAGAACCAATTTGTGATCTAGACTATATCTAATCAATTATTGGTTAAGGAAATGTTATTTAAGGTAGTAATTATCATTCAAATATTTCTTAAATATTTATACATAATTATTCCAGTAAAATTATCATTAATTTCACTAATTTATTAAATGAAAATTATAAGGTTCTTGATTAGGAATGTAATTTCCAACTTTGACCCTCACTCACTAAAATTATCATATCTCAATCAATTTAAATCTAAATAGTGCAAAATAAGTTTCCAAAGTTTTATAATTTGATTTATAATAAAATTGAATTAGATAACACATTAACTAGTGTTCAAAAACAATTAGTATCTCCTTAATTACGTCATTATTCTCCAACCCCAAAATAATGGATATATGTTCATTAAAAATATCATATTTAAAGCAATTGGATTACAATAAATGCAAATTCAAATCCCACGACTTCCTTGTTTAACGTGAAATATTATACAAGTGAAAATATGGTGTTTAAATATTTTAAACAGAGACAACAATAATCACAAAATAGTGTTGTGAGAATGAAATGCGATAATTTTCACAAACCCTAATGAGCACAAGTATTACTAAGTTTATAGATCGTATTCAAAACCTCCAACCTACGGCTATGATACCACTTGAACGATATGGAAGGATCCTTAAGCACATCACGGAAGCGTGAGGATCGTATCATATATGATCGAGAGCGACTAGTCATACTAGTTGTTCGGTGCAACGGAATTTTAAAAAAAATCATTGTTGAAACCACATGATCCAAGAACACTTATCGGATAGTTTCATCTAACAATATTATAAATAAAGGAATACCTCTTAAAGAGTACTGATGATCTATCCTATAAAAGAATGGAGCTCTTGTCTCAAGTCCAATCTGACAGAGGAGACGCTTACGAGTGCAGAGATGAGTCGCGTGCTTCTCGCAATACAAGTCAATGATCCAAGAAATGGATCTTTTGATATCATCACATGAGATCGAACTCCTTCTTCACGAGCAAGATGCACGAAAGAAGACGGAGATCCAATAGTAGTCGAAGAGACAGCATGATGACAATGCGACGATAAAGAGGGCCTTCCCTCTATGAGAAGTGGACGGCCACTCACGCTGAGGGGAGGGGTTGAAGTGAGAATGAGAGAGAGATAGAGACATTATCTAAGTTTCCTTCAAATAGAAAGGGTGCCTCTTCTTATATAAGCTTTTGGGATTCTACGGATCTCAATCCAAGGACACCATAAAATAAATGGATGAGATCGATTTGTGCTAGTTTAAATGGCCATGATTTTATTATAAAAAACACAACAACAGTTAGTTTAATTTAAATTAATATCTATTGATAAATAAATATACTTTTTTTCAAATTTAAATAATTTAATCTTGGAGATAATATAGGAAGAGATTGCCTCATCCCTAAAAAGGAGGGGGGCACCAAGTCCCTTTAGGACAATGTGATCATAGTCCCTCTTGACTTGGAATGAGTTAATCTCATTACAATTCATGAGATTACATTATCTCATGGAATTTCCAAGATAATCTCACAAAAATAATTCGTAGTTATCTTGCTAAGGTTGCAATCAGCCATTGGAATCATGTGAATCACATTCACAACTCAAAACAAAATGTAATTATATTTTAAATTAATCATCCAATGTGAATCCAATTCACATCAATAATTAATCAACAAATATAAATTACAATAAATCTCTCTCTAATATATTATAAAACACATTTATAATATATATGAATAGTTTCATAGTGCTATCCCCATTATTCATGTCAATAATGATTAAATCACATTTAATTACATTGGATTATTATTCTCGTGCATTCGAATAATATTAATTATAATTTAATTTATTCAAGATAATTTAATATCATTTAATTATCCATTTTTCAATGCTTGGATATAATTCAATATTATTTATTCTTGAACTTTTTCAAGAATAATGCATTTTCTCTCAAGATAATTGGAGATAAGGATATGGCGGTAGTATGTTCCATGTATAGTAACTTAGATATTAAGATCACATGTCAATTACATGTCTCATTAGGCTCTAATAGATGTTTGATTTAATAAATGACACAAATCTAATCTATAATTGCATCTGAATCTCATGTAGATCAATGTCCAACACTTGGACCAAGATAAGATTACTTCTCTACTGAGATGAGTCACTAAAATCCAGATCTATTTTATCACTCCCTCATAATGGAAGATTCGTGGTTATAGAATTGTCTATGATCACGTTACCATCATGTATTCTTAATATTTATACATCCGTCATACTAGGAGACCTATGAAAAACTCGAAGATATAGATGAATTTGACACTTTTGTCTTTAGGGTTTCATCATTGAATTTCTCATTCTTGGTTATTGGGAGTTTGTATTTATCATATGCTTTCCAAAAGCATATATCATACCTTTATATTCTTGTCATGATTCTAAAGCATGATGGCCATGAATGTAATTTGAACCATCCCAATAACTCATGAGTGAGCTCATGTCTTCTGGTTCACAAGTGAACATGTATGATCCCTTTGAGAGATTGGATTACTCATATGCCCTCATATGCACACCAGCTTGTTGGTGTGTAGACCTTGGTTAAGTCATCAACCTATTGGTATTTCAAATTTACATACTTATACATACAGTAAGACATCTTACTCCGGTCAGTGAATGTGTACCTATATTGTGACAGTTTGCGACAAAGGACTTTAGTTATCTCGATCTCATTAAGTCAACTCTTTCACCTAACTAATATGACACCTATGAATCCCTATTACCATGCAGAGGACCTGCATCAAGAGGTCAGTATGATATCAACCTAATGAGACAAGATAGCCATATCCTAATCAGGCTGGAGATCATCTCTTAACAATCATTTGATGGTTCTTGATGAATCCTCAATCTAACTCCTTAGATATTCATACAATAACCAACCTCTCTGGTTCAATTATTGAATCAATACTTGTATGATTATTAAGATGGCCATGGTACTTAAACCTAACTGTACAGAGGGACCTTGTAATGCATTCATTCATTCAATTTCAGAAAGGGAGTGAAAAAATCAATAACTTTATTGATAAAATAAACATTACAAGAGCATTTATTGTAATAATGGTTCGCCTCAGGCTTACATGGCTAACAGTTTTGATGTCTGATGACTGGGAGCACCCTCAGTCAGACCCATGGCCTACAACCATCTTACAACCCTCCTAGAGTGATTGTTCAAGCTTCTTCTCAAGTACGGGGAAGTCAAGCAATGACCAGAGTTTCCTTTGAAGCTCAATCCAAACCTTCGATTCATCTATGTGTTCTTCTTCAAGGTCCTAGGTAACAAAGAACTACTTTTCCCTAGTTTTTCTTTGGATTTTCTTCCACTGTATAGGGAATCTCAACCTAATTATCCCCCTACCAACCACTACCAAAGGCCTTTGACCATCGCGGAAGGATCAAATCGCCTACCTCTTTCTTCCCCATCGTTATCTGCTATGCCCCCTTTTTCGTAGGTTTTCCTAAGAAGGACCTAGTTGAACTCTATTGCCATACACACTGTAGGTCCTCTCTCACTTCACACACACACACTACTTTACTTCGGATATTGCTCCTAAATTTTTGCATGTTCTCATTTCTTCATTGGGTTGACCTTCAAGGGGAGCTCCACTATAGAGCTTCACCTCCGATGAAGACACATTGACTCTTGATCCTCAATATCCTCGAGTCACCTCTCTATGAAAAAAATCATCACTTGTCATCTATGATGATGGTTCGACCACAAGAGCATTGATGGAAGCCTAGAGGAGCATTAATTATGTATGCTGGAGGACTACTTTCTCATCCCTTTTGTGGAGGAGATCAAGGAGTCCATGCACTACAGTTACCATCCCATCATTTACATCGTATTGGTCAAATGGACATTGTAGACTCTACGGCGAACCTACAAGATCAATGGGACTGAGTCTCCCCTCAAATCTCTCAAGCCACTCACATGGTTTGAGCCACATGCACCAAGCCTCCTCTCTGCCAGAGCCTCATCGCATGTGTGTCACACGTGAGATCTTGGATAAATTCTATATGGAATGTGCTCTTCAAATTTTGAAATAGGTCCAGACCATACACACATCACATACAATATATGAAATATTGCACAAAAAACCTATCAGGTTTAAATATTAGAAAATACGACCACGTGCACATTCAATATTAACAGATAAAGCCCTGTGACTTTCTAAACTGCAAAACGACCCTCTGAGGACCTATTTTATATATTTGTATATATTTTGAATATTATTCCATTCATGTAGGGCCCCTGGACATTTTATTGCATATCTTTTGCATATGGAATTTAATTAACGTGAAGTTAATGTCGTTTTGAAGCTTAAATATCTATATAGCGACATATCTTAATCTCTTATTTGCTTCTTAGAAGAAGTCTAATTATTAGAGATTTAAACGCTACTTATTGTTTTTATAATTTGCCATTTAATTGACTTAGCTTCACTTTATTGCATAAATTGGATATTGAATTAATTATACAACTTGCTTAAGGTAATTTTATTAAATTAAGAGCATATTTTTGTATCACTTGTGTGTTTTGAATTTTAACTCATTATGTTTCATTCTATGTTAGTTTAACATACAAAAAATTCCAAAAAATGTATTTTTTGCATAATTATGTGTTTCATTATTTCGTGTAATGTACTTGACTTATATAATATTATGATTAGTTTACATAGTAATCGGTAACCTAATTGGTCACGTAGAGAGCTCATGTACCTGAGTTTGACCCTAGATCTGTCTTTGTTAAAAAATACTTAAACTAAGTCATCCTCGCATAGATATTTGACTCGGTTTAGACCTATGTGCATTTGGTTGTATTACAAAGAGACAAATTAGATAGAAAAATACACAGTTATCGGTTGGTTGCATGGATTCTATGCATCCATTTAGATCTATCTAGGGGCAATCTTGGGCTTAGATCCCTAAAAACTAAGATCCCTTTGTATAGCCCCATTTCAACACTTTTTAGGCCTTCCTCACCCTTTCTTAGATGGCTTAACATCCCAAAACTTGGATCCCCTAAATGGTGCATCAGTTGACCTCCTTTACACATGACTAAACCAACTTAAGAAAAAATTCCGCACCTTATCCTAATTGTAGCTATGCCAACTTGACTTCTAATTGCATCATTCTGAATTAGATCTTTACGTGCATGTACACACATCTACCTTAGCATTTTCAATTCTACAACTGCCATTCTCTGCACATTTCTATGGTTGACAGGTCAACCTTCAGATCCATAGAGCATAGAAGCTCTCACACTTTTGTAAAACTTTTCTTTGATTTTCAATTGAATTTCTTATAATAGTGAAAAATAGAGACTCCTCTCCTCTTTAGCCACCAAGCATTTATTCTATTAGTAACATATCCATCAACTTCTCCATCATGTTGCAAAATAAACCCCAAGTATCCAAAAGAATCTATCTTATGAATGTTATTGTTACCCATCTTCACCTCGATTCCTTCAACATTGCTTCCATCAAAAGTGTATTATATATTCGACCTTAGACCTACTTATATGAAATTATTTAGTTGCCAATGCATATCTCCATACCTCAAGATTCTCATTTACTATGTATCTAATCTCATCAATCAACACAATATCATCACCAAGTAACATACATTAAGGTATCTCTTATTTAATATGACTTATCAACTTGTCCACAACCAAAGTAAAAAAGAATGGACTTAAATCTGAACTTCGATCTAGACCAATGTTGATGTCAAAATAGTTAATCTTCTCGATATGGATCCTTACAAAAGATGAAGCCCTATTATACATATCTTTTATGAGGTTAATGTATAGGATAAGTACGTGCCTCTTACCAAGATAAAACTCTCCACGCTATCTCCCTTGGGAAAAAATCATAAGCCTTCTCAAATAAATAAAAATCACATGGAGGTTCTTCCTTTTTGCCTAATAAATCTCCATTATTCTCCTTAACAAGCAGATGGCTTCAATAGTTGAGTGACCTATCATGAATCTAAATTGGTTTTCTTTTATTTTCAAAACTTTCCTCAAACTTTTTTGATCACACGTTCCCTAATTTTTATAGTGCAACTCATCATCTTGATACCTCTGTAATTTAAACAATTATAAATGTTTCATTTGCTCGTATATAGAGGAACTACAATGCTTCTCCTCCAATCTTCAATCATTTTCTTGATTCGTCAAATAACATTGAATAATTTTTTTAGCCAAGTCAAACCACACGTACCTAAAATTCTCCACACTTCAATAGGAATGCCTTCAAGTCATACACCATTCCCAAGTCCCATAACCTTCTAAGCCTCCTCTACTTCCTTCATTTTATTCGTCGGTATCATGCAAAATTCAAGTAACTTTCACTACTAGCTAGATCTCCCAAAGTGATCTCTCTATTTCCTTCCTCAATGAAAAGCTTATGGAAATACTGCTTCCATATAGTCTCTTTATCCTTGTGAGTAACACGTACGTGACCTTTCTCATCCTTAATGCATCTCTCTTAACAAAGGTCTTTAGTCTTCTTTCTCTTACTTTGGTCAACTTGAATATATCCTTCTGGCCCTCTGTAAAGTCGATATTTTTTTGCAAAACATCACAAGCTTTTAACTTAGATTCACTTGCATCCTTCTTGGCTTCCTTCTTTGCTATTTTTATAGTTTGTGATAGTTTCCTCTACACTATCCGAAGACATGGATTTAAAGCATGGTATTATGATTTTGAGCTTCTCTTTGTAGATATATCTCGCCTCACAATCCATGCTACTCATCCTTATCTTTATTGGTAAAAAAAGAATGCAGATATACCTTAGTGTCGTCAAGATGTCGAGAATATGTCAAATCTCAACTTTATCAAAACCTAAACAGTTTTTGCACTTTAAGACACTAAGAAGATATTAAAAATATAGCAATGTCGAAGGCATAAACAACAAGGCCATGTATCACTCCTAATGATAAGAATGTAACCTACATAAAGCAAAATAAATAAGATGGCGCTCCACTATGATTGTTGTACACACATGGTTCATCCAAATTC
The DNA here is from genome assembly GCA_037367405.1 of Ottelia alismoides. Lineage (NCBI taxonomy): Eukaryota > Viridiplantae > Streptophyta > Magnoliopsida > Alismatales > Hydrocharitaceae > Ottelia > Ottelia alismoides. The sequence goes on along the minus strand of JAZKJV010003813.1, from coordinate 76,960 downwards.
TGAATGGAATCATAACTCTTTATAGATTCATAGAATTGGATATTCCAACAACGAGAAGCTTGTTTGAATGCATAGATAGATTTTTTCATCTTGCATACTTTGCATTTCTCAACTATAAAGCCCCGAGGGTAATCCATATAGATATCATTTTCAAAGTATCCATTGAGGAATATTGTCTTGGTATCCATCTATTAGATATCATGATATAGGTGTGCGGTTAGGTAATCATCTTTTATATCTCATAAAAATACAAAAATATATAACAAAAAAAGAAAGAAACAATCAGGAGAGGATCTCTTTGGAGCGGATACACACAATTGAATTGCAGACATAATATAATACCTAAAATACATTTCATAATATTCACACGGTGTGAGAGTTGGCTATAAGATTGGGAGACTACCATGACAACTTGAGCTAGTGCATTTTTAGTGGTTGTCAACTTGTCCTCGAACTTTACAAGTCGTTAGGGACATGTGTCTCTGATAATGTCTCCGATCTTAGTTTGGAACAATAAAATTAAAGGGGGTTCCTACTAATAGTAAAAAAAATAATATTCAAAATGTGGAGTTACTCCTCAGAAAATAGGAGAAAAGGGATACACAGAAGGTGCAATGACAACAATTATTAGGAAGAAATAGTGGACGATATGACCATAATGGTGTGGGGAATATACATGAGAGAATTTGATGCACTCCTTAACATAATCCCACGTATAATGATAACAAAGTGTGAGAGTTTGTTATAAGAGTGGGGGTTACTAGTTTACAACTTGGACTTGTGTATTTTTGGATTAATGTTAATAGATCCATTTGGCCCAAAATGTAAATGTTGCAAGGATAAGTCTTACATGATAATTGTTTGTGTCTACACACCAATTATTATAGTTTTCAAGTTCGTAGTGGTTGTCAAGTTGTTTACAATTAGTTGTGTCGATTACACTTTCTGAAATAGATGATTATCTCGATGACACTACGAAGCCTCTCAGAGCTGCGGATGGTAGGGACATCACCTCATCTAGTTGCTCCTTCAATACCTCTATAAATAGTAAAATTTCCTCTCTTCATGGATTGTGTGTATGGAGTATAAACAAGTGGCAAGGCATCAGTTTTTCGGTACCAAGAAGCAAAGGTTCTAGTCCTTTTACTTCATCGTATTCATAAAGATGGTACATTGCCCCGCATCTACATAAATAAGATAAGTACCTAATTTGGACCCAATTACAAAATAACTTGTGCTCAAAATCCTTTATTAGTTGAAGAGTTGATATGATCGATCATTCTTTGGAATTATCAAAGAAAGGCAGCTATTGTCGTCTAGTGCTCCTTTTCCTCTCGTGGAAATAAGACCACACTTGTATAATATCGAGAATTTCACTGAGAGAGAGGTTATGGAAGAATCTATGTAGCCCTAAAGATAAAATTAGTCGAAATATACTTAATATTGAGAGCGTTTACTATATTCCATGCTCTCAAAAAATATGGTTAAAATCATGGAAGGAAAAAAGAAGGTTGTCTTGAATAATAAGTAGGCTTACTATTTGTGACATCTACTCCAACTAGGTGAGTCTTTAATGACTTGAAGGCACTGCAAAATGTCTCCTTGAGGCTACAAGTGCCATGTTTAATAGAAAAGGGTACGAGTGAAAACTTAATTGTACGGAAAAACAAAATAAATGGTAATCGATATATGCAAAATGAAATTGGAAACATTAGAGGTAGAAAAACTAGCTAAAGGCCTTGCATAATATGGTGGAAAATCCACTTCGAGATCAAACTGACTCATTAAGAAGTAGGCTATGTAATATTTTTATATCGCATGTGATGGATGTACTTTAAGGATAGATAAATAAATTTGAACTTTCATACATCTTTTTGGACAAATCCATTTCACCTAGAGCTTCATTATTCCTTTGGATGGTTTTCAAAGACACTTGGAATATATGACAAATTATACCACCATAGAAAATGCATATATTAGCTCGGCAAGTAAAGTGCTATGACCTTATTTTAAGTAAATACCCTTTTATGACAAATATTTTCGATCAATTAGTTTATGTGAATGTTCTTTTATGATAAAAACTTTCAATTAATTAGCTTTACCTATGTAGAAGACTCTAGATAAAATATTTTTTCTTTACGGCTCATAAGATATCCCGAAATTGCCATAAAAAAAAGATATCCATAAATTATCCATATTTTTAAATAAAATTGAAGAGAGCTTCAACGTGGTGGTATAATAGAAGAAGTTAATATTTTTTCTTTGGTACCAAACACAATAAATTTACATACATAATTTTGTATTATATCACATAAGATCATACATGTGTCTTCATAGGAGCTAATGTTAGAATATTTTTCTTTCTTATTTGTTTTTCTCCAATTAGGTCTAAAGAATAATTATCTTCACAATTACACAAAAAAGGATTACTAATAAAATAATTTGAATGTAAAACAATGTCCTTTAATCAAACAAGAAGACTTATGACTCAATGATGTAATGTGGAGACTTTTATTGTACTTTTCCCACCAAACTTGGATGGAGTAGATGTATTGTCCTAATTTTTAGGGGTGCATTGCAAAAACAAGAACACATTAAAATTAAAATCTTGTACTGATCTGGAATGGCATATATTAAGTCCAACTTCATTATTAACCGAGGAAAACGTTTCAAGTGGGAAACTATAAACAAAGCTACATTACAAGTGGTTTGCATATATGTGTGTATGTGTGTGTGTCACAGAGCATCCGTACTATCTAATGTCATCAGAAGAAAAACTTTTAATCCTCCTTGTGGTTTCATTTCCCACCATAATGTCACATAAGGTTTCTTTAATAAGAAATTACCAATAAAGTTACATGTAAAGAGAGCACGATAAAATAATCAAAACATTATAACCGCGATTGTTTTGGATAATATTTATCTGGATGCATCCCATTCACCACCGTGTTTATTTTTATATAGATATGGATATATATTTCGTAATTTGATGGATATAAATAATGATAAGGTTATGAGTTCTTTTTTACAAATATAATGCGAACACCATTTTCATCTTTTTTGAATATATGGATATGAATAATATTATATATTTTTCTAACGGATATGAATACTGATATCCATACTAATAAATCTAAGTCAAAGAATATAAATATATATATATATATATATAGAAAGAGAGATGAATGATCCTATGAGAGACGAAATTTGTGAGAGCATGAGAGCATGCATTCTGGACCACATGATACTGTCTTCTCTCTCCTGGTTGAATCATGTGGTCCAGAATGTATTCTCTCATGCTCTCACAAATTTTGGCTCTCATAGGATCACTCCCCTATATATATATATGTTGTTTAACTATTTCTCACACAAGTTATTTATTTCAATATAATACTTTATTTTCTTTTTTATTTTGTGTTATTTGTAGTTTATGTAATTTTTATTTAATAAATTTATAATTTCAACTTACAAAAATATTTCTTTGAACGTAAGTTGTGGAAGATATTTATTATTCGTGGGATAATTTGTCTCTATTGTTAAAGGTTTGTATAAGAACTATTGATTGTCCACTTTCAAATCTATATCCATATATATATATATATATATATATATATATATATATATATATGTAAGATCTCCTTTTTCGATATTCTTATCTGGATTTTAAAATGGATAATTAAGGATGCATAACATCTATTTCTGTATTTGTACGTATCCATTGGCATCAATAATGATATAAATCCAAAAGGCAATTTTATTATTTAAAATACTCACATAAAAAAATTCAAATGACATACACACACATATATATATATACTCTTATTTAATAAGGATTAAAGCTCGTATATTGAAAACATAACTTTTTTAATAAGAAAATAGGACATCGACATACATGAATCTTTGAACAACACCTTTGTCTACCAAATTATCTATATATCGGTATTCCATCCAATCAAATAAGCACATAAATTAGCCAAAGATAGCATCCATTAGTGGAAGATGGCAAGTGCTTCCAAAGTTGCAATCATCATAATCACCTATACTCTTATCATAATTTCAACGTCTCAGTATGTTCTCTCTAAGTCCGTCGAGTTTCATGAGATGAAAGAAGTTAAGCTCTAATGTCTCATATTTTATCATAAAATAGCATCTCGTTGGTTCAAGCATTCACATGCTTTTTATGGAATGCGTGCAAATTTAAAGGCAAATAGTACTAATTGGACAATGGTAGCTTACTATGTTGCCGATTACTGTGTCCTAAAATGTCCTGGACTTTGCACCATATGTGGATATAGATGCTATACTTATATTGGAAGATATAATTTAGGACTTAGCACATCACGAAAGTGTGAAGTTCGCATCAAATACGACCAAGGACAACTACTCATACTAGTTGCAAGGGACAACATAATTTAAAAAAAAATGATAGAACCACATGTTTTGAGAACATTTCTCTAGTTATTTCATCAAGATCACATGAGAGTAGGCTTACCTTTTGAAGCGTGGATGTGATCTAGAGTTTCTAAAGGAAGAATCCTCATGAGTGAAGTCCAATCTGACAAGAGTGCAGTTGCGAGCGTGATGATGAGTCATGCGCTTTCACAACCTCGAGCAAAGATCCAAGCACAGAACCTCCTGATTTTGTCACACGAAATTGTTTTCTTCTTCATGATCATGTGGCACCGAAAAATAATGAGTCCTTGAGCGATTAGTTCAACAACACAATGGCAACACGGCGACGATCGCAATCTCCACCAAGGTTGTGGTGAGAGAGAGAGAGAGAGAGTAGACGTGTATAAAGAGAAATAGAGTTTTGCTAATGCAACTATTATATTCATCTTATTTTTAAAGAGGGCTAGGGTTCACTTGTATAGAATTTTGTAAGTCCACGGATCCCGATCTATGTGCTCAAACTAATGAATGTTTTAGATTGATTTGTGCTTCTTTTCATGTTCTCTCACTAATAAATGGTTAAGATTAATTTGTGTCACCTTTTAGTTTGAAATGAGTATAAAAGAAAATACAAATAGATAGTTTGAAAACAATTTCTCAATTAAATGAATTAATCAATAAATAGAAATAACTAAGAGAGTTCATTCGTATATTAAAAATAAGATGGATGTCCACAATGGTTGAAAAAACCCCTTGACAACCACACTATGGTGGAATGAGTCAAAAAATTAATTATCCACTATATTAATTATATGAATAATTGAATTATCATCAAAATTTAAAAAATTATTTGTGATAATTACAATTGTACTATTAACCAATGAAAATTCATTTATTCCAGCTACTATTTCAGGTAAATCATATCTACATTATATTGTATAGTGTGAATAAAATCCATTAGCATATAAATTGTGAATCTCATTCACAATTAACTCTCTCCAATATGTTGTGGATTATATCCACATTATCCAAGATTATTGTGGATAGTGTTATTGGCGAATTCTAAATCGCCTTGTTAATTTGCTTGAGTTATCGAGAGTTAAAAATGAAATTTCATTGTAGGCGGGCAATTGGAATCGATCAAGAAATAATCACAAGTAATTAATATAATTTTCAATTCAAAGTGGTTTTAAGATTATTTTATTTGGACAAGTCCCAAGGTCAAACTCAAAAAGGCAAAGGAATAACCTAGAATTTTATCTATCAAAGCTCGTGCATGGTTTTCGAGTTGGTATTGTTTTGGTATTTTTAATGCAATTTGCGATGCAATATGCAAATATGGCCAATTTTAGGTACTAAAATGTGATTTTGAATAAAATAATGTTTGAAAAATACGAAACTTGGCCGAGATGTTAATTACGATGAAATGAATGCACTGTAATGTAATTTTTTTGGAATTTTTTGATGCAAGATAAATATTTTATGAATTTTTGAATGGAGACACAATGAAATTCAATAATTAATAACATTAAATATTAAACCTAATTATTTTTAAGAGATAAAATTATCCAGGATCTATCACTAGGTGATTGATCTCAAAAAAATCTAAATGCTAAAAAATACTAGATTTAATACCTATTAAAAATCAAAGATTGAAATGGGAAAAATGTTTTTTTACATGTCAAAATATGCATGCAAATGCAATTCTTTTTGGGCACAATGTCAAAAACAACTAATTCTCTCATTCTTGATTTTTTGGAAATTTTCAAAGCTATGGTTAATTACTTATGAACTTCAGAGCACATACTGGGTAAAATATGCAAATTATCACAAGAATCTTGATTAATAATTAACCATATACCACAGAAATATCAAAAGTATGCCATGATGTAGAGAATTAATTGTCGAAAAAAATGCAATTTTTTGATAAATAAAATGATCAAGGAATGTTGCTTAAAGAATATGTAGAAGTCATTGTTCTAACTACAATTACAATAAATAAATAAATATAGAACTTGCAGTGCGAGGACTTAATAGTAATTACCTACTCCTCTAATGGTGTCTCTGCAACACGTGACCTCTAGTGCCAGGACCCAATCTGTAATTAGTTGAAGTGGCGAGGGGCTTTACAAAAAATTCTCAGACGCACGTTCCCTCTGGACGATGGGCATTTGGATGGAAATATTTGGACCTGCAAGGGCTTCTTCGCCAATTCACCCACTGCACGAGAGTGTCACATGAGGATGTCCTCTATAGCAGGTGATCCGGTGGCCGATGAGTAGAAGGATGCGCCAAAGGAACAAGGCAGAGCAGTAGAGCAGGGGGGGCACGCCTGGAGGTATGGCTGGAGCGGCCGACACATGGCCATGGGTCGATCGGGCAGTGGCTCCTAGAAGGTGATGTTGAAGAGGAGTGGGGAGTCGGGGACGCTCGAGCTTGGCGGTGTTGCACAACGATAGAGGAGGATGGATTTGCAGATCCAGGAGATGGCGAAGGCATGGGTCGAGTTGATGAACGGGGGCGGCTACATCGTCGTTAGAGATGAAGTCATTGCTTTGGAGCAGTGGCTGATGGCGATTGTGGCGTCACTAAGGAGGAGCAGATGAAGTGGTGGTGATGAAGAAATCGAAGTTGTCCTTGGCTCAATGGCAATGGCCGGAACTAGGTACTAGTGATGGAAGGGAGCCGCCGTGTTGCAACGAGGTTGGGAGAACCTCGAACCTCGCTGGTTTGAAGGAGGAGGAGGAGTGTTGTCACCACTGGCTCCTCCTCGTTGATGAGTCTAACAACGAATGGTTTTAAAAGAGGAGCGGTGATGCTTAAATATTGAAGGGGGTTGTGATGGGGACGAAAGGTACATTGAATATGGATTTGATGAGGGGCTTTGATCTGATGGTATCGTAGATGGAGAGGGAGGATCAGGAAAGAGACGCGTTTGACGCAATTGGAAGGCGACAGTCGATTGATACGATGAGGATTGCAGTTGGTAGCTGATCAAGTAGTTACGATGAGGTTGACAGACGATGGAGAGATTCACGAGGGACAGCGGTGCCGCCCTCTCCCAATTAGGAATGGGGAAGAGTGAGGAGGTGCGACAACCGTTCAATTGGCTGAGATCGGATGACCGAGGTTCTGCCACTTGGAAGTACCTGGGTTATTTTTTATTTTTTTATTTTTATAAAAAAGAATATTTAAATGACTCAAAAATGTGTGACATGTGGTGTCTCCAGTAGCTACCACATGTCAGCACCACAAAATTTGGAAAAAAGAAATACAAAGAAAAATATGAAAAAAATAGTGAACTACCTCATATCAAAAACTTTTCTTCACAATAGTTGCGCGTCTCGATGAGATCTACAACTTTAATGAATAGACCAAAACCAAAATCGGTCATCTGTGCTATATGATATTTTAGGGGTATTCCATGTACATAGAATACCTTGATTTTTAGGTTTTATATTTTTTTGTTATTTTAAATGAGATAAAAAATCTTAAAAAACATGAGAAAATAAAAGATAAATATTGACACATAAATCTATTTTTTTGGATTTTTTTAGTAAGAAAATAAATAAATAAAATGAAATGTGAAAATGACATTTTTTGTACAAATAGTTAGTGAAGACTCAGACTCAATTAATTTCTTTGATTCAAGCCCAATTCAGATATTGATTTTTATGCACCTGAATAAAACTTTCATCAAATTAAATAAATGAAAAAGAATTAAAATAAAAATGTCAATTATGTACATAAAATGGTAGGTCAAAAACCGCTAAAATACAAAATGTACAAAAAAGCTCCAAAACCCAACTTTCATATATGAGCTCTGAATCACTTGAACTTGTTCTTGTTTTGAAGATATTTGAATGTACATTAGTCTAAAAGTGAGTAAGATCGAAACAGAGATTGGATGGTGGAGATATCAAGGTTTTAGTTCAGAATTTCTAGATTTACAGTTTGGAATTTTAGTCCACTTATTTATTTTAGTGATTTGTTTTATTTTTTATTTATTATTATTAGCAATATGTACACAATGGAGGTGGTTTCATGTCAATTGGAATTAGCATGAATTAGTTAAAAATTGAGGAAGTTTGACTATTTTATAGGTTTATGATTTTTGGCTTCTTAATTTGTGCAATAATAAGTGATAACATGCAATTCTTATCAAAACATGCATGAATGCTAATTTATGCTGCATAAATGAACAAATGCCAATGAATTTTAGGTATTTGAGCTTAATTCATGACTTTTAGAGTGCTAAATTTAAGATTCATCTTCCCCCTATACATAAACCATGCTCGTCCCTGAGCATCAAAAGAAATGCCATGAGATGAAATGGGATTGGGTTCCATACAAATACCATTAGCACAAGGTGAAAATTGAACTAGTCCTAACCTTTGGATTATTAGTGTTGCAGAACTTCTGTGAGACATGGAATTTTAAAATCAACAACCTTCAAGTTCTATACATCATTACCACAATTTCGACTAAGAAGTCATCTTAGATCAATCCTCCTCTCAAAGCATACCCCATGAACATTGAACAATTGACTCAAGTATGTGAAAGTTTTTAGCTCTTCCCATCCAGAATATCGGACTACCACGCGAACCTCCTCTCCAGTAACTCATCATCGAGGAGTCTAGTATTTACTTCTAAGGTTTGTCAAGTTGTTGTCATAATCAAATAAAGGGAGAAATTAGAAGAAAAGGATAAGAGTTGGAGGGTGACAGGCGTAGACACCTCTCCAAGTTGAAATGCAAATTATTTCCCTTTACCGTAGTCGTACCCAAATGAAGAGACCAAGTTAGATACTGAGTCAAATGTTGCACATTGTCATGTGGAACTCTAAGAATTAAGTCATATATCTAAAGCTTCTAAAATCCTATTTCTCAGTGAAGTTCCTCTGAAAATTTGGTGGATTAAGGTCAAGTCCATACCACTCTCAATTTCTGCTCATAACTTGGTTAAGAACCCAAGGTCTTTTCACAAATGTTGGATACAGTGTATGTGTGTCAAATGCAGACACTTTGTTTTTGATTTTTTTGATTTAATTCTTCTTATTTTTTGGATATTTTTCTAATGCCCAGATTTTTTATTTTTATGCAAAAATGAATAAGAAGTCATTTCTTAAAAAGTTTTGGTTGGACATAGTCAGTGTTAGTAGCATTTGGTTTTTGTTTTTTTAGTTACCCACCCCGTAACTACCTATATACTTACGTGAAAGTACAAGCTATGGGTAAAAAATATACACAGTATATATACACCCCCCTATACTTAGCAAGTGATGTGTCCTCATTGCACAAGATGTGTGGCGAAGACATAGCTCAGACTAAGTGTTAGAGAGTGAAAAAGAAAGAAAAAGATAAATTGGTTCGTCCCCTTATACTTAGGTTGTGAGCAATACAAGTATAGAAGAAGAGCGAAAATGAGGCGGTCAGGGTATGTGAATGAGAATAGTATATACAGATGAGCATCGGTTCCCCCTATACTTAAGCTCTGGTCAACCTAAGTATAGAAGAAGAATGGAAATGAGGTGATCATGATATGGGGGTTAATGGCATGTATAGATGACATCGGTCCCCCCTATACTTAGGTCTTGACTTAAGTAGAGGAAGAAGATGTACAAGGAGATCGATGTGTTCGGTAGGGAGGGAGGGTAGTTAATGATTAAGGCAGTTTTCGATCGATCTTTTAATGAGCCTATGATGGGAGATCGTAATGATAAGAAGGATATAAAGCATATGATTCCCAACCATTATCAGTGTCATCTTAAGAGAAATCATCCTGGATAGTAGATGGCTTATATAAATAGATGAAATATAACCGTCATCATAGTTATCCTTAGAGGAATAGTATTTGAAAGTGGGGGAACTCTAGATATTCTTGATCTTTAATTTCTGTAGTTGTTTTCCCAGAATTCATTCCTTCTTATGATCAAGCGATTTATCCTTAGATGATGAATACTCTGAAGCACTAGTCTCAGTAAGTTCATAAGAAAATATTCCAGTGTATTAAATGAGACCGAGAGAATCGACTTAGGATGAATAATAGCGAGGAATGGGAGTCGTCCAATGGGAATCAAGGTTTGAAACCTTGTGAAGATAAGATTTTAAGACCGTCGAATAGGCCTCACTCTTGTAGATTACCTTTTCCGTACCTGATGAGGGATTATCAGAAGATTTCTCTTCCGGAAGGTCAAAGGTGACTTTCTTTTTATATGCAAGAGTAGTCATTTTGTTTCGTGAAGGTGTTGGTCCTGAGAGTGAGGTGTTGACACTTGAGTCTCCAAATGAATATCCATTAAAAAATTTCTCCTTGGTCGGTGTTCGTCTCGCATGTTTGTTCTTAGTTTTCTTGATGATGGTGCACTCTTGTGTTGGATTGATTTGTTCAAGGTAGTTAGAGAAGGTTGACTCAAGGTGAGTGCATGCATATGTCTTAGGATCATATACGAAATTTTTTTCTATAGTGAGAGCAATGGGAAATGGAACAGTGGGGAGAGTCTCTGCATGTTCATTGTCAATTAACTTTATGTTGGAGCATTCCGGTGTCAAGTGTATTTAATCAATATAGTCAGAGGAGATCTAGGCCGACTCGAGATGCGCCCATGCATAAGTCTCAAGATCGTAATTAGAGTCATTTCCCATAGTGAGAAAAGCTGGAAATGGAATAAACAGAAGAGGCTCTAAACCAATAGTCTCATCAACAACTGTTATCTCAGGTGTAGCAACAGGGCAGGGTTCTTCTATCGTTTGGTTACGGCTGTCGAGGGCTCCGTGGGTTGCCTCAAAAAATCATGGTTCCTCAAAGATTTGTTGAGATCAAAGTGCTCCTAATGTTGTAAAATTGATTTCCTGAGTCTCGCATTCAATAATTGCCATAGCCAATGCCAAGAATGGCTTTGCAAGAATGATCGAAGTCTAGGTGAATTCCCCTTGATGCTCATTATCAATGATCATGAAGTCTACTTTGAGCATAACACCTTGGAATGTAAGGATGACTGACATTGTTCCTCTCGATAACTTTATCGATCGATCAACCAGTTGAACGATCTCTCGTATCTTCCTAATAGGTCCGAGTTTGAGCTCGTTAAATACATAGGTCGGGAGGATATTAATTGGTGAGTCATAATCGATTTGAGCATGGGTAAATATGGTGCCTTTGGTTTCACAGTCAAATCTTGGAAACTGCTTCACTATGTGGCTCTTGGTTTTCCTCCTCAACACCAAAGAAGTGACCATTGACAAGATATGTCTTTCAGTTTTTGTTCTTATCCTGACCGACTTTTTCATCATTAATTTGTTTACTACAAATCCTTTAAGATCGGGGAAGCGTTCAATGGCTGAATCGCGGAAAGTTCAAAAATCAATACTTTCTCCACTGGTTCCCATAAAGCCAGATCCCAATTCTTCATATCTTTTTTAGATTCAACTTTTATGTATTTATCTGGATTTTCAAATTTTTGGGTGTTTTTGAATATTTCAATGTTTTTCGTATTTTCGGTGTGGTGTGTTGATGTGGTGTCTATATATGATGAGGGATCTTGATTTGCCCAGTAAGAGTCATAATCAGAGTCATCCATAGGGGAGTAATACGTAGGAGTGTCTTTGTGAGAGTCATCCCTAGGGTGATCATATTCTCTAGGTTTCTAACTATTCTTAGAATTTTCAACATGTGATTCAATCTTTTCCTCATCCATTTTTATATCCGAGCTACCAGAGAGAGAAATTAATCGGTTGATAAACTTTCTAAATTTATTATCCATTAATTCTAATCTCTTATTTATTCTCGAAATATCATCTTACAAAATATTTTCATAATCAACCATGGGAGCAGTCGGTGTGTGTTCTTGTATTTGAGATATGGTCATTTCATCTTTCACATTCCTGTATGAGTTGAGAGGAGATTCTCTTGGACTATCCAATATATGATTGTTACTTCTTGAAAATTTCTCTTAAAAAATTATGAAGGAGTCTGCTTTGTGGAAGGATTTTACGGGAATCTGTAGGTCTCATATTTAGCATGTCGTGACTCAAGCATGCAATGCTGATTTGAGTAGAATCCACTTCCATTGTCATGATTGATCGTATCCCCAAATAATGGAAACATACATGGTTAATAAGTGTCACTATTATCAGAGTTGTCCTCTTTATATATAGGTCGATCGAAGGAGTGGTATTCGGTTTGGTCAATAGGGATTTGGTCGTTATGGTCAATCCAACCTTGTTGATCATTAGGTGTGGACCTCTCCTTGCAGTTTGATCGGGCCATCATATTATTCCCTATGGTCAAGTCTGCATGCATTTTCGTGAATTGTGGAACTGTCCCAACAAGATTGCGATGAAACAATGAAGGTGGTTGGGTTTGGTTTCTCGGCCAATCACTAGTCGATGTTATGATCCTTAAATGGTTCATAGGTTGTAGTAAGAAATATGGCATAAGTTGTATCATCCCAAGATAACAGTGCGTTCAAAAGTGGTGGAGTGGGAGAATATGATGTTGTGGTGACTTTGATCGGATGATTCGAGTAAAGTGTCTTGGATGAGAAGGCTGGATTCATCCGAGAGTGAAAGTCTCTTGCAATTGTTGGAGGAAGCTAGAAAGAAGAGGGTTTAGATGATTTAGGCCTGACCAAGACAAATTAACTTTTATAATATAGATCAGATAAGTACTCGGACCATTGTCTTGATTTTGTTAAAGGAGGTCGATGATGAATTGGCATGGTTGATCTCCGTGCAAGTGCACAGAATATCCAAAAGAAATGTTTATCAAGGAGATTGATGGTATAAATGTGTGGCTTTTGATCTTCGAAATCGATTTATACACACCAATGCAAACAGAAATCAAACCCAAGGTTCACTAACTCACACAATGAAGCCGTACGAGTTCAGCAATTATCTTTTCAATTTTAGTTGGTAATAAGACAATCATGGAAAAAATTTAAGTGAGTTGTTAGGTGCCGAATATTTTCTTAAAGACTAGCATGAACTCTTATAACTAGTTGCACCTACCTTCAGCTAGTATGGCTGTAAGTGCATATCGTAAAACGGCTAGCCGTGTTACTTAAGGACAATGCCTTACATAGTGTCCTTTAAACCACCCACTCTGCTAAGGACATCTGAACCGCTTACCGACTACCCATCTATCTTCACTAAGAAGTAGCTAATCATTTTTACAGAATCAGTAGCCAATATGAAAATTCATATTTGGGCTATAGCCTTAAGTGTCATATGTCTCTCACTTAAAAAGAATAAATGAATCCAAGGTCGGGGTTTCTCTCCTGTAAAAATTCTTGATTTTATGGCTTAATTTAGTCGACTTTGTTTAGCAGGCCCAATTTTAATTAGGTAATCACTGAAAAATTAATGTGAGCACAAATACATATCTACTGTATAGTCCCAATTTCCTTTTAATATTATGTGATAAAACAGGAAGAAGAAATTCGGAAAAGCCAATGCACGTGAAAACCGATGATGTGTGCTCAGTTAGAAGACGTGCAATGATTCCTTGCAATCTCCACGTGGGATGCAATACAAGAATTGAAAATTTATTCTAAATGAATGCAAGCTAATGAAAAATCGCACCTAGTAGAAAGTTCTATTAGCCGAGAAGAAATGAGTAAAATTTTTGACTTAATTGAATGATCTAATGTGTGTCTCAAGTTATGTGCAGTGTGGTCCTTAGTTATACGAGCACAATAAAAAATTTATAATAAAAAATCTCTAATAGTTGTTTGTGCAGGTCTATCCTAATCGCCACTTAAGTCGGGCCCCACCCTCACCAGAGAGTGAAACAGGCCATGACACACCACGGAAAAAGTTCAACGTCCTGTTACATACGCGAGAGTCTAAATGGACACTGCTATAAATGAGAAATTATTTATAAAAAAATTAAATTGCATAAATAAATCCTAAACATTATACTCTCTCACGAATCGACTCGATTTTAATTTAATTGCGGCTTTTAAGAAGTTGATGAAGATGCGTCAGTTTGCGAGCCGCTCCACGTACGTCGGGTACCTCAAAAGAAAAATAGGAAATAAAGTTAAGAGAGACACTAAAATAGTAAAATAAGAAAATAAATGTCGGAAGTAAAATGAATATAAAGAAAAATATTATGGAAAATATACAACGAAGATTCTGGGGTCAGAGTACCCGAATGCGGAAAATCGAACACCAAGAATTTCCAGACAAAGAACTAAGCCGTTTGCCTCCCCATTAACGACGCCATATGACGAATTCTAAATCGCCCTTTTAATTTGCGTGAAATATCGAGCGTTAAAAATGTTGTTTCGTTGTAGGCGGGCAATCGAAATCGATCAAGAAATAACCACAAGTAATTAAATCAATTTCAATTCAAAGTGGTTTTATGTTTATTTTACTTGGGCAAGTCCAAGGTCGAACTGAAAGAGGCAAAGGAACAACCTAGAATTTTGTCTCTCAAAGTTCATGCACGGTTTCGAGGCGGTATTTTTTTGGTAGTTTTAATGCAATTTGCGATGCAATATGCAAATGTGGCCAATTTTAGGGACTAAAATACGATTTTCAATCAAACTATGTTCGAAAAATACGAAACTTGACTGAGATGTTAATGATGATGAAATTAATGCACTGTAATTTTTTTTTGAAATTTTGGATGCAAGATAAATATTTTATGAATTTATAAATGCAAACACAATGAAATTCAATAATTAATTATAATAAATAATCAACCTAATTATTTTCTAGAGACAAAATTATCCAAGATTTATCACTATTATTGATCTAAAAGAAACTTAATCCTAAAAAATACTAGATTTAATACCTATTAAAAATTAAAGATCGAAATGGTCAAAATGATTTTTACACGGTAAAATATGCATGCAAATGCAATTCTTTTTAGGCACATAATGGGTTATTACTTATGAATTTCAGAGCACATAATGGGTGAAATATGCAAATTATCACAAGAAGCTTAATTAATAATTAACGACAAGTCACAAGAATATCACAAGCATGCCATGATGTAGAGAATTAATAATAGAAAAAAATGAAAATTTTTGATAAATAAAATGATCAAGGAATGTTGCTTAGACAATATGTAGAAGTCAAGGTTCTAACTGTAATTACAATAAATAAATAAATATAGGACTTACAGTGCGAGGAGTTAATAGTAATTTCCCACTCCTTCTAGTTGTCTCTACAACACGTGACCTCTGGTGGCAATACCCGATAAGTAATTAGGCAAAGTGGCGAGGGGCTTTACGTAAAATTCTTAGAGGGGAACATGCACTGCACGTGCCCTCTAGGCGGTGGGCATTTGACTGGAAATATTAGGACCTGCAAGGGCTTCTTCTCCAATTCACCCACTACACGTGGGTGTCACGTGAGAATGTCCTCTGTATCAAGTGATTCGGGGGCCGGCGAGTGGAGGGATGCACTGGAGGCGTAAGGCGGAGCAGCGAAGCGAGGGGGGGCAAGCCTGGAGGTATGGCTGAAAGGATCGTGGCTCCTGGAAGGTGAGGTCAAAGCAAAGTGGTGAGTCGGGGACGCTCGGGAATGGCGGTGTTGTACACCAGCAGAGGAGGATGGATTTGCAAATCCTAAAGATGGCAAATGTGTAGGCTG
This sequence comes from Ottelia alismoides, assembly GCA_037367405.1. Taxonomy (NCBI): domain Eukaryota; kingdom Viridiplantae; phylum Streptophyta; class Magnoliopsida; order Alismatales; family Hydrocharitaceae; genus Ottelia; species Ottelia alismoides. Next base: position 60,965 of record JAZKJV010003813.1, on the reverse strand, counting down.
CAATGATGAACAGAGGAGATTGTGTCGTCGTTGCAATGGTGGCATCGCTAAGGAGGAGTAGAGAAAGTTGTGGTGGCGAAGAAATCGAAGTTGTCTTTGGCTCAACGACGATGGCCAGACATAGGCACTAGGCGGCAAAAGGGAGCTGCCATATTGCAACGAGGTTGGGAGAACCTCAGACCTCGCCAATTTGAAGGAGGAGGAGGGATGTTGTCACCACCAGCTTCTCCTCAATGATGAGTCTAATGACGGATGGGTTTAACGGAGGAGCAATGACGCTTAAATATCGAAAGGGATTGTGACGGAGATGGAAGGTGCGTCGAAGATGGATTTGACGAGGAGCTTTGATCTGGAGGTATTGTAGTTGGAAAGGGAGGATCTAGAAAGAGACAACGTTCGACCCAATTGGAAGGCGATAGTCGATTGATATGATGTGGATTAGAGTTGGAAGCTGATCGGGAAGGTGTGAGGAGGGTAATAGATGGTTGTGAGATTTACGAGGGACGATGGTGCCGCCCACTCCTGATTGGGAAAGGGGATGAGGAAGGAGGTACATCGGCTGTCCGATCTGCCAAGATCAGACAACCGAGGTTCTGCCACGTGGCAGTACCTGAGTTATTTTTATTTTTTTAACTTTTATTTTTATAAATATGAATATGTAAATGACTCAAAAATTTATGACACGTGGCGGCTACAGGAGCGGTCACATGTCAGCACCACTAGAATCGGAAAAAATAAATACGAAGAAAACTATGTAGAAAATAGTGAGTGACCTCAGATCAAAAATTTCTCTTCACTAAAGTTGCTTGTCTCGATGAGATCTACAACTTTTATAAAGAGACCAAAACCAAAATTGATCATTTGTGCAAAGTAATATTTATGGGGTATGCCATGTACATATAATACCTTGATTTTAAGGTTTTATAATTTTTTTTGTTATTTTAAATGAGATAAAAAATCTAGAAAGAATATTATAAAATCAAAGATAAATATTGACATATAAATATATTTTTAAAATTTTTTATTAAATAAGAAAATAAAGAAATAAAATAAAATGTGAAAGTGGCATTTTTTGTACAAACATTTAGTGAAGACTCGGACTCACTTAATTTCTTTGATTTCAATCCCAATTCAGATTTAGATTTTTACGCAATTTAATAAAACTTTCATCAAATAAAATAAATGAAAAAGAATTAAAATAATATGAGTCAATTATGTACATAAAATATCAGGTCAAAAACTGCTAAAATACAAAATGTACAAAAGAGGTCCAAAACCAAACTTTCATGTATGAGCTCCAATTCACTTGAACTTGATATTGTTTTGAAGGTATTTTAATGTACATTACTCTAAAAGTGAGTAGGATAAAACAGACACTGTGTGGAGGAGATATCATGGTTTTAGTTAAGAAATCCTACGAGTAGGGTTTGGATCTTTAGTCCACTTATTTTTGTCAGTGAATTTTTTGTATTTTTATTTATCTGTGCACAATGGAGGCGGTTTCAGGTCAATTGTAGTTAGCTTGAATTAATTAACAATCGGGGAAGTTCAACTATTTACATGTCAATTAGACAACAATTTTTGGCTTCTTATTTTATGCAATAATAAGTAATAAAATGCAGTTCTTATCAAAACATGCATGACTGCTAATTATGCCATATAAATGAAGAAATGCCAATGAATTTTAGGGATTTGAGCATAATTCCTGACTTTTAGAGTGATGAATCTGAGATTCATCAGTGATACATATCAATCCTATCCATGATAATTAGATCCAATTTAATTATCCTATATATCTCTATCCACACGTTAGTTGTGATAACTAAACCCTATTATTATCCATTTTTCATTGCTCATATAATATTTCTCATGGAACAGTTCTCAAACTCTTTCGAGAATTGTATGCCTTCTCCTTAGATACTTGGAGATAAGGTGAGGATGATTGTATATTCCATGTATAGTTAATAGGATATTGAGATCATATCTCAAATTTAGAGCTCGAGAACCTCTCAAAGATGTTGGATTAAATCAAAGTTGTGAATCTAATCTTCTCACTGCATTCGAATCATATTCAGATTAATGTCCAACATTTGGACTAATATCAAATTACTTATCTACTGAGAGGAGTCGCTAATATCCAAACATTTTTCATCACTCCCTCGGAATGGAAGTTTCATGGTAATACAATCATTTCTGATCACATCACCCTCAATTATTCCTAATACATGTACATCCTGCATACTGGATAACCTAGAATAAACTCGATGTTTTAGATCACAATTGAAATGTCTCCTTCATTGATTTGTCATTAAGTTTCTCATTTGATCATTCGGAGTTGGTATTGATCATATAATTTCCAAAATCATATATCATACCAATGTATTTATCATATACTTTCCAAAAGCATACATCATACCTACAAATTTAGTCAAGCTTCCAACCTGAGATGATCGTGCACATAATTTAATCCCAATGTGTCATGAGTGATCTCATGCCTTTAAGTTTAGTAATGAACATGTATGATCCCTTTGAGAGATCGTATTAATCATATGCCATTTTATGTACACTAGCTTGTCCTTTTATATAACTTTAATTGGTCATCAACGTATTAGTCTACCAAATGTACATACTCAGATATATAGTAACATAACTATCTACAGTCAGAGGATGTGTGCCTATATCATGACAATATATTACATAGGACTTGGCTATCTCGATCTGTTTAGGTCAACTCATTGACCTAACTGAACTAACTCCTCTCAATCTCAATTCCTATGCAGAGGATCCACATCAAGAAGTAAGTCATATATCCTCGGTTTCCCTATCTTCAATCCCTTTCCTCCACGCTCTCATGGCCGAAAAGCGCATCAAAAAGTTTCAGAAAGATGACCCCGATATGGCACGGTTTTGTAAAGAAAATATCACTATAAAGGTTCCATTTGATGAATATGTGGCTAACCATCCTGCAATTCAAAAATACCTTATGGTGAGATGCTCACCTACAAGGGTTTGCAGGAAGAAAGATAACCGAAATATAAATACACATGTCTTATTAGTAGCCACAACCTATTGTCTCAAGAATCAAACTTTGCCACGGAAAAAGAGAGAATTTGGTGCTCATTATGTGGAGAGTCGTATTGACGACAATGCATTTGCACACACACTCTTAGATAATGGTTCTTCAATCAACATACTTCCCTTAGCATTATATCAAAAATTAGAGTTGGGACCACCTCGCAAATCTAGAGCTTTACTCCAATTCGCAGATCGTTCAGTGAAGAGACCTAGTGGAGAAGTGAAGAATGTCGTTATCTCGATGGAGGGACTGAATTATCTGGTTGACTTCACAGTCTTGGACATGGAGACCCCCAATCATTGGAGAGAATCTCAGATTATTCTCGGACGGCCCTTCCTTAGGACCGTTGGCGCAACTTTTGATTATGGTACGGGAATGATGAAGTTCCGTTCTTTAGGCGGAGAAGTGAACCTTCATATGAAGCAAACCAAATGTCAGCGACCTGATTCAGAGAGTAGTACAGAGTACTCATCTTCGGAGGCAGATTGTAGGATGATTAGCACAGTTAGGATTTGGGGACAGATATCTTCTGGACAGAGCGAGTCCCTTTCATCTAGAAAGGGTATAGTGGATGATGCAGTTTGCCAAGTGTTGTCTGATGTTGCGAGAGATGCATCTACCTATCCCATGATGACACAAAGATCCATCTGGATCTGTCAGTTCCATCCTCTTCGGAACGATCATGGGTCATAGATGATGAGCCGGACGCGGCTTTGGCCTAACTACCACGTTACTTTGGCGATCCGACTCCCCGTACTTCTGAGTTGGTGGCGAGTACTACTCAGCTTGTACCACCTTCATGCAGCACGAAACCATATTCAGATTCAGTTCAGCCAGATTTGCTTGATGATACCACATTTCCAGAACTAAAAGCACTACCTCCTATACTCAAGTATGCCTTTCTTGCGGGTCCCAAAGAGAGCTATCCTGTCATCATTAGCTCATACTTAACTTTAGAACATGAGTCTAGGTTGTTAGAAGTCTTAGGGAGGAACCGCATAGTAATAGGCAGGACAATATCAGATCTCGTGGGGATCAACCCCGCTCTCTGCTCGCATCACATTTTTACTGAGGATAATGTGAGACCTTCCCGTGAGTTCCAAAGGAGACTTAACCCCAATTGAAGAAAGAGATTGAGAAATGGTGCAACGTAGGGTTTCTATACCCTATTTCTGACTCCAAGTGGGTGGCCCCACTTCATGTTGTCCCTAAGAAGTCGAGAATTCGGATGGTTACCAACGAGGAGGGAGTAGAGATCGCGACACGAGCACCTATGTCATGGCGTGTCTGTGTTGAATACAGACGCCTGAATGCTATGACCAAGAAAGATCACTTTCCCTTTCCTTTTATTGATCAGATCTTGGAGAGACTCGTAGGGAAAGAGTTCTTCTGTTTTCTTGATGGGTACTCAGGCTACAACCAGGTGGCCATAACCCTTGAGGACAAGGAAAAGACCACATTCACATGTCCATTTAGTACTTATGCTTTCAGGCGCATGCCATTCGGATTCTGCAATGCCCCGGGCACATTTCAGTGGTGCATAATAGCCATATTTACCGAGATGGTGGGAGATTTCCTGGAAGTGTTCATGGATGACTACTCGGTCTATGGTGATTCTTTTGATACATGTTTTGCGCACATGGACCAAGTCCTCACGAGGTGTAGAGAGGTGAATCTGGTACTCTCCTGGGAGAAGAGTCACTTTATGGTGACGGAGGGTATCGTGTTGGGCATGTCATCTCCAAAAGGGGAATGGAGTTTGACCCTGCTAAGGAGAAGGTGATCAAGAAACTCGATCCACCTACCAACGTGAAGTCAGTGCAGTCATTCTTAGGGCATGTTGGATTCTATAGGAGATTCAAAAAGGATTTTTCAAAGATCGCTCGCCCACTGACTGAGCTCTTAAGGAAAGACACAGAGTTCGTTGTAGATCACAGGTGTCTGGAGGCCTTTGAGCTCTTGAAGAGGAAGATTTGTGCCTTGCCTATCCTACGAGCTCCTTACTGGTCTCTCCCCTTTGAGATCATGGCTGATGCTTCAGATTTCGCTATAGGAGCTGTGTTAGGACAACGGCGAGAGGGGATCTCATTTGTGATCCATTACCGAGCAAAGTATTAAACCCTACACAGAAGAATTATACAGTGACTGAAAAGGAAATGCTCGCAGTGGTATGGCCCTTGAGAAGTTCATATCATATATTTTAGGCTCTAAGGTGACAATATATAGATCGTACAACCTTTCGATATTTAATAGAAAAGAAGGACGTGAAGGTGCATCTTCTTAGGTGGATTTTACTTCTCCAGGAATTTGATTTGGAGATAAAAGATAAACCAGAAGTGAAGGATGTTGTGGTTGATCACCTTTCTCGGATTGAACTTAAGGGTTCTCCTGATTATGAGTGGATTAGAGAGACTTTCCCAGGTGAGTCAATTTGTGTTATTGACTCACTCCCATGGTATGCCAACATGGTGAACTATCTTGTCTCCAAGTAGGTTCCCCATGGTTGGACTAGGAGCAGCATTGATCGACTGAAGTCAGATTCGAGGAGATACCACTGGGACGATCGTTTACTTTTCTTCGAAGGACCGGATTGTGTTTGGAGAAGGTGTATTCCTCAGGAGGAATACCAGAGTGTCCTAACATATTGTCATTCATTTGAGGCTGGAGGACACCACTCGGGAAAGAGAACTGCTCACAAAGTACTTCAATGTGGATTGTATTGGTCGACCTTGTTTAGAGATGCTATTGATTTTGTACGGTCGTGCCCGATCTATCAAAGGATGGGAGGGACAGTTGGACAGAGAGATGAGATGCCCATGCAACCGATGATTATTTGTGATGTTTTTGATGCATGGTGCATAGATTTTATGGGTACCTTTCCCAACAGCCAAGGACATGAGTACATATTTTTGGTGGTTGATTATTTATCAAGGTGGGTGGATGCTATCCAAACCTGAACCGCAGACAGCAATACTGTCTGTAAGTTTGTGAGAGACCATATCATTGCTAGGTTCGGGGTGCCAAAAGTTTTGATATCTGATGGGGGTATTCATTTTGTGAATCGAGCTATGAGATCTTTAGCTAAGGACTATGGATTTGAGTATAGAGTTACTAGTCCTTACCACCCACAGTCCAAAGGCATGGCAGTGGTTTCGAACAGAGAGGTGAAGAGTATTTTGCAGAAATTGGTTCATCCCGATAGGAAGAACTGGTCTCAGCTCTTGGACCTGGTTCTGTGGTGCTATAGGACAGCCTACAAGATACCATTGGGTACTTCACAATTTATAATGATCTATGGCAAGCCATGCCATCTGCCCACAGAGTTAATTCATAAATCTGAATGGGCATTTAAGAATATTAATTGGAGTTGTCACCTAGGGAAGCTTTGTCGAGACTTGAACTTGAACGAGCTCGTGGAAATCTGAAACAGGGCATATGACAACAGTTTGATTTATAAGGACAAAGTAAGGAGATGGCATGATCAACAAATTAGGTGCAAAGACTTTGCCCTTAGACAAAAGGTATGGTTGTTCAATGCCAGGTTGAAGATGTTCCATGGGAAGCTAAAATCTAAATGGACGGGTCCCTTTGTGGTTAAGAAAGTGCACGAGAATGGAAGTGTAGAGATAGCTGATCTCACAGATGGTGCACAATCTCATGTGGTGAATAGACAACTGTTGAAGCATTTTGTTGATTCGAAAGAGCAGTTAGTCCAAGTTGAGGTCATCAACTTCATACAGAGTGAGAACATAGCAGATACATCTTATTACTCTTCGTGTAGATGCAGCATCAAGATTCAACATCTTATAAGATTCAATCACTCTTGTATATTCTCCCTTCTTTGTATATTCTCCAGATCACATCGATTCTCACACTTGCCCCTGTCCTATACTTAGACTGACCAGAGCCTAAGTATAAAGGGGACCGATGCCCGTCATGTGTATATACTCATCCATTTCTCCTCTTGACCTCATCCGCCCCATTTGTTGTTGTTCTTCTACACTTAGGCTGACTAGAGCCTAAGTATTGGGGATGGATCGACTTCTATACTTTTTATTATTTTAGCCATCCTATGCTTTTTGTCTTTTTCTCACTTCTTGTGCTCTGAGGGCATAACACATGCTAAGTATAGGGGGGGCATGCATATATTACATATATACTTTACCCATAGCTCGTACTTTCACGTATTTTTATACATATTATACAATATATGGGGTGGGCAAAAAAGAAAAAAAAACATAAAACAAACTAAGATTTTTTTCTAAAAAAATCTTATAAAACTTTTCAAAAAAATTGTTTTTTCCCTTATTTCCCTAAAACAATTTTTTCATAACAAAAGTAATCCTTTCTTATTTACTTATCTTTTTACAAAAAAAGAAAAACTTTTTCAAAAAAAACTTTCTTATTTTCCTTTGTTTTTTTAAATATTTTTGAAAAAAAAACTTTTTTCTAAAAAAAACTGACTAATAAGTTGGTTTAATCCCTGACACAATTCACTTTCACGCAAGACTAGTGAATTTCAAGAACACTTTGTTTAAAAGGTCTTGAGATTTTGAGTTAACCAACCTTAGTCCTTAGGGTCCTTGACTTAATTATTCACATTTCCCTAGTTTGAAATATTTGTGTGCTATATTGCATGCTTAGTCTCTACCTTAAGAATATGATCAACAACTTACATACACGAATGCAATTATGATGGGATGAGTTGAAATTTCACTTTAGGAACTGGGATGAGGGATTTGAGTTTGGACTTGATTTGGTGATGCTCGAGGATGGGATAAAATCATTGAAGGCATCATGAAACCTGAGTGTTAATATCTTTAGCCAGTATGAGAACATGGTTTTTGTACTATCTATTGACAATTACCTATGTGTCAGGGTGTGATAAAATAAAAAAATTTCGATCAGTGTGCGCCAACTCTTGGTAAAAGCAGTGGAGCTAGCCAAAATACTACAAAGGAATTAAATGTTAAAGAAAAGCTCTCATTCCACAAAATCAGTTATCAAAAGAGCTTCCACCAAAGGCGAGCGCTCCCAACCATTTCAAAAGTGTCCACTTGGACCACCGCTATTAGGACCTGGAGTCGGGCTTGCACCAGAAAAGGGCTCTGCATCGTAAATGCTGCAAGTCTGGGTGTAGAAGGTATAATAGATACTCAAAAAAGACACACCCCCGTGTACTACCAAGAAAACAAGTCCATACGTCTCCAACAGCTCTTGACAGACGCACTGATTGACACCAAAAAAATATGTGTTGCGTAATAAGGCACCTGAGAGGATCCTTGTTCCAATGAGAGGGATAGAAGAAATGACACAATCCTATGCCCTCCATCAACTGGCCTTCCATCTACACTTTCAAGTTTGACAACTAAAGAGACGGTGGATTGGATGAAAGAAATGGTTTATTCCCTAGTGTTGAGGATCAAGTCCTTAGGAGAGTCTCTTGGACGGAACCTTGGGTGACGTTGTGACTCTACTCTTGTAACTGCGGTCAACACTTAAAGTCATATCCCTACTATATATGTATACAAAAATAGTCTGATGATTAGGGAAATTGAATACCTTTTGACTAGAGCTTGGCTCAGCTTGGAATTTTAGGATCTCTAAAACTGGGAGTTCTTGAACGGATCAAGTCTTGTATTCACATGCACAGCCAGGGATTTATCCAACTTATTCATTCTTTATTTGCTCGAGGACTAGCAAAGTTTAAGTATCAGGGGGTGATGAATCCACAATTCATCATCCCAATATCTTGATCTTAGCAAAATCCTCGAGTAAAATCCCAGAAAAATGTTGATAAAATCAATAAATTAACAAAATGACTCTTGTAAATAAAACACACTAATTACTGTGTATTAGATTGTACAAAATAAATTAACACTAAAAAGCCGTAAAATTAAAGAAGTTTTTCACATGTAAATAACCCAAAACTTCATGTATTTTTAATAATTTTATTTCAACTTCCTTTTGGCTTCTTTCTTCAACTTGTTCATTACAATGTATATAAAAATATAAAAATACAAAACAAATTTCACTTCAAATAAATGCTCGTAGATCCCAAAGAGAAAAAGTCATAAAGTCCAACTTCCAAGCAAAATTCTCGCTTCGTATGAACTCCAAATTCACCAAGCTCACTTTTAAAGTTTAAGTTAGAAAATTATCTATCCAATGGAAGTGGTTTCAATAAAATCGGAGCTCATTTGCAAAATTTGAATTTTGGGACCTAGATGTACATTGTATATTTTTGTACATATTCATTCTTTCGTCATTTTTTATTTTATATCTCTCCAAAAAAATCATTGTTGTATTGTATTTTAATTATATTATTTTATAGTATTTTTTTGTTGTAAATATCTCTTATTAAAAAGACAAAAAAATACAAATTAGAAAAGTAAACAAAAGAATGGTACATGGTGTTTTGTCTTCTTTTGTAAATTCTCCACTATTTGTCTTCTCTTTTTATTTTATTATATTTAAAGTAGCCTACTTTATTTATTTATTTATTATTTAATTTTCATTCTCTACGATAAGAACCAATTCAACTCCATTATTCGACCATTTTTTCAACTTCCCATTCAACTCCATTAATAATACAACCTCCCGTTCAACTCCACCACCTTAATAACTTCTAATTCTTTCCTCTTTATATACATCTCATTCTCCTTATTTTTGCCCTTGATTCATCTTTATGTGAGGAGAGCCTTGTTCCCAGAGTTGTATCGATGACAGCGACGCAATCACGGTCGAGCGACGACAGCCCTCTCTCCGGCGAGATCCATTGGTTTTTCGGCCAACATCACAACCACCACCACGTGCTGCTCGAGCACATCGCTCGCCTGCGATTCGAGCGAAGACCGTGCTCTCGTGAGCACTCCATAAGAGACCATTTCCAACGTAGGTATTTTTCTTCTCATTTTTTCATCATAGTTATTTTGTTTGCAATTTTTTGTCATATCACCACCATTACATCTCCATTTGTTCTACATAATCATCTCTACCTCCATTATCACATTTTTTCCTATCATGTGCGTCCCCTAATTAAGAAAACAATATTATATAAAAAATTTAAAACAATTTTTTTAATTATTACAGCAGCAAAAGAAAAATAAAAAATTTAAAAAGGTAACGGAGGGGGGGGGGGGCGCAGCGGCTCCAGCGCTGCCGCCCCACCCTCCTCTCCTCCTCTGTTTCCCCCCATCAACGCTGCCACCGCGCGCGGGCGACGACACCACCACCAGCCCGCGCGCGCGGGCCATGCCTCAATGCCTCCAGCAGACGATCAGCTCCACGAGCGTGGCATCGCCGCCCTCCTTTGCCTCCCTCACGCGCATTCCAGCCACTGCCTCCTCCGCCAGCGCACACCTCCGCCACCCACGCCCACCGCCGACCCCACCGCCGATTCAGGCCCCCTCCTTTTGGGTTCATCTCCACCTACGAGGGGAAGAAGAAGGTCTTCTCTAGTTTATTTTTTTATTTTGTAAATATTGCAATAAATTCCTTCGTAGTATTTATAATTGCAGTTTAGTCCCTGTGCATAAGTTTAAGTTGTCTTTTAAATTTCTGTTTTCCACAAAGACCCCTGTGTTTGCTTATTAATTTGGACATCTTTTGAGCATCATTTTGTTCAATGAAAAATGTCATTGTGTTGAGCAACTTATTCTCTGTCATCTGAATATTTATTTATATTTTTGTGAGTTATTATGAATTACTTAAAAATGTTCAATTGAAAAGTTGCATATTTTACCCAAATTGAGCTCTTAAATTTATATCTCACACACAGTTCTCCAAAAATTCCACAAAAATTAAGAATGATGACTTGATAAGTGATTGATATACTAACCAAATTTCATCTAAAGTAGAGTTGTTGTGTGCCTGAAATAAATTATAGAGTGATTTTAATATTTGATTTTTAATTAAATCCACGTACATCATTTTCGTAAAATTTCAAGTCTCCTGGATTCTATGTGAAAATACCTTTTTGGGATAATTCGCACTCTGATTAATTCGACATTGTGGATTAATTAGAATTAATTATCACTATCACTTTGTTTTCACTAAAATTACATAAAAAATTCATATATTGTCAACAAATTCCATTAATATTACTGTAACTTTAATGCATCATGTTTATATTTCAATAAAATTTTCATAATTTTTGCTTACTGATTGTGTGAAAAATTGCAAAAAAACCCATAAAAAGTGTGCATTTTTACTTATTGCATTTTAATTTCTAAAATTCCAAAAAAAATGTATCTTGTATTCATCATTCGATTAGGATTATAGGAAAAATATAATTTGGCTAAATTGAATTAATTTCCTATTAAAATTAATTCGGCTAAGTTGTGTATTCTCTTAGTGTCTTAATTCAACCGCATCTCGCATTACCATTTCATTTTGCGTTAAAAAAATATTAAAAAAACGCATTTGGAAATCTACATCTAAAGTTTTGAATTGAACCCGAAGTTGTTCCTTTGCCTCCCTGAGTTCAACCTCGGACTTGCTCTGGTTATAAATTCAGCTGAGACACTCTTCACGGAGATTTTCTCTCGGTTCTGATTGAATCGCTAAGTACACATACTGCAACGTGTCCGAATTAATCATCGTATTTAGTGACTCGTCACGTACGCGGAAGAGTTGTGGGCGTATGATTCTCATGCTCTGATTGCGACAGATCTAGCATCCCAGATGATGTCAAGGACGTGTGATTTGATGTGTCAGGAGGCATCAGATCTAATGGCTAAAAAGGTTGCTGATATCGGCGGTTGAGATGTGATCTGGCAAATGGGAATATATCCGACGGTAGATGAGGTCTCTAGAAGAACAGCTCCTAAGCAAGCTTTAATGGGCCGCTGGAGGTGATTCACAAGTCTGATGAACCGACCGAAGGGGGCTGTAGCATCATGGATGTGCTCCACGTTTGGTGACGAGCTCCGATGGAGGAGACCACGACTAGATATTCGTGGTTGAAGTACCACCTTGGACTGCTCCGCCTGAGTAGACCGGGGAGAAATGGGGCTCTTGTGTGTGAACCATTTTATGCAATGGGAAGACCGCTCGGAGGTGTAGCTCCGGTGAGGTTTTATTGCAAGTAAAGACGAAAGAAGCGGAGGGGAATGGAGCTTGACTCCTAGTAGATATGAAGGAAGGAGTTGCGACCTTAATCTCGATCTGGGGATCGACTCTAAGGGTGATCAGGGTACAGTGCGAAGGTGAGTGTTCGTAAGGGGATCGATCGATAAGGATGTGAAGATGAGATGAGGCTCCTTAGGAATGGGGCAGAGCAACTAAACGTGCGATGGTGCAAAATGGAATGAAAGAATCGAACATGTAAATGAAGGGGATACGAGGGATACCTGAATGTTGGAATGAGTTCCTGAGCTTCAATCAAAGGTAACCGGCTGGGTTGTGGCCTCTACTAAGCTATGGAAGGTCGGGAGGCTAGATGCAGCGGCGCTCGCCGGCCACGTAGCTGAGATGCGTGAACCATGCAACCAAACTCCGCTCCAAGGATGGCCTCCGGTAGCTCTCACTCAACCAAAGCTTCCTAGGGGTAGAAGAAAGGGCGAGGAACGAGCTGCGTGACAGGGGAGGCAAAGGACATTATTTATAGGGTTCCCAGTGGTCTCCGAAGATCGAGCAAGAGCGCACAACCCTAGGAAGATCCACGCCTTCTTGGGGATCCACGAGGATCACAGACCCTAGGACAAGCGATGGGCAAGGATTCTGGTCAAGAGGAGGGCTGAACCAAATGTAGAAAATGGGAGAAGATTCTATGGCAAAGGAAATCAGGTCAGGTCTGCCCTGGAAGAGGGCATTGACCAAAGGTCAACACCCAGTCCCGACCAATCAGAAAAAAGAGATTTATAAATTATTTATAAAACCAATAAAAATAATAAATGAATTCAATATAAAAAGTGTATAAAATAGAAATTGTGTATTATTTTTAAGGTATTTTCTACGATTTTTAATTATTTTTATAAAATTATATACATTATATAGTGCTATATATAGGTACAATATACCAACATATTATGTACAATTATTTTTATTTTTTCTATTTTTGCACAAATACCCTAATTTTGTATTGTATTTATTTTTCACATGTTTTTAGGGTACAAATAATTTTTATTTTATTTTTATGATTTATTTAAATGTATAAAATAAATAGGGTGTGTACATGTATTTTGTACATTTGGGAAAGGATATTATTTTTATTTTTCTGTTTTTTACATTAATTTTGTTTTATTTTTAGGACTATAAAAAAGGATATCTCTCTCTACTTATTTTATTTGGCGATCAGGTCAAGGCTTGACCTTCTTTTGGGGTTTGGGTCACTCTATATTTATTCTAAATACCTCCTTCCTTTTTCATTACCTTTATTCTTTTATTTTTGCACAAATACATGCTAGTTATGCAATATTAGCAAATGCATTCTGAATTCTAACTTATTGTATTTACGCAATTTACGTGATGATTTGACAAGATAAATAGCTAAAATAAAAGAATAAAGAGTGAGAATCAAGGACTCATCACTCCCTATACTTTACCTTTGCTAGTCCCTTAGCAAGCACTTTTTGAAAAAGAAGAGAAAAAGAGAAGAAAAGAAAAAGAAGGAGAATCAACATTGACTATTAAACTTGTCTTGATTAAAATGAAGTATAGAGCTTAGTCAGACCCTTGGATTGTTAGTTTGTCGGAACCTTAATTGGACTTAAGTTTAAGACTCAACAACCTCTAAGCTCCACCAATCTATGTTCAAGACTCCTCAATAATCCAGACCAGAACAAGTCTACATACACAAACACTAATGACCATGAATTTTTTCTTGTACGGCGTGAGTGATATGTAGCTCCCCACCTCAGAAATGACAAATAAACAACCCCCCATAACAAGGTAACTCTAATTCCCTAGTGCAACAGCTCTTTCCTCGAGGAGAGGTGTATTCCCTTCTAAGTTCAAGTGCAACATGCTCAAGATAAAGGGAAAGAAGAGAATGGACCATGACCAGTATAGCCATGTATCCCTGGGGCCCAGCCAGTATAGCTAAGACTCCCGCTGCAAGCTTCATGAGATGAGAAGGTGTAACGTAAGCTTTGCTTTATTTGACTATATACACTCCGATAGGCATTTTATACTCAATTAGGCCTGCCCACTTTTTTGGAGTTTTTCTTTTTGTCCCATTTTTGATGTGTATATGTACAACATATCTACATGGTACAACATATATACATAAGGACTTGTTCCTCATGAGCCAATAGACTATCCCTCTTTTGAAACATTATTGCAACACACAACCCCTGTCTTTAGACCTCAAAACCACCAGACCAAGTTGAGGCGTACTTCCTTCCCTGAAGGAGACGAGAGGTTCCACCTAGAAGTACTACCCTCATATGCTACCCCAATCCAAAGGAAACTGCCTCCTCACCACATCATCCGTAGAGAGCTAGGTGTAAGGTGGTGGTGCAAGTAAAGCCTTTGTCTGTGAGAGCCATGTGTGCGTTGTTAAGTGTTCTACTTAGTCTCATCAAAATGACATGTGAACATAGCCTAGTGGACTCAAAGATATAAGTCACAAATGGACCTGAAAAGTCTTAACACCAAATCCTATAAGGGTCCTCTAAGAATTAGATGGATTAAGGTCTTAACCAAGCTATGTTTTCCCCTTTAATTCCATACTAGTTAAAATGTCAACTATGACTCAGAAGATTATACAAGTATTTACAAGAAATATTTTTATGCAAAATTTTTGAAAATGTTTGAATGCATGCATGAATGTCGAAGCCTTGCAAACTATTTACAATCATTTACACAAGGATTTTTGCAAACTTTTTTTTTCAAACATTTGCAAAACAATTTTATTATATACATAGTTTTGATACAATTATATTTACAAAAATTTTACAAGAAGAACATTTTTACAAACATTTGTACAAAAATAGTTTTTATTAAATAGCTATGTATGTACAATAATGAATTTTATGTACAGGAAAATTTTTGAAATTTTTGTGATCTTTAGGTAAAGAATTTTAGCTAATTTTATTTATTAACACACTCACACAAAGTACGAGCTATGGTGAAGCATATCCGAGTCGCACCTCATCTTCTCAAAATTTTCTCACTCGGATTTGATTGCATCCTACCCCGATTTCACCACCCGCTCCTTCTCCTTGGATCCACGATCCTTGCAGATATCTAGGGGAGGACGGATCTTCCTCAGTTTGCGCACGGGCTCCAAATCTTCTTCGCCACCTGAGAGAACGCATATAAAGTCTTCATTCCTTTGCCCAGAGTAGTAGCTCGCGCCGCACCCTCTCCTTATACCCTAGACTTCTTCCCCTTTGTGATAGCTTTCAGTCGGAGAAAGCAGCTACAACCACGCTCACGCTATACTGCAGGACCTCTGCCACGATTGAGCCTCCCCACCTTCCACAGCATGGTTGAGGTGACGACCCAGTCACCCTTCACCCCCTAGAGCTTTGGATTAATCTCAGACCTTCAGGTACCCGTGATTTGGATCCTAGTTTCAGTTATATAAAATATTTCATCTGTCGCTCCACTATCTCCGACTTGGTGGTCGGAGCTCCATCAGTCACCTATATCCGTTCTGATCGACTCCCACGTTCATCGTCACCCTTCTCCTGTGGCCTCATCATCCAAATATCGGCTCTCCAAGCCAAGATTAGGCTTAAGTTCCCTCCGCCGCCACGCCAGATCCTCCCTTCACCAACCCCCCATGCTTCCCTTTATCTTTAGTCAAATAACATTGACCAGAGCACCTCTCCGGGTCGGAGCTTCATCCCACTGATCGGACCGTCAGTGAGTCAATCGGACCTGTCAACCTGATGCGGAGGAGCGTTGCGAGTCTACCCCCGTCGTCTGATCGTCCATCGGAGCACCGGATCACCGTCGGTTCTTCGATGAACTTCGCCCAGGCAGAGTTCGTCCGGCTTCCTCCTCCACCGACGGATCATCACCTCTCTGGTAGTTCACATCAGAGCCATACATCTCCTGCGCCTGTCAGGCCATTACATCTAACATCTAACGGTCCCCGTACGCCCCACATTCACTTCGTCGTCAAACCGTTGCATGTGCCAGCTGTCAGTACCTGAGCCGCACATCTCCATCCCCTCAGGGAGCGCCACCGGTCACCCCACGTGACCCGTACGACCCGCCTGGGTAATTTGCTCCTCTACCCCTGTCTTTATTTTATTTGTCGTTTAGTATGTAAAATAAAAAGTACATAGGGACCATTTTGCATCTGTGCCCCTATAGCTTTTCATATTTGCATTTTAGTCCTTCTGTTGTGGTTGCACGTGCAACGTCATGTGGACTTTTGGGATATTTGCATGTACTACCTGGACTTCAGTTATGTTATGTTCTGATATTTCAGTATTTGCACTTATACTCCTGTGCGTGCTACATTCTACATGTGCTTAAATTTGTGGAAAAATTGCAGAACGAACCTTGGGCTTTCTATGCACGTCCATCTTTAGTCCTTGGAACTTTTTTCTTTGCATTTAGGTCCATATATGATGTGCCTTTACTTGTTTATTGAATAATTAGCAAATCTCGTCCAAAATTCATGAAATTGGGAAACGTGGCCCCTGCCATGGTGTCAGAATTTCAACGAATTTTTGGGCTCATTTTGTTTGCATTTATAATTTTCAAAAATTTAAAGATCCTAAAAATATCTACTATTTGCTTTAAAAATCAACTAAAAATATTTAAAACCCTTTAAAAATTCCAAAAAAATTGTTATATGTTTATTTTGACTTGCTTCTGATTGTGTCCAATTTTTGGCGCATTTGCCTTTATAAAACACATGAAAATTGAAAACACTAAAAAGCTTATAAAAATCATTAGCAATTAAAAAATAAAAAAAATGTTTTCTTCTTGAGTAGTTAGATTTTAGTTTATAGTTACACATAAAATTGTTGTTGGGATTTTATAGGCTTTTTAAGTATTTTTAACTTGCCTTTAGATCTCAGCTGTACACTGTTTAGCATTTTTGATTTTGTTTCATTTTAAGAAAATCAACAAAAAATCAGAAAATTTTAAAAAAATAACAAAAACATTTGAATATTTCTAAAACCTGAAATTATTTTTATTAGAATTCTATGAGCATTTTTATGTGTTAAATAATTGTTTGATTGTGATTTTGTGAGTGTTTTTACCTTTTTTCCTCATATTAAAAATTCTAAAAAAAAATGAAAAACATAAAATCGACCAAAAATATTTGTTTAAGGATCTCCGACTATTTCGTAGCTTAGGTATACCGTACTCCTTGAGTTCGACCCTAGTATCTATACCAGGTTAAATAAATAGCTACACCGCTTTTTTGTGTTTGATTTGTTGATTTTTATCCTTGGTGGTCTTTCCCCTTTTTCTTGATCGATTCTGATGAGAGTGGTTGAGGTCACAATGACCAGTGACATATTTTACCTTGAGTCGCTCGGGTTCTCGGGTCATCAGAATGGCCCCGTTGCCGGAGAGCACGGCTTAGTTGTCGGTTTTTACTTTTCTTTTTCGGCTTTTATTTTTACTTGTATTTTTCTTAAGAATTTATTTCCACTCCATTTCATTCTATTTTATAATAACTGTGGATTGACACATCTCTATTTCTGACTTTCTTGCGAGGGCCCGACGATCGAGGATGACTTTCTTTTGAGAGTCGAAGCACCGGTGGGAATCGGAGGCGACGCGTTTCTGCATCGAGCCGCAGGAGGATGTAGGAGAGCCGAAACAGGAGTGTAGAGAGCCGTAGCATAGTTTAGTTGGCTTAGTTTTTATTTCTGCACATTATTACTATAATAATATTGGACAGAGACACTCTCAGAGTAGGTAGTTATCTCGTGGTCTGTTTCGCCGAGCACCGGTGTGCATGGGGACCTCACCGCAGATTTCTCGCCGGTTTTGTTTTTGACCGATTTATTTACTGCTTATCTGATTTTCGAAGGATTTAGCCCTTAGACTTAGGATTTTATGTGACTGTGATGTAATAAATTAAGGACAAACCCTAATTATCTACATACTTCTGTAGATCGAATATTGGACTTAATTAATTCACAAAAAGGCAGACTAATCAGGCTCGAGTCCACGTGCCGTGAGGAACCACATATAGCGCGTGTAGGATCCATTGTGGCAGACACCGAGTGGTTCCCAAGATCGGACTCAAGACTTGGTTTGATAACCTGACAACAATGCTTATCGTGTAGAACTTGATTCATCTAAGGCTATTTTCTTCGTGCATCATATAGGTAGTTTACTTTCAGTCTTTATTTTATGCGCGGATCACCATGCATGTAGAGAGCTGGAGTCATGTACGCATTTCTTACTCTGCATGCATCATCATGTTTGATCGCGCATCGGCTTTTTCGCCTTCTCCCCCAGTTTTTGGACTTAAAATAACCAGGAGAACCAAAAATTCGTTAGGTGTTTGTTTTCTTAAACAATATCTAAAAATCAAAAACTATAAAATTGGGACTGCTAAGCACACTTGACCCTAAAAGACACTTCACCGAAAAATTTGTCTTGGGGAGTAATCCCCTCATTGTATGGTTTGGATGAGCGAGAGAGTGACCCGCACACTATGCTAGAGCCATATCTTATTTCTTGATAGACTACCAACCTATTATACGAGATAGTCTGTTGGGAGTATTAGATTCCAATCAGCTCGCTTAATCGCTCTAAAAGACTATCTGATCACCTAATAAAATTGACAAGATAACTGATCAAGCCTTTACGGTCTTGAGCTCCACGTCGAGTAGGTGAATTGGGGTTTTCTTTCTTATCTTGTGTGTTTCCAGATCTCATCCGCATTCACTCGCCACATCAACATGATGGGCAGGAGGTCTCTTAGGTAGCCCCTGGCTGCACCGCTTTATAGCACTTGAGCCTGCTCATCTAAGTTGGTTCGTGAGAGCCGAGACCCTCTCTTCGAACCCGAGTTTGATTCCGCCCTATTCCCCCTCGACCACCCTTCTACCAGTCCTGAGGTGCCCGAGCGGAAACCGCAACAGACATCAGATGATTTATGGGCACCTGAGTTTGAGTCTTTTGCCTTTGCAGAGACCATGGCCAACAGCGAGGAGCGCACTGATGGACACCGTCGGAAAGAGACATATGTATTGGACCAGGATACCATCAATAGCACCATGTTTGCCTCCTAGAGACCATGCAGCGTCAGATCAGAGACCAAGGGGATTTCATGGTGGATATGCATCGTAAGATGGAGCAGTTGCGAGACGATAGAGATCAGCGTAGAGCCATCGTAGGAGGAAGAGATATTCCTGATGACAGAGAGCCTGAAGAGCCAGCACAACCAGCACCACCAGCATGATCGATGAGGGAGTTTCACAACCCTGGTTCGACTCTCACCCATAGATGGATAATGCTTCCAGGTATTGTGGGGAGCTTCAAGTTCCCACTTCAGACGATTCAACTTCTTCCCCGCTTCCATGGGCTTGCGACAGAGTAGCCACACCTCGATCTCCAGAAGTTCGAGATTATCTACAGTACTGTCCACGATCGCCATGTGGACGAGGATACTATTCAAATGATGGCCTTTCCTTTCTCCCTCGTAGACAGAGTAGCAAACTGGCTGAAGCAACTAGGGAGATTTGTTATTACATGGGAACAACTCCGAACCAACCATTTGAACAAGTACTATCCACTCGGTCGGACCAACGCAGCTAGGACCCTGATCAACAACTTTTCCTTGCTCCCCAACGAGCAGTTTCACGAGGCATGGGATAGGTTCAGGGAGCTCACAGACCGGTGCCCACATCATGATATATCCAAGACCAACCTTGTCCAAAGTTTCTTCTGCGGGCTTACACCGACGTTGCAGGGGCTAGTCAATGCTTCCTGTGGGAGTTTCTACTTCACCAAGGATGAGGATCAGGTCTGGGCCATATACGAGGAGATGGTCGAGAACTATACAGTGATGTCCCATACCTGATTGTACACTCAGGGGAATCCCAACCCACCAGTCATGTCATATAAGAGGACAACACATGTTGAGGCCGGTCCTTCTACTTCTACAGCATCTGCAGCGCAGGTAGAGTCAACAGCAACTGATATGGGAAATATTAGCGAGAAGTTAGACTGGATTGAGCTGATAGAGAACAAGCAGTGCTAGGGCATGTCACAGATTGATCTGATGGCACAGACACTGAGTGACCTGAAGACCCATATCATGTATCTGCAGGAGGCACAGACAACTTCTTAGACCTGTCTCAAGTCACGGGCAGGTCCCAACAACAGAGACAGTTCATCCCATCACTCGAGCCAACCCAGACAAGCTCACCTTATTCAGGCAGAGTCGCACCAGCAGCCGCAGCAGTACTACCAACCACCACCATCTCAGGAGACTCAGATGGTTGTGTACCAGCTGGATCATCCCATGGCAGTCCTCCCCCCACCCACTTACGAGCAGGAATCATTGATGGATGTCAACGGGATCTGGTATGATCGACCTCAGCCTGGGATCTAACGAGACCATCCCGGATTTTGTCGGTCGATTGGAGGACCCAACTCCCAACAGCAGCCTCCAGTTCAGGGTGGTCAGTACAACCAACCGTGAGAGCAGTCCCTGTTCCCACAGCAGCAGCCACATCCCCAACAACAGTACCAGCAGCATCATCCTCGTCCCTATCACCAGGGACAGTCTTGGAGGTAGCAACAACAGCGTCAGCAGTATCATACATAGTACCCCTCTCACTCTCATCAGCAGTAGCAACCTCAGTTTCAGAGAGGCCACCCTCAGATTCTCATGATCCCACCTATGAGAACCCTGTTTTGGATGATCTAGCCTGCTTCGTGTCCGAGCAGCAGGCCACCTTCAGACAAGAGATAGACGAGTTTAGATAGGAGATGAGAGAGATTATGAGAGGGAAGGCTGCCATTCCTACACAGATAGATCCGGACCCGAACAACCTGAAGAGAAGTCTGAGCAAGTAGATTTTAAAGAGGTTACCTCTCCAAGAGTTTCATTTGGTGATGTTTTCTGCATATCATTTTGATGCTAACTTTCTTACACATAGGAGCGGTAGGATGCCAGCCGACGGCACCTCATCTTAAGGTACTGAGGCTGTTGCTTCACCAGATTCAAGAGGAGGTTGTGCTGATGCCACCAAATTCGATGCTGAGCCAGAGTGTGGTACTGATGCCGTGAGTCTAGATGACGTAGGTGGTACTGAGGCCATCATTCCTATTCCTGTTGCATTTCCATATGTTTCTGTATCTCAAGACGATTCTAGAAATAAAGGAAAGGGTTATTCATTTCTGAGTCCATCTATTTTGCTTGGAGATGTGTGTAAGGATTCTATCTCGTAACAGCACCGGTGACCCGATCCTAGCCCTCCATCTCAGGAGGGGCCAACCATCCCCTTTCCCCAAGCACTCCACTTGTCTAAGGGGACCAAAAAGAAAATCCAAAAAAATCCCAACAGCTAGCGTTCAACCAGCATATGGTAGACAGATTCCAGATAGAACTGACTCTACAGGAGGCCTTGGAGCACATCCCACTCTTCTAGAGGAACCTTAGAGAGAGGACCACCATTCGCAGGAAGAGGAGGAACCACCATTCCGAGATCCATGTGCTCACTCGTGCCACCTGCTTTGCTATCCAGAACAGTCTACCAGCCAAGAGGCCTGATGCAGGAGCTCCCTATATTAGATGCCACATACATGAGCAGAGGTTCGATCGGACTCTATTAGACAGCGGTTCTTCGATTAACCTACTTATGGCAACCTTACTTGTCTGCTTCAAGTTTGGCCCCCTTAGACAGAGTAGGTCGATCCTTCAGTTTGTTGATTGATTTGTCAAGAGGACAAAAGGGTTACTAAAGGATGTGGTCGTCACAATTCAGGGCCTACTATTCCCCGTGGACTTCGTAGACATGGAGATCCCTGAGTTAGTGGTCGATACCCCCATCATTTTAGGACGCCTGTTCTTAGTCACAACCAAGGATGTGTCCGACCATGATAGTAGGAAGGTATACTTTCACGTCGAGGGAGAGAGTATATAAATAGAGTCGATCGATGAGACTAGAGCACGAGATTCAGCTTGCTCAAAGCCGCTCACATATTCAGAGCAGATGACTAAGGCAGAGCGAGACGTCCACCAAGAGTGTGATTTTATGATCACATACGATGAGGCAATTTGGAAAGACCTCGTTTCCCGAGCCATCCTCTAATATTCAGACCCCGCTGATGCACAAATTCTAGAAGAGGAGAGCTTGGAGAGCGCATTACTGGCAGAGGACACCTATGAGGCAGCAGACCATGTTCCAGATAGTGAGGCAGTCGATTTGTTATTTGATTCGGATTCATATCCCTCGGAGTCAGACATAGATTGGGCAGAGTTTGATGATATGATTCTGTGTCTGATTTCTACAGAGCCAGCAACTAGGGTGGAGACCAATTCAGTGAGATTTCTCCCACACACATTTGGTGGCATTTACTCAGACCTTTCAGAGACCAGATCCTCTATCTCATAGTTGTCCAGAGTGGAAGAGCTTGCTGCAGTCGCTGAAGTATAGGTTCCTTGTGGGCGAGCATGAGATGCACCTAGTCATTATCTCAACAGATTTGAATGGAGAGAAAGAATATCGTTTGACGGAGATTCTTTAAAAGAACTGCAAGGTGATAGGATGGAGCGTAGACGATATCCACGGGATAAGTCCGACCCTGTGCTCCCACCATATCTATCTCGAAGAGGTTGCTAAGCCGTCGCGTGATTTCCAGCAGCAGCTGAACACGAACCTTTGAGAGGTTGTCATGAAGGAAATCTCAAAATGGTGGAACACCGATTTTATCTACCCCATCTCTGACTCCAAGTGGATTAGTCCATTACATAAGGTGCCTAAGAAGTCGGGCATGACTATAATTGTGATTGAGTCTGGAGAGGAGATCGCTACCTGGGTACCCACTTCTTGGAGGGTCAGTGTGGACTACAGACGATTGAATCAGGCCACAAAGAAGGATCATTTCCCACTACCTTTTTATTGATCAGATTATAGAGAGTCTAGCTGGGAAAAGTCATTACTGCTTTCTTGACAGGTACTCCAGATACAATCTGGTGGCCATTGCACTAGAGGACCAGGATAAGACCACATTCACCTATCCCTTTGGGACATATGCTTTCAGACGCATGCCCTTTGGTCTATGCAACGCTCCGATGACATTCCAGAGGTGCATGTTGTCCATCATTTCGGACGTGGTGGGTGAGTGCTTAAAGGTCTTCATATACGACTTTTCGGTCTACGACGATGGGTTCGATGCTTGTCTTGAGTGCTTAGACCGCATCCTATAGCGATGCATTAAGGTCAACCTTGTATTATATTGGGAGAAGAGTTACTTCATGATTACTAAAGGGATGGTGCTTGGTCATATCATCTCCAATAAGGGCATGGAGGTTGATCCGGCCAAAGTGGATATCATTAGAAAACTCAATCCACCATCCAACTTGCAACAGTTACGGTCTTTTCTGGGGAACGTTGGTTTCTACCGACGATTCATTCATGATTTCAGCAAGATTGCCCGACCATTAACTAATTTGCTGACCAAAGACACTGAGTTCATAGTTGATGATAATTGTCTTGCGTCATTTGAGACTCTTAAAAGTCTAGATGTTGAGGCTCCTGTCCTCCAGCCGCGTGATTAGTCTCTCCCATTTGATATTATGATGGATGCCTCTGATTTTTCCGTAGAGGCCTTGCTGGGACAGACGAGGGATGGAGTACCATTTTCCATTGACTACACTAGCCGTACATTGGATTCCACGCAGCGGAACTACATAGTCACTGAGGAGGAGATGCTAGCTGTAGTCTTTGCCCTAGATAAGTTCCAATCGTACACCATTCAATCTAGAGTGACCATTTTTATAGATCATACCGCCATAAGGTACCTCCTGGCAAAGAAGGATGCCAAAGCCAGACTTACTAGATGGATCTTTCTACTCCAGGATTTTGATATTAATATTAAGGATAAGCCTTGAGTCAAGAATGTAGTGGCAGAACATCTCTCATGATTAGTGCATCTTGAGGATTTTGAGCATATTGATCCTATATGTGAGACCTTCCTAGATGAGGCGATCCTTCCTATCACCTTGCCCCCGTGGTATGCTCACATTGTGAACTATCTTTTGCCAAGAAAGTTCCACAAAGTTGTCCCAGGAAAAGACTTGAGACCTTCCTAGCGAACACCAAGTCTTACCATTGGGAGGATCCTATCCTTTACCATGAGGGAGGGGACAATGTCTGGAGATGGTGCATTCCTCAGGATGAGCACCATAGCATCCTCACCTACTGCCACAAACAGGAGGCAAGAGACATCACTCTGGGAGGAGAACGGTACAGAAGATGATCCAATCCGGCCAATGGTAGCCTACTCTCTTCAAGGATTCTGATGAATTCGTGAAGAGATGTACTGACTGTCATAGGATGGGCACTTGTGGACAACTTGATATCAAGCCGTTGCAACCCATTCACTTCTGTGAGGTTTTTGACGCATGGGGCATCAATTTCATGGGTCCATTCCCTAAGAGTCAGGGATTCGAGTACATTCTGTAGGTCGTAGATTATGTGAGTCATTGGGTTGACGCCATCCCTACACGAACTGCAGATGCTAGGACTGTATGCAGATTTGTGAGGAAGAACATTATTTCACAGTTCGGGGTTCCTCGAGTTTTGATATGTGACGGGGGGTCTCATTTCATCAATGACAAGGTAAAGTCCCTTGCTAGCGAGTTTAGCATAGACCATCGAGTAGCCACTCAATAACACCCTCAGACCAATGGTCTTGCTGAAGTGTCAAATAGGGAGATTAAAACTATATTACAAAAGGTAGTCCACACTGAACGAAAGGATTGATCACAGGTTTTGGACTCGGTCATGTGGGCATATCTGATGTCCTTCAAGACTCCTTTGGGTATATCTCCCTTTCGCCTCGTTTATGACAAGCCCTGCCATTTACCTATTAAGCTTAGACATAGGTTACTTTGGGCTGTTACAGAGATACTTTTGGATCCAGTGAGTGTAGGAGACCAGAGGAGGGCAGAATTGGCAGCCCTGTTGGAGCTTAGAGATGAAGCCTTTTCAAGCAGCCTACATTATAAGGAGAGAGTGAAGGAGTGGCATGATTCTCATATGAGCCACAAGCAGTTTGAGCCAGAACAGGGAGTTTGGTTGTTTGATGCTAGGCTTAGATTATTTTCAGGGAAGTTAAAGAGCAAGTGGAAGGGACCATACCTGGTCCGAAAGGTACATGACAATGGGAGTATTGACATATTTGAGATGTCATTTGAGTCTACCTTTCGTGTTAACGGGCATCAGCTCAAACCATATCTAGATCATGAGCCGCTGGTCGTTGACGTCGCCCCTATTCATTTTGCCTAATATGTGGTCTTTGACTCACGTCTATTGCATGTCACACCTGATTATCACTATCTTTCTCCTTTTATAGATCCAGTTGTTCATATCATTCCATTCTTTAGACCCACACCCCATCTTCATCCTATGATGATGCTATACTTAGGGTGTACTTTACACTAAGTATAGGGGGGTGTTGGACTCTTGAGTATTCTTTAGATTCTTTCTACCTCTGTTTTACTGCCTATACTTAGGGATATTTTACCCTTGGTATAGGGGAGGTAGAGCATGTACATTATTCCCCTCGGATTTCCCTTCATGTACAACTTACTATACATGGGATTATTTTATCCTAAGTATAGGGGGAAACACTGAGTTATCATTATTCTTTTATTCGTCGTTGTAGTATATTATTCCTTTTCACTTCCCCATACTAAGCACGAGTTCTATCTTCTTCATTTCTCTTGATTCACTCTAAGGACATCATTCGAGCTAAGTATAGGGGGTGTCGTATATATTTCATGTATACTTTAGCCATAACTCGTACGGTGTGAGTGTGCTAATAAATAAAATGGCTGAAATTTTTTTATCAAAAAACCATAAAAATTTAAAATTTTCCTTGCATGTAAAAATTCTTTATTGCACATACATAGCTATTTTTAAAAATTATTTTTGTACAGATGTTTGTAAAAATGATTTGTGCAAAGTGTTTGTAAATATTTTGATATCAAAATTATGTATATAATACAATTTTTTTGTAAAATGTTTGAGAAACAAAAGTTTTCAAAAACCCTCGTGTACATGTTTGTAAATATTTTGCAAAACTCCATGCATTCATTCATTCAAAAATTTTCAAGAAATTTGCATATTTTCAAAAACATGCATAAAAACATCTTTCGTGTATATTTGTACGGTTTTTCTGAATCATGATTGACATTTAAACTGGCCTGGAATTAATGTGAAAATGGATTTTTCTTAAGACCTTAATCCACCTAATTCTTAAATGAACCTTATAGAACTTAGAGTTAAGACTTTTCAGGTCCATTTGGGACTTAATTCTTTGAGTCCACTAGGCTATGATCATATGTCATCTTGATGATCCAAAGTAGAACACTTAACAATGCACACATGACTCTCAGAGACAATGGCTTTACTTGCACCAACACCTTACACATAGCTGTCAACAAATGAGATGGTGAGGAGGCAGTTTCCTTTGGCTTGGGGTAGATGAGGGTAGTATTTCTAGGCATTACCTCTCTTCTTCTTTTAGTGAAGGAAGTGCGTCTCAACTTGGTATAGTGATGTGGAAGTCTAAAGACTGGAGTTGTGGGTTGCAATAAAGCTTCAAAAGAGGGATAGTCTACTGGCTCAAGAGGAAAACCTATGTATATATATATATATATATATATATATATATATGCTGCACCATGTAGATATGTTGTACATATGCACATCAAAAAAAAAGAAAATAAAAATGTGCAAAGAAAGAAAAACTCCAAAAAAGTGGTGGGTCTGATTGAAAATAAAATACCCAGCGCAATGTATACAGTCAAATAAAGCAAAGCTTATGTTACACATTCTCATCTCATAAAGCTTGTAGCGGGAGACCTAGCTACAGTGGTTGGGCTCCCAAGGATACATGGCTACACTGGTCATGGTCCATTCCCTTCTTCCTCCTCTTCTTGAGCCAGTTGAACTTGAACTTAAAAGGGAATACCCTGCTCCTCAAGGAAAGAGCTGCCAGACTTGGGCATTAGAGTTACCTTGTTAAGGGAGGTTGTCACATTGTCATTTATGAGGTGGGGAGCAACATATCACTTGTACAGAACAAGGAAAGATTCATGGTCATTAGAGTTTGTGTATGTAGACTTGTTCTGAACTGGATTATTGAGGAGTCTTGACAATAGATTGGTGGAACTTAGAAGTTGTTGAGTTTTTAAGATTAAGTCCAAATAAGGTTCCGACAAATTAATAATCCAAAGGCCTGACTGAGCTCCATACTTCAATTTAATAAAGGCAAGTATAATAATCAACCTTGATTCCATTCTTTCTCTTTTTCTTTCTCTTTTTCACTTCTTTTTCAAATAAGTGTTTGCTAAGGGACTAGCAAAAATAAAGTATAGGGGGTGATGAATCCCAATTCATCACTCTTTATTCTTTTATTTTTGCTATATATCTCGGCAAAACATCATGTATATAGTTGTAAATATAATAAGTTACCAATAAGCATGCATTTGTAAATATCAATCATTAGCATGTATTTGTGCAAAAATAAAAGAATAAAGAATAAAAGAAAAAGTGGGAAATATTTAGAATAAATATCGAGTGACCTAATCCCAAGAGAGGGCCAACACAAGCCTGATCGCCAAATAAAATAAATAGAGAGAGATTGGGCCACTCTACCTTGTACAGATTTTCTCTATGTATATAGATATTTTATTTTCACAAAAATAAAATAGAAATGTGCTTATATTACCTTGTATATATTTCTTAAAATAAAACAAAAATTAGAAAAATAAAAATAAAATAAAATAAAATTCTCTCTATAACCTTGTACATACTCCATGTATATATGTATCATATCCATTTTTATTTTACACTTGTAAATAACTCATAAAAATAAAATAGAAATTATTTTATACTCAAAATTTTATGTTGTAAATAAATAAAATATAAAATTAGGGTATTTATACAAAATTAAACAAAATAAAAATAAAAATAAATAAACATTTAATACATGTAGATAATGTAATATATATTTACCTTGATTTATTTTTCATAAAAATAAATAAAAAATCACAAAAAAAAGTTTGGAAAATAAGGAAAATTTTTCATGTTGAATGTATTTTAAAATAAAATCGTTTTCAATTTTTAAATTATTTTCCAAATAATTTTTACTCTAGAATTTTCTGATTGGTCCAGGAGGGATATTGACCCTGGTCAACTCCCTCCCAGACCCTTCTTCACCCGAATCCGAGTCGCGCCTCATCTTCTCGAAACTTTCTCACTCGGGTCTGATTGCCTCCTGCCCCAATTTCACCTCCCTCTCCTTCTCCTTGGGTCCACAATAATCACGGATCCCTAGGGGAGGATGGTTTTTCCTCGGTTCACGAGGGGGCTCCGTATCTTCTTCGCCACCTAGGAACGCACATATAGTCTTCATTCCTTTTCCCAGAGTAGTAGCTCGTTCCACACCCTCTCCTTCTACCCTAGACTTCTTCCCCTTGGTGACAGCTTTCGGCCAAAGCCTTTGGTGGTCGGAGATGGTAGCTGCAGCTGACGCTCACCCTATGTGGCCAGACCTCCGCCGCATTTGAGCCTCCTCGCCTTCCGCAGCATGGTCGAGGTGATGACCCAATCACACTTCACCTCCTGGAGCTTAGGATTAATCTCAGACCTTCAGGTACCCGTGATTTCAATCCTAGTTTCAGTTATATCAAATCTTTCATCCGTCGCTCCACTAGCTCTGACTCGGTGGTTGGAGGTCCATCAGTCACCTATATCTGTTCCAATCGTCTCCCTCATTCATCGTCAGCCTTCCCCTACAACCTGATCATCCAAATCTTGGCTATCCGATCCATGATTAGGCTTAGGTTCCCTCCGCCACCTCGTTGGAACCTCCCTTTGCCAACCACCCTCGCTTCCCTTTATCTTTAGTCAAATAACATTGACCTAAGTACATCTCCTAGTCGGAGCTTTATCCCACAGGTCATCGCACGCATGGTCACGTGTTAGTTCGCCTTCATCCAGCCTCGTCGGAGCACGCCCAAGTCACACACCTCATCGAGGAGATCTGACAGTCGGCAAGTCAATCAGACCCGTCCCCCTTACGTATAGGAGCATCGCGAGTCTACCCTCGTTGTCCCATCGTCCATCGAAGCGCCATATCACTGCCAGTTCTCCGGTGAACTTCGCCCAAGCGGGGCTCGTCCAGCTTCCTCCTCCACCATCAGATCATCGCCTCTCCGCCAGTTCACATCATAGCCGTCTATTGCATGTGCCTGTCAGGCCATTAGATCTAACATCTAACGATCCCCATATGCCCTACGTTCAATTCGTCATCAGACTGTTGGATGTGCCAGCTGTCAGTGCCAGAGCCGTACGTCTCCATCCACTCAGAGAGTGCCACCTGTCACCCCACGTGACCCGCACGATCTGCCTGTGTAATTTGCTCCTCTACCCATGTCTTTATTTTATTTGTCGTTTAGTCAGTAAAATAAAAAGTACACAGTGGACCATTTTGCATCTGTGCCCCTATAATTTTTCATATTTGCATTTTAGTCCTTCTATTGTGGTTGCACGTGCATCGTCACGTGGATTTTTGGGATATTTGCATGTACTACCTGGACTTCAGTTATGTTATGTTCTGATATTTTTGTTTTAGTATTTGCACTTATACCCCAGTGCTTGTTGTATTGGACATGTGCTTAAAATTGAAAAACATTCAAAAGCTTACAGAAATCATTAGAAATTCAGAAAAAAATAAAAAAAATGTTTTCTTCTTCTGTAGTTAACTTTTAGTTTATAGTTTCACATGAAATTGATGTTAGGATTTTAATATATTTTAAGTATTTTTAACTTGCCTTTAGATCTCATTTGTACATTGTTTAGCATTTTTGATCTTGTTTCATTTTTAGAAAATAAACTAAAAATAAAAAAAATCAAGAAAATTAACAAACCATCTGAATATTTCTAAAACCCAAAAATATTTTTATTAGATATTTCTGAGCATTTTTTATATGTTAAATACTGGTTTGATTGTGAATTTGTGAGTGTTTTTAATCTTTTTCCTCATATTAAAAATTCTAAAAAATTGGGAAAACATAAAATCCACCAAAAATATTTGTTCTTGGATCTCCAACTATTTTGTAGCTTAGTCATACCGTGCTCCTTGAGTCGACCCTTTTAGCTATACCAGGTAAAATAAATAGCTAAACCATTATTTTGTGCTTGGTTTGTTGATTTTTATACTTGGTGGTCTTCCCCTTTTTTCTTGATCGATTCCGATCCGAGTGGTTAAGGTCGTAACAGCCAGTGACATATTTTACACTTAGTTGCTCGGGTTCTCGAGTCACCATCCATCTCCTGCCTAAAGAATGGTTGCTGGTCTACAAGTAGGCAGGAAAGATCATCAAGAGCTGGATTCTCATAGGCGGGCCCATGAGAACGAGACAGGTCGCCTTTTTGAAAGGGAGGTGGTTGTTGGAACTGATGAGGGGGAGGCTCATTGATGACCCTGCTAGTAGGGACAAGGACCCAACTGATACTGCTGCTGTGGCTGGTGGAAGAACCGGGGATGATGCTGTTGTTGAACGAACTTCCCCCCTTGAGCAGGAGGTTGCTGGTGGAATGAGGTACCTCCGGTCGACCATGTGAAACTTAGATGGTCTTGAAGTATCCCAGGTTGCTGTCGGTCATACCAAATCTCGTTGACTTCCATCAATAGCTCCTGCTCGTAGGGGGTGGAGGGATAACTGCTAGTGGTTGATCCTGCTGATACACCACCATCTAAGTGTCCTAAGATGGTGGTTGAGAGTACTAGTGCTGCAACTGCTGAACTGGCTCTGCTGGATGTGGTGAACCTGTCTATATTGTACGGAGGGTTGGGATGAGCTGCTGCAGGTAGGATCAGTCCGTGACCTGATACAGGGCTGAGAAGCCGTCTGTGCCTCACGTAGACACCTGATCTGGGTCTTTAGGTCACTCAAAGTCTGTGCCAATTGATCTCTCTGATTCATGCCCTGGCACTATTTCTTCTAGGTGATATCAATGCGATCTAAGTTCTCGCTGATGATGCCCAAATCAGTGGTCGACGACTCTGCCAGTGCTGCAGCTGCTGAAGAGGTGGATGGACCTGCATCAACTCGTGATATCCTATGATAGGACACGATATGGGGTGAGGGATTCCCTTCAGTATAGATATGGGACATCAGTATGTAATTCTCGATCATCTCCTCATAAATGGCCCAGACGTGGTCTTTATCTTTGGAAAAAATGGGAACCCCTACAAGAAGCATTCACTAGCCCCTACAACTTCGGTGTCATCCCACAAAAGAAGCTATGTACTAGGTTGGTCTTGGAAATGTCACGATGTGGACACGGGTCTATGAGCTCACGGAATCGATTCTACGCTTCATGGAACTGCTCGTTGGGGATCATAGAGAAATTGTTGATCAGAGCTCGCCCTGCATTCGACTGGCTGAGTTGGTAGTACTTATTCAAGTACTCGGTCTGTAGCTCCTCCCACGAAGTGACATATCTCCCTAAATACTTCAGCCAATGGGCTGCTCTATCTACAAGGAGAATGGGAATGCCATTATCTTGATGATGTCTTCATCCACATATCTATCATGGACAGTGCAATAGATCGTCAAGAACTCCTACATGTGTAGATGCGGCTCCTCGGTGGCAAGACCATGGAACATGAGAAAGAGCTGAATGGTCTGGGGAGGGAGCTTGAAGTCCCCCAGAATAGCCAAAAGATGGATCCAGTGGTGTGTAAGAGTTGCAACAGGGTTGTGCAACTCCCTCGTAGGTCTAGCTAGTCGAACTGGCTCGTGCAGCTCGTCTGGATGTCCTCCATCTCCTTCCCTACCTACAGGAATATCTCTACCGCCTACTCGATTTGGCTCTCCTCTCGGCTTGCATCTGTGCCATCTCTCGGCATACCTCTTCCATGCAGGCTCCCTGATCTCTAATATGCCTCTGCATCATCTCTAGGGGACAATAAGTGTATTGTTGATAGAGCCCCTGTCTAAAACGTACATCGAACCGTGGGTCTGTTCATCGGTGCCCTCTTTACTACTGGCCATCTCGCAGCCTTTGCGTTGGCAAAAGACCCGAACTCAAGTGCCTTTAAATGAACAAATATCTGTGTCAGTCTCTGCTCAGGAACCTCTGGAGTGGAAGAAGGGTGGTCGAGGGGGAACATGATGGAATCGAACTCAGGTTTAGAGAGTTGGTCCAAGATCTCCAGAACCTTCCTAGATAAATGGGGTGGAGTTCTCGAGAGTGGTGCTACTAGGGGCAACCTAAGGGATCTCTGACCATCATTGTGATCTAGAAGAGGTGCAGATGGGATCTGGAAACAAACAAGATCAGTAGTCGAACCCCCAATTCACCTACAAAACGTAGAGCTGATGACCATAAGGGTTCGGTCGTTTATCTTGTCAATTTTATTTAGGTGATAATTCAGTCTAGTAGGGCAATTAAGTGGGTTGTTAGGTCCTCGATGCTCCCAAGAGACTGGCCCAATTCCAAATCTAGATCTTTCCCAACCAGTACAAGTTGCGACCATTTATCGGCTACCCGATCAAGTCGCTCTGCTAAGGATATTGCATCCTGCTTTATTGGGAACCAGAGCGATCTTCACTGGATAATGACTTACCCCAAGACCAGTAGTCTAACGAGAGTTCAAGTGAGGCTCTAGCCTAGTGTGCAAGACACTCTCTCGCACAAGCAAACCAAATAATGAGGGGATGACTCTCCCAAGATAGATTTTTAGGTGAGGTATCTTTTAGGATAAAGTTTGTTTAGTAGTTATAATTTTATGGTTATCTCTTTTTAAGGTAAATTTCAATAAGCAAGCAAATGTCTAACAATTTTTTCGATCTCCTGATTTTTTACGTCCAAGAACATGGGGAGAAGTCGAAAAGGCAGATGCGCAATCAAACACTATGATGCATGTAGAGTTAGAAATGCGTACCTATCGCAAGCACTCTACATGCAGGGTCATCTGAGCATAAATTTAAAAATAGAATTTAAACTAATCTAAATGATGCAAGAAGAAAATGGCATTTGATAAGCAATTTCTAATCTCGAAGAACAGTAGTTAGCTAACCAGATTAAGTCCGGAGTCCGATCTTGGGAACTACTTGGTGCTCGCCACAACGGCTCCTGCTAGTTCTTTATGTGGTTCCTCACGGTACGTGGACTCGAGTCTA
This sequence comes from Ottelia alismoides, assembly GCA_037367405.1. NCBI lineage: Eukaryota > Viridiplantae > Streptophyta > Magnoliopsida > Alismatales > Hydrocharitaceae > Ottelia > Ottelia alismoides. Next base: position 27,573 of record JAZKJV010003813.1, on the reverse strand, counting down.
ATTAAACTAACTTTTTATTGTGAGTTATTAATAAAGTCCAATTACGAATCTATAGGTATAAGCAATATATTAGGGATTGGGCCTTAATTATTTACATCAGAATAAAAGAAATTCCAAATTCTTCGAGAATCAAAGGAAATAAAATGCGATAAATTAAAATCGGTGAAAAACCATGGTGAGGTCCCCCTAGCACACCGACGCTCGACAAAACAAACCCCGATAAGCCAAATGTCCAAGAAAGTGTCTGAGTGTCCGTATATTATTACAATAATAATAATGTGCTGCAAAATAAACTAAGCAACTCCTCTATCCAACATAACTAATTTCCTCTTATCCTCCTACTCCTCCTCGAGTGCAGTTACTCCAACCGAAAGTCGCGGAGTCCTTAGGCAGTCCCTCGCAAAAAAGCAAAGCATAAGAATGTCAGAAAATAGTTATATAAGACAGAGATAGAAATATATAAGAAAATCTGAAAAGACTACATAGCCATGCTCCCCGACAACGGCGCCAATCTGGTTACATGCTTTGACACTCAGGTTAAGGAATATCAAAGGTCGTTGCGACCCAAATCACAAAGCATAATCAACAAGAAAACACGAAACCACTAAAAATATAGCAATCAAGCACAAAATCAATGTTAGCGGTCACTACTATTTATTTAACCTATTATAGCTACCAGGGTCAAACACAAGGAGCATGAAAATATACGAAGTAGTCGGAAATCAGATGAATAAAACATATTTTTTATGGTTTTTAATTTGCATTTTTTTGTATTTTTAAAATAAGGAAACAAATAAGGAAACAAGGTAAAAACTAGTTTCAATGTTTTTATTAAAACTCAAAATGCTCAAAACAGTAAATAAAACTATTTTTGTGTTTTTCAAATATTCAGGTATTTATGTTGATTATATGGGATTTTTAGAATTTTTATATGATTCTATAAAAATGAAACAAGTTAAATTGTAAAATAATGTACTGCCTGGACTAAATGGCAAGTTTAAAACAGTAAAGATGCCTTGACGTCCTGGAGATGATTTGTACAAAAAACAGATAAAAATATCTAACTACAGCAACTATAATCTTAAAATTTTGAATTTCTACAATTTTTAATGACTTTTATGGATATTTTAGAGTTTTCAGTTTTTAACAATTTTTATAAAGGATTTTCTAACAAAAATGCTAATGAATACAAAGCACAAGAAAACACATACAAAATTTTTACAGAATTTTTTAGATAATTTTTCGAAATCTCATGTATTTTAGAAAATAGAAGAACAGATTTTTGGTGTTTTGATTTTTCGAAAATATCAAATAAAAGTAAATTAAGTCACAAAAATTATCATAAATATTACGTGTAAGAAGGAGCTAACTATAATTTTATGGAATTTTTGGAGTTGATCCAATAATTATTTGATAAAGAACAACACACACAACACAAATGGACCCACTTGCAATTATTTGAAAGTTTCAGAGCGAAATAATAACTGACTTAAAAAGATCAGAGCTAGACTTGCAATTTGTCCAATTAATTCACGCACATGCATAATAAACCACGCATAGGGGCATAACGGAAGATACCCAAAAGTTCCTATTAAGAGCATAATAGTAAAAAAACACAGGGGCATAACATGCAAATATACCTTCCAAGCACACGTGTGTTCAGTGAAGTAGGAATAAAATGCAAATACTAAAAGCTCAAGGTCAAAACTATAAATTAATTAAACTACAACTTTATTTAATGGACTAAATATCTACACATTAAAGTGCGAGGGTAAAAGTGAAATATACCCCTGCTTGGGCAAGTGGCGCACGCAGAAGACTTCATGGATGTACGGTTCTGATCCTCTAATGGGGGCAGATCTGGCCGCCCAAATGATGTCAAGGATGTATGCTTTGATACGTTAGGAGGTGTGAGATCTAACGACCAAAAAGGTTGATGTTGTCGGCGGTTGGGATGTGATCTGGCGAGTGGGGGCCTATCCGATGGTAGACGAGGAATCTAGAAGAACAGCTCTTGGGCGAGCTTCAACCGGTCGCTGGAGGTGATCCACCAATCCGATGAACCAACCAAAGGGGGCTATAGCATCGTGGTGGTGCTCCGCATCTGGTGGCGAGATTTTGATGGAGGTGACAACATGTAGATAGTCGTGGTGGTGAAGTGCCACCTGGGGCTGCTCCGCTCGAGCAAACCGAGGCCAAATGGAGCTCCTCCGTGCGAATCAATGTCTACAAAGGGAATACCTCATGTAGGCGTTGCTCCAATGAGGCTTTATTGCAAATAAAGGCAAAAGAAGCAGAGGGGAATGGAGCTTGACTCCCGACGGATATGAAGGAAGGAGTCACAACCTTAATCTCGACCTGGTGGTTGACTCTAAGGGTTATCAGGGTGTTGTGTTAAGGTGAGCGTTTCTAAGGGGTTCGATCGATAGAGATGTGAAGGTGAGATGAGGCTCTGATGACCGGGGCATAGCAGATGAACTTGTGGCTATGCAAAATGGAATGAGTGAATCGAACAGGGAAATGAAGGGGATATGAGGGATACCTGAAGATTGGAACAAGTTCCTGAGCTCCAGGCGAAGGTGATTGGCTTGGTTGGGGCCTCGACTATGCTGTGGAAGGCCGGGAGGCTAGATGCAGCAACGCTCATCGGCCATGTAGCTGAGCTAGTTGTACAACACGACCAAACTCCGCTCCAAGGATGGCCTCTCATAGCTGTCACTCAACCAAAGGTTCCTAGGGGTGGAAGAGAGGGTGAGGAACAAGCTACGTGACAAGGGAAGCGGAGGAGATAATATTTAGGGCTCCTAGGGGTCTCCAAAGATTAGGTGGAGAGCATGCAACCCAAGGAAGATCCGCGCCTTCCTAGGGATCTGTAAGGATTACGGATCCTAGGAGAAGAGATGTACAAAGATTCGGGTCAAGAGGAGGGCTGACCTGATTGGAAAAAAAGGAAGAAAACTCTTCGGAAAAGGAAGGTGGGTCGGGTCTGCTCTGGAAGAGGGTTTGACCGAAGGTCAACACCCAGTCCCAACAAATCAGAAAGAAGAGCTTTTACAAAATATTTATAAAATCTATAAAAAAATAATATGTGAATTTTAAATAAATGTGTATAAAATAAAAATGTGTATTATTTATCAAGGATTTTTCGTGTGATCTTTAGTTATTTTTATGAAAAATAAATTAGTGTATATACAATATATAGTATTATGTACATGTATAGAATACTTATGTATAATGTACAATTATTTTTATTTTGTTTACACAAATACCTTAATTTTGTATTTTATTTATTTTTGTCATTTTTTAGGGCTACAAAAGCATTTTTTATGTTTGTTATTTAATTATAGGTATAAAATAAAAAGGGAGTGACACATATATACATGTATTTTGTGTAATTAGGAAAGGATTTTATTTTTATTTTTATGATTTTTATTTTATTTTTGTTTTATTTCAAGGACTATATACAAGGAGGTAGAAAGAATATTTTATTTTTAATTTATCAAACATAATTATTTATATACATAGGTAATATGTGCAACATAGAGTAGGCCCTATCTCTCTCTACATATTTTATTTGGCAATCAGGTCAAGGCTTGACTTTCTCTTGGGGTTCGGGTCACTCTGTATTTATTCTAAATACCTCCTTCCTTTTTCTTTTCCTTTATTCTTTTACTTTTGCACTAATACATGCTAATTATGGAATATTAAAAAATACATGTTGAATGCTAACTTGTTGTATTTATACCTATTTACGTGATGATTTGCCAAGATTAATGGCTAAAATAAAAGAATAAAGAGTGAGAATCAGGGATTCATCAATTACTTGATTAGTCAAAGAGATCCCCTCAAAAGCTAGAAGACTTCATGCTTACAAAATCCACCAATAGATGGATGTCGTCATAGAGCGAAACGACCAATGGAAATAAGAGATATTCTGTGTACGCATAAATATGTGCCAGTAACTAGAAGAAAAAGGAGCATCGTGAGCTGAAAATTGTAGGCTGGAAATTTTCCACAAAAGCAGAGACAATTCCTTTGTTAGTGAATATAAAGATGATAACTTGTTCAATAATCTTGGTCTCTTCTATATTCTAGAGGGAAAAACAATTAAATAACCCTTATCTTGTAGTAAAAAGACACAAGGCCTGTTAAACCTCTCCTTTAATGACATAACATCCTTGTAGAGGATAAGTGGGATTCTATAGAAAAGCATTTAAGTAAGTTATTTATTGCTGACCATGTTTTCAAACCCTGTGAAAATGAGCATCTTTTGTTTAGGGAGAGCGATAGCAATAATGATATGGATTACTCGTGGTTTATTCTTTTCAGTTATATTAATAGTTTATTGGAAACAAGTGCATTATTAAAGCATTTTAAATTGAAAACTCCCCAACAATCATTTTACGAGGTTAGGTAATGTTTTTCTTGGCGACCCTTGCTGGGCTATGGAATGTTAATTCCCATTTCGAAGGAATTTCCTTCTGTATATTTTGTTATACTTTTCAATGATCAATATAAGTAATATTAAACAAATGATGTTTGTGACAGGTTCCAGAGAAAACCTAAATGCCTCAAGATGCCCTGCTAAGTGCATCAATAAAATTTGTGTTATTCTTGAAACCACTTGCATCTTTTTTCAAACTAAATGGTTCTTTGGTGGATTTCCTACAACCAAGTCATGTTGTTAGACAATGGGATCCCATATCTCCTTTATTATTCATCTCTTCTTTGTCATTTGTTGATGTGATGTTAAATAAGTTTGTCTCTCTTAATAAAATAAGAGGTTTTTTTCACATAAAAGATGGATTCCTTGATCTCTAATATAAAATTTGATGATAATCACTTGTTTTTATTGAATATAATGAAGACTCTTTGAAAACGATTATCTTGACTTCAAAATCTTCTCTAACATCTCTAAGCTTGAGATAAATAATAAAAAATCAGCTTTTTATGGGATTAACATGGACTCTTCAGAAAATTAGTGGCTAAGGCGAATATGAACTAGACTTTGGGAATCTTTTGTGAGGCATTTTTCTTAGGAAAGTCGATTATCAAGATATCTCCCTTGATTTGGGATCAGTTCGAAGAGCCTATGATTGTGCAGGCCAGAATGAAATCATCAGTAATAGAAATAAAACCCTCTTTTATCACGTACTGTCAGAATCGAAACAAAACCTCTCTTATCCAATTTCTTATGCATCCTCTACAACTCTGATCACCTCAGGCCCTTCATGAAAAATGTTCGTCAGATCACACTCCATCACACCCTAGTCGAAGCTTCTACCAACGACCATCGGGGAGCATGTAATCCAAGGTTGAAAGCACACCATTATTCTCTTCTATAAAACCAAATCTTTGATAAATGCCCTTTTCATGCATATATAACCCGCTTCGATCTATCCGGGTGTGCATGCCCTAGTGATAAGATATGTACCCCCTGATATGAATGAGGAGAAGGTCAGTCAGAGGTTTTTTAACCCACTGATTTATTAGAGATTAAATACTCGCAATCACTTTGTTTCATTAAAAATCATAAATTGTCAAAAAAATCCAAAAAAGTAGTGTAGCTTTATTTAATCATATTTCACTTTCAGTAAAATTTTCATTAATTTTCATTCTTTTTATGTGAATTTTTGCGTAAAACCCCTAAAACATGTGTTTTCATCGTTGCATTTTAACCCAAAAATTACAAAAAAAACATTTTGCATTCATCATTGGATTAGGTTTCCAGGAAAAATACAATTTTGCTCAATTGGATTAATTCCAATTCAAAATTAATTTGGCAATGTGGCTTGATTTCTTAATAACCAAGTTCAATCGTATTTGTGCATTTGCATTTTATTTCATAAAAAACACCAAAAAATTTTTGCTTGGAAAACTATGAGCTAATTCATCTATTTTGAGCCAAAGTTGTTCCTTTGCCTCCTTGAGACGACCCAAGGCTTGCCCAAGTTAAAAATGCATAAAACTACACCCTAATTAATTCATTTATTCATCGATTCGTGTGGTTAATTTTTGGTTGATTATAATATCTCAACAACAATAAAACGACACATATTAAAAACATGATTTTCAGATTTATCAATAATACGTAGTAATATTATACATGTACATATTACACTATCCTGCATGAACCTTATATATAGTTTTTATAAAAATAACTAAAAATCATAAAAAAATAGTTTGAAAAATTATAAGAAAATTTTATTTTATTCTTTTTTCATTTTGAATCCATTTGTTATTTTTATTTTTTTATGTAAATTCCTACAATCTGATTAGTCTACCTCAGAATATTGATCGCAGTCAACCTTCCCCCCCCCCCCCCACCAGTCAGGTCGGGCCCGATCCTGCTTCATTGGAGCTCTTTCTCCCAATTATCCCCCTCGACTCGACCTCCATCCACCTTAAGATTTAGACAAGATTCCTCGTTGATCCGAGATTCTCGTGAATCCCTAATTTGGTCAGAATTTCCCTAGGGTTTCGTGCATCCCCTCGATCCTTCTATACCCTAGGGCTACCTATAAATATTCATCTCTGGCTTCCTCACTCTAATGTTCGTGCCTTGTGCCACAACAACCAGTAGCCACCTTCAGAAGAGTGATAGATCCTCAGAGAGCTCATCAGTGCTCGATTTGGTGCATGATTTGAATGTAGCTACTATGTGGCCAGACTTCCACCACTGGAGCCTCCTAGGTCAGCCGCAACCCAATCGAGTCTACTACCTCACCTAATGAAGCTGAGACCATCAGAAGCTTCAGGTACTCCTTTGTTTCATCTACATTCTATCTTTTACTTCCATTATTCCATTCTTCTCTAGCGCTGCTCCGCTTTCTCTGACCAGCAAGTGGGAGCCTCATCATACTCATCTACCCGCATATGAGTCCCTTTATCCTTCATAGGTACATGCATGATCAAAGAAACCCATTTCGAGCCTTGGCTGCTCAAGCGGAGCTGCTTCAGGTGGTGGAGCACTACCATGCTGATCCAACCATGCATAACTTCATCTGACGCATCCATTCAATGAGGAGCACCTTTGCGTACGTATTGGACCTCAGGGAGCTTCGATCTGACCAATAGATCGCCATCCACCTTTGATCAAAGTTCCCCTCCTAACAATTCTTCCAGCATTCTTCATGTCCGTCATATTCGAAGACACTTGCCCAGATTCGATCTAAGCCGCACATCCATCCCCTTTCAGAAGCATCAAGTAAACTTTGCAGGTGGATCTGACATACATACTCAACTACGATCTATGTCGCCAGATCCACCTCCTAACAGTCATCAAGGATTTACGTTGCAGCCGAGGGAAGAGCCATCAGATTGAGTCATTTGTCACCTCACGCCTGCAAGGGTATATTGCACTTTTCCGACGCATGTCTTTTTATTTTGTTCTATTACAATAAATAGAATGTTTATTTAAAGACATTTTGCAGTAAGACACCTGTATTTTTCATATTTACATTTGAGTCCATCTGAATTAGAGTGACATGGGTTTCTGGTGTAGTTGCACTTTTCTGTCGGAACTTTGGACTTGTTATATAATGAAGTGAAGGTTTTTTAAATCTGCATGTATACCCCTGATAAAGTGATTTTATTATTGATGAATACCCATTCATCACTCTTTATTCTTATATTTTAGCTACAAAAACCTTTGCAAATGCATGTATTCATGTAAATACAAATAATTAGCAAAAGCATGCATTGTATAAAGTTTACTAATTAGCATGTTTTTGTGCAAAAATAAAAGAATAAAGAGACAAAAGAAAAAGAGGGAAATATTTAGAATAAATATTGAGCAATCTAATTCTAAGGGAGGGCTCAGCATGGGCCTAACCGCATAAAAGCCAAAGTAGAGAGAGATAGGGGCTCATGTGTGTGAATAGACCTGTAAATAAATAATTATATTTTCCTCTAAGAAATTTAGAATAAAATGGCTTGTATATATTTTATATATCTTTATAATTATAAAAATCAAAACAAAAATAGAAAAATTAAAAAGAAAACAAAACATCCTTTTGTACATATTCATATTGTACATACAACCACTCCTATATTTATTTCACCCTATAAATAAATTAATTAAAATTCCAAAACTTTTGTAAATATTCTATTTATTATGGTGTAAATAAATAAAATAAAAACAACAAAAATAAAAACAAAATTAAAAACCAAAAGTAATATTGTAAAAATACCATGTATATAGATGTATATACCTATTTATTTCACTATTGTATATAAATAATAAAAATAAAATAAAAATACTCTTTTATTCCTAATTTTATACTATAAATAAATAAAATATAAAATAGGAATAAAAATGCACAAAAATAACTAATTAAAAATTAAAAATAAAAATCCTATATTGTACATATACCTATATATAGCCCTACTATGTACATACCCTATTTTTATTTTGAAAAATTAATTAAAAATCACCAAAAAATAGAAAAAATTAAAACAAAAATATTTCATGTTTTATGTTTCCCTTAAATCGGCCATTTTCTATTTTAAACTGATTTTTCAATTATCTTCCACGTGGCGCACTTCCATTGGTCCACGGGGAATGTTGACCCCCGGTCAACTCCCCCCGCGGACCCTCTTCTCTCATGGATCGGGCTATCGACCCGATTTCTCCTCCTTTTCCGCTCTCGATCCGCCCGAAATTTGCGCAAACCCCGGGTCCTACCCCTTCTTCTTGCATCCGAGACCCACGCCCGAGGGCTTGCATCGTGGTCCGCGCTCTGAGCAGCCCTACCCGATCAACCCTAGCCGGACCCCGGGGAGTATAAATCCCGAGCTCCGCTGCACGATTTCCCTATCTTTGGATCATTTGCTTTCCACCCAGTGACCTCCATCATCTTGGCGAGAGTGATAGCTCGCCCCTGAGGGTGTTGCAACGAGGAGAGAGCTGGAGACCATCGATCTGGCGAGCTTCCACCGCCGTGCGCCGCCTAGAGGTAGCGCCAGAGCCTCGAACGTCGGTGATCCTCGAGGCAAGGACCCAGAGCTCCCCCAGCTCGCTCCCAGTCGACTCGACCACCTAGGTAGCCCTATTTCCTTTTCTTGTTCGTTAATTTCCAGTTTGCCCCAAATCGACCCATCGCCGACCATCATCGATTCCGGCCACCCCCACCTTCCATTCGATCATCGGACCGCACCATCACACTCGCCTTCTTCCCGCGCACGTTCTACGCCCCTCCATTCGACCCAGCTCGAACAGGAGCTGGGGATTCGAGCTCTACCGTCTACCGCCTCGCCGGAGCTCGACCGCACCGCCTCACCAGTCACCTTCACCCCTTCTCACAGGGTTGAGGCACTTTGCCCTCGACCAGCGAGCATTTTGCTGTGACTTGCTGGTCCAGTCGAGCCCATCTGAGGGCCCGACCATCCAGGAGCAGGCGCTCGATCTCCACCGACTCTGCTTGAGCTCCTCGAAGCTCAATCGGGCCATCGGAGACCACCATTGGACGCGGAAGGCTTGCACGATTCTTCGCCGATCTTCAGAGGCCTTCGAGGAGGACACCAGCACCAGTGGCGAGCCGGCGAAGTTCGCCGGCCATTAGTTTGTCCTCCATCGTCCGCAACCGTCCGATGCTCCTCCTGCTCCAGTTTTGATCGTCGCCATTCGCTTCAGGAGCTGCCAGCACCGTTGATCTGAGGAGGATATGATCCGAGCCGTTCGATCTCGATGAAGAAGCCCCTCTACCCTCCACCGTTAGATCTACACACGTGGCCGCTTCCCCATCGTCGGATCGTGCCAAGGGTTGCAGGAGCGAGGCGCCACCCCTTCACAGCCGTATATCATCACACGTGGTGTCCATCCAACGGCCCTCGATATTTAATAAGGGTAATTTTCTCTTAGGCCCTTCTGTTTACTTTATTTCGTGTTTAGTCCTGTAAATACCATAGTTAGTTGTTTTTATTTGGTACATTTGCACTTTGGACCCTGTCTGTTTCTATATTTGCACATATGCCCCTGTCTGTAGTGTAGCACGTGCGTAGATACGTGCTTTGTTGGGTAATTTGTATGTTTAACTCTGTGGTTCTGGAATGAATGAAATGTTTTTGAAAATTACAAATATGCCCCTATGAGTGATTTTTATGCGCATGTGCGTTATATTAGTGGATAAATTACACTAAAGTTCCTAGGCTTTTAATACTTGTTATTATTAAGCCCAGAAACTTTATTTCTTTACAAATAGGTCCCTGAGTGCCCCAGACATGCGCGTCGCGCGTGACTTCTTGGGATTTTTGCACCGGACCCCCCAGATCTTTGGATAATTACGTACAGGTCCCTATGCACTGTATCTAGGTTTTAATTTTGAATAAAATATCAAACTTACTCCAAATTCAATGAAAATTGGAAACATGGCTCCTGCCATGTTTTAAAATTTTTTAGAATTTTTGGGGACATTTTTTCTTTTATTTGATATTTTTAAACAATCAAAAACACACATTTTCTTTACTGCCTGATTTAAAAATTCACAAAAAATATTAAAACTCATCTAAAAATAATAAAAAAATTACCAACTGTGTGTTTTGTCTTGCTTGATTTTCTGACCAACTTTGGTCATTTTTCATTACATAAAACTCATTAAAATTACAAAACACTAAAAATCTCATAAAAATTCTAATAAAAAAATCTAAAAATCTAAAAATAATAATTATGGTGCCTAAATTTTCCTTGTTTCTTTCTCTTTATAGGAAAATTACCTCAAGTCTTATTGGGGATTTTTAGATATTTTATCTAAGTCCTCCAAGCTTGGCTGGACAGTATCCTTGTTTTCTTGCCTTGTTTGATTTTTAGAAAACTAAATAAAAATCAGAAAAATACCCAAAATTAACCAAAAATCAGTAAAAATCATAAAATACACAAAAACATTTTTATTTGAATTTTTTATTGAATTTTTGATGCATTAAATAATTGCTTGAAGTCGGTTCCTTGCCTTGTTCTCTTATTTTCTTCATTAAATAAAAATCCAAAAACAATAAATACAATTAAAAATCCTCCAAAAACACTTGTATTTTATTTTATTCATTTTTAGACTACTTCGTAGGCCGCAAGGCCATCACGTGCTCCCTGAGTCCGACCCTGCTCGTTATACCAGGCTAATCTAATATCCAGGACCGCTATTGTATTTGATTGATTTTTATCTGATTTTGGTGGTCTGAACCTCAATTTTCTTGATTGAGCCGAGATTCTTAATTATCCGGGTCCTAACGACCCGAGTGTGATATTTTTACCTGATCCATATTAGTAGGATTTTTGCTCATCAATTATTGGTTAAGGAATGTCGGTTGTAAAAAATTGCTAAGCAAAAGTCGGTTGATAAAAAAATCAGGATAAAATAAGAGAGAGAGAGAAAGAGAGAGAAGATGAAGATAAGCGACTTATCTCCTATTTTACCATTAAACTAGTTTTTATCCATGTAAGTTTTTTGGGTTGAACATGAGGAGTCAAAATAATTGTATTGCGGCTTTCAAGAAAAACAATTTCACGGTTTTTTCTCTTCTTGAAAAATACAACAGAAAGACTTCAAACATGCTCAGCTTTAAAAAAATCAAATTGAGAAAAATATGTGATAAATATCCATGAAAACAAGAACCATCACTAGGGTAATTGTGTAACTACCATGAAAAATTCGAGTGAAATTACAAGAATAATAAGGTCCAAAATACCCTAAAGTTCAGGGGTATAAGTGTAAGAAAAGAAATAAAATGTTGTTACAGAAAGGTCCCTGACAGGGACTGATATGGAAGAAAAAATTAGATGTTTTGCATTTAGGTCCCTATGTGGGGACCTAAATGCAAATCTAGAAAGTTTTTGGAGCGTGATGAAGATTTTGGAACTTCATTGGGCTTAGTATGCAAATTTCACACAGGTTCATTTGACCAGCTGGGATTATAAGAAGAGGCGCGATCTGGACCATCGAATAGGGACACGTGGCAGCAGCTTATACGTTCTGTTCTTGGCCTTGTTCTTCCCCTTTCTTGCAAATGCAGCGGCGACACCTTCTTCTTTGATTTATCTCGGCAAATGGATGGGTTCTTTGGCATCCTGGAGGGCTTGAGGGGTGTCTCCTACTCCCCTTGAGCTCACCTGTAGATGAGTGGCTCTGAGGTGGAGGGAAGCGACGGGTGGACATCGTCGAAGGTGGTGGATGGAAAGCAAAACCAGCTGGATGTTTGTTATGGATTTTGCTTGGTTCTTTGAAGCAAGCGAGTTCCATATGATTGAAAAGAAAGCTCCAACATGAAGATGACATGTGAATGAAGGTTTATATGCTCGATTCATGCAAAAATTGTCCAAAAAGATCAAAGATTTGCATATCTAATATTGACTTTCCAAAAAATATTCAGTAAAAATGGAATAGAAATGGAAGCGTTTCTGGGAGATTTTGAATCAGATTTGAGGGGTATGAAGTCATGTGAGTCTAAAAAGAAGATTAGAACGTTCTAACTACGTACTTAAGTAGACTAATATGTGCACGAGATTCGAGAAAGAAAATGAGAAAGGATGGAGGAATACCTAGGGGTAGGAGTGTATCTGGCCCTCTCCAGTCTTTGCTCGATGGGGCATCTTCCCAGAGCTCCACGTTGCGTCGGCAGTAATGCAAGGTGGTGCTTGGCCTTGGAATTACTTTTCCGATCGTCACTCTTTCACGTGGAGGCTCTACCTAGATCTGTCACAACCAGAGTGCGGCGGATTAAGGTGGAGAAAGGAGCTTGACGGTTACTAGAAGTTAGTAGTTCTAGAGAGTTAGTTGTGAAAGGTGGACTTTGAGGGCTTTTATAGATCTATCGGAATGAAGTTAGGTACGAATCGACAATGGGTGTGTATATAGGTGGTTAGGAGAAGACAAAGGAGGGTTTGGATCGAAGTTTGGAGGAAGAAGGAGTGCTGGCGAATTAAGCGAAGAAAGGTAGTTAGAACGAAAGTACCGACATGAGTTCTTGAAAAAGATGAACCAGGTGTTGACACATCAGCACCTGGTTGGCAGAATCAATATATCGATTAATAACTATAGATTAAATAGTAAATGAGGTTATTTTAAATAGGTACAAAAACAAAAAATGTAAATAACACATTTATCTAAATTATGATATAATAACTTTTTATAAATAATAATTATTTTGCAAGATATAAATATTATATTGATAAATAGGTATTAATAATATTTAATAAAAGGTTTAAGATTTTTATTTTAATAAAGTAATAAATAATTTACCCATTTTTATATTTTATTAGTTATTAGGAAAAAATAGAGTATTTTTGAATTTTGTAGATTTTAATAAATTAATTTAAATATACTAATAAATAGGGGTATAAGTTATACAATTCAAATTTACCTATAAATTAGGGTTTTAGACTTATTTAAAATAATTCATCAACTCCAAAAATTATGAAATAAATTATAATTAAAATACAAGATAAAAAAATAATTAGAAATTATAAAATCATTAGAACATTTAATAAAGTGTTCTAGATTAAATAAATGGCCGAGAAACCTTATTGTGGTTAGATCTAAAAATTGACTTTTTGCAAACGGACTCTGATTTTAATGAAATCTCCTCCATTTATTAGATAATATTATCTTACGAACTTCCAAAGTGGGTATAGTGAAATTAGAGTTCGTAAGAGAAAGTTATGATGTTGGAAGTTCAGATTTTTACAATTTACATGTTGGATTTCTTGGCATATATACAAGATAATATTTTTAACTTATTTTTATATTTTTCTACATACTTTTAGAGATAATTATGAAAAGAGTTTGGTTAAAAATCTTTTCATATGAATTATTTAAAAGTCATTGAACATTTGGTATTTATTGGATAAATAATGAAGAGTGTGTAGAGTGAGAATATAATTATTTTTATTTGTTTTCATTCCTTATTTCCCCGTACTCATTTTTTTGTTGGCCAATCCATGTTGACTTGGTCGTGAGAGTTAGGTTATAAATATATTTTTCAGCTATATTTATTTTCTATGTTACATTGTACATATATACATATCCACAATTTGCCTTCTTCTTATTTTCTTTATTTTTATTTTTGGATTTATTTACCTGATTTTAATGCTTAAAAGTGCATTTTTATTCGTGAGTGTGATTTTTATAAAAGATGAAAATGAATGGATATTTACAAGTATTTGTTAAGGCTTTTGAGATAAAATGTAGACAAAATGTTAATGAATCATGGATTCATCAACTCCTATGTAGCCGTTTTCATGTGTTGCACGAGTGATTGGACAAATCGCATAGTGGCTCTCATAGTTCATGACGGTTTTATTCCAAAGTCCTACTACATATTAGTCCTTGTGAACTTTTTTTAATTACTTGTCTTTTATTTAGTGCAATAAATATTAAATTAACTCCAAAAATTGCCTAAAAAATACTCGTAGTTCCTGGTTGCATGTATTATATATGGTCATTTTTGCTTGTTAAATTTCATATATTTTCTATTCTTAGATATTAAAAAATATGCTAAAAGTCTCTATTTGTTTTGGAAAATTCATAAAAATTCGAAAAATCATCTAAAAATTCCACAAAAATTTTGGAGTTATGTTTCATTAAATTTTAACTTCGTATTAATTTTATTAAAAAATACTTTGTAAAGACTTAAAAATTTATATAACACTTGAAAAAAATGATATAAAATCATATAAAAAATCAAAAATATTGATTTCAGTTCCTGTTTGTAGGTATTTTCCTCTGGTTTATTTAAAAATAACCTCCAGGAAGTTTGAGCTTGTTACTTTTTTTTAATTGGTGATACAGTCCTAGTTGTGCACAGTCTATCATTTTTTCTCACTTTTTGTTTTTTTAGAAAATTACAAAAGATATGCAATATATATAGAAGTTACCAAAACACTATAAAACACATAAAACTCAAAATTATTTTTATTGCATTGACAATTTTTGACGAATTTGAAAAATACAAAAAAATTTCCGTGTCTTTGAAAAAATAAAAAATTCACAAACTTAAAAACTACTAAAAATAATAAAAACCCCTTAGATTCATGAAATATACCAATTAGTATATAATTATGCTCCTTTTGTTCGACCCTGATCGCTATACCAGCTTAATAAAAGTAGCAAAGCCGCTCATTTTCTTGATATGAATTTTTAAGTAGTTTATTTTTTTGTTGATCTATTTAGTTGATCTAGGAAAACAAAAAATTCTTAACTTAATCCACCTTAGTAAGATCGAAAATCGCAACATCATTTACGTTAAATGAAAGATTCATGACTCAAGATAAGCTCATAAATTTGGCACTACATTGACACATAAATGCATATCTAACAAACAAACACATAATCTTTTGAACACAGAGATAAAATGTGATTTTGGTATAAAAATGGTTGACTACACAACTTATCCAAACCTCAATGCCCTTTCTAAAATTTCTTCACTATTCTAGATGGAGCTACCACAAACATTTCATTTTGCTAAATGAAATCGAGAGTGATATCAATTGGATGGTTTATCTAAAACATTAGGTGCACGACAACCTTTCATGCTACTTTTGTGAACATCCTAGATGTTGTTGAGTTTCCTTTAAGATCAACTTGGAAATTGATCTACTTGTTGGCCTTCTTTTTGTCTTATTCTCTATAGTCAGAATTTTATTCGAGATCCTAGATGTGAAATTGGTGTTATTACAATGCATACAAATATAATAGACTGATGTACAAACATAGTGCTGAGAATAAACATCTACCCTCGGCCCATAAATGTTGCATGCAGTTTAAAGATCCTTCCGTGAAAAAGAAGTCGATGCAAATTTCATGGATTGAGATCTACCTTTTTTACTTGGAACATAAATGTCATTAGGATTAAGTAGTAGTTGAACTGTTTGAAGGAAATGTCTTTTATTTGGCTTGCTAAAAAATGAGACAAATTCTAGTATTAGATATATCTTAGCATTGATTATAAATGGAATATGATTTTTTCTTAAAAAATCATTTCCAACCTTTCCAATAGGATACCATCTCGAACATCATATCAAATTATTAATTCATTTTCCATCTATGTATTACATGCAATTGATAAATAGTATCTGATAAATTTAAATTATTTAAAATTATATTAATGTGCATTGAAAAAAATAAAATCACATATTCATCATTTATGCCCCAGGATTAATAGCCTTTTGCTCCTTACTAGAACTTCCAAACATGGAAATTAGGAAGCCCCATTATGTTATTACTTGTGAAAATGTATTTATCTTCTCAGCTGACTTTATCTTTTTGATCTATTTGAGATCTCAATTTTTCTTTTGCACTCATTCTCTTTCCATGCTTGTCTTTCCCATGCCTTCCTATCCACAACTTCGAGCCTAAAATTATAAAATAACAAGTCATCAACGAACATTGTGTGATTATGACCACATAAAACGGTAAGGCAAGTTCTTAGCTTCATTATCATAAACCTTTGGAATGAGAGATATATCTCAACTACAATAAAACGACACATATTAAAAGCGTGATTTTCAGATTTATCAATAATATGTAGTAATATTATACATGTACATATTACACTATCCTGCATGAACCTTATATATAGTTTTTTAAAAATTAACTAAAAATCATAAAAAAAATAGTTTGAAAAATTATAAGAAAATTTTATTTTATTCTTTTTTCATTTTGAATCCATTTGTTATTTTTATTTTTTTATGTAAATTCCTACAATCTGATTAGTCTACCTCAGAATATTGATCGCAGTCAACCTTCCCCCAGCCAGGTTGGGACCGATCCTGCTTCATTGGAGCTCTTTCTCCAAATTATCCCCCTCGACTCGACCTCCATCCACCTTAAGATTTATACAAGATTCCTCGTCGATCTGAGATTCTCGTGAATCCCTAATTTGGTCAGAATTTCCCTAGGGTTTCGTGCATCCCCTCGATCCTTCTATACCCTAGGGCTACCTATAAATATTCATCTCCGGCTTCCTCACTCTACTGTTCGTGCCTTGTGCCACAACTACCGGTAGCCACCTTCAGAAAAGTGATAGATCCTCAGAGCGCCCATTAGTGCTCAATTTGGTGCACGATTTGAATGTAGCTACTATGTGGCCAGACTTCCACCACTGGAGCCTCCTAGGTCAGCCGCAACCCAAATCGAGTCTACTACCTCGCCTAATGAAGCTAAGACCATCATAAGCTTCAGGTACTCCTTTGTTCATCTACATTCTATCTTTCACTTCGATTATTCCATTCTTTGCTAGCACTGCTCCGCTTTCTCTGACCAGCAAGTGGGAGCCTCATCATACTCATCTACCCGCATATGAGTCCCTTTATCCTTCATAGGTACATGCATGCTCAGAGAAACCCCATTTCGAGCCTTGGCTACTCAAGCGGAGCTGCTTCAGGTGGTGGAGCACCACCATGCTAATCCAACCATGCATAACTTCATCCGATGCATCCATTCAATGAGGAGAACCCTTGCGTAGGTATTGGACCTCAGGAGCTTCGATCTGTCCAATAGATCGCCACCCACCTTTGATCGAAGTTCCCCTGCTAACAATTCTTCCAGCATTCTTCACGTCCATCATATTCGAAGACACTTTCCAGATTCAATCTAAGTCGCACATCCATCCCCTTTCATAAGCATCAAGTAAACTTTGCCAGGTGGATTTTGACATATACACTCAACTACGATCTATGTCGCCAGATCCACCTCCTAACGGTCATCATGGATTTATGTTGCAGCCGATGGTAGAGCCATCAGATCGAGTCATATGTTACCTCACGCCTGCAAGGGTATATTTCACTTTTCCCATGCATGTCTTTTTATTTTGTTATAGTCCAATAAATAGAATGTTTATTTAAAGACATTTTGCAGTAAGACACATGTATTTTTTCATATTTACATTTGAGTCCATCTGAATTAGAGTCACATGTGTTTTCTGGTGTAGTTGCACTTTTTCTGCCGGAACTTTGTACTTGTTATATAATGAAGTGAAGGTTTTTTAAAATTGCATGTATACCCCTGATAACGTGATTTTATTATTGGTTAAGGAATGTCGGTTGTAAAAAACTGCTAAGTAAAAGTCGGTTGATAAAAAAATCAGGATAAAAATAAGAGAGAGAGAGAGAGAGAGAAGATGAAGATAAGCGGCTTATCTCCTATTTTACCATTAAATTGGTTTTTATCCATGTAAGTTTTCGGGGTCGAACTTGAGGAGTCAGAATAATTGTATTGCGGCTTTCAAGAAAAACAATTTCACAGTTTTTTCTCTTCTTGAAAAAATACAACAGAAAGACTTTAAACAAGCTCAGCTTTAAAAAATCAAATCGAGAAAAATATGTGATAAATATCCATGAAAACATGAACCATCGCTAGGGTAATTGTGTAACTACCATAAAAAATTCGAGTGAAATTACAAGAATAATAAGGTCCAAAAATACCCTAAAGTTCAGGGGTATAAGTGCAAGAAAAGAAACAAAATGTTGTTACAAAAAGGTCCCTGACAGGGACTGATATGGAAGAAAAAATTAGATGTTTTGCATTTAGGTCCCTATGTGGGGACCTAAATACAAATCAGGAATTTTTTTGGAACGTGCTGGAGATTTTGGAACTTCGTTGGGCCTAGTATGCAAATTTCACACAGGTACATTTGACCAGTAAGATGAGGCGCGATCTGGACCATCGAATAGGGACACGTGGCAGCAGCTTATACGTTTTGTTCTTGTCATGTTCTTCCCCTTTCTTGCAAATGCAGCGGCGAGACCTTCTTCTTCGATTTATCTTGGCAAATGGATGGGTTCTTTGGCATCCTGGAGGGCTAGAGGGGTGTCTCCTACTCCCCTCGAGCTCACCTGTAGATGAGTGGCTCTAAGGTGGAGGAAAGCGGCGGGTGGACATCATCGAAGGTGGTGGCTGGAAAGCAAAACCTAATGGAAGTTTGTTATGGATTTTGCTTGATTCTTCGAAGCAAGCGAGTTTCATATGACTGAAAAGAAAGCTCCAACATGAAGATGACATGTGAATGAAGGTTTATATGCTCGAATCATGCAAAAATCGTCCAAAAAGATCAACGATTTGCATATCTCATATTGACTTTCCAAAAAATAATCAGCAAAAATGGAATTGAAATGGAAGCGTTTTGGGAGATTTTGAATCAGATTTGAGGGGTATGAAGTCATGTGAGTCTAAGAAGAAGATTAGAACGTTCTAACTACGTACTTAAGTAGACTAATATGTGCACGACAATCGAGAAAGAAAATAAGAAAGGATGGAGGAATACCTAGGGGTAGTAGTGTATCTGGACCTCTCCAGTCTTTGCTCGATGGGGCATCTTCCCAGAGCTCCACGTTGCGTCGACAGTAATGCAAGGTGGTGCTTGGCCTTGGAATTTCTCCTCCGATCGTCACTCTTTCACGTAGATAATCTACCTAGATCTGTCACGACCAGAGTGCGACAGATTAAGGTGGAGAAAGGAGATTGACGGTTACTAGAAGTTAGTAGTTCTAGAGAGTTAGTTGTGAAAGGTGGACTTTGAGGGCTTTTATAGATCTATCGGAATGAAGTTAGGTATGAATCGACGATGGGTGTGTATATAGGTGGTTAGGAGAAGACAAAGGAGGGTTTGGATCGAAGTTTGGAGGAAGAAGGAGTGCTGGCGAATTAAGCGAAGAAAGGTAGTTAGAACGAAAGTACCGATATGAGTTCTTGAAGAAGATGAACCAGGTGTTGACACATATCAACACATGGTTGGCAGAATCAATATATAGATTAATAACTAGAGATTAAATAGTAAATAAGGTTATTTTAAATAGGTACAAAAACAAAAAATGTAAATAATACATTTATCTAAAATATGATATACTAACTTTTTTATAAATAATAATTATTTTGCAAGATATAAATATTATATTGATAAATAGGTATTAATAATACTTAATAAAAGGTTTTAAATTTTTTATTTAATAAAGTAATAAATAATTTACACATTTTTATATTTTATTAATTATTAGGAAAAAATAGAGTACTTTTGAATTTTGTAGACTTTAATAAATTAATTTAAGTACACTACTAAATAGGGGTATAAGTTATACAATTCAAATTTACCTATAAATTAGGGTTTCTGACTTTTTTAAAATAATTAGTAAACTCCAAAAATTAAGAAATAAATTATAATTAAAATACAAGATAAAAAAATAATTACAAATTATAAAATCATTAGAACATTTAATAAAGTGTTCTAGATAAAATAAATAGCCGAGAAACCCTATTGTGGTTAGATCTAAAAACCGACTTTTTTGCAAACGGACTCTGATTTTAATGAAATCACCTCCATTTATTAGATAATATTATTCTACGAACTTTCAAAGTGGGTATAGTGAAATTAGAGTTCGTAACAGCAAGTTATGATGTTGAAAGTTCAGATTTTTACAATTTACATGTTGGATTTCTTGGCATATATACAAGATAATATTTTTAACTTATTTTTATATTTTTCTACATACTTTTAGAGATAATTATGAAAAGAGTTTGGTTAAAAATATATTCATATGAATTATTTAAAAGTCATTGAACATATGGTATTTATTGGATAAATAATGAAGATTGTGTAGAGTGAGAATATGATTATTTTTAATTGTTTTCTTTCCTTGTTTTCACGTACTCATTTATTTGTCGAGCAATCCATGCTGACTTGGTCGCGAGGGTTAGGTTATAAATATATTTTTCAGCTATATTTATTTTCTAAGTTACATTGTACATATATACATATCCACAATTTGCCTTCTTCTTATTTTCTTTATTTTTATTTTTGGGTTTATTTACCTGATTTTAATGCATAAAAGTACATTTTTATTCGTGAGTGTGATTTTAATAAAAGATGAAAATGAATAGATATTTACATGTATTTGTTAAGGCTTTTGAGATAAAATGTAGAAAAAATGTTAATGAATCATGGATTCATTAACCCCTATGTAGCCGTTTTCATGTGTTGCACGAGAGATTGGACAAATCGCATAGTGGCTCTCATAGTTCATGACGGTTTTATTCCAAAGTCCCATGAACTTAAAATAATTACATATAAGTCCTTGTGAAATGTTTTTAATTACTTGTCTTTTATTTAGTGCAATAAATATTAAATTAACTCCAAAATTTGCCTAAAAATTACTCGTAGTTCTTGGTTGCATGTATTACATATGCTAAAAGTCCCTATTTGTTTTGGAAAATTCATAAAAATTCGAAAAGTCATCTAAAAATTCCACAAAAATTTTGGAGTTATGTTTCATTGACTTTTAACTTCGGTATTAATTTCATTGAAAAATACTTTGTAAAGACTTAAAAATTTATAGAACACTTGAAAAAATGATATAAAATCATATAAAAAATCAAAAATATTGATTTCAGTTCCTATTTGTAGGTATTTTCCTCTGGTTTATTTAAAAATAACCTCCAGGAAGTTTGAGCTTGTTACTTATTTTTAATTGGTGATACAGTCCTAGTTGTGCACACTCTATCATTTTTTCTCACTTTTTGTTTTTTTAGAAAATTACAAAAGATCTGAAAAATATATAGAAGTTACCAAAAGACACTATAAAACACATAAAACTCAAAATTATTTTTATTGCATTGACCATTTTTGGCGAATTTGAAAAATACAAAAAAATTTGTGTATTTTGAAAAAATAAAAAATTCACAAAATTTTAAAACTACTAAAAATAATAAAAACCACTTAGATTCATGAAATATACCACTTAGTATATAATTATGCTCCTTTTGTTCGACCCTGATCGCTATACCAGCTTAATAAAAGTAGCAAAGCCGCTCATTTTCTCGATATGATTTCTTAAGTGGTTATTTTTCTTGTTGATCTATTTAGTTGATCTAGGAAAACAACAATTTCTTAACAAAATCCACCTTAGTAAGATCGAAAATCGCAACATCATTTACGTTAAATGAAAGATTCATGACTCAAGATAAGCTCATAAATTTGGCACTACATTGACACATAAATGCATCTCTAACAAACAAAACCCATAATCTTTAGAACACAGAGATAAAATGTGATTTTGGTATAAAAATGGTTGACTACAGAACTTATCCAAACATCAATGCCCTTTCTAAAATTTCTTCACTATTCTAGACGGAGCTGCCACAACCTTTTCATTTTGCTAGATGAAATCGAGAGTGATATCAATTGGATGGTTTATCTAAAACATTAGGTGCACGACAACATTTTTATGCTACTTTTTGTGATGAGTTTCCTTTAAGATCAACTTGGAAATTGATCTACTTGTTGGCCTTCTTTTTGTCTATTCTCTATAGTCAGAATTTTATTCGAGATCCTAGATGTGAAATTGGTGTTATTACGATGCATACAAATATAATAGACTGATGTACAAACATAGTGCTGAGAATAAACATCTACCCTCAGCCCATAAATGTTGCATGTAGTTTAAAGATCCTTCCGCGAAAAAGAAGTCGATGCAAATTCATGGAGTGAGATCTACATTTTTTACTTGGAACATAAATGTCATTAGGATTAAGTAGTAGTTGAACTATTTGAAGGAAATGTCTTTTATTTGGCTTGCTAAAAAATGAGACACATTCTAGTATTAGATATATCTTAGCACTGATTATAAATGGAATATGATTTTTTTTTCTTAAAAAAACATTTCCAACCTTTCCAATAGGATACCATCTCGAACATCATATCAAATTATTTATTCATTTTCCATCTATGTATTACATGCATTGATAAATAGTATCTGACAATTTTAAATTATTTAAAATTATATTAATGTGCATTGAAAAATTAAAAATCACATATTCATCATTTATGCACCATGATTAATAGCCTTTTGCTCCTTACTAGAACTTCCATACATGGAAATTAGGAAGCCCATCAAAGTTATTACTTGTGAAAATGTATTTATATTCTCAACCGACTTTATCTTTTGATCTATTTGAGATCTCATTTTTTCTTTCGCACTCTTCTCTTTCCATGCTTGTCTTTTCCATGCCTTCCCATCCACAACTTCACTCCTAAAATTATAAAATAAACAAGTCATCAACGAACATTGTGTGATTATGACCACATAAAACGGTAAGGCAAGTTCTTAGCTTCATCGTCATAAACCTTTGGAATGAGAGATAAGGAATTACGTAAGATAAATGATAAGTGAGATCTATCCTTTACTCTTATTTTGAAGTTTCGAGGGTTATAAAAGGATAAATACTATAGATATAAGAATAATGAATGACGTGATAATTATGGCAACTTAATCCTTTGGGAAAAAAATCGTTTATCTCTATATAAGAAAACAATTTCTACCACCAAACTAGAGAATAACGTAAGATAGACATTGATGTAATGAATACGTAATATTTTTTTCCATGTGAACTTACATTGAGTATTTACGTGAGAAATGTAATGACACATAATATAATCACACTACTATATATCATATAATTAAGATGAACTTCATTGTAAACATGAGAGGTGACTACTTTATTAAAATTAAAGAACATTTGGTCAAATAATGACGTGACTAGTTTATTTAAATTAAAGAACATTTGGTCAAATAATGATATGTAATTTTAAATATGAAACTTGTATTGCAATCTAATGAATAATTATATTATAATATTTAAAGGTATAGTTATTGGATAACAATTACATACTACTTATAAAGTAATAATTTAAATTGGTTGTAACAAAAATACAAATGCACAAGTTTTCACACATGCATGCATGCACACATACATGCATGGGTGTTGACACGGATTGATGGATTTTAATCAAGTGAATGTAGAGATGTGTCATTGTAACGTAAAAAAATGCTCAAACAAACTATTCATATTTGTTTCAATGTGGTATAGTTCTAGGTATTAACTTAGGTAGGGAAACTTTCAACTAAATATATAGGATAGAATTCTTAGTTATTTAGAGTTTTTATGTGTTTTTAGTATTTTTACGGTAAATTATATTTTTTAGATAATTTTTAGATGTATTTATTTTTTATGTTGTTTTAAGTATATTGAACATAGTAAACAATATTTCATTTTTATATTTTATGTTGTAGATAATTTTGATACCATTAAAACATGACAATGTACGTAGTTATATAATTTTTAATGAATTAGTTATGAGATTTTCAAGTTGTTATGTATTTATTTTGTTGTATGGTATATATTGTGTAAATTTATTTTGATTTTTATATATTATTTAGCAAGCATAGTAAGTCAATATATAGAATGTCTAACTATTTATTTGGTTTTTATTCTATTTTTAAAGTCAAAAATGTACTTTCGGTAATTGTTCTTTATTTTTTTCCGAATACAAAATGAATATAATTTTCAAAACAAATATTACTCTGCATATAGAATAACAGTAAGCGTTTTAATAGTATTGTTTATTTGATTTTTATAATTAAATAATTCTTTTATAATGAATATTGAGGATATTATCTAACAAAAGTATTACAGGGACTAAGTCAGAATTAGCAGAATCCATGTTGGCACTCATAATAATGTGCAGAGATTCGGACAACCATGGCACGTGATGATTCACGTGTCTGCTGGTGGCAGGTAGCTGTTAGTGATATGCAAAATGTTCGAGGGTACACCTCACAACAAAACCTAAAATATCTTCTTTTCACGTGCCTCTTGATGAATCCTCATTCATCACTCTTTATTCCTTTTATTTTAGCTAGAAAACCTTGGTAAAAGACCATGTAAATGTTTGTAAATACAATAATTTGTCAAAATGCATGCATCATGTAAATAGCCATAATAGCATGTTTTTGCACAAAAAAAAAGGAACAAAAATAGAGAAAAAAGGGAAAATATTAGGAATAAATATTGAGTAACCCGAACCTAAGGGAAGGTTCCACAAGGGCCTGACCGCAAAATAAAATAAGTAGAGAGAGATAGGATGACTTAGCATTGTGTAAAACCCCCTCTATGTGTAAATACTTTATTTTCTAACAATAGAAATATATTTATGTTTCCCATATTTTGTACATATTTATAAAAATAACAAAATGGGAAAACTAAAGAAAAAAATAAATACTTTCTCTCTCATAAGTGTATATATACCATGTACATACAATAAAAGATGTATTTATTTCACCCTTGTAATTAATTAATAAAAATCTAAAAATCATTTTATATTCCATGATTTATGGTGTAAATAAATAAAATATAAAATTAGAATTATTATACATAAATAAAATAATAAAATTAAAATAAAAAAATACATAGGTATTTATACATGTATATAATAATAATATAATGAAAATACATAATTTATTTTTCAAAAAATGAAATAAAAATAAAAAAAATACTTTGAAAATAAATAAACATTTTTCATGTTGAAAATTTTTCGAAATAAAGACTTTATTATTTTTAAATGAATTTACAAAGAATTAATGAATCCAACATTCTGATTGGTCAACGGGGGATTGTTGAGCCCTGGTCAACTCTCCCCCAGACCACATGCCTCGCGGATCCACGCCCCGACCCGACTTCACCCATTTATCCTAGATAGATCCGATCACCTTTCACCCAAACCCCAGGCTCCATTTGCAGCTCTCACATCCGAGATTTCATGCGGGGAATCTTCTTAGGTGTCCGAGCCTCGAATCGCGAGCCCGATTCCCATTTTCTCGGATCCCCTACACTATATAGTGTCACCTCCGCCCACCAATTCACATCACCTTCGGCCACCATTTCATACTCCCAGGATCTCCGTCTTCTAGCCTTGAGTGACAGCAAGCGATAGGAGGCGTTGCAGCGGAGATTGGAGCGTTCTAGACCCAGGTCCGGTGGTTCTCCTGTCGTGCTCCGCCCGAATGAGCTTGAGCCTCAGGAAGATGTCGCTCCATTGAGGCAAGGAACCCAGGAGGTTACCCACCTCCGGCACATATGTTTGCACTCATAAGGTAGACTCGATACCATGT
Source organism: Ottelia alismoides (assembly GCA_037367405.1). Lineage (NCBI taxonomy): Eukaryota > Viridiplantae > Streptophyta > Magnoliopsida > Alismatales > Hydrocharitaceae > Ottelia > Ottelia alismoides. The sequence goes on along the minus strand of JAZKJV010003813.1, from coordinate 1,649 downwards.
AGGTTCGTCTAATTTCTAAATCTTAGTTTTTGTGTTGCTGGCCACCGCCAGCCAATACACCCACTCCGACTGACCATTCCCCCTTCCGACTACCCCATCACCTTCGCGAGATTTCTCCACACCTTCTACTCCCCTCCAATCATCTTGGCTTCCTCCAGAACCAAGACTTAGGTCTCCTCCGTCGTCGCTTCGTCGGAGACCCCCATTCTGCCTCATCTGATCATCCCCTTTGCCCGCTAATGGGTCGAGGCAATTTGCCTCGACTCCTCTAATTTCCTTGGTAGGCACCAAGGCTTAAGAGCCTCATATGGAGGCTCGACTATCCAGGAATAGCTGCTCCAATTTATCTCCGTCGTTGGAGCTCCTTCGACGCTACTGTCCCCATCCGAGCAGTCTACCAGCTGCAGACCACTTCCGGCTTCCATTCCACATTCCAGCAGCGTAAGAGGACCTCCATAGCACACACGCCCAGGCCGGCGAACCTCGCCAGTGATCAGTTCATCGAGGATCCTCAGGAGGTGTTTGATTGAGCCCCTTGCTCCAGATCAGAATTTATCCATCCATTCGCGAGGGTGGATAACAGCCGTCTGATCGTCTGAGGACCTCATCTGGAGCGTCCATTGTTGAAGGAGTACCACGTGCCTCATCCGTCGAATCTGGAGTGGACTCCTCGTAGCCGTCAGATCTTAATAAAAGGGTATATTTCACTTAGGCCCTCCTCCTTTTGTATTTCTCGCTTAGTCCAGTAAATATTTGTGTTCGTTATTTTTTATTTGGATAATTTGGCACTTGGACCGTAGGTTTTTAATATTTGCAATTTAGTCCTTCCTATTGTGGTGCACGTGCTTCGACACGTGAGTTCTTGCTTTTTGCATGTTTGGGATTGGGGTTTATCTGATGTTATGAATTGAAGTTTTATTTTTGATATTTGCATTTATACACTTGTGTGTACTGAATTGGAACTTGTGTTAAAATTAATGCGAAATTTACATCGAGGCCCTTATAGTTTTCGCATGTGTTATATTGAATCCCCTGGAATTAGTTTTCTTTGCATTTTGGTCCTTTTTTGTTGTATGTCTTTTATTGGTTGAATAAAATGTCAAATAAATCCAAATAAAGTAAAATTTGAAGATGTCATCCTGCCACTGTGTAAAAACTTCACTAATTTTTTGGAACATTTTTTAGTTGTTCTGTTATTTTTAAAAATTCAAAAACATGCATTTTTGTTTACTATCTGAATTGAAAAATCAACTAAAAATATAAAAACTCAAAAAAAATTCTAAAAAAAATTAGGTATAGTTTATTTTAGTGTTTTCTTACTTCTATCCAATTTTTATTGATTTTGGATGCATAAAACCATAAACAATACAAAACCCTAAAAACCATATAAAAATATTAAAAAATATATAAAAAAATGCAATTTTGGTTTCTGTAGTTTAGTTTTTATTCCTACTTTTCATAAAAATTGCCTTCATATTTCTACAAGCTAATTAATTTTTTTATTAGCATTTCAAATCTGACTGCACATTTCTTCATTGTTTTTGCCTTTTTCGATTATTAGAAAAACAAATAAAAATTATAAAATTCTGAGAAAATTAACAAAGACACTTAAAACCTAAAAAACACATCAACTAATTTTACTCTCCTTA